>JARFJA010000008.1:4800000-7200000 GCA_036326145.1 Rhagophthalmus giganteus | reverse complement strand
TAGAGTAGCTCTCTTAAAAGCTTAATAAAAGAGCTCGCTTCTATGATAAATGACTTACTCGCTACAGATTATTAGCAACACACAGAATTAGTTTCTTTTTTACTTAGGCACATTATGGCACATCGTATTCGATGTTTTGTTTGTAATGATCAATTTCCTTCTAGAGTCATGAGGATTGTTGTTAATTTCAACAATGAAAAGATTGAAATCGCGAAACATCATAGAAAAGAACTTGATCACCAACATGTCGAAATCAATAATCACACTCGAGTTTGTATTAATTGCGATGAAATAATAAAAGCCGATTTGGAAAACATGAACAATCCTGAATGTTTACGCTTACAAGTTATCAAGCAAAAGTCGACGGTCTGTTGCTTTATATGTAACAATATTGAAGGTGATCTTCATCATCTTTCTGTCAAGGCAAGAGTAAAAATATACCTTGACACGAATATATATATATACCTATTTCTAGTCGTGTATGTTATGTCCATCTTGACGATAGAATGCATCTGCACAATTTTTTGTATGGTGGTTTGAAATCGATAAATAGACCAATAAGATTAGCAGGTTCAGAAGTTGGCAACTTTTTTGTTGAGTTACGCAGAGTAGCTACATTACCCAGAGGAGATAAATTCATGGAAGAAAATGATTTAACGGACGCTGATTTCTATACGATGACTTCTTTGACAAAGATTCAATTTGAACAGCTCTACACTTATTGTGATCCGGTTCAAGATGGACATCAACAATACTTTGTTAAAAAGAAAGATCTCCTTTTATTTTTGTGCAAATTGCATCAAGGTTTATCTGATAATTTTTTGCGTGTTATTTTCACTTATAAGAGTCGCCAATCCGTTAGCATGACAATAAGCATTGTTCGAAAATCACTAATGCTGCGTTTTGTGCCTGAAAACATAGGCTTAAACGCTATTACTCGTGAGGAATTTATAAATCAACATGTCACAGATTTTGCCAATGAGTTGTATAATCCCAATCCTAATAATCCCAAGGTTGTTGTCATTGTAGATGGAACCTACACTTATATTGAGAAGTCAAGTAATTACAAAACGTTGCGGCAATCCTTTTCAGTTCACAAAGGTCGACACTTAATTAAGCCCGTTATGTTGGTTGCCCCTGACGGTTAAATTTTGGATGTACAAGGCCCTTACTTTACAGACCATCCCAATAATGATGCAGTCATTCTTAGAAATGAGTTAGATTTGAATATAAATGGAATAAAAAATTGGTTTCAACCGGGTGATATATTTATTGTTGATCGTGGATACAAAGACGTTATTCCTTATCTTAATGATGAAAATTATATAAGTAAAATGCCTGCTTTTTTAGAACCACCACAACGACAATTAACAACTGAACAGGCTAATGAGTCAAGAGTGGTTACGATTCAAAGATGGATTGTTGAATCAAGAAACAGACACATAAAATCTATTTTTCAGTTTCTTGATGGAATTCTTCGTAGAGCTCGTGTACTGCATTTAAAAGATTTTTATTTAATATGTGGTGCATTAATAAACAAGTACCATGAACCTATTAGCATGCAAGGAAAAACTCCTGAATTCGCTCGAAAAATAAAGGAAAGGATACACGAGCCAAATATAGTACAAGCATACGTAGAACTAGAAAACTTAGCACGAAGAATTGCAGTTTGGACTAAACTGGATGAAATAGAACTTCAAGGATTTTCAATATTAGATCTGAATTATTTGAAATCCATAACTTTAGGGGTATATCAGTTAAGCTTATCACCATCATACATTCAAGATAAACTAGATCATGATGGAACTGAAGTTTTCGAATTAGATGACAATATAGAAATGCCAGGTCTAATACGTATTCGAATATACTCGCGGTTTCGGAATGCTACCAAGTACCAACTATGGATTGCTTTTGAGCAAGATTTTGATGAAGAATTTAATCAAGATGGACCAATCACAGGATATTATTGTACGTGCAAATCTGGCGCTCGAACATTGTGATGTTGTGCTCACATAGCTAGTGTCCTGTGGTATTTAGGATATGCCAGACATCAAGGTAATATAAGATATCCCGACCAAGCCATGCTCAACTATATTCAGGATGCGGCAGGTAGGTGGAACAATCTTGAGAATAATGAAGAAATGGAAGATGACGTCGAATGATGAAGAAATGGAGTCACTCAACAGCAAGATTATTAGAAATAATGTTTAGAGTTATATTGTGCATTAAAAAATCATTTTTTATAGCTGAACTTTGCGTGTTCGCGGTTTCCACCCTCTTCCACCCCTATATCTATTTCTTGTCTATCTCTCGTCCACCCCTCGTGCAAGGGTGAGGACGAATTATTGAGCGAATTGATAATGAGAAATAATAATGAGATTTATTTTGCATATAAAAAAATCATTTCAAATAGTTGCTTTTGAGCTTACGCGGATGCCACCCCCTTTCTACCCCTAAATCAACCCCTAGCGTAAGGGAGGATGAATATGTCTCATAGTCATTCTTCCTACTACCATCCTTGACAGGGTGAGAAATATTCAACATGTTAACCTAGTATTAATCCACAGATCCCACTACTCGAATGATAGCACCTGTGAATTATTACATAGGCAAGACGTTGAACTTTGAAGGTCAGTAGCTCAAAATTTCGAGTCCTTGGGACTTTATGCCCATTGGGACTTTTGATCGGGAGGATGTATAGAGTAATATATCAAAAAATTAGACCATTTGACGGAAACCTAATTTACACCTAATAATTGCGGGGTCCTTTTTGCGGATAATTATTATTTACAAGCGCTTTCGTTAATTTTCTTAAATTTAAAGGACAAAAAACTCTGGATTGGATAAATTAAGACATTTTTCTATAATATTACCAATGACATTAACGTTCATGTTCATAGGAAGATGACTAATTAATTTTAATTGCTAAATGAAACAAAACGGTACCTACCAGTATTTCCAGAAGTTCGACCTCGTAAATTTCTTCAATTTCATCTGTGGCCAAAATTTTTTCAATTTCTTTGATAGTTGGGATGCATCTTTGAGGCGCAATCGTGCTAACGGTAGCGGCGGTGTTCGTTCTTCCAGATTCTGTGTGTCGTAAAGCTGCACCCGACTTATTTGGATGGTCTACGTCGTCGTGATGATGCGTATGTCTATCCAAAGGTCTCATATAACCGGGGACACTACTATCGGGAGACGAATCACGAGATCTTCGCTTACTATGAGGATCGGGAGTGGGTTCTCTAGATGGCATGGGCGAGCGTTCGACGCTATGATCGTGCACAGTTCTATCCAGCGGCCACATGTAATGAGGAACATTATCTAGTGATGAATCGTGCGGTCTAGGCGATCTGGCTCGAGGACTTTCAGATCTTTCCGTAGGGGAATGTGATCTTTCGTAATGATAAGGACTAAGAGGTCGTACACTTCTATCCAACGGTCGCATATAATGAGGAACGTCGCCATCTCTTTCAGAAGAGTGGGGACGGCGCGGTGGTCTGCCCCTCACCAAATGAACAGATTTGAGCTGATCGGTGGTGTATGTGCTTCTTCGCGTTTCGTGATTTTCATCGCTAAAATACTTTTTCACGCCGATATCTGTCAGCTTCACATCCTCGTTGCCAGGTTTCTTTGGCATTTTTCGATCGAAAACCGACGGACGACTTAAAATATCCTTAGTGTATTTTTGTTCGGTGGCGATGTTTTCGAATAGTTGTTTAGCTTTTCGAACACTTTCGGTACTTCTAAGGCGAGCCGTTGGACTTAACACGCTCTTCGAATCGTCATCCTTGCGACTCGTTTTAGGAGTGGAATCTGGCTCGTTCGCCGGACTGCCCTTTTTAACGTGCCTCTTAGATTGAGTGTCGGTTTCTGATTTTGAAATGTGTTTCGTTGGAGTTTTATCGTCGGGCTTCGACTGCCTTCTGGTGTACGTATCTTCTTCGCTATCGATTTGAACGCACTCTGTTATTATTTTGGAAGGCGACTGTGTCCTTGGAGATTTACCAGGGACATCCATTTTACTCAAACTGACCGGTTTTTCTGTCGTCGTGGAAAATTTGGTTACTCTATCGGAAACGCTCAACGACGAATGGTCGGTCCTTATAGTTTCCTCAGTATCTGCGAAATCTGGACGTCTCGGTTTCTGCGTGTGGCCAACCTTTTGGGGCACTTTAACCTTTTCCGTCGTTTCGGTGAAGTGTGTTACCTTATCAGACACACTAGTAAACGATTCGTCCGGGTGATTTTGACATTTTGGGCTTTTCGGTCGCTCCGGAAGGTAGCGATCGATCGTGGGGCTTGTTTTGGGCGATTCGTCGATTTCGTCAATCACTATTTCGGGCCTGGGACTTTTCCTGGTCGGACTCCTCGATAATTTTTCGGCTTGGCTCACGAATCTGTTGACTTTCTGCGTAACACTTAACAAACACTCATCTGAATCGTCCACCTTATCGACGTCAGGTTTTTGTTGGTATCTTGGGAATTGTGAAGTAATCTCCGATTCGACCAACGGAATGTCAGAAAGTTTTGTTGGTTTTCTGCGGTAGTTTGGCTCGTCAGGTTCTCGGATTTCGTCAGGATATCGTGGTATGCTGCCGTCTTCTTCGTCTGTCGTTGGACGTGGATAGACAGTGTCTGGAGTTGGTTCACGCGATGATTTAGATCTGTGTAGGCTAACAATAACTTCCTTTTCGTCATCATAATCGTTGTTGATTATAATCGATTTGGTGGTTATTACTTTTTTATTCATAGGTTCATCTGGGTGTGTAGGTCTGTAAGAATTAAATACATCAGGTTTAGATTGTCCACGAACTGGAACTTTGTATGGAGATTTAATAACTCGATCGCTGGTAGTTCGAGTTAATTTTGCATCAGTTTTATGAGTTGATTTGTAGGATTCTTCAGTTGTATATTTAGTATGCACTTCTTCTTCATCTACTATGTCTTTTTCTATATCCGAATCATATTCTAAAGGTGTCCTAGTTTTAGAAATTTGTTTTCCAGGTATTTTTTTAGCATTATCCGGTTTTGTTTTGGGAACCACCTGAATCGTTGTAGTAACTACGTGACGTTTTCCATTTACTTGATCTTGCGGTTTTGGTTTTGTTTTAGTTTGACGAACATCTACAAGATTTTTGGTAACAGTTTTACGAGTTTGGATATCTGTAGTAATTTGTTTCGTTGGCGCTGCCGAGCGTCCTGGTGCTTTATCTTGTTCGGCAGGTCTACGATATGATGGTTCGGCGGGTCTGCTGCTAGTGGTCACTTTTCCTACTTTTCCAGGTGTTTCGCCTTGTGGTCGTCGAGTTATAGTTGTGCCCGGCTTACTAGGCTGTTTTGGAACTCCATACAACCTCTCGGGAGATTTACTTTCGGGCCTCTTGCTCGTTTGAGTTATTGTTTGTTTAGAAGTCTGAGTTGTATTCGTTAGATAATAATCATCGATAGAAGGTTCTCTACTAGTACTACGTCGTGGAGTACCTCGTTTCGGTTCAATAGGTCGATCAGGTATACCACGAGGCCTTTCAGGTGATCCAGTTTTTCTTACGGTTTTACGTTGATTGCTGTCAAAGACTAATTCGTCAGTCGTACGATATTCGTCTGTATGCGTCGTAACTCTAGTGAACCGTTCCGGAGACTCTCTTCCAGGATGTTTAGGTTTTCTTTTATTTTCGTGGACTACTGTGCCATCGGCTGTATAATATTCATCCGTATAATCGATATCTCTAACTGGAGAATCTGTACTTGGTCTATGTTTTCTTTGTGGAGAATCTTTCCTAGGTTTACCGACAGTTTCATCGGTTATGCGATATTGATCCGTATACTCCGTAATTCTAACTTCACTATCGAGCGACTTTCTCCCAGGACTGTCGGGCCTTTCACTATCAACAGGCGGCTCTCTATCAGGTCTACGTTTTGACTTATCAGGCAAAACTTCGGGCCGTTTACCTCTTGGTGTTTTTGTACTGCCCGTCACTGTTTTATTGGTGGAATAATACTCGTCTCTATATTCCGAAACCCTTGTAAATCTATCCGGAGATTCTTTTTCTGGTCTACGTTCAGTAGTAGGTTTTGTAGTACCTCTTCTTGGTTCATCGGGATGTCGTCCAGGAGACGCCGTTTCGGGTTTTCGACTTTAGGCGACGTTGTAGGTTTCAAAGGACGTCCAATAGGCCCTTTCTTTGAATCGTCCGGATAATTATGGCCTTTAGGCGTTTGAATCTTTTTAGTACTATCTACTATCGTTTCGTTTGTTGTACAATATTCATCTGTATATTCGGTAATCCTAGTTATACTTTCTGGAGATTCTCTTCCAGGTTTTCGGCCTGTAATTGTTGGTTTTGTCGGTCGAACAGGTGTACCTCTTTTTGGCTCATCGGGTTGTTTAGGAGCACCATAAACTCGTTCAGGTCTAGTTCCTTTCGTAGTCGTAGTTATTTTGGTTTTATCAGTTTTATCACTTACATAATAGTGATCTGTATATTCGGTAACCCTGTTAGGAGATTCGCTTCCGGGTTTACGTCCAGAAGGCTTCATTGGATGTGTACCTTTTTTTGGTTCGTCAGGACGCTTGGTAGTTCCGCGAGGTCTCTCGGGCGATTCTGTTTGAGGTTTTTTGCCTATAGGTGTTGATGTTTTTCTGGTTGTTTGATCAATGGTATAATATTCTTCTGTGCGCTTGGTGACCCTATCTGGCGATTCTCCAGGTTTACGTCCAGTTGTCGACGGTTTGATAGGACGCCTGGTTTTCGGTTCCTCTGGGTATCTCGGTCTTGTAGGTGATTGCGTTTCTGGCCTTTTCGATGTTATTTTAGTAGTGTTATCAATTACAGTTTCATTAGTGATGGAATATTCATCTGTATATTCGGAGACTCTATCTGGAGATTCTCCAGGTCTACGCCCGGTTATTGAAGGCTTTGTAGGACGACTTGGTTTTTGTTCATTGGTATATTCAGGTATTCTGCCTTTTGGTGCAGTTGTTTTTCTGGTGCTATCTATTACTGTTTCGTTAGTGGTGTAATATTCGTCTGTGTACGTCGTGGCCCTATCAGGAGATTCATCAGGTCTACGTCCAATTGTCGACTGTTTAATAGGACGTCCTGTACCGCCCGTTGTGGGTTCATGAGGGTAACCAGGTTTCCTGTCTTTTGGTAAAGTTGACTGTTTAATACTATCGATTGTCGTTTCATCTGTAATGTAATACTCTTCTATATAATCAGTGGTACTGTCCGGGGTCTCTCCCGGGCTACGTCCAGTTACTAAAGGTCGCGTAGGACGTCCTGTTGTTGTTGATTTAGGTTGGTCTGGATATCCTGGTCTTGTGGGCGACTGACTATCAGGTTTCCTGCCTTTTGGTACTGTTTTGCTTGTAGAGTCAATTAAAGTCTTTTTAGTAGTACAATATTCATCTGTATACTCTGTAACGCTATCTGTAGATTCTTCAGGACTACGTCCAGTTGTCAAGGGTTTTGTAGGATATCCTGGTCTTGTGGGCGACTGACTATCAGGTTTCCTGCCTTTTGGTACTGTTTTGCTTGTAGAGTCAATTAAAGTCTTTTTAGTAGTACAATATTCATCTGTATACTCTGTAACACTATCTGTAGATTCTTCAGGACTACGTCCAGTTGTCGAGGGTTTTGTAGGACGGTCTGTTTTTGGTTCTTTGAGTTGTCCAGGTCTTGTTGGTAAATCGACTTCAGGTTTTTTACTTTTCGGTGTAGTCGTTTTCCTGTTATCTACTACTGTTTCATCTGTGATGTAATATTTCTCTGTAACTTGCGTAAACCTATCGGGAGATTCTCCAGGTCTCTTTCCAGGCGTGGATTCATCAGGATATCCAGACTTTCTACCTTGTGGAATACTAGTTTTCCCAGTTTTATCAACAATCGTTTTATCAGTAATATAATAATTTTCTGTATATTCAGTGACTTCTTCTGGGTATTCCTCAGGTTGACGATCAATTGTTGTTTTTTTAGGACGACCTATTTTAGGTTCATGTGGATATCCCGGCCTCGCAGTTGTTTGAGGTTCAGATTTTTTGCCCTTCGATGTTATACTATCGATTACTGTTTCATCAGTAGTACAATATTCATCTGTATACTCCATAACCGTGGTTTCCTTTTCTGGAGATTCCGTTCCAGGTCTACGTCCAGTTGAAGATGGTTTTATGGGACGGCCACCGATATCTCTTTGAGGTTCATTAGGGCGTTTGGGCTTACCGGGCGATTCTGTTTCCGGCCTTTTACCTATCGGCCATGTTGTTTTTCTAGTAGTATCTATCGTTGTTTCGTCAGTTTGCTGAGTTACCCGTGTAATACGTTCTGGAGATTCTGTACCAGGTCGACGGGTTTTATCGGGCGATGTTCCTTTTGGCAAAGTCTTTTTTGTGCTTTCCACAACTGTTTCGTCAGTAATGCAATATTCATCCGTATATTCCGTAACTCTACTTGGAGATTGTGCACCAGGTCCGGTTGGACGTCTGGCGGTGCCCTTCTGTGGTTGATCAGGTCGTTTAGGTGTTCCAATACCTTCAACATCAGGACTTTTATGTGTTGGCCATGTCGTTATCCTAGTAGTGTCTGTAACAGTTTCATCGGTTTGTTGAGTTATTTTAGTTACACGGTCCGGCGACTCAGTTCCAGGTCTACGTGTTGACGGGCGAGTAGAACGATCAAGTTCATCGGGATACTTTGACACACCACGTGGTTTTTCGGGTGAACCTGTTTCAGGTTGCCCATCTTTTGAATAACCAATTACCTTTTTTGGTGATTCGTCTCCGGGCTGAATTGGACGCCCTTCATCTGGTCTTTTAACTTGTCCGGGATATTCAGAATCTGGTCTTTTGCCAGTTAACCAAGTGGTCCTGGTAGTATCTATAGTTGTTTCGTCGATTTGTCGAGTTAGTTTAGTTGTACGATCTGGTGATTCTGTTCCAGGTCTACGTGTTGCAGGATGAGTTATGCGGCTGGGTTCATCGGGATACTTTGTAACGTCACGTGACCCTTTAATTAAACATGTTTCAGGTTTCTGATCTTTTGGTTCATCAGTTCAGATACTTTTGGTAGCAGAATTATCTGAACTGATGAAAATTTATTAATGAGGAAGATATTTATACAGTATAAAAATTATTTTTAACTTCCAATTAAAAGATCTATCTATTAGTATAAATAATTATATTAATATCAATTGTGTCAATAACTATTATTATTGTAACATCAATTTTAATAATTCTAGCTTCAATTTTTTCAAAAAAAACTTTCTATTGTCGAGAATCTTCTTAATTTTTGATGTAGAAATCACACTTATTTTACCATTATATTATATTATATATTATCACATTTATATTAATCCTACTTATAGGTTTATTCCGTGAATAAAAGCAAGGTGTCTTAAATTAAATATATTAAGATAAAAGTTTTTATTAACATTTAATTTGCACTTAAAAAATAATGATAATATAATTTTATCTTTAATAAGTAAAATAAAATGCATTTAGTTTCGACCTAAAATATGATAATATTATCCTTATTATTAATTGAAACCAAAACTTAGAGGATTATCACTGTTAATGATAAAAATGGACAATATCCCAATTAAAAAAATATCTTATTCAAAATGAAGCTTCTAACTTGTATTTTTAGTGGTGAAATTCCGTTTATATTTCTATTTATATAGTTTAATCAAAACATTACATTTTCATTGTAAAATTAAAATAATTTTTATAAGTACTTTAAGGCATATAAACCTCCTTAATATCTTCAATATTATACTCTTAATAAGCTATTATAAAGTATATTCATAGAAAAATTAAAATTGTAAATAAAGATAAATAAATTTTTTACTCTATTTAAAGAAAAAAATTGAAAACTTATTGAACTAGTTTTTAATAAATTGCTTTACCTATTACTGTTTCATCAGTTTTCTGAGTAATTCTGGTGAATCGATCTGGAGATTTCGTTTCTGGTCTATGTGTTAACGGTTGAATAGGACGTACAGGTTCGTCAGGAGAATCTGGATGTTCTACCTCTGAAGATACTACACCGGGTTTAATTGGACGTCCAGTGCGTCTCTGAGGTTCATCGGGCAACGTAGTTGTAGGTTCCTTATATTTAGGAATTTTTGTTGTTCTTGTGCTATGATATTCGTCTGTGTACTGCATGACATTAGTTACCATTTCCGGAGATTCTGTACCAGGTCTGGTTGGGCGCCCGCTGGTATTCTGTTGTGGTTCCTTAGGTCTTTTAGGTGCACCATCGTCCGGCAACTCGGTTTCCGGTCGACGTGTATGAGGTCTTTCCGGCGAACCAGTTTCAGGTTTCCTATCTTTTGAAGGTGTTTTCCTTGTACTTTCTACTACCGTTTCATCAGTAGTGCGGTATTGGTCTGTAAGCTTCGTGACTGTGGTAGCTCTTTCTGGAGACTCCGTTCTAGGTCTATTACCTGTCGATGAAGGTTTGATTGGACGTCCAGCGGTGCCTGTTTGTGGTTCATCGGGCCTTTCTGGTCTACGGTGCGGTTCGTCCCTTTCGGGTGTTCTACCTTTTACTGTAGTTTTTCTAGTACTTTCAGTTGTTTCCTTAGTGGTACAATATTCATCTTGGTACTCGGTAATTCCAGGTCGTCCAGGTGTGCCTTTTTTTGGCTCATCAGTATGTTTGTAACCCGGTTTATCGGTAGGTTTAGCGTATGGCCCAGCAGAATCTTTCTTAATCGTTTTATGTCCCGGTTGCTTAGAATCTGGTTCAGTTTCATCGCCGACACACAAAAGACTAATTGTTTTTTTAGTATAGGTCGGTTCGTTTACTTCGTTTGGTTGTTTTTTCGGCTGTTGCTTGTTGATTCCAGGGCGTGTTTGAGAAGGATGCTCTTTTAACGGAGATGTATGTTTTGTTGTATGAGGTTTTTCAAGAGTATTAGATGGTTGTTTATCAGGGGATGTCGGCGAATCTTTTGGTTTAATAACTCCTCTTTTCGATTCCGTCGTTTTTTCAGTAATTCCTAGAATTTGACGGCACCGTTCTTCATATGTGTCTCTTCTATGGAACGGTTTGTCCTGGGGAGTTTTTTTAGTTGGAGATTCTTTCGAGGGCGACGTTGGAGTGTGATCGGTACTTGATTTCGGCTTCTTGGAAGACGGACTGTTAGGTTTAAAGTAGTCGGTCTCTTATCTGTGATTTCTTTACGAGTATTTCGCTGAGTTTTTGTAACATCGACATTTCTGACAAATTCTATGTCACTAGCCGTACTAGTAGGAGAAGTGCTTCTAGACCGTGGTTGATTTTTGGGACGTCGAGTTAAAGTGCTGCTATCTATAGGTGTAGTCTTTTTAGGGCTCGTCTCCCTTTGATTTGGTGTTCTTTTTGTTGGTGTAGCAGTTCCCTTTGTAGGAGAGGATCCCCTAGAAGATGGTCTTAGATCGGGAGTCGGTTTGCGTTCGGGAGTTGTGCGACTTGCTGGTCGTTTTTCCGGACTAGTGCTGCTACGAAGAGAACAAGTGCTCGATTTTAAACTACGAGTACTGCCAGGTTTTCTATCTCGATCGGGGCTTATAGCTCTTAAAGAACGAGCAAACGCCTCGTGCGTAGGACTAACGTCCACGCTGATTCGTTTGCTTGTGTAGTCATTTTTATGGACACTTTGGACCTGCTTTACGGTCGTCGTGGTGATTATTTCTTCGCGCGTTTGCGGTTTAGTTGGTTGCCGTCTGTCTGGTACCGCGCATTGTGTTTGAGGAATCGGCTCTTGGTCGACCACTCTAGTAGTTTGTATCGTGGAAGTGTTGGTTTTATAAAAGTCATATTGTTCCGGTTGTTCTGAGTGCGGTATTAGACGGGTGATGATTTGATTGGGAGTCGGTGTGTTATCGCCCGTAGGCCGACTTGCAGGTGTTCGACTTCCTGGAGTATAATCACCCCTAGGCGTGTAATGACCTGGAGTACTGGCTTTGCTGGGGTAATCCTCGGGCTTGCGTCCTTCCGGAATGTGAGTATCTCGGTTGTCGCGCGATGGACGTTCGAAGTCAGGTTGTTCGTCTTTAGGACGACGGGTAAATTCATTTTCACGAACTTTAATAACGTCGGTGTCCTGGATGTTTTGAGATGTAGTTTTAGTAATACTTTCTTTAGTTACGTGACTTGTTCGTACATGCTCGTCGGGAGTAGAGACGTCGTTGGGTTTCCGAGACTGTGGAAAGTAAGGATCCTGATTATCACGCGGTACACTAACAGTTAGAGTATAGCCTCTTGGGGAGCGTTCGTGATCTGGACGTTCATTTTTAGGATGGCGGCCGTATTCATCTTCGCGAATCACCTTAGTAACATGGGTGTCGTGGATATTTTCTGATTTGGTCTTCGTAGTACCTCCTTTTGTTGTAATCACTTCTTTACGAGTCGTTGTGCTACTGGTGGACGTTGGGCGTTGATCCTGATTATCACGCGGTACACTAACAGTTAGAGTATAGCCTTTTGGAGAGCGTTCGTGATCTGGACGTTCATTTTTAGGATGGCGGCCGTATTCATCTTCGCGAATCACCTTAGTAACATGGGTGTCGTGGATATTTTCTGATTTGGTCTTCGTAGTACCTCCTTTTGTTGTGATTACTTCTTTACGAGTCGTCGTGCTACTGGTGGACGTTGGGCGTTGATCCGAAACGTCGGACTTATCGTCTCTAGGAAGATATTCGTTTTCGCGAATCAGTTGTATCGTTCGTACGTCATCTTGGTCGATGGTAGAAGGAACATTTCGAGGTTTTTGATTGATCACGTTTTGCTCGTTAGTTATGTCGACGTTTTTGGAATCTACGACTCTATGGCTTTTTTGAATAACGGTCGAAGATGACTTGACGGCGTCCTGTACTACATTCCGTTCGACATCGTCGTTTGAGGTTTTGTAAACTTTTATGGTAGTGGACGATGGCTCGTTGTCGAAAGTGTCCGGTATGTATTTTATATTTTGAGTATTTTGAATGGTCGAGGAACGTTGCTGGGAAACATTTTGGGTATTGGTGGTATGTTTATCAGACGACGTAGAAATTCCTCTGGTTTCGTATCGGGTGGTGGTAACTTTACTACCATCGGGAAGGGTGCGAGTTTCGGTAGTTACTTTAGTATTACCGTCAATATAGTTTGGACTAACTTTTAATTCTGCTGGAACGTCGGTGGTGTATACTTTTCGAATGATTTGGTTCGACGACGAATCATCGATGCTAGACGGAACGCGTCGAAAATCGGAATTATCTCCTGTAGTGGAGTGATGTTGAGTTACGACTTTAGAAGAAGAGCTCGAGCTTGTGGAAAAAGACTGAAAGTTACTGTTGTCGTCTCCTCCTTTCGCTTCTTGTTTTATCACGTTTTTTGAGGAAGTGGCGGAGGATTTCGTGAAATTGTCCTTATCCCCATCCTTAAAACTCGACGACGTCTGTTCACATTTGGCCGCGTAGTTTGCATGGACTCCATCTACGTTTTCACTCCCAGCTGTCGTAGCAATTTTAGACGTAGTATAGGTTTTCCCGTCGTCGCTTACTTCGCTTTTGGAAACCACATTCCATCCTTGATTTCCACCACGATTTTTATCTATCGGGTTTTGGGGAATGACGATACAAAAATGTCTCGTGGAAAACGTACAACTTACCTGTTTTAAAAGGGAGCATTTCTTTGACGGGCGATTCGGAGTCTCGAATCTCCTTGCTTTTGAGGCTCAGGAAACTGTGATCGGCTAATGAATCGGCGTGAGTGGGTCCATTTCCTTGCGCGATCGTTTTCTCGTGAAGCCCGGGGGTACTTTGAGTTCTATGAATTTCGTTGGTAGATTCGCTGCTGGTATAAAAGTTTCGGAGGCGTTCTTCTCGCAACTTATACATATGTGAGCGAATTTCCTTTTTCCTACCAAAATCTTCCGTGTCCTGCCACTATAACAGAACGTAACGGGGGAAATATTACTAGTATTAAATTTTAAAGAGGCCAAGGATAAATAAGCGAGATAATTTATGAATAACGATCAAAATTAATGGTAGAAAATCCCGATTTATGTGCATGTGTTTGTTACGTGTTATTCGCGTTATTATTCCATCCACCCACGAAGCCTCTCGACGCGTTTTATTTCTCGAATTGCGTTAGTGTTAAAACAACCACCATAATTAAAACATGTAAATGATTTTTACCATTCTTCGTAGGACGTCTTCGTCGTTTATGTGGGAGACGTCGCCCGACGTTTTGGCCGACATGGCCTAAAACAATCAAACCTTGAATTAGCCAAATAAAACTTTATTAAGCGAACTGCCGCCGTCCGCCGAAACATTTCCAGGAATTAATCGCGAACGTTAATTTTTGATCGCGACGAAATGCATCAAACCGACGTCTGCGTATGCAACGATCATTAATTAAACGATTTATTTAAGAAGCGATCTGAATATTTCAAGTTAAACTTATTGTTAGATCTCCGGCGCCTGCATAGTTTATAATATTAAATGGCAGACAGCGCGGTCTGCGAATAAATTTATGGCATAAATTATAATCGCCCGGAGCCGTGCGAAATAACACCGTTATAAAGTTTCAAACGCATTCTAATTAAAAAAAAGACAAAAGAAAGTGTACGTAATAGTCCAGATGTTTACATTTCGTATTTCGTTGATTAGGAATGATGCCGACTATCGACCGTACATTATCAAATTTGAATTTTTTTCGGTGATATTGCATCATTATCTCGTTTACTCTTCTTCTTTTTTTTTTTCATTTAACGGTCTTGGTCATTGATCGTTTATATATGATATAAACTACAACTACTACAGTGCGGGACATAATGATAGGGGCACCCGCTTTTTCAGCCGTAGCGGGCTGTGGATGAACTTTGGCGAAGTGCACATTTCACCATTTGAAAGAGCAGCCAAAACAACGGTAGTACTCGTGAAATCGAAACAAAGCGATGAAAATTTGACATTTTCCTGAAGACATTTTGAAAAATGGTCCAATTTTGCCGGGACATAATGATAGGGGCACTCAATTTTTTAAAATCATTTCACCGTTTTTGAAGTCCGTATTCACTGTTATTCATTAGACTGCTGTATTTCAGAGTATATTTTGCGTGATGAGACGTGCCGCGTGCTTGAATGAGGTCGAGAAGGGTCAGATTAAGGTTCTCCATGCCGAAGGTTTGAGCAACCGCCAAATTGCTTTAAGGATCAAGCGAAGTGGCAACGTTATCGACTCCTTCTTGAAGAATCCCGAAGAATACGGTACTAAGAAGTCTCCTGGCCGCAAAAGGAAACTGGATTGTGCACATCGACGAATTCAACGAACTGCATCCAATTCGCAGAAGTCGGCGCGGAATATCAAAGATGAATTGAAGCCGGATGTGAGCAGTAAAACGGTTCTTCGTGCAATTAAACGAGCTCTACATCTTGTGCGACAAAAGATGAAATCATCTTGACGTCGCCCACATCGCGGCTCGCAACAAAATCGTTCGTGAATGGATGGGTTTTGATGAGAAGTGGGACCGCGAGAAGGAATAACTAAATTTTTTTTGCCATCAGGTTGTCTTTTCTGTTGAAAAGAAATTCAACTTAGATGGTCCGGACGGGTTCTCCTACTACTGGCGAGATTTACGCAAAGAACCCAAGACATTCTCTACCCGGAATTTTGGTGGCGGCTCAGTAATGATCTGGGCGGGATTCGGCGTTTTTGGCAAGACGTCTCTGGCTTTCTGCTCTCCAAGAATGAAAAGCGAGGATTATCAAAAGATCCTCGAAGACCATCTCTTGCCGCTCTTCGAACGTTTCCCGAGTGCCCAGCTTATCTTTCAGCAAGATAATGCTGCAATTCACGCGTCAAGGAGCACGAAGAACTGGCTCGAAGACCACAATATCCCAGTTCTCACCTGGCCAGCGCGCAGTCCCGACCTCAATCCCATCGAAAACCTGTGGGGTTTGATTGTCCGGGCTGTCTACGCGCATGGAAAGCAGTACAAGGATGCCCAAGAGCTGAAACGCGCGATCTTGAAGGCCTGGGACGACGTGACCCCGGAGATGCTCACGAAACTGACCCGTAGTATGCCGAATCGAGTCGCGGAATTGATTGAAAGGAAAGGAAACGTGATTAGTTATTAGTTGTGTCTATATTTACTTGGCAATGCTTCTTTATTTGTTGTTTCCTGCCTATTAAAACGGGTTTTTGCTCTGCGCCCCTATCATTATGTCCCGGCAAAATTGGACCATTTTTCAAAATGTCTTCAGGAAAATGTCAAATTTTCATCGCTTTGTTTCGATTTCACGAGTACTACCGTTGTTTTGGCTGCTCTTTCAAATGGTGAAATGTGCACTTCGCCAAAGTTCATCCACAGCCCGCTACGGCTGAAAAAGCGGGTGCCCCTATCATTATGTCCCGCACTGTATATCAATCGATTGTTGTAATTTTATTTTCATTGGCAATAAAGAAATCAATCGTCTGAGTGACTGACTTATTCTACCACACGACTCTCGGAGAGTAGCAGATTTGAAGATCTTCGCACGCACTCGTCTTCGTTTAACGTACCAACGATGGTGATGATTACGACAACACGTAGCTCAATAATATCCATATTATTAGGTACAATTATTTTGGTAATGGATGTCCGAAATTAATTTTATAAGTTTCAACAGACGTCCCCGACTTATCATCCGTCAAACTTCTCCTAAAACTATTGGCACTCCAGCCTGAAAATAAAAAACGAAAACGAAAAAAGCGCGAATTTAAACTAGTTTAAGAGGTCCGTTTTTATTAGTAAATTAAGAGAAACGTTCTCATAATATTTTGACCTAAATGTTTAAGATGCAGGGCAGGCAGCCGGCACAATCAAGTGGCAATTAGGATAATGCAAAACATCAGCGAAGCGTACCGATATGGGAACTTGTTTATCCTTACGAAGACAGACCCGGCCACTTGTGCAATTGAACTTTCTTTTGTTTGTGTTCTATTCGAGTTCGCGCGAAATTTTACTCGAAAACCGAAACGTACAGCGTCGCCACCATAAACGTCCAGGTAACGAGATCGACAATTCGAGAAAACAACTCCCTAAAGATACGCGTTGATTACATACATAGTTTAACAGAAAACCATAAATATTGATGCAATACCGTCCTATTTGTCCATTTAAGGTGACCGCCAAATATGGTAAAGATTTGCACGTTTACGAGACGGCCCTGGCCCGACGCGATTACGTAATTGAAATCTTGGTACTCCGCACGTATTCATATTTCGAAGAATAAAAAATTATTTTACGCGATTGCGATAATAAATTGTAAACAATGATATGGAAATTTAGTTTCTTTTAAATAGTGATGCAACAGCGCCAAAAATAGACAATCCACTTACATTTAATTCGGCACCAAAATAAATTATAATTACCCTAATCGTTCCGTTTGGGCGGACATGTTCCCAATTATTTAATAATTAACGACTAAACTAAGGAATTTTTGAATTGGACTTGAATCCACCAACTATTTCAATAAATCCTCGTTTTCGTTGACGCCGCGCCGCACCGGATTAATAAATATTTATAGATTAGTGTACCGGTGATTTGATATTTTTGTTAAACAGTTTTTTATTTTCAATTTCAAGGACTTTCTGCAATTTGTATTCATTCAAAACGACGTTATTTATACGTTCTGTAGGATGATTTTGTTAATTTCTCGTGTATTGGGAGTTCAAAAAACAAAAAACAAAAACAACTGGAACCGGTCTAATTCCCATATAACGTCGCTTTTTGGAAACCTGTTCAAAAACATCGACGTCGCATGCATCGTTTTTGACACGCCATTCTTCGATGGTCGTTAGCTTTTCGCGTGGGAAAAATTTCTCGATTCGAAAAGGCGCGAGGTCGCAGCTTTGGGTGGATTATAAACGGCAAGCATGGGCAAAATGGAGGCTCGCGATCGATCATCCGATGACTTTTTATTTATTTGCGGCCCGGGTGCGAAAATAATTTGATCGACGCACACACGTATGCAAGTCGAAAACCAGTTCAATAAATTTTGGAGATCGTAATTTGAAAAAGTGTTATTCTTATTTACAAAAACAAATATTTCCCGAAGTTTCACTTCAATGAACAACTTCGCATTCGCTGATGACAGATTTAGATCAACGACTTTTGAGTGTCGCGACTTTCTTATTATTATTATTGATTGATTGAAGAACTACTTCAGATCTAAGTAGGCAAATCATTTTTTACACTCGTTCAATCGCAATCAAAAGTCGACCTTGATTTAGAAAACGTGACGAAAAACGGTTCCTACACATAACATTGCTGAAAATTTTGTGATTTCGAAAGGTTTAGAAACCTTCCTTAAATCAAAAAACGTATCCCAAAAAGTTCGGCTCCAGAAGAAAGTCGTCGAGTTTTACCGTTCGAAAATCTTCACCCAGAAGATCCTTACAAACGCGAACGTCTTCCAGATTTGGACCGTGTCAACTTTGAAATCCAATCTCGATGTTACCCAATGAAGAAACTGTTCTCGTTGAGTTACTTTAGAAATTGAATTGCTAAAACCCTAAAATGGTGGGCGAAACGTCGACTCTGACACGATACAAATCTGGAAGACGTCATTTAAACACCCTAGCTCATCCTTAAAAACAAATTAAACGCGCTTTAACCCTCCGGTGGGCGCGCTAGCGGCAGTTTGCCGCAGATTTTAGTTTTCAACTTTTAAAACTGACACCGCAAATACTGGGAACACGTCCCATTACAGTATTCTTCAATCATTGTAGTGGTAACTATTTGCAATAGTTGTGCAATTCTTTCTTACAACGGTTTATTAGTTAATCTAGATTACATAGACAAGTGTTTTTTTTTTGCGGTGTCCTTGCCGCCACGCGCCCTATGATGTAAGTATTGTTTTGTGTAAATGGATATTGCTTTTTTTTTTTGTTTATTTCTATTTATTTTTGCTATTTTAGCTATTTTATAAGTACCTTTAGATAAATATGTTGTATGTTTTAAATTCTCAACATTTAATCAAACCATGTGTTACATAAAATATTAGTTCTGTGACCATATTTGCTTTTTCCATTATGCCAATTCTTTTCTAGTTGTTTTATTTTAGGCCTCGTGAAATTGTGCGTCCTGAGGATATAAAGAGATTGTTAACAGGACAAATATCAGAAGAAGAAAATGATTCAAATTCAAGTGGATCAGAGACAGAAGAGGAAATTATTGAAGAAAATACGTATAGCAGTGACTCAGATCAATCAGCAGACGAGGTAGATTTTATACAAACAAGAGTTGAACAGGGTGAAAATAACAATGATTGTAATTTTTATATTGATAAAGATGAGGACACAATTTGGATGAGTGAACCACCTCCTTGTTCAAAAACAAAGGCAAAAAACATTATAAAAATTTTACCAGGTCCAAAAATGATTGTTAGAAATACTAACAAAGAAATAGATGCATTTCAGTTGTTAATTACTGATCAAATGATTGATGACATTGTGGTAAATACGAATAAATATATCGCAAATAAAAGACTTCAAGTCAATTTTTCAAGAACCCGGGATTGCAGAGATACAACAAAAATAGAGATAAAATCTCTCTTAGGTGCGCTCTATTTGATAGGTATAAAGAAGGCTGGTCATAACAAATTGTTATGAACTATGGAATTCAGATGGAACAGGAATGATTTTATTGAAAGCACTCTTCAGTTATAAGCGATTTCGTTATTTGCTTCGTGCCCTTAGATTTGACGACTTGAACACACGAAATGTGAGACGAGAAATAGATAAACTTGCACCTATTCGCGATTTTCATCAACATTTTGTCAACAACTGTATTGCCAATTATAATGTAAGTGAATTTGTTACAATTGACGAGATGCTTCATTCATTTAGGGGGCGTTGTGGCTTTGTGCAGTATATCCCAAATAAACCAGCAAGATATGGGTTAAAGTTGTATGCACTCTGTGATGCAAAAACTTTTTATACATTAAATTTTGAAGTTTATTGTGGAAAGAACATGCCAGGTCCTTTTTTAAAATCAAATAAGCCTAATGATATTGTTAAGAGGTTAGTCAGACCGATTGAGAAAACTAAAAGAAATGTTACGACGGACAATTATTACAGTAGCTACATCTTGGCCAAAGATCTCTTAGAGAAAGAGCTGACATTTCTGGGTACCTTAAAAAAATAAGAGAGAAATATCAGATGAATTCTTAGCAAGTAAAAACAGAGAAATCAAATCATGTATGTTTGGATTTCAAGATGAATTTTCATTGGGTTCAGTTTGATGTCAGTATTACTTTAATCATAGATTTACAATTTTCCGAAATTAGAAACAAATAAAACGAATATCCTGAATGTGGTGTAAAAGCCGCAACGCGCCCACTCGTGGAAGTTGAAAAGGCGCGCCCACCGAAGGGTTAAGGGTTATCGGACAATTCGTCGACGAGCTCGATCATCGCCGGAAAAGCATCTTCCAAAAAACTGACGATTGGGTCTCTGCGGTCCGATTATTGTGCGATCGACTGACGTTTAAGGCTCGACGTCGACGGTGTTTTGTTTTCGAATTTCGCATGGCGCCCCATTTAAATGCGCAATTAATTATAACAATAAATTACTAGGTCAAATCGTTTCTGCAAAACAAACGATCGTCGGGCGGCTTTGAAAAAAAAAGCCGCGTAATAACAGGAAACGCGTCTCCGAACAATAAATCATTATCAGCGCAACCAGAACAACAGTTTTAAAATAAATAATTGTCAGGTGACTGTTATTAATGATTGAAGACCTTGAAACGGTTCGGTCTGCGTTGCATTACATTATTTTCCACATTAATTTCGGCCAAACTATAAATTTGACCATTATGTAACACCGACGCATTCTGAGATCACATCTTTGATTTAATAACGCCGCTCTATACACACACACACACACACACACACACGTTAAACGGATCTTTTAAAGGTGTTCCCGGTGTAAATGAGTTGTTTAAAGTCGTAAAAAAATTATGTAATGTTCGTTAAATAGATGTGGGCGAATGTGTATTATACGAGGGCCGTTCGCTGTGCACGTTTCGTATTTCGGGCAAAATGCTCAATAACACCAACGTCTCGTTGCATAAGCAACTTGCTCGGGCACCTTTGAAACCAGGGCGAAACACAATATGATGAATCAGGCTCGTAAATTTAACTGAAACGCCCTCGCGGACTCGTTCAACCTGTGTACGTACAATCCACGATCGTCTTAAGTTGTCTGTTTTTATTTGAATAGGTGCCTAATAAAATTGTTGATAAATATTGGTGCATTCTAATCACTGAACGTGTGACGGTCGCAGGATTAACGGCCGCCGCAGAGGTCAGGCATCCATCCTACATAAAAATGAGATGTCAGTTCTGTCGCATCTGTAATTTGTTTTATTAACAATCCGGAGGTCATTAGACAGGGGCCTTAACTTTAGAAGAAATGATGGTACTGGAATGCTGTTTCGTAAGTCGTCCATACGATAAACATCAAAGCGTGGAACGCCAAAACGTCGAAACTTCCAGTCGCGCAAATAGAAAAAAAAAAGAAAAACGTTCAAAATTTGAACGGACGATCGTTAAACTGCCCGCGAACAATTAAAGTTGGACAAGAAGACAACCGCGGCGCGGTCACGGCCGGAAGACTCTCGGAAATAAGCCTTTGTCACGCGAGTTATCTATCCCTTTATTGTTTTGATAACTTTGGTGTCGCAACGTGAAAATAGAAAAAGGCCAATTTCACTTGCGACTCGAAATCTGTATTATTTCGCTATTTAATTCTTCTTCGCGCGCAACCATCCAAATGAAGTGTCACGAAAACGTTCGCTTTTCAATTTTTCCGGTCATAATTTTAGACGAATAAATTCGATTTTGAACGTGACGTCCAGAAAATTCTAATCTTGATTCGAAGAAAACGCGACCGAGGGGGCTAGATTGTTTTCAAAAAAATTCGTAACGCGAAGTTTGACGAATTTCAACAACAAACGGCATATCCAGGTCGTAACCCATAACTAAGTGCCCATAACTCGAAAAAAAAGCGAGCGTCTCATCACGATCACGATAAGTCGTCTCATATCAATGAAATCGCTTACAACCTAAAATTACATAATTGATAATAAGCACCTGCTGTCGCTAATTGACGGTAAACGTGTGCAATTGTTTAAATTAGTTACGGCACGCAGTGCAAGACGAGCTTTATTATTTTTTTAAGCAAATCTGGCCCGCTCAATTAACGACAATTTTAACGGCAAATTAAATTGCTCCGTCGCCGATAACTTCCTAATAAGGAAATAAAACGGTCGCAATGAGAAAAGGAGCAAATTAACGCATCACCGCGCGCCCACTTCGATCAACTTTTCAATGTCAAGCGCATTTGTTAATATATCCCAATTTATTATTAAATTTGGTCGGCAATCAAACGAACTTCAATTATTAAACTGACGAGATAAAAACCGCGGACGCGTTTTTTTTTACCGATTATCCGTATTATGCGTTAATACGTCGGTTTGGCGAATACCAAAAAAAAAACAACCGCAAACTGTTATTTATTTATTTTTATAATGCTAAGAATATGAGCTCGAAATTTTAAACAATTAGATCATTCGTTTTGTTCGGCAAATCGAATTCCTTTCTTCTGAAAGACGAAGATCGTCGCGCTCGCTTATTGTTAAAATGACACGTTTTCTTCTCGAGTTACGAAAAAAGAAAACAATTAAAATCACGTTCGTTAGATAAGAAAAAATGCGATTATCCATTTAACTTGCCGATGTCGACGGAACGGGGATCGTGCGTGAAAAAATTCAAAACAGAAGCGCGGCATCGAACGACCAAAATTTATGGGACCAAAAACGCACAATTTTGAGAAGTGATTTCGATGCCGGTACGTCGACTAACTTTTTCGAATTTACGAGGCAGCGCTACGAAGGCCAACAAGATATTTTAGTATACATAGGTGCTACATCAAAAAATATAAGTTTCCTCAAAGTCAACATTATATAACACGATCTTAAATAAACACCGGAAGACCATTTCCAATAAACGTACATAATAATTTTTTGTTTTCGATATTTCGACTTACCTAACTAGGCTTGGTACGGTATACGAAGGAACTTAAAAATTGTATCACTTATAAAAAAAAAACACTAATAAACAAATACAACGAAGCGTAGCACCAAAATATCTCACTACTTAGCGGTTTATGGCACTCCGGCTGGTGGCCGACTGAAGGTGGACATTACCAGGACAACCGGGTGGACCGTGGGCACCTCCATCAAGAACCGAAGCCTCCTCTCCCACTCACCCCCTCTTCACATTTACAATCGTGAACCGAAAACACGTCACGAGTTGAATTTAATATTCAAGCACTTTTTTAGATTATGTGGGATAAACACCGACCTGTATCATACCATCTTGATTTTTCCACAATTCGCGACGTCGAGCGAAATTCTTCTATGATGGGGGGGGTCAGTTGATGAAACGATCGTGGTCGAGAAAAATATCCCCATTCAGATTTCACGGGAATTATCAGAAAACTCCAACAAAACCCGGTTCATTATCAATTTATTTGCCGTGTATTAAAAAATGAAAGTGAAAGTCACCGATTGCGGCAAAAAAATCAAGATCGTTCGTACGTCGGCCCGTAAAAAAATTGTATTTCTTGTCCCGAAATAGTTGATCAAGATCGCATCATCTGTATAGTAACGAATTTTCGAGGTCGTTTATTTGACCACAAAGTTTAGATCATTTTAATTCGTAACCGATAACACCAAGAGCACGAAATTCTAAGTAAATTGCATATAGTTTTCAAAGTCACTTATTTAAACTTGAAATTATTGCTGGATCCGAATGATCAATTTTTCTGGTAAACCATCGATGGACGTTCATTTGATCATCAATTTTCAATCGGCAAACATATATGTAATTTTGTAAGTTTCACATAATGGCCTTGATTACCACAATCTCGAAATCGGTCATATTTTTAGGTAGTACACTTCTCACAGAAAAAATCGGGACAGTTGAAGGATAGAATTTTAAAAATGTTTTGTTGTGAATTGGGTTTTAAGTGAAATGCTTGTATTTTTAAAAGGGATTATTGTAAGCCATACATCATCATTGTTACCTACAAAGTGGACAACTCTTTGTCAACAAAATACTTTAGAAGCAAGTAGTAGGCAGGTTTAGTTTATGCTTTCTGTAAATTTAAAAATTTATCGATCGACGTAATATATCGATCGCGTTTTGCCAAAAGGACGTAACTCACACTTCTTATGAAAATGAGTTATTCCGACTGTCTTACGCATTTAAAGTAAAGACATCGTCTGATAAAATCTAATAACAATATTTCGATTTTTTTCACCGGAAAAATCGATTTATATTTCAGCGAAACGTATCTTGTTATAGCTACGCGGCGACATAACATGTGCTCTACTGTAAAATTTACTTTTTGTGGATTACGCCCTTTTGGAAAATCTGCGTCGATATGACCGATAACATGTAGATTTAGATAAAAAAATGGTTACTTACACACACAAAATTGATATAGCTTGAAAAATATTTCGTCTTGTTAATAGTGCTTCCGCAATTAAACTTAATAAATCGCATTTTTGATTTTTTGCCTTGACTTTTCTTTAACAAGCCAATTATACCATATTATATATATTATACATTGCTACAGCTTTTTTGCTTAAAATTACTTAAGAAACGCGCCCCTAACGTTTGGCAGATTCCTCCCGGGACACCCTGTATGTATCCTTAATTACTATATGTGTTATTTAACCTACGAACCTTATATCCAAGAACAAGGAACGATAAATCAAATAATTATGTAAGTAAGTATATAATCATTCTTTGTGTGAATAGTAAAATAATAAAGATACAATTCTTTGGCCGAATTAATATATTATATATTCATTAATTGTTCCCATCATTTATATATTTGTAGCACTAAAGATAGCTCCAACGAGAGCCGAAATATATGATGTTAGTTGTTCCAAGTTTTTATATTGGCTTATTACCACAATTTTAAAAGAAATATAGTAAAGTAAGCATTCAGTCACTAGTTTTAATTTTAAGGCGATCCCTTACCTTTCAGTAAGTTCATAAACTTCAATTGAAATCAAGATTTCGCACTTTTTATGTTTTAGAAAAAACATTTTTTTAATGATATTTGGTATCGAAATCATCAGTATAAAAAAGGAAATTATCCCACAGCGACGAAATTATCGTAAGACGTCAAAATTATATCAAAAATATTACATTTAATAATAAAACAGGGTTACAAACAGGTTACAAACAGAACAATGGATCAAATTTACAGGTTCTAAACGAGAGCGGTATAATGGAGTATCGACAGATATACTGGACACATTTTTCACTGGAAACAAATATTTTGAAATGTATTTTTAAACTTCATCAGTAATTATAATTGTAGAGGAAGGAAATCAATATATAATTCAATACATTAACATTATTGTAGAAAAATATTTAAAAAAGCATCAAAATATCGAGGATATAATAAATAGTAATATTATCGAAATCGTAGTTGTTTTCATAACGAACGATCACATTCTAAATTAACTTTAGAGAGATAAGTAAAGAAATGACAAAAATCATAATTCGTAACTTTGTTGGGCGAAGTTTGCCTGTTACGTTCTCGTCTAACAATAAGTAGAACCCGTAAATTCAATACATTGTTCTCTTTGTAACCTTTTTCTATTCTTTTACTACGGATCAGTAAATGTCATATATTTGATATAATTTTGACGTTTTACGACAATTTCGTCGATTTGGGATGATTTCTTTTTTTGTGCTGATGATTTTGATACCAAACATCATATAAAAAATTATTCTAAAACATAAAAAAGAGCGAAATGTGGATTTTCATCTAATTTACATTGAAGTTTGTTAGCTTACTGGAAGGTAGGGCTCGTCTTAAAATGCAAAAGGCTATTCCAACCTTTCCGATACCTAACATCTTTAGAACCTCATCTATGTAGGTAACAATGCCTTTATGGCTTAATCCTTATGTACTTGCAAATAGTTTATTTAAAACCCGATTCACAACAAAACATTTTTAAAATTCTGTTCTACTGTCCCGATTTTTTCTGTGACAAGGGTACCTACGTATGTGCGCGCAAATCGTTTGACGAGTGATCGCATTTTCGATAACTAATCATCAAAGTTAACAAACTTCCAAAATCGCAATTAATAAGTCAAGGAAAACAATCCGCAAGCACACAAAGTACAACACAAATGTTATTTGTGCGTGAGCTAAACAACATATCCAAAATCCACCAAAATCACTCCCACGGAAAACCCTATTTTGAGGATCGATTTTAATCATGGTACGGTACGGCGTTTAGAAAACGGTGCGAAATTTCGGAGGTGTTTATAGATCACGCCAAAATAATACAAATAAATGCCTATAAACTTTTTTCCTACGACAATCCCCTGCCGAGATATTCGCCGCCCAAAGTTGAAAATCTAGTTTTTTCAAATAACGTTTCTATTCCTCGTTGTAATTTAATAATTTTTGGTTTACACGTGCAATAAGTGATGGCCTTTAAAATAGTGCAATAGATTTTGCGATATCGCCTCGGGGAAAGCGAGGGTGCGCAAACCCCCCTAACATTCCCCATCACATTTTTTTTTCAGAAAGTCAAGTTTTCGAATTTTCAAATCATAGTTTCGGATCCTTTTCGAATTTCGATAAATTCGCAAGTTTAGAGATACGTTAGTTGCTTGTGGTAACGATATACTGTTCGAACGCCAGAGATAATCCAAGCAGTCAATGCCGCCATCCGTCAGAAACCACAGCGTTCGGCACGACGATATGCTGTGTCATTGGGTTTGTCTCGCCGCACTACGGGCACAATATTGATTTCGGATCTCGAATTGCATCCATACAAGCTTCAGATCGTCCAACAATTGCAAGCTGGCGATGCCAACGGACGATTAACTGAACAGTCTTTAGCAAAATTCGAAATTCGAATGTTAATAAACAAAACGTTCGTTATTGGGCTGCAAATAACCCTCGCTTCTTACACCAGAAACCGTTACATAGTGAAAAAGCGACAGTGCGGTGCGCTTGAAACCGTATTTGCACTGAACTGTTAGAAAACAAAACTATTCGAAGTCTATTTTCATATAATATAACCTACAGTGCTGCGACTTTTTTTTTAAATTTATTTATTAACTATCTCTGCAAGAAGTTGCAATACACGGCTGTTTTACAATAAGATACTTGTAACTGAGATAATGTCACTTAGAAAGAGGGTTAAGTGAAAATATTCACACCTCAATTAGGTTCAATTATTACACAGGTTAAGTGAATATTTTAGAGTAAGTCTTGTGGTAGCCTGCGTTTGAGTCTTATATGAATGTTTCTTTGGCCGAGATTAAGTTTCGTAGCACTTGTGCACTTCACTAAATTTTCAAAAGAAGTTATTGGTTAGCTTGCTTATGTAGTCTGTGATTAGTGGAACCTTTAATTCACGATGTATTTGGTTGTTTCGAATAAACCAAGGGCAGTTTAGCGCGATACGAAGAACTTTGTTCTGCATAGTTTGAAGTTTCTTCAGCGTAGTTTTAGGTGCATTACTCCAAACTGGGCACGCATAGGTCAGTATGGGTCTAAGAATCATCTTATAAATTAGCAGCGAACATTCGGATCTGAGATGTGATTTTCGATTGATCAAAGGATAGAGTATGCCGAGTCTGGCATAGCACTCATTTAGCTTTTTATGAAGGTGGTATCCCCAATTAAGTTTTGCATCTGGGTGGACTCCTAAGTACTTTACCGCTGAGTCCTTAGGATTCCACGATAGTTCTTTATTATGTAATCGCAGTGGTGGGAGATGGTTGTAGCGCTTGAGAGTGAACATTTTTACTTGGGACTTAGTATGGTTGATTTTGATTTTCCATTTTTTGTACCAACGACATGTTACATTTAGCGCATTTTGAAGGTGTTCAACTGTTGTTTGAATTGTATCACTCTGAGTTAGTATCGTTGTGTCGTCTGCAAACATGGCTAGGATTGAGTTATTTACTGTGGGCACGTCATATACTTAAAGGTTAAACAGAGTTGGTCCCAGTAGGCTTCCTTGGGGGACTCCAGCTTTTGTAATCTTGTCACTAGATAGAGTTGCATTGATCCTTACTCTGAAATTTCTGTTGGCTAGAAAGGATTCTATGATTTTTATTATGTATCCCAGAATGTTTAACTTGATCAATTTGTACAAGAGTCCTTCTAGCCAAACCTTGTCAAAGGCTCTTTCCAGATCTAAAAAGACAGCTACGGTGTATTTCTTCTCTTCGAATCCTTTCTCAATCAGTTCAGTTACCCTAATAAGTTGATGAGCTGTAGAGTGTGATTGTCTGAACCCAAACTGATGAGAGGGTATAACTTCATTTTCGAGTATGAAGTCTTGTAGTCTAGTAAGGATCACCTTCTCTAGGAGCTTAGCTAAAGTAGGCAATAAGCTTATAGAACTATAGCTACCAGGGTCTTGTCTATTCTTACCAGTTTTATAAATTGGTACTACGTTTGCAGTCCTCCAAGAGTGTGGGAAGTATCCTAGTCTCATACAACCGTTATATATTGAGGTCAGATATGCTACAGCTTTTTTTGTTAACTTTTTTAATATTTCGTTAGTAATCAAGTCTGGTCCAGGGGTCTTGCGTTTTGGTAGTCGCTGTATGTATGTCGTAAGTTCTTGGGTAGACGCAGGGGTTATTTCCATATCTTCTCTCATATTAAAGTCAGCTATGGTGTTTGTTATTTGAGTAACGAGTACAGCGTCTTCTTCATCCTCATTTTTAGTGAACACTTCCTCTAGGTGCATAGCCAGTATTTCTGCTTTTTCTTCTTCACAGGAGTATGTTATGTTGTTAACTACTTAATAGGTAAATGATATTTGGCTGTCTCAGCAACCTTTTGGTTGCCTTCCACATGGTCGAATCGCCAGGATGTATTTCTTCTAAGTAGCTATTATACGCTGTGATTCTAATTTTGTCCAGTTCTTGTTTAATTAAATGATTTAGTCGATTATATAATGTTTTATAGTAGGGTAACCTCGTCCTTTGCCATTCTCTTCTATATTAATTTTTTGAGTTAATCATGTTAATTATGTATTCTGGTAGTGTCGCGACTGTGTCGTACATTTAGAATCGCCCAACAGCAGGTGGTGCGGTACGCAACGTACCGCTGAACGATTCGAATTACACGGCACAGTCTGCGCCCGACCGACCGATCGGACCGAAACACGGCAGGACATGTGGAAACGCAGCTTTAAGTCTGAGTTTTTAGAATAAACCAATTAAGTAGATAAATCGTGCGACATAAAAGAACAGATCCTCAAACGAATACAAAAGAAAATTCGTTCAATTAGCTCTTTTTGTTCGCAACGAAAAACAAAACGGCGCGCCATATCGGCGACGTTCTTAACTTGACATCAATTCATTCCTAAATCGTGAAAGTTGGAATAGATATTATTATTAAATTCGTAAACCACCCACCTGTACGAAACGGTACACCAACTGTTATTAGTAGCATGTATCAGAATTTGAGCCAATTCGCCCACGCCGGTCGCGCCGCGCCGGTTCCTCCGGGCTCCTTTCTTTTTTTTTCGAAAAAACCGTGGGAGAGCTGCAGCTTGTTGGTATTTGTTAGGTATTTTTTTTTGTTAAATCCTTCGACGTCGACAACTGCAACACCGTCGACACCTTATTTCGGCAATGGCCGCCTCTTTACCTTTATTAACCGAATGCAAATTGTATTACGTACTAAAAATTAAACTATTTTTGGTCGTGAGCGAAAACTATTTTAAACAAATTGGTCCATAAACACCGAGTGATGGTATACGATACATGAAAATGACCCTCGCGTAATTAACTTTCAATTTAACCTTGTCACTTTTAGATAAGTATACCTACATTGTCGTGTAATAAATGATATCGCGTATAAAAAAGGTAACAACGTCGTTGAACTAGTTTTTAAAACAGTAGCGGCGTACTCGCTTAAGAACACTTTTCTTCCCCATTGTTCAAATGTTTCTAAAGAATAATTGGTTTGTCAGAAATTTAAAAAAATATATAGTATTGCGCACATACTAATAAATAATTGTGAGTAACTCGACTCCTGCCTTTCGTGAGTCGTTTTTAACGACCGAATTTTTTAATTTTTAAGACGCATTATGCTACAGTTGAAGTTGCTTATAACGAACAAGCTCCTAGCGAACCACCGGATGTAACGAACCATTCCTAAAAGTTCCACGATGCAACCCCATAAAATCCCTTGTAAATTGTGATTGTTGTAACAAACTTTCGGATATAACGTTCGACAAAATTGTTCTCGTACCTCAAAAATTCCTATAAAAGTCGGTACCTAAAAAAATTTGTTTTTTCGAGAATAGATTGTTTATGACGTTGCCAGCGAATATAATGTTATCTTTGAAGACTAGACAATCTTTACTAGATTAATGATACATATAAGACCAAATTACTTTCGAGCAGAGATAATTTCTGTATCGTTTATTAAGAACTTCGGATATAACGAACTCACGTTGAGAACCCCTTGTGGTTCGTTATAACCGGATTTAACTGTATTTTAAATCATCGCGAATTCTTCTATTCAGTCTAATGCACGTTCTTCGTCTTAAATTGCACTTCTTAAATTTGACATAGCCTTCCTATCACTCGTTGATTTTCATCCATAAGGTGGAAATGGAAAACGGAATACTCGCAGTCTGGAGTCTAAAGAAAAATCTTCACGTTAAACTTGTTTAACGAACTTGTCGAAAAATTTGTTTTGCCGTGTGGTCGACAGATAAAACATGTTTTATGAAACATGAAATTTGTTTGACGCGAAAGTGCCGTCATCTCTTGCAATTTAAGTTTGTACTTCACATAATATTGCACTTCACCTGTTGTATAAAAAAATAAAAATTGATAATTGACAAACTTGCATTTTTCATGTTTTCATTTTTCAGTTTTTGCAAACTAATACTGCTGCCGCTTTGACTGCCACTTGTCTTCTGAATTTTTCTTTGCATTTCCTATCTTTTACTCGTCATCGTTTTCTCTCTATCGCCAATTTCGAGCGTAGATTCTTCCGTTGACAGCGTACTTGCGTTATTACGTACCGTTATACAGGGTCCGGCAAAATCATCTCCCACATTTTAATCTTTAATAAAAACGCCATTGTAAGTGCTATTTAGATTTTATTTTTATTAAGTTTTGAAAATTACAGAGTTCAAGTGGCGACCATTTTTTTCGATACACATTCGAAGCTGATTTCTAAAAGTTTCCATCGCTCGAGCAGTAATTTGAGGCGATATTCCTGTAATTTCTTGGCGTATTGCTGCTTTCAATTCGTCAATGGTTCGAAAAAACCAAAAATGGTGTTGAAAAACCTTCGCTTTCAGGTAGTCCCAAAGGAAAAAGTCGCATGGGGCAAGATCGGGCGAACGCGCAGGCCATCCAACGTCTCCACGTAACGAGATTACGTGCCCTGAAAACATTTCCCTTAAAACGTCCATTGTCCTTCGTGCCGTATGAGTCCATCCTGTTGAAACCACACATCCGGTTGTTCAAGTCCTCTAAGTTTTGGTTCCAAAAAATTGCGTAGCATTTCGACATATCGATCGGCAGTTACGGTAACCGTCACGTCTCCCTCTTCAAAAAATTAGGGACCCCAAACGCCAAAAGATCCAACAGCACACCAAACGGTAACACGTGGGCTGTGAAGTGGCCTTTCATGGAGCTGCCGCGGATTTTCTGGTGCCCAGTAGCGAAAATTCTGCTTGTTCACACAGCCAGACAAATGGAAATGAGCTTCGTCGCTCGTTATTAAAAGAGCACTTGGTGGGACGTTTTGAAGAATATCGTTGGAACATGCTCTGCGATTTTCCCAGTCCCGTTCACTAAGTTCTTGCACGATCATCATTTTGTATGGGTGGAACTTCAGATCGGCATGTAAAATTCTTCTCACAGAACGATCTGACAAACGTAAAGCAGAGGCATGTTTAACAGCTAAACGGCTAGGAGATCGTTCAACTGCTTCTCTTATAGCTGCAACATTTTCAGGTGTCCGAACACTTCTAGGTCTACCAGTTGATTTTCTTTTTAAGGCTGAACCTGTGGCTCTAAAATTTGAAACCCACAACAGTATTGTTTTGCGATCTGGAACAGGAGCATGTCTACCAAGCGCAAAGTGAGTACGAAAAGTTCTTTGCGTCGTAATCACAGATTAGTTACTTTTCATAAATGTTTCGATAACGAAGGCACGATGCTCGCCCGTCCAATTCATGACGACAACTGAAATGGCAAGGCGCGAGCTACCAACCGACTACGCTAAGCTCCCCCTCTCTTCAGTGATTTGGGCACAGTGGCGGTGCAAAATGTGGGAGATCATTTTGCCGGACCCTGTATCTACGCTTCATATTTCACTGTATTTCACCAACGACTGTAATTGCGAAAACGCGCGTAAGATAAAATTTCGTTCGTGAATTTGGACCGTCGAATGTTTGAGGGGAACCTTAACCTAGTCCCTATCGATTTTCAAAGAATTTGTGTTAGAGCTTAAAGGTCCATGTATTTACACTTTATAAATACATGTATAGTTAGTCGTCAAAGAAAGAACCTACCTTTCCTCGTCGTATTAATCCTTTTTGTTTGTAATCTTTTTAGAGTACACAACACAACACACAACACTCGCGCCCTCACGCGCAAAAGGCCTTATAAACCGAACGAGCACTCCTCGCACACACGAATAATACAACGTCCGTAATTTAAAATTCGAACTACTGAAACAAGCACTAACAAAGTAGGTTTGCCAGAATCCTATATATAAATGCATTCTAGTTTATACGTGGATACTAGGAAATCCCGTTTTTATTTTAAAACATTCGGTTTTTTGTTCGCACTCCGATAAGCTACGACGCACATGTTTTATTAGTTGCCTTGTATTTTATCGGTCGCATAAAAATTACGATTAAACTTTTATCTGGTTCATGGTTTGCAATAAGGAAATTTTCAACGCTTAAGGACACACGAGTAGTTTTAAATTAAAAATAGAGTAAAATAAATCTGCGGTATAAACGCAGTAGATAGTGATTGTTCGGGTAATTTTAAACTGGTAAATATTAGCGAATTTTCATAGAAAATAAAGCTATTACAACCTGTCTGATGACGGAACCCAGACGTGTCCTTTTGGCTTTTCATTCATTTTGGGTCCATTGTGTCCGATACCACTGTGATGAAGAAAGGCAGAAAATCCATCAAGACAGGACCGCTTACATTGTAGTCGAAAGTTGCAATTTTGGATTTCCGTCCAAATCAGCGAGAAAATTTGTCGACGGATTTTTCAACAGAATCATTCGTTTTCTTCTGTTTCTCTATGTTTATTAAGTGTTATCTATAAGGATACGACGACACAACTTTATGACCTTCATAATTTCATCCCATTTATTTTTTATCGTGGACATTTCATCAATACTCCTGGAACGCATTTTTGTTTCGGTTATTCTTTAACTGTTGTTCTATGTATAACCTCCTCGTTTGTTCCTACGGACGAAAAGCTCTGCCTAAAATGGACAACTGCTTATGCTCGATTGTTTTGCGAAATGATAGATTTGAATGAGATTTCGATTTCGGCTGCGCCTACTCGCGTGCCGAACGTTTTTTGAGTAAACAACCTATTGTTTACGTATTTAGTTGTCGCCCAAAAAGCTAATAAAAATAACTCTGACCGAACAATTGGCTTTTGGAACCGAAAACAATTACGAACGCGCGTTTTTTAATTATTTTTCCCATTTAGGAAGAATCCAGGACCGTGATTAATTACAATTCGTCCGTCGGCGTCGACGCTAATCTCCTCACGTGTAGGCTCTACGCCGTAAATGGACCGTCGTTTGATGGTTAATACATTTTTTTTTTAAAATTTCAGACCTTACGAACGTGCATTCGTGTGGTGGGTACTTACGTTGTGTGTGTGTGTGTGTGTGTGACGTCACATCGCCCACTTTCTTGCAATGGACCACCTTCCCATTTATGGACGTATGCGTTTCTATTTCTCGTTGGAACTTGATTTTGCAAATTCGAACATTCGAACAAAAGAAATTCTAGCATCGATAGCTCGGTGTAATGGGCAAAAATGGTACCATCATAATATCATGTTCGGCCCACGTATTTTCGTGTGGGTTAATATAAATTTGTCGTTTATACTTATAATTTATAAAATATTGATGAATGCCACGGTCGGATAATCACCTTAACGAAATTTAAAAACATGTTTAGCGCAAAAACAAAACGTAGAATTGCCAAAGTGTAACTAGTGTTACAAATTCAACGCCATCCCAATTTCCGTATCAAGTACTAATATGGAAATAATGGAATTAACACAACAATTATGAATTTGTGTAAAACGAAGGCTAGTATAGATTACAATTAAGGCATATAATTAAATGGTTATATAATTATGTATTTTTAGTGCAAGGTTACCAAGTTTTTCTGTTCGAGCAAAGAAAATGATTAACATTTACGAGAACATTATTATTTATCATTTTGACGAGTACGAGGGAAAATTGACTAAACCCTAATTTCTATATTCGATAACTATGTATATGCATAAGTATAAAATTAGTAATATGTCCACGCAAAAATGTAGAAATGTTTCATAGCAGACGATATTTACATGTTCGAGGTCGATTCGATTATGCGTTTACACGTGCGCTCAAAAACTGTTGTAGTTGCGTTTTTTGAAAAAAAAATTCACCAAAAATAACCGCACGAAATTGAGCGAGACGTAAAATGAATTATGTGCGGGTTAGAAATTTAAATCTCGTCCCCCAACCGATCTTTAACGACCCCTCATTAACGGCATGTGCGACAATTGGCGCTTTCTCTAAACTAGCTGACGTCATATTACACATAATGCATCATTTTTAATCGAAACCTCTACTGAATTAATCGATGTGCTGGATATTGCCCAAAAACGTCATAGGTGCGGTAATTTTAACGATCGGCCAGACTGCGTCCTCGACATGTTGAAATATGATTCATCGAAAACAGTACATATTTATAAATAAAAATTAATTGATTGTTTTTCGGATGATTATTTTTTGTACACCATAAGGATGTCTATGTTGAATGTGCCATTCAAAAATCAATAAGTGTATAACGTACAAATTACCCTTTTTTTTTCTATTTCGGGCGTTACCAAAAGGTTGTCAAAAAATGAACCTGTCCTCCACGTCAATATAAGTAAAAAATCGTCAAACGCGTTTCCTTCGGGAGCGGTGAAATAACCTTTCATTGATAAGTTGATACGTTTTCAATTCGGCATAAGAGGAGTTGGCTGGCGTAGATTTTCGATTATTAAGGGCGGTCGTTTAGAAACGAGTTAGTAAGAGAATAACGAGAAAAATAGAAAAGTCACATCTTTAATTTCCGATATAGATATTCCGTTAATCTTCGTTCATTTTTTTGTAGTTTGAGTTATATTTATCGCTTTAGAGCGGACAATACGAAGAATAACGGCCAGGGTGTTTAAGACCCACCGACGTAGTCGGTTCATCTAAAATATATATATATATATATATATATATATATATATATATATATAAGCTTCGCGAGTATAGAGATAGAACTTTATAAAACATAGTCTTTATTTAAGATAAGTAAGATTGGTAAAAGTTAGTCAGAATTGTTATAATCAATTCTGAGTTTGTGAAATATTATTAGACTTTGTGATTGTAGAGAAATCCGTTAAGCAATAGTCTTGATTGTTGATTCTCTTATTTTTAGGTTAGTAAAAAAATGTGCTTACTTGTAATATTGTACATAGTTATAATTAATAATAATAATAAACTCTTATTTTTAGACGAATCTTATCGCTTGCTCAACTGATTTATTGCGTATCTTATATATATATCGTAACATCGTGGAAATAATAGGACCTCCGCACCCACAGTCCCAGATTTGGTTTACCTTTTTCTATTTTGGATTACATTTTCTCTTTTTGGATTTATTTTTGTTACCGTTTTTTTTTTGGATTGGATTTACTGTTTGGATTTACTTGTTATTGGTTGGACTTGGATTTTGTTGCCGGGGGTTGACTGGAAAGATCGATTTTAGTTACCACGCGGAGACAGCTAAATTTAATCAATTGTCGTTTGGAATAATTTATATTTTTGGTTATTGTTTATATTAATTATTGTTAACGAAGTGTTTATCGAGAAGCATTAACGTATTTACATACCTATATAAATTTGTTAGTATTAAATTTTGAATTCATTTAAGCCTCATACGAAAATTACATATTGTATTTTACATTACTTAATAACTTACCTACATATCCATATTGTAAATATCTAACATCTTATAATTTTAGTAATTTTCCTCTTTGATAGTTATTAGTGAAAGGAAAATTACTTGGCGTCCTTTATTTTTTATTTTATTTGAACCCGGCCGCACTCCGCTGCCTAAAGGCCAGCCGACAGGCCTCTAAATTTTGTTAAGTGCTATTTTAAGTTTTCTCATTATTAAATAATTTTGTTTCCGATCAAATTTTATTTTATTTTTATCATTGATTTTTTTTTGCACGTAACAAAGTATCTAGTGACAGAGAATAGAGGTTTTTTTGTTTAGCGAATTATACCTATGTACGTAACAAACTATTACATTTCTCGTCGTCATTCTAATTCAAAACTTAATCTAAGATTCGTCCAGATTTACCAACGGTTATGGACCCGGCGTTACGTACACGAGTTCAATTCATCAATAGGAATTAGCGTTAAGCTTAAAACATAGGATATATCATACTGTAGGTCGCTGATCTGTGTTAGAAAAATGAAAACGACTAAAATGGATGAGACAAATGTAGTTAGTAACCGGGTTAAAACTCGAAGGAGTAAACAATTGGAACGTGCGGAAATTCCAGACAACGGGACTGTTTGATATTGTTAATGGTGAATCTCCGAAACCCGTGGCAGATCAAGTCGCAGCTTGATCGACAAAGGACAATAAAGCGCAAAATTTAATTGTTACAAGATTGTCGGAAAATGTACGAATTAATGATCCTGTAAAAGGATCGGTGCCTAACGAAAAACCTAAAAATGCTCATTTTGCCGCACTTTCCTTCCGACCAGAGCAAATCCTATGGTTTGTTGGACCGCCCTGTACAAAACAGAAGGTTCAAAAAGGACGTCACGCTCTTTAGGAAGGGGGAAGGTAGCAAATAAGTGACGTTACGGACATTGCTGCAGTGGATGCTGACTTTATATGAAAATGTTTTGTAATATTTACGGGGGGAGTCAGATTGATACTGTGACGTCCTTTTCTGGGACGCGGTAGGAATTTCATGACATGGCGCGACGCCCTTTTTGAAAATCCCCAAAAAGCTTCAGTATTATCCATGACGGTCAAGCAAACGATTTTCCCATTTCCCCAATTTGCAGATCATCTTTACTTCCTTACAATAATGGTGGAAATCTGTTAAGAGAAAACACCTTTTATAGGCGAATCAATTAATATCTATGTATGTTTAGTAATTCGAAGCTTGAAAACGTAAAATTACTGGAACGTTAAAAAAGGCAGGGTACCGTTCAATTTAAACAAAAACAAAAAACCAATGACTCGTTCAATTTTTGTGCACTTTTTGCCGTTGGGTGCCTATTAATAAACGACGAAGTCCTGGATTGAAGGATTAAAAGCACAAGTCGACGACCTCTTTAAAAAACGATCGATCTTTAATTATTTATAAAACTCCAATTTTTTTTGCGAACGTATCGATTGGACACGTTGCAAGGACGAAATTGGCAATGTCAAGAGTGACCGCCGATGATTCCTGAGGGCGTGGGTTTGAAGCCCACCTAATTCCCACTAAATTATATTCTAATACGTTAGTTTTATGGTACAACCGAATTAATCGGTCCAAAAAGGGAAAAATGATCGTAACAAGATAGGTAGGGTAACTATTTAGTGTACCGTGCCACGGTCATCGTGTTGCGTGCGGTTGCAGTTAACAGAACAATGTCGATTAATTAATAAGTCGCGAAGAAAGTTGTCGATCGGTTGATTTATGTAGTATTATATGGACATTTACAGAACAGGTCAATGTCACGTTCTTGGATATCTGGATTATCTCCATCCACGTTAGAATGAGCCTTAATCGCCAATACCTTATAAAATAATTTATTATAAAAGCGCACGACTGGTAGACAATAATACAGATATTATTTAATGAAAGATCGCCCACGCTCAGTTGGGTGTAAATTGGCAAATGATAGACACCATTTGCGTTGGAGTGCAAAGTTAACAATAATAGGCGGCAGGCCTTGGATGATGTCACATTCAAAAATAGCTCAAAAAAGATAAAAAACGACAATAAAATCAATTAGTCGATTAATAAATAAACGTGAACGTAATTGAATAACATTAATAACCGAGATTTTCTCATCTAATTTTATTGCTTTCGTTACAGTTTTTTTTTAAATGATTTTATTACCACCACACGATAGACAACTCAAATAACTTACGAATGAATTTTTATCATCGAAATAACTTTTTTAATTCGTGCCCATAGGATTTCCATAGTGGAGCAAAGAGCACCAATATTATGTTCGGGACAAAGAAAGTTTTTAGTAAAATTATTAACTACTAATAGCTATTTGAAATAAAGCTCACCTTTATTTCATTGAATACGAAGAAGAAACAGTAGGCCACGTTGTACAGTTTTCATTAATTAATTGAGCCACTCATTGTCAGCGTTTTATAGTAATTGTGAATTGCGAATTGGCAATAATATATTATGTAGATATGCCCAAACTGTTACAATTTTGTGGTAACACGATGTGTTGCCTAATCCCATTGTGAAAAGAATTTAAAATATTTATGTAAGTATACGTTGTTCACAATAAGTTCCAATGTTGTAATATTCAGTTTAAAGTTTTGAACGTGGCATTCTACACGCACACATGTGACACGACAAAGAAAGACTACATTCTATTAGTACTAGTACTAGTAAAAACACGAGGTTTTATTGATGACAAGAATTGGAACCTATCGACACTAATCATAACAACTAATATTATATTTCTATTCCATATGTACGTTTTGCTTACTTACAAATTGTATCGATAATCATTTTACCTCGAAATTGAGTCATTTGTACAATTCAACTGCTTCTTAAGCATTATGAATTTAATTAACTACTTAAAATTTAAAATGCAATTTTCTCAGAATCTATCAATAAGCGACCGTGTTGGTAAGGAAAATATGTTTTAAATCATTACGGTTACCCTCCATTAAGAGGGGGCTGGAAAAATCAGCTTCTACCATGTTTCCGCTAGTAACGCCACAGTAGTATTTTTCTAATTATTTTAATTAATATCAAACGGTAAGATATCGTAAAGATATTAATATCGTATATTATATTATATTATCGTTATATTATATTAAGATATTAATATCGTAAGATGGTGCGATTTTGGCATCAGCTATTTAAATGTTAATTCCTGTTTTCTTGTACTAAATAGTTTCTACAGAGTGCGCTTTTTCATTGATGCATTGGCATCTAATTTAATTATGTTTACGTTGTAAACTTTGCTAGCGTTTATAATTATTTATTCTAGGATATAAAGTTACAGAATATAAAGAACGGGCGTTTTGATGAGAGGCACAAAAATAATGAAATGCAAGTTAACAAGCTTAAAAAAATTATTTAAGTTGCTACCAGAAAAGTTACCAAGTTATGGGAGCGGAAAATTCAAAATATTTCTCTTCAAGAAAGTCACAATGATAATGATTATTGATTTTTAAAATTTATTTTTTGTGTAATATGTGAGAGAGGTGCCATTATTAATACAAAATAAAAATTGTAACAATAGGAAATCCAATATTACTGATATATGCACATATGTAATTATTATGCATATATTTCAGAATAATAATTATTATAGCATGATATTACATTAAAAATTAAATAGTTACAGTTTCGTTCGCAAATACATGTAGCTATACGTTATTCACGATAGGTTCCGATGCACGCAGCCATGCACAAAAGTTACTAAATTGTATATTTGTAATATTCAGATTAAAGTTTTGAACATGGCACTCCGATGTCTACCGATGATTTACCTGCACACATATGACATGGCAAAATAGACTAAAATCTATTAGTACTGTAAAAATACGAGGTTTTATTGATGACGTGTTGGGACCTATCGCGAATAACGTATGTACACAAATCTATTTATTTATGGGAAACGTCCGCTGCATTCTCAGCATTTCTCAATAATTCACAGAAATCATAAATGACAACACGTCGAAATGCAAAATAATTATGCTTACTATCGAAAAACAAACCGAATGAGATACTATATTTTATAGAATGAAAACTTGTAAATAATAAAACTGTAGGAATGGCAAATGCACCTACATACATACTTAATTTTAATTGTAATTTTAAAATTAGACCTTTTTATACAACATAAATCACGTACACATTTGTAGAAATGGTTGAAATTTATTCAGAGTGTAAGAAAATACAGGAGTTCATTTTGGTTTTAGTTTATATGTATAAGAATTACGAATTCATTTTCGGTATAAGTACGTTGACTATAAATATTTCCAGAACGAAATATGCCACCTATGCAGTTTGATGTTTGTTTATCAAGCGGGAGATTAATGTCCACGAATCAGCCGGCAAATAAAAAAAAAATAAAAAAAATACCACTATAGTATTTTTACAGCACCATCTATTCAATAATAGTTGGACAATTTTGTTAGACAAATTCTTCGAAATCAAGTAGGTATCTGTAAGATAGCTTTATACTTGAAAATGACGATTTTTCAGAAAGCGGTTTACGAATTCTAGCAACAATTACACCCTGTACTTTCGTATACGTATTCACTGAACCTTCTTCTAGTTGCTCCTTATAATATTTTAGTCATATAACAATCATAGTCATCTATAGTCATCTTATAATTTGAAGTATTCGGAAGCATGTGTACAACTTAGCAAAACTCTTCCTTTAACTTTTTTAGGATAAAAATATAGGGAGCAACCAGGTAATTGAATTAGTATTTATTATCAATTAAATTTTTGTAATAAAATTTAACAGTTTTTTAGTATCGTTTCCTGAAGTGAATCTACCATAGCGACATCTGTTGATTCTCGCTTATCGAACCCCCCTCTTAAGATGTTTAGATTTATTTTAGTTGCACCCCCGTATTTCTTTAGGTGAATAAAACATAAGCAGGCAACACACTATACACGTTCATCGTACACCGAAATTTTTCATTAAAAATACAATTTATGTGTTACGTATTATGTGAATACGTTTATAAAAGCGTGAATGCAATTTAGTAAGTACTAATACAGAAGTTTGCGTTGAGAAAAAAACAAACGTTTGCCACCAACTTCACAAATATTATTGTCAAAAGATAACCTACTAACAACGAGATGTCTGAATTAGAGAAGGTTTCTTCATTAATCGACTCATTAACTCTACAATGTCTTATGTTAATGGAACAATTCGTAGATTCGAAAATAAATATCGAAACCTCCATGAGCGACGGCGAGGGGCATCTGGCTAAGGCACGGTACATTATGGGGGTAAACAAAGTGTCTGCACTTCAAATTCCCACGGAAGACGGCCAAGATTACGATGCCATGTCCACGGTGGAGTCTGTAGAGGACGAAAGCGTGTACGGCCAGAAATTGTATTATTTGAATATTTGGAATAAGTCGATGGAAGAAGAAGATGACAATCACCGCGATCCGCTCAAATGGTTTGGAGTTCTTGTGCCGCAAAGTCTGCGAGAAGCGCAAACTACGTACAAAAAAGCATTGAGCAGGTGTATTCAATCGCTGAACATCCAAACTGAACTATACGAGTCTTGTACTAAACTCGAACAGTTAAAGGAGTATAAAAGGAAGTTGGTTGCGAACGTGTAAAATTTGGTATGTAAATCGCGTATCATTGGCACGGTATAAATTTGTTAATTTTAAAGCTAACTATAAGCTGTCATATGTTAATAGTTTATAATTAATCAGACCTTAACTAATGCAATAATGTAGGTACTTATGCACATTTTTTTTAAGTATTAGTTCAACAGGTCGACTGCCACAACAGACACTGATGCCGTTTGCCCGCCTTATTTATGCAAACCGCACTTGTATGTTTCAAGTAAATGCCGTTTGTGTGTAATAGGGGATGTACCAAAAAGTGGCATAATTCAGTTTTTTGATAGATATAGAGAAAGGCAGTCTTAGATTCCATAAGAAAACCGTGGCAGTCGACTTGTTAAATAACCAAATCTGTTCATATCTTAATAAATTTGTCGGTTCTCCAAGAACCTATTGAAACGAGGTTTCTTTTTAGAATATTTAACGCACTTACTTGAGCAACAACTTCCGATCGCACAAGACGATTCCGGCTTTGCCTGTCATCACCTCCATGAACCTTCCAGCACTTTCACTGTCCAAATTTTTTTCAGTTACTGCAGTTCTGTAGTTAAACAGTCGTAATTGGCCCGATTTGTTACAGTTGCTTACAGTAAAATCTATAAATTCAAAAAAAAAATTAACGTTGTTACCCGATTCTGTTGGAAATAACTGAATTGATGTATAAATATAAAAGTCTACTCACCTTTTCTAAAAATGCTCCGTATTAACTGGACGCGAAGCACTTGTCTCTGTTTATGCAACAACTTTCTATTCGTGGTTCCATCTGTTTTATAACCGTTACAGTTAAATGGAAATTATTTCAAAAACAACAATTTCATTAGTTAATGACAATAACTAAACACTTATTTATCCCCCAAACGAATTAAACTCGACAAAATTCTTCAAATTATGCCGACCGTTAATGGCGCATACCCATAATTCTCCCGCGCATTTTAAACCAGTGGCGTTTCTTTCAGATACCTAACCTTATTTATTGTTTTTTGTATAACAAAAAAAATAGTGAATATTTTGTGAAAAATCAATTCTTTAGATTTTACGGTGTATGACTTGTTTTGCTTCTTCGCCACAATTACAAATTGTAACACAACTCCCGAAAACGTGTAAATCGAGCGACCAATAGTAGAAACACATCCAAAGAAGTATTGTCGCTCATTTTCAATTACTTACTTAACCAAACATTAATTTGTATTTAATTAACAAACGGAAAAAATGCACACCGTTTGCAGAACGTGCCTTCAGAGAATTGTCGACGGTTCGACTACAACAGAACCTAATTATAACTTCAAACTATCGTTTTGCGTCCCAGAAATAGTAAGTAATCCTTTAAAAAAAACTCCATTGCCTTAAAATTTCGCCGTCGCAGGATCTACGAGCCGTGCCCGATTCGAGAATGTGCAAAGATTGCTTGGCAGCCCTTAATACGACGTACGAATTTAAAATCCAGTGCAGAGAAATCGAGGAACGGATTAAACATTATCGCATGCAACACGGTATTATCGACCTAAATTCATTAGAAACGCCTACCGTAATGATAAAAAGCGAAATAGTCGAATGCAATTTACCACAACCGGAAGTAATAAATTTTGTGTCCGTTAAACAAGAAATTTATTTTGATAACGGTACTTTGATAAATCGCATCAACGACAGTAACGTGACGAATACAGGTTTACAATTAGATGGAAAACTGTTTGAATGTCCTAATTGCACATTTAAGACTAAGCACAAATCGAGTCTGAATATCCATATTCTAAAACATGCCGATGAAAAGCCTTTCCATTGTTCCGAATGCAACTTTAAAACCAACACCAGGTCAAATTTAAGTAGCCATATGTCGCATAAACATAAAGGTGAAGAATTTAAGTGTGCAGAATGCAAATTTATTGGCGAAAACAGATTAACTTTAAAAAAGCACGCCCTCGCACATAGAGGCGAGAAGTTGTTCGAGTGCATACATTGCACTTATAAAACTAAGAGCAAACCACGATTACGACGACACATTTTCAGGCATACCGGCGAGAAACCGTTCGAATGTTCCAGCTGCGAGTATAAAACCTACGACAACTCGAGGTTGAAAACGCACACTTTCATACATACAGGCGTGAAACCATTCGAATGTACACAATGCAATTTTAAGGCTTATCATAAATCAAATTTAACAACACATCTTCTCGTTCACGTGAAGGATAAATCACTGAAGTGTTTACAGTGTGATTACAAGACCAAATATAAGGGTTGCCTAAAGACACATATTCTCATGCATAGAGGCGAGAAACCATTTGTATGTTTGCAGTGTAAATACAGGACAAACGATAGGTCGAGGTTGAACAAGCACTACATGATACACACAGGTGAAAAGCCGTTTGAGTGCTCGCAGTGCGAGTACAGGTCCACTAAAAAAACAACATTAGAAAGACATTTTCTTACGCACACCGGCGAGAAACCATTTAAGTGTTTGCAGTGCAACTACAAGACTAATGATAAATCGGCATTAAAAAGACCCGCTCTTAAACATATAGATGAAAAGCCCATGGGATTGTATAGTACAAACACAGGGTAAGTGACATAAAATACTAGTTATTTAATGTTGGAGAGCGACCGAACTCTCAAGATCGATAGAAACTGTCGAATATTTAATATTTTTAATTTGTGAAGCAAATGTATGTTTGAAGAATTGATAAAAGCGTTTATAATTGAAAAATAAAAGTTTTACAATTAAAAAAAAGATAAATTTAAATTATAACCTTCAGAAATTTACAATTTAAAATGCTTCTCGATAAAAACCAAGTGATCTTTCATTTTTAATAATCTGTAGTGACCAAATGGGCATAACATTCGCATAGTAAATTAGCAATTTCATATTTCATAGTTCTTTTATTTAATTTCTAAAGCAAAAATTAAAGTAAAACATTATTTAGGCGAATAAGAGCAATTTATTTTAACAAATTGCAGACACAGAACGAAATAGGAACAGCACTAAAGTTTACCTAACAAAAAATATAAAATCTGCAATAAATTACAAAATAAAATCGACAGTTTGTATAATATAAATAAATAAATAAACTTTGCAACTACATGATCATAAAAGTATTTCTTAAAATCTATCACTTAGTCCCATTGACTTTAAAGCCGTTTCTCTTTTTCAAAAGGTCCCGAATCATTTTAAAATATCATCGATTCTGGCTCTTCGATGAATTGCTGAAAGTGTTTAAGCCATCGTGCGGCAATGGCGCCATCCATTACTCGATGATCGCTGCTTAACGTCACAGTCATGAATCGAACCGTTTTAAATCTGCAAATATGTCGGCATTATTTCTTTCTAAGTTTGTCCCTAAATATAAAAACGAACCCTTTTTCTGATTTGTCCTCGACAAGTTTCGTCTGCGTGGTACCAACAGCCAAAATGCAACACTGCGGTGGATTTATAATTGCGGTGAATTGACTTATGCCGAACATTCCCAAATTCGACACGCTTAAAGTACCGCCTTGGAACTCGGCAGGTTGTAACTTGCCTTCTCTCGCTTTTCCGGCCAAAATTTTCATTTCTTTACTAATCTGGATAACGCCTTTGTTGTTAGCTTCAAATATTATAGGAGTGAGCAGCCCCTTATCGGTGGACACAGCAATACTAACGTCGACGTTTTTATACCTAAAAAGAAAATTGGTTCACATTAAATTCGTCGTCGAACTGTTTGATCGCTTACTGTCGAATAACACTATCCATCCACATGCTGTTCGCCTCAGGAACCTTAACATTTGCAAGCGCAGCAGCTTTAATTACAAAATCGTTTAAACTAAGTTTGATTCCTTGTTTTTCTAACTTCTTATTATATTTTTCTCTTAATGCAAGTATTTTATCTACATCTGCAGTGACAGTGACATAGTAATGCGGAACATTTTGCTTAGACTCGAGCAAACGTTTAGCTATAACCGACCGCATATTTGTAAGGGGTACGTCGACAAATGCTGCCCCTAATGGAACTGCCGCTGGTTTAGCTGCAGTGGCTGGTTTTCCAACTGGTGCTGGTTCTACAGGCATTGCCTGTAAATTACTTAAATCTTTTGACGTGATGGAATCATACAAACCAGTGCCTTTCCCTTGTAATCGTATTTGTTTTTGTTCAGCTAAACGTTTAGCCATAGGACTCGCATATACTCTGTCGCCTGCACCTACATGAGCTGCCGCTGGTGGCGGTGGCGGTGCCGCGATAGCTGATGGCACGGCCGCAGACGGTGGAGGAGAAGGCGATTCGACCTTTGCAGGAGCTGCAGCAGCTGCAGGCGCACTATCATCTTTAAAATCTTTGAATGCGGCAACGTCACTTGCATTTTCAACTATAATGCACACTAGCTTCCCGATTGGTACATTTTTAGTGCCGGCCGGTATCACTATTTTTGCTAAATAACCCTCTTCTGGCGTCTCGAAGCCCATGGTCGCCTTGTCGGTTTCTATTTCTGCTAAAAGATCTCCTTCGCTTAATTTATCGCCCTCTTTTTTTTCCCAGCTAATTATGTTGCCCATCTCCATAGTTGGCGATAACGCTGGTAGTGTTACTTGCGAATGTGGGGGGTAACTGGAATATAATCGTAGGGTCGTATGTTGACATTGGGGCGTTTGGATGCGAGATAACAGATTCGAACTCCTGAAAATGAGGTTATACGATTAGTAACTGAAAATAGAATGTCAAGATTACATAAAGTATTAGGCACTTACGTGCCGCAACATCTTTTTGAACATTCGACTAAAACAGCCCTGGTTGCATTTGTGCGGATTCCTTTTTTTGCTATTCTTATTACATTGCTTCGTACAACTATCGTTCGGAACATTTTCGATGCACTTATTTGTAATTCCAATGAATTTCGGTTACGATTTTTCTTGTGTGTTTAACGATCACCGGACAGCGCGGGATGCCAAGTTCTAGGTCATTTAGATGACTTTCGAGTCTTTTTAATGTGACGCGTTATCACGTCTACTAAATGTACCCATAAAATGTCAAAATTGACAGTGTTGCCGCTAGTCGATTTGATAAAAAATGGCAATCTAGAAATTACATAATACAGAATAAGTATACATACGGTGTTTGAATAATTTTTTTATTAAACTTCTCTTCGAATAAAATTTTTTCACCCATTTTGATGGCCGAACGTCATTTAATCAGCTATAAAAACGTTTGTTTTTTTTTTTTATCAAACGCGTTAAAATCAAGTTAATTTGTGCGATTGTTTTAATAAATTCACATTTATTTTTGACAATCATTTTGTTGATATTCAAACATATCCTAACGTAGCTGAAATAAAGCTAAAATAGGCGATGGATACCTACTTGAAAAATTACTCTCGGGGTGGTAAAGTTTTTAAATTTAAGTTGGTTTTATTCAATTCATTTTATTATAAACGTGCTAACGATTTGCTAACGATCAGTGGAATTGAAATAAAAAAGTATTAGTAGGTAGTGTTAAGAATCTTTCCCTGGGGCATAAAAAATTATAAATAATTTTTAAATCACCCTGTAAAGCAGTTGTCAAAATAATAACGATAGTTGACAGTTTGAGGTTTTAGGAAAGATACCCAAATTTTATTATTTTAATCAATACAAACAAAATATCAATAATTTATGTACAAAATAGGTGCCTACTAACCAACGTTATAAAAAAATTCGTACAAACATCGCTTAAAATGACCAATATTTCATTGTGATAGCATCAAAGCAATATAACCTCAAATTCCAGAAATTCAAATCGCAATAATGCCCGTCGACATAAAAGAACTAACCGAAGGCTGGTTGGAACTAGAAAGTGATCCGGGCCTGTTCACACTCCTCCTTGAAGACTTCGGCGTCAAAGGAGTGCAAGTCGAAGAAATTTATGATCTACATAAACCTCTCGATAGTCCTGTATACGGGTTTATTTTCCTGTTCCGTTGGATCGAGGAACGCAGATCCAGGCGCAAAATCGTCGAACAAAACGAGATATTCGTGAAGGACGAGGAAATAGTCAACAATATATTTTTCGCGCAACAAATGGTACCAAACAGTTGTGCTACGCACGCTTTAATTTCCATTTTACTTAATTGTCCTAATATACACTTAGGGGAGACGTTAAGTCGATTAAAAGCGCACACGCACGGAATGTCGCCAGAGAATAAAGGTTGGGCTATCGGAAACACTCCCGAGTTGGCCTGTGCACATAATTCGCATGCCATGCCTCAAGCCAAACGTAGATTGGACAAAGGTTCTATTACACATAAATATACGCGACATATCTGCATTACATATTTAATTTTAGGTGGCGGAGTGTCGACGGGAAGATTTACTGGAGAGGCTTTTCATTTTGTTAGTTTTGTCCCAATTAACGGCAGGCTTTTCGAACTTGACGGTTTAAAACCTTTCCCTATCGATCACGGACCTTGGAATGAACACGGAGATTGGACTGAAAAGTTTCGTAGTGTCATGAGCGAGCGATTGGGAATTTCGGCCGGCGAACAGTATCACGATATTCGATTTAACTTGATGACTGTCGTGCCAGATCGTCGCTTAGCAATCACGCACAAATTAAAAATGTTAAAAACAAACAAACAAATTGTTTTAGACGCTTTACAACAGTTAATGAAAATCAAGCATTCGGATGCGAAAACTGAAAAGGAAGATCAAGAATGCAAAGTGAAAAAAGAAACTGGTTTGGAATCTCAAAGTGAAGATGTTAAATCGCAAATTATGGATATCGTTGCATCGCTTAGTAATAGTAATACTACAAGTACCTGTACTTCCACCTCGGCATCTTGCACCGAACAAAAAGTTGTCGAGGAATCTGTTAAAAATGAAGCTAAAATTAAGGACAAGGTTATGCTGTGTCCTTTGGATTATTCGACGCCTCTCACGATACAGACGTCGCCGGCACCAAGCACGTCTAGCACTGATACGTCGTCGGAAGTGGGGTCGGCATTTAATTCGCCGACGCAGGCTTGGAATTGGGCGACGGCACAGAATAGTCCGACCTCGAAGGACTTCAAGAGGTTTGTCGTAATTCGTGTCGCTAACGAAGACAAAGACGTTTCTAAACAGAGTGAGTTGATTTTGTTCTGCTTTTTATTTTTGAGCGGAAATTCTTCCAAGTTATGAACATTAAAAACAATATAAAAATATACTAAGTATTTAAATTTATTATTTTTATCTAAGTTGATAAAATCCAATGTAAACCTTTCAAATGTTAAACAAATTTTATAAATCATTTCCACATATAACTATCACATTTTACAGCCATCAATACCAACGGTAAACGTCAATGTGGTGAATCGAGTACAAATCTAAAAAAGTCTCTCTTAAACGCCGGACATGCTCGTGTCCGTACTAGCGACGGAGATACAGTTGTGGCCGAGAAGAAGAATCCCGAATTCCTCGAGCCACACACTTTTGCTCCCCAAGACCTATTGGCGCTCTTGAGAAATCTCGAAAATGAAATATGTATCTGCGAAATTAGTTTGAAGGATGAAAACGATAAACAGAACAAGTATAGGGTAAGTATAGATCACTTAAACTTTAGAATACTGAAAGTGAGTTTCAGGTGGATGATTGCAGAAGGACTCACAACTACGACGACTTCCTCTGCACTTTTTTGTCGATGCTGGCCGAGCAGGGGAAGCTAGCAGATTTGGTTGAGCAGCATCTGCTGGTTCCTAAACGTCCGGGCGGGGCCGTTCCTGCCCCCAAAGCTCCAAAAAATGCCAAAAAGCAAGAGAACACCAGGAAAAGGAAAGGACGATCGAAAGTGAAGAGAAGAAAGTGATCCAGGTATCTAAATTTTCGGTAATAGCAGAATTTACAACACCAACTTTCAATAGTGCGATGTACATTTTACAGAAGAGTTTATTAATTGTAAGATGGCAAATTGTTATGTATTGCATGAATAAAATAGAAGTTTTATCTTTTATTTTTAGATTTACTAATAATCATTACAGTCATCTCGAGTACCATGAAATTTCCACGAGAGGGAGCTTTGTGTTTACTATAACCTCATATTAGTTGATGATTTTTGATATTTTAGATAAAAATTTATCACGAATTCGTTCTTCAATAGCAACTATTTTAATTCACATTCGCGTTATTTACTATTCCCAAAATGCAATTCCTTTGGAGAAATAGGTGAGCTAATATTTTAGCTGTGGAAGATCGCTTTAAAAACCACCTAATGTTTTACCTACCAGAAATAGTAAGTTACACATTTTAAAATAAAAAAAAATAGAAATTAAATCATCCGTTTTATTCTTGTAGGATTTACAAGCAATAAGTGCCATCAAATTTAAAGATGTGCAATTGTTGCTGGGCAGCCCACGAAATAACCTATAAATTAAATATTCTAGAGATGGGGTTAACAAGCATAAAGAGTAAGTTATCTGTCGCAAATATATTAGAGATAGTTGTTTGCTTTTCTAAACCGTAAATTGACTAATTGGGTTCCAGAAATGGAAAGAAGATATTGATTTAGTCATTTGGGATAATGCAATCGGTGATTTGCAGAGAAAACGTGCGGCCGAGGTCTTTTGAAACATTAAAAATGTAGATGTAACACAGATGGACAATAATTTTGGAAACGTTTTTGTACTACACATCTACATCCACTTAGAACGTGTCGTGTCGCATCGATACCCCACTTAAGGAAAACAAATGGGTGCAGAGATACTGGTGAGAAACATTTTCATTATCCACAACTGTAAATACAAAGTATAACATCACACGATGTAATGATAAACTATTTAATGTCGTTATTCGAAAAAAATGCGTATTATTTTTAAGCAAAAATTAAGTTTAGTAAATAATTAGCTTAATCACCACCTTTTTGAGTATAGCCGTAATTATTTACAATATGAGTAGTATAAAAATACTTGAACTTTGAGAAATATGTTATATGTTAGGTCTGTCGTAGTTTGATACTATCAAACTTTTAACTTAATTATTCGAGAGAAGAAATTCAACATTTCAATTATTTGTCTTATTTTGGTGCAGACTTAAATATCTACATTATATAAATATTTTGGGCTGCATCGCATCGCAAAAATCCACAACCAATCGTGTCGCACGATAGAGCTTCTGACATTGACTCAATATCAAATGCACCCCAGCAATTGGTTGTGCGGCCCGACATACTGTGCACTTCTTTTATGGTTATGCTACAAGTATTATAATGGGTTGCCTATTTATTCGTTTTCTTTAAAAAAATATCTGCATGCACGATGCTCACATGATACTCACTAATAGCACGCAATATTCACGATTATAAGCCATTTATTTAGCAACCGAGATGAAGATAAACATGATTTATTGTTAGTAGCGATTAAATTTAATCAAATCTCTATAATTTTTTATCATATTTATCTAAATCTTCGTTTAATTCTTTAGTATAATAAAAAAAATAGTAGAGTAAATAGGAAACCTGATAAATAGGCAACACACTATACACTTTGAATACGCTCCCTAAAAACGTCGATAATGATAATGCCCAAAAATTAATCGTTGCGAAATTGGTTAAATGAAAGGCTTATTGCGTCTATTTGATTAACACGTTTAATTAACTCGTACTGTGCCTACACGTTAAATATTTGGTTACAATTTACACCAATTAATACATACGGGCGCACGTTGATTTTTTTCATTTAATCCGCAATGCGAGAATTGACAAGGAAGATGTTAATAATGTAGGTGTCAATTTAATACAAAATTACGTTTACAATTACGCTTTATTATATACAAAAAAAAAAATGCTTTTCACTAACACGATGAGGCGATTTCTAAAATAAACCGTTAATCAATCAACAGGTTGTCTATGTATTTTATTGCGTCGTTTAATCACTAACACTTTTGTAAATTATGCGGTCACGCGTCTGTTGACGGTATTTGTTCACTGGGGATTCTCTTCAACGAAACGGAATCGACCGGTTCTGTCAAAACAGCAAATAAACACTAAATCGCCAATTGCTCAATAGAAACCTTACCTTGATCTTGTATTCTATAAAATTCAGTCAATTCGGCTCCCGAACACAACGGCGTATCGACCTGTAACGTACAATCGAATCGCGAGTAATCGACTTCGTATCCCTGTTTCTCCTTGCTATAGGTAACGATAGGTTCGAACCTGTGCCCCCACAAAACCTCGTTCGCGATGTAACTCGAGCGCGCCTGAGTCGTCTGTCCCGTGCTTTCGATGGTTCCCTCCAATATCACGACAATTTCAAATCTATCTTGAAGCATGTCGCCCGCAGATAAATAGAACAGAGGCGAGTTTTCGTCGATTCTGTGCACGATGGTCATGGGCCAAATGAAGAACAGGTCGCCGTCGCATCCGTCCGCGTTCACTACAAGTTCCGTTTGATACTGCAACAGTTCTTCGCCTTCCTTGGTCGTCCTGGGCCGAATCAACTGCGCCCTGATGTTCGCCCCGATTATGTGACTTTTTCTCATATCGCCCACGCGAAACATGAGGCACAACTGGCCGTCCCTTTGACAGATCACGGCGTTCTTGGAGAACAACAACGTTTGCGTACGATGCTTCGGCCTGGTCATCTTTGCGAAAACAATGCCCACCATTAGAGCTTGGATGACAACTCCCACGATACTTTGCAAGCACATGACGAAGATAGCTTCGGGACACTCTTCCGTGGTGGCTCTAAAACCGTATCCTATCGTGTGTTGCGTTTCGATGCTGAACAGAAAACAAGAAGTGAAGGATTCTATTTGTGAAATGCACGGGATCCATCCTGAATCTTCTTGGAATTGCGGTAGATGGTTTTCTTCGAAGTCTCCGTGCGTTAACGATATCAACCACCAAATCACGGCGAAACCCAACCAAGATAGGAGGAAGCTCAGGGCGAAAACGATTAGAGTCCATCGCCATTGTGTGTCCACTAAAGTGGTGAATATGTCTTGAAGAAAACGTATCCGGTGTTTCGATATCGTCGACTGAAGAATGTTGCAGTCGCCGTTTTTGAAAACGGCTCTCCGACGGATTTTTCGAACGGCTCCCGGTCGAAAGCGACTCCTACGAATAAAAGCAAGCGTTAAGGGTCATCCTGTAGATTAATAATTGCAACTAGTTCACTAATAATGCATTTCGATCGCGTGACGCGTTCGTAATATGATTTTCAATTTCGCTCGTCGATCTAAAACGATACTAGTGAAAAGATTCAAACCTTGGAGTAACGTTTCCGGACGCTTTCGGGTAATAAATTCCCGGAGAATATTCGCCGCTCTTGAGAATTTTCGGCGACTGCTGATATATAAGGAATCTGGTGTCATCCTTATCGGTGGGAGGTGAATCCATGACGTAAAACCATCACCGGTTTCGGATTTTACATAAACTGAACTTCAGTACGAAGTCGGTCGCATTTTAAATGAATAACTACGAGGTGCTAATCCGTCGGTGAAAATTAATGTTTAATTAGCGAATTTTAATAGTAACTATTGACTTTTTATTAACGACGCTACCGGGAACAATTCGTTTATAACTCCTTTGTAGTAAAAAAAAGGCAAGTAGGTTACGTTTAGCCGATAAGATAACCGCGAATGTCGTCTTACAGTTAGTTCGTTGTTGTTTAGCGATCTTTTGTTTATTTACTTTTATGTATTTTAGATAGCGATTTTCAGTGGTAATTCGTTCGTTCGTTGTCTGGTACGACGACGTTAATTCGAATAGTTTTGTTGAAGACTCGCCTACTAACGTCGATTAACTGCATAATCGTCGAAATTGTAGATAAAATACTATTAATTTATACTCCTCGAGATCGATGTCGTGTAACTTCCGATTAGAAGAAAACTAGTTGTCTAGTTGTCTGTAAATTAATGTCGGATCCGGCACGCGGGACCAATTTAGCTGTGGAAAAATGTAGCACGTGACACTATTGAAAAACCCGTAATAACCGCTTATAATCGAAGAATGGAAAATCCGAATAACACGTGGGTAGATCAGAAACAATCGGGTGTTAAATACGTGACGATTAACAAACATCTATAATATGTTAATTAGTTGGTTTCGTGTAACATAACAATCTAATTTTAGTTAAACGTCACGTGCAATAAAATGTTTATTGATATTTTTCGAGATAATTTACATTGTCCAGGTCCGGATTTATGTTGAAACAACAATTATGTTTGGATTTAGCTATCGCTATAATAAATTACGCAAAAACGACTCATTATGTCATTTTCCAATGCATCGAAGGAGCTACCGTACTTATATTGTACCTAATTGGAATTTATTTATCGTCTCGTAAACAAACGGTAATGACTTTTTCCGTTACTTTTCACGCACAGGCTGTACTAATAGGCGTAGGCGGCAAATATCTCGTTCTTAGTTTAGAAAAATTTTAAAATAAAGAATTTCATTTATTGAAATGTACGCGTCAGAGATTTGCGATTCGTCAAATACGACAGGACTGACGATTAATTTCAATTGAATAACATAATACAGTTACATAGTTAAATACAACTTACCTGCTGCTGTCTTGTCTTGTGGCGTAAACGGTGAGCGAGCTGTTGCACGTGTTAATCCGAACGAGGCCCGGGGTTCCAGGCGTCGTCGGAGCAGCGAACGGTTGCGGATTGCGGAAAAGTAAGGGCGAGTCGATTCTCGAGAAAAATCTCGCTTCCTCATATTCAACTTCCGGTTCCGCTTCCTCGTCGATTCTTCCCGGTGACAGAAAGAGCTTTTGCGGCGGAGACGGCGGTTTCGTCGGCGCCGCTGCCGTTACGATGTTGGACGACGACCCGTACGTGTTCGCTACCGTTACGTTAACGGAAGGCTGTCCGGATTTTCCAGCAGTCGCGGCGGCAAGTTCCAAAGATACTAACGACGCCATCTTTCGTTCGAAACTGTATCATTTTATCCGGACTGTTTTGCGGACTTTGGTTACGGAGCGGAATTTAATCGGAACTCCGCCAGTCCATTAAATCGGGGTGGCATATTATCTAAATCGGTCAGGAGCATAATATAATATACAGGGTATCCCCGTTTTTTGTAACAGGACTTTCACAACTTGTAGTAAAATTCATTTTGAAAACAAAAGTTCATATAAACATATATGTATGGAGGCCTCGTTTTCGATTTACAGGGTGTCGAAATTTAAAAAAAAATTGGATGTTTTATTTGTAAAACAAAATTCCCTTTTTTGATTTTGTTGAAACTTGGCAGTTTTGTTTGTAATAATAATACACATTTTTTCACATCATTGAATTTGCCCTACTTCTTCCAGTGCCGCCACAACAGGGGACCAGCTTGATAAAAATAGAAAAAAATATGGTACGCCCCTGCTTTTTTCTAAGTTTGAAATTTTTTTCAGATTCCGCAATCAAAAATAAAACTTTTTCTATTACGCAACTTTTTTCCTATCTCGCTTCGTTTAGAGAGAAATAAAACTTATTTTTTTACAGAATTTATTGTTTGATAATAATTTGTATGTCAAAAATCAACCACACGATATGAATCCTGCCCAATAGATTAAACGGTCAATTATTTTTGGAATTTTTAAATGCAGAGTATCATAACATGATGGAGGATGTTCCAATCCAACAAAGAATAGACTCGTTTTTTCAGTTAGATGGATGCCCTGCCCATTATGCTTTGGTGGTGCGGAACTGGCTGAATGCAGCATATCCGCAAAGATGAGTGGGTCGTGGAGGACCAGTAGGGTGGCCTCCTCGATCGCCTGATCTAACACCCTTGGATTTTTTTGTTTGGGGATTTATTAAGGAAGCAGTTTACTCTACGCCTGTCAATTCACAAGAGGAACTTGAACGACGAATCCGAAATGCTGCTCTTAGAATAACTCCAGATCATTTGGAAAACGTTCGGCAGTCTTTAATACGTCGTTGTAATTTATGTGTTGAACAAAATGGCAGGCATTTTAAACAGCTCCTTTGATTTTATGTCTCTGTTTATTGAATAAGTTTCCTTTCATACCGTGTGGTTGATTTTTGACATACAAATTATTATCAAACAATAAATTCTGTAAAAAAATAAGTTTTATTTCTCTCTAAACGAAGCGAGATAGGAAAAAAGTTGCGTAATAGAAAAGTTTTATTTTTGATTGCGGAATCTGAAAAAATTTCAAACTTAGAAAAAGCAGGGCGTACCATATTTTTTCTATTTTTATCAAGCTGGTCCCCTGTTGTGGCGGCACTGGAAGAAGTAGGGCAAATTCAATGATGTGAAAAAATGTGTATTATTATTACAAACAAAACTGCCAAGTTTCAACAAAATCAAAAAAGGGAATTTTGTTTTACAAATAAAACATCCAATTTTTTTTTTAAATTTCGACACCCTGTAAATCGAAAACGAGGCCTCCATACATATATGTTTATATGAACTTTTGTTTTCAAAATGAATTTTACTACAAGTTGTGAAAGTCCTGCTACAAAAAACGGAGACACCCTGTATAAAAAGCACCTTTTAAATAGGTATAATACAATAAAGTGCCCCCTACTCTTCTTACTTAAATTAATTCTAAGGCTGCGTAGTTTATCGCAAATTTTAATTTACATGTCTATATTAATCGAAAATTGTATGTATTTAAAACTTACGTATTTCAAGAATATAAGTAGGTAATGAAAAATGGGGGGGGGGTGCGAGAAGACGCACGCAAATAATTTCTTTTAATCGACCGACAATAGTTTTTTGTCACTTTTCGGCCCAACTAAAATCCTCTTAATTGTTAGGTAAGTTTTTGAATTGATGTAATTTTGAAAAAATTATCTTCGATAGTTTCAAAATCAAAGGAGGTTTATTAGGGAGCAACGAACACGTCTCCCCCGTTTTGTGGGTCCAAAATTCGAGCTATATAGTTTCTCGTTTGAATTATGAATTTTAGGAGTCGGTTAGGGTGCCACATGTTTTTTTTCTTTTTAATTAAAATAAACCCGACCTTCCGATGTTTTAAGTTTCACGGTTTCGTTTGAAGCTCATCTTTTTATCTCGAAAAAAAATAATAATAAACGATTGACGTATATTTTGAACGTGGAAAATTGTTAAGTAAATAAACGAAATATTTTTACCATTCGGCGTCCTTTTCTACAGGAACGGTGCTTCACTTAAAATTTAAATTTTTGTTAATAAACGCACAATCGCCATCGAAGGCGTACGTACGTACACTCGCTTCGCAAACCTTTTTGTTACTAGAAAGCGACAATTGTAACAGTTTGCATTGAAATTGCACTCGAATTACTTCCTATCCTTTATTAAATGATTAGGGACAATTAGAGGAACCGAGACGGGCGCACATGTAATATTATGTTGAGGTAAATTAATATGTAATCGCGCGGGTAGTTTTCGGTTGGACGTAAGAGAAACCTGCACTTAAGATGAATATTAATTACGCGTTTCGTTACAAAAACTTGTTCTTGTTTTATTAATATTCCGAATTAATAACATTAATCAAAAGGACACGAATAGAATATTTATAATATTTATGTTAAATCGGTACCCATCGAAATTAATCAAAATCGGTCGAAAAACCATACGAAAACTGCCTGGTTGAGATGGTCGCCCTTAAAACTTGTGTATTTTGTCCCTTAGACGACCATCACGTTTAGGATAAATTCGGGCCACTCGTAGATTCATCATCAGTAGCCACATCGTCATTTTTACCTGATTGTTTTTGTCTTTTCTTCTTTAAATTGGTTTTCGAGGCAATTGCTATAACATTTCGAAGGCTTTCAGACAAACACCTCTGCCAGATTCCTTCCTTTTTGCTTCTACTCTTTTTCCAAAGGCAACAGATCGATCAACCACTTTGCCGAGTAATTTTGAAGATACTTCCTTCGATAATATCTTAGGTCTTCCGCTCACGCTTACGTTAAGTAAATATTTTTGGCTTTTATTTTAGTCTAGTGTTTTAATGTTTGTAGATGTAGTAAAATAGTTGACATTTCAATTCGTTGGTGCATAAAGGTCCCATAATTCAGAAGATCACAGTAGCGAAACGGATTGTATTCAACTATGCATTTTGATTTCATAATGAAAAAACAGGAAAAACCAGTTATTATTAAAACGCAGACAAAACCGTATTTGTAAACTAATAGATGAGTTATTTGAACCAACGAAAGGGCACTTTATTTTAATTTTGATCAATAAAACAGAGGAATAAACGGTCAGTGGTTAGGAACAACAATTGACGTGACGAGGTTGCGTTATTATAGTTACTCACGTTCATTAAATCGTGATACCAAAGTCGTATTATTATGAACGAGTAGCGTGGGTTTAATTTTTATTCGAGCAAAATCGTTCGGCTCATTGAGAAATCGCGAGCAATTCCAAGCGGAAGCAAAACATTATTGAGCAGGACGTCATTTTAAATACATTAATATTAAGCGTTTCCTACAATCAACCCATTACGACGTTTAACAGTTTGAAATCCTTTATGCATAAAAATGCCAGCTGACTAATCCAAAAAGGGTACTTAGTCTATCCGTGACGAAATAATTGACCAGCAAAAGGATAATGTGGCCATTTCCTCCATTTAAGTCGAATGATGTTTATGCAACAAAGGTTAGAATTGCATGTCCGGTATTAGAGCTACGTTCAGCTTATCTACTTAAAAACCCCTTAAGGAAATGAACATGAAAATTTTCTGATTTTCTGCGTACCCTCTAAATTAATGTGGCGCCATCTGTCCGCCAGCGCCATGTATGCGTTTCCATGAATTAAATTTCTTATACATTTTCTTGCATATTGCAATGGATAGTATCACGGACCATTCCCAATGTATATTTTTCATCGCCTACTGATAATTCAGAGAACGATCCGAATTCTAATACCTCTTACCATCGGTTTTAATCTTTTTGAACGCCCTTACGCTCGAGAGCTGCGACTTTATGATTTAAAAAGGACAAGTTTTCTTATATGTTCTTTAATTTTGAATGTTTTTAGAATAAATTTGTACCTAGCACATCTGTAATTTCTTTTCAATTTCGTCCGATATATTTAAAGATTTATTTAACGAATAAATATCTTTAGTTAGTATAGATATCTACTTATTATTTGCAATTCTATCCTTATTGCAAACATTTGATAACAAATCGGTCTTACGTAAATATGTATTGAGTAGTTAATTTAATATTGTTGGTAAATATTTGATATTGGATTTGATTTGCATTATTGAAGAACACAGAGAATATCAAACAATTGAATTTTTAACCAAGTACTGCAATAATTGAAAGATAGAACATTCTAGTTCATTTTATAAATTAGAAATTAAAGAAAAGAAGATACAAAATAATCATGAGGATAAAACGGAATATGTAAAAGTCGAAGAAAAATAAGAAAATATTGTAAATAAAAGGTCAATACTAACAAAAAACAAAAAGGGCAGCTGATGGAACAATAAAATAAGACAGAAAATGCTAAACAGTATCTCATCTCTTATCTTCCAACATCATCAGCAACTTCATCCAAGACCTTCATCCTTGGGGTTCCCCTCAACTGATAATTTATAGTTTACATAAAGGAGTTAGAAAGAAACGCACATAGAGATTGGAACAAAAATATAACAAAATAGAAAAGAAAACGACATTTTATAGTTAAACTAGGACAAGACTAATTTAATACATATAGGGTCGGTTTTTTCACCTCCCAATAAATTTACTTGACAAATTTTTACCATGGAAACAATTGTCTGAACAAACATTTCTATGGTAAATATGTGTCAATTAAATTAAATGGAAGATGAAGAGATCGGCCCATAGTATAAGAAAAAGTTGACTATTTTAACTTTAGTGCCGCGTCAACGGAAAATACTCTTCGTGTTCGTTGTAACATCCAAATTTTTCGTTAGAAACGGTTCGTCATAGCACGTAATTGATTATTAAATCTATTTTTAGTGCGCGACATAATTTAATCGCCATATGGGCGAACGTGTAAACTTGCCTTAATATCAAATTTTAATTATTAAAACAGTTATTTTTATCAATTGACTAGAAGAAAAACTAAAGTATCGGTACGATTCCTAAAATATTTCCTTATTAAAGGAATAGAATTTAAAAAAAAGTGATTGAATAACATATTTTGTATTTATAGATTTTTATAACCTCAAATTTGCAGATTGATAATATTCTTGATCGGAAAGTGAGTAATTCCGTTTATTTTCGCTCGAGTTGAAGCTTCTGCGATATTTCAACGACAAAATGAAGTTTCTTTGTAGAACCTGCTTACGAGAGGAATTTGTTAACACATCGGACAGTTTCGATTTCGACGATCATTATAAACACCAACTGATGTATTGCGTGCCGGAAATGGTAACAGTTCGTTTTAATTTAAAAATCAAATGTATAGTAAATCGCACTTTTTATTTTTGCAGGACTTACGAGTATTACCCGATGTGAAATTGTGCAGGGATTGTGTCTCTGCCCTTAATGTGATCTACGAATTTAAAATTAAATGTCGAGACGTGGAAGACAAGTTTAATAAGGGCCAATATAATGTAATAGGACGTTTAATGATTAAACAAGAAATGGCAATGGATGGTTCTGATGGCAATATCCATACTGATTGTAGAACGTGTCTTATGAACATTACAGATAGTACTTCTCTTTTTGTAATGAAAGGATCGATATATATGCATATTTTGATGATTTGTGTTCCAGAAATGGTATGTTTATCGAGTCAAAATTGTCGTTTAATATATACTTAATTAGATTATTGTAGAATTTGCAGATTGTATCTGATGTTAACCTATGTAATGATTGTTATACGCTACTCGATTTGGCCTACAAATTTAAACTGAAATGTTTAGACGTGGAAAAAAATATTAAGGAATACTTGAAGTCTCACAAGACTTTAGATTGTAGCGACTTGTCTATGTGGTGCAATATATTCATCAAAAACGAAATAAGCAACATGTCAGAATCTACGATTAAACAAGAAGAAATCGATTTAATAAACGAGGACGAATTATTAATTAAGAAACGTGGAATTACGAAATATGGTCTCTTTGGCGGACGTATTTCCTCATCTATTCCGAAGAAACTACGTAAATGTGTGCATTGTGATTATAGGACTGCACAAAAATCTCATTTCGAAGCGCACGTGCGTACACATACTGGCGAAAAACCTTACAAGTGTTTACACTGCGAGTATAGTGCCGCACAAAAGTCTCGTTTACGAGAACATATTCGTACGCATACTGGCGAAAAACCGTACAAGTGTTTCCATTGTTCGTACAGTGCTACACAGAAATCGCAATTACGAGCCCACGTTCATATGCATACTGGCAGAAAACCTTATAAGTGTTCGCAATGTGATTACACTGCTGCACAAAAATTTCATTTAGAAGCACATATTCGTAGGCATACTGGCGAGAAACCGTTTAAGTGCGTACATTGCGAGTACAGCGGCACGACGAGGTCTAACTTGAAAAAACATATTCAAATGCAACATGTTAGCGAGAAACCATTTAAATGTTTATACTGCAAGTACAGCACTGCGCAAAATTCCCAATTACAAAACCACATTCGCATACATACTGGCGAAAAGCCATTTAAGTGTTTACATTGCGAGTATAGTGCGGCACAAAACTCGCAATTAAAAAGACACATACGTGTACATATCGACGAAAACTCATTTAATTGTTTACGTTGCGAACACGATTTTGCATACAAATCGAATTTACAAGGACGAATTTGCACGCACACCGAAAAGAAACTGTTTAAATGTTCATATTGCGATTACAGTACTGTGGAAAACTCTCAATTGAAAAAACACATTCGCACGCACACCGGCGAAAAACCATTTAAGTGTCCGTATTGCAAGTACAGGGCCGTACAAAACTCCCAATTGCAAAAACATATTCGTACGCACACCGGCGAAAAACCGTACCAATGTTTACAGTGCAAATATAGTTTTTCGGACAAGTCTAATTTACGAAACCATGTTCGCAGACACACCGGCGAGAAACCATTTCGGTGTTCGCACTGCGAATACAGAAGCGTAAATAGATCCGGTTTAAAGGTACATATGCGCAAACACACCCGCGAGAAACTGTATAAGTGTTCACTTTGCGAGTATAGCGCTACGACAAGAGCTAATTTAAAAAGACACGTGCGCGCACATACCGGCGAAAAACCATTCAAATGTTTACAATGCGAATATACTGCTGTGGAAAACTCCCAATTACAAAAGCATGTACGTACGCACACTGGCGAAAAACCGTTCGTGTGTTTATATTGCGAATACAGTTTCGCAGACAAATCGAATTTACAAGATCACATTCGCACGCACACTGGCGAAAAGCCGTTTAAATGTTTACATTGCGAGTATAGTGCTAAACAAAAAGCTCAATTAATAAGGCACATACGCACGCATACCGGCGAAAAACCGTTCAAATGTTTATATTGCGAATACAGGTTTGCGGACCAATCGAATTTACAAGATCATATTCGCACACACACCGGCGAAAAACCATTTAAATGTTTGCATTGCGAATATAGCGCTAAGCAAAAGTCGCAATTAAAAAAACACATTCACACGCAACATTTAGACGAGAAGCCGTTCTATTGTTTCTATTGTAAATACAGCTTTGCGGACAAATCGAATTTACAAAATCACATTCGCACACATACCGGCGAAAAACCGTTTCAGTGTTTACATTGCGGCTATAGTGGCAAACAAAAGGCTCAATTAATAAGACATATGCGCATACATACTGGCGAAAAACCATTCGAGTGTTTATATTGTGAATACAGATTTGCGGACCAATCGAATTTACAAGACCACATGCGCACACACACCGGCGAAAAGCCGTTTAAGTGTTTGCATTGCGATTACAGTGCCGCACAAAACTCGCAATTGAAAAGACATATTCGTACACACGCCGACGAGAAACCGGATAAGTGTGAGAAGCTTTAGTTTAAAACTACACATGTGTAGACTGTAACTGTGATTATACAAAAGGAATTGTATTCCTTAAAAACCGTTTGCACGAACAAGGACGGTTTTAAATGGAAAAAAGACTATGATTGTAAACCAGTATATGAAACTGCACCACAATTGCAAGACTACAATTTCTAAAACATTATGTTACTTAACTACACATCGAAACTTCATTGTGATGGATTTATTTGAATGGAAATGTGGCTTTAAAAGCTAAAAGTTTCGACCACAAATTAGTGGCAATTGTTTGAAAAAACTCCACAACAGATGGGAAGAGGTATTCGAGTCACATAACATGTTTATCGTTTTATTTTATCTATATATATATATATACATATATATATATATATATCATATGTATATATATATATATATTATATATATATATATTATATATATATATATATATATCATATGTATATATATATATATATATATATATATATATATATATATATATATATATATATCATACATATATATATACTGACTGACATATCAATGCCCAGCCTCAACCCTTGGTCTTAAAAACGTGAGATTTGAAGGATATACTCCATTATGATGCAGGAACCCACTAACAAAGGACTTCTCGAAATTCCAACACCTAAGGTGGATGAAACAGGGAAAGTGTGTTTTTTAAAATTTCGATAAATCAACGCCCAACCTCAACCACTGGTTTTCGAAACGTGAGATTTGGAGGATATGTTCTTTTTATGACATAGGCGCCCACTAAGAAAGGATTTTTCGAAGTTCCGCTCCTAAGGGCATAAAATGGGTAAAGTGTGTTTTTTAAAAATTTGATCAGTTTGTCCGTACTTATTTTAAAATTTGCAGAATACGTTTCTTCGAATATTTCTAATCCCACCCAGACAAAGTCGTGAGTAAAAACTAGCAAATATAACACATTTTTAATAATGATTTGAGAAATAGTAATGAAAACGAGTAACTTTTCTTATTATCATTACGGATAATGCATCTAGTCGTAACAAATTAAAATTGAAATGTAATCGAGTGGTATCTGGAAGAAGGTCGATATGAAAGAATGATTGAATATTGGAAAACAGTAGGTAAAGTGTAAATGAAAATAAACCACAGAAACTCGTATATAATCATAATTTGTTTTTTAGAAATAAGCTTCCCAAATGGTCTGAAATTTGACGATCGTCGAACAAAATGTTGGACACGTCGGACACTTAACCAACAGGTTGGTTTCGATTTACTATTTAGTTTAATCTCTTTTGCACTCTACAGCAATTAAAAATTACTAATATTAAGAGTCCGCTGTACCCCATGTTAAACGAAATTGCAAATTGTTCAGTTATAATTGGTTATAAGAAAAATGCGGGTTTTTACTAACACATTACTATTATCATTAAGAACACAGGATAAGGATAATTTAAAAAAATTCATTAAAATAATGAAGCTAAGCAAATTTTCATGATCATCTTGCAATTACGTGGATATTTTAGAAACATAAATTACTTAATAATAAGAAAAATCAATAATATAGTTTAAAAACGAGATTTAGAGCTGACTGTAAAATGTCAGTTTAAACTGCGAGTTAACACTTAATCGGTACAGCTGGCTCTTAATTTATTCGAATCTAATTAACTTGAACTGCTTTCTTTTTTCTTTTCTAATCGTTTCTGATTTGTTCCGTTTCAAAACGTTCAAGTCAAAATTTTGCCAAAAAAAAAACGTGAACGTCTAAGGGATTTTTTCGAGATTTTGCAAAAATTTTAAATCAATTTAAAAACGTGTAGTTTGATATTTCTTTATTTGTTATATTCAGTGTGTCCAGTGATTTACTTTTTTTTTGCAGATTTATTTTTATTTAGTTTTCTTTTTGCTTTTATTTACTTTAAAAATGAGAAATATTTACTTTTTTTAATGGGGTGACTTCTCTAATGGGGATAAACTTCTATTTACGAAAATTAGAATACCTAAGTACATAGGCAACCAAACATACACATGCACATAAACATCTCGAGGTAATTAAATCTGTGATACACCTAATTATTGAAAAATTTAATTATTTTACAAAATTTCTAACTGTTTTAAAAATATACTTTATTAGATAAAACTAAATTCAAGTTCAACGATTTGAAAGTTATTGACCTATGTTTTTTTTAAGGTTATATTTTCTGTTTACATAACTTCAAAATAATTTATCACATTATGAACGTCTCGTTATGATGCGGATTTATTGATTAATGTTGTAATGAAGTCGACAGTACAGTTGCGTAAAAGGTAAATCTTTTAATGTAAGAGTAATCGAAAGTCCAATTAACCACTTGAGTACATCTATCGGCTAAAAGAAATGGTACCATAAATATAATCTTAAAAATATTTCGTTAAGCAACCTGATCATTTTAAACTGGTAATATAAAAGTCTAATATTAAATAATAAATGTCGAGCATTTACAAATTTTTAATTTGCAGGTTTGTAATGTTTTTGTTCGAATTGTAATTTGCTTGGTTCGAAGGTTCGAAATGCAGTCCCGATTGTTGAACGAGAATCTAATTTATCTAAATCTAATTTAGAATCTAATTTTAATGTGAAGCCTACAACTAATTGAAGTTCCAATCAAATGTTTGTGTACTACCGGTTAAGAGAAATAATCTTAAAGAAACTGAGCCTTTTAAATTGGTAATATAAAAAATACAAATAATTTGCCAGTTTGCATATTTACAGTTTGATTATTGGGAGATTTACAATTGATTTGATACAATCTGCTTGGTTATAGAAATATCGAAGAAACAAGTAAAGTTGTGTATTATAAGAACCTGTCTGTATAGTGCAATGACCACACGAAAAAATCGTTACGATAACACTCCTATCGTCGCTAGACTATTTAAGTGTTTATTATGCGAGTACAGCTGCACATATAAATACAAATTGATCAATCATAGTCGTGCGCACACTGGCGAGAAACCATTTAAATGTCCACAGTGTAAGTACCGTTCTGCATATAAACCCAACTTGATCACGCATGTTCGTGCGCACACCAATAAGAAACTATTTAAGTGTTTGCAGTGTGATTACAGCGTTGCAAAAAAATTAAGCTTAATAAAACATCTTCGTAGACATATTGGCAAGAAACTATTTAAATGTTTACAATGCGAGTACAAAAGTACAAGAAGATCTAACTTGAAAACCCATATTCGTGTGCACACCGGCGAGAAACTGTTTAAATGTGCTAAAAACTACAGTTGTTCGTACAGTTCCAGCTACGTTAAGCACATTAGGGAACACCCCACCGAGAAATCGTTCAAGTGTTCACGGTGCGAGTTCAGCACTTCAAAAGAATTATACCTAGCAAAACATGTTCGCTCGCACATCGACGAGGAGAAACCGTTCAACTGCTCGCAGTGCAATTACAGTACCGTATATAAATCTGGCTTGATATTGCATATTCGTGCGCACTCTACCGGGAAGCCGAAGACATGTCCACATTGCGACTACACCACTGCGAAAAAGTCTAACATGGTTGTACATATTCGCACGCACACCGGCGAGAAACCGTTTAAATGCGCGGTGTGCGAGTATAGTTGCGCGCATAAATCCAGTTTAGCGAAACACGTTCGTTCGCACACCGGCGAAAAACCGTTTAAATGTTCTGTGTGCAAGTACAGTTCGGCTTATCGATCTAGCTTGATTACTCACATGCGCGCGCACACCGGCCAGAAACCTTTCAAGTGTTCGCACTGCGAGTACAGGTGCGCTTATCGATACAACCTGACTAAACATATGCGCGGACATACCAACGAAAAACCATTTAACTGTACACAATGCGAATACGGTGCCGCAAAAAAATCGGATTTTCTGAGACACGTTCGTGGGCACAGAGACGAGAGACCGTTTAAGTGTTCGTACTGCGAGTACAGCGTTGCGAGAAAATCTGCTTTGGATGTACATATTCGTAGACATACTGGCGAGAAGCCGCTTAAATGTTCGTTATGTGAGTACAGCACTGCGTATAAAAATCGATTAGTAGACCATATTCGCAAACATACCGACGAGTCGCTATTTAAATGTTCGGTCTGCGAGTACACTACCACATATAAAAATAGATTGGCAAACCACGTACGCGCACATGCCGGCGAGAAACCCTTTAAATGTACACGGTGCAGTTACAGTTGCGCATATAAACACAATTTGCTTAAACATATTCGCAAGCACACTGACGACAAGCAATTTAAATGTTCGCAGTGCGAATACACTGCGGGTAAAAAAATTAACTTGACGAGACACGTTAGCGTAGTACACATTAGTGGGAAGTCGTTTAAATGTTCATTTTGCGACTACGCCGTTGTAAAAGAATCCGACTTGATCAGGCACGTGCGCACGCACACCGGCGAGAGACTATTCAACTGTTCGCTATGCGAATATAGGACTTTACAAAGATCAACCTTGGTAAATCATATTCGTAAGCACACTGGCGAGAAACCTTTCAAGTGTTCCGAGTGCACGTACAGTACTGCGTACGGGGCTGCCCTGGCGAGGCACAATCGCATACACACCGGTAAAAAACCTTTCGAGTGTTTGGTGTGCGGATACAGTACTGCATATAAATCCAGTTTGGTGGGGCATGTTCGTGCGCACGCCGGCGAGAAACCGTTCAAGTGTTCGCACTGCGATTTCAGGTGCACACTTAAATCTACCTTGAGGAACCATATCTACTTGCACACCGGCGAAAAGCCCTTCAAATGTTCAATATGCGATTATCGCACTGCGCACAAGTCTAGCTTGACAAGCCACAACCGTGCGCACAACGGCGAGAAAAAATTTAAGTGTTCACAGTGCGAATACGGCGCCACGCATAAACGGAACTTGACAGTTCACATTCGCACGCACACCGGCGAAAAGCCGTTCAAGTGTTCGAAGTGCGAATTTAGTTGCGCGCAGAAATTCAGCTTGGCGAGGCACGTTCGCACACACAGCGGCGAGAAACCTTACAGGTGTTCGTCGTGTCACTACCGCACCGCAAACGAATCGAGCCTGGCGGGCCACGTTCGTACGCACACCGGCGAGAAACCGTTCGAATGTTCGGTGTGCGATTACAGTTGCGCACTTAAGTCCAACTTGCTTAAACATTTTCGCGCGCACACCGGCGAGAAGCCGTTCGAGTGTTTACATTGCGGATATAAATGTTCGTATAAATGTACTTTGGTGAAGCACGTAAGTAAGCACGCTAATGAAAAAACCGAACAGCAGAGGACGAAAGGAATAAATGTGTAATAATGTCGGTGTCATTTGTTTGTTTTGTAATTAAAATATCATTTCTAGTTTAAACTCTTGCCATTTTTAAAGACACTTTAATTTTACTATGAAATTGGAACTTAATTCTTGTAAACTAAAACACTTTAAGTGAAGTAAATTAAATAAGTTTGCTTGTTACATAAAATGCCTACATTTAATTCTTGGATCGCATTAAAATAATACATCCCAAGTATAAAGCTGCCTTCATACAGAAAGACAACATACGGACAGTTGCCAATTTGCGATTTTGATATTCAATTGAAATAATAAATTAGAAGTTAATGTTTTACCTGAAGTTGTATCGCGAAACTTAATTCGAAATCATGTTTCCTAGAAAAAGTAGAGATAAGCTATGTAAAATAATTTTTATAATAGTAATAATGATAGATGTATTCCCATTGTTAGATTTTAGTGCATGCGTGGAGGTGTGAACAGGTGTTAAATTTGTACAGATGACAAAACTTAAGGAGAAGCAATACCTAAAAGCATTGCCTCCTAAAGAAATACCACTAAAATTAAACAACTGTTAATAATCCGCGTAGTTTCAGATTATCGTTTTATAACATATGTGTTCATATAGCCAAACAAGTGTAAATTATTTAGTTTCATCGTTTCGTGTAATTATTATTACAGGTATATCATATGAATAGTAATTAAAATTTGGAACTAGATTACTATTCGTAAAAATAACCTCTATATGAAACGATCAGCATTGTGCATAAATATTGCTTGTTAAATAAGATTTAGAAATTTAAATGTTTATATGTGCTTTTATTGTTATTAATGTTCGTATTATGCTAAAGTCATTTTAAGGACAATTGGAAAGTGCAGAAATCGTTCGATTGCAGTACTAAACAGACTAGTGCATATTTAAAGAAAGCAACATATAGGGTGGAAGCAACATACGGTTAACCTTAAATAGCTACTCGCGTTCGAATAGATCGTAGAAGATAAGACCGGAAATTTACGAAATTTAATTTTTGTATGTAAGCGACCAGCTATCGGGGATTGACTACGCACTTGTAAATATATATTTTTTAAATCAAATTAATAATTTTTAAATAGTGGTTGTGCCAAAAATTAATATGTAGTAATATTTTGAAATTTCTAATAAGAAATAAACTTACTACTGATTTTTTTAAAGATAAATTATTATTTTAATCTTCAACAGTTAATTTAGACAATTTGGCTGACCTGAAGTATTCACTGTCAGTACCAAACTATTTGCCACAGACGTGAACGATAAACCGATACACAGCTTCATTACATATATATTTCGAGTTGTCTTGAAGGATGGTCTCAGAATGCACTGTCTTTCCGGCCACCAAAGACTGAAAGAAAGATCTGGATAGTGTTGTAATTATTTGCCAGCTGAGTTGTGGACATAAATCTCCCGCATGATAAACAAACATCAAACTGCATAGCTGACATATTCTGTTGTGAAACATTTATATTCAATGTGTGAGATGTTAACGCATTTCGTTAATATCCGCCTATTTTTGTTTACGTTAATCAGAAAACGATAAATTTTAAACTCTACATGCTTGTCTTTCTATTGTTTTCTGATTAACATAAACAAAGAAAATTTCCTGAGGTGATGTCAACAAATTTTAATCGGAAAGACGAAAATTTAAAGTAAAAGGGACTATATGTAACTTTTTATACAATTAATGGTAATTTTGGAGTTTTATTTTGCTTCAATTGCACATTACACAAAAAATAAATTTTAAAAATCAATAATTATGACTTTCTCGAAGAGAAATGGAAATTTGGAAAACTTGGAAATTTTCTGATTGCAAGTTACATAATTTTTTTTTGGCTGTTAATTTGTATTTCATTATTTTTGTGTATCGCATTCGCCCACTCTTCATATTCTGTAACTTAATATCGAAAAATAATTAATTAAATATAAACGTCAGCAAAGTTTAGAACTTAAACACATAATTTGTGACCAATGAACTTCTGCATAAATGGAAAAGCGCCCTTTATAGAAATTCTTTAATACAAGAAAATCAATTAACATTTAAATAGCTGATATCAAAATCTTGCCATCTTACGATTAAACTTGGATATTAATTAAAATGGTAATTAGAAAAATACTACTGTGGTGTTACTAGCGGAAATTATTTGAAGCAGAATTTAATATTTTATATAATAAAGTAATCTTTACGGAAGAATAACGCCAAATAAAATACAGAAACCTGTAATTAAACGTCCAAGCTACAAATATTACAAAGTCGTTTTAATTTTAACGATAAAATTTTAGTTATTTAGAAAATTTATCAACTGGCTACATTATAGGAAAAACAATACAATTCTTAAAGTATTTCTTTAAGGATTTTTAAAATTGGTAAGTTTTTTCTCTTAACCTCAAATTTGCAGATTTCTAATATTCTTGTTTGCAAAGTATCTGCCACCAGCCAAAATTTCTACGATATTTCAACGAGAAAATGACTACATTTTGTAGAATCTGCCTAAAAGATACATCTGTTAACACATCGACTACTTTGGACTTCGATGATCACTATAAGCACCGATTAATGTACTGCATACCGGAAATGGTAACAGTTCGCGTTAACTCCAACAGCGGTAAACTGTATTGTCTATTTTTGTAGAACTTACGAACAGTACCTTATCTAAAGCTGTGCAAAGATTGTGCCGCCACCCTTAATGTATTCTACAAATTTAAAATTAAATGTCAAGAAGTGGAAAATATGATTAACGAGCGTGAGTTTAACGCCATTGAACGTTTAATTGTTAAACGAGAGATTAGTTATAACAACATTATCTATGCTGTTTGTAGAACTTGTCTTACGGATATTGCCGATGAAAGCTTTCTCTTTTTAACAAAAGGACTGCTTTATAGGCGAAAATTGATGCTTTGTGTTCCAGAAATGGTATGTTTATCGATTTAGAATTGTCAAGTACGCTTACAAATAGTTTGTTGTTGCAGGATTTCCGGGTTATATCTGAAATTAATCTGTGCAAGGATTGTTATATATTACTCGATACGATCTACATGTTTAAAATGAAATGCATAGATATCGAAAATAATATTGTAGAGCATCTAAAATCGCACGGGGTCGTAAATTTTACAGAACTCGCGGTGCGGTACAATGCAGCGAGAAATGAAATAAGCGGCACGAAGGATTTTACGATTAAGCAAGAAAAAGTCGATTCAACAAACGAGGAAGAAATAACGGAGAAAGTGAAAGAGGAAACGACAGACGCTAATTTTGTTTTCATAAAAAGTGAAGATCAAGATTTCTTGTGCAACACTAAAATACACAGTAACGTAGAACGTCTTTCTAACACATCTAAAAAACACTTTAAATGCTCGAACTGCAACTACGGCACTACAAATAAAAGTCGTTTCGATAAACATATTCTAACGCATACAACAGAGGTACTGTTTAACAACCTATGCGATTATAAGACTGCACAAAAGTCTAAATTAAAAAAACGTAATAATAATCATACTCGTTGTGACGAGAAACCATTTAAGTGTTTGCAGTGCAAGTATAGAACTACGCAAAAATATAACCTGGAGAGACACATTCGCACACACACCGGCGAAAAGCCATTTATATGTTCAATGTGCGAGTTCAGCACCGGAGATAAATCTAACTTGACGAGCCACATACGTGCACACACCGGCGAGAAACAACTGAAATGTTTACATTGCGATTATACGACTTCAAAAAAATACGGCCTGGTAAGCCATGTTCGCTCGCACACAAGCGAGAAACTTTTTAAGTGTTCCGAGTGCGGATTCAGTACTACGTATCGTTTTAAATTGGAATGCCACATTCGCAAGCATACCGACGAAAAACCATTGAAGTGTTTGCAGTGCGATTACACTACTTGGAGAAAATTTAGCCTTATAAACCATATTCGTGTGCACACCGGCGAAAAACCATTTACATGTTCGATGTGCGAATTCAGTACTGCACATAAATCTAATTTAGTAAACCACATTCGTGCGCACACCGGCGAGAAGCTATTGAAGTGTTTGCAGTGCGAGTACAGAAGTGCACACAGATATAACATGACTAGACATATTCGCAGACATACTGACGAGAAACCGTTTACATGTTTAATGTGCGAGTTCAGTACTACATGTAAATCTAGTTTGGTAACTCACGTTCGTATGCACACTGGTGAGAAATTATTGAAATGTTCGCAGTGCGATTACAAAAGTGCACAAAGATACAACATGGAGAGACATATACGTACGCATACCGGCGAAAAACCATTCAAGTGTTTACAGTGCAATTTCAGTAGCCCGGATAAGTCTAATTTGGTAAACCATATTCGCACACATACTAACGAAAAACCGTTGAAATGTTCGCAGTGCAACTACAGCACTTCGAGAAAATTTAGCCTGATAAACCATATTCGCTTACACACCGGCGAAAAACCATTTACGTGTTCAATGTGCGAATTCAGCACCGCACACAAATCCAGTTTTGTAAACCACATTCGCACACACACCGGCGAGAAGCTATTGAAGTGTTTACAGTGCGAGTACAGCAGTGCGCATAGATATAATATGACGAGACATATTCGCACGCATACCGGCGAGAAACCATTTAAGTGTTTGATGTGCGACTTCAACACGGCAGATAAATCTAATTTGGCAAGTCATATTCGCCTGCACACCGGCGAAAACCCATTATTGAAGTGTTTACAGTGCAACTACACCACTTCGAAACAAAACTGCCTGGTAAACCATGTTCTCTCGCACACCGGTGAGAAACCATTTAAATGTTCGCAGTGCGACTTCCGTACTTCAAGACAATTTAGCCTGCTGAAACATGTTCGTTTGCACACTGGCGAGAAACCGTTGAAATGTTCTCAGTGCGAGTATAAAAGTGCGCAACGATACAACATGGAGAGACATATCCGCACGCATACCGGCGAAAAGCCGTTTAAGTGTTCGTTGTGCGACTTCAACACCGCAGATAAATCTAACTTGGCAAGTCACGTTCGCTTGCACACCGACGAAAAACCGTCATTTCAGTGTTTGCAGTGCAACTACAGCACTTCGAAAAAAAATTGCCTCGTAAACCATATTCACTCGCACGCCGATAGGAAACCATTTAATTGTTCGCAGTGCGACTTCCGCACTTCGAGAAAATTTAGCCTCCTGAAGCATGTTCGTTTGCACACCGGCGAGAAATTATTGAAGTGTTCGCAGTGCGAGTACAAAAGCGCACAAAGATACAACATGGAGAGGCACGTTCGCACGCACACCGGCGAGAAGCCGTTCAAGTGTTCGTTGTGCGACTTCAACACCGCAGATAAATCTAACTTGACGAGTCACATTCGCACGCACACTAACGAAAAACCGATTAAATGTTCATAGCGCGAGTACGATGGCGCTTGTAAATCCCGCTTTGTTTAACATGTTCGTTCGCATACCGACGAAAGAAACATTCAAGTAAAGCGCATTTTCAAATTACATTGACGAGAAATTATTTATTTAATTTTTTGTGCAAGCGCAACATTGCACGAGAATAATACAACACGAAGAAACGTATACGGACGCATACCGGTGGTGTTGATGATTAAATTTTAAGATGCATCGGTACAATCGGCCCTAAGCCACAGTCGATCGTTTCCATGGAAGTTAATCTGCGAATAACTTATTCAGAACTTGCACTTGCACGAATTACAGCTGGTCGTTCTGTAAACTTTCGTACAAGTGCCTTAAGAGTCAGTTTCTCAATACAGATTTGATTTTGATCATAATTTAAATCCTAACAGGGGAACATCGCCAAGTGTTCGACGCTGATCGAGCTGATTTTTGGCCCAGTGGTAGACCTATATAAGACTAGTAAAACCCCCAAATATGAGCTGCCCTAACCCGGAAAGTTTTGAACACTATAGAAATATGTCTGTTTGGCGCAGTCGGTAGTGAGCTCGACTGCCAGTCGGAAGGTCGGGAGTTCGATGCCCGGAGCGGTATTTGCTTTTTTAGAGGTAATTGATTTTTTTTAGTAAATGTAGTCCTCGAATTTCGAATTTTTTTTCGTTTGTCGGCTTTTGCGGTCGAATTTTTTTTTCGAATGTTTTGTTGCAAAACAAAAAAAAACATGAAAACACAAAAATACCCCTCCTCTCCCTCCGGGCATCGAACACCCGACCATCCGACTGGCACGAGGGGTCGGTAACTATAGTAAATTTTATACACAGTAATACTAATTCAAAGTAATTCAAAAGTAACACTACAATTATATAAGTATACTATATTTTTTGATAATTAAATATCGATGCCGGCACTTATCCATATACTCCTTATGGTACCTCCATACTTATATATTTTATTAAATACTTTTTAAACTTAAATAATTTTTGTAATTTGTGATTAATACCACTTACAATAAATAATAGGAATACATAGTAATTCAGTAATTCATATTAATTTTTAGCAGTTGACTCTAATTCAGACTTAATTTATAGTAATTCAAAGTAATTCGGACCTAATACAAAGTAATTCAAAGTAATTCAAAAGTAATTCAAAGTAATACAACGTAATTCAATGTAATTCAAAAGTAATTCAAAGGTAATACAAAGTAATTCAATGTAATTCAAAAGTAATTCATAAGTAATTCAAGGTAATTCAACGTAATTCTGTATTACATTCTAGAAATAAATACACACTAATACATAAGTTACCGACCCCTCGGACTGGCAGTCGAGCTCACTACCGACTGCGCCAAACAGACATATTTCTATAGTGTTCAAAACTGGCTATGAGGTGGACAATCGGCGAGTGGAAAACAAAAAATGGCCGTAATTTTTCACTTTCCGGGTTAGGGCAGCTAATATTTGGAGGTTTTACTAGTCTCATATAGGTCTACCTCTGGGCCACAAATCAGCTCGACCGGCGTCGGACACTTGGCGATGTTCCCTTGTAAGTTTTTCTTGGTTACTATTCATTGTTACCATAGAAACGAACAGTTTATCTTTAACCGAAGTTTAAACTCGAATTGAGAAACTTCCTCTAAGGTAAGCGTAAATTATGCCGGACTGCAGCGGGCCGCATCGCAGCGTATTACTCCGCAACCGATTGTTGTCGTGCAACACAGATCGTGGCATCGACTCATTTAAAATGCGAACCGCTGCGCCCCAGCATAATGTACGCTTACCTTTAAAAAACATAAATTTTATACACGACAGGTTATTACAAAGGTAGATTACTAAAACCATTATTTACTGTGCATCAGTTAGTAAATAGGTATGTAATCTAATAAACAATTAAAGTTGTTAAATGCCTTATTTTAGTGCAGTTTATTGTCAGTACAGTTAATATTTTCTCACTTTGTCCCTGTAGGTATATGGGGTCAGCATCGTCGATTACAAAATCTAACATTTTGGATATTAACTGGATATAACGTGTTAACGGAGCCGTTGAAACTAACAAAAATTATACAACATAAACATTAATTATTGGAGTTGTTAAAAACGTTATCAAATAAACATTCCTAACTGAACTAAACAAACATATTATCATGAATACTCTATGTTTACATTATAAATAACTGTCTACCGGTGACCTTAATTTAATAATTGGTCGTGATCAAACTAGTAGCAGTATAGAAGTTCACGATGAAGAACGTCACATTGCTATTATTGCTCGCAATAACAACCTTTGCGTGCCGCACTTCCTTTTGGTAATTGTTACTTGATGTGTGTTCGTTTAACAACATTTTCAAACAATCTTTTTATTTAAAGGAATCCACTGAATCCAAATAATCGTCAAGTATCGGCTCTAATACTAGCGAGGGGCGGATCCAAAACGATACCCCTCAAAAACCTCGTCAAAATCGGAAACGTTACGATCCTACAAATCGCCCTCGACGCTATTCTACAGTCCAAAAGTTTTTATTCGACTTGGGTTTCAACAGACGACAAATCAATCTACGCAGGAATTCTGCACGGTAAGTCATAAATTTATCGTTTGCAAATCGATCCACAACAGTTCATTTTCTTAAAGACGAAATTAACGTCCATTGGAGGTCGCCGGATTCCGCATCCGACGACGCGTCTTCCGCGTTCGCCGCGCAAGAGTTCCTGAGTCATCATCGGGAAATCGACGTCATCGCTTTAATTCAATGTACGTCTCCATTCATCAAATCGCAGTATCTAGAGCAAGCGGTGTCTATGTACTATTCCGGAGGTTACGACTGCGTTTTTTCGGTAACGAGGTATTAGACTTTTTATAATATTTTTTAAGTAGTTAATTCTGCATTATTTTTCGCGAAAGTCGAGAATTTCATTTTCTAAAAACGCTTTTGCACACTTCCGTACGGTTGGTTGCCTAAGTTTTTCCAATTTAAAAAAATGTTGGATCGTCACGGTTTGATTGTAGATCCCGTAAATTGCGTTGGGCCCAAATGCATGGCACCATCGTTCCGTTAAATTTCGATCCCGGAAACCGACCGCGCAGACAAGACTTTGCGGGAGAATTGGTCGAAAACGGGATGTTCTACGTCAGTTCCAGGAGATTGGTCGAAAAAGGACGCTTTCAAAATAACAGGTACTAGGTTAATAACGACGCAATACGTCTTCTCTTTTCTACCAACATCTTCCATCAATTTTCGTTTGTTCGACTGTTCAGATGAGGGCATACCACCAACACCAATTTTTGTAAAGGAAATATTGCAACCCGCGTGTTTCTCCTCCATGCAATCATGAAACATGAAACATTTCTGATACTTTTTAAGTCGTTGTCCTGTTCTATTTGAAGTTTCGAATTGGTCCGTGTAAGGCGGAGGATCTCTAAAATAATGATCATCTGCCGATATAGGACATCAATCGTCAGCTCACTTCCGTTTTGAGTTTGAGTCGTCCAATCACTTCCACCTTGTTCATGGTCGTCCATTAATCTCCTAACGTGCACATAGTCCGGGAGGTGACGACAGAAATTTTCGGGTCATTTTCTCAAGACACATTTTTTTTGTACGAGTTACCCTAATAATATGTAATATGAAAATGCACGTCTTCCATCGCAACCCCACGACAGGGTGGTGCAGGAGGGTTGCAATTACCGCAATAAATTTAGGAAAAAAACTTATAGCCTCGTACACGAAACTTCTTGTATGTATTACTTTATATATAAGAAGTTTAGAAGACATCGTCTTCCGATGATAATCCACGACGAACCTTGTCTTCCACCCCCACAATTGAACGCATAAAAAGTGTAAAAAAAAATTATAGCCGCAAGGATGAAACTGATAACTTTGCTTGTTTTCATACTAGTAAATACAAAAAAAATAGTCTTCCACGCTCTGCCATGTTGATGGCTCTATTTGCAAAACTGACAAATCAGCTTTATTCAAGATATTGGAAAAATGTACGACGAACGATCAACCAGTATTTTCTGACGTTATCGTTCATGATGGATTTTTTTTACTACATTTAATGAAGGATATACCACTGACTTTCGGTGGTATTTCCCAGAAATTTTTGAAAATGTGTGTAGCCGATAAAGCAAAAACGATCATTATTATATTCGATCAGTATATGTCACCATCTATAAAGGATAATGAACGTTTATTGAGAGGTACAAGAGAAGATCGCCCTTATTTCATTAACGGAGCAGATTTCAGACGGCCAGCAGATTTCGGCTCAGAATTAAAAAACGTAAATTTTAAAAAAGCATTATTTAATTTCTTCATTTCTAACTGGGAATTAAGTGATTACGTACCATTCATTGAGAATAAAACTGTGTATTTGAACTACGAATATTGTTATAAATACGAAATTGTTAATGAAAAAGTAAGAAAAACACTCGACGACGTTTTAACATGTCCTCAACACGAAGAGACTGATACAAAAATTACTTATCTCATAAGCAACATCGATTGTGAAGCCAATGTTGTTGTGCGATGCTCTGACACTGACATCTTGATCATATTGCTGGGCAATATGACACACATGAGAAAGCATGTAAAATTGTGGATTCATGTTGGCACCGGAAATTTTCAAAGATTTGTCAATGTTACGAACTTGTACAATAAATTAGGAGTAAAACTATGTAATGCGTTACCAGCTTTTCACGCCCTAACGGGTTGCGATTACAACCCATCGTTTTATCGAAAAGGTAAAAATCACCCATTTACTATTTTGAGGAATTGTGATAAATACATAGACGCTTTTGAAAAAATGAGCGATTTGGATACCTGCGACTTATCAGCAGTTTGTACGATTATTGAAGAGTTTGTATGCCGTATGTACGGATTAAAAAAAATAGCTGACATTGATCAGGCTCGTGTAGCTATTTTCATGAAAACGTACAAAATCATCGACGGAGCAGTATTACCACCTTGCAAAGCAGAGCTGCAGAAACAATTACAACGAACTGCTTACATTACACATTTATGGAGACATGCTTATCTTCCACAACCAACAGAATTCTCTCCCACTGATTATGGTTGGGAAGAATCAGAAAATAAACTCATTTTCCAATGGTTCGAAGGTGATCAATTACCAAAATCTGTCGATGACATAGCAATTAATTCGCAAGAAAATCAAGGTATCGTAATAAAACTTATGAAATTATATAACAATAATTCGGTAGTCCTTAATAAAATATTATATTTTTACATTTACACATAAAGAAGTAAATGCAGGAGAAGACGAAGATCAATCAGACGAAAGAGATGATGCTGCAACAGATAATTCCGATATCGAAGATACAATACATATCGAATGTTACACTGGATGAAACAGATGATTCGATTGCTCAATTTGATGTAGATGAATGGTCTTAAAACATCGTCAAAATCTGTACAATTGAAACATGAATATAGAATTTTCTTATAAAAATGATGGAATGAAATTTTTTAATACAATTTATGTCTATTTTAATAAAAACACTCAATGGAATTTGAAAAAAAAATTATATTATCAAATGGAAAATTTTATAAAAATTATTTCTTAATGTCTTCGTAAAGTAATAATATTGCTGAATATTGTTTATCTGAAGCATCTCAACAAATTTTAAAAAATATTTCAGTCTTGATTTTCATGGTAAAAGATGTACGAGGCGCGTTTTTTAAGTAAGTACCGTTTTGGAATTAAAAAAAGACGTGCAAAGATATCGCAATAATTTTATTTTTACATGAAAGCCTGTACCTTAATCTACTTTTCTACATAATTTCCGTGAATATTGAGGCACTTGTCATAACGTGGCACCAGTTTTTGAATACCCTCCTCATAAAATTCTGCCGCCTGACTTGTTAACCACTGTATCACAAATGTTTTGACTTCGTTATCGTCTTGAAGATGCTGACCACCCAGGTGTTTCTTCAAGTGCAGGAACAAATGGTAGTCGCTGGGCGCCAGATCAGGGCTGTATGGAGGATGATCTAGAGTTTCCCATTTAAAAGATTTGATGAGATCTTTGGTCCGATTAGCCACATGTGGACGGGCATTGTCATGCAGCAAAACGATACCCTTACTCAACTTGCCACGTCTTTTGTTCTGGATTGCACGACGCAGATTGTTCAATGTCTCACAATAAGACGCTGCATTGATTGTCTCATTACGAGGCAGAAACTCCACTAGCAATACTCCTTTTCTGTCCCAAAAAACTGTGCACATGATCGGACCAAAGATCTCATCAAATCTTTTAAATGGGAAACTCTAGATCATCCTCCATACAGCCCTGATCTGGCGCCCAGCGACTACCATTTGTTCCTGCACTTGAAGAAACACCTGGGTGGTCAGCATCTTCAAGACGATAACGAAGTCAAAACATTTGTGATACAGTGGTTAACAAGTCAGGCGGCAGAATTTTATGAGGAGGGTATTCAAAAACTGGTGCCACGTTATGACAAGTGCCTCAATATTCACGGAAATTATGTAGAAAAGTAGATTAAGGTACAGGCTTTCATGTAAAAATAAAATTATTGCGATATCTTTGCACGTCTTTTTTTAATTCCAAAACGGTACTTACTTAAAAAACGCGCCTCGTATTACAAAGTAATTCGCAATAAGAACGACGCGCCTTTCGATTCGGCGTCGTATAGACGTGTCAGTTGCTTGTTGCACTCAAATATTCATAGATCTGGAAGATGATCTTCGCCGTATCTTATGCATGGAAGACTATTTTTTTTGTATTTGCTAGTATGAAAACAAGCAAAGTTATCAGTTTCATCCTTGCGGCTGTAAATTTTTTTTACATTTTTTATGCGTTTAATTGTGGGGGTGGAAGACAAGGTTTATCGTGGATTATCATCAGAAGACGATGTTTTCTAAACTTCTTATATATAAAGTAATACACACAAGAAGTTTCGTGTATGAGGCTATAAGTTTTTTTTCCAAATTTATTGCAGTAATTGCAACTCTCCTGTACCATCCTGTCGTGGGGGTGTGATGGAAGACGTGCATTTTCATATTACATATTATTAGGGTAACTAGTAAAAAAAAAATTAACTTTGAGAAAATGGTGTTATGAAATCTATCGTCACCTCCCGGACTAACAGTCCTATTCGTAACATCCGACACTTTTGACCGTTTCCAGTCAATAACTGACATCATCATCAAGTACCTAAAATGAACAAAAGTTACTATAAGCTTAATTAAATATTAAAGAGAAAAAAAAATGATTAAAGTTTTGTTAATTTTTGGCGATCGAGTTCCCGGAGTTTTTCCCAATTTTAGTGGCGAATTTTTCCACGAACCAAACACGGTCGAATAAATCGCCAAAAGTGTTGCGAAACGTTCTTTTTTTAAGAAACCATTAAAAGAAAAAAAAACGGGGACACTTTTGGCGATCGCCGGTGCGGAATGCGCAAAATTCAAACGACGATTCTCGTTTTCGAACGTTCTTCCGCGTTTGTTTTACCATCATTGCGCGTGCACCAACGTACCATCGAATAGCGTGGCGCGCGCGTAACTCTCCTCGACCGATTCAAAAGAGTGAAAGTGCTCGGTGGGAATATTTATTTGTTGTGCTGTCGTACGTGCACGATATTTGCATAAACGAAAAAAAAACCTGTTTTCAAATTATTCGTTGCGTCATTCTTCGAGTTTTCCTACAACAATTGCCTTATTTATTTTGCGACGCAGTCAGGTGAGCGTAATTAAATAAATTAAAAAAACAAATAATAGAGACGTTTCGACGTTCGTTTTACATCTGTGCCAGCTTAGCACACGACCGCCGTGCGTCACATTCGACATTCTGACGATAACTCCCCACGGACACGATTATTCAATTATGTTTATCCGGTGGTCTCTAATCGAAAATATTTACTAATTTAGTGTTGCTGCAGATGTGGAGTCGTCGAAATACCGGAAGAAGATAGTTTGGAAATAGATGATCATTTCCACGTACTTTTGGCGAACAAGATTTTCGAGTTGCGTCCGTGACGATGACAACGGATTTTAGCGCAGGCAAGATAACAAACATATTATTATCACGTGCGTTTCATTTCAAGTGCAAGGATTACGATTTTAGGTAAAGTCCCCGCCGTTTATCGTGAAGTTTTCGAAATTTGTTCCGACAGCGGGAATCCGATTCACAGGGAGGTGTTTCAAAATTTGTTGTCGCTATGCCAACTGGATACGGCGACCCTTAAGATTATTTGGGACCTGACGGGACCCGGACAGGGACCGATCACGAGGACCAATCTGTACAAAGCGCTGTCGCTTGTCGCTTGGGCGCAAGAAGGGAAAGTTCCCTCCAATAAGTTGTTCGAGAATTTTGCGGGAAAAGGTAAGATTGATTGCTCGGTCGAATAGTTGCGGAGATTTCGATTGTTTTTTTTTGTTTGTTTTAGATTATCCAACGCCGCGATTAGGAAATTTGGCCGGATTAGGGGGCGTTAAGGCCCAAACGAGTGCCGTACCAAATTTGGCGGTTTTGGGACTGTCGTATGCGGATATCAAGCAGATGGATAACATCAACGTGGAGCTCGTTCCCGAGAAGAAAGGGCTTCTTTTAAAATATTCGGAGTACACGGTGACGTCCAGAAGATTCGGCGCCAAAGTCACTAGGAGATACAACGATTTTGTTGCGTTGTACGAGTTGCTGCTAGCACGGTTTCCATACAGGTACGGTCTAAAATACGGATAGGCTCGATTACATTTGAAAATGGTTACAAAATTTGTTCGTAATAATAGTAATAATAATCGGTTGTGTTTGTTACGCCGTTTTAATGGCTATCCTCTTATCTATATAATGTTGTTCACATGTTGTCCACGCGACCTTCGCCGCTTTTTCTATACTTCAAATATTGTAACGAGTTAAACTGGAAAATAACAAGCTGATAATAGTATTTATTTTATTATCAAATATGAAATTAATGCTAAATATAAATCGTAATTATATGCGAGGGGGCGGGATGTCTATTGGACGATATCAAATATTTTTAACAAAACAGCTCGTCAGGAACTTGTTTTTATATTTACGACTAATGGTATAAACGTCTAAATTTTATAGTCGAGAAGCAAAAATTGGAATTTAAACGCTTCATTATTCAATTATTAAGACGTGTCTAGACTTAGGCGTTAAGGGTAATTCGCATCAACAAACTAACAAATTAATTCATCATTAGCGCGGACGTTTAACGTTGTAAACATTATAAGAGGATTAAATCCCGATTCCCCGGTTTTTGCCTGCAGTTCGTTTGAATTTATGTCGCCGTTTTACCGTTTTGTTCGCACACTTTTACGCCAGAACCTAACGTAAACCGCTTAATTACTTACTTACTCGAACAGTTCGAAACTTCCGGTTTTTTGCTCCATTTTCCGGCCGTCCGCATCTTCTTCGGGTATTCTTCCAAAGTCCGACATTGTTGTTTCTTGCTCCTCTTCGACTATCCGAGCGTCGTTCGAGTTTTCTTCAACAATATTTGTTATCGCCCGATTTCTTTCCAACGTTTCACTTCCCTCGCATTTCCGTTCTACGAGTCTGTATGGGAAGAAAACGGTCCTTAGAAGTGGCACTGACGGTTTGTCATCGCTGCTAACAACATTAACCTGTAAAATCAAACGAAGACATTTCCTCAAGACTACGATTACTCACGGTAATCGTGGTGTAAGAATTTGGAAATATATTATAGATAATTAATAAAGAGAGCGTCATTTCTATTCGTGTCGACGGCGAATGGTCCACGGCAAACTGGCTATGGGCAAATTGTCCTAACCTATCTGTTCATGAGCTCGATCTTTGCTTTCGAAACAAGATCATCGAATTTTTAATTGTGTACGCTCTCGTTTCACGTTAATATAACGTATATTTCCCAACTTCGTAATTATTTTAATAATTTTAATAAAACCTTATTTCGTCCTAGATTGTTTATCAAACGCGCTATCAAATCAAAAAGCGTTTAACCGACCAAACGAATCTAAATGCGTTGAAGTACATGTCGCAATGACATCATTTATGTATATTAAACGGCGTTGGTTTTCAGCTGCATTGTTTACTCTCCGGGCAATTTCTATCTGCGTGCACGCGATTAATTGTTTGGGAATTACTTTCATTTCCGTGACGCTTCTCATAACCACCGTCCTACGTTTCTTTTTTCGTGTTTATTGCAAGGCAAAATAGCCGACCTTTATGATGTTTAAATTTACGAACGTTAAATTTAAAATTCGCCGCTTTAAAAACAATAACGAACCACCGTTAGTGACAAGGTCTGGTTGTCAGTTCGCGACGGCCTTCGATGGTTATGCAATAACTGTACTCGCAAAATTGGAAACTAGGCCAAATCGTTGACGTCCATCCTGACAAAGACGGAATCGACCGGGTCACGTTCGTTGCGGTAACACAATTTTTTGGCGTTTCTCCTTAACCGTGCCGTTTCCGCCACTGAAACATTGTTATATTTAAATAGGATAGTTCCTAGACTTCCGCCCAAAAAGATGGTCTCCGATTCTCACTTCCTCGAGTCGAGAAGGCGCGGCTTGCAACGATGGCTCACCTTGGTCTCGCGACATCCGACGATGAGCCACGACAGTCTCGTTTCGTTCTTCCTCACCGATCAAGGTCCCGATATTCAGTACAGGATACGGGATAAATTCAAAAAGGCGCCCGACGAGTTCATGACGTCCGACATTGCGGCAACGGCAAAGGTGAGTTTTGGCATCGAGCCCGTTTGACGCGAGGACGAACGCCATTTAATTTGCAGAACTACCTACCCGCAAATCATTCGGAATTCGCCACGAACCGCGAGCAAATTCGTTCGCTTGTACAAGTAGTCAGTCGTCTCAAACAACTCGCGGACGCGGAAATCGAAAGGAAACATGCGTGCGCCAGGGACTCCGAGGATTTGGCCAATCAACTGAAAAGTCTTGGCGGCATCGATCCGGAACTTTTAACAAACGGACGATGGAAGCACATGCAGAAGGGCTTCTTGGCCTTGTCGGAGTAAGCGTTTTCCGAATTTTTAGCAACGCAAACTCGGATTATTCCGCCTTACCGTTTTAGGGACATCATGACGATACCCGGCAAATTGAATTACCACGCGAGCGTGGAACAAGTTGGGGTGTGCGAAAGGCTGGGGTTGCTCGTGGACGTCCTGGTGGCCCATCGGGACTTGTGCGAGAGATTGGAACGTGGCCTGGCGCACGACCATCAGGCCGCCCTCGCCAAGATGCTATCGTTGAAGAAACGGAAAATTCAGGGCGTCATCCGGGGAACCGACGTAAGTCGATGAAATGAAAACGAACACCCCTTCATCGGGAAATTGTTGCGTGTTGCAGAATGAAAGCGTCGAGCAGTTGGAGGCCAAAATGTTGGCGCAAGAAAGCATCATTTCGAACATGGAACTCAGATCCGACTACAGTTTGTATTGCGTCCACATGGAAACGCAGCTGGTCCACGCCTATTTGGAAACGCTCTCTTCGATACTTAATAATTACGTTTCCTTACATACACGGGTGCACGGCGAGGTACGTTGTCGTTGTGAAGGGGCGCGATTTTTAAATTAATTTTTTTTTAGCTGGCGGACGTCTGGAGAGAGGTTTGGCCGACGGTGAATGCATATTTCGCGTCAGAAGACGTCACGACGAACGGGACCAAAATCACTTAAAACGATCGCGCTTTATTTTTATTTAGAACTTTGGGCAATTCAGGCCCTCTTTGGCGGTAACTTTACGTGTCGACTTACTTTAATAACAAATGGCTTATTAAATACTTGTTTTTGTATGTAAAATATTTTATATGACGTTATATAATAAATGTTTTAATCGTTTGGGCCGTTCGCAGTTTAATACACAAAAAAAATAGACACGTCATTTGGTTTCATTCAGGCAGTTTCGCGAACTTCTTCACGTCGAGCCGGTTAGGTCAAAAGCCCAAATTGCGCAAATACGACCGTTGATGCCCTCGAAGACTTTTAATCTGCGAGCAAAAACAAAGCACTATCTCGACCGATATATTCCCATTGTGAACGCTCGAATTGTCTGTTTCAAATAAATCGAGCTTCGGCGAACATGAAGATTGCGTACGTTTTGCTGTTTGTTTTCGTTCAGGTAGGTTACGCGCGGCCATTTAAAAAAAATATATATCTATTTTACCGTGATGATAATTACGTGTTTGTAGGGCTTCGCGGTGCGAGCTTTCACCGAATTCAATCTAGAACTGCACGACATAGAATGCATAAGGAAACTGAACTTGTCCAAGTCGTTCGTGGTTAAAAATTTCGACGTTTACAACTTGATGACCGAGAACGATGAAAAATTCAACAACTTCGTCGCTTGCAGCTGGACGATGGCCGGCTACTTGACGAAAAAAGGAAACGTCAACGTCGACAATATCAAGAAGTGGTTGCAAAAGGACTTAAGCTTGGAGCTCAACAAACATTACAACGTCACCGGCGACGTTCTCGTCGATGCCTGCAAACTGATCGAGGGAACCGATTCCGGCGACACCGCCGTCAAAGTTTATAATTGCATGATTCGAATGTTGCTTAAAGTAATTTTAAAACTCGAATAACTAGTATAACGTTATGTAAAGTAACAAACGATAGAAGAGAGTTGTATTATTTTTTTTTGGCGGCGAAATAGATGACGTTATTGTTATCAGTTGATTAGCTGCTCAAAATAGGGCCAAATGTTATCGACCGATTACGTTAAAAAAAAAAAGAGGATACTTCCTATTTTACGTAAACACGAAGACAACAGTTTCGGATTTATGAAAGGTCATCGATAAGATTAGGACATTCATAAATTGATTGATAACTAAACGATGGATCTTTTTTAAATTGTATTGTTAAAATAAAGTATTTACGTTTAATTTATTTAGATCTTATTAACGAGAAGGTGAACGAACTACAATTTATGTCATGTACAAACTTTGCTATGGTTACTATAGAATAACGAAATGCCCCCCCCCCCCCCAAATAATAAATTTAAACAACACTGAATGCAAAATATTTAGTTGCCTTACACTCCCCAATAAGTAAAAAGGGGAACACGTTCGTCGCCCCATAAAAATAATATCAGCAGATGTGGATCGTTATAAAAATTTTTCGTCACCCCAGAACATATTTAACCGTTTCTCTTCTCGTACACGTTATGCAAAAATTTCAAACTTATCGCCGAAACGATCCCAAAATAAACACGAGCGAGTAGGGGATGCATTTAAAGCAAATCGGCAAGTCGGCCTTCCCGATTCTCCTTATGAAGTTCAATTTCGATTCGGTATAGGGCGGATAACGAACCGAACCGAGATTTTCCGAAATCTTGTTCAAATTCTTCTTGAGCACGCCCTTCTTGTGCACGAAAGTGTCGAATCCGTATTTTCCGTGATATTCTCCCATGCCGCTTCCTCCGACCCCGCCGAAGGGCAACGTGTCCACGGCCAAATGCATAAGGGTGTCGTTAACGCAAACGCCCCCACTGGACGTATTTTCTAAAATCAATTCGGTCACGTTCTTATCCTTAGAAAACACGTACAGAGCGAGCGGCTTCTCACTGGCATTTATATAATTAATCGCGCCCTGAACGTCATCGACGTATACGATGGGCAAAATTGGCCCGAATATTTCCTCTTGCATTATCGCATCGGTCGGCTTCACGTCCACCACGATCGTTGGCTGTATGTAACGCTCGTTGGGATCGGTCTTCCCGCCGACCACGACTTTTCCCATCTGCAATAGCTTGGTTAATCTGCGGAAGTGGCCGTCGTTTATGATGCGACATAGATCCGGAGATTTTTGCGCGTCGTCCCCGTACCATTCCTTCAAAATCTTTCGCGAGCACTCGACGAACTGCTCCCCCACGTCTCGCTTGCACAACAAATAATCGGGCGCGACGCAAGTTTGGCCCGCGTTCACGCATTTTCCCCACAAAATACGATGCGCCGCCATATCCACGTCGGCCGATTTGTCCAGGTAGACCGGACTTTTGCCGCCCAATTCCAAAGTGGTCGGCGTTAAATTTTTCGCGGCCGCAGCGTGCACCAGCTTACCCACTCTCGACGAACCCGTGAAGAAGATGTAGTCGAACTTCTGCTCGAGCAGATCCGTCGTCTCCTTTTGGCCGCCGAGGACAATCTTGTAGCAGTCGTTGTCTAAATATTTGGGGAATAGTTCGGCGATCAAGTCAGCGGTGGCCGAAGCCACTTCGGAAGGTTTGAGCACCACGCAGTTTCCGGCGGCCATCGCGGCGGCCACGGGCATCAAGCTAACTTGGATCGGATAATTCCACGCCCCAATCACCAGCACCACCCCAAAGGGATCTTTGTAGATCACGACGTCGTCCATTACGTTTATGAAGCTCTTGGGTTGTTTCTCGGGGGCGGCCCACGTTTTCAGGTTTTCTATTAATTTTTTGAGGTCTTTAACGCCGAATCCTATCTCGCTAGTTATGGATTCCTGTTTGCTTTTACGCAGGTCGGTATCTAGGGCTTTCAGTATCTGCGGTGTATTTTCTTCGTATAGACGCAAAAAGTTACGGAGCTGCTTCTCGCGGAACTCCAAGGATTTCGTGCGGCCGCTCTCGAAAGTTTGCCTCAGAGTTTTGACGATCTCTTCCGCCATCGTTGTTCTCTGCGCACAAAACTAATGTATTAGCCTTAGATCGAGGAACGTTTGCTAAACGCTATGTACATAGAACGTTATGAGCAAATTGAAATTCGGAGCAAAACTGACTTCCAACGGCCGATTTTTCAGTCGCCAGTGGACTTCGATCGTCCGATCATCACAATTAACTAGCGATTGAAAAATCGACTCCAAGAAGTTACATCGACGAAGAGATTTACTGTATCTAATTGTAAGAACTTCCATTTTCTAATGAAACGTACAACTCGATTTTTTTTTTAAATGAACTTTTGCATTGTAACGCGTTCAAACATTTATAGACTTTAATATCATTGCTCTAATATTACAACAAGGAGTTTGCAATAATCAAAACTTAAAATTCAAAATTGTTACTGTGGCGCCATATTCATTGATGTTCATCTCTCATGCCGAATACGGTTTTGATTAAAATTTTCAATAGGTATTTAAAAAAAAACAAAATTGAAGGGAGATTCGAACTTCAGTTGAAAGTTGAACTACTGTTGAAAGGTGATAGGCAACATAGTACACAATTGATAGTATTCTGGGGATGCCAAAGGCATGTATTTTAGGAAAAATGTTTAATTTAAATAAACTGCACAAATTGTTTATGATCACATTTATCACAAATTTATGATAACCTTGTACTTAGTTATTAAATTAATAACAACCTTATGGCAATATTATTTTCTATGCATTTTTTTTATTAGGTACACATCACCATAGACGATCTTAATTCTAATAAATCAAAAAAAGCACTTACTTCACTCAAATTCGGCTCGCTTATTAAATGTAAACTAAATTACAACGCTGACACGGTCAACAGCATTCATTAACTGATAAATAATGTTTAACCTTTGAAACTTCTCGCTGCCGTTTACGAACAGATAGCATTGTTTTGGGGCCCAGTATAGCAACAATCTAATCCGAGCTTATCGTGGTTATTACGAAAATCCGTTTACATTAGCTCATCATTTTCAAAATGATTATAATTACCTACTAGTTTAATAAGCTGACATTTCAGAATTACCATTTTGTAACGACCAAAGCGGGGTCGCCCTTCAAGATAATGCTATACTTTCACGCGTTACGAATTAAAAATAATCAAAGCGTACTGGGATTAAATCGAAATATTGTAATGCAACGATAAATGGAAATGTTTGATTTAGTTCAAATTTTCGTATAGAATCCTTTCTCAAAACTTTTCCGTTTAAAAAAAATCTTCGATCTCGCAGTCAGTTAGATTGGAACTCGCGACTTTCAGGATACAAAGTAAGCATGTCAACCGTTGTTATTTATAATGTCACACAATTATATCTAGCTAGCATCAAAAATAATATTTTTGACATTCAGGTCGTATATTCAACTGTTTTATTGTTTGATCATATACCATATTTACCTACCATAGAAACGTTTGTTCGAACAACTGTTCCCATCATAAATAACTATCAAATAAAGGGTATAGCCGGATAAGCATGGCAAAATGGCCCCCAAAGAAATCTACGAAACAACCTATATTATTACATTGGCAAGTCATAAGGAAACGATATATACACGTTTTACTCCCTGACCTTCAGTAGTCCTTGAGAAAATCAAAAAGTATGCACCGGGGGAACTATTTTTTAAATTCGTTTATCTACGAAACTATTATAGTTACGAACATAAATCAAAAACAGATTGTTAGAGAATACTTCCCAGCATAACATGTTTTTTCTATTAGTTTCGACTAATAATAACTATTAAAAAATTAATGGAGAAATTTTGAAAATTGAAAATTTTACAGTTCGGCCAGAGTGACAATCATCAAAAAAATGTCAAATATTGCTACTAATGTCTACTACTACTCCTAAAAGTTTCGTGAAAAAAAAATTGGTACAACACTTTTGAAAAAAAATAATGTACACTCTATAGTCACTACTACTATATAATGTACCGCACCTACATAAACAAAAATATAAACTATAACAAAATAAAACAACAATTATGACAATATAAAATATAAACAAAACAAAAAATGCAAATAAGTGTCTAATATACAGGGATTTCAGTTAATAGAAAAGTTACAAATGTCTTATGTACATAAATATAATCGAATGCGATAGAAAACGTTTCTATTGTTATTAATTAATTCTGGTTATATAGTTGCGTGAGTGAGTACAGATGTTTACCTACAGTCAATATTATTAATCATCATCACTATCTTCATTAATGACAACAGAAACAGAATTTGTTGCAAATATTTTCGACAATATCTCTGCTGGACATATATTACGCGGCATTTATCGGGCGAGTGATAAATAATATATTATAGTTGCTGCATGTGAACAACACCCAACTGTTCTATTACCGTTAGGACAGTCACAACAATAGGAATATAATCGATATAAATACGATATACTTTATTATTTTTATGTCTCGATCGTACGTTCAGTTTTATAATATGTGGTGTTTGCTTGACATACTGCACGAGAAGATTATTCTTATTGTCCAGTATTTCTGATAATTACGACACAGCTTGGGAAAGTTGATAACTGCCTGTAAATAAAACTTTCAAGTCTTGCTCAGTTAAACGTGGAAAATCTAGGAGGTCAGATACCATTAGATGTTGAAAAGACGATTTCCGACGATTCCAATGATGATTATCAACATCTTCCCACAAAGTATTTGTCGAATTCATTCTGCTTTCTATATATTCAATAATTTCGTCTTGTAATGCACCATCTGAACTCAACCTTTGTCCGTATCACAACAATCGTACCTTTGGAAAGCAGTTTATTATCTAAGTTGTGATGTAAGAGACGATATTTTTGGCTTATAGCACCATGTACAGCTTCGACTACACACTATTTTTGTTACTTTTGCGATATGTTTGCTTTTTCCGTAGTTAATTGAGATGTTTTGCCTTTACAGGCAGGCATAAATACGGTAAAGCCTTCATTAGTTATGTAGTTTATTACATCACGAAAACCACGATCAACAATGAACACATCATGTGGTTGTAACGTAGTTCTTATGCCTACGGAGTCTTGTAATGAGAGTTTCATAATCGTGGCATCATTTTGAGTACCATAAAAAGGCCCAACAATATCAAGAATGTAGCCATTGGTTGTACAGATTGTAAACGGCTTACACAAAGGCACTTTTTTTTGGATCTGAGTACGATTTTCGAATTTTTAGAACTACGTATTTTAATCGTCGAACATAAATATTAACAACACTACAAGAATGTTAGAACTTGAACTGCATGTCCGACTAAAGCGCCGCGCCGGCGCTGTTCCTGTATGGCGATGGGTACTGACAATGAGATCGCTTTACACAACTACAGTAAGTAGTGAAACATTCTTATATTTTTTACTTGACCACTACTTCTATTCGCGGTTTAAACAACGTAAAATACTTAACTTGTCGTTTTTGTTTTGTCATTACCAATATTTGCTTTTATTTTTTTTTCACGAAACTTTTAGGAGTAGTAGTAGACATTAGTAGCAATATTTGACATTTTTTTGATGATTGTCACTCTGGCCGAACTGTAAAATTTTCTCCATTAATTTTTTAATAGTTATTATTAGTCGAAACTAATAGAAAAAACATATGTTATGCTATGAAGTATTCTCTAACAATCTGTTTTTGATTTATGTTCGTAGCTATAATAGTTTCGTAGATAAACGAATTTAAAAAATAGTTCCCCCGGTACATACTTTTTTGATTTTCTCAAGGACTACTGAAGGTCAGGGAGTAAAACGTGTATATATCGTTTCCTTATGACTTTCCAATGTAATAATATACGTTCTGTCGTAGATTTCTTTGGGGGCCATTTTGCCATGCTTATCCGGCTATACCCTTTACCATGAGATGGAAAGATCGGCGCGAAATCTAATAAACTAAAGGTTTCCGTTACAAAAGCAAACACGCTTCCACCACAAAACTCGTCCCCTCTCCTTCGGCCTCTTCTAACAATCCTCAATGTTATCTTGTTCAACTTTTTGAAACTCTCTTATTCTTCATCGTCGTTTGCCTAATCGTTCTCTTTCGAGCCTCTAATCTGAAAATTTTCTCCTTCCCCTTGTTATATATCTAATATTGTTCATGTTGACGGTTATCCTTTTGATTGTTGTACATTTTCAACTGGCCGACGTGTGCTTCTCAAAACTCGTCCCAAATAAACATCTTCCACACATTCTTTGGCTTGTGTTAGGTAACCTGCACCTGATGGTACAACGTATGTTCGCCAGTTTTTCATCTTGCTAGCAGCCTTGTTAATTTCCACTAAGAGGCAAACCGTATTTACTTAAATCCCATTTATGAATCTGTTGTTAATGCACGACGTCGATGAGTCCTTACGAGATTGCTTAGTAACCCAAAAGGTTTTCACGGCCACAAAACAAACACATACGCTTACGCCCCGCGTTCACATTCACCTCTTTTTATCGCTTCAAATATTATGTACGATAACAAAATTAATGAAATTGTGTCTTACGATTATCGAGCGATGGCTGGCCACGTTTAAACAAGTTCATGGAATTTGTAAGTGTTTTAGGATTTGAACGATAAAATCAATAACAGAGGGTACTTACATGATATATAGGTAGTCTTACTTCTTAATAATTTTCCAAAATTCAAATCGCTCCTTTTTGAAAATCGTACGGAATAGAACACACTTTTCTAAAATATGGCTTCCTAAAATATTTGAATTATTTTTCAGACAGCATATTTATACCAGTATATGAAACATGAACAGTACAGTACATGAACTACATATACCTTGGACAAAATATAACAATTGGAAAGGAAAATCAAGAACTAGAAATTGACAGAAGGATACGACAGGGCTGGGCAGCATATGGAAAATTAAAAGATGTACTTGCGATAAAAATACCTATATCGCTAAAATCAGAACTATACAACCAGTGCATACTGCCGGTGGTAACGTATGGAGCGGAAACCTGGGTCCTCACAAGAGCAATAATCAACAAGCTACAAGTCCATCAAAGAGCGATTGAAAGGAAAATATTAGGGATCACCTTAAAAGACCATAAGACAAACATCTGGATAAGGCAACACACAAAAGTAGAAGATATCATTATAAGAGCAGCATCATTCAAATGGAATTGGGCAGGACATGTAGCCAGGGGAGTAGATAAATGGAGTGGGAAACTAATTAGATGGAGACCCTGGGGAGAAAGACGACGAGTGGGCAGGCCCCAGATGAGATGGAGCGATGATATTAAAAGAGTCGGTGGCTTGAACTGGTATGAAGTCGCACAAAACCGTGAGAATTGGAGGGACATGAAGGAGGCCTATATCCGGAGGATAGAGAACGGCTAGAAAGAAGAAGAAGATGAATTGCATACCTTCGTTTGACAGTATCACGAGCAAGCGTGAACAGAAAAAATGCGACAGTGGCAGAAATAACAACTGACTTCGACGATGACACAAGCGTCTCCGCCAAGACCATCAGAATGCCATCGTGGTTTCTTGATCGACGAGTCCCGTTTTCAGTAATTTCGAGTAGTCGGCGAGAAAAGATGCGCATATCCATCATTGAAGACAAATTTAATCATTGGCCACGAAAACAATCCTTAATGTATAACCACGAGAATGACACATTTTAACAAAATCTGTAAACTTATTTATTAAAAAAAAATACAAGTTTGAATTAATACAAAATAAACGAAGTGTTAAAATACATGAAATAGTAAATAATTTTATAAATGTATATGATCTTAAAATAATATAATTAATAATTGATAAATTTAAAACTAACATTAGCACATGGATAATATAATAAGATCATAATAATAATAAAATTTAAGATTACAAATACTTCATTTTCTAAATAAACCGTTTAAAATACTGCAATTATAAAAAACTTTCAGTCGAAACAAGTATTTGTAATAATAAATAACAATAATAGACTACACTATTAAAACTATGTCAATTTCCACGTAACAATCAACAACCAATTGTTACAGTATCTAACAATTGTATACACGTTATCAAGTATTTAATAATACAGATAGCCACAAAATTCGAATTTATGTACAAGAGCAAAGCCGCATATTTAGTCTACGATAGATTTAAAAAATTTGGTCACAGCTTTGATATATTATGCAGGCCATTTCACTTTAGGCCAAATACTATTTGCAAAAATTAAAACAAAACTGCACCGCGATCTTCGAATAAATAGTTCTCCTGCTGTCGGTTACAAATAGCTAGTACAAATTAACAAGTACTTGTGGTAAAATTTATAATATTTATATCACATCTTGATCAATTCGTCCACTGTTTTGTACATATAAAAATCTAATTTTCCCATCGATTAATTTATGTTACCCATCACCCTTATCGTTTTTTTTTTTTAAGTTTCTCACTTAGAATTGTGTACAAGTAACAAAAATATACATAAATAGTTAACTAGCGCGATTATTTAAGTAGATCAATTTTCATTATTTACACAGAAATCACCTACTGGCCAAATTGTTACATGTAACTACGAATATATGGCCTCCAATAGTGAAACTGTTTTATATCGACTATTAAATAATTTATAATCTTAATTGGCTAGTTTCATTATACAAATCTACAACGTCCAGTAACAAATTTGTTCCCAGCAGAATTTGTTATTCAATTCCAATAATATTTATTAATAACAACTGGCAAAGCAGCAAATTTATTCATTTATCGACGGTCAGATGTTCGATTACTTTGCTAAATTTAAGCACTTTCGCGAGTAGTTTGGTGAAATTTAAAGCACCGTTATCGTCTTAGATGTGCAAATGTAATCCTTCAAAAACTTTCCGACAAATAAATTAATTTAAAACTGTAACGATTGTAAAGGACACTGCCGTTAATTTTACAATTAAAAATTTAACTTTTTAAAAACAAACACCATTATACTTTTGAAAATAAAGTTAAATTCAATACGAAATTCATGACATCTATCAGCTTTACAACCTCATGGTTTTGAAAGTTTCATTAATTGTTTTCAACAGTGTAACTCTCTTTAAAAAAAAAAAAGTGCAATCGTCTTTAAGACTCAAATTCTTAACGTAACTCATTCTTAACTTATAATAAATAGCTCTCATTCTAAACAACAACTAAAAACTAAAGACTGAACTATAGCAGTTCAATTTGAGCGCGAGAAAAAAAAAAGAAATTTATGAATTTGAGACTTACACAACATATATTTCAAAGGATACAAAGATTGAGAAATCACCTAAATTCTAAAACTGTATTTTCTTTTACTGTCAACTTATTTGATTAGAATAAAGACATATTTGTTTGCTTTGTAACTTCCAAAGAGTTGCCGTATAACATTTTGAAGTTGAACCTACATTTTCGAAACAAAATTGTCTCGGTAAAGTCGCTTCGACAAAGTCAACTGAAAATGTGGCTCGGCAAAATTAAGTCGGTATGTTCTGAACGTACATCGTACGATAATAATTACGAAAAAAAAACTTCAGCAAACCAAAACGATTTATAGGAATTATTACCACAATTTCTATGAATACGAAGCCAAAATACTGGTGTTTGCTGTAGGAACGACGACTGGATGGTTAGCTTGTTGATGAATCGGTAAATGAGTCTGTTGAATGATGTTCCCTGTAGACACAATACTGCCGGCGGAAACCGAATTCTGACTAACCTGCGGTATTTGAATGGTAGTGGTGACGGGCGTCTGGGCCGGCGTCGTGCTCGGTTGCGGCTGCGACGCTTGATCTGCCACAACAACCTGGCTGGCAGCGGGCTGACCTTGCCCGTTTTCCAGAGTGTGTTTCCTTAAATGTCGCAACATATTGCCTTTCTCGACAAACGTCTTGCCGCAATCCGGACAAGCGTGCGGCCTTTCTCCGCTATGGGATCTTCGATGCGAAACCAAGTGCCCCTTGCACATGAAATCTTTTTCGCACAGGTCGCATCTGAACGGCCGATCGGCCTCGGCACCTTTATTATGGGATCGCTGGTGAAACAGCAAATTGCCTTTGAGAGGGAACGATTTGCCACATTCGCCGCAGGTGAAAGGTCGTTCGCCAGTATGCGAACGCATATGGTTAATTAAGTGCTCCTTCCTTGTGAATGGTTTGGAACAAACATTGCAACAGTGAGGCGTCTCCCCAGTGTGCTGGCGTAAGTGATTCGTCAGGTGCTCTTTTCTTGTGAAAGTCTTCTGGCAGAATTCGCATCGGTGCGGCGATTCGCCTGTATGGATGCGCACGTGATTAGTGAGGTGTTCTTTTCGCGTGAACGATTTGGAACAATAGTGGCAACGGTGCGGCGATTCCCCCGTATGTTGTCGCACATGATTCGTTAGGTGTTCTTTTCTCGTGAAAGACTTTGTGCAGTATGTGCACTTATGCGGGGACTCGCCGGTGTGTTGCCTAACATGATTAACAAGATGATCCTTTCTGGTGAAGGCTTTCGGGCAATAACTACAACGAAATGGGGTTTCTCCTGTATGCTGTCTGACATGATTGATAAGGTGTTCCTTGCGGGTGAAAGACTTGGAGCAATAGGCGCATCGGTGAGGAGACTCGCCGGTGTGTTGTCTGACATGATTAAGTAGATGCTCTTTTCTGGTGAACGTTTTCGAGCAAAAATCACATCGGTGTGGCGTCTCACCCGTATGCCACATAATGTGATTTGTAAAGTGTTCCTTCCTTGTAAACGACTTTCCGCAAATTTCGCACCGAAACGGCGTATCGTTGGTGTGCGAGCGCATATGATTCGCCAGGTGTTCTTTACGGGTGTACTTTTTCCCACAGATAGTGCAGTGGTGGGGTGTTTCGCCCGTATGCCACATTACATGGTTCATGAAGTGCTCTTTTCTTGTAAACGACTTCTTGCATATTTCACAACGATGGGGTGTTTCACCTGAAAAACATACGTATAATATTTACAGTTTAAATTCCCGTTGTTCTTTATGTTGTTTATTACAAATGAATCGATTCGTTAAAATTTATGGGCATTAGTATCGAAAGTGTTCAAATATCTTTCACTTTTATCATTTCTAAATAATATTACACTGCACAACAATATGGCCACTTTTGTCTGATGATTGACTTTTATCACGTGTTGTTTACTAATTTCAAATATACCCTCAGTTTTTTTGTAACAGCTCTTGTTTATGAGATATAGTTTTCACGAAAAAATCGCTGTGTTAATTTGTTTGTAATTAAGAAAATATTAAGTTTTTTTAATATAATTTGATATGGCATCGTCAAGAAGAGTCTGTGTCAATGATCCAAATCATTTTTGTTTCATTTCGGAGAGTATATATTTAAAGAATACCGTTTGAATGTGACAGCGTTCGTGATTGAGGCTTACAAAACAAAACTGCACCGCGATCTTGAATAAATAGTTCTCCTGCTGTCGGTTACAAATAGCTAGTACAAATTAACAAGTACGTGTGGTAAAATTTATAATATTTATATCACATCTTGATCAATTCGTCCACTGTTTTGTACATATAAAAATCTAATTTTCCCATCGATTAATTTATGTTACCCATCACCCTTATCGTTTTTTTTTTTTTTAAGTTTCTCACTTAGAATTGTGTACAAGTAACAAAAATATACATAAATAGTTAACTAGCGCGATTATTTAAGTAGATCAATTTTCATTATTTACACAGAAATCACCTACTGGCCAAATTGTTACATGTAACTACGAATATATGGCCTCGCAATAGTGAAACTGTTTTATATCGACTATTAAATAATTTATAATCTTAATTGGCTAGTTTCATTATACAAATCTACAACGTCCAGTAACAAATTTGTTCCCAGCAGAATTTGTTATTCAATTCCAATAATATTTATTAATAACAACTGGCAAAGCAGCAAATTTATTCATTTATCGACGGTCAGATGTTCGATTACTTTGCTAAATTTAAGCACTTTCGCGAGTAGTTTGGTGAAATTTAAAGCACCGTTATCGTCTTAGATGTGCAAATGTAATCCTTCGAAAACTTTCCGACAAATAAATTAATTTAAAACTGTAACGATTGTAAAGGACACTGCCGTTAATTTTACAATTAAAAATTTAACTTTTTAAAAACAAACACCATTAACGAAGTTAAATTCAATAGAAAATTCATGACATCTATCAGCTTTACAACCTCATGGTTTTGAAAGTTTTATTAATTGTTTTCAACAGTGTAACTCTCTTTAAAAAAAAAAAAGTGCAATCGTCTTTAAGACTCAAATTCTTAACGTAACTCATTCTTAACTTATAATAAATAGCTCTCATTCTAAACAACAACTAAAAACTAAAGACTGAACTATAACAGTTCAATTTGAGCGCGAGAAAAAAAAATGAAATTTATGAATTTGAGACTTACACAACATATATTTCAAAGGATACAAAGATTGAGAAATCACCTAAATTCTAAAACTGTATTTTCTTTTACTGTCAACTTATTTGATTAGAATAAAGACATATTTGTTTGCTTTGTAACTTCCAAAGAGTTGCCGTATAACATTTTGAAGTTGAACCTACATTTTGAAACAAAATTGTCTCGGTAAAGTCGCTCGACAAAGTCAACTGAAAATGTGGCTCGGCAAAATTAAGTCGGTATGTTCTGAACGTACATCGCATATAATAATTACGAAAAAAACTTCAGCAAACCAAAACGATTTATAGGAATTATTACCACAATTTCTATGAATACGAAGCCAAAATACTGGTGTTTGCTGTAGGAACGACGACTGGATGGTTAGCTTGTTGATGAATCGGTAAATGAGTCTGTTGAATGATGTTCCCTGTAGACACGATACTGCCGGCGGAAACTGAATTCTGACTAACCTGCGGTATTTGAATGGTAGTGGTGACGGGCGTCTGGGCCGGCGTCGTGCTCGGTTGTGGCTGCGACGCTTGATCTGTCACAACAACCTGGCTGGCAGCGGGCTGACCTTGCCCGTTTTCCAGAGTGTGTTTCCTTAAATGTCGCAACATATTGCCTTTCTCGACAAAAGTCTTGCCGCAATCCGGACAAGCGTGCGGCCTTTCTCCGCTATGGGATCTTCGATGCGAAACCAAGTGCCCCTTGCACATGAAATCTTTTTCGCACAGGTCGCATCTGAACGGCCGATCGGCCTCGGCACCTTTATTATGGGATCGCTGGTGAAACAGCAAATTGCCTTTGAGAGGGAACGATTTGCCACATTCGCCGCAGGTGAAAGGTCGTTCGCCGGTATGCGAACGCATATGGTTAATTAAGTGCTCCTTCCTTGTGAATGGTTTGGAACAAACATTGCAACAGTGAGGCGTCTCCCCAGTGTGCTGGCGTAAGTGATTCGTCAGGTGCTCTTTTCTTGTGAAAGTCTTCTGACAGAATTCGCATCGGTGCGGCGATTCGCCTGTATGGATGCGTACGTGATTAGTGAGGTGTTCTTTTCGCGTGAACGATTTGGAACAATAGTGGCAACGGTGCGGCGATTCCCCCGTATGTTGTCGCACATGATTCGTTAGGTGTTCTTTTCTCGTGAAAGACTTTGTGCAGTACGTGCACTTATGCGGGGACTCGCCGGTGTGTTGCCTAACGTGATTAACAAGATGATCCTTTCTGGTGAAGGCTTTCGGGCAATAACTACAACGAAATGGGGTTTCTCCTGTATGCTGTCTGACATGATTGATGAGGTGTTCCTTGCGGGTGAAAGACTTGGAGCAATAGGCGCATCGGTGAGGAGACTCGCCGGTGTGCTGTCTGACATGATTAAGTAGATGCTCTTTTCTGGTGAACGTTTTCGAGCAAAAATCACATCGGTGTGGCGTCTCACCCGTATGCCACATAATGTGATTTGTAAAGTGTTCCTTCCTTGTAAACGACTTTCCGCAAATTTCGCACCGAAACGGCGTATCGTTGGTGTGCGACCGCATATGATTCGCCAGGTGTTCTTTACGGGTGTACTTTTTCCCACAGATAGTGCAGTGGTGGGGTGTTTCGCCCGTATGCCACATTACATGGTTCATGAAGTGCTCTTTTCTTGTAAACGACTTTTTGCATATTTCACAACGATGGGGTGTTTCACCTGAAAAATATATGTATAATATTTACAGTTTAAATTCAGAATTTTATACAGAATCGATTCGTTAAAATTTACAGACATTAGTATCGAAAGTGTTCAAATATCTTTCACTTTTATCATTTCTAAATAATATTATTGGTATAAATTAAATGGGAATAACCCTTTTATTGAGAATTTGAGCAACAAATAAAGTTATAAAATACATGGAATTCTGCACAAAAACCCAAACCAATTATAATTATTTAGCAAATATAAACGTTAACCAGCACTTCCTTCTGTGGTAAATGCAGTATATAAATAAAATTTGAAATATTGACTAATTTTTAATAAAAAAAAACAAAACAAACAGTAAATTTACTCGAATTGCATAGAAAATTTTAACTATTATTAAAAAAGAAGTGCTTGGATACATCCAAATTTTGTGAAAATATTTTAAGCTGTTTAATAACGTCAATTGCCATCAGTTGAGAGGAAAATTCTCGCCGCAGGTGTCACCGTACAAATTTGATTTTTTTGAGCAATTAATATGATTTATGAAGTCAGTTTATATTATTAGTAAATCTATCCTCCCACCCTGTCGGGTACATATCGCACGGGCACCAAAGAATTCATTTGAAAAGGCGGCAAAGAGTTCAGGCAATGAGAAAATACCGTTGCCAGCAGAAATAATAAAATCAATAAAATAGAAATAAATATACTAACCTGTATGTTTTCGAACATGATTAACCATATGTTCTTTCCTGGTAAAAGTCTTTGCACAGTACTGACACCTGTAAGGCGTTTCGCCTGTATGACATCTGGTATGGTTATCCAGATGCTCCTTCCTGGCAAACGACTTGCCGCAAATTGTACAGTTATACGGTTTGTCCGTCGAGTGCCGTTTCATGTGACGTTCCAACGAGGCGGCATTGGCGAACACGTGAAAACACACCGCACAAGTGAACATACTGCCGCCGAGGTGGCATTTACCGTGCCTGGTCAGTTCCTGTGCATTCGTAAACGCCTTGCCGCAAACCTGACACGTGAACGGTTTCCTTTCGGTGTGATACCGTCTATGCACGATCAACTGATAACGAAATTGAAACATTTTACCGCACAAATCGCAAACGTGATTACCCGTTGTTATAATGGACGGAGGACTGTCTGCGGATATCGAACTTGTCGACGGCTCTTGATCGTTCTCGTTCAGAGTTTTGGGAGTGACGATTTGAATGTTGTTAGCGATTGCGTTCGCGGTCTGTTGCAAACTGATGTTAGAATTGTTCGCAACGCTTCCCCCATCCCCTAACTTCCCAAATACCTCGTGATATGCTAATAATTGGTTGATGTCGTCCACGTTCACTTTGTACATGTTTTGTACCATTTCGACGCCCAAAGTTTTCACAAGGTCTTGATCTTGAATTCCGGCGGAGATTTTAACGATATTTCCGTCGGCCGTGCGAACGTCCAATAGATTCGTCTTGATGTCCTGCAAACCGAATTGGGCGCCCGTGAGCAGTTTCGTACAGTTGTCCAAATTTTTTTCATCCTTGACTATTTGCAGGCCGTCGGACGTTAACGAATTCTGTTCGGACGATTGGTTTTGGCTATTTTCGACGCCACTCTCCATGCGAACGACGTTGTCCAAAACTTGTTGCACCTGCAGATGCTGTAATTGTTGTACCGTTAATGTGTGCTGACCTAACTGCTGACCATCGTTCAAATGAATTTGCGCTTGAGCCAACTGCGAAGCTATTAAATCTTTGTGATCTTTGCTATCTTCGATTACGGACACCAAGTTATCTTGCACCTGCACTTGAACGATATTCTGTTGCGACTGCTGTTGCTGGTTATTTTGCAGTTGAGTGTGACTAAGCTGGGCCTGCCCTTGAGCGACTATAGTTTGTCCTTCGGACTGCTGATGATGGTTTGACATGTTTTGAGTGTGATTTTGCGAATTATCTAGGTGCATGGCACTAGCCGGTATTGCTAAGTTGGTTATTCCCTGTGACGTCGAGATGCTAACCGGTATTTGCGTGTGCTGTTGTAAAAGTAGAGGATCACCGGGCAAAAGGCCGGCGTGCTGACCCAACATGGCATCCTAAAATGCAAACCAACATTTATGTCCTCTGTTTTAAACATAAAAATTGATTATACATCGATGGTATTATTTTTCTGTCTACAATAATTATATTTCAGTGTAATTATGCCAAAACTTTTCGATTTTTAATAACACATATCTATTTAAACATGTTCTGTGTAGACGACACGCATGCGTCTCACGGTGTGATTGCAATTACGTTATATCAACTGGTTACGCACCGAATACGTTAATTTTTGATATTGAAAGACAAAAAAAACGTCTTTCTCATTCTTTAATGACTTCCAATTTGGATATACATGGCTTATTAAAAAAAAAAGAAGAATTTACCTCATTCTTTGTGAGAACCAAATGATCACCGAGGGGTATTTCGCCGACAAAATTTTGTACACCGAAATGCCACACCGCCCTACATTTCTCGCACTGTCCCTTTACTTGTACACTAAATTGTCCCAGCGAAAAACCTCTTGATGATTACTTAAATCACAAAAGCAAAGGTCCTCAATCTTGTGTTCACATTAGAAGCAATTAGAGTAATTTATTTTTAAAAATAGAAAATCGTACAGTTGTATTTGTTATTGTCCAATAAAACGACGGAAATGTATAAGAGAACAGTCTCCGTTGTTAATCATTTCACAATTAACTATTTTTAGTTTTGAATCTCGAATTCGAATGTTATATATTTTTTTAAATCAATAAGTTAAAAAAACTAATAACAAGCAAATTAGAAAACATTCAAACAAAAAAATTAAATCTTCGAAGACAAATATCAAGAAGAAAATAATTCTTAATTCGCCCGTAAACATTCATACATACGACATTGCAATTTTCCAGGGAAGTCACGTACCATTTTTATAATAGAACTATAAATTGAAATAGTGTTTGGAAAGAGGTAAGACAAAATTAAATCAACACTGATTAAATCACGCTATTACTACATTAGCTGTGTTTTTTTTTAATTGCTCAAAGAGCGACCAATTATTTGATTACAAAATTATATATTTTATAACTATTCAACTATTTAGTCCCTGTTGTTCGAGAACTATATCGATTGTATAATTAATGCACTTAAACGACATTTTCATAACACAGGTCATACGATTGAACAATACGAATCGGGTTATGTTCTAACCTTGAAAAATTACAAAGCAAATATTTAAGTTTATACTGCACAATATAAGGTGTCTTTTGGTAATATTCTTAATTGCACCTACAGTTACAGTTAAAAAACGCATTTATTGATCTAAACCACCGCGGAACATCATTAATATACAACATAAGGAATAAGATGCCGATAATTCGATTTTTATGATGTACTACCTCCTACACTCTTTATTTCAACGATCATAATCATAACAACCTGAAAACAGTTTATCGTAATAAATACAAGTCGCATGCATTAAGACTTTCTCAACACCCTCCAGAATTATCTATATAAAATTTATAGAAATAGTATTAAAAAATATATCTAAAACTCAACTATATACAAGCAGGTTTTAAAATAAACCTTAAATTTCAATTACCACAACCGTAATAACTTTTGTAAATATTTACAGAATTAATTAATAACTGTTTCGCCATATGCCATATATATAAAACACCTACTATATTTTGCATGAAATTTTTGTTACTAATTGTTGCCACTATCGTATTATTAAATTGTACAAATTCGTCAATTAATAAATAATGGCATCATTTCTAAGTACATCGTTGTCTTAGATATTCGACACTCATTCCTTACAAACTAAAACAATGCAGTTTAATATAATCGTAAATACAAACCTGCGTCATTTTGCTTTGATTATCGCCACGACCGGAGCTTGGCAAGCCATAAACAGACACTTGTGGTATCGGTCCTGGTAATAAATTCGTGAGCACCCAATATTTAGCGACGCTGCTCAAAGCGACGGCATTCAGTGCTGTAGTATTTACACGTAGATCTGTAGGAACGGACGTGGCCGGTGGCGGTCGTTGCGTCGTGCCCTAGCCAACGTAAACAATTACATATTTTAGGATCAACCATCGAAATAACAGAACAACACGTACCTCATTTGTTACCGACTGGGGCTGAGCTCCATTAAGATTGTTTTGTTCGCTAGAATTCATGTTGAATTAACAAAAAAGCGATTCGAACGTTTCGTCCGCACAAAAAAAACCGTCTTTAAGTCATTATATACAAATTATTTGAAAAATATCACGTGAAAATTTTTACTGTCATTGTCTAAAAGTTGCGGGGACGCGAAGGGAAGCCATTACAAACTAAGAAAACTAAATTCGTTAATAAGTCAGGCACTCACGCATGCACAGTTTTAGGTTTTTGCGTAAAACGACAGAACACGGCGTAAGACTCAGTTTGGTGCATTTTATTAATTAAAATCTGCAGTTTATTCTCATTAAAATCGGTGTAAAGCGGGTCACAGACGCGGGGTGCTGCAAACAATAAACAGAAACCAACATGGCCGATAATGAAGGCGACCATACGAACCGTCACGCAAATAATGACATTTTGTTTTTTTAAATTTTTATTATAGTTGTAAAAACGCAACTTATTTTATAATTTCGTTGGTTAAATATTGTTGAGAATCATCGAAGTGTGATTTTCCCTCATATTACAAATACAAATATAAACGATACTAGTCGAATATTTAAATAATTTAAAGTCCATTTTAAATTTGAATCATTTCCCTCCTCGCAACTTTTGAATTATAGTTTATTATTATAATTATAATACTAGTTATTTATTTTTAATTTCATGGGAATCTTTTGTTTTTATATATAGGTCGGTACAAACATAACAATGAATATTTTAATAATTCAAAACCCTAATAAATATTTTGCTTGTTTTAGTCGAGAATCAATTATTTAAAATAGACAAGAAATAAATAAAAATCTAATTTCTCTATACGATTACATAAACGTTAACAAAAAGCGAGAATTATTTTTAAATAAAATTTAAACACGACTTTAAATAATAGTTTATTTAAAACATTGCATTATTCGGACGGACTGTATTTCTTAAGGCTAAATTTTCCTATGACCTATGCCGGGGGTCGGCAACCTTTCGAGTCGGAAGAGCCAAAAATTACAATTTACAAAATTTCGAAGTTTTTAAAGAGCCACAAAATTTTTTCTTGCCAACAATAAATAGTACTCGCATAAATAACTAGAGTCGCAGCTTCACATCCAAAGAGCCGCAGGTTGCCGACCCCCGACCTATGCATTTGAGAACTCTATTGGACAAAACAAAATCAATGTTAAATCTAAAACGTCGACATTACTCTTCAACTATTTCTTCTTCTATCTCATTTTCATCCAATGTACCTTCGCTACCGCCGGTTTTTGCAGTTGGTGGAACGAGTGTCGACACCGCCACCCCCAATCCGCGAGCTAAATCCTCGATTAATTCCTTATTCAAGTAATAAGTGATAGGCACACTCCTCGATGTACTAAGCACCTGGCGCAACTCTACAAGTAACTGTTTGGCCTCGATAAAATTCCCACTCTTTACCAGCTGCTGTACCATCAGAGCGTAAACGTCCCCGCGACGCACCGACTCCTCCAAATCCTGTCCGCCAGCCACCAAAAACTGTCTACACTGCACCAAACCGCCGTCCGTGTCGCCCCTCTCAAACAACCGTTTGATGTCTATAAATCGTTTGACGACGGTCATGCGTTTCTGAACAACTTCGATCGCCTTCTGATGCTGAACGGTGGGCGACGGCAATTTTACGAGGCACCTTGACGCTTCGGTGAGTGCACCGTAAGCTTTCTCGTAATTTTGAAATTCGTCGATTTCTATCTGCCCGCAAGCCACATAAAAGTTGGCCAATAAATCCAATGCCTTCCCTTTCGAATAAAACGCGATGATGTGTCTCAGTATCTCGGGCTGATTCTGCCAATCCAATGATTGTAGATAATTAGCGGCCATAATGTAAATTTCGCGCTGTCTCGACACGCCGGCGAAGAAAATAATTTTGTCCGTGTCGCCCGATTTTAGTAGCGCTTTCATGGCTTGCAGCTATAAAGAAATAAGGGCGATAATTAATCGAAACGATCAGAAACGTATTATTATTACCTTATTGCCAGCTTGTGTAAATTTCTTGGTGGCCAGATGATAGCTACCCTGAATCATCAAACTTTCGGCCAGAGTTTGTAGTATGCTAATCTTTGTATCTTCGTCGACTTGATCCTTTTCGGGCGTCAATTTTTCAGCTAGCTCTTCGGTCAATTGCACGTTGTGGGCGAGGCATATGCCGATCGCTTCTTTGTACTAAAATTTGATAGTTACATTTTGGCAAAGTGCAACAGTAAGAAGGACCTTTTTTCCCATGGCCAACAGGTTTACGGCCTTGTCGAATTGTTGATTGGCGACGAAGTAGTCGGCGCATTTTTGTATCAGGGCCGGATCTGAGGCGGCATCTAAGGTCGTGGCGATATCTTGCAGCACGTCAAATTGTTGCGATTTAAAGGCAAGATCTAATGCCTTATGTAATAAACCTGAAAAAATTTTTATCGACTTGTCGCGAACTAACAATAAACGTGGATATGATTACCTGCACGATGATATAGCATGATCGCCTTGTCGACAGATCCGACTCCTTCAAAATATTTAGCGCATTCCAGTTTTTCACGATATCCGGCCACAAGGCCTATATTCCACAGATCGTCTGCCATGTGGTTCTCCTTACATAAACGAACAGCGTTGCCTGTTAAGTTTTTGTTTATAAATCTTGCTAAAGCTTTTGATACAGTGAATCACAAAATACTATTAGACAAATTAGAAAGATATGGAATTAGAGGTAATAGTCTCAAATTATTAACTAGCTATCTATCTGACAGAAGACAAAAAACTAGAATTCAAGAAAGCATGAGCGAATATAAAAGAATTGTCACGGGTGTTCCACAGGGAACAGTACTAGGCCCATTGTTATTTATACTGTATGTTAATGATTTATTGGTAAATATGCCTGCACAATCTATTATGTCATATGCGGATGACACTGTTGTCATTTCAGATGACGATACTTGGTCATTTGCAGAATGCAAAATGAATAATTATCTAAATTTTGTCGCCAACTGGTTAATCCTAAACAAGTTGTCTCTTAATATAAGTAAAACAGTATACATAACCTTTGGAAATCAAAAAAGTAGTGTTCCTGAAGATATGAATGTTCAGATTCAAAATGAGCAAATAAAAAGAGTAGAAAGCTGCAAGTACCTGGGAATTATTTTTGATTATAATATGAGATGGGATAAACACATTGAGTACATTACGCGGAGAACTAAATACCTAATATACGTTTTTGCCAAAATAAGGAAGATTATGGATACTAAAACACTCATGACAATGTACTATGCTTTTTTCCAGAGCATAATAAACTATGGAATTATAGCATGGGGTGGTGCTGGTAAGAATCTAATTGGTAACTTACAAAGAATACAATCTAGACTTTTGAAAATTGTAAACAATGACTTTTCAATAGGGAATAACTTTCCTTTAAACATTACAAAACTTTTTATGTTGGATTCGGTTGCCTACCACTATAAAACATTGAAAGATAAGTATTTAAGTAATGAGCGTAACACAAGACATAGAAGTATCCAGTTACCTAAATTAACTAAAACAATAAGTAATAAAAGAAGTTTCATAGTTGCAATAAGAATGTATAATAGATTGCCGAATGATCTAAAAATCATGACTGCTAAAAATATGACAATAAAATATAAGTTGAAATTGTTTCTCAGGTCTCAATAATGTTTATGAAATAATAAGACTAAATAAGTGAAGATGCACAATAATAATAAAAAAAAAAAAGCATATAGTACTGTATCAACAACTAGTATTAAGGTAGTTTAAGTTTATTTTAATATATTACCTCCTATGTACAGATGACTATGTTATCTCTATAGGACTTACATTGTATACTGGCTATACTGTGTAATTTAAATGGTAAATAAATAAATAAATAAATAAATAAATAGATAGACATATGATTCACATGGATGGATGACATAATGATTCGTGATGTATGTGATAATTTATAGAACGAATGGTACTTTGAATGTGATTTTTATATATTTTTAGGATTTTTAATGTATTTCCATAGGAAATAGAGCTATTGCAGCCTATCTTCCACAACATTGTAGCTATAAATAATTGATTTGACAGTTGAAAAATTTTTAACAGACAGGGAACTTATACAGTGTGTTAGATTTTATATGTCACAGCAAATATTTCGGCTACTGTATAAATTAGTAAAAAATGTTGTATACGAAAGTTATTAGATTATTTATTCTTAATAATGTGTCAAAATCAGAAAATCAATTGAACATCAAATAATTCAGATAAAGCAAATAAATTTAACATTTTAAATGGAACGTGCCCAGTATTATTACATATTCTGAAACTACAAGAATGTATCTTTACAACGATATATCACATGTTATAGTTTTTCATTAATTAACTGGGCGCAATACACTAAATAACTGATCGTATTGAAAACGCAGACAGTGTAAACAATGTGTTGATTAAAACAATCTCAATAATAGATTATTCAACATAAATACAACATTATGAACAAACCAATATGTGAATAAGTAAGTTAATTATAAAATTGTACGTAACGCCTACCTAACATCTAAATTCTTTGTTCGAAGTGCTCCCCTTTGTTTGTAATACATTCCCGACATCTGCTTATTAAATTTCGTCGCACTTTTTGCAACATGTTTGGTGTTATTTGAGCACATGCCCTATGAATGCGATTTGTAAGATCCTCTAAATTTTGTGGACATGTAACATAAACTTTTGATTTAACGTGTCCCCAAACAAAAAAGTCCAACACAGAGAGGTCTGGCGATCGTGCCGACCACCATTTCCTATCCATTTCGCACCAAAATTTTCGTTTAAAATATCCTTGACGTTCCTTGCATTGTGAGGAGGTGCGCCATCCTGTTGTAACCACATATCACGACGCACATGTAGGGGTATATCATCCAAATATTCTTCGAATTCCTGTCGTAAGGAAATTAGCATACCGTTCAACATTAAGCGTTCCGCGATAAAAACAAGGACCTAGTATAGTATCACCTAATACACCAAGCCAGACATTAATAGAAAATCTGTGTTGGAACCTGCATTCCGGAATTCGACGTGGATTCTCTGTATCCCAGAAATGATAATTTTTTTTGTTAGAAATTCCGTTATTGTTAAAATTAGATTCATCGCTCAAAGAATGATATCAACTAAATGTTGATTATTGTTAAGCCAGTTACAAAATATTAGCCTTCTATCAGAATCACCAGCTGTTAAACCGTGAACCAATTTAATTTTATAGGGGGTCATGTTATGTTTTTTTAGAATAGAAAATACTTTGTGATGACTTACATCTATGTCGGCCACTGCTTCATGGATTGAATTTCTTGGATGTGCTCTAAAATATGCCAACACCATAATATCTTCATCATGTGCTGCACGCCTCATTTCTTGGTCTTCGCACTGTAGCATTAAAACATCGATTTCTTCGTAAATTATGTACAATTCTTGCAAACGTGCGAGGATGTGGCTGTACCCTTTCTGGATACAAGATTCGATACAATACAGAAGCTTCTTTAGGATTATCATTGCATCTAAAGTTCACTCTCAACATATACATTTTTTCATTATTAGAATAATAACTATCCCTCATTATGTGTCACGAGATTTATTTATTTATTTATTACCAAATTTATATTACAATGTTATACATAGTATATATAAATAGTTCCAAAGATCAATGGAACAACCACAGAGACAAAATATCCGTACGTGGTTCGGTATATAACTGAAATCTAAAGCTAATTCTAAAGTTTATACAAAAATAAAAATAAAAACAAAAACAAGACAGGTTAATAATCAAGTTAAAAATTCAGCTCACTTGCATTTACATTTACATTTACTCAATTGACATAAGCATAGCACAATATGTTTTCAATGGTTTTTTATAATTGTTGTTTTGTAATATCTTAAGTTCATTTGGCATTTTGTTAAAGTTAACTCTTGCAGCATACTCTGATTTTCTTTTGCCCACTTCCAACATTGATTTAGATATTTTGATTAACTTGTTCCTTGTTTGCACCGAACTAGATTTGAATTCATTCGACATATCCTTATAATAATGTAATACTGCTTCATAGATATATTTTTGCCTCAAGTCTAAAGGTAATTTCATACCATTGTTAGATTTAATTAAGATTTTAATAACTTTTCTATGTATGTTATATAATAAAGACATTAAAGACTTATTTGCAGATCCCCATGCCACAATACCGTAGGTGACAACACCGTAGTAGAGTCCATACATAATTACCATTAAATTTTCTGGTGATAATATTTTGCCCAAAGTAGTCAATATAAAAATGATATATTTAGTTCTACTAGTTAATTTAATAATTTGTTCATCCCATCTCAAATTTTCATCAATATATATACCCAGATATTTAACACTTTTTACTCTCTTTAGTACCTCATCATGCAGCTTAATATGAATTATTCCTGGTATGCTATCACAATAGTTTCCAAAAGCTATATAAACTGTTTTATCAATATTTAGCAACAATTTATTATCATTAAGATAATTAATAATTTTAATTAATTGTTGATTCAAAATTTGTTCTAACAAGTCCCACGCTGATGATTGGCACAATACCACCGTATCATCAGCATACGATACTATATTACAGTTCATAGAACATTCCAAAAAAATATCATTAATATATATAATAAACAGGAGTGGACCTAATATGGTACCTTGTGGAAGCCCTATTTCAACAGATTCAAAACTACTTTTGATTTTATTATTGATTTTAACACATTGTTTCCTACCTGTTAAATAACTTTTAATTAATTCCAATGCAATTCCACGTATACCATACTTATTTAACTTGTGTAGTAATATTTTGTGATTAACGGTATCGAATGCTTTAGCAAGGTCCAGAAAAGCCGCAGCATTTGGTTGGCCCTTATCCAGACAATCATAAATTTTATTAGTAACAAAAGCTAATGAATCTTTAGTACCAGTTCCTCTTTTGAAACCAAACTGATTTTGTGATAAAATGTTTTGCTTGATTAAAAAACTTAACATCCTTGAATGCAAAATTTTCTCAAAAATTTTTGCAAAATTTGAAATTAAAGAAATTGGTCTATAATTAGTTGCAAACTTTTTATCACCCTGTTTAAATATGAAAATTAACAATTAACAATTTACTTAGACACTTGAACACGATAGCAATAACAAGTGAGCACATATCACGACCTCCTCGGCTCTGCTTAACAGAACATGCAACGGTAAAAGTGTGCGTCGTCGGTACATTGTTTACACTGTACGTGTTCGACGCGTTCGGTTATTTATTCTATTACGCCTTTAATTAATGAAATAAGTATAACATGTGATATACCGTTGTAAAGATAAATTCTTGTAGTTTCAGAATATGTAATAATACTGGGCACGTTCCTATTAAAATGTTAAATTTATTTGCTTTATCTGAATAATTTGATGTTCAATTGTTTTTCTGATTTTGACACATTATTAAGAATAAATAATCTAATAACTTTCACATACAACATTTTTTACTAGTTCATACAATAGTCGAAATATTTGCTGTGACACATAAAATCTAACACACCGTATAACGTACTTACTGTAAGCGTTGGCCTTGACGAAAAATTTAACAGCCTCCTCCACATTATTCGAGGTTTCGTAATGCCTGGCCATATGGTAAAAGGCGGTCTTATCGGTGCTCAGTCGAGTTAATTCGGCAGCGCGAGCCTCCTCGCCCATAAAGCAGAGAGTACGGACTTGATTGTAGACGTCGCCGGCTTTGGTGTACACACGTAACGCGCCATTCATATCACCTTGAGATTCAATGTACTGTCCCCACCACCTCAGCAATTCCCTATCAAATATATATTTTCATTATCGTTCAATTATTTCAAAGGAAACCCTCACAGATCGTTAGTTTTTGACATGTACGCTTCCAACTGTCCAGGTTGATCGATCAACATCCTCGGCACTTCGTATATGTGAGTGTTGGCCTTTTCGTATTGTGCGATCGCTTCCTTGAAATTGTCGGCCTGTTCGTAGATCTGGCCCCAAACGTGTTGTGTGTTCCTAAGATGTATGCGATCTTTCGTTTCGGCTATCTTGATGGCGTCCTCCATTTTATTACGGTTTTGGTACAGTTTGTTCAGCAAATCGTAACGTTCACACTGCAGATAGAGCTGTTCGGCTTCGTCCTGAAATGATACTAAACAAATTTAAGCAATCGAAGCAGTTTAATGGGAAACATACGAGCATATTCAATTCTATGGCAAGAACTGCCAATTTTGCCTCTTGCGGTAACGTGGAGTCGGCCATGGCGAGTCTGAGAGCTCGAGCAGCCCGCGCATTACCCATATGACCCAGACAAACACCGGCCACGTCTAAACGACGAGTCTTGACGCACATCCTAGCCAAACTGTTCCAAACGCCCGGAGTCTGAATCGACTTGATTGCCTTGAATGCCGCGTCCAAATTACCTGCAAATTAAAATGGTAACCTGACAAAAAACGAATCATATACCCACCTAAACTTAAATGATAACTAAAATCTAGTATTGCCTCTTTGATAGCTTTATCGCACGTCTCCAAACCATTAAAGTCCGTCATAACCAATCGAAGAATGTTCAATTTACTCAAAATGGCAATGAACGGAGTGGTAACTGCCAATAATTTAGAATCGGCATCAACACTTCTAACATCTTTAATACGAATTCCCTGTTCGGACGACACAAACATAGTAATCAAAACATGATCCTTGTCCTCAAGACTCTGTTTCGTAGCTACAAAACAATCATTAATTGACCTACAACATTACACCTTTGATATTTACAACTTTGACTTTTTCCGTACAAAGACATATAACCCTTCTTTGCATTTTCATTGGATACACGCAACTTTTTCGCATTGCACACCAACAGCCTGGGATCAGTGGCGTCCCAATGAAGCGAAAGTGGTATACGATTACGGCAAATTTTATTGAAAAGCAATTGAGTTTCGTCTAAATTGTCTAAATCGTTTTCTAGATCTTCGTCGTCCGATGCACGAAAATTGTAGAAAATCAAACTGTCCTGCTCGATGTCCCAAACATACAGTTTACCGTCGGGAATCAAATTCGCGGCGGCCAAAGTTAATGCAACTTTATTTCCCGAACTGTTGGTTTTCGCCTGAATTATTTCCCCAAAATCGCTGCACATGTCATAAAAGTTACGAACGGGCGTTATAAGTTTCGGTTCAATTTCGCTTAGGTTGTAGATTTTAAAAACCTTCCATCGTAAAAACGGTTAAATAATTTCCAGTGACATCCATACCGATCGGTTCGCCTTCGGCGGAAACCGTCGATACGGTCAAAATAACAGTTCCATTGGATGACGTAATTGAAACTCCAGTTAAGGCAAGAGATATTATGTTTTTTTCGTGTATGATTATTCCTTCGTTGGTGCAACTGAAGCTGCTTTTAAAATTTATGTTAATATTTTGTTTCTCGTCCTTCTTGTTAGAACTGAAATTAATTTCGTAGCTAACGTTCTCGGAGTTATTTTTCCGGACAATTTCGTAGAATGCAATCGTGCGGCCGTTGGTAACGACGAAGTGGCCATCGTTCACGCACATATCCGTAATCTGCATGTCCGTATTAATTAATGTATTCACGTTGGTGGCCTCCAGCAAAATCTGATTGGCCGTCCTCTGAACTCCCCAAATATTCTCGGAGTAGCACGTGCATATAGTTTGCTCCTTCATAATGTACACTTTGGAAACGCAATTGGCGCACAACAGAGGTACACGAAGGTTCACCGATCCCCAGCTGAGCTGCTTGATCGTTCCGGTGACGTTGCTGATGTTGTGCAGCTCCCAGCTATCTTCGGGGTTATCCAGGTAATCTTCGTGAGTGCTCTTCCTGATCCAAAAATATACGTGACCGGCGTTCGTGCCGGCGCACAAAGTTTGATTGATTTTACAGTAGGCTATGCAGCTGAAGATTTCATTCACTTGGTGAATGCCATCTATTTTGGGGACGTTCTTCAGCGCCGTGGGCAAGACGTAGTTGTCGTTAGATTCAATGTCCCACACACGTACAACCAGATCACCTATAAATTGATACCTTGATAATTTTTTTTAATTTGATTTAATTTTTAAATAGGTAATTGTGACAACTTTTGTCACAACAAAATAAACACGCACAATTTCAAATCAGTTCGTATCTCATAATTCATGTTATTTATGTAACTACATCTGCTGTTAGTTTATATGTTTATATGTTAGCCAATAAAACTAACAGCAGAAGAAATAAGGAGAGAGGGCGAGGCATACAGAAAAATAATAGACAAACACCTTGTTACTATTGATATTGAAGATAAAAATCTAACATTGGATGAAATAAACAATAAAGTAACTATGATAATAAATACCTCGGTGAAAGAGCTAAAGAAAGCTATACCACAAAGAAGCAACAAAAAAAGCATTAATGACGCAACTAAAATTCTAATGGAAAAACGTAGGCGACTAGCAAAAGAAGATAAAAGAACAACAGAAGAATTTAAACAGGTGAATAAACAAATAAGAAAACATATAAGAGAACATAAAATGCAAATACAAGAAAAACAAATTAATGAAGTAATAGAAAGGAATCAAGGAATGAAAATACTCAAGCAAACATTGGGAAGAAAAGAAACATACGCACTACGTAATAAAGCTGGTATAATAATCTATGATAGAGATGAAGTTTTAAAAATTACAGAAGAATTCTATACTGACCTATACGAATCCAAAGTATCACAAGAATTAGAAAGCACTCATACAAAAACTGCAAAAATTCTAAACGTGGGATCCGAAGAACAGCCCGACATAACTATTGAGGAAGTAAAGAAAACTATAAAGGAATTCAAACATAACAAAGCTACAGGAGAAGACGAAATATCTATAGATATGATCGCAGAAGCTGGAGATAAATTAATATCAAAAATAACAATACTACTAAATATATGCCTAAAACTAGGGAAAATACCCAAAACTTGGAAAAACTCAAATGTCATACTATTATATAAAAAAGGAGAAAATACAAAGCTTGAAAATTATCGACCAATTAGCCTATTATCACATCTATATAAATTACTCACAAAGATAATTACTAATAGATTAGCAAGAAAACTGGATGAATATCAACCACAAGAACAGGCCGGATTCAGAAAAAACTACGGCACCAGAGACCACCTTTTAACGATAAAAGTAATAGCTGAAAAGTCAAATGAATATGGATTTCCGGTATGTATGGCCTTTATAGATTATGAAAAGGCCTTTGATAGTATCGAGCATTGGGCAATATATAGAGCATTAGCAAATAGTCGAATAGACCAAAGATATATACAACTGATACGAGATTTAAATGAAGAAGCCACAGCAACATATATCCTACACGCTAAAATCAACCCGGTACACCTTAGACGAGGAGTACGACAGGGGGATACACTCTCCCCAAAACTCTTCACTTTAGCACTCGAGGATGTATTTAAGAAACTAGATTGGCCGGGGAAAGGAATAAATGTGAACGGAGAACAGCTTACTAAGTTACGCTATGCAGATGACATCATACTACTCGTACAAAGTGTAGAAGATCTAAAAGAAATGATTGACGATCTTAATAGAGAATCAAATAAAGTAGGACTAAAAATGAATCTGAAAAAAACAAAAATAATCCAGAAACAGAAATTAAAATTGACGAAGCACAGATTGAAAGAGTAGTAGAATATATATATACCTAGGCCAAAGAATAGAATTGGGAAGAAACAGCGAAAGGAAGGAAATAAAAAGAAGAATAAAAAGTGGTTGGATTGCGTTCGGAAAGCTGTCCTTCATTCTAAGAAACAAAAAAATTAATCAGCGTCTCAAAACAAAGGTATTTGAACAATGTGTTTTACCTGTCATGACGTATGGAGTGGAGAATTGGGAAACAACAAAAGGTAACATAGAAACAATGAGAGTGGCACAAAGAGGAACGGAGAGAGCGATGTTACACATAACAAGAAGGGATAAAGTTAGGAATGACAGAATTAGAGCAATTACAAAAGTGAAAGACATTGGCATTAAAATTGCCCAACTAAAATGGAGCTACGCGGGACACGTGGCAAGAAGTGACATAAACAAATGGAATCGAAAAATAATTGAATGGAGACCATACGAGCACAAACGAGGAAGAGGGCGACCACCTATGCGTTGGTATGACAACTTTAAACGAACAGCTGGATTAAACTGGATTAAAATCGCACAAAATCGGGATAGATGGAAGGAGTTAGGGAAGGCCTATATCCAAAAATGGATTTAAAGGGCTTAAGAAGAAGAAGAAGATGTAACTACATCAACTACAACTTTAAAATACAATCGCAAACAAACCCGTCAAAATGGCAAGACAATTACTGCTGGCCCATGCTAGGCCCTGACCGGCAGCACCCCGAATAGCTTGTCCCCGACCGCTCAATTTCACCTTCGTAAGTTCCGCAAGCAGTCCCTGCGAGTTAATGGAAAAATGTCCAATAGTCAAACCCTCCATCACCACAATTAAAGTGTTCTTAGTCGGATGGTGAAGAATGTAATTCAGGGGCACACCTTCCGTATTCAACACTTCCCTGCAAACTCCCAATTCGTTTACGTAATAAATCGAACCTAAAATCGCAACATTTAGTGATTCAATTCGATGTCTCACAACCGAAATACCCGACTGAGTTCCGACAAAGAAGCACAAGTTATCGGAACCGTCTTGCACCTTGAACTTCCTCGCTGTCGTTTTGGGCCTCCAATCGCTGAACATATCCAAAGCGTGTTCGTCTCCATTAACGGCAGCTTTAGCCAGGCCCTCTACGTCAAATTCAAAATTATTTTGAACGGTCAATTGAAACGTCAGATGTGTAATTGATTCTTTTAAATCGAGATGAAATACGGTCATTGGCTGACCTTTACTATCTATTTTCCAGCCAACCAACAACCCTCCCTACAAAAATACATTACTACGTATAATTTTCATCTATAGTATTTCGATATTTATTACCGAATCACACGTAACAAGCCTGCCACCCTTTTCGCTGAACTGTATTAGAATGGCAGGAGATTTGTGAGGCCCTGTGACGTTAGTAAATTCCTTATCGTTCCCGTTCCATACCTTGATTTCGCCGTTTTCCCAGCCCGACACCAAGACATTACGTTCTGGATGCCAAGCTAAAGCGGTGACTTGGGACACCGAATGTTTAGGATAAACGATGTCCCGTAACGGTTCGCCCTTAAAAACGCTACCAGTAAAACTGAGAAGAATAAATCGAACCGGCTTACCAAATCGTTGAATATTGTAACAAATCCACCACGATCTTGAGAGTAACTAGCCACCGCCAGTAATGGAGCTGTGGGGTGCCAAATTTCGTTTGTCGAAATAACATTAACGTCGTTAAATTTTACCGGAGTTTCGAAGTAGAGGGTCATCTTTCTCGTTATAAATACAAGAGTTTGTATATGGCAGTTGCTACTAGTAACGACATTCTAACCTCACTTTCTTCTCGAAAATTGTCGACGCGCATTTTTATTAATTACCGTTTGTGAATTTATATTTTTTTAAATAATACGGGTAATAATTAACAATTTGATTGTTTAAAATACGTTTCAAGCTATAATGACCGTTACATATTTTTTACATCGATAGATGTCGCTACGTGTTCAGTTTTACAGGGTCGGGTCGACATTTTCTTGTAGCGATGCCGGTCTCGTGTTAAAACTAATAAAAAGTGGGATTAATCAGTGGTAAGTTTAAGTTATTAATGCTAATTATAATAAAACAATTAGAAATAAATAGTTTAATAATAAAGTTCAAGAAACTGACCAGTAAAAATTGTGGAAAACCCACCTAAATGAAAGGCTCCTTAAACTAGAATATCGTTATAGTTTATTTAACATAACTTAAATATAGGTACAGCTCGTAAATCTAAATGTAAATATTATAAATTACTATAAAAATAGACCTATATATGCTGTGTAGTAAAATAGACGTATAAAAGTATAAATTTGCAAAATTTTAAAAAGACGCCCTAGTGTGGCATCAAAAACCTTCACATTGCATACAGTTTTACATAAGATTTAAGCTCTGCATAAAAAACATTACGAAATATCAAATCAGAAATGTATATGTAACGTATAGCTACATAACGAGTTACGGTGGATTCCGCTTAATCGGATCAGCCGCTCAATTGGGCCAAATCTTAAAGAACCGAAACCAAATTCTATTTTATTTGAACTTCATATAACCAAAACGTATCGATCCCGATTAAGCGGAATCCACCGTATATATATTTGCAAAAAGCTTCATACACATCGAAAGCACCAGAGGTTAGAGAGACTGAGTTTAATAATCGCCACGCCAAGTGAGAAGCGAATCCACTAAAAATATAGCTCCGTTGATTATAGCTAATGATGCTTTCGCAAGACCGTAATTTCTGTATTCGCCCTTCCGTGCATGCTCGAACTGTTGAATGTTTAGGGCTCCGGCTGCCACGAAAGAGGCACAACCTACTAAACAGAAAAAGATGTCGATTCTCCTGTTGATGGGGGTCGACATCATGTGTCCTGCAATTAATCGATATATTAATCGATCGATGTTTTGTTTCAGATCATTTAGTGATGACTCACCTGCGAAGCCACCGATTAGAATCACCAAGAAACCGCAGAATGCTCCTGCCGTTACGAAATCTGTGTCTCGGTCGCCGGTTATGCTGTTGTAGTGCAGACCGATGCAAGCCACTGTGAGCAACTATAACAGCGAAAAGGTTAGTGTTGATTTTTTGTTTACGTTTAATCGATATATATATATATATTTTTAATTGCAAAGTTGTACTTATTGCGCTGTTTGCTGGAAATTTTTAAAAATCATTCGTTTGAATATAAATTGTTTGGATAGATCGAAGTGAAATATCTTTATTTTTTCGCCTTTAGGAATATAAAATATTAAATTGTAGCCGTTGCACGATGATTATGAATTTATGTAGAACAATAACTTGCGCTTGAAAAGATTTTGAACAAATTGTATTAGTTCTTTGCTAAACGTTGTTAATATTTATTTTGGCATTTCTTCCATCGATTCCAGTTTCGTTTTTTTTTTCTTCATTTATTCTTTGACCATTCGAATTTCTTCATTAACTTTCATCTATATATAGTTTTTGACTTACGATTAGCTGTTACGTGTTGCTTAAAAATTCGCATGTTGTGTTCGTTTTGACGATTTATGTGTTTCCTCCAGAAATGGGGAATTGGATGACCCATTCGGTCATGCATTGAAAGTACATTTTCCATCCCCCTCCAAAAATAGAGCCAATTGGCAGTGTGTATAACACTGATGTTGTTTTATTTAATTTTATTTTAATTTGAAACAATCAAATGAAAGGTCAAATGTCACTAAAGAAGATCATCCACAGATAGATGTAATTCAAAGCATTTTTCACAGTATTATGTAAATTGTTTTTGATGAATGTTCAAAGGATTATTTGCATAATCATACAATAAACATTTTTCCTGAACTCGTAATTCTGCTGGATCTTTTCCTCATCTCTTCCTTTCTACTTGTTTTTCATTCAAAGAGTAGTCCAGATTTTAAATGCACAAACCCTGCACTTTGTGATATAAGCAGGAAATTTTAGTAGTACATTCTATATATCGTACAATAACCGTCAGAGCCCTTTCGGAGCCGACTCCTAATTCAAAATTATCCTCTTTTAACTCTCGGGGCGCGTTATAAAACAGGGTGTCTAGGAAATGATGACAAATATTCCGGGGACGTATAAAACACGTCAAAATAAAACTTTAAGTTTCTATAAACTTTCTTCCTGCGACGGTCGCCTGCCGAGATATTCGCCCCCAAAGTTGAAGGGGAAAACCCAATTTGTTTAAATAATACTTTTATTTTTTTATTAAAATTTAATCATGTTTGGTTTACATTCCTAATAAATGAAGTAATTAAAAAAGATTTCATAATTTTTTTTTGATACCACTTCAGGAGGAACAAAGATATACTACCCCTGACCTTTCTAATCACGTTTTTTTCAAGAGATTACTTTAAAAAATTAACTTATTGTGTGATTCCCCAAATATTTTAGGATAAAAAAGGTACTCTTCCTAACTTTCCATAAAATGAGCCATATTCGAGAAAATCGAGCTTAAAGAGTAATAGGTGTATATACTGGTAATTATACTGTTAAGTACGTCGTGTGCTAAAGAGGGATTTCTAAAGGGCTCTTGTGGTTAGTGTACCCTTAAAATTTTATACTTGTATCACAAAGTGCAAGGTTTATGCACTCAGAATATTAGAACCTAGAGTCCTAAGCTAACGCCGCACCTGTTACCCTTTAAGGTAAAACTGAACCGACGAATAGTGTGTTTCTCAAACGTCAGATGGCGATAATTTCAGTAAAAAAAAATTACGAATGTTATGATTCATATAGATTTCTTGTAGTATATCACTAACGCAGTAGTTCACACTTTCATTTATACTATTAATTGTTAGGTGGCACAAAATAGGATCAGCGGTAAACAGTACTTGTGGTTTAACACTCGTCTACAATATTATATTAGTGGAGGTAGCGCGCGTAGGATTCTTAGTCAAGGTTATACGGATTCGTAGAATTTAAAATCTAACATCGATAATGAAACCAAAAGATAAGAAATTAAAAGTATATATTTTGTAAAGATGTACATTGCATACTGTAGTACCAGGACCATTCTATCTATTATACTATTAGTTGCATATAAATAATAATGGAGTTGATTTCATAGAAATCGTCTCCGTTACCATAAAACACCCATTAAATTACAACAATTTATAGCAAAATTGGTGGCCCGGCGGAAAAAGAATATAGGTACCTATCCTAAGTCCAAATGCGAATTTCCGCGAACCTTTACGCATGCTGTTCGTAATTTACTAAAAAAACATGATACATTTATTTGACATCTATTCAATCTTATAGATTAAGAAATTGGCTTTATCGTTTTTAATACATTTAAAAATGTGTAATAAATAAAAGTGTATATCTAACTTTTATGCATAATATTATTTATTTTGCATTTTTAAATTTATATAATGTTATATCCCGTTTCCAGACGGATCGCCAATTAGACATTCGTAAGACATTCTATAATGCCGTTGTGAGAAAATGATGCGGATCATATTGCGCAGACACATGAGCTATTAGAATAAATTTAATAAATGTCTTATCGTATCGGGTCATTGTATATGCAATGAAATAATCCACAAATCAAAAGATTTTCTATAAGTAACAAATAATAAATAAAAAATTCGGAAGCAATTCATAGTAAGTGATAGTAATAGTATGGCAACTTATCAAAAAAAATAATAACTTTTAAAATTAGTTTTAAAATTTCCATGCAGTTTTATTAAACTATTGTTTCTATTAGAATATTCACAACACAAGTTTATCAACTTGTTCGTTTTCCACATTTGGACTCGTGCGATAAAAGCATGCCTTATGAAACTTATACTTTAATATAATATTTCGCGTTTTAAGAACAAATTTAGTTTTAAGATTTAAAATTAAAAAAATATATATTTGGTAATGCTAACAATAAACTAGCATTGCCAGAACATAAAAGACTGACTAATTTTCCTTCATAGTTCGGGGTTTATCTTACATCAACAAAATATCTAATCGTGCATATAAGTTTCTTTAAAATCAAAACTTTGCTGTATCAGAAATATACTGGGTTATAAGAAACCATCGCATCCTCGCGAACAATCAAGTTTCATTCATGAAACCGATACTCTATTATTTCATCTATGTCTATGTAATTTATACAACATTAACAATTATAATATAGATACGTCTAATTGTATTGCTGTTTTCGTACCTATCGCTTATTTATATTTTGTTTAGCATTTTTTCCATTTTCCGTAAGGGTTCTATGGTCCTTAACCCTCTGCCGCGCCGCGTTAGTACGACTAAATATGTTTTGTAAAATGTGAAAGCGTCATAAAACTACCTTATCTTCTCCCAATATTCTTTCAGTAAACTTTTGTCCTGTAATAAGCATGATTGTTTAGTCTAGAGATTTTATCAGTGTATAAATAGCTCGAATTCTGTTATTGTATTAAGTGCCCCTCGCGATACTCATAGGTATACTCATACCTACTAACTCACTTCATAATATTATTATTCTTATTTCGTCGCTTATTTAAAATTTAAAGTTCGATACCCCGTAGGGTCATTGTCTTTTGATCTATCAAAATTCATCAAACATGTCCTAAGGACTATAATTACCTTTAAAAATTCGTAAACCCCATTAAAATCTACCGAGTAGTTTCCAAGTTTCCGGTTTTGGCGTTAACCATCTTTTTGGACAAGGGGTGGTAATGCAAATTGGGCCTAACAATAATTAATGTTACAACATTTTATATAATAGGCGCACCTACCACCACATCAATTTTTATCAAAACTTTTATACATTTTCAAACACATGCTTATTTGTACTTCCTGCGTTCCTCCAATTATCGAGTCACCTTAATTTTAAATTAAAAAAATTCTTAGTCAACAATAATTATTTTTGTCCAACAACGACACAGTTTCCAACACAGTATAAATTCTAACACCAATAAAGATTATCTACTACTTAAAAGATGGCAGCAAAACTTGTCATGAAAGATTAGCGTTTAGTAGTATACAAAATTGCCGTGAATTGAGAAAGGCGATACTTTCCGGTTCAACAACATTTTAAACATTTTTACATTTCAATTTAAAGTATCTTGAAAAATATGCACAAAATATCATAATTTTTGATACAAGGCGTTTGGTAATACATTATTTAAAAGAAATATATACTTTTACAGAATTTTGTATTTGCGTAAAAAAGAAAATTCGATAATAATTGTTAAAAGGGCGATTAAAAAAAAACTGTACATTCAATGTCCTTGTAAAACATAACACCATTAAATATTAATCATTTCCATCGGTACACTAAATTAGAACAATATCGTATGTATAGTTTTCGGAAAAATTGCTAAAAACATGTATTTTTTAATGTTTTTTGTAAATTACACAAAAACCTAACATACGATTTTCTCCAAAATTTGTTATAATATCTTTTAACTCTCGGGGCGCGTTATAAAACAGGGTGTCTAGGAAATGATGACAAATATTCCGGGGACGTATAAAACACGTCAAAATAAAACTTTAAGTTTCTATAAACTTTCTTTCTGCGACGGTCGCCTGCCGAGATATTCGCCCCCAAAGTTGAAGGGGAAAACCCAATTTGTTTAAATAATACTTTTATTTTTTTATTAAAATTTAATCATGTTTGGTTTACATTCCTAATAAATGAAGTAATTAAAAAAGATTTCATAATTTTTTTTTGATACCACTTCAGGAGGAACAAAGATATACTACCCCTGACCTTTCTAATCACGTTTTTTTTCAAGAGATTACTTTAAAAAAAATTAACTTATTGTGTGATTCCCCAAATATTTTAGGATAAAAAAGGTACTCTTCCTAACTTTCCATAAAATGAGCCATATTCGAGAAAATCGAGCTTAAAGAGTAATAGGTGTATATACTGGTAATTATACTGTTAAGTACGCCGTGTGCTAAAGAGGGATTTCTAAAGGGCTCTTGTGGTTAGTGTACCCTTAAAATTTTATACTTGTATCACAAAGTGCAAGGTTTATGCGCTCAGAATATTAGAACCTAGAGTCCTAAGCTAACGCCGCACCTGTTACCCTTTAAGGTAAAACTGAACCGACGAATAGTGTGTTTCTCAAACGTCAGATGGCGATAATTTCAGTAAAAAAAAATTACGAATGTTATGATTCATATAGATTTCTTGTAGTATATCACTAACGCAGTAGTTCACACTTTCATTTATACTATTAATTGTTAGGTGGCACAAAATAGGATCAGCGGTAAACAGTACTTGTGGTTTAACACTCGTCTACAATATTATATTAGTGGAGGTAGCGCGCGTAGGATTCTTAGTCAAGGTTATACGGATTCGTAGAATTTAAAATCTAACATCGATAATGAAACCAAAAGATAAGAAATTAAAAGTATATATTTTGTAAAGATGTACATTGCATACTGTAGTACCAGGACCATTCTATCTATTATACTATTAGTTGCATATAAATAATAATGGAGTTGATTTCATAGAAATCGTCTCCGTTACCATAAAACACCCATTAAATTACAACAATTTATAGCAAAATTGGTGGCCCGGCGGAAAAAGAATATAGGTACCTATCCTAAGTCCAAATGCGAATTTCCGCGAACCTTTACGCATGCTGTTCGTAATTTACTAAAAAAACATGATACATTTATTTGACATCTATTCAATCTTATAGATTAAGAAATTGGCTTTATCGTTTTTAATACATTTAAAAATGTGTAATAAATAAAAGTGTATATCTAACTTTTATGCATAATATTATTTATTTTGCATTTTTAAATTTATATAATGTTATATCCCGTTTCCAGACGGATCGCCAATTAGACATTCGTAAGACATTCTATAATGCCGTTGTGAGAAAATGATGCGGATCATATTGCGCAGACACATGAGCTATTAGAATAAATTTAATAAATGTCTTATCGTATCGGGTCATTGTATATGCAATGAAATAATCCACAAATCAAAAGATTTTCTATAAGTAACAAATAATAAATAAAAAATTCGGAAGCAATTCATAGTAAGTGATAGTAATAGTATGGCAACTTATCAAAAAAAATAATAACTTTTAAAATTAGTTTTAAAATTTCCATGCAGTTTTATTAAACTATTGTTTCTATTAGAATATTCACAACACAAGTTTATCAACTTGTTCGTTTTCCACATTTGGACTCGTGCGATAAAAGCATGCCTTATGAAACTTATACTTTAATATAATATTTCGCGTTTTAAGAACAAATTTAGTTTTAAGATTTAAAATTAAAAAAATATATATTTGGTAATGCTAACAATAAACTAGCATTGCCAGAACATAAAAGACTGACTAATTTTCCTTCATAGTTCGGGGTTTATCTTACATCAACAAAATATCTAATCGTGCATATAAGTTTCTTTAAAATCAAAACTTTGCTGTATCAGAAATATACTGGGTTATAAGAAACCATCGCATCCTCGCGAACAATCAAGTTTCATTCATGAAACCGATACTCTATTATTTCATCTATGTCTATGTAATTTATACAACATTAACAATTATAATATAGATACGTCTAATTGTATTGCTGTTTTCGTACCTATCGCTTATTTATATTTTGTTTAGCATTTTTTCCATTTTCCGTAAGGGTTCTATGGTCCTTAACCCTCTGCCGCGCCGCGTTAGTACGACTAAATATGTTTTGTAAAATGTGAAAGCGTCATAAAACTACCTTATCTTCTCCCAATATTCTTTCAGTAAACTTTTGTCCTGTAATAAGCATGATTGTTTAGTCTAGAGATTTTATCAGTGTATAAATAGCTCGAATTCTGTTATTGTATTAAGTGCCCTCGCGATACTCATAGGTATACTCATACCTACTAACTCACTTCATAATATTATTATTCTTATTTCGTCGCTTATTTAAAATTTAAAGTTCGATACCCCGTAGGGTCATTGTCTTTGATCTATCAAAATTCATCAAACATGTCCTAAGGACTATAATTACCTTTAAAAATTCGTAAACCCCATTAAAATCTACCGAGTAGTTTCCAAGTTTCCGGTTTTGGCGTTAACCATCTTTTTGGACAAGGGGTGGTAATGCAAATTGGGCCTAACAATAATTAATGTTACAACATTTTATATAATAGGCGCACCTACCACCACATCAATTTTTATCAAAACTTTTATACATTTTCAAACACATGCTTATTTGTACTTCCTGCGTTCCTCCAATTATCGAGTCACCTTAATTTTAAATTAAAAAAAAAATTCTTAGTCAACAATAATTATTTTTGTCCAACAACGACACAGTTTCCAACACAGTATAAATTCTAACACCAATAAAGATTATCTACTACTTAAAAGATGGCAGCAAAACTTGTCATGAAAGATTAGCGTTTAGTAGTATACAAAATTGCCGTGAATTGAGAAAGGCGATACTTTCCGGTTCAACAACATTTTAAACATTTTTACATTTCAATTTAAAGTATCTTGAAAAATATGCACAAAATATCATAATTTTTGATACAAGGCGTTTGGTAATACATTATTTAAAAGAAATATATACTTTTTACAGAATTTTGTATTTGCGTAAAAAAAGAAAATTCGATAATAATTGTTAAAAGGGCGATTAAAAAAAAACTGTACATTCAATGTCCTTGTAAAACATAACACCATTAAATATTAATCATTTCCATCGGTACACTAAATTAGAACAATATCGTATGTATAGTTTTCGGAAAAATTGCTAAAAACATGTATTTTTTAATGTTTTTTGTAAATTACACAAAAACCTAACATACGATTTTCTCCAAAATTTGTTATAATATTACTATCACTCACACCAGTTTCTGTGAATTTTTTCAGAATTTTTGAATGTACAGTTTTTTTTTGAGTCGGTACAGTTTAACCTTAAGCGCGATTTTCTCGAAAATGGCTCATTTTATAGAAAGTGGACAAGAGTACCTTTTTTATTCTAAAATGTTGTGAAAATCCGGCAACTAAGTTAAAAAAAAATTTTTAATTAATCTCCCGAAGAAGAATGCGATTGGGAGAGGTCGGAGGTGGCGTATTCTTGCTGTCCCCCTGAGGTGGTATCAAAAAATCTATGAAATCGTATCGAAATGCTTCATTTATTAGGAACGCAAAGTCTGTATGATTAAATTTTAATAAAAAATAAAAGTGTTATTTAAACAAATTGATTGTTCCCTTTCATTTTGGAGGTGAATATTTAGGCGGGGGAGCGTCGCGTTGTAGGAAAAAAAATTATAAAAACTTGTGTTTTATACGTCCTCGGAAGATTTCTCGTCATTTCCTGGACACCCTATATTATAACGCAACTTGAGTATTAAAAGGCTATTTTGAATTAGAAAGTGACTCTGAAATGGCTGCTTTAACGAAGAAACTGGACTTATCTGATGATGGATCTCGAATATTAATTTTTTTATCCATATTTATCCAAAATGTATGGTTTTTAAACTAATTTCAATGTTATTTGGCTCTACGTTATTCTTGGTTTTCGATCAATTGGTTCTATATTGTACCTACTACACGTTTTCACCATTTCGAATTGTATTTTTTTATAAAGTAACCAAAATCATTTAAAAAAATCCTAGGGTGTGTTTAAAAGACACTTTAAACGACTAACTGTAAGCAATTAATAATAAACCTTATCTTGCTATTTCCTAACAATGATAACAGCTTATTATTCATTATGAGAATGCGTTAAGATTTATTTCGGTGTCAATAAGACAAAGTGCATCATTTCTATTTTGGGAATGATGAGGATGACCAAACGATCTCTTGTTGAAGATGCGCTCGTGTTTTTCCAAATTACCATAAGCGATTTTACCAGCGACAATTTTTCGAGCAGCATCTCTACGAACGTCCCCCGTATAAATAATTGTTATCGAGTTAAAATTTTCCAAACAGATTCTTTACAAATGATATCACCTTTATTCTACCTTGATACGATTTCTAATTCGCGGTTTCTAAATTCAAATAAATTAAAAAGTTGATTTACTTACGAGCTCAAGAAATTTTATGATCGATAATCTGCTGATTGCCATTGTTTTTCTTCAAATGAACGAGCACTTCGGCGGGCGTTTCCCTTTTTATTATCGATTCGTATATAGTATAATGGATACTAAAACCGTGAAGCGTTTCTTTGCGCTCCTAACGTGTTTTCCTCAACTACGCGACGCTCTCGAAAAAGAACCCAAACTCAACTGGCGGAAGGCAGGCAAAAGGGACCGAGGAATCCTCGCGGTCGAACTCTACTTTTTAAAATGTTGCGCTCATGACACACTTTGTTATGAAATCATCGCTATAAGCGGGGCGGGGGGGCATTTTTCTTTCAAGGCTCCTTTAGCTAATAAGTGCAAGCTTGCAGCAAGGAATTGTTTGATAATTCAAAACAACGTCGGTTCTGAATCACACGCGAAATGACGACATTATTGTGACGAATCTTTTATAATAATTTTGATGGCCCACCTACTTCATTTCGTTGTACAATTTATTATTGTGACAATAGCGGGATAACCGACCCGACGGCCCAACAGGTAGTCGGTTTACGAGCAGGTGAACGATTGTTATTCGATTACGTAAAAATAATATGTATAGAAATTGCGTCACCCGAATTTATTTACATAATAATAGGCACCTTATGCGTCGCCGTGAATTTTAAAAAGCGCCTCGTGAACGCCTAATTGTTTTCGGGGACCCCTTGTACCGTTTAATTCCGACAATCGTTTTTAAATTCCTACGAAATTAACGGAATTATTTTTGCATATTTTTCGAAAAATTTCGTTTTTTTTTAAATTCGAAAGTGCGCACCCTATACCCCCACGTTTTGAAATCCACCCGAAATATTGCTGATACATCACAAGCCAATTCCAAACTTGCAACAATTCCAATGCCAAACTTATTGGTTTTCCAGTTTTGTTATGTACGATGAGTGCCCCCCTGTTGGGGGCTACTTTATTCTAATTTTAAACGATCCGTTTTGAAAATCTTTTGAAATCCGGAAGTCCGAACGGATCTGTTTAAGAAACGAATTAAAAAATATATATTTGCCGTCAACGGATTGCCCCCCACGTACGCGAAAGCGTCTCGAAGCGAGAAGCTCCCAAGCCGACCTAACAATATATTGGGCACACAAAAAACGTCGAAAAAACCTTTTTTCTCACGTCTAAAAATACGGGGTAGGCGTTCCCGACTGTCATCTGTGCGCCCAAGACAGAAAAATGTATATGTATACTCTCGTTAAACCGAACTAATAGAAATCACGGAATGCAGAAATCCTGCACTCTGCGATGCAAGCACGAAATTCTAGCGGTATAATTCTATTCACCATAAATCAATCGCCTTAATCGTCAGAGCCACTTCGGAGCCGCCCCTTAATTCAAAATAATCCGGGGCGCGTTATAATACAGACGTATAGAACACGTCGAAATAAAACTTTTTTTCTTACGACGCTCCCCAACTGAGATATTCACCCTTAAAGTTGAAAGGGAAAGCCCAATTTCTTTAAATAATACTTTTATTCTTTATTAAAATTTAATCATGTTCGGTTTACATTCCTAATAAGTTAAGTGTTTCAAAAGAATTTCTTGATAACGCACTTTAGGGGGGAGCAAGGATATACTACTTCTAACGGCAGATTAATAGATTAATTTTGGTCAAAATAGTATAGTTAACCATTTATTGGGTGGTACTTTGAAAATGGACAAGAGTACCTTTTTTATTCTAAAATATTTGGGAGATTCGACAATGAAGTTAAATTTTTTTTTTAAATCGAAAAAGAAAGAAAATGTGATTAGTAAGATCGGGGGTAGTATATCCTTGCTCCTCTTGAAGTGGTATCGAGAAATCTATGAAATCGTTTCGAAATACTTCATTTATTAGGAATGTAAAAAATAAAAGTATCACTTAAACAAATTGATTTTTTCTTTTCTTGAGGGCGAATGTCTTAGCTCCTGACGTTTATTGTGGTTAGAATGGGGTATATAATGCGCCCCAACAATTTCAGGCTTGTGCAGAAAGTGCAGAGGTCGACATTATTTTTACAATAAGAACCTGAAAATTGAAATAGCCGTACACGAATAATTTTTAACAGTTTTAGTAGCATATTGGGTAGGTAGGTGTAGGTAACCGTAGGTAATATACTCATTAAAAAATGTTATAATAATCGAACAAGGGACATTCAATACATTGCAGAAAGATGTGTAAAAGTATCGCCCCAACTGACGATTCACGAGATGAGACTAAAGACAACTTCTTCTAGACACTAAGCAAGCAACTAGACAAAATCAAGAGAGGACAGCCGGTAATAATAGCAGGCGACTTGAATGGAAAAGTAGGATCACGACAGAACGATGAAGTGGTCGGCCAATTTGGCGAAGTAGTGGTTAACGACAATGGCGAAAGATCAATTAATCTATGTAAACAGTACAAATTAAAAATAACGCACTCCTTCTTTAGCCACAAAAGGATTCATCAATATACATGGGAAAGACCAAGTCTCAATCAGAAGTCAATAATTGATTACATTCTAACGAAACAAAACTCAACCATTAAAGTGTTAGATGTACGAGTAAAGCTAGGTGCAAATTGCGGTTCTGACCATTATCTAGTGGCGGCCAGAATCCTGGTACCATATATGATGAGGGCAAAAAAGACCAGAGAAGAATGCATTAGCACAACGAGTATAAAGGAGGAGTCACCTAAATATAATTTACACTTACTCCAACAAGAAAGTATAACGTGACTTCTACCAGCGACGTCTGGCTGGATCTCTCATAAATAATGAAGAGGTGGAAAGGGATCATACGAACATCACTGATGCTATCCATCAAGCTGCAAAGGAAACCCTGGGCGAAGCAACTCATAGGAAATCCCCCTATCAGGTTTGGTGGAATGCCGACATAGAACTCGCAATAAAGAGGAAAGAGGAAACGTATAATATATGGTTGGCCAATCGAACTAGGGAATTATGGCAGGAGTATAAAGTACAGAAGTAGGATAGTGAGAAGGAAGGTAAATGAAGCAAAAAATCTGTCGTGGGAGCGGAAATGCCAAGAGATTGATAGCCTAATAGGAGGGGCCAGATCAACGGAAGTGTGGAGATGTCGAAAGAACTTAAAAAGTAATAACAACAACAGCAACACGATAACACCTATAAAAACAGGAGAATGGGAGTCCCACTATAAATCGCTTCTAACCGAAGACAGAGAAGAGTTTAAAACAGCAGGCAGTCAGTATTCACAACTAGAGGATAATGACTTTATGTATGTGTCTATAGAAGAGGTTACTAAGGCAATCAAGGCTATGAAGAATGGAAGAGCTCCCAGGTCCCGGTGGCATTTGTGCCGAGTTACTTAAATATGGCGGTGATCAACTTGCCGAGCGTTTATGTAAATTGACGAATAACTGCATAAAAGAAGAAAAACTCCCGGATCAATGGAGAGTCTCACATATAATATCTCTATACAAGAAAGAAGATAGAAGTGATGAGAATAATTATCGAGGACTAAGCATTAACAGTACAATGAGTCGGCTATTTGGAAAAATAATAAATTACAAATTACAAGAAGATGCAGGACAGAAAATAAGCGAAGAACAAAGCGGTTTTGTACCAGAGAGGTCTTGCGTAGATAATCTGTTTATATTACAGAAGTTAACGGAAGAAAGAACAAGCAAAAACGAGGAGACACGTCTGGCCTTTATCGACCTGGAAAAGACGTACGACTCGATTCCCCGTGGTAAATTGTGGGAGGCGTTGGATAAATTAAAAGTGAACACAAAACTGGTGAGAATTATTAAAGTTTTGTATGAAGAAAATGTAGCGTTCATTAAACAAAAGGGTACCCTGTCTCGTCCGATTTATCCGACCAAAGGTCTGAGGTAAGGGTGTAGTTTGTCACCTCTCCTGTTTAATATATACCTTGAATGTGTGTTAAAAGACTGGAAAACAGAGTAGGAGGAATGGGTATACCTATTGAGGGCCACGGTCTGTTTAGCTTGAATTTTGCTGATGACCAAGTAGTCATTGCTCAGGATGCATATGACTTAGAGTTTATGCTTCAAAGACTTTTCCGAGCATATGAGAAGTGGGGTTTAAAGATTAACACGAATAAAACTGGATACCTAGTAGTGAATTCCATAGCTAGGTTCCCCATACTAATTGAAGATAACATAACCATACGGCAGGTCGACAAATTCAAATACCTCGGCACCATAATTACTAATGAGGGAATGGGCTCAGCAGAAATAACTAATAGAATTGAACAAAGCAGAAAGATTATCGGATGTTTAAACTCCGTCTGGTGGGATAGGCACATATCCAACAATATAAAGAAACAAATAGGGAAGTCGTTGGTGGAATCTGTGCTATGCTACGGTTCGGAAGTCTGGACACTCAAAGCGGATAAGAAGAACAAACTAAATACAATTGAAATGGATTATCTGAGGCGCGGTGCAGGTATATCACGAAGAGAACACGTTCCTAATCAAGAAATTAGAAGGATGATGCAGGCAGAACAGACTGCGATAGATAGGATAGAGATGAGAGGATTAAAATGGTTCGGCCACCTCCTGCGCATGGATGGAAGTAGATGGCCTCAAAGAATTTTCAGATGGACCCCACCGGGAAGACGAAAGCGGGGGAGGCCAAGATACTCCTGGAATGAAGGAATGAAGAAAGCAATGCGGAACCAGGGCCTAGAGGAGGAAGATGTTTATGATAGGGACAGATGGCGTCTGGCGATGGGAAAGCGGCTTTAGCTGTAGAAATACCGTGTATATATATAGGTGTAGGTAACCACAGGGTCGTCAAACTACGTCCGGATTAAGTGAATTATTTATTACCCCGTCGAGTAAGTCCGTTTCACACTGCTAAATATTCGTTAAAATCTACTTCAAAGACACGTTCCAGTTTCTGTGGCGGCCACTGTACTACGAAATTTCTTTCCCTCGCCACGTACTCGACTAGAAAATAAATAAATGTGTTGACAACCGGCGTTGATAACCATTGTTGATATCCATTGTTATCTTAAAAATTACTTACAGGTCTTTGATAAGAATTTAAACAAATTATTCGAAAAACCCTTGAAACGACTGCATCGGCTTTTTATCTTTTATTATATATCAACTAATAGTTTTTTGATTGATTGTGAATGTGCGAGTCGAATAAATCATAAAAATGTAACGTGTATTTATAAACATACCTATTATTTATTGTTAGATTAAATGGTAAAACCCTCACATCAGATATCTCTAGAACGTTATGTCGCATTCAGTTATTATTGCGTACAAAAATAAAATATGGTACACAATTATTTATTTTTTTTTATATTTGCCAAAACCGTCTGAAGTATATAAAGGGCGACCTCGGACCATGTTTATTATATGTAGATACGCATAACGAACCCGAAAATTTGTCGTGCGATAAAAAAAATATTGTTAAAAAGTTTAAAAGTTGGAGGACGTTTAAATATGATTTTTTGAAAATACCATAAATACGACTCTGTATCAATGGGAAACATAAAAAAAAACTAGTTAACGTTAAGCCTTCGTGAATTTAGAATGGACAATTTAACAACATTATTAGAAGGAACTACGCAATTACCAATTTATCTTATAATGCGATTTGTCTGCATCTTTCGTAAACGTCAACTTAACTATTCCAATTAACTATTAAAAAAGCACCTATTATTTTTTTTAAATTTAGGTGAGGTAACGCCCCGTGTATCTAACGAGGGCCAATTTAAACTGCTTTTATTTATAAACATAACATTGTAATGAAATAAAACACGTATTTTATATCGTAAGTATGCAACACATCATGCAAAAAATTGAATATATACGAGGTACGTTAAAAAAAAATTCGCGTTCAATTTCGATCAGTTTTAAACATTGACGCCGTTACCATGAATGAATTTTAATCTTCGTCAAATTTATTCGAAACGTCCCATTTAATTGAAAACTATCGACGAACGCATCCAAAAACATTTGAAATGATTCGCGCATACCGTAGAAGCGTAAGCGTAACAAAAGATATGCCTATACATATATTCTATTTAGATTATCCAACGACACGCATAACCTACCGAGATTCATAACAATTAATTGATACACTCAAGGGGGCAAACAAAGATGAAGTTTCCACTTGATCATCTTGCGGCTCTTCGCGTCGCTCGAGTTTTTCGGGCGGGAAATTTTCAACGGCAAATAAAGCGTCTGCGACTTCGACACGTCGATCAGAAGCGACTCGCTTATTTCCGACATGGACCTGTCGTAAATTTCGTTTTGTTTCGCCGGACGATTTAATAGTTCTCTCATGTTCGTTTTGATCGACGAACTGGGCACCGCCGGTTCCGGCAGCTCGAAACGTCTGGAGAAACGCTGCTGAACCACCTGCGGCACGACGAGCGTCTCGAGTTGCGCCAATTTTTGCTGGGCGAGCGCGACGGAGTTAATTTTCGATTTGTCGTTTTGTTGATCGTGGCACAACATGCTGTTGTACGACGGTTTCGGGTGGTGAGACGGTACGGCTTTGAAGTCGCAATATACCGGACCGAAACTCTTCTTCTTGGAAATTTTCGTCACCGAACTTTTGACATTTGTCGCGGTCGCGAAATCTTTTTCGGGACGTTCCGGATTTTCTATCTGAATGTTCGACAAGACGTCGCTACTTTGCACGTTGATGGTATCGTTCGAGAAGTCGAAGTCGCACACAGTCTCGGTCGGATGGCTGTGTTCGGTGAAGTTGTCGGTTTTATATAGGAATTTGGCGCTGTAACAGTTTTGTAACGGTTTCGATAAGTTTTTGAGATTCGGAGGGATGTCGAGGAAAAGCCCGAAGTTCGATAGCTCGAGGTTGTCAAAAATCAACTTGTTTACGTGATCGATTTTGGATTTCTTATTTTCTTCGAATTTTTCGTGCAGATCTTTAGCGGAACCCATGATGACGTTCGGTAAATATTCGAGTTTTGTGTTGATGCCTCGATTTATCATTTGCTGGTTTATCCCGGAACTTATATTGTCGAGCCCCACAGATCTTGGAGGCGCATGGACTATTGCTGTAGTTACAACGTTAACGTTTTTAGCGACCGGCACTGGTTTAGTTTCATTTGGCTTGTATACGGTCATAAATTCTTGCACCATCTCTTTGCATATGTCTTTGACAATTTCCTTCAATTTATTTTCGGTTATGCATTTGCACGGCTCGCCTTTCACTTTTGCCCAAGTTGTAATCGACGTGTATTTTTTCTTTTGATTTGAGGGTATTCTCATTTTCACTATCGGAAAAGTTGTTTTATATCGTTTGATCTTGGACGACGCCATCGATTCCGATTTTATTTCGTCTTTAGTTTCGACTTTCTTGATTACGTCGTATGACGTGTTCACCTTCCTTTCCACTCTGGCCAAAACTCCTTCATCTTGTTTTTTCGGTGCCGCCTTCTTCGATAAACGTATTACGTCGCCTCGTTCTTTGTACGAATCCATAGTGGCCGCCTGTTTTTGCTGTAAAGAAATCATAATTGAAAATATTGTTTTACGATTTGAAGCCTTATCGAGATTGGAACAGAATAAACGGCCAAGGCAATTTACCTTTCCTGCTGAACGTTCGCCAACGTCATACAAATCTATCAGAATTGGTGTCGGATCTTCAGGATTGTATTTGGGTATATTCGATTTAATGTGCGAACTTAAATTTTGAATTTTATCGTCATAGTCGTGCAATGGCCGTAAATAACTTCTGATTAATCCGTCGGGCGATTTTTTCGCATCCACGTCTGCCTTCGAAGAGGTTGCGCTCGCATAATTGTCGCTGGCTTTTGTTTCTGTAGAATGACTGCTGGATTGGTCTTTTGGTTTCGCAGAACGACCGCCGTATTTGTCACCGAAAGAGCTCTTTTCGCTAACCTTTGCTTTCGTAGATTGATTGCTGGATTTCGAACCGAACAAGGTCGTGAGCCAGTTGGCGGTGTTGTTTTGGCTTTCTTTGGGTTGCGTGGAATGAGCGTTAAATTTGCGATCGACGGGGCCTTTTTCGATGTCCTTTGGTTCCGCAGAACGACCGTCGGATGTGAGGCCGATGGTCGCGGGCCGGTTGGCGGTGTTGTTTTGGCTTTCTTTGGGTTCCGTGGAATGAGCGTTAAATTTGCGATCGACGGGGCCTTTTTCGATGTCCTTTGGTTCCGCAGAACGACCGTCGGATGTGAGGCCGATGGTCGCGGGCCGGTTGGCGGTGTTGTTTTGGCTTTCTTTGGGTTCCGTGGAATGAGCGTCAAATTTGCGATCGACGGGGCCTTTTTCGATGTCCTTTGGTTCCGCAGAACGACCTTCGGATGTGAGGCCGATGGTCGCGGGCCGGTTGGCGGTGTTGTTTTGGCTTTCTTTGGGTTGCGTGGAATGAGCGTCAAATTTGCGATCGACGGGGCCTTTTTCGATGTCTTTTGGTTCCGCAGAACGTCCGTCGGATGTGAGGCCGATGGTCGCGGGCGACTGGGCGATGTTGTTTTGGCTGTCTTTGGGTTCCGTGGAATGAGTGTCAAATTTGCGATCGACGAGACCTTCTTCAATGTCCTTTGGTTCCGCAGTACGATCGTCGGATATGAGGCCGATGGTCGCGATGTTTTTTTGGCTGTCTTCTGGTTCCGTAGAATAATCGCCGAGTTTGACGCCGACGAAGTCTTTTTGGCTATCATTCGGCGCTGTAGAATAATTGTCGGATTTGACATCGAACGAGGTCGCAAACGACTTGGAAATGTCTCTATGGCCGTGCTTGGGTTCCATACCACAACCTTTGAATTTCAAATCGAAGAAAGTTGCGCACGATTCCGGAAAACATTTTTTGCCGGCTTTCGGTTCTTTACGACAACCGCTCGGTTTGAGATCGGAGAAGTTTATGCACGACTTGGCATTGTTTCTTTGGCGGTATTTTGGTTCCGCAGGATAACCGCAGCAGTTCGCACCGAAGACACTCGTGCACGACCTAGCAACTTCCGATTGGTTGATTTTTGTTTCCGCGAAATAATTGTTGCCTTTGGGGTCGTCGAGAATTGAATAGGGTTTGTCGACGAATTTTTCGCTGGTATTTATTTTCGTAAAGTAACCGCTGGATTTAAGGCCGAAGAAGTCTTTTTGGTCGGCACTTCGTTCCGTACAAAAACCGCTAGATTTGATACCGCAAACGGTTGGACACGACTTAATGTTTTTATCGCTGGCGTTGGGTTTAGTCGAAGGTGGCGACATCGAGCGGTTATCTCGAAATCGACCGCTCGATTTTGGAATGTAGACGTTGCTGCTTTTTTGAAAAGATCGTGATGGACTTTTACTGTCGCGGTCAATATCTTTCGGATTAATATAGACTTTCTTGGATAATCTATCTGGACTTTTATGTGGATTTACAAATTTTATGTTGCTTTTCTTTTTGACGTTATTAGTGTTTTGCGTATTCGGATTATGCGACGGGATTTTGTCGAAGTTGACTTTTACTAGGATTTCCTCGCTGTCATTTTTCTCGATATTTGAATACCGTTCAGGTTCGATTTTGTACTTTGGGCAAGTGCAACCGCCGTGCCCCTTTGGCGTGTGTTTGCTCGAAGAGAGCGCCGGATCACAGCACGTTTGAACTTGGTATGTTATTGCGTTTGTTTGAGATGATTTCATCTGTCTAACCATAAAGATTCTCCAGAGATACATTAAGATTTGATGGTATTGTGAAACGAAGGATGGTTTTTCGGGTTGTTTGTCGTATTCGTTAGCAATTGTATTGTTAGGAGCAGTTTTGTTTATTTTTATATTTTTTATATCTTGGAATCGCGGTATTTTCGATTTTTTCGCGATCGTTTCCTTTAAAGGTTTCGGATTAACAATTGTTTCGTTTGATCTAGTTACGTCTAAATGATTAACGAGTGTACTGGATAGTCGCGGTTCATTTATAACTTCGACGTTGACGTTGCAACCCGATTTAGCGCAGCTTAGTACTGCTGGTTGTCTAGCAGATGTTGTTGGTTGACTGCAGTTGGATTGTTCGTAATTGATTTTTCGACGTTTGTTGTCGTTTTTCGAAACAAATATCGGAATTTTTGAACTACGGTCGATCCTACTTCGTGTTTTGAGCCGTTTGGACTTGTTCGATAAAAAGCGACTTAAGAAACCCGATTTTGATAATCCAAAAAAATTTTCCATGATATTTATTTTGCCTTAGCGTTTTATTATGTTTCTAAAGTTGATCATAAACTATTTCCGTACCTTAATGCAAAGCTGTTCGTTTTTGATGTCGACCATGCTATAATGTTCGGTATTTAGTACTTTAGGTTCGTATAGTTTTTGTTCGAAGCACTTAACTCGACTAGCAGTTGTTCTTTTGTTCTAAAATGAAAGAAATGAGTATTTGGCGCGTGTGCTCGGAAAAGAAATACAAATACTTTTATGCAACAAGTGAAAGATTTTGTTATTGCGCTTGCGATGCTACTTTTCTTTTTCACGGGCTTGAGTTGATTATCGTTTCTTTAATTGAAAGCAGAATTTAATCTCGTTTAGATGCTTTATGTTTTTGTTATTACCTTGTCGTATATAACATTCGTTGTTTTGCGTTATTTTTATCCATCGAACACATGTCTAATCGGCAAGATAATCTTTTTCCATGTTTCTGAAATAATCCGGTTGTAACTTTTGGACGTTTAACAAATAATGATAAATATAAACGAAACAGGATTATTTATAAGGACTGCAAAAAGCCGCGAAATATCAAACTTTTATCGAAAACTTCGAATATTGTTTTTATTTTTTTTGCTTGACAAAAGTCTAAGTGCCCCTAGGTGGTATTTTCTAGGCGATGACAAATCAATTTTTTGATTGACAAAATTAAAATGGGGTAATTTCAAAAAGTTAAATTATTAATTTATAAAACAGTCTTCTTACCTATACGTTTATTTTCGAAATTTCCAATAATGTTGTGCATACACTGCTCCGAATAAAAATCGAATTTTGATGATTTTACGACAATTTAGATTTAAATAGGTATTTGGTGTGTTTTTTCGACTTATCAATTTTGACGTATACTAAAAACAAAAAAATTAAGTACTCGAGTTTGTGAACCACGATTTTACCGGCGCGGCGGCGGATTAAACGTGTGGCGCACTTGGCAACAGTCAAAATTTCAGCCACTGATATAACGCTTTACGTTAGCATTTTTTTGTAACGTGTCAAAACGTTTTTGATGGCCCCGTAAATTTTGCCGCCGGTGGACTCCCCCAACCTTCCTGACGTTTTAACTTGGATTAAATCAGCGGCGTAATTATTACTTGTTTAATATAAAATACGCGAAAAAGTGAAATTCTGCTTCGTTTTAAATTTAGTATGATTTGCGAGCGTGCGCCGATCGCGTATGTGGCGACATCTAGCGCTTTGTTTTTTCTAAAAAAAATCGCCTTTTCTCGTGCCGAATTTTAGCGCACGAAATTAGAAAATCCGAAATCGCAGAAAGTAAGTTAAGTAGCCACTAAAGATAAGTATTTGATATCCGAGACATCGCCCGAAGGTTGTTTAGAACGACATGGAAAACTAGGACAATAAGTAATCAGATAGGACTTTTTCATCTTGTCAAGAACTCGTGTGACGGGAATGCAAAAAAGTCCGTAGGAGAATTTTCGTACGAAAACTTCAACCGACGATGTCGCAATTAACGGTTCGACACGTAATCTTTCAATGGCCGCGTCGTTCCGCGCGACCAACGACGAGAAACGGTTTTCACACTTAAACAGATGCCGAAGTGTTTTTCTTAAAAATTAAAAATATTAAACATCGACGCGTGAGATTTAAAGACAAATTTGTTTATCGCCAACATAAATGTTTTTAACGTCACGTCGTCGTGCGGAAAGTTTTGTTCTTTTAACCTTAGCTGAGGATAGCGTTAAAAAATTATTTATTCGTATATTCGTTTTTACACTGGACAATCGTTTAAAATTTTTTAATTTATCTATAATATTAGACGATTTATTTTAATTCGAACAGTGTAAATAATTTCGGGGAACGGGAGACGTTCAAGCTGCCGCATTTTCGCATATTTTTCTCGGTTTACTCGAAGGCGAAAAAGTAACAAAAACTATAAAGCGAAACGTACCACGTTGATAATGTTTGTTTCTTTATTGATGTGAAGAAAAACACTTTTATAATAACTAATTGGCCTTGGTAGTTGCCACGGTTGAATACAGTATCGAAAGGATGCGCCTATAGCAAGGTCGCAATGAAAATGTCCCATTTTGACTCTAATCGGATATCTTTTACAAAAAATAACAAGTTTTTTTGACGTTATAATTTGATTTTGAACACAAAATAACATCAAATAACTCGCCACGGCTTTTGGTCTTCGAAATTTTCGATGCCACCAAGACTCATATGGGATTTTTTCTCGATGGTTTTCGTTTTTCTGTGTTCAAATCCTATTCAAGGAAAACACTTAAGTCTTATTCAAAAGTTCTTTTTTAAACTAAAACTTAAATAATTTCTTGCTTAAAGTTTTTTCAAGATCATATCTGGAAGCGTTATACAAATTTTATTAATTTTGCGTTGCCGAATCTCGTATAAAGAAAAATTGTAAGTGTTATACAAAATTCCCAGAATAAATAACTTAAATAATATTTTATGCAAGTTGCACTTACACACTATATACGCGCGCGCGAATTATAGTTATCAAATATAGGTATGTATAGCGCTTTTTCTTGCCTCCGAATTTACATCGTATAAAAAGTATTTACAGATAAAAATGGACGCATTTAAATTATGGAAAAAAATTAAAAGGTCAGGCCACTATTACCGAAAGGTAAATAAACAGTTTTCAAGTTTGATTATAGAATCATCGTCTTTTGCTACTTCAAATTTGTCATCTAAGAGGTTAAGAGGTTATTGCCAGCAATACCTCAATCGTTCAATAATAAATGCCTAACTAATAATGAAACTTCAGTATCTAATGATAAAACTAGTAATTTAGGTTCTATACCGACTGCTAAGTAGATATATTCGATATATGTATATATATATATATATATATATATATATATATATATACACACTTTAATTCGCACCTATGATTTATTGACGTATTATAGGGGTTGTCAGCGATGAGCTCCTGAAGAGATATATGTAGATATATTCGATATATGTATATATATATATATATATATATATATATATATATATACACACTTTAATTCGCACCTATGATTTATTGACGTATTATAGGGGTTGTCAGCGATGAGCTCCTGAAGATTACAGACAAAGTGCCTATGAATTTTACGCAGATGATGAGAGTAGTGATAATAGTATTAATCGCATCATACATGATGGTGATAGCAGTTCAGCGGCTGAAGATGAAAGGAGCCAAAATCTTCACATGAATATAAGACATTGGGCGCTAACATTCAACATTAACCACTCAGCAGTAAAAGAGTTACTCAAAATTATTAATAATTGTTTTGATAAAGACGCGTTGCCACAAGATCCACGCACGTTAATGGAAACTCCTCAAACGGTCGAAATTATACCATTGGGTGATGGCGAATATTGGCAAAATGCTTTGCGGTTTTGTTTGGAAAACTTATTCTCAAAAATATCTAAGCCTATAAATAAATCCTATAATATAAGCCTATAATATAATAGCCTATCATTAAATATAAACATAGATGGACTGCCAATATTTAAAAGTGCCAAAAACGAGTTTTAGCCCATCCTGGCCAATATTGCCGAATTACCGAAACAAAAACCATTAGTGATCGGAATATATTATGGAAAATCTAAGCCATCGGATCTGCGCTTGTATTTGATTCGATTTGTCGAAGAATTAAAGACAATTTTGGCTGACGGAATATATGTAAATAATCAAAAATAAAAATTAAATAAAAATTGAAAATAGGGTAAGTAAGGGAAATGTTGTGAATTCAAACAAAAAACCTGGACAAATTAATTTGTAAAAATTATTTTTTTCTGTTTGTAATATGTCTTCTTGTATAGAGCTTGAACTAATGAACTTGATTACATACAATGTTATTCATGTAAAATATTTTAGGATTACGCAAACTTCTGAAATAAGTCTTATATCAAGTGTTACTCAAGTTCATTACCTAAGAACTTTGTACTTGAATAAGCCTTGTATACCATCCTCATGTAAAACTTTATTCATATATTCTTGTATAAATCTTTATATCATATTCTTGAATAAAGACTAGTTCAAGCCGCATTCCATCGCCCTTTTTACTGGCATTAGCCCTGAATAATACTTTATACTAAGAAAATTCAAGTCGCATTTCTTGAATAATTTCTTATAAAAAGCTTTAGACAACATTTATTTAAGCAAAATTGTTACTTGGGTAGATGACATCATTGTTTTAATTTGATCGTTGTTAACTATACGTTTGTCAGATTTGTAATCTTCAGTTTAAAATTTTGAACGTGGCTTATTCTATCGACTCACAGTGGGGCGAGATACTATAAAACGTGGCAGAAACTATTTTGATTTATATAACTGTTTTAACTATTTGGTATACGTTTAGATTTACATTTATAATATTTTACAAGTTTTATTTTAAAAATAAATGTAGATAAAGGGCTTAAAAAAGTTAAAATAAAAATACCCCGCAATAATTGTATCTTATAGAAAATATGATCTCGTGACATTGATTGGTTAACACATATGTTGTAATTTAGGACCTGCCGAACAAAAAATGTAATACGTAAGAAGTTATATAATGGTCAGTTTTTGAACTACAGTCAAACATGAGCTGTGACGGGCGAGTAGATACTGTTCGAGAACAATGTTTTTCGAACAATTCATAGTAAACGATTATTTTTATTGATCACAAGAGAAATTTCATAAATATTTTTTATACATATAAATTCATATATAGGGTGTCTCTGAAATTGGATTTACAATAGGGGTAGGTGCCTACCCATGCTGAACTAAAAATCTCATCGCAGGAGGAAAAAATGTATTACTTGTGAAATATTCGACTTATTTTGAAAACAAAGTTTATCAAGCAAAAAAATTACATTTATTATATAATGTACGAACTCAAAAAACTATCTTACTAAAAAAATTAAAAATATTACTGCTGTTCAAAAACTTTTACAAAACAAACTCTTACAAAATCTTCGTAAATAATTTTAAAAATAAATTAACAATTGAATAAAAGATGACCTAATAAAAGGAAACAGAGAAAACAGAAAATGTTTCTTCTTCTTCATCAGGTAGACTATTCAGGTATCTTTTTCTATTGTAATTAAACTATTCTAATCGTAAAATTAAAATAAAATTACAGTTACAATAGAAAAAAGTGTAGTTTAGTTGACTAATGAAAAAGAAACACTTTCTGTTTCCTCTTCTTCGAGAGACGATTCATCTGTATATCGAAAAATATTTGTCTCCCCGAGCATATATAAAACGTCTGTATAAAATTGCTTCAACTTTTTTTGTGGGCAACTAAACAGTTTACTAATTCGGCGATTTTAGAACACTGACAAAAAACATGTAAAATTTTTGAAGTTTTTCGGCTTTCTGCTTCTTCTACAATTGAAGACGAATAGGGAAGAATGAAAAGTTACTTTAAAATATTCGAAATGTCGGTCGAAGTTTACTTAAATTATTTTGCAATAAACACAGAGTCGGCTGTAAGCTTTGTCTTATAGGCCATTATCTTCTAATGTCGCAAAAAGTCGCAGTATTTTTTTTATTATGCAGTAGCCGTATGTATTAGCTATACTTCTATGCAAAAAAAGTAAGCTGATACAGCTTGATAGTAAACTAAAAGTCAACGACTAGTTGATTTAGTGACATGAAGGCAATGAAATTTAGTTACAAAAATAAATTAATTATAATAAACAAGATTACGCACATTAATGAACAATAGCTTATTAAATAAGTTTATGTACTTGTAGACTTTGCATCCACCTCGATTTCGACTAACTTTTGTATTAATTATCTATATAAAACTAAACGAAGAACTGAACAGCTATTTTGACGTGTAATAAACAATTCATACGAATTTATCGGAATTGCCAGTTCTGCCTGTTTTACACGGAAATATGTGATGATAGCAGTAATTGCTTAATCGTATAACTTATCCATAGATGATTAAGCTATTATAAAATATGAGTTTAAATAAGTAAATATAATATTTGAATTTTTGACTTTCTGCCACGTTTTACGATATTCCGCCTCACTGTGCGACGCTACGATTTACCTCCACACGTACGACATGATAAAGAAAGACTACAATCTGTCGATTCGATATGAAATTGATTGACAAAAAAAGAACAAAACGCGCCTTTTGCACATTGCACAATGTCGCGTTTCCTCGTCATCTACGTCAAAATTTTACAGCAAAGATAACATTGACGTGACGCGATTTTAAAACATAATATATTTGGTGTTAACGATACGATAATTAATAACGGAGGTATTTGAATCTTTCGATCGGTCGTCGTTTTTTAGACTAGTTGATCGATTCGACGGACAAAACATGAGTACGAGCTACCATCCAAAATTTTAGTCTTCTGGGATAGAAATTGCGACCGCAATCGTATCCACAAGAATTGATGATCCGCGTTCAAAACGAATCGCCTACGTTTTCGTGATTTATGTATTGATTTATGATTTATATAGATCGCAATTGCCGAAAATATAGAATAATTACTAACGGTGTTCACTACTGCCACGCCGTAGATAGGTACTATCGTGTTCGAGTGGATTTCTAAAGTCTTTGTCTAACTTAACCGATAACTTGTCTTGATAACTTTGGCATTTTGGTCAATGTTGAGGTAGTGTTCCAAAGAACATCCAGTGCTTTTAAAGTTTGTGATAAAACAATTAGAAAGATTGTTTCGAGCAAACGGACGGGCAATCCATTACCAACAACAATTAAGAGATTCCGTAAAAAATTCAAAACTGAAGATATGCCCGAAGGATTAAGAAGGCATACAATAAGAGATATTATATATGACATGTATGCCAGAAAGGAACATGTCACAATGCAAGCAGTTAAAAATATATTGCATAATAAAAGATTATTGGAAGCATCATGTGCAACTATAAGAAATATTGTACGTAGCATCGGGTTTAAATATAAAAAGGACTGCAACCGCAGAGCACTTTGCGAAAAGAGAGATTTACACGAGCACAATTTTTAAAAAAATATGTCCAAAATATGCAAAGAGAATCACCTCTTCCCGTCGTGTTTCTAGATGAAACTTGGATATTTAATAAAGGACCAGGGAAACGGTCTTGGCAAGATCATACTCCAAAGTCTGTGAAAAATACACAATGTTCTTCGACTGGAAAAATATATATCATCCTACATGCCGGTAATTCAAATGGTTTCATCGAGGATGCAAGTTTAATATTCGCTGCAAAATCAAAGTCGGCCGATTATCATGACATTATGGATGCAACAGTCTTCGAGAAATGGAAGAACATTGAGTATTTTTCACAGACTTTGGAGTATGATCTTGCCAAGACCGTTTAACGAACCATCTATAATCATGATGGATAATGCATCATATCATTCCCGTCTTGTGGAACGGATGCCATCTTCTAGTTGGAAAAAAGTTGATTTACAAAACTGGCTAAAAAATAAAAATATAACTTTTTGTGAAAGTGACCTAAAGGTAGATCTGTCGAATCTTGCCAAACAACATAAAGGTGAAAAATGCTACGTAGTTGATAACATTATTCTAGAACATGGTCATTCTATTGTCAGATTACCTCCATATCATTGTCAATTCAATACCATTGAAAACATTTGGGGAATTTGCAAATCATTTTATGATAAAAACATTGGCAAAGATGGATATTCTGATGATAATGTACTACAAATGTGGGAGGAGTCTTTGAAACAATGTGATGCTGATATTTGGAAAAAAACAATTTTGCATACTGAAAAACTTATATTGGATGGGTGGTCACCTGAAAAACTGTTAGATGTAATGGTGGAACCGTTGATAATTTCTGTCGAAGACAGAAGACAGTGATTGGAATTATGATGACAGTGATTAGGGAATCTGCTAATTGTTTTGTGTAAAATTATAATTAAAAAGTTTTTTTGAAAGACAAAAAACTGTAAAATTTCATTTTGTGAAGTAAAGTTCGTCTTTTTTGTGTAAAATTGAAATTTAAAACGCTTTTCGAAACCAAAAAAAAAACTTCGAATTTCAATTTTCTTAACTGGAATTCTTTTTTTGTGCGCACAATTATAGTTAAAAGTTACAAAAATAACTGAAAATAATAATTGTCAATTTCTAAAAAATATCATAATTTAAAATTTAAGCGGCTTGTTGAAGGTTCCGAATTAGATAGTAAAACGATTTTATATAAATTGTATATTAATATTTTATATTTTTATTTTATTTGGGCTCATCAGAAATTGTTTTTTAATTGTTTAGGTACTTTTAGGAACTTAATTGTTTATATTGTCACAATGAATTTATTTATGCATATTTTAAATAAGTGGGAATTATTCAATTTAATTTATTATAGTTAAGTTCGTAACATTTTAAAAATTTGAAGTACCGCTGTGTAAATGATTTTAAGTCGATATTTGCCATTTATGTCAAGACATGCCGATGCACATTTACATCTTCTTCTAACGCATGTACTTAAATTGAACTTACGTTTTAACGTACAGTGTAGGTTTTAGTTCACCACCCGTGGGGTTATACACAACAAATTTCTTTCCGTCTTCGTCATATAACATGTGTAAAAACGACAAAGTTACATGTTCGACCGTAGTGCTTGAATAAAAGCGCTAATCCGATATCGGAATTCTCTCATAATTTCAACTATATTTAAGTTAGACACAGAGTCGTTAGAAATGCACTCGAACACGATGGTACCTGGAAATACTGATACGATTGCGAAAATCGTTTAACGTTAATGTTCTGGGAAAACCTCGTCGTTTGCAAAAATTTAACAGTAGGTATTCGATTGCGATTTCGATAGTTTTGAGACCTGGGGGGTGTTTTTTTGCCGAAAAACTCAAGATCTGCAAATCGAAAACATCGCTTGTTTTCGTAAAATGAAACTGGATTATTGGTGGTAAACGATCGTTTACGACTGTCGTGATCGATGTCTTGAGAAGCTTCATAATAATGTGGTTGTTGTTCGTCGTTTTGCTCTTGGTTTCGCAGCCTTCTAATTTATGTCTCGCTATAGAGTTGATTTCACGTGGGAGTTTTCCTTCTCCTAGATGGGCGTAGTTCGTCCATCCCATCTCTTTTTTTTCTGGACTTTTGGACAATGAGACCGCAGGAAAGCTAAGCAGATTTGGAAAACAGGCGACGACAACAATTGATGGAATCGTAAATATTATCAAAACAAAGAGGACTATGTTGTTGGGAAACAGAAAAAACTTGATCCATTCGAACACCTCAACACCGCGATAAGTTGAAAAATAAATGCTCTAATCCATAATAATCGTGTATTAGCAACCCCTCATTGAATAAACTGGCGTGTGTGTGTTCGACATTCAACTTCCTGTAGTCGATCACAACAATAATATGTTTTTTTCTAACGTAAGCCCGTGTTTCTGTTCGTTTATCAAGTCGAAGTTGGTATACGTACTATTTTTAGCTAGATTATTATTGATGCTTCATCATGTTAGCATTTATTGTTGATGTTTACGTTTCTTGGTGTTTACATCTTTTGATCGTTTTCCGGTAGCGCACAACAGCCTCAAACTGTCGACAAACGAAATATGTTAATCGAATTATAAATCGTAAAATCGAAAGAACAAATTCGCCAGAAAACTAAAGCGAAACAAAGCCTAATAATACGCGAAAGATGAGAAAAATAGTTTTTAACAAAGGTGTTATCCCCTCCGAAATGCACCTGCTAGTTGTAGTAGGACGTAGACCGAGTAGGTCGACCACTTCTCGTGCCGGCAGTCAGTCTGTTTGCGTTCACGTTTAGGTGGAGTGTAGACAATTTTCATTCGACATTTCGTTGGCGATCTTTTAAATGCACGTACAGTACTTGAGAAAGAAAAACGTCAAACGAGCATCGTAATTGTTTTGTAAATGAGCGGGTGCGAATGTTCCTTGTAGGAAAACCTCGATCGTCGGGCGTATCGGCGGACTGCGGGCGAAATTCTTAAAATCGATAAGGACGAAGGATCAAATTTTTGGGGGTTTTTCGTCGATCTCCGGTTATTTTGTTATTCGATTCGTATGTGTCAAGAACGAAGAATTATAAATATTTATTACACCTTCCGCTTTGGAGGAAAAGGACGCGCATCGAAATTAGTTCAAGATCGTTATTATATATTTAAAAAAATAATAATAATAGACAACTGCGTATTTAATTTATTTAAGTGGACGTGAATGAGTGTGTAAAATTTTTTGGCAACGAAACGGCAAAATGTACCTAATGTAAGTATTTATTAGACAGATGCATATTATGCAACTATAAATAAATAATTAGTAGATTCCCATGCGTAAGTTTCCAATGAAATGCGTGTTTTCAGGGTTAGTGGATCAGTTGATTGTCGCTTATTATAAGCACACGTTTCGATACATATATATATATAAAAGAGAAATTAGCACGCTAGTCCTTTAATTATACGTTATTACAACAGAAATTAACGTAATATCCCCTTAGGCGACGCCACTGTTCGAATTATTATTTTAAATGGTTTTTGTCGTATCGCACAACAAGATTGGATAAATAAAAAAAATTGCGCAACTTCATAAACGCGCGTTCCGTTTTATGCAGCTTTGCGGGAACGAAAAGGCGGAAGGCATTTAAAAAAAAATAGAATGAGAATTGACATTTATAAACGCATACCTAAACGTTTAAAATTGTTTACATAGTACTCGGTGTCTAATTAGGAAAGCGATTAAGTGCTACTAATTTTGTTTTCTCAAATTATACGGCCGTCCGATAAGATTAACAATAATAACAACGCTAGCAAAGCTTTCGAGTTATTGTTTATAAACACGAGACTCGTCCTATACGTCGATATTTAAAAAAAAACAAACTGTGATGGCTTATCGGCCGATTAACGATTTACGAAACGTCCACGAATTCGTATTGTAACAAATCGATAAAAACGAACCTTGCCCGGGTCATGTTCGCGCGATAAATAAATCTAGTATTGCCCATTGTAATTTTTTCACTCGGAATGGGTCAAAAATTAAGGCTTTAAAAACCTACATCCGTATAATTGTGTATTTCAAAAGTACGGACAAACCGATCGAAATTTAAAAAAAAAACACTTTCCTCGTTACACCCCCTCTTAGGGGGTATTTCGCAAAATCCTTTCTTATAAGGAAGACATTCCAGGTGTACCCTTCCGGTTTAGTTCAATTTTGGATGTGTTGTAGTAAACAAAAAAAAAACTGAGCGACACGTACTTTTTTTTTTATTTCTGCCGAGATAAGGGGCGAAACTGGCGTTCGAAAATCGCTTTCTTCCAGATTTTCGCGAGCACGATGCATTTTAGCGAAAATTGCAAGGAACAACGTTTGATAGCGCATTTTATGACAATTCTAAAACGTATTTTATATTGACGTTTGAAGATAGTTCGAATTAAAATTTTTGATCGGCCACCCTTTTGATACGGGTCGGTGAATTTTTCTGGTTAACGAACTTATCCTTCGCAGTTATAAGGACAATACACTATCAAAATTTCAGTCTCCCACGATCAAAATTGCGACCGCTAGCGCGTTTACAAAATTTGATTAAGTGTAAATATATAAATACGTGATTCGCCAAAATGAACGACCTGTATATATGAGACTAGGGGTTGAAAGAGACAAAATACAAAGCGGCTCCTCTGTGTTCCGCCATCAGACAGATCGCAGTAGCATTATTTCCTACAAAAATTCGCCAAAAGACGTTTGAGGGTAGTTACGCCCTTTAATATTATCGTTTCGGGAAAGCTCAAAAACACGTCAATTTTCTTTTGAACTTATGTACAGTATATATTTTTTTCGGGTTTTTAGAGATACGTTTAGCCTTACTTGACGATTTTTTCAATGACGTTAGTCGTGTTTAGGGGTAGTGTACCTCCATCAAATTGTTTTATCGATTTGAAAACATTGTGTTTTTCATTCTTTACTATAATATAGCTTTTCCAGGTAGTTTCGTTAAAAAAATCGGGTTGTTCTATATCAAACAATCAAATCGAAGCTTGACATCCCCGTTTTCAAGTGCTAGTTTCACCCCTTATAAGTTCACGTGTCGATTAGGTTTTGACCCACTACAATATATCCAAAATTGAACTGAATCGGACTAAACTTCTTTGTTAGCGGATGTCTACACCATAAAAAGAACATATCCTATAAAGCTCACGTTTCTAAGACCAGTGGTTGAGGCTGGACGTTAATACGTCAGTCAGTCAGTCACGCTATATTTTTATATATATGGAAGACAGTCATAGGTTGTCCGAAAAGTCCAGAATCAATCGTAAAATTGTACTTCGATAGCGAAAGAAGAAGCGAACAAATTAATGGCGTGGCACACATCCTTACCTGACCTTAACCCACTGGATTTAGAATTTTGATGGTTCCTATTGCTGTAAAAACCCGAGATATTTTTCATATTAGTGAAGAATTATTTGTTTAACGTAGACTTACTTTGCGAGCTGGTCATCATATCCTTTGTCCTTATCAGGAGCTAAGCGAGGATATATCCCGATCAAAATCTGCAATATTCTCCTAAGTTGGGAACAGTTTCTCTCTATTTCTGAAAAAATCTTAGTTTTTGCGTTGTGACACTTTTCTCGCACGGGTGCGATATGTATATCGAGAGACGGAACTCTGATAACAACAGCAAAATTTATCTAATTGTAAAACGTTTACCTATTGGTTGATTGTACATAATCACTACTGAAACATTACTACTTTTAAAAACTTATTGGAGATAAAATTTTAAAATTATAGTCACAAATAAAACTGTTTCGAAAAGGACGACTGTTCCTAATGAAACATACGGATGGATTATTTCATTTTTAAATCGTTTAAATAAGTGACTCATTAATTCCATGTCGCGTCTTCTCGTCAAAAAAGTGCGCTTACAATATCGAAATTGTAAATAGAGAAGAGAATTGAACTAAGAATATTATCTTGAGGCGCGTCTTTAATATATTGCGGATTTTGCGCTTTGTTAAACATCTAAATCGATAAAAAAACATTGTATTTACTGCTGCCATTTCCAATATGCATATATGTCCAGACTAAACTAGGTTTCAGAGTTTTTGGACACCCTGTAGAACGTAATTAGAACTGCGCGGGCTCTTTTGAAAATTTCTTCTTTTTTTTAAATAAAGAGGCAATCAAGTCAAAATGACTTTTTTCCAAAATTTAACTTTTTACGAAAACGACCAATGAAAAATGACGCACGAAATGGTTATTAATTACTTTTGAAAATCACGTAGGCGCCGGTTTGTGCACAATTTAGAAATCGTATGTAATATCGTATCTGGAACTTAAGATATCGAAACGACTATTAAAAATAAAGCAAAACAATATCCACGACATCTTTCTAATTAAATGAATATATAAATATACAGCTGCTTTATAACAAAAAAAAATACAAAAAGGGGGACTTAAAATATTGAAAATTATAGTTTGTTAAAAATTGTGATTTTCTCGAACTTCTTCTAAGGCTGTTTAAAACAATCCTTTGGAAGAAAAATATATGGAAAACGATTATTAATCTCGTGATACGTGTTAAGACAATAATAAATAATTAATGTATTTTTAGCGTTTTCGAAATGAAGAGATGAGGCATCGAAACATGGATATGCTTTTTTAAATAACCAATTTTAGAAAGTTAACATCGAAAATAACTAATTAACAAACTATAATAATATATAAGACGTGTTTAATGTTTAAGTTTATCTTAAATATTCACTGCTGATGCTTAATAAAAAAAAACGTCTCTTGATAAAAGTGGCATAAAATTTACAAAATTAAAAATGTCGTTCTTTTATTGTTTTTTTTTTAAATAGCTTCAAACGTTAAAAATATAAATTAGGTATAAATTACTAGTTCAAGATTTATCTTTGGAATTTTATGTAAATTTTAAAAAGTATCGGTAATTTCAAAAATAGCACCTACTGATTTCGAAAAATAAACTAAGAAAAGTAAGGTGTTACATTTATAATAGCGAACTCGATACAGTAAAATTCGCGAATTTGACCATCTCTCTATAACCTAATCACTTGCCTTAAAGTTCGTTGACTGTATTTCAATGAAATTAAATGTCGAATCCCTGTTTAATTATGTTCCAAATTAATCGGCTTTGAACTTAATCACAGCGGTGGTCAACATAGATGAGGTTTACTGTACATCCAAAAGGAAAATCTACTTATATTATAAAATATAACTACATACGTTTGAAAAAAAACGTTTTTGAATTTCGGCAATTTTTAACTTTAGAAAAATTTCACAATCAAATTAACGAAAAATCTTAATGCTAAATCCTAAAAAACACGAAAATCTTTAATTATCTCTATGAGAAATTATTTAAATGTAAATTCAAAATAATCGTTTTAATGAATATTTATGTAAGTAATTTTTTTTTAATCATTATAATCCTCTATATCTGCAAAAGATAAACAAAAAACGAAGTTTGAAATTTCGAAGTGCAAATTTTCGTAATAAATCGCCTAAAAACTTTAAATTTTGATCAAGACAATTTAAAAACAAGTATGGATTGTGTTATTGCAATCAAGCGGTGTTTTCTATTTGCTTTTAGTTCGCCATTATATAAATATTTTCTTACCGATCTGGACTTGAAAACTTAAAATTGACGCACGAAAAACAACGTTTTCCTGGAAAACCTCCACAACAGATCATAAACCGTTTCGTCAACAAGGTCGACGTATAAATCGTTGTTTCTTGGACTTTGTACTTTATAATCGCCACGCGTTAGCTCTCGCGACACGCGGTCTCGTATTCGATCCGCCAAATTCAAATGGTTTCGAGTCGTGCACGCACGACGGCCATGTTGTACTTAAATCAAATCCAAATATTATTTATTTTAGGATATTAGGCGACTGTAGTTTGTTACTGTCCAGTACGTATTTACTTTTATTTTTTTTCAATTAACTGCGTTCCTTTTAATGATGGTTTTTAAATTTTTACCGCGCCAACTTAGCAGATAAAGGAAACGAGAGAATGTGAACTTGTCAGATTTACGCTTAAGCTCATTTTCTACGTCACTGCAGGTTTTGTATAAAATCTCTTGTTAATCCCTAGGCATTAGCTACTTACGCAATTCTGCCATTTTTTTTTACTAGAAAAACGTTCTTAATAATCCGTCGTAAATTAAAAGGTTGTCCGTCTCTGAAGCGTACCACAGCTGAAGTTAGTTATCATCTAGGTAGTAACTAGAACGAGGTTAAAAAATTTAGATTTACGAAAAAAATGTGGAATTTTACGTTACGACAACAAATAGAGCGAGGCTTCTGGAAACTCAAACAAATTATTAAGAAGATCAATAAACAATTACAACACCTCTGGCTTTTATCAGCGCTAGTTTGGCGTTCGAAATGTTACGATTTCCACATTCCTTTTTTTTGTGGGACAAAAAAAAAGAACGTTTCATCAACAAACATTGCGTTTTTTTATTGTTTGGTCTACGTAATCGTAGCCCAAATTTGTGAATTTGTCACGAATTATATCTTACACGAGGACAGTATCGAACGAAACGTCTCGATTTCAATTTTCTTTTAAATAATTTATTTCGACCTCTTCGAAAAACGAAATATTAAAATTCTAACAGAAAAATAAAGAATGTTTTGTCATTTATTTCGTAATCGATTTTTTCAGTTTCTTCTTCTTTTCTGATTTTTCTTTAGTATGTATATCATATGTAAATAGAATCGTTTTTGTAGCTTTTGGCGAATTTTCATAGAAAATAAAGTTATTGTAGCCTGTCCGATGACGGAACCCAGCCGTTTTGCTTTGAGTTTTCTCCTATCTCGACCCCATAGGATTAAGAAAATGCGGGTCGTTCAGATTCGTCCCCAAAAATTTCATATACTGTTGTTGCGTAATTGTTCGAGCCTTTCGGTCATCTAGATCTCTGTTTATGCACATTATTTTAACGCACCTAACCCCCGCAAGGAGAAATCTACCGGTGGCGAGTCGGAAAACCAGGCCGGCCACTCCATAAGTGCCCTCCTGCTAGGTAAAACGTTATTCAAATACGTGCCCCATCGTGTTGGAAGACAATTTTATCATTAATATCTTCATTTTCTCCGGGAAATTTTCTCCCATCAGTCTATCAATTATTTGATCGATTTGATCATCAATCGTTTTTTGTTTTCAATTGATTAATTGTATCATTTTCTTTTCTACAATTTATTATCATCATTATTTTATTTTTGACGTCTCTGTTTCATTGCGACATGAGAAAAATGCCCTCCCTTCAAAGTCATCAAACCAATACAAACCAAATATATTATCATGTGCGTCGAAATGAACCAGAAAACTGTTGTATTTAACAATTTCTTCAATACCTTCCAATTAAGAAGACATAGTCCAATATAATTTACTTTTGTTACATCCTGCGTATAAAATCAAATCTCGTGGGCACGATTACGGGCGCAATTTTGATCGTGGAAGGCTTAAATTTGGACAACGTGTCGTCCTTTCGAACGCGAAGGACGAGTTCGCTAATCAGAAAAATCGGCCGTGCCGTTTTAAAATGGCGACCGATCAAAAATGTAAACGAGATTGTCGTTTCTCCGTTATTAATTATCGGATCGATAACTCGAAATATGTTTTGGAATCGTCGTAGAATTCTCTATCAAACGTTTCTCTTTGAAAGTTTTGATAAAATGTACAGTTTTCGAGATAATCGGGAAAAAAGCGATACCTACAAAGAAAATTTTGATCGTACGAGGCCGAAATTTGGGTAACGTGTTGTCCTTACGAATACCAAGGACGGGTTCGTTAACCAGAAAAATCGACCGACCGGTTTCAAAATGGCGTAACGTAATGTATACTAATGTGTACTTGCTTTTTATATTCCTGCCGCGAATCCGATTTAACTAATCTAGATCTTTCTTGCATCAGAAAGTGAAACTATGAAATGTTTAAAGTTGCTTCAGTTTGGGCCAAATTTAAAATTCTTTAAAGTTGCGTTATCGGCCCATCGAGTGGATGTGTGACTTTGGTTGATTTATTATCGATTAAACGTAATTTTTTTACTGCTATCATGCGGGAACGAATGTATGTTGCAGATGATGCAACATGATTGTTTCTTAATCAAAGGGAGGGCGCGGCAAAAGGGGTGTCCGCTATTTTATATTATATTTTTAAATTTTTGGATTAAGGGGGACGCTAGGTAGACGATTGCCGCGGGCGCTTCGTACCCTCGATATTTAACGGAGCGAAGTTTTCAAAGCGTTTTCCTTATTTACATCAATAAATTATTTTACGCCCTTTTACGTTGCGCGTTGCGTACATTTTTCGGATTATTTTCGAATGTTCAAAAAAAAAACCCGCTTCTTTAAATTACGCGATGGCCGAACAAATTTTTTGCAGATCAAGCGGATTTATATGTAGCGCGAAAACTGTTCTACTATTCGTTTTGTAATTTTTCCCAGAACAAAAAATTGAATTTCATAATTTCTGATGAACTTACCTTAGTAAACAATTTATTGTTAGTTTGAGTTATTTTTTAAGCGTTTTTAAATGTATTGTTTCCTATCTTTAGAGTTTGGAAAAAATCTGTATTTTAAAATGCATAAAATTTGAAAATCTTACGTAAACAAAGCGATCAATAGTTACTAGTTTTATTATTTTATTAGTAGGCACTGTTTTATTTTATTTAATTAAAACTATTCTTCTTGTTCGGTTGTTGAAAAAAAAATGCTTGTTTGAACAATCAATTGGTTTTTTTTTGATTTTTTTTAAATAGATTTTTCAAATATTTGCGATGTCGCTGTTTACTTAAAAAATAAATATTTAAGGTTAATAAAATGTTAATATTTAAATTTCCTTGAAGTTTCGGGAGTTTTCTAATTTACTGTTAAAAGTTCTACGAAATTGTACGTTTTGATTTATATTTTAATGAAAATCTTAATAATATAACACGCAATAATCACATATAATTTGCATTTAACTATTTATTGTTAAATTATTTGCCCTTGTGCCTTCTTTTATAGGTTTTTTTAGTAAGTATTTTAAAATGTTCCTTGTTTTCGAAAAAAAATGGACTTAAAATTATCAAAAATGGGTAATCCTTACTTTTCTTATTTCTTTTTTTTTATAAAATGTTGCAATTATTTAATCGCTTTTTAATTTTCCACCTGTTTTCTTTTAAATTAAATTTTTATTCTTAGATTTTAGGGAAATATTGGCGCAGCGTCTTTTGTAATTTTTTATTTAATAATTTTACCATTTTAATTTGTTTTAATTTTGGGAAGATTTCAGAAACTTTCTTCACTATCTATATCTAATTTGTTAGCAATTTAAAGAAAAAGTTTCATCAAAATCTGTTCTGTTCTTGCGGGTTCCGAAGTTTTCACGATTTTTCAGCTTTATTTGCTCGACTAATACGCGGTATGTAGTTTTCTGTCGTTGCCTCGGCGTGGCGTCGTTTTCAACTTACAAATTAGATAAAGAGGAAGAACGGAAACGTTGCAAACAAACGATGATTAATTCCCACTTCCCAAAACTGAGGCGGGTTTCCTAAGCAATCCAATCGCGAACAAGTCACGCATATGTGTATAAAATGCAATAATATTTGACTCATAAAAACAGCAGATGATGTTTACTACTAATTTGTCCGTGATAACTTCTTATCGAGCATGTTCCACTTTTTAATTTATAATTCTGTTTTGCAAATGCGTTACTGATAAACCGGTAGGAATTTGAAACTTGGGGTTACGTTTCTTTTCTTTTCTTTTTTTTTTTTTAATTTGCGCAGTAGATTTAATTCGTATCGATTCAATTTTCGCTGAAACGTTTAGTATTCGGTGCATTTGCGAAGACGCGATGTCGCACAAATGCAACGGATTCACCCTGAAACCGACGTCGTGTACCTAAGCAACGGGGTGGGGCTAAAATTAAGGGTCGGTGGCGTATCGGACGGACCCGCGAGGTCGCAAACGTTGCGGTCATCGATGAAATCCATCGGTGTTTATTATTCTTCTCGAAACGTATAAGCTGTCCATGATGTTCGCTTTGTTTTGTTTGAAAAAAGTTGTGATTTTTAGTGCTCATTTCAATGCTAACGTCTGTTTAATTATTTTAATCACGTTATTGGCGTTCGTTCTTCATTTTTTCGACTCAAGGATTTCTGTGTATTTTTGTCTTGAATTTTATATTACAAAACAAAAGTCGAGGCGTGATTAATGCCGCGGAGCTTTCTCCGATTTGCGGTTATAATTTGAAATCGCCCAGCAATTCGTGGATTTCACATTCCGATGGATTTGTTGTCAGCCCCGCAGCTATTTGACTCACACTATCTGGGCGAGGAGTCGAAAATTAATCGTGCGCAAGGCACACTAATGTCCCGAAAATTTCGAATTTTTTTCCGACGAGCCCGCGACTCCCGCATTAATCATACGCGCGCGTGAGCTTGTTCTTTTGCATTTCGCGGGAGTGATGTCACGGGAAACACCTGACATTGCGTTTTGGGTGGTTGAACTTGGTGACCGTCCAAACCTCGTAACGATGCGTCAGTGATAATGACCATAAAAAAAATTAAGTACATCAATCTGCGCTGGATTAAATCTATTAATGTATTCGGTATTTAATATTCGCGGAACGCAAAGGATTTAAATAAACGCGAACGGCTTTTTGTGTTGACGATTTGATTCTGATGCATAAGTACGGTCGATTCTTCTATGACATTGTTATTCATGGAAGGCAAAACGTCGACCTAAACGTTTAATGGGATAGCACTCGATAGCCACCGATTGATAATTTTGAAACGTAAGTACCTTCCGACACCCACAGAATCGTCCACGCTCTAAATATGAAACTTAAGGGCTGTTATTTAGAAAATCGAGCACGTCTGCTTCGTCGTCGTCGTCGTCCCGGGGAGAGACGTTCGAATCACGAAAATTAAATCCGTATCTCGCTTTGTGCAACGAACTTCCCAGAAAACGACAAATAAAACAAACATTTAAATGTTATCGACCCTATAAAATGATAAGGTTTCGTTAACCTGGAATTTTGATTTCAGACGAAGCCGTGGGCCCGTCGATAAAATTTAAAATATCGACCGACGGATTAAGGGCGATGGCTCATTTTCGCGCCCGATACAAACAGAACAACCCCCTCCCCCCTTATACTAATTCGTTTCCGCAGGAAAACCGATTCGCCCTTTTTCTCGCACAATTTCGGACGAACTGTACACGCTGCAGAATTACAGGTTGAATAACCTGCATCCCACCACTTGATCCTTTGGGGGTGTAGGGTGGTGTACCGTATTGATTAAAGCTGGACTTGTCCGGGAGCTTCTCGCGCTTTTATCGCAGTTTTTCTTGCTGTCTGAGGAGAAATCCTCAAAAAAAAATCTGTTCGAAAATGAAACTTGACTATACGTTTCTCGTCACGTTTTGACGTACGAGAGCGTTACTACAACGTTAGCATTGTTTTAAAAGCAAACTACAACGTGTGAATTAACGACGCCGACAGAATAAGAAGGATAGTTTAACCGGAAATCCGCAACGATGTAACGAAATTGCAGTCGCCAATTAGTTATTCATATAACCGTACGGGGCGAGCTCGAAAAGTAAAAGTTCAATTGCGACAACCGGTGGAAGAGAAACCCCCCTCCTCCCCGACCGACAGGATATATTGTCTAAAGAACACACGGCAAGCAACCTTCAAACGAGAGCTAATTGACTACGATTGACTACGCAGTTCAAGATCTTAATAAAACCCGTCGTTATCCTATTAATCGTGCTGGTTTTTAACCACTTGAGGAAGTTATCGAGGAAAATTTCAAGGACGATTTCGGTTAAATTTGTTAAATAACAAGTAACGACCCCCAAAATCTACCATGCGGCACTCCGCTCTCGTTTCCAGAAATAAATGTACGATTTTAGTTTTGCATTTCACGCCCACATTATTTACTTGACGTATTTTAGCGGAACGTAATTGCTCGTTGCGTTTAATTACTTCCTCGGACTATAGACGAGTATTAGTTATTCTCGTTAGCGTCTCGCCCCCTCCGTCACCTGCACTGCATTTTATTCCCGGTGCGCTTATAGGTGAAACAGTAGGCTCTCACATACTGATGTATCATACCCACATCTGTTAACAGTAAAAATGAATCATTCGCGTAACTTTTTTAACTTTTGACATCTGTTGCTTATATTATTATTCGCGCCACCATCCGACGTAATAATTACATCGAACGGCCATAAAGAAAGTGTTTATATATTCTACATTAAGCGAGACGAAGTGTTGAACGTGTAAAAACGCCGAAAGCGATACATAATTTATTTCACATGCGAAATAAGAGGAAGTCCGCCGTGGTCTTTCTTTTACAATGAACTGTTTGTAAACAGTAATGACCACCCGGAGTAGTGGGGGTCATTAACATCTCTCGAATATGGGAATTAATGGCGTAATAATAGGGTCTTGTTTTTACGCTTTGGGTCACTCTAAAAGCCGCTATTCATTCGCTCTTTCGCATATTTACTCGTTTTATAGCAGGCGAAACGACTTAGACATCCGCCTGTCGTGTATACATATATATATATAGTTAGCACCTTTCTAGGTTGCGCGGGAATTTGGGGCAGAGCGTTGGTGTTGCCCTAAAATTCGGCCGTAATCTCGTTCTGATCGACGTTCGTCTTTTCCATTGCGAGAAGCATCGGCGCGTTTCGAACCGCCCGCGAGCATCCGGACCTATTTTTCGATTTTCAGTCCATACGCAGCGTTGCCGGATCGGAGAGCTGGTGTAAAAAAAATTATCACTTCCCGCGAGAAATTCCAGACTTCCTAAACGGGAACGCCGCCGATTAAGCAGATTTCGAACGGAGAAACGCGCGATAGATACTAGACGAAAACGGAACGTTATCCTGAATTACATTTCCAGAACGTAAATTAATATCCACTTCAGAAACTTTAGATCTCCTTTGCACGTAGAAAAGTAGAATTTTTAATCTACGTACGTGAATTCAGAGGAAATGGATTTAAATTACGAGATGTCGTCGTGTTTGTAGTACTTTATTAATTGCGACCGGATGCTCTCGCGCGGTGCGAATCCCCCAGGATGTTCAACTGGTTGAACGGTTGATTCGACCGGTTCAACCGGCTGGTTCGACCGGTCGATTTTGATGAAAACGATATTTTCTTGAATTTTCTTCCGTAAAATGAAATTTTTACTTTTATTGCTTCGTATTAATTGTAGCATCCCGACGATTACTTGGCGTCGCGTCGGCCATAAGGGTCATTCCATGTCAAGTGGCCTAAATTTAGATAAGGTCCGCTCGACCCTCTCCAATTTTGATGAAATTTTTGTACGATGTACATATAGGTTTTACATGAGCCATTGCTAAATTACAGCTCCATAAGTAGTAACGTTGGGCCGCTAGACACCTTTTTGTGAAGGCTACTTTTTTGTCGTTGCGACTAAAACTAATAAATCGTCAAGTTTGTTTGATCATTGCTCATGATCTAAGGCGCCTGTCATGTTGAAACTTAGTGATCCTCTTCAACTTTTTGAGAACAATAGCTTAGTTGTAGAACAAAAGCCCAAGCTAAAGAAAATTTATCACAATATCCTATAAAAGTGACTCATAAATCTTGTCACGACAAATTTGGACTATACTTTACCAGCCCGTATCTAGTGGACAAATAACTTTCTGAAACTGATTTTTTAATCATTTGTAGCCAGTTACCATGACAAAAAGCTGTGCAAATGGCACCTTGATTGCTCAAATAATAACTGAGTAATCAAAGTTCAAAGTCTACTCAAAAGTGTTATTAGTCAATTTTAACTCATATCTCAAAAGGGATCGCTCAAATCTTATTTTTCTCAACACCATTAAAAAGAGCTCACTTTGTTTGATCAGAAAAAGTTGTTTTTATTTTTGAGACATTCCATTTAGGAACAAATAAACTTTTATTTTCATCGGGTTAAAAACATACACATTCGCGCAACTTTGCATTGGTCCTTGGTGGCTTTGCAACTACCAGTCTTCTTAAAGACTAGCATCCCCATCGCCAGGGGCCATGCCTGATAGCCAGGCAAGTCCAGCCATGGGTGGGTATCTTTACCACAGGTTCCCAAGCCTGGTTGTGGGTGTCTAACAGGTTCCCAAGTCAAGCTGTGGGTGCCTATCGGGTTCCCAAGTCTAATTATGGGTATCTGACAGGTTCCCAAGTCTTAGGTGGGCCTCTTTATGGTTTCCAAGTCATAACATTTCATTTCTCATTGATTCAGTTGCTGGAATGGGTGAAATGGGTGTAAAGTTACTTGGTTGTTATCCCAGTGAAAACCTTGAGCAGCATCTTGGGCAACAAATGAATAATTTTCAGCAAAGTCCATCAATATGATCGGTTCAGTTGGCCCGAGGCTTTCTTTTATGCTCTTTAGGCGCTTACTTTGGTGCTTAGCAATATAATGATGTGTGGAAAGCTTGTCAATTTTTGAAATCAGGTCTTCAATAAAATCTTCAGTGGTCATCTGTTTGGTTTCTAATGTATCTTTATCAGTGCGCACCCATTGCTTGAACTCAATAGCTCCATCAGCAACAAGAATGGGTCGACAGTATAGCTTGACACAAGCAACTGTAATCACTATTATCAACACATTCCAGCAACTGAATCAATGAGAAATGAAATGTTATGGCTTGGAAACCTGTCAGATACCCATAATTTGGCTTGGGAACCTGATAGACACCTACAACTAGGCTTGGGAACCTACGCTAAAGAGACCCACCCGTGGCTGGACTTGCCTGGCTATCAGGCATGGCCCCTGGCGATGGGGATGCTAGTCTTTAAGAAGACTGGAAGTGGCAAAGCCACCAAGGACCAATGCAAGATTGTGCAAATGTGTATGTTTTTAACCTGATGAAAATAAAAGTTTATTTGTGCCTAAATGTAATGTTTCAAAAATAAACACAACTTTTTCTGATCAAACAAAGTGAGCTCTTTTTAATGGTGCTAAGAAAAATAAGATTTGAGCGATCCCTTTTGCGATATGAGTTAAAATTGACTAATAACACTTTTGAACTTAGATAACTCAGATATTATTTGAGCAATCAAGGTGCCATTTGCACAGCTCTTTAACATGCTAACTGGCTACAAATGATTAAAAAATCAGCTTCAGAAAGTTATTTGTCCACTAGATATGGGCTGGTAAAGTATAGTCCAAATTTGTCGTGACAAGATTTATGAGTCACTTTGATAGGATATTGTGATAAATTTTCTTTCGCTTGGGCTTTTGTTCTACAACGAAGCTATTGTACTCAAAAAGTTGAAGAGGATCACTAAGTTGCAACATGACAGACGCCTTAGATCATGAGCAATGATCAAACAAACTTGATGATTTATTAGTTTTAGTCGCAATGACAAAAAAGTAGCCTTCACAAAAAAGGTGCATGGAGCTGTAATTTAGCAATGGCTCGTGCAAGACCTATATGTACATCCTACAAAAATTTCATCAAAATTGGAGGGGGTCGAGTGGGGACCTTATCTAAATTTAGGCCACTTGACACGAAATGACCCATAAGTAAGTTAATTCTTGGCGAGGCGTTTCGTCTGAGAAACCACTCGTGGACTTCGATTATTTGATTTATTTGTTTCGATTTAATTTTTATTCGTCTTATCGGACGTCGGATGCCCGACGAAAAACAGAACGATCCTAAATTACGTTCGTACGCGATCGGCGTCTCTGATTATCCTTAAACTTCAATTCGCCGTTCCCGGACGCGGCAATCAAAAATAACTCGAAGCCTAAAGGGAATATATATAAGTCAAGGTTTTTATATGGATCCGAAACGTGTAAATTAAACCTCGGTTTTAATTTGAAAGGGCGCTCGACTACCATCGAAGTGGTATCGCGATCGAAAAGGAGAAAGTTTCGTCGAAACCACGACGGCAACTGTTTTGATTTAAAGTAAACACGTATTTGGACTTAAGTAACGTTAAGTATCTCCACATATCGTACACACGAAAATTATTCCATTATCCGTCCGTTTACTCAATCGAAAACAAACATAATAAAATATAAATTATACCATCTCGAGCCGTTTTGTTTCCCACTTTTTGGGCGCCCAATCATTACGGGGAGGAGTTCTTTTACTTTCTTTTGGCAATTAGGCGTCTAAAAATATTTTAACACGTTTTTTTCTCGATAACATCCGCATTCCCTAAATTCGTTTGGCGACGACGAACAACGCCCGTAGACAGACGATTGACCAAAAAAAATTGACCTGTTCGTACGGAGATATCGCAATCGACGTCGTTTCTCGTTCGCATTACCGTAAACGAGTTAATGGCTCCAGGTTATCGTGCATCAAGGCAATTGCGGGTACAGATAAGGAGAAAGCACGGTCATTTTACACTAATATTTCAAGGTCAACGTATTGTTTATTTTTCACGTTCAGAAATCGAAGTCCGCAATTTTTTCACGTAGGGACATAATGGCTGGGGTTATTTTTAATTTTAGATAACCGGCGTAAATTAATCCACTCATAGATTACATAAGAAAAGACGATCGAGAACTGCAACGTGCAGCCGCATCCGTACGGACAACAGACAAACTTCCTGGCGCCTACTTTCTTGTAATAAATTACACAAACCAAAGACGCAACTAATTAAAAACGGTAATTGAGATCGCATCGTATTCATAAAATAAATTCAAGAATACGCGTCACGAGATCCCGTCCAAGACGGCGCCGGTATAAAAGTAGGTACACTCTCAAGGCCCTACCATCTACAGAAATGCCATCGACATGCTGAACAGATTACGGATTTAAAGCTAAAACTGGCTTATGGATTTCTAAGAAGTATTTTGCAAATGTCTGGGGGGGTTCCGAGTAAACTTAGAATAGCCGCAACCCCGGCTTCGCGCTTTTCGCAACCGTGTCGATCTTGAATTTGTCCAGAATTTGCGAGAAACCGACCGGTTTTTCCGCGCTGGCGGTATTAATTTTTCAACAAATCCAAACCAACTTACCTGCACAAGAGGCTTTCACGCGAAATCGAACACCTTCATCGGGAAAATCAATCGGCATTTCCAGAGATTTTCAAATTGTACGCGATGGTTTTTCGAAAACTTTGCCATTTGGAAGCATCCATATCGTCCCTAGCATTTAACCGTGTCGGCCTTTAATTGAATTTTTTAAAGTTTCCAAAGACGCCGTTCGTGGCACGGCACGGCAGGCACGGCACGGCTCGACGCGGTGCAGCGTAACGAGCTTTTAATGTCGGGGACAAAAAAATCGGGAACGAACGGTTTTAGACAAGGTCACTTCTTAGTTTTTTCCCCTCCGAACGGAATCTCGAGAATTCATTTTTTCGAACGGAGAAATGAATTCCCCAGTTTAAAACAAAATAGAAAGCAAAAAACGCGTCAAAGATATATTATTACTACGACCGGCAAGGTTTTATATGTGTAATATTCAGTAGCGTGACAAAATATTTTACGGTACATGAATTCAAAGTTTATTAACCTTTGAAATATTCCTTTGATAGATAGTTGATAAGTGTCGAGGACTTTCCTCGCGTATCGGGAAAACAACGCGTATCTTTTTGAAAAGCCGTTAATTGCGTCCTATTAGAGGTGTGCGACATTAATTTTATCTCCTTCGATTAATGTGTTTACAAGAGGCGCGGAAAGGTCAGTTTCTTTGACGCGGTTGCATTTAACGAAATTTACGGTTGAATTTTGTCGCTTCGAAATAGAAATGCGCGAAGAGACATTTTTTTTTGTTAAAAAGAAAACACAGACAACCGGAAATCTTTGTTGTTGTTTGTTGTGGCAAGCGAAATGGAAGTTTTGATATACGGCATCCGCAAGTTGATGCCCCTGGCAATCGTTCAATGTACGTAAATAATTTTACAAATTTAAGCGGAAGGACGGATTTTAGCACGTTATATAACGAAGTATCAATTATTGAGGATCGTTTTATCGTCACGTGCCTTCTCGGCCTATTAAGTTGTAATAACAATTATACTTTGTATAGTAAATGTCAAGGTCTTGATCTGTATTATATATATTATTGTCTCTTAGATTGTGACAAACCAGTCGTGCACTTTAATGATTCTTTTAACGACCATTTTCAGGGACAATCGCTAGTGTTTCCACTGTTTCAAATCTTATTATTATTAGTTTTTAATTATCTACCGTGTTCTAATATTTCTCTGAAAAAGTTTGCCGTTTCGTACTAATTGGTGTTATTTTAGTGTAACCTTGTGTAACAAAAATTGTAACATATTGTAACAATTTTAGTTCCGTTATTTAATAATAGCGTGCACATCGTGTAAACTAATCAAAGTTTCAGGACGAATATCGTCTCACGGTCGATCTAACATAAAATGGAATAAATATAACTATAGCCGACGTTTACGGTGTAACGCAAATTACAACGTTACACGCTTTTAACACAAAACATCTGTAATTTACCACGTACGTTACTAATAACGAAGAAACTCGATTCAATCGTCAAACTGGTTCGTTAAATTGGTCACCAAACGTTAAAAAACTACACGATCGCGTTACGTTTTTACGTTTTCAATTAATAAGACCTAATACACATTAACATATCGTAATTGTAACGCAATAAGTTGGCGCATTGCAACTTAAACGCAAATTTTACTGTAGGTACTAATCAAACTAAATATAAAGAGTATATCGCTTCTGATCATGAATCAACGTGATGTTGGTGTTCTAAGGGTCGTTTTTTACCTTCAATAGATGGCTAACGTCTTTTATATAGAACGATGATGACCATCGCGTTGTTTGTCAAATATAAAATAGATACCTACATACTCGTACACAGAGTGTTTCAAAACTTATGTTACAGAAGAATATGGTAGATAGAGGGCACGAATTTGAGACATTTGAAACAACTGTGGGGCGCAACTAGGTTTAAAGCTAAATTTGGGGCTATTTTTGGGTTAGGGGGGGGGCGCAAGTTAGACACTTAACCCAGGCGTTTCATGTCCTTGTTGCAAACGGCGTTGCAAACGCAGACGTTTTTCATTGGTCGCATTCAGGGAATTGTAGCGTCGAAACGCTGCAGCGTTGTAACGCTTTATCTTGCCTGAATAAACATTTTTGGTACTAGTTATTTTTCAGCTTTTAATTCTTAGGTTGGAAATTTTGTTTGTAAAACACTCAAATTTTTATGTAAAACTTGCCTTGTAATATCTTCAACCTTTCTTCTTACGTTACTGCAAGGGAAATGACTTCGTCTCCGAATTGTAACGTTATAAGCCATCTTTATTTTTTGCATAAACCAAAACATACACAAGCAACATAATTTGTTACGTTAGAACGCACGGATGCATCATTGCTTTATTTAGTTATAAAGCGTTAAAGCGGAATATTTATATGCTTTAATGCTTTACTAAAGCGCTGCAGCACTGCGAGTAAAGCAGACGCCATTCAGAGCAACGCTTCGATAAAGCGCTACCATTCCCTGAATGCGACCATTGATTAATGCGTGTCCGGTCGTGCGCTGATACGACGCTACTGTAGTTGTAGTGTTACGTACATATGAGAGCGGTTGTTATCTTTACGTTCAGCAGTCATCGGAGAGACAAAAAATTGAGCAGTACAGTCTGACAGTACAATACGACGACTTTAACGCCGGACATACATTAATTAATGAAAACTGCTTGTTTTCGCACTTTCTATCAATCACATTGTTCTGGAACGCCCTGTATAGGGCAATGCAAAATTCTATAGGTACAAATTTTAATGGAAATAACAAGCAATAAGTACTTGCTATCCTCGTTTTCGTTTATGACTTTACGTTCACGATGTGATGTTATCTACTGTATACGTCCAAAGCAACTTAACACGTTCGTTGCAGCTACCATCAGACACATCGTGTGATGTCTGGGTAAAAATACATCGCCTGTCGATTTTCCTATACGTCGACCGTCGGAAAATAATTATTACCAACTGTTATGGCAACATGTCGATGGCAATTGCTCAAATTCCACGTTTGGTGGAATTCCAGGCTGTGTCTAAATCGTTGGAAGATATTAATTACTTTTCGGCGGTCCCGATTAGCAGCGTTTCATGTTGAAAATCGACCACCGGCGCATTTTCGCCCTTAATCTTAACGCGCTGTCGATTCCCGAGAACCGGTGCCGCAGTCGACGTGTTAAGTTGATGCATAACGTCTAATTAAATAAATAAAAATGAGCACGATTAATAAAATTTAAGACTCTAGTTCAAGTCTAGCCGTGTTACAATATTACAATTTCATTGTTTGAGGCACGCGAACGTCGTTTTAATGTAGGTATGCGATACGTATGTACACATTATTTAAAAGTTAAGAATTCCAGATTGTTTACACAACGTCTGTTCAATAACGTACCAGTGTACAAATCGAAACAATGCCGATTTTTTCGCGTTACCTCACTCCGTAAAAATTCGCGAAGCCTTCCCTATTAAAGTACTGCGTATACAACGTTTACCGTTCAATTTATTTTCCACATTTGGTGTTTAAGAGTCGCGTTTCTAGAAATAGCTCGACAAAAAGAGAAGCACGCTCGAAAAACCACTATTGCGCGTATACAAATGTTACATAAAACGCCTTAAACAGGTTTCGCATCTTTTAATTACTGCGAACTTTTATTTTCTTTTATCAGTAAGTAAACTTCGGTCGACTGTCGGCCGAAATGGGAGTTCGTTTTTTAAACGGGCGGATTAAAAATACCTATAATTGTAAATAAAATTACGTAACGATTTCCTGTAACGTTTTTTTTTTTTTTTTAATTTACCAAACGAGCGCCTCTAATACGTGGCGCCATCGACGTAGGTATGTTTAATGTTCGACGTGAACGCTTCACGCACCGCTAGCGATATTAAACTTCGCGCTATTTTAATTAACCTCGCCTCCGGAATCGGCTAATAGGAACTAAAATAGTTTATTAAAATCATTTTACTAATGAGAAGTTTTAACGGTTATCGTTTTGGCGTGGTGCACCGTTGCGGCCGGTTCTATATCTAACTGCTTTCTCTGTTAAAGATAAAAGAACGATTTTTAAATTGTTACGCGAACGGCGTCGTGTTACAAAGTGCCGTTTCGTGTGGTAATTTAATTAAATATCGGGCCAAGACGTTCGAAGAAACTGGAAATGCAGTAGCTCGATCAAAATCGATTCAAAATCATAAAGCGGTTACAATGGAAACACATTTTTTTGGTACAAGATGGTACCGCTGCCCGTGTAACAAAGGATTCCTTGGAAGATCTTCATCGGCTGTTTCCCGGAAGAGTTGTTATCCGGATAGAAGATATTAATAGGCCAGTAGGAAATCCCGATTTGATTCCGGTGGATTATTTTTAATGGGTTATCTTAACGGCAAGGTTTGTAACTCGTTACCATCAAATCTGGGATAATTCAAGTACTAAAATAAATAATAAGTGGGAGATGAAATCAGAATTATGACCCATTCATTTTGACTTATCGTCGACACGGGTGGTCTATGTAGTATTGTTTAAGGGATGTAGACCGATAGGGATCGCAACTGTTAGAGACGCGAGTTTCGGCTTAAAATTAAAACTGGGCGAGTGGAGCCCACGCGAATTGGAGCTGAGAATCGGTAAAATATTTTTGTGATATCACCTTCAAAATTATTTACGAAAACGACTGGCATCTTTTAACCTTAAGAGCCATCCGTACCTATTTCTCTTATGGGAGTTCCAATGTTAAGTTCCGCACCCATATTTTTGGTAATAGAAAAGATATCATAATGATTCTAGTATCTACTATTTTATCCTTAGACAATTGCCTACAAATTGGTTTTTGTATTTTGTCGATTTTTAACTTTGAAATGTGTAAAATCATCAGGTAAATACGCAAGTATAAATGGAGACAAAAAGTTACTGTTTGCTTAAGCCAATCTGTAAGATATATTTTTGTAAAATCGATTGGTGCAAACCAAATGTTAAAATTTTAATAAACAACGTCGTTATCGATGCGGAACTTTTTGATTCGGTTCGATTTTAAATGTTCTCTCCGAGTTTGGTAATTTATGACAGGAATTCAGTCAGTATTCACAAGATCGTAAAAGAGACCCTAAACTAACCGGCTCGCATTTTACCCTGTTGTCGAATAGATGGTCGATTTAACTTGACCGACTTGAAAGAATGATTTTTGTTGTTGAATATGTATCGCATGTTTTCAAGAGCGCATTACTGATACATATTTATTCACTATCCAACTTTACACTGAATTACTCAAAAATCGATAATCTGATAATTTACTACATAATAATTATCATTATGTTTATTCAAAACCAGATTTCGCTTTGGTAAAATAACATTTTCCTAGAACCATAATTAACCATAACAAAAGCTTTGATCCCACAGGTACAACTCTATAATCGCTTATAAAAAAAATAGTAGAAAAAGGTAGTTTCTGGAAGGAATTTCAAAATTATTGTTGACGTCTTAGTTACCTTATACCGGTCTTGTTTGATATTTATTGAGTTGTTATAGCGCTTTTGGAGAGTTATCCATACAGTATTTTATAAGTGTTTATTATTATTTGCAAAATTTGCAAATTAAAAAACCACAAATACTGTAAATACAGTAAAACATTTGTTGTATAATACGCTGTCAACACATTTTCCGTCACTAAAACATGTAAATACATACGAAAATGTTGCGAAGAAAGAACTAGAAAAAAGCATTAATTTGAAAAGAAAACCATGTGGATTATTTATTGACCCAGATAAATTTTATCTTGGAGCATCACCGAATGGTATTCAGCAAAAACTGAAAGTATCGTAGAAATTAAATGCCCTTTGTTACTTTTAACCTAAATCTTACACCGGAGGAAGCCATCCGTTAAAAAATACATTTTGGAAATACCAAAAGGATGGTAGTTATACGATTAACCAACTTCATGATTGATATTTTCAAATACAGGGGCAATTACGTGCGACTCAGAAAACGAAGTGTATTTTGACTGTCTGGACTGGAGTAAATAAAATAAAAATAGATTATGTGGAAAAAGACGACGATTTTTGGAACACAAAAATGAAAACTAAATTAGATTACTTTTATAAACATTGTCAACTTCCAGAACTTATAGATCACAGAGTGAGCAGGAATATGCCACTCAAAGATAATAAAAATGCAAATTTAATGTAACCCATTGAATAAAAATTGTTTGTGTTGTTTGTATTTTTTATTTTTGGAATTTATGAAATAAGTTTTTAAAAACATTTGAAAATTTCTGAAAAATGTTTCATGGGTCATATTTTATTGTTCGCGCAGTGACGTTACGATAGAACAGATATCTACGTTTCTGCCAAAACGCCGCCTATATCATATTGGTAAGGTATTGTCGTTTTTAAGTTGCAGTTGTGATTTTATTCAATGAGTAGTAGTGTCCTTGTAGGTAGTGATTTTGTAAATTATTATCAAATCTACTACCACACGCTCATAAGTATAAATATAAGTAATTTATTCCATTTGTTTCTTTGCGTGTCTTCATAATATGTTACTCAAATCTATATTGTTTCAATATCTATATCACAACTGTTTTTATGAGATATCTATTCAAATTATGAAACCACATTTCCAGAAGAAAACGAATTACTTAAATTATCAGCATTATAATTTTATATTATTACAGAAATTTTATTTAATTGTACGAGTAAACATTAACTACAAATTACTAAATTTTTCATTCCCATCATTTTAAAATTGCATGACTAAATAATAGTATTGAAGGGGATGGCAAAATTTCACCACGTGCGTCGTTCCGTTATTCGACAAATCGGCAAAAATGGTACGAATTTCAAGGTTACGGTCACTTCGAAGTCGTCGTACCCTTTTTGATTACAGTCCCTACTTAGGTAGCCTAATATTTTCGTCTTACTTAGAAAAAAATGTGCTCTCTCTAAGATTTTATCTCACGGTACTACTGAGTCCTCTTAAAACATGCCGGTGTTGTCGGAATACAAGAAAATAATACGTTTACGAAAAACCTAGTATATCAGCGAAAGTTTAACATTTCGAAAAGTTTGAAACGATGTGAAATGAAAATATGGAATTTTAGAGCAGCTATAGATGACTCAAAATTATAGAATTCATGTAAAATCTTAAAACCCGAACAATTCAATTTGCATAAACGACGAACCTACGTCGTTACACTTTTAAAACTTGTTAAACCTAATTACGAAGAAACACGAAAGTCGGAACTGACGAGAGAAGTTTCTCCGAGAATCACCATCGAGAACTTGGAAATGGTTAAATTTTCCTCGACGAAGAACGTCGCAGCTCTTAATTCTTCGATATCATTCGGAAATAAAATGCTCGCATTCCCCACATAAATATGGATCTTCTACGTCGAAAAAATTTCAAAGAAGCGAACTCGGAAATTACAAAATATCAGGAAAGAGATGACCCACTTGTCTCGAACGATCTTAAATCGTTTCAGTTGTTTATGGCCTCAAATTATACGGTCTCCGGAGCCAAACCTCAAATCTTACAACCTAAAGATCCACCGATAGAAAACATGAATAGAATCTTCACATTATTACATCACCCAAATAATCGGTGTGCATCTACGTAATAAACCGCATCGTTACAAAATTAGTTCGAAAATCTCTCACGAATACCAAGGGAAAGTAACATAAGACCACAAGTCGTCTCATATTGCGTTCGGCACATCATCTACGACACGATGACATAAAGTGTTTCCCCATTTACTTAAGCAATGCTTTCACTCAAGGTCCGGGTGATAGAGAACAATCCGCCTTTTGACCCTGAAAATTTGATTACCCACTATATAGTTTTTTCGTTTTACATAATTTAAAATTATGATACTGTTGTAATAGATTTTTAATCAACGTTATGTCATGCCTTACGGATTTAATTTAGAAAGGAACTTTTAAGTAGTTTATTAATACGCATCCGGGTCGTTCAAATATATTGTAAATCATCTCATGTATGTCGTTAGAATTTTTTTTCTAGAAAAAAATCCTCATTTTATCGGACACAACTAACACAATGCACGGGCGGTTATTCTTTCGGAGTACGCCTCGTACGTGCACGCCGCTTACTTGACCCAATGCGCGGGCACCGTTGTGATGACAACCGTTCGTCCAAAAACGTCGAAATGATTTTTTGCGGGCTTGTGGTCAGCAAAAAAAAAATATATATATAAATTACTATAATTGAAACGTCTTGGTCGTCCATTAGATCGCGCCAAGTTAATCTAGGTTAGTGGAATTCCAAATTTAGCACTCCAATAAATAAGTAAACAGTATACTTTTCCATTTAATAACTCAAAATATCGTTATGATCCAAATACTGAGCACTGTAACGTAACGCATCAGAAAACGATCGCCTTATCGCTTTCACGGGTTCGTGTTCGTACGCGACCTTTTTTTCTCGACGTTTTTTTTTACACAACAACTGCTCCGAATTTTGAAAGATGGAAAAAGACGACTCGAAGGACCAACGATTGTCCGCAACTACTTACGCATATTTGATAGACAAACGGTTTTAGATTACATTATTAAACGTTATTTTGTGTCAAAAGCTCGAGATCGATTTTATTTTTGGTCAAAGGATGTTTCAAAATCACGTGAGTGATCTAGAAAGTTTAATAATTTATTTAAAGTGAATAACGGAAACAAAATGCAATAATTGCACTATTTTTTTTAAAGATCGAAATGCCAGAACATTGTAAAACGAAATACTAGTACTTTTTTTTATTTAAAATATAATTTCTGATTTGATGATCTTGTTTATGCTGAAAATTTACTTTTCGATATAAATAAATAAAATACAGAGTTATTCAAAAAGATGGATTTTCAATTGGCTATATTTCCTGCACTATACGTTGTATTTAAATTCTGTAAATGACATTTGAAAGGGGACATTTGAAAGTTCAGGAAATATAGCCAATTGACGTTGTCTCCATCTTTTTTGAACAACTCTGTATAATCGGCATTTTAATAATAAATGAATGTTTAATTCTTAATACATTTCTATTTGTTGTGTTATAAAAAAGCTCTTGTTTTTCTTAAATATCGGATTAAAAGCTAATTTTTTTTGAATTTTGAATGTAGGCATCACTATATTGGGCTTAAATTAAAATTTTAAAACTAACTAATTCAAAGGTAATGTTCGCGTTAAAACCGTATATATCTATTTTTAATAATTTTATTTTAAAGTAATCTTATGATTCATATTTGGAAAACTCGAATTTCTGGAGAAAAACCTTTATTTTCAATTTAATTTGATTTATTCAAATATGTACCAAATAATGGGAACGTTCCGTGTCAAATCGACCAATAAAAACATATTTTCGGACCTTAAGATTTCAGATTTGTAAGGTTCTTATATATTTTTCGTACCTATCAAAAGAACGAAAACCCCAAAATTCCAGATTTTTGGGCTCATAGTTTTTGAGCTATTGATTTTAAAAGTTAACACTTTTAACTTTTTAAAAAACTGTTGCTCGTAAATTATTTGATCTAGAGAGCTCAATATGATGTCATTCTCTTCTATTTTTAACGGGCTTCAATATGATACGCAACACGACTACGACGTTTAAATTTTGTAATTTTTGAAGACCTTAAAAGAATTTCTTTTCGAAAATCTCGGCAACACATTAACTTTAAAAAATATACATACACGTTTTAAAGATATTCGTTGACTATTTGTGTGTTAAATTTCATAATGGGGCGCCAATGGGTTCCTATAGAAATGAATTTTTTAATATTATAATGTAGTACGTGAAATTCGCTTTTATCGACTTCCACAACTATAAACTGAATTGCGAGTTTCTATAAACTGAGCATAATATAAAAAAATAATTTCCATAGTAACACATTGGCGTTACATTATGAAATTTTAAATATATATTTTAAAAAATAATTAAAAGGGGCGTTTTTGAGATTTCAAAAAAAAAATTCTTTTAGGGTCTTCAAAAATTACAAAATTTAGACATCATAGTCGTGTTGCATATCAAATTAAAGCCCATTAAAAATAGAAGTGAACGACACCAAATTGAGCTCTTTAGTTCAATTAGTTTTTGAGTTACAATTTTTTAAAGAGTTGAAGATGTTGTGGTTTTGGTAATTGCGATTTTTTGCTTCTATTAAAATTAATAGCTCAAAAAATCTGAAATTTTACAGTTTTTGTTAACTTTATCAAGTTTTATTCTATCAAGTATGAATTTCTGAGATGAGATGTGATTTTGCTTTTGTTTTAATAGTAAACATATTATCGTCGGTTTAAAAATATTTTGCGATTCGAGTTACATATTCAGAGCGTGAACTTCTTTCGTTTCGATTAAAAATTAATAATGAAATTTGCATTTATGGTCCGTGGCGTGAAGATAATAGCCCAAGGCGTTAACCGATAACTATACATGTATACCAACACTAATTACATCCGAAGTGTATATTATAAAATGTTTTACTCGAACGGAAGTTGTCTATTAAATTATGTACTTATTATAATTTTAAATTTGAACTTTTAAATAAGTACAAATATAACAAGATTAATTTATTAAATTATCGATAGACAAAAACGTGTTATGCATAGTAAAATCTCGTTAATAATATATCCGATAATACACTACAAATCGTCGTGTATCTCATTTTCAATGTGTTTTTACACGGTTATTACAAAATACGTTTATTATGTAGGTACCTTATGCGAGGTAATTTCTTTCGGCACTATGTCATCACATTCTTTTCTCTTTTCTCCTTCCGAAGGGCGAATTTTATTCGCGATTTGGAGGCAAAAGTGGAAAGAGCGGATGTACACGAAGTTTCCGAGGCTCAAGCCGCAACGAAATACGAAAATCCATTGTTTCGGCTTCGTTTATATTTTTAAAAAATCTCGAGAAAATACCCAAACATTAGTTAACGATCGCAGAAATTCCGAATAGAAAAGATAAGTAAGGGCTCGGGAGGAATACGAAGTGTCATCTTCAAAGTCCCTTCGAATTCGTATTATCGAGATTTTACTGTATTTAAATATCTGTAGAAATTTTGTTAAAGTGTTAATATTTATGCGGGGCGGCGACTCGGGAGATGGCGATGTTAATTTGTTTGAAAACAACATTTTAATTATTTCTTCAGTTTTCCGGTTCCGGAAATAATTTAATCGATTATTTTCTTTAGCAAAAATTTAGATTTTTGCTAACCGCACTTAGGTGCGGTTTCGCTGTAAAATAATTAGGGAAGTGAATAATTAAGAATTACATATTTTTAACATTAAAATCCCAAGTCATCGCCCTGTACACACGGTTACTTATAAAAGAATTATCGTTTTAAAATTACTGTGATACAATGTTCATTAGATAATGTTCAGCGCGCGAAGTGCACCACCCTTGGGCAAAAAATAAGCCACTTCATCATAACGAGTAGCATTTTACTGCCGGTATCGGTAGTACAAAAAAGTATTTTCTCGTTTAAGAATAATTACTTATTTGTTCTTTTGTCATGTTTGAGAGAAGAAAAAACGTCCCCCTTTCTTGTTTAAAAACGTTTTCAAATATAAAAACTCGAACGCCCGTCAACAATCTATTAATTACAGTTCCGAAAATTTCATTTCTGATTAACGAGCCTTTATTTCTAGTATTATTCTAGTATTTCTAAATAAAACTATAAGCATCTTTCCAACGAATAAGCGGTGTAACATCAAAATTTAAGTCGTGTATGTCCTTCATTCATTTTGAGAAAACGTTTTTTTACGCATACGAGGCCAAAAAAAAGAATTAATTACATAATTCCCATTGTATCCTTTATATTATTTATAATGCCACTTTGTAGTAATGGTACGCGCGCTATACAGTGTGTTAGATTTTATGTGTCACAGCAAATATCTAGGCTATTGTATGAATTAGTAAAAAATGTTATATATGAAAGTTATTAGATTATTTATTCTTAATAATGTGTCAAAATCAAAAAAACAATTGAACATCAAATAATCTAGATAAAATAAATAAATTTAACATTTGAAATGGAACGTACCCAGTATTATTACATATTCTGAAACTACAATAATTTATCTTTACAACGATATATCACATGTTATACTTTTTCATTAATTAACTGGGCGTAATACACTAAATAACTGATCGTGTTGAAATCGTAGACAGTATAAACAATGTGTTGATTAAAGCAATCTCAATAACAGATTATTCAACATAAATACAACATTATGAACAAACCAATATGTGAATAAGTAAGTTAATTATAAAATTGTACGTAACGCCTACCTAACATCTAAATTCTTTGTTCAAAGTGCTCCCCGTTGTTTTTAATACTTTCCCGGAGATCTGCTTATTAAATTTCGTCACACTTTTTGCAACATGTTTGGTGTTATTTGAGCACATGCACTATGAATGCGATTTGTAAGATCCTCTAAATTTTGTGGACATGTAACATAAACTTTTGATTTAACATATCCCCAAACAAAAAAGTCCGACACAGAGAGGTCTGGCGATCGTGCCGGCCAGTTTATAGGGCCACAATTTCCTATCCATTTCGCACCAAACTTTTCGTTTAAAATATCCTTGACGTTCCTTGCATTGTGAGGAGGTGCGCCATCCTGTTGTAACCACATATCACGACGCACTTGTTGGGGTATATCATCCAAATATTCTTCGAATTCTGTCGTAAGGAGATTAGCATACCGTTCAACATTAAGCGTTCCGCGATAAAAATAAGGACCTAGTATAGTATCACCTAATACACCAAGCCAGACATTAATAGAAAATCTGTGTTGGAACCTGCATTCATTATCATTGCATCTGATGTACACTCTCAACATATCCATTTTTTCATTATTAGAATAATAACTATCCCTCATTATGTGTCACGAGATGAAAATTAACAATTAACAATTTACTTAGCCACTTTAACACATAGCGATAACAAGTGAGCGCATATCACGGCCTCCTCGGCTCTACTTAATAGAACATGCAAAGATGAAAGTGTGCGTCGTCGGAACATTGTTTACACTGTACGTGTTCAACGCGTTCGGTTATTACGTTCTATTACGCCTTTAATTAATGAAATAAGTATAACATGTGATATACCGTTGTAAAGATAAATTCTTGTAGTTTCAGAATATGTAATAATACTGGGTACGTTCCATTTAAAATGTTAAATTGATTTGCTTTATCTGAATTATTCGATGTTCAATTGTTTTTCTGATTTTGACACATTATTAAGAATAAATAATCTAATAACTTTCACATACAACATTTTTTACTAATTCATACAATAGCCGAGATATTTGCCGTGACACATAAAATCTAACACACTGTATAGCATCCACTTCACTCAACATCGGCCCGAATACGCAAGCATCGCGCATTGTTTAACAATACGTTATAATTTCTGGAGCTTTTGAACATTAACATTTTTATGAACTTAATTACTTGGTGATCTACCTTCTTTGCCCACCCGCATGTACGCGAGAATTGAAGTGGCAGAAGACTTTTTTAATTAATTAACAAAATTCCACAAAAATTGCATTAAATTATCATATAAGCTTCTGCTTCTCATATACGAAAATATCGTTGTTTTCCGTTTATTTTTCGAATAATCGAGGTGTTTTTTAAATACGCGTAAAAATCACGTTTTTTAAAACATACGTTGCTGTAGTAACTTAACGCCTTAACGCCGGAAAATTATAAAATTACGCATACTTTATGTAGGTAACAAGTATCTTTAGCGTGCGGTTTGTTTGAGCGAAATCCGTTTTTGAGATATAGATTTTCAAATTCAATTTTTAGTTGTATATAATAGTTTCAATTAAAAAAAAAACATACAGTAAGTGCTTGGCGTTTGTTCGGGAAATTTTATAAGTAATTAAAAAGCACGATTGCCTCGATGTTTCCTAGAAACATCTAAATACTCGATAAATACTCGTTTTCCGGCTTGAAAATCTTCATTAACGGATTAAGTGCTCGATATCTAGTTTCAATCCGTTTATTTACGCTCGAAAGCTCACTTTCAATCTTAAAAATGTCCTTTTATCTGTTAAAAGCTTAATTTCCGGTTACGCAACTTTCACTTTCGATTTTACAATTAGAAACTGGCGCCGCACGTTAAAAATCTTGGCACCGGAGAACAGGAACACTATTATTTGCGGTTTAAAATCTCGATCCGTAAACTTTACATTTTCTTAAAATGTCCTTTTTTCTTTTCATTTAAAAACCCCTCGTTTCGGTGCTTGGGATTTATAAAGGCGTCAGTTTCGTCCGAATGTTTTTCTTGCTATTAATTTTGACAATCAATTTGTTTTTAAATCATCTTTTTAGAAACTTTACAGTTAAAATAATTTTAAAAAAGTTTTTTTTAAGTGTTTCTCGATTCAAGATGTCCATTGTGTTCGACGAGGAACTGGACATCGCAATGAAGATTTTAAAATTATGAAATATCAATGGATTTTAGGGGCACATATTTTTGCTCATTTTTATTTCATTTTTCGATTTTGTGACATATTTGTGATTACTTTTATTAAAACCTCTATCGGCCTATCTTTTGTAGTTTTCGAGAAAAAAAATGATTTACAAAATTTTAAGGTATAGACGTACAGGTAAAGCATGTTTTTAAGAAATTCGCATCGGCATTCGAGAGGGTTAGACATAAATTAATAAATGTTATACAGAATGAAAGGCAAAGTATTACCTTTTCTTACAAAAACCATTGATATTTGATTTCTTATACAGGGTGAAATAAAAGTTGAAACGGTTTGGGATAAAAATATGAATTTTTGTACGATGTAATGGGAAATTATTTACAATTAGCATATTTTAAGACTAAAAAATAATTTTCTTCGCAGTCAGTTTTTGAGTAGTACAATTGTCATCTTGCATTTTTTTAAATAGCACTAAATACGGTCATCCAATACGTTATTGGAAACCTTACTTTTTCGTCTTTATAACCATTAGAATTTTTTATAGGGTTACATAGCAAAAAATACAATAAAAGTTAATAAATGTTTGAATTACGCTACGCCTACTAATGTTAGCGTAGGTATTCCAAAAATCTAATAATAAAGAGTTATAGAGTTTCGTATTTATTTATGAGAAATTAAGAAACCGTATGTCGTATTAGTAATTTGATAATTCGATCGATGTTTCCTTTAATAAAACTCGATATGTATTTTCCACAATCTTTTTTGAATTTTCGAGTATAACGAAATTGAAAATGCTTTTTAAAGCATTTAATTAAATTAAAATTTTTATTAAATGCTTTTAATAAAATTTAAAAATTTTAATAGTGCCCTTATAATTTTAATAACAAATAAAAGTGTTATCTATTTAAGCAAATTGATTTTTCCTTTTCGACTGTGTGGGCGAACATGTCAGCAGGACATGTCTTCGGAAGATTTTTTATCATTTCCTAGACACCTTTACTTACTGTGGGGTATATAGAATATACTTACCCCTAAAATTTCATGCTTACATCACAAAGTGTAGGGTTTATGCACTTAGAACCTAGAAATTCGAATACTGCGGATGCAATGCACGCAGTACACCTAAAATCCATCCGTTTCGTCCGATGCGTACTGCGCGTTCGATACATACTAGTCTGCAGATTGCCACTTGTCTGTAACAGACTATAAGAAACAAATTAGGAACTTCTAAATTGTTCTTTGTATTTCCTACCGTTTTCTCGTCATCTTTTTATTTTACCGTCAATTTCCAGCGAAGATTCTTCCGTTGTCTGCGAACTTGTATTATTACATACCTATACCTACGTAAAATAAAATTTCATTCGCGAAATTGGACCGTTGATTGTTTGAGGGGAGCCCTAACCAAGAGCATAACCAAGCGCGATTTTCAGAGAATTTGTCTTAGAGCTTAAAGGTCCATGTATTTGCACTCTATACATGGAGAATCAGTCGACAAAGAAAGATCCTACTAATCGTCGTACTAATCCTTGTTGTTTGTAATCTTTTTAGAGAACACAACACTTGCGCACTCACACGCAAAAAGGCCTTATTAACCGAACTAGCATTCCTCGCGCACGCGATAAAATACGACGCCTTAATTTAAAGAACGAACTACCGAAACAAGCACTACCGCTCTGTACCGCTAACGCGAAAGATCTGAAGCGGTTTTGCCAGAATTCTATATATAAATGCATTCGAGTTTATACGTGGATACTAGGAAATCCCAATTTTATTTTAAAAAGTTCAGTTCGCACTCCGATAAGTTATCACGTGAAAGTAGGTGGATTAAACTTTTATCTGGTTTATGGTTTGTAATAGGAAAATTTTCGATGCTTAAGGTCACAGGAATAGTTTTTAAATTAAAAATAGAGTAAACTTATAATTCTGCGGTATAATGGCAGTAGGTAGTGATCATTCGAATAATTTTACTGCATAAAAATACATAATTTTAGAATAAATTTCTTAAAAAGTAAATATTTTAAAAATTTTCGGTCATTATTTGCATATATTTTTTAATCAAACTCCACCGCGACCCCTGTAATAGTCCGAGTTCCCATCGCACAAAAACCTACATCACGACACCACTAAAATTTTCTTACAATTCAGTGTGTTTAAGAGTTAATATTTTGAGAAATATCTAACCGGTAGCAGATAATTGAATTTTTGTTTTAATCGTTTTTTGTTTTAACTTGATACACTTCGTCCAAACTTATATGCAATCTACGTCATCAATACAAGGTTACTAGATGATGACGTTTCACATGATGACATGATGATGACAGCGCTGTCATCTCGTACCTCGTATTTTGACAGTTCTAATAAATTGTAGTCTTTCTTTATGCCATCTAATATGTGCGCAGGTAAATCGTCTATAGAATATGTCACTTTTCAAACTTTAAAGCGAATTACAAATAAACAATCTAGTAACATTTTTTTGATGACGTGAATTGCATATAGGTTTGGATAGGCCATACTTGATAAAATTTATTATAGACTTTAGAGAAATATCAGTTATTTAGAATTATTGTGGTCTGCCTCGCGAACCTGATAGATCTCCCTCCAAATGAATACATTTTCAATATGTCACCCACTATATGAAACTACATCGCATTGTTTTTTTCAAATTATAGTTTTAATTGTCATTTACACGAACATATACGTCTGCCGATGTAAAAATGTACCCAAGTATGGCAGATTTAATTTTTTTGAAGGCAGCAACAAAAATTCAATCGTCTGCCACCAGATTTTTCCCGCCATATCATCTCTTAAATTCACTAACAAGGGAGGTTAGTCAGGTGGATATCTCAGAAAAATTTGAAACTTTGCAGGATCGCAGTACTAATCCAGAGCCGTATTCCGTTCGTGCTCTAACGCGGTTTAAGAGGGTGGATTTCATCCTAAGCCCGATATACAAAAATAATCATTAATTATTTTTTACATACTTGTGTCAACCAAACCAGGTGTTTTTGTGCTTTTAAGGGGCACACCTAGTGTGACAGCATAAAAAAAGCGATTTTTGGGAATTAAAAAAAACTACTGTATCAATTGTTTTAAAATTTTAAGGGTATATTTATACATATTTTAAGAATACACAGTAAAATTTTTGAAGAAAAAAATTAAATATTTTTTGAGTTTCACGCGATCTCCGACGGCGCTAAAAAAAAAGGTCCTCCATTGTTGCAGTGATTCCGGCCTTCTCCGTGGATGAAACCTAAAAAAAAAATTCTCGTTAAACTAGAAGAAATTGTCCGTACAATGACCCACGGTCGAAAAAAAATCAAAAATTGACAAAATGGCGGCGTTTTTAAAAAAAAGTTGAATTTTACCCAAAATTTTGGTCGTTTTGGTCTGCCAAAATTCGATTTTTGATCAGATCAAAAAACTGGTGGGTCATTGTATGGAGAACTATATACAGAACATGCAGAAAAAATTGGATAGTGATCGGATCATTTGTCTCCGAGTAATCACTGCAGAAAATTCGAAAAGTGCTGTTTCGAGAAAAACGCGTTTAAAGATAAAATGATCGTTTTCACTGTTATAAATGGATTAAAATCATACTTACAGCTAATCTGCTATTCCAGGCCCATATAATTCACCTTCCTCTTCTTTAAAAAGTGCTTGTTGAGCTGAAGAAGCTCTTCTTCGAGATGATCGACCCTCTTTTGAAGAAGCCCGTTGGCGATGATCAGCGATTCGTAGTCTCGTCTCGTCCTTAAGAGCCGCATAATCTATTCATAATCTCAAAACTATTTGAGATATCGATTTAAAATTTTAGTATGTTATTTTTAAAGGTATAACCTATCGAAATATGAAAAAAAACGATTTTTTTTTAAATTTCACACTAGGTGTGCCCCTTAAAACCGGACCATAATGAATTCGGACTATGCGTCGAGGTATTGCTGTATTCATAAACAATTATATCCATTGATTTTCGGTGTCCAATTTTGGTCTTAATCGACCGATATAATTACAGAGATATCGAAAAGGGCTTTTGTATGGTAATAATCGTATACGTATTTAGACGTCGTTTATTTCGAGAAACGTAATTCGATTTTGGTAACGTTACGTTGACGATTACCATTTTGATTTAACGTCGCTAATCGTGTGGCGTCAAAAACATTTACGCGCGAAATAAATGGATTTGTTAAAATTAGAAATTGACGGATCGAGCGCGTCAATTAAATCGATTTTTATCGTCGGCCTATTGCGCTTCGTCATTCAAAAATGGACGAAGATGACGAACGGTTTATAAAACTTCGAAATTTTGCGGAACTTCCCAGAAAACCCAATGACCAAACGACGTGTACGAGCGAGACGAACAAAACAAAAATGAAACGTAAGTAAACGCGGTGATTAATATTAACAGACTACAAGCAGTCTGGCAACGACTGAAGAAATCGACGAGATTTACAAGATACGACAATAGTATAAACAAAGACAAAATTAAGAAATTTATTAGTGCGCCGAAAGACAGATGTTCGCGTGTAGGCGAAACGTACTTAAACCGAAATTGCGCACCCTGGAACGCTGCCAACTGGAAACTTACGTTTATAAAATCGAAGGGAAAAGTTGAATTGTTATTTTTATATGGTTGTATTTATATTTTGCAGATTTACCGCCGACCAGTTAGTCGTTTTGAATTAGACTTAGAACGAAGACGTCCCATGGTACTCGACAATGTAGTTTTCTAATTTCGAAAGTGTATTAAACCGTAATCGAGAACAAGTGAAAGTGCAAGTGTAAACGTACATACATTAAGAAAATGCCTCGAATTGTCGCGGCCCCCGAACAAAGTACGTATCTAAAATGACCGTGCTGATAACAATGGAAATTCTTCGCGTGATCGTATTACTTCTTCTGTTCTGCTTTTATTCGATATTCTGTTTTCCATCGAGGCCCCTGAACGAACGATCGACGGAACTCGCCTGGCAGGCTTGGTTGCTGGTAGACGACCAAAACCAGAACAAACAGTACAATCCCGAGAGCTTCACCAGAAGAAGGATAACGCCGAAATCGGTTTTTATAGCGCCCACCTTCAGTCCGGAATCGCTGCCCGCTTGCGCGGACGGCTATCGTCCGGACTCGATGGGCCGATGCATCAAAATAATAAAGTTGGACGAGGAGGCCCATCTGGATTTCCTTTTGCAAAAACTCAACGCCCAGTTCGGGAACTACGACGACACGGACGAAGAGTTCCAAGAGGACTTGCCGACCGCAGGTCCTTTCCAGCTGAATATTCCCTTGAACGGAACACCCGACGAGGACTCCAAAGGTGATTTGGACGTTGCCATCGTGGTCGCGCCCACAAACGGAAATTTTGCTTTAGACGATAGCTTTAAGGCTAACGTCAAACGGACGAGTGCAACGGAAGACGAATTGGAAACCGAAATGTGAGTAAACAAAATGGTCGATGTCGTTATGCTAATTAACGAACTCTCTGTTTGTTGTCTTAAAAGAAGTAGATTTTGCTGTAGGTATAGTGGCAAACTTTCCATTTCCGCGATTGCATTTAAATCGAAATTAAAAGTTTAATCATTAGACTTTCCCTAATTTTGTTTAATATGTGTGGCAATTGAGCTAATTCCTGTGTAACGATATTAAGAGCTACTTGTTTAATTTACGCCGCAAATTGCCGTATTAATAATTATTTTTAACGTGCAGGCACTCGATACGATGCAACCTATTCTAACAAAAGTTCTAACCGACCATTTCTTCTTTGCCGCTGTTTTTCAAGTATTTCCTTGTCGCGGCATACTTTCGAAGAAGACATTTGCAAATCGTCCGGCATCGAGACGTTCGCTAACTAGGAATTTATTTAAATTATACGAGGACAATAAAACGCTAGAAAGGTGTCAAATTTCTGTTTAAATTAAGATCGAGAAATTATCGATGTTTTTAAAAACTTGGCCATGTAAATATTTATGTATAACTACATAGATAACGGCATGGTCCCCAACACTTCTTATCGGTAATTTGTTATTTAAGAATTTTCAAAATACGTTATTTATCTTTTCTCTTCGCCTTTTATGTAAATTTTATCTAATTTATAAAAATGTTTTGAATTCACTTTGCTGTTTTTTGCTTATTTATTTACTATTGTTATCTTTCGCCGATGAAAAATCTTATTTTGTACTTCAAAAATAAATATTTCGACCTTTTTCTGAGGTTTTCTTCAATGCTTTTTTATTATAAACTGATATTAGCGACAGTTTAATTTTTTTTGCGAACGTAATCAAGACATAAACTATAACTCGTCCACCTGTTTTGATTCTTTTAAGACAAACAAGAAGAGCCGGATTTTTTCTGCATCCATTAAATAATAAAAAAAAACATAAACTGACATTAATATCAATTTATGTTGAAAAACGCCGAAGAAGACCTCCGCAAAAAAGTCGAAATATATGGTTTGAAGTAAAAAATGAGATTTTTCATTGGGGAAATGTCTTAAAAATAAGTAAATTAAATAAGTATAAGAATCAGAAACAACATTTTTTTTAAATGACAAACAAGAAACGTCGGAGAATTTTTGTATTAAATAAAAGAAAAAAATTAAATTGTCATCAATATCGGTTTATATTAAAAAAACACCGAAGAAGACGTCGGAAAAAGGTCGAAAGTAGGTTTGAATTAAAAAAAAATTTCTTTGGCGAAATGTCTTAAAAATAATTAAATAAGTAAATTATAAGAATCGCAAATAACATTTTTTTAACTTTCTTTAAAATGTTTATCGACATTACGAAACATTCATCGATCTATAGAAACTCGATTACCTAAATATTATTATTCCATTAGTTTCAATTATCGATTTTTTTCGAAGAAGCTCAAGAAAAGTTCACTTTCTTCAGCTGTTTATCAAACGTTCTTCGTATTTTCATTTTATTGAAAACAGTCACAGTTAAAACGCTCCATCGACTAAAAAAAATATTTTATAGGTCAAATGATTATTGTTTATCATCGTTTATCTATTAATAACAAAAATCGAAGATAAGAAATGTAGACAAGCGACGTGGCTTTCTATAAATTTCGTCTGGTATTTGATTTCCTCAATCGTTTTTACATAATAATTAGAGTCCGTAACGTTTTGAAAAAAAATCTTTTCAAAAAAAGAAATTCATTAAAATTCTAATATTTTTTTGGACTAACAATTTTCGAAAAACTTAATATTCTTTTATAATTAATCTCTTGCCAATAAATACATAATTCGCGGAGAATATACTTTTTTTTTAAGTTTGTCATCAGGAAACCTTTTTATTTTCTAAAGTTTCAAAAACTTTTGGGCTTTTTAAGGGTTTGGTGGGTACTCACGATTTTAGCGTATTTTTCGCACTAATTTTTAAGGCATTTCGGATAATTGAATCCAAAATATTTTTACGGTAACTATAGTTTATCTGAATAAATAATTTTAATTCGATAAAGTCTGAACGATTTAAAAAAAAAACTAAATTCGAGTGACGCCGATTTCACATTTTTCCAGAGAACAATTTGCTTGCGGAATTAACAAATTATCGCAAAAATTTATTGTTGTTTACGTTTAAAGAAATTAATAAAAAAATAAGTACCTATACAAAAATAACTATAATCTAGTAATCATAATAGTAATTTGGTTTTAATGATCTAAAATGTCTTAAAAATTCGCGAGAAAAATATGCCGAAATCGTGAGTGCCGTACCGTTAACAAAATTCTCCTGAATTGTTCAATTTTTATTGTTGAAATTTTGTCGGTACAGAATTGTAGCAAAAACATTACATTCTTAGTCGTTGTTAATTCGTGAAATTGTAAAGTTAAAAATTACACTTCGTTCATTAAAGTAAATGTGGCATCGAAAAGCTTTAAAAAAAATCAGCAACATCTTTAAAACCGATAAGATTCGAAGCGAGGCACGTTTTCGCGTAAAGATTACGTAAATAATTAAAATTAATATGACGAATAATTCGATTTTTTTATGTAACGATGAAATTTTAACAATTTTCGGTGATTATTTCCAGAAATTTGAAAATGTTTTGAAACGTCAACGTTTAATAAAACATCAAAAAGTTCGAATGTTCCCGTTTGCTCAATAAAATTTCAAAATTATCCACTTCGAAACATGATCGAAATTCGCGATTAATCGAGACATTCATTTTTATTTATTTCGGCAGTTGCACAACGAACGATCTAAAGGAAAATGCCGCTCGAAGGACCAAAAAATAATCGAATCTACCCAGTTTGCCAACTTTTCGGTTAATTTATTCGACGGTTCCGAAATCCGTTCGGTCGAAATTCGAAATTCCGATAATAAAAAAAGACCGTTAGGTAATATCCTCTTCGATACACCAGCTGCGGATTATTCTTGGCCCCGGTATATTTATATTTTAACAGTAATTATTTCTCGTAAATAAATTGGCACGTAACGTACCTACTACACAATGTTGTAAGTTTATGTGTCGCACCTCGATACAATCGACCCAAAAAACGTTCTCTATTTTTAAGTGAAATACTAGGGCTTATGGACTTAATGTGCATTTAACAGTTAGTCGCTCGCGCTCGCTTTTGTGCTTGTATTTACATAAGTCGGAGTAAATTGGTAGTAATAAAATTAGCTTTTTAACACAGTCGATGTTGTGACTATACCTATTATAGCAACACTAGAAAATTGACTCGGTTGTTTCCTTACAGTATTTTAACGAAGATGGGGGCGTGATACAATATTCTTCCACATAAAGTACAAATTTAACCCGTTAGTTTAGTTGTGAACGTATGATCATTCAAAAAATAAACTATAGATACAAATCATCCGCCTGTTTTGATTCTTTTAAGACAAACAAGAAGAGTCGGACGTTATCTGTATAAGCCGTCTTCGTAATTTAACACCTTAACTTACAGAAAAGCGTCAGAAGAAAATCTCGAAATTGAAAATAAATTCTCGGACGCGCAGCAACAGGAAGTGGAAACGACTACGGAACTGACGCCGTCCACGAATTTCGACCAAGAATTATCGACGACCCTCAGAACGACGACGCTCGAATTATTCGACGAGACCACAACGTTTCCTACAGAAACCACGGCCCTAAACGTCGAAGAGGACGCGACAATAATTAGCGATCAGAACGCTTTGTTTTTCCTAAAGCCATCTTTAATTAATACAACACACGTAGAAAACGGTACAAACAGTACAGAAGACACTCCCAATGTCACATCAATTGATAGTTTAACGACCGTTTCGCCAAATCCCACTTCGACCTTTTCCGAAGACCGTTTTCAATCCGAAAGTGGCGTTCGTTTCCCGTCAGCGACGGACGACGCGACGCACCGCGTCGGTTACGTCAAGTTTCCAGAGAAAGTTACCCAAAACCATCTCTTACCTCACATAAACACTTATAGCGATCAGTTTCGCGAGGAAAACGTTCAGCAGCTCTTCGACGAGTTTTTAGCGAAAAATCGACAAAGCAACCTCGAGTCGGACCAGAAAAACGATCACGTATACAACCACAGGAATCGCGATAAGAATAGCAATTTTTGGTCTATACCGCAATCTTGGAGTGAATCTAGTCCGCAGAAACCCATAGTCTTAAGGTTTTCGCGAAGATCGAACGGCAGGCACGTACTGGAAGAGCACCTACGTCCGCGCGCTCAAAATTACCAAACCTTCTACAGGGAGGTGCCCTCCGAAGATTTCTCTTACATATTCGGAGTTGATCCGCACACTCGGAGAAGAAACCGCAGATGATACTTTCTATGTAATTACCTGCACGTCTGTAGAAATGTCTATTTTTAAAAATATGTATATATATTATATAAGTTAAGTAAGTAGTCGTAATTCTATGTTAACGTTTTTGTATTTATTAAGTAATTTATGATCGTGTAAGCGTGTGTATTGTTGTAGATCAGCCAAAAATTTAATAGAGTAGTGCCAAATAAGTATTTCCATTGCACAAAAACGTATGTACAACGAAGTTTAGCCTTTTTGGTATTGCATTTACTCGAATTATGTAATTGTAAAGTATGTGTCTCTTTATTCGTCACGTAGTTGTAATACCAAAGATCCCAGGGACCGCTCGAAGGACCATCATCTTACCATTTATGTATCTAAATTTGTACAAATGTATATAGTAGTTTTGTAGCGTAAATATCGTATTTATAATAATTGATGCTTGTATTTATTACCTACATTTGATTGTATAGTGCCAGTATAAAAATCACATATTATACAGTGAAAATATTTTGTAGTTTGGATCTCTTAGTAAGATTATGCGCTATTAATTGTAATTTTGGATTTTTTTAACGATGAAAATTTAGACGACGTCTATCAAAATCGAAATTTGTTGTCTCGACAACAAAGCGAATTGCTCTGTTAGTAACTTTGATCGACAACGACAACGAAATTTTTTAAATTCACCACTAACAACCCTTAATGTCCTTAAATTTTCAGGTAAAAATTGCAGTAGTATTCGGCCGAACGCTTCTGGTCTTTTTAAACGGAAAATGGAGGGACCCGCAACGAAAAATATAGAATCGAAATAAAAAGCCGGGCACGTTATTGTCGAAAATCAAGACAAAAGGACGAATCGTAAGTAATTTTTGATACCTATTTATAGTTGACGGCTACCAAGGGTTAAATTAATCTATCTACCTACACTTCCTTCGAGTAAAACCTAAAATGATATGTGACGAGTTCATTCTCTTGAGTTTTATTAAACCCGATTTATTTTTTTGTTCTATTTCATCGCCTTCCTTAAGGCTATTTGGATTCTAAAGTACAAAAGGTAATTGAATCGAGTGAAATGTATTTTTAAATTCGTTCACAGTGCTGTTTTAATGCACAATAATTCATGCAACTCGTACAGCAAATTCAAGAGTGTTTATCGGAAATAGAATCTCATAATTTCATCGAACTAAATGAATGAATATGTTTTTCGAACGCCATTTAATTAAAGAACAACAACAATCCATCCGAGTCTCAACGAATGAGTTCAAAAGTTGACCCCAAATATCTGCTATCGTAACAGACTGCAAAGAGAGCACGAGATGTTAGTCTTAGAAAACTTTTTAACATCTTTTTAAAGAAAAAGGACTTAAAATAATTTTTTAAATCATTAAAATGTAGATATAATAATGGTTTTTAGTTGTACCTAGTTTTTATGTTTTCAACACTAGACAACGACTGTCGAGCCAGACCATTTCAATCTTACATAAAAAATCATATTTTGCTCTGCAAGTATTAAATGTTAAATGTTTTAATTATTACTTTCAAACATTTGGATTTCAAATTGTTAGTTATTTTGTGGTAATTTTATCGAAAAACGAATTTTTTTTTTCACATGTTCATTAAATTGGGTATTTACAATCTGTATATATATATATATACATTCAGTAAATTGTTTGGTATAATTTATAGCATGAGGAAGTAATATCCACTGATATTACTTCGTATTCTGTAGTATGTAAGGGTTAGTTGAACTTAATTTGATTGAGTTTCTTACTTAAACTATAACTAAACCTAATCTAAAAATCGTTTAGGTAAGTCTAACGGGTCACATCTTTGGAGTCGAGGGATGTATTGTCTGTCTAATAACGCCACAGCTAAATCATTAGGGTGCACCCTAAGTTTCGCTTGATATTTTTCACTGGCACTTTGGACTTCCTGCTTAATTGTAGGTACCGGAACATCCTGTTGTAGTAACCAGTTAGGAACATACCAAGGAGCATTTGTGATGATCCTGATTATTTTGTTCTGGTATCGTTGTAGTATTTCCAGGTTTGAATTACTGGCAGTTCCCCAAAGTTGGATGCCATATGTCCAGATTGGTTTTAAGATGACCTTATAGAGTAGCACTTTGTTTTCCAAGGATAACTGGGACTTTCTCCCGAACATCCAATACATGTTTCTTAGTTTTAATCCAAGTTGCATTCTCTTTTTCATGATGTGAGTCTTCCAAGTAAGCCGTCGATCTAAGTGAAGTCCTAAGTATTTTACATTGTCGTTTTGCGGGAGCAGGGTATTATATAATGCTACCGGGGGGGCAGGTTTCTTTCCGGAGGGTAAAAGTTACCTGTGTGGATTTTGTTTCGTTAACCCGTATACGCCATAGTTTCAACCAGGTTTCTATTCTGTTGAGGTTTCGTTGGAGTAACATTGATGCTCTTTGAGGATCGGTATGGGATGCTAACACTGCGGTGTCGTCGGCATAGGTAGCTACTAGTGTCTGTGGAGTGGTTGGTAAATCCGCTGTGTATAGTACGTACAGGATAGGTCCTAGGATACTTCCCTGCGGTACTCCGGCTTGTATTGGATGAAGACTCGATTGCGCGTCTTTAAATTTTACTTGAAATCTTCTTTCCGATAGGTAGGACTTAAGTAATTCATAATAAGGCAATGGGAGGACTTTCTTGATCTTGTACAGCAGTCCAATGTGCCATACCTTATCAAATGCTTGGCTTATATCCAAGAACGCAGATGAGCAATATCTTTTAAGATGCAGGTCGTGAGTTACTTTAGTTACAACTCTATGAACTTGCTCTATTGTACCATGACCTTCGCGAAATCCAAATTGGTGATTGGGTATGAGTTTTTGTTGTTCAAGAGTTGGCTTTAGTTTTTTTAGAAATATCTTTTCAATCACTTTTGATAAGACCGGCAGTAGACTGATCGGGCGATATGAAGTCACTTCTTCCGGATTTTTGCCTGGTTTAGGTACCATGACTATCTGCGCCATCTTCCACTGATCCGGGAATATGCGTAATCTGAAAATGGCATTAATTATGTATGTTATCAGTTGTATTGCCTTTCGTGGCAGCTCCTTCAGGACGAATTAAATGCAGTTTATTTAAACATTTTGAATAAATTTAGTTACTACATACTAAGGTACTAAGCCTTGTTTATTTCCTTAGAAATAATTGTTGCAACAATCGTTTCTATGGAGATAAACACGATGTAGGGCCAGTTGTACATACAATGCAGGCTTTAACTATAATTCGTAATTTAAATTTTTCTTAGTTACCATTGTTATTGCTATTGAAATGAACAGTTCAATGACTAGGATCAAAACAAATTAGACTTTAAATTAAAATAGTTCTCTAAATCTCTTTGGTTTTGAAATGATTCCATAAAAAAGTGCCTTTTGTACCGCTATTTTATTTATCTGTGCAGTTTAAAGCGCATTTACGATAATTCATTAAAAAATATCGCTCAACGGCACTTTTTATAATTGCGCCTATTAAAATTTGAATTTAAAAATCGGAAGTTAAACGGAAGAGTACGCCAAGCGAGAGCTTTTCGAACTATCGGCGACTGACGGTTTGAAATATAACCTGTTTTTTGTCCGAATACTTCGTATAAGTGAAATTAAAATGTTCTACTGCAATGTCTACAATTAAATTAGTACGTAGGGCCTTTCACACAACGAAATGTCACTTTAAGAAGGTGGTGCCCGATAACCTTAAAGGAAAAGGTACGAGTTCGGCGCAATGGTTGATCCGGCAATTGTCCGATCCCTACGTCGAAAAAGCGAAGATCATGAATTATCGGTAAGTCGCAATAACACCTGCTATAATTTCACCAACAGATTTATAGTTGTAGGAGCGCCTTTAAGCTGATAGAAATGGACGACCGCTTTCGATTTTTAAACCACGGACAAATAGTTGTAGATTGTGGAGCAGCACCCGGTTCTTGGACGCAAGTTGCCGTGCAACGGGTTGGTTCGGGAACCGTAATTGCAATCGATAAACAACAAATTTTTCCAATAGATGTGAGTCTTGTGTAGTTTTATCGTTTCTAACTTACGGAGGTTTTTTTAAGGGTGCTACGATACTCGGCAACCGCGACTTTACTTTAGAGGAAACCCAGAACAAAATTAAGGAGATATTAAAGGAACAAAAAGTGGACGTTGTCCTGTCGGACATGGCACCGAACGCGACCGGAATCAAAGAAATGGACAATGAAAATATCATAAATCTGTGCTATTCGGTTCTGCGGTTTGCTGTGCTCTTTTCGAAACTCGATGCGACTTTAGTGTTGAAAATGTGGCAAAGCGGATACACCAAAAGTTAGAGAACGACATATTAAAATTTTACAAGAAGGTGCGGACAGTCAAGCCGCAAGCGAGTAGATCGGATTCGGCCGAAATTTTTTTACTGGCGCGGCAGTTTAAAGGACTCAAAGGTACTTAGAAACTTTTATTATATAAATATTAAATAAAATGGTTTTACAAATGATCTTCGTTCATGTATGAAATCGCGATCCTCTCTATATCGTCTAAACTCAAATTTTGCGCCTTGCAATGGAAATCTATCATAAATTCGTCGATAATTCGTTTGGTATGTTGTTCGGAGTAGTATTTACGCAAAAATCGTTCAAGTACTTCTTCCAGAGAGTCCTTCTTTTTAATTAGGAGGTGCACTTTGGCACCGTCTTTGATTTTTGGATAAGAGGCGATTGTACGGTCGTCAGCTAGAACAACACCAAAGTAAACTAGTTGCTGGGTGGCGATCGGTATGTTCATATGTTTTTTAACCTCTTTCTTGATATCTGATATTTTTGTGTCTGGGGCGACGTCCACACAACAATAAACTTCACCACATATATTTTTTACCTGAATTTTCATTGTTCTTAACTAATTTTTGGAACTTATGCAAATATGTGAGGTTATATAATTTAGGTTAGAAGACGACTGCGTAGTTTGTCGAGGTACTTGACTTTTTCGTGTATTTTATTGTCGATATTTCATTGTACAATCATGGCCGCGTCAACGTTGATGCAATTAAAATACATTTAAAGTAACATGCGTAATTAATGAACTGAATTAACAAGTTTCTAGGCAAAGTTCAAAACATATTGTTGAACTAACTTAAAGGACGTTTTACGTCGACAATAGAATTTTCTAGGTGCTATTTATCGTTTTAGGAGGTGTGTCGCAAAGGTAATAAAACTATTTTTTTGATGTGCAAGTTAGTGGCATTTTATACAAAAAGAATGTAATGCATAAATATATGCGATTCTCCCGTATGTAGTTTGGCCCGTTGTACGAATTTCGAATAGGATTTACAAAGTGGCATTTTGGTCCGATAAATGTAAACAAAACCCAGGTAAAATAATAGTAAAACGTCCTTTATTATTTTCTTGGTACATGAATTACACATATGATAGATTATAATTGTTTTTTTTAATGTAATGTAATGTGATGAAACTCGAACTGTAAATTTTATCACAACTACAAGTAGCTAGTGAAACACAAACGAGGAGATCCAGTTTACCGAGTAAGTTTCCATTAAACTAATTTACGAAAAGGTCAATCATATTACACTGTTTCTTTTTTTAGTTGCATCTCTCAAGATTAATGTAATATGGCTGGCAAAATAAATCAGAAATCCGCAACGGAAATCGTTCAATCCACTAGGACGGTCTTCGACACTGGAAAAACCAAATCGATCGAGTTCCGCGAAAAACAATTGCGGTCCCTCCTGAGATTGTACGAGGAGAACACGTCGGCCATGATAAATGCACTGTCTGCGGATCTACATAAAAGCAAACAGGAAGTCATTGTGTTGGAGGTTAATTTTTTAATCAACGACATCAACAACACCCTTGCGAATCTGCATGCGTGGACCGAACCGGAGCGGCCGCCGAAGGTTTTCGCCAACTGGCTAGATCAAGTTTACATCTTTAACGAACCGTACGGCGTTGCCCTTATACTAGGATCCTGGAACTACCCCCTACAGTTAACATTGTTGCCCCTTGCCGGCGCCATTGCGGCCGGTAACTGCGTTGTAGTAAAACCGTCGGAAATTACAAGTAACTGTGCCAATTTCATAGCGGAAATGTTGCCGAAATATTTGGATAACGAGTGCTATCAGGTTTATCTTGGTGGGCCCGAAAGGACCACCGAACTTTTAGAACAAAAGTTCGATTACATATTTTTCACCGGCTCGTCTTCGACCGGGAAAATCATTCATGCGGCCGCCAATAAGCATTTGACGCCCGTCACGTTGGAATTGGGCGGCAAAAGTCCGGTGTACATCGATAAAACTGCCGACATCGACACGGTGGCGCACAGGGTGCTGTGGGGAAAATGGATCAATGCGGGACAGACTTGCATCGCTCCCGATTACATCTTGTGTTCCAAAGAAGTCGAAGTCAATTTTATAAAGGCCGCCGAGAAAGTGTTAAAAAATTGGTATGGCAATAATGCGAAAGAGTCGCCCGATTTTTGCAGGATCATCAACGATAGACATTTCCAGAGGCTATCGAAATTACTCGGCACTGGCCGAATCGCTCTGGGCGGCGAAACCGATGCCAAAGATAGATTTATTTCGTTAACGGTAATGGTCGATGTAAAACCGACCGATCCAGTAATGACCGAAGAGATATTCGGTCCGATTTTGCCGATAATAAACATCAATAATGCTTACGAGGCAATTAAGTTTATTAATAAGAGTGACAAGCCGTTGTCTTTGTACATTTTTTCGAACAACAAGAAAGACACGAAATTAATTTTGCATAACACTTCGAGTGGAGGCGTGTGCGTGAATGACACGGTTATGCAGTTTGCTGTTCCTAACTTGCCGTTCGGCGGTGTGGGCTCGAGCGGTATAGGGGCCTATCATGGGAAGTACACCTTCGATACATTCACACATAAGAAAAGTTGTTTGTATAAGAGTTTAGGGTTTTGGCGAAAAGTTGTCGTCGGGTCGTTATCCTCCTTATTCTCAAGCCAAGATCAACATCCTGAAGGTGTTGCTAAAGAAAAGGCCGAGCCTATCTTTTGCTTGCCTATCTCACATTCTGGTGTTCGGATTGGGCATTATTGCTACATATTCTTTTAAATATATTGCTGAAAGATTTTTGTCCGATAAGGGTAATATGCATTAAGTGTTTTATAGGGGTATCTATGGGGGATTTAGAGCTTTCAATTAACATAACCAGGTGTTTAAAACTTGCCAGTAGTGATTGTATTATTCGTTTTGTTGGTGTGTATATTATTTTTTTAAGAAAATAAATGTATGTTTTATTGGTTAAACTTTTTAATTATCATCCGAATCCTATAATAAGTAGTTATATAAAGGGACTTCCTTTTTTAAAAATAGCTTTTAAGTTGTTTGTAGATTTTAAATGTTGTTTTAATAGAAATAACAGAGTATTTAATCAGTACGTATTCAAGCTTTCATGATCGATATTAAGTGTTCAATTTTTTAATTGTTACTTTTAAAAGTTTGGATATCAAATTATTGCTTATTTCATTACATTATACAACTACATTAACCAACATTATCTTTAAATTTTAACTCTAGATCAAAAGCCTCTATTTTTAGTAAATATTTAGGGTATATTATAGTTTTTTTTTTTTTTGTTTTTTTGAAATTAGACATTCTATATCTTCTATTCTTATGAAAAACAATCCGTATAAACATAGGTATCTTCAGTTTTGCTTCGAGAGTATTGGTCAATAATTATTGTCGATAATTTCACTATTCAAAAATCTCCAAAGAGCACTCAATTAACAATAAGAACGAAATAAATAAAACCATCGAGATAATATTTATTCTAGATTTTGATTTTAAAAGTTACAAGCGCGTTTTTTTATTTTTAGTTACCATTTCGTACACCTCTGCCTCGTATAAGTAAACAGACCCTCTCCGGATGCTTTGGCCGATTTTGATTTTGCCACACCGTCGAGCTTAAACATTATCGAAACAAGGCGAGTTTAAATTTTTTTTTTTTACCTTTTCTAGAAAACTAACTTATATACTTATGTATTAATTTTCGAGAACGCCTTATTTAAAAAAAAATGTTTCATTTTACCGTTCTGTGCATTTAATATTTAAATTCTAGGTAAAAATTTCTCGGGCATTTTATCGAAGGGCTTGTGTTGATATATTCAAACAATTTCCATCATTTAAAAAATAATTTATTTTCGAAGGTTATTCATTTTGATATATGTAGGTACCTAATACAAGAATATTCTAAGCAGTTATCACTACCTAATTCTTAGCTTATCACCGTATTATGTGATAGATAATTTTATGTTTATCATGATGGCACTTATGATGACAAAAATAGTTCTCAAGATATTCTAAGAAAAATGCTATTTGTTCCAAAATTATAACTTTTATGGCGCGAAAACGAGCCTTGTCGCTGTTTTATGCATTACTTATCTAGCTGGAGGACTACGAATTCCAAAAACTTGCAGTAAATGGGATTGTTTTACGGACTCCACGTTCAACAGGACTTCCTTCGCTGGAGGACCTCGACTTCAAAGCACCGGAAGAAGAAACTGAAGCTGTAGGAGGTGTCGGTAAGCTTTCCTAATTTTCAGATGCCGACTTCGAGAACGTCTTGTAAAGCCGATCGTTTCGCGAACTGGAGCCTTGTCGAGTTCAGCATGGCTTTTCTAGCTGGAGGACTTCGAATTCAAAAAACTTGCAGTGAACGGAATTGTTTTTGCGGACCCCGGTGTTCACGCCACGTTCAACAGGACTTCCTTCGCTGGAGGACGTCGACTTCAAAGCACCGGAGAAGAAACTGAAGCTGCACGAGGTGTCGGTAAGCTTTCCTAATTTTCAGATGTCGACATCGACAACGGCTGCAAAGCCGACCGTTTCGCGAACTGGAGCCTTGTCGCGGCGTTCAGCATGAGTTTCCTAACTGGAGGACTTCGAAATCGAAAAACTTGCAGTAAATGGGATTGTTTTGCGTACCCCAGCATTGACGTCACGTTCAACAGGACTTCCATCGTTGGAGGACGTCGACCTCGAAGCACCGGAGAACAAGAGACTATCTAATTTTCAGATGTCGACATCGAGAACGTCTGCAAAGCGTACTCTTTCGCGAATTGGAGCTTTGTCGCAGTGATCAGCATGGCTTTCCTAGGTGGAGGATCTCGAATTCGAAAAACTTGCAGTAAACGGAAATGGTTTTGCGGACGCCACGTTCAACAGGACTTCTTCGCTGGAGGACGTCGACTTCAAAACACCGGAGAAGAAACTGAAGTTGCACTAGGTGTCGATAAGTTTTAATAATTTTCAAATGCCGACATGGAGAATGTCTGGAAAACTGACCGTTTCGCGAACTGGAGCCTTGTCGCCATGTTCAGCATAGCTTTTCTAGATGGAGGACCTCGAATTCGAAAAACTTGCAGTAAACGGAAATGTTTTTGCGGACGCCACGTTCAACAGGACCTCCTTCGCCGGAGGACGTCGACTTCAAAGCACCGAAGAATAAATTGAAGTTGCACGAGGTGTCGGTAAGTTTTCCTAATTTTCAGATGCCGACTTCGAGAACTTCTAGAAATCCGACTGTTTTGCGAACACGAGCCTTGTCGCTGTGTTCAGCATGGCTTTCCCAGCTAGAGGACCTCGAATTTGAAAAACTTGCAGTAAACTGTGTTGTTTTGCGGACGCCGGCGTTGACGCCACGTTCAACAGGACCTCCTTCGCCGGAGGACGTCGACTTCAAAGCACCGAAGAATAAATTGAAGTTGCACGAGGTGTTGGTAGGTTTTACTAATTTTTAGATGCCGATTGCGAGGACTTCTAGATAACCGGTTTTCATGTACTGGAGCTGTGCAATCGTATTTAGCACGACTTTCCTAGTTAGAGTATGATGGTTTCGAAGCGACGTGGGTGAAATAGCCCTACAACGAGTGTTAATAATTTTGTGGAATTTTTAGCTGTCAAATTAGAAGAACTTCGAACGTTTGCGAACTCCATCGGCGACGCCAAGTTCAGCACGACGATTTTCGCAGAAGGACGTAGATTCGAAAGGAACCAAAACCGCTCGAAGTTTAGGTAAGTTTCTGCTATTTTTGAATTGCGATTTAAGCATTTCATTATTGAAAATTGTTTGTATCCATTGCGAGAATTCTAGATAACGAAAGTTTTCATGCCTAAACTGAGAAAGTTGCAGATACCGAATTATGACATATTCGCTATTAATTATGATGGCTATTACAAGCTACTAAGGGTTGGTTTTACAACTAACAGATAAGCTGTTCTCGCAATAATTTTCATGGAAACTATTGTCTCAAATAGAAAACGTTTTCGATAGCGTTTTCCAAACTAGCTTATCTGCGATCGGTAATTCAGAATGACCGACTAAGGATCCCCAAATTTGAAATCGCGAGAAATAATCACGGGAGATTTAGGAATTAAAGAAAACTTAGGATTTGAAAAATTTCGTGTCGATAACTGGATCCAAGAAAAATGGTCGTAAAAATGAAAATCACCCCGCACGTTTCTACTTATATGTCATCCAAATTTTATTCCGATGCACGTCATCAACAACAAGTTACTAGATTTTATATTTGTAATAATTCAGGTTTTAAGTTTTAAACGTGGTATATTCTACCGATATCTGCACGTATATACAGTGTGTTAGATTTTATGTCACAGCAAATATTTCGGCTATTGTATGAATTAGTAAAAAATGTTGTATATTAAAGTTATTAGATTATTTATTCTTAATAATGTATCAAAATCAAAAAAACAATTGAACATCAAATAATTCAGATAAAGCAAATAAATTTAACATTTTAAATGGAACGTACCCAGTATTATTACATATTCTGAAACTACAAGAATTTATCTTTACAACGATATATCACATGTTATAGTTTTTCATTAATTAACTGGGCGCAATACAGTAAATAACTGATCGTGTTGAAAACGTAGACAGTGTGATGATTAAAAATGTGTTGATTAAAACAATCTCAATAACAGATTATTCAACATAAATTTAACATTATGAACAAACCAATATGTGAATAAGTAAGTAAATTATAAAATTGTATGTAACGCCTACCTAACATCTAAATTCTTTGTTCAAAGTGCTGCTCCCCGAGATCTGCTTATTAAATTTCGTCGCACTGTTTGCAACATGTTCGGTGTTATTTGAGCAGATGCCCTATGAATGCGATTTGTAAGATCATCTAAATTTTGTGGACATGTAACATAAACTTTTGATTTAACATATCCCCAAACAAAAAAGTTCGACACAGAGAGGTCTGGCGATCGTGCCGGCCACCATTTCCTATCCATTTCGCACCAAAATTTTCGTTTAAAATATCCTTGCATTGTGAGAAGGAGCGCCATCCTGTTGTAATCACATATCACGACGCACTTGTAAGGGTATATCATCCAAATATTCTTCGAATTCTATCGTAAGGAAATTGGCATACCGTTCAGCATTAAGCGTTCCGCGATAAAAATAAGGACCTAGTATAGTATCACCTAATACACCAAGCCAGACATTGATGGAAAATCTGTGTTGGAACCTGCATTCCCGAATTCGACGTGGATTCTCTGTATCCCAGAAATGATAATTTTTTCTGTTAGAAATTCCGTTATTATTAAAATTAGATTCACCGCTCCAACTAAATGTTGATTATTGTTAAGCCAGTTACAAAATATTAGCCTTCTATCAAAATCAGGAGCTGTTAAACCGTGAACCAATTTAATTTTATAGGGGGTCATGTTATGTTTTTTTAGAATAGAAAATACTAGGCGCGTTTTTTAAGTAAGTACCGTTTTGGAATTAAAAAAAGACGTGCAAAGATATCGCAATAATTTTATTTTTACATGAAAGCCTGTACCTTAATCTAGTTTTCTACATAATTTCCGTGAATATTGAGGCACTTGTCATAACGTGGCACCAGTTTTTGAATACCCTCCTCATAAAATTCTGCCGCCTGACTTGTTAACCACTGTATCACAAATGTTTTGACTTCGTTATCGTCTTGAAGATGCTGACCACCCAGGTGTTTCTTCAAGTGCAGGAATAAATGGTAGTCGCTGGGCGCCAGATCAGGGCTGTATGGAGGATGATCTAGAGTTTCCCATTTAAAAGATTTGATGAGATCTTTGGTCCGATCATGTGCACAGTTTTTTGGGACAGAAAAGGAGTATTGCTAGTGGAGTTTCTGCCTCGTAATGAGACAATCAATGCAGCGTCTTATTGTGAGACATTGAACAATCTGCGTCGTGCAATCCAGAACAAAAGACGTGGCAAGTTGAGTAAGGGTATCGTTTTTGCATGACAATGCCGCACATGTGCAATGGCCAAAGTCTCATCAAATCTTTTAAATGGAAATCTGACACCTCATCGCCTGATGGCCCTCTTTCATGAATGAACCACGATGTCACAATCTTAAGACGATAACAGTCAAAACATTTGTATACAGCTGATTAACAAGTCAGGCGCAATATTTGTGGAAGGGTATTCAAAACTGGTGCCACGTTATGACAATGACTCAATATACGTGAAATGTAATAGTAGAAAAGTGATATTAAGGTACAGGCTTTCAGAAATGAATCACTAAATTATTGCATATCTTTAGCCAGTTTTTTAATTCATTTAAACGTCTTATTAAAAAGCTGACTTACTTTGTGATGACTTATACCTATCTCGGCCACTGCTTCACGGATTGAATTTCTTGGATGTGCTCTAAAATATGCCAACACCATAATATCTTCATCATGTGCTGCTCGCTCATTTCTTGGTCTTCGCACTGTAGCATTAAAACATCCATTTCTTCGCAAATTATGTTCAATTCTTGCAAACGTGCGAGGATGTGGCTGTACCCTTTCTGGATACAAGGTTCGATACAATACAGAAGCTTCTTTAGGATTATCTGTTAACACTGCACGTGTTCAACGCGTTCGGTTATTTATTCTATTACGCCTTTAATTAATGAAATAAGTATAACATGTGATATACCGTTGTAAAGATAAATTCTTGTAGTTTCAGAATATGTAATAATACTGGGTACGTTCCGTTTAAAATGTTAAATTTATTTGCTTTATTTGAATTATTTGATGTTTAATTGTTTTTCTGATTTTGACACATTATTAAGAATAAATAATCTAATAACTTTAATATACAACATTTTTTACTAATTTATACAATAGCCGAAATATTTGCTGTGACACATAAAATCTAACACACTGTATGTATGTATGATAAAGAAAGACTGTAATCTGTCAGTAGTGTAAAAATGCGAGGTGCGAATGATGACGTGCGTCGGAATAAAATTTGAATCATCGATAGCGGCACAGCACCAAGTCATTTTGAATTTTAGCTGTATCAGTTATCGATATCCTTGCCTTTCTATTGTTTTACGTAGATAATTATTTTCACTTGTCACTACATCGACAAAATTACGACACCTCTAAAACTCGTCGCATTCAACGTTTCATTATGAAGTGGTTTTTATTTTATTGTCCCGATCATTTTTCGTAACAAACAGATAACACGTGTAGATTTCGTTAAGTGAGAGATAAAAATTAAAATGTATTTTATCCTATACATTTCTTATTGGAAACATTTTAAAGAGAAATGTGTCGATAATTAGGGAAGGGGGGGGGGAGGGATGTCGATAACCCTCGACGCCGCCACCTTAGTAATAAGAACGTTTTTTTTTTAATTCAAGTTAGGTTCATCATTCTAATTAATTTCTCTATTTTTTTTTTAGGTTTTTGACAAGCTCGAAGGGCGGAGCGTTTCCGCAAGCAGTCGCAGTAATGTGGTGTTCGGGACAAATTCTCCGTTGTGTTAAATAACTCAGTCGTGCACTAACTACGGAGGAAGATTGTCGCTTCGTGTTCGGATCTGAAAAACACGCGTATCACGTCGTCGGAAATGCTTTTTGAAAAAGAAAATTGTGAAATCGACGTCAGTGGTTAATCGAATTTATTTGTGCGCGTAGTTTAGGACGTTCTCGGTTCGTTTTCTTCGATCTTTACGAACTATTTCGATTGTGCGTTTGTTATCATTAACTTTCTTATCGGTGGACTGAACTTGTGGTATTGATAGTAAATTTCGAACTGTGCGCTGTTGCGACGGGGACTTATGAAGTACAAACGGATTATTCGAGAAAATGGTGAGTAGTTTTTTTTTTTGTCCTAATAATTTTAATTGTGCTATTTATTAAAACCTAAGCGTACCTGATAGTATCGGAAAAACGATGTTAAAAAAATTAAGGATCGTTTCTTAAGGGTGAAATATGGCCTGGTGTTATGTAAATTGAATTAACGGCTGCGATATTTAAAATAATTTTCCATAATTAGTTAAGTTATTTACACTTATCGCAAACAAAACGACAAAGGGGTTGCGTGCGGTTACCGTTTTTAAAATTCAGGTTAGGCCGGGTGCAAATTTTTGAGGAATTGTGGAGACGTAAAAACACGTAGAAAAAAATTGTTAATTAAACTTCAAGGTTGTCGTTTTTAAGAATTATCTACGTGTTGTTAACTCGTTCATAATTGTCCTTTTCGCACATAAAAATAGATAGATAAGCGCGCAGGTATACAACGTGCTCTTCATTACGACGTTACGAACTTGATCTGTTCTAATTAAATGTCTGGTAAACACATTAAAATGTGTTTTCCAGAACTTTAATTATAACCAGTAAATAAACGCGAGATGCCGTCAACGATAAGACGTTTTAAAAATAAGGCGACCGAGGCCTTCGAATCCAGAAACCGCATGAAAATTATATCAAAAGGTTTTTGGCAGCCCAATCCCTTTAAACAATAATGAGAAGTAATTAAAAAGTCAGCTTTAACGTAATTAATATTGATTAGGGGATTGCGAGCACGGTGTACTCCTTTTCAAGAATTATCTGATTATAAAAGACCTATCGCTAATTATTTGCTCCTTTTTTTTTAATATCGAATTAGGGTCGGGGGCGAGGGGCTTATTAAGGAGAGTTGAAGTTCCGATTCTAACAGTTTATTTGTATACAAACCGGGTAGGATTTTGAAAGAAAAAAAACAAACAAACCGAACACCGTTATCAGGATTTTGCGTAGATAACTAACATTGTAAATCTCGATTAAGCCTCTTGATCTAGCCCCTTAAGACTAATTACACCGTGGATTGAAAATGGATAAAAATCAACACGATTCAAATCCGTAGACCGCGCGGGCCACAATATGTCGCGCACGTCGTTCCACTTTTTAAGATAGGTTTCGTTTAAACACGGTCGTGCTAAGACATTTTTTGCGATGAGCAGGTTACGTTCCTGCAAGAACTAGGCCCAAAATTCTTTTCACGGCGATATTTCCATTAATCTACGTAAAACCGATAGTTTTCCAACGTGAATCTAAAGTGATTTTATTTCTGATCGTGGAGGCTCCAACGCATGATAGATAGCCTTTCAAATAACGTTTTCTCAGTTCTGCTCGAATGCGTCTTGCTTTAGCCTTATCGTAATTTGCCAAACGATGCACCGGGCACTTTAAAAAAAAAAATCTATTTTTAATAACTTACGCAGTAAACAATATTTGAGTTTTAAAAGCAAGCATAAGTAAACAGATAAGTTATCAAAAATAAAACAAGTGATTGACATATATTTATTTTTATACAGGGCGTTTTTTAAGTTGGAGTTTTTCTTCTAACGCAACGTCGAACTCGACAGAGCAAGCGCATTTTTCAAATGAAATTTGCGCAAATCGCAAAGATAACGGAAATACAAATCTAATAGCATTTTAATTCGCGACGAGTCCGGGCCTGCCCAAAGAACCTGTTCGAAATTGCCGCAATTGGGTTTCTAAGAGCGCGTAGGTCTTTTAGCATGACCACCGCGTTTTTCTGTGAATGATGTCCGGCGTCTCGAGCCCTTAAAACAAGATAAACAAACCTACGGACTGCGAGACGAAATCTCAAAGGAAAACGCTCGGTATACAATTGCAACGCTGCGGCAGCATTTATACCAATACCAATAACATATCAATTAATTGGTTAGTCTTTATACATATCAGTTCGGGTCAGTTTAAAAACACAAATTGAATCGTATTGTTCCATTTGTCCATATTGTTACCAGTTAATTGTCTGATAACTCATTTAAAAAACTACCACGGAAATGTTTCTTGATACAATGGTTTCCATGGAAATTAATCCGAAGATGACGCAGGAATGTATTTGATCGCTTGCTTTGACGAGTTCTATGTCGTATTAAAAGAAAAATCTCATGTATAATGTTTTTATCGCTTCAATGATGGGTAGGTGAGCCGGTGACACTTTTTGGTACGTCATCGGATAATGAATAAACATGTGTGAAATACTTACACGAAACGCGAAAAATTGCTCCTTTAAGGGCATGGGGCATGTCACCGATGGGAATGAAAGGATTGATTCAAGTTGATTTTTCTTTGGGCATTTATACGGCACATGGCAACGAGATGCGAGTTTTAAATCTTCGGGGATGTAGAGAAAATGTCGAAATAAAACGTTATTACCCCCAACCCTCAAAGTCGAAACATTAAAATCAATTTTTAAATAACATTTCATTTTCTGTTTGAATTTAATTCATAATTTTCGGTATACATACTGCTATGGAGGGTTATTATTATATTTTTTTGTTGATATCTTTATATATCCTTTTACTGCTTCTACGCGTATAACACTTTTAAATTTAACTTAATTTAACCCCATAATGAATAACCGTACACTCTTTCCCTTTCCCCTCGGTTCCCTACTTATTTTTGTCTCTCACCCTTTATTGTTCGTTTCTTCCGCCAATCACTATTTCGTTCCAATCTCAATTACACTACATTTTTGACTTTCCGATAGGTTTTACGAATTTCCGCTGACCATCTGATTCTAATACCACGAACTCTTACAAAACTTCCTCTTGTTTGCGGATATCTTTTCCTTTTTCGTTGATTTTTTAACTCTACGACGCTGTTGCTCGACCTCTTCTTCGTCCACTATTTATCGCTTTATTTCTACACTATATTATCCCTTATTACTCTTTTATTCAGGACAATTTTAATTCTTAACAATTTTTAATTTTTCTGATATTTCTCCATTAATTTCTTACAACATTTCACCTTGATCTTAATTTTTTATTTATTATTTCCTTTACCCGTTAAGCAACGTCTTTACTGTAAAAACTGTTTGTTAAACTTGTTTAACATTTGTCGATTTTCAGAGAATTTGTTAGAGCTTATGAGGAGTTAGTCGACAAAGAACAGAAGGTCAGGTCCTTTTAGAGAACACAACACTCGCGCACTCACACGCAAAAATGCCTTATAAACCGAACGAGCACTCCTCGCACACACGAACAATACGACGCCGTAATTTAAAATTCGAACTACCGAAACGAGCCTATCTGATGACGGGATCCAGACGTGTCCTTTCGGCTTTTCTTCGATCTCGACCCCTAGATCACGAAAATATAGGTCATTCATTTTGGGTCGGTCACATATATTTATAATCAATTTCTCGTGACGCGATTCCGGTCGCAATTTTGATCGTAGGAGGCTGAAACTTGGACGGCATATTTAAACACTTAAAATAAATCCAACCATAGTTGAAATATATGGTGTTAGTTGTTTCAAGTTTATATTTATTGGCTTATTACCATAATTTTTTAAAAGAATAATTTTAATTCGGCCAAAGAATTGCAGCTTTATTATTGTTGTAGGTCTTTTGATAGCGCCTTAGGGGAGCCGGGGGTGCACAACCCCTAACCTGGTTCTAATCCCAAAATTTTTCGGAGGTTTAAGTTTTTAAATTTTTAACTACATTGAAAAACCCGAAAACCTTGTAACTAAATTTTAACCCTATCTTTATATTAGAAACTTGGGTGTTACTACGTTCAAGTATGAGCCCATCAGTCTACAGGTTACAGTTTTTGATTAAATTGTTGTTGTTTTTTTTTTGTTACTGAACGTTCAGGTATTGGTCTCTAAACTACAATTAATGAAGATAACAATAAAGATAAAGGTTATATAGTTGCATTTTCGAAGATTTCTCGAATTTTCTTCACTTTTACGGTAAAAAAAATGAAACGAACTAGTTGCCTCGGTCTTTTCTGACGGCCGAGTAATTGTCGTTGCAATTTTTATTTTCCTTTAACGCTATTATACAATACGTCGAAGATTGTCGTGCACCATTGGATCTCATTAGTATTCGTTTAACGTCACGTCTTCTGAGGCGTAACGATTGTTTTTGTCAGAATCATCTTTCACGTATAACGCACTGCAGGTATCTGTTATGTAGCGATCGTGGAATGTTGTGGTAGTTTTGTGACATACTTATTTAAATTCATTGAGGTCGGTTTGGTGGTGCGGTTTAATTTTGATTCGTTGTGAATTTTGTAAGTTCTTCAATATTGAATTGATCGCGCGTGCAACTGCTTAATCTGTAGTTATTCTGAAAATAGATGAATTATTTTAATCTAGGTAGTTACCATTAGACTTACGTGGACAACCAAGAAAATTGAACGTTTTCATGACATGCCTATTAATAACGTACGTACGTATGTATCACTTCGATTTCCTTTTTTCGTTTTAGGTGAATGTGATTAGTTTCTTTATTAGTATAGGTACATCGATATTCAATTTTTTGGTTAAGTTTCTGTTATTGTAAATATAAAAGATACGACGATCGATTTTTGAAATTAAGAAACCGTTATTCGAGAATTGTCGAGAACGATTTTTGTTTGTTTAACCAATTATTGTATTTTAACTATTGTAGAGTTACTTAATTTAACTTAATTTAACCTCACAATGAATGACTGTACAATCTTTCTATTTCATTCGCCTCCCTACTTAATCCGTCTCAACCCTTACTCTACTTTCTCGTCCTTTATTGTCAGTTTCTTCCACCAGTCCCTATTTCGTTCCAATCCCATTTGCAATGCCTTTTCGAATCTTCGCTAGCTTTGACGAGTTTGGGCTGACCATCTGGCACCACAATTTCCTTCCGCTTTGGAGTTTCAATTCTACGGCGCTATTGCTCGGGTTCTTCTTCGTATGTACACTAATGATCACTTTATTTATACACTATTTTCTCCCTTATTACGCTTTTAACTGGACAATTTTAATTTTTCTTAACAATTTTTAATTAATCAACTGTCACCTTGATATATTTTTTTTCAATATACTCGTTACATAGTCATACGTTAAATTTGATAAATTCCATATCACCCTGAATGTTTTCTATAACGATATGTATAAGTATGCACATGTTCGAAAGTGAATCGACCTTACATATTATGTATACGTTCTACGTCAATCAGTAGTGCGCCCAGAAATTGTTTTTATTTTTGCGCGGTTCATTCTTTTTTTGCGTTATATTTTGTAACACTGTTCGTTTTATTAGTAAGTTTAAAACATTGTCATAAGTTTTATTGTTATTTATTTATTTTACTACTAGTTTTTCTAGATGGATCAGCATTAATTGCAGATGTTGATTTTACAAAACGATGGTCGATTCTATAATTGTGGCTAGAAGAAGAGCTGGTGTACGTATTTGCAAAAATTTTATTTTAATGTCGGGAATTTTATTAATTATTTTAAGAATAATAATTTTTTCCGAGTCTCCCAATTGTTTTCTCTAATGTGCAGGAAATATCGAAAATTTTGGTCCCTTATTTCTTTTTTAAATGAGGTCAAAGCCCTGTAATTGTTACGTAATGTAATCCTTACCTAACATTCGCGAGTTGGAACTATCGGCGAACCTACAAATGAGGAAAAATTTAACATTCGCGAGGACACAATTTTTTTTATTAATTGAATTGGTTTTTTTGATGGGTGTGGCTTTCGTTTACAATCTAATTCTGGCATTTAAGTTTTCCTTGTACTTACTTATTTGATATTGTAAGTTTATTTCTTTACGAAGTTCGACCGAGAATACTAAATCTTTATTGTGTGGCTTCAACAAGACGGCGCTCCACTTGTTTTTGTTTGTTTTTCGTTGCATAGGATGGTTGCCGAATTTAAATCCAACGTAGTTTTTTTTACGGAACAATTTAAAAATTCAAGTTAGACGATTAGACGAGCGACGATTTTGTTGTATGTATTTCGAATTTATGTGAACAGTTTTATGGATTTGATCTAAATATCTAAATTTAATGTCTTAATTATGTGGTAGATTAGAGAAGGCTTTGAGCAATGATCTTTTATTGCGTATAGTCGGGAAAGGGACGAGTGAAATTACGATTTTTCACCGATATCCGCGTGCGTTTTTTTCGTCCCTTTTTTTTTAGAAAATCACTCAACGTGACAAACTCATCTTTTTAGCGAAAGTCTATGATTTGTCTATGAATTTCCGGATTGATTGAAATTTAGATATATTATTTGTTAAGCGAAACGGTTTCATATTTAAAATAAAACTTTAACCGTTATTTATAAGCGCCCATGTAATAACGTAGCGAAGCGTTTCGTAATTACTTCCAACTTATCCAAAAAGATAAACAGCGTCTAAATTCGGATACCAATAAAACCTGCTGGCCTACTATCCTTTATTGCTTTTTTCAAATGAAAACCGGTATAAATATTTATAAACGGGAATTCTTTTAATGAATCATTTTTGTAATATCTATCGTAAAAAAAATTGGCATGCGTAATGGGTTCTTAATTTGCGTTTAAATTATCGTCGTCGAAAATTGTGAACCTTATCGGGACGCTAACGACGATCGCAATGATATTGTTCGATTATTCTTCGATTCGTCGAAGATTCGTTTCAAAGGCGACAGACTGAGAAAAGCGGCTAAATTACTTAATTTCGGATGCTAACGCATTTATAATCAAACAGAACTTGTTAGACAATTTCATGGCTGTTCGTTTATGAATGGGAAAACTTTCGTTTAACGTTTCCACGATAGTCTCCAACGCCGCCGGCTCGGGCCGCATCATTACAAAGTAAATGATTCTGTCGTATACTTACTACATGTAGATGAACTTTTAGAAACGAGTTCCTATTGTTGGATATCAGGGTTATCGGTTAGATTTGGCTCAAATATCGTTCTTATTTTCCGGTTCGTTTAACCTCTAATTTATTGCAGCGCGTCGTGTTGTTTATTTTTGTTCTTGGAATAATTCATTGTAATAATACGAATCGTTTGGTACCCAAAAAAACTAGTGTCTTGTTGAAATTTTGACTTTTCGAAATTTCTCGGTGTCATTCGTGACTTTCACAGAAATCTGGACATTCGACTGTTTGCAACATTTGTACACTGAAAGTTCACAAAAATTCGCCGGATTTTTCAAGGCAGGCATATTTTTCATTACTGAAAACCCTTTTCGAAAAGTTTTGATGCATCCGTGTGTTTGCGCTTTTCCGTCGAAGTTAGGACGTTTATTGGCACGCGTCAAAAAAGCCCATATAGGTTGTATTCAAACATATACGAGCCTAATGAGATGTCCTTGTGATCGAGAGCTTTGTTAGTCGAATAAATAGAGGCTCGGGGCAATCATTCCCACGACGACTTGCAGCAGAGGGCGTGATTGACGTTTTAGTGCCTTGAGAATTGTACGTAGGAAGTCGAAGCGAATCTCGGATGTCCAATGTCGAACGTCGGATGTCGAATGTTGAACGTCGGATGTTGAATGAATCTTCCTGAACTGACTGAAACTGAGATTGGCATTAGTTATTTCTGTCGTACGTACGACATTTATAAAGTAATCTGGATGAGGGGGCCTGGTGTCCGAGAATTTGGGTTCGCGGCGGCCGACGTTTGGTTTTTACTGCTGGAGAACGTGTTTCGGTCGTTTAAACCTTCGCACGCTTCCGGGGTCGTAGTCCCAGAGGTGAGCCATCTGCTCGTTGGGATGGTCCACGAGGGAAGTATGAAGCTTCTCCGCGGTGGCTCGGAGGAATTCCTCTATCTTGGGAATTTGTAGGTCGTGGTGGAGTCTGCGGTTGCTGACGTACCAAGGAGCGTCTGCAACCAGTCGTAGGCATTTGTTCTGGAAAGTCTGGATTTTTTGGAGGTTAGACTGAGCGGCGTATCCCCACACTCGAGAGGCGTAGGTGATGGTCGGGCGGAGAATTGATTTGTAAAGTAACAGCTTGTTATCCAGGCTTAACTTGTTGTTACGGGCCATCATTGGGTATAGGTTGGCCAGGAGTGCGGTACCTAACTGGATGCGGGCGAGAATGTGATCCTTCCAGTACAGACCACGGTCAAGGATGATGCCTAGGTGGCGGGTGGAACTTGTCCACTCGATGGGTTGACCTTGCATCATGATGCGTCGGCCGGGATGTGGTTTGCGTCGGCAGAACAAGATCGCGGCACTCTTGTCCGGGTTGACGGAAATCCGCCAACGCTCGAACCAGCACTGCAGCTTGTCCATCGCCTTCTGTAACCGGTTGGAGATAGTGTCGTTGCGTCTGGATTGGACGTAGACCGCCGTGTCGTCAGCAAACATTGCGTAATGCACGTCGGGCGCTATTGGGAAGTCCGAAGTGTAGATGATATACAGCATCGGACTTAGGACGGAACCTTGGGGTACGCCCGCTCGGAGCCGCTTCCTGGACGAGAAGGAGTGCCTGAGCTTGGCGCGGAAGCCGCGCTGGCTGAGGTATGAACGTAGAAGTTGAATCAGCGGAACGGAGTAGCGGAGATTGAGCATCTTTAGGAGAAGACCTTGATGCCAAACCCTGTCGAAGGCCTTAGCGACGTCCAGGAAGACTGCGCCGGTGTTGCTGGATAGGTTGAAGCCGTGGGTGATGGTTTCGACGAGACAAAGTGCCTGGAGGGTAGAATCTTCCTGGTCGGTCCGAGCTCTTTTATTGTGATTCTCTAGCTAATCCCCCCACCAATGGGGATCGAATACCGTTACCGGTGTTCGTGTTGGTGGTCGGTCGACCCTTCCACCGCTACGAACACGTGACAATCTCGGGTATCTTTTTTCGGTACGTGGACCCGACAACGTCATGGAGGATGGCTAGGCGACCTATCGATGGATTCGATGGTCTTTTCCATTGTTTAGTATCCACGTTTCGGCGGAAATGGGACAAAAAATATCGAAAAAAATACTTCGTGGCCCAGTGCCCTCGGAAGTTTCTCGTTTCATTTTACCAACGCACAGATTTTCTTCCCGAAAGCGATTTTCTTCCAGCTCATCAAAACAATCATTTACTTGCTGCCATGATGGCTTCATTATTCTTTTGGATGGTACGTGTTAGCCTAAATCATGTGAATACGACTGATATGGAACGATTTCGAATCTCAAATCGGCTAATTTTTGGTTGTGCCACAACAACTGACAACAACTGCATTGTTTTTCTTTCATTGTTCAAAAGTAACGCGATTCGCGATTCGATTGTTCGTCGATTATTGTACGTCGATTATCTTTCGATCTTTTGCGCGAGCGTCCTATGGGGACGTTTTTCCACCCGCGCGTCGCATCCGTTATTTTCTTTTCCCGTTTCGTGCCCATCCCGATGTACGTGCAGATAAAAAATCTCGGATCTCCACATCTCAAAAATCTCGGAATTTGCCTTTTCTTTTTTTTAGCGTATTCCAAAAACTGACGTTTCAGAATCGTTGTAAAACGACTGATATAACGAAATTTTTTAGACGTACGCCAGAAGAAGAGGACGAGACCGCGAACATTTCAAATTGCTTTCGTACGTCGCACGAGGCACGCGAATAATTTGTGTTGTGTAGCATTTTGGTTTCTGTGTCGTGCTGGGTCTGTTCGATTTTTCGAAATCGAAATTTTTGCAATGCACCCATCAGCTTTTTCCTGTTCGTGTTTCGCGCATCAAGCGGCATTTTCGAAGTTCGCTTTTCACGCCGCAGAGTCGGACGAACGAGTTTGTTAAGTTTCTCCAACGCAACGATCTGATAACGTTTTAAGACCTTAAGGAAATACTTAACTTTCAATTCGAATCGAATGTTTGTAGATTTTAATTTTATGTTCACTTTCGGGACATGCCGATTGAGAATTTAACGAGTTGTAGCGCATTTCCTCGTCGTTTTTATTAGACAACTAGGTATTTCGGGTTTCATAATATATTGAACGCGTAGGTCGTCTACATTATAAATAGCCGCTTTCGGTTTTCTCGTTTTTTTCTCATTATCTTTGTATTTAATATGAGATTTGAAGCCATGGTAACGCAGCATCCAATTATAAAATACTTGTAAAACAACGTATATATATATACCATCGTTCCTCGTAGAAATTACTATCTTAAACGTACACTTGATTGTGTGGGATTTAAATTGTCGGACAGTTAATTGTAACAACTTTGATGTATTTAGGGATATGTGGTTTGAATATGCAGATACTTCCGGTTGAATATGAACTTCCGGCAAAATAGTCCCACTTCACTCTTGTTATTGTAATGTTTGCTATTGTTGGCGATTCAACAAAGCTAACTTTCAACAATTGATTAACATCGAATGACGGACTTTCAGGAGATATCCACTAAAAGCGCGCGAATTAATAGCAAAACAATAAACGGCGCTATTCTTCGCTTCGGATACGGGGCGCGATTAAAAAACTCGTTAAAATCAACGACAATCTAATTATGTATACCGACAAGTTGACGAATAAAATAATAAAACATTCAAATGGAACTCCCGGGGCACGTAAATCGAAAAACGCATTATTGAAAATGACGCAACACGTAAATAGCTCATTAATTCCAGTAGGTCTCGTTAAAACTCCATAAAAAAAAATAAAGAAAACACTAACGAGGCAACCAAAGAAGTTCTCGACCGGGGAGGGGAGCAGTGTATCTCTTCATTCTGACAATATTTAAAGCTTTCGCGTAAGAAACACGCAATTGCGGACGTTCGCGTTTTTTTCTTTTAATCAACGCGATGCAATCGTTGCTAAATGCGCAAATAACCCAGTTTATGCAGGTTTCACTTATTTACATTTTGCGACAAATACGGAAAAATTGAGCGCGATTCGATAAAATTGCAGGCTCTTGATTTCGCAATTAAAATAAGCGATTTATGGACGCCTCCTTTATCCGATGCGAGGGAAATTTGTAATACGCAATAAGTTTATTAAATGAACGTATTTTGTTCGAAACGTGAATTTTACGGTTAAAATGGGATTTTCGTGCCAACGTTTTGGTGGGCACTTGAGGATGCGTTCTAACTGCATAATACACAGTGACCGGCATAAAGTTGGACACAAACGGTATACTTTTTTTATTTGAAATTTTTCAGAAAATTTTATTCTTCATAAAAACCTCTGCGTAGTTCCAAATTCGAAATACACATTCTAAAATTTGAAGGACATCTTGCAATTCTAAAAAACTATTTTCAAATAACATTTTTATATATTTTCAAAAATAAGGGTACTTTACTCTTGAACGTCCCTCGTATACGAAGGTTTATAGTCAAATTTTGACATGTGCACTTTGAATTTCGAAATAAGCAGATATTTGTGCGAAGAATAAAATTTTAAATAAAAATGTTTTCCATTCGTGTCCAACTTCGTGCCGGTTACTGTATGTATTGGGTTGCCTTATTATTATTTTTTTAATATTAATTTTTATTAACAATTAAAAAAAATAATAAACTTCTGAATTGTTACTTTTTGTTGTTGCACAACTTTTGCAACATGTTGCTACCACCGTCAGGGTCGTTGACGTTAGTATTATATCGGTATCTTTAAAAATATTTAAATCTAATATCTATTTTTGTAATTTTAAAAAAAGTAAATAGAAAAAATGTTGTACTATGTTATTTGAAAACGAACATTTCGGTTGACGCACTCGGATGTTTGTATTGTTTAAACAATATTATTACACAACAAAATACGGGGTGTCAGAAAATGTTATGCCAGATTACAAGAAAGGGTAAAAAATCTCTCGGGAACGTATAAACCACGTCAATGTAATGCCACAAGTTTCTAGAAATATTTTGCTATGGCGCTCTCCTGTGGAGATATTCGCCCCCAAAGTTGAAAAGTAAAAATCAAGTTTTTTTAAATAAAATTTTTATTTTTCGTTGGAATTTAATAATTTTTGATGTACACACATAATAAATTTACAATGATCTAATAGGTCTTTTGATATCATTTCAGGGGGGTGGGCAAGGATGCACAATCCTTAACCTTTCTAACGCCGAAACATTTCAGAAGTTTATAAATTTTTAAGATCAGTATCGGAACCCCCGGACATTTTAGAATAAAAAAGTACTCTTGTTTAATTTCGATAAAAGATCTGAATTCCAGAAAATCCCACTTTTAAATAATATCTAATTATTTATACCCGCATAATGTCTGACAATTGCATACTCTGCATCTTTTATTCTTTACGTATGATTTTCTCAGATATGGTTCATTATATCGAAATTAAACAAGCGTACTTTTTTTAAATCCTGAAATATCTGATGAATCCGAAAATGATATTAAAAAGGTTGTAGCAATGCACCCTGGTTTGCCTGAGTTAACATCGAAAATCCTATCGGGGTGAAGGGGAGTAAAAATGAGACATCTAAAAATGCGGTGAAAAAAGAGACGTGGAACGTTTTTCTAAATTGTAGGCACTACATTAAAATTAACAAAAAAAAAATGTGAGTGCGTATTAAACGCTCTATGGCTCATTTATAACAAATATTCTAATTTGAATATAACTGTGTAAACTGTGTTCAGAAAAAAAAAGTTCAAAGTAGGTGTAAATTTATGATCAAAAATTTGACGTAAAAATTGTGCAAGAAAAATGAAAAGTTCCAAAAAGTGTCTCATTTTTATTCCCCTTCGCTCGACGCCATTTTAAAGACATTAATTTATTACGTATGTGTATGAGAAATTATTAAATTTCAACGAAAAATAAAAATGTTATTTAAACTATCGACTTTTACACTTCAAATATCTTAACAGGAAGCGCCGTGTCCAGGAAATGGTAAAAAATCTCGCGGGAACGTATACAACATGTTAAGATAATGCTATAAGTTCCCATAGATTTTTTCCTACGGCGCTGCACTCCTCTGTTGAAATATTCACCCCCTAACTCTGGAACATTAAACTCAATTTTTTAATTAATATTTTTACAAGGGGCAATTCTCGTTGGAAGTTTGTGTACATAATAAACACTGGAAGTCTTTAAAAGTCCCTGGAAATCCTTAAAAATCTTTGGAAGTCTTTAGTCGTTCGAAGTCTTGTGTACATAATTTTTTAAAGATTTACCCCTCGTATTTTTATTTTTCGTTGAAAATTAATCATTTTTTCTACACATACGTAATAAATAAAGGTCTTTAAAATGGCGTAATAGTGTTTTGATTACAGTTCAGGAAAGTCAGGATGCACCACCCCTAATCTTTATAACCTCGACATTTTTCAGAGGTTTAAATTTTTAAATGTTTAAGGTCATTTTCGGTTTTCCCAGATATTTTAGGATAAAGAAATTACTGTTGTTTAACTTCGATAAAATAAATCATATTCGAGAAAATCATAATAACCAATATAAGATGCAGAGAATTTTATACTCTATTCACCCAACCTGAAATTATGATGAAAACGCGTGATCAAGATGTCGCTTTACGATAACAACATGTTAGGCAAGTCGGATCTCACGAATGTGTGTGCTACGAGATTACGTATGGTTTTACATTACATTACGTTTACATAACGATTGTTTATGTCGACTGCACAGCGAAAATGAATAAGGTATAGATGTATTTTTAATTAGATATTATTTAACTATGATTTTCTCGAATTTGGTTTCATTTTCTCCGAATTAAACAAGCGTAAATTTTTCATCCTAAAATGTCTGGAGAATCCGAAACTATACTTAAAAAAATTTAAAAACTTAAACCTCTGAAATATTACGGAGTTAGAAAGATTAGGGGTAGTGAATCTATGGCTCCCCTGAGGAGATATCAAAATACCTTAATTTATTATGTAATAATACATACTGCTACGATACGGAATACCAGAAACAATAAAATAGAAAAAATATATTAGATAGATAGGGAAAAATAGAAAGTGTATAATTTTTAAAAATGTCAAAATTAATTAAAAATTTAGGGGAATAAATAAAAATTGTAAGGGAGAAATTAAGAGGGGTAATAATTGTGAAAGACTGTAAATAAAAGTGGCAAGAAAATAAGCAGTGGTAGAGGAGTGAAGGAAGTTGGAGGGAGCATAGATTTGAAGTGTTGAAAGGAACGAACAATAAAAAGGGCGAGAACTAGTGACTAATTATAAACAGAGCAAGACGGTTAGGTGTAGAAGGAACTGGAATAGAATTAGTATAAAAATTAAGAGTAGATAAGATAATTTAATATAATTAATTTATATCTGATATATATATATATATATATACAGGGTGAATCAGGGTCATATATACAGGGTCTTAATAATATAATAATAATAAAAATGGCCGTAGTAATACGTACACCAAAAATTATTAAATTCCAACGAAAAATATAAATTTTATTTTAAAAAATTGATTTTTGCTCTTCATCGTTGTGGGCGAATAGCTCAATAGGTTCGTAATAATTGTTTAAACAATAGTGCGCTAATCCGGAACGTTTTCGATTTCAAATAATGTAAAAAAAGTTTTATCGACGTCGGGTCTATTCTTGCGGGTTCCTAAGTAAAAACCTAATTTGACTCGACTACAACATCATCTTGTATTTAGATGATTTATTGAACAAAGGAACGATTATTTTTGAGGCAGCGTTTCAACTCGTTTATTATTTGCAGAAATTAGGCTTTAAATGTTTTCCGTTGTTCGTCTGTGGTTGAAAACTCGCGCTTTCTGGGGAAAACAAAAGGGGAACAGAACTACTAGAAAGCGGTAAAAGTTACGAGATATTCATTTCGTTCATCCATTTACATAACAAACAAAAATTAAGACAATTTAAAAATCAATAGTAAGTGGCTCGTCTTCGAGGCATCCAAGTTAAAAAAAATAATAATGCGTACATCGAGCGCTTGGAATCTTAAGAATTTCGATCGTTGAAAATGCACTTTACGCATTATCGTTAAACAGGTTTCCATTCTAATTTAACCAAGAGATACGGCCGCTTTTAGGCGTTACTAAACCAAATTTTAATATGTGTGCCGCATTTTGTTGCTATGAGCAATAGCACAACAGTATTTCGTAAAATTGATAAATTTACAGTCGGTGTGTGCGTGTGGGTGACATGTTTTATAATTAGAAACCAGCAGTTAACCTGGCGTACGGTGCGCGTTTAAAAATATTTGTTGTTCAGGGCTACTTTTCGAAATGGAACGGCTTGAATTGAAATGCAATTGACGTTCGTCTGTAATTGCGTAACACGATCGGCGTATCTTAATTTTTTAATTAACAATTAATAGGATCGGGTTGAGCGCGTACGCGGCACTTGCGCGAAACACCTAACCAACAACATATATTTTGCGCGCGTCCTGTACGCAAATGTAATTATCTGAAATAGGTACATATTTTAAATAACAACAGTAAAAGCTTTATTACGTCATAAAATTTTCAACGCGAGACTAGTCTATTAAAACGAGCTGCATGGAAATGCATTAATTAATTAATGATTCCGAATTATGTACGGTTAAACGAACTGGATTTATTTTGAATTGAAATGTAATCATTTGAATGGTTTTGGGTTGATATTAATATACATAAGAATTCGTATATTTTCGATTTTCGTGGGAGATTAATTTTTAAGCGATTTTTATGCGTTGTACAGGACGAGTTAAGATAGTAATACCCCCCCCATATTAGTTTTTTGAATATTTATATATTTTTTCGCGTTATAGCGTTTTACGCCTTGCGATTCCCAAATTTCCATTGTCCTCTCTCATTCCATTCTCCGTCATTCAGGTGTCTTTCACTCATGGATTTTTGGATCCCTTGACTCCAGTTTTTCCTTGGCCTTTCTCTTTTTCTTCTTCCTTGTGGTGTCCACTCGAGTATTTGTTTCGGCAGCCTACTTTCGTCCATCCTCTGGATATGTCCGTACCATCTTGATTGTTTTTCTTCTATCTCCTCTATAATGGTCTTTTCTACTTCCATTATTTGTCTGACATATTCATTTGTTTTATGTTCTAGTCTTGAAATCCTCGCCGATCTTCTTATGGCGTCCATTTCCGTAGCTAATATTTTCCTTTTGTCGTTTTCGGTCATTGTCCATATTTCACTGCCATAGGATAGTACGATTTTTATTATAGAGTTGTATATTCTAAGTTTGCTCCTTTTTTAACGTTTTTGACCATAAGTACACCATTGAGAGCCCCTATGACTTTCCGACTTTGTGTGATTCGGTTTTGAATTTCTGTCGTATCTTTACCTTCATTTGTAAATGTTACCCCTAGGTATTTGTACTGTTCTACTTCTTCAATCGTTATATTATTCTCAAGTGTTAAATCTCCTAATTTTGCTCCTATACTCATATACTTTGTCTTGGTAACATTCATCTCCAGTCCCCATTGTTGATATTCTTCCATCAGTTTCCTGGCCATATATTCTAAGTCATCCTTAGATTGTCCGATTGCTACCTGGTCGTCTGCAAATTATAATGTAAATAATGTTGTATCGTTCTTGATTTCATAACCCATCATTCCGCATTTTCTTTTCCAGGCTTTCAATGAGTGTTCTATATATATTTTAAAGAGTGTAGGCGATATACAACAACCTTGTCTTAGTCCCTTATCTATTGCAAACCCTTGTGATAGTTTATTGTCCATTTTTACTTTCGATATGCAGTTGTTGTATAGGTCTTGAACTGCCATTATGAGTGTATGGTTGATTTGTGTGTTTGTTAATGCTTCCCATAATTTTGCAATCGGTACTGTGTCGTATGCTTTTGATAAATCGACGAATAATAGATGTACTTCTCTTCCATAGGCTAGTTCTTTCTCTATTATTTGTTTCATGCAGAATGTATTGTCAATGCATGATCTTCCGGCTCTGAATCCGCTTTGATGTTCTGATTCTTTATCGCTATATTCCTTTTCTATTAGGTCTCTAACAACTCTTCCATAAAATCGACTGAAAGTACTAGTGACTGATATAAACCTCGATAGTTGTTGCATTTTGTTTGGTCGCCCTTTTAAACAGTGGTGTTATATATGCTAATCTCCATTCATCCGGGACCTTCTGACCATTAATGCACATTGTGAGTAACTTGGCTATCATGTGATATAATTTATCTGTTCCATGTTTGATCAGCTCTGCTGGAGTTCCTCCTGGACCTGGTGACTTTCTATTTTTTAATAGTTTTACCGTGGTTGATATTTGTTTTGGTGTTATTGTTTTGGTATGTTCCCCTTCTATATTGATAGGCATAATATTAGTTTTTATATCTGAGATAAAGACTTGACGTTCTTCTTTAAAAAGATTTGCGAAGTATTGATTCCAAGACTCTAAGCTAATTGTGTTCATTTTTACTTTTTCTCTTACTGGTGCTTTTATATTCTTAATAAATTTCCAAATCTCTGTACTTCGCTTGCCTCCTATATACGTGTCTATCTCAGAGCATTTCTGTTCCCACATTTTTTCTCTTTCTTCCCCTACTATTCTTCGCGTTTCTTTTTGAATCTTTTTATATTCTTGTCTATGCTTGTCACTTTTTGTGTTTAACCATCGTAAGTATGCTGTTTTCTTATTTTTCGTCTGTTCTTCTATTTTTCCAGACCATATATAGTTTTTATTTGTTGTTCTTTTTTCACTCTCACCTAGCGATTCTTTGGCGGCCTGATGTATATTTTCCGTTATATGTTCATATAGTTCTTCTACTGTATTGTAGGACGTATCGTTTAGTTTTTCATCAAGTCGTTTTTGATACAGATAGATTACGCTAGGGTGGTCTAAACTGCTTTTGTTGTATCGAGGATATTCTATTTTGTCGTTTGATTCGTTGTTTATGTTGAATATTTTTATTTTTATATAAATGAATATCGTTGTTGAATATTCATATTAGAAAAACAAAAGATTTTCAGAATGATATTTAATATATTATTGTACATTAATTTATTTAATTTCAGGTCCTAATGAGATTTGGGCAGTAATCTGCAACTTTTTATTTTCAAATGACACCTTGTTTATTTTTTTGCATTTTTTTTGGAAGAACAATCTCTTCTCTATACGGTGCTATAAAAATATTGTCGGGGGGAGGGGGGGTTAGATGACGAAATTACACTGTTAAACACATTTAAAGTTGAAAAGTATCCTAATTTGCAACATCATCTTTTCATCAACATTTTTTTCTCGCCTTATATATTTTTTCGTGTCGATATTGAAAAATGCCAATATAAAAATGACCGAAATAAAGATACTGGAGGCCGAAATTAGCAACATTTTGAACCATAAACACATTAAAATTAAACAGTCTTAATAAATTACTTACTATTATTAGCAAGTTTTAACTAAACAGCTAACAAATTAGTACCTATAATGTTTTTACAACACCTTTGTAAAAAGCAAGTTAAACTCGTTCGAAATCGAAAATAATTCGTCGTAATTTAATAGCAGGTATAGCTACGTGTAATGAAAATGTCCATCATCCGAGTCGTATCACGAAAACGTCGTGATTACATTAAATCAGTCTGTTTGTCAAGTAGTTTTCGTTTTAAAAGCGATTCCATTTTTTCTGGCGCACGTGCGTAAAAAAAAAGAAAACACTTTTCTTATAATATGCGTTTTGCACACGAAATATTTTTCTACTGCCGCTCGAAAACGAGTCGCAATAGAATTGCATTTTGAAAGAAATTATTTTGTTGACATTTACTGTCTATCGTTTTTAATATTAATTCTGTAAATTCTAATTTTTTTACGATAAATTTTAATTTTTTCGTTGGTTAATGCCATGCATGCGTGGATTTTTTAGAATTTAGTTTATTATTCGCAGTCCTCGTCCGTCATTTTGGTTTGCTAATCACTTAATAACTCACTGTCGCTACAGGAACTGTTATTTATAATATCTTGGGGAAGCCGTCTTTTGAGGCTCGTGTATGGATCCCTCTTATGACCTAATTGTTGTACGAGCGGATTTTCTCTGCACGTCAATTCGGCGAAAAATTGGTTTTTGATGTCGTGTTGATGTGGTCGCTTATTGTTCTGATTCTGAGTTCGTCGTGGATTTGTTGATTTCTGATATAACCAGCTTGTTTCGAAACACTTTGATTTTGTTTTGCCCTTTTGCCCTATTGCTTTTTTACATCTCGAAGATTGGATTCCATTTCATTGAAAATCGAAACATTCAGAAACGATCGAGCTTCTTATCTCGACATCTTACCCTTACCCCATTTATCGTCGCGCCGAGACAATTAAACGTGGAAATTCGGCCATTTCGGCAATTCGGTTATACGAGGGCGCGTCGGAAAGTTGTCGGTTTCAAATAAAAATTAATAACCGAAACGAGGATTTAACTAAATTCCCATTTAATAGGCGAAGAGATTAAAATAAAAAACCGCATTAGTTCGACTACTAGAGATTCGGAATCAGGACGGTGCGTTCGCACCTGTTAAATGTTCAGACAACGCAACTGCAGATTCGCGCCACTTGGCAAGTCAACTTTGAAATGCCATGACGCTTGCGATTTTGCTCGATTAATTAACTACTAATTGGACGTAAAGCGTGGGGGTTTATTGAACATTTGCGATTACTTATCGCGCGTTAATTTTATGTTGTACGTTAACAATAGAACGGCCGCGTTGCTACGCATCGTCTGCTATATAAAACTTTCGAGAACAATGGTCAATGAATACGGAATTCAGAAATGTTGTTACGGTGACCGTACACGTAATAATTATGATTTTAGACAAATGTGCAATCAAAATAACTAGATGTTGCTTTCCGGTCTATGGTGCGCAGGTATTTTTACGATAATTATGCTCTTTTTACGAGCAATATTGTAATTAGTCGTCGATTTCGACGATCAGCGACGTATATTCAAGGCGAGACTTGTTTTACGAACACGATCGACGCAGATGATGGCCGTGGAAAAGCTGATCATTCTATTCGAGATCAAAATTTTCCATAATTCATCCTTTCAAAATGATTTACGTGCCAACTGCGTTTGCGACGTAATGATCGTTTAACAAGCGTTCATCTTCGCATTCGCCCGTCGCTATTCATCTTAAGAAATGTTCTTCTTTTGTGTGCCAACTAGTAATTTCGAGATTTTCCTTAAAGTTTTCAGGCCGAGCTCGGCTATTATTACTTGTCATGATACACATGTGATGTTTCACGGGACGGTGCTTCATCTATTTTAATTCAGTTTTGTTTTTTCATTTCCCATTTTCTGAAACACGAATAAACGGGAAACTTCTTTTTGCGGGCAAAAATTTCGAGGATGCCATAAAGAAAACGGGAATGGACAAGAAAAAGGAAGCGAACAAAACGTAGTTTGGTCGATTTTTTTAAAAAAAAAAAAAAAACTATTTTCAATATAAAGGGTATAGCCGGATAAGCATGGCAAAATGAGAAAATCAAAAAAGTATGTACCGGGGGAACTTTTAAATTCGTTTATCTACGAAACTATTATAGCTACGAACATAAATCAAAAACAGATTGTTAGAGAATTACTTCACAATATAACATATGTTTTTCTATTAGTTTCGACTAATAATAACTATTAAAAAATTAATGGAGAAATTTTGAAAATTAAAAATTTTACAGTTCGCCCAAAGTGACAATCATGAAAAAAATGTCAAATATTGCTACTAATGTCTACTACTACTACTAAAAGTTTCGTGAAAAAAAATTGGTACAATACTCTTAAAAAAATAAAAGCAAATATTGGTACGTCAAAACAAAAACGACAAGTTAAGTATTTTACGTTGTTTAAACCGCGAATAGAAGTAGTGGTCAAGTAAAAAATATAAGAATGTTTCACTACTTACTGTAGTTGTGTAAAGCGATCTCATTGTCAGTACCCATCACCATTCAGGAACAACGCCTGCGCGGCGCTTTAGTCGGACATGCAGTTCAAGTTCTAACATTCTTGCAGTGTTGTTAATATTTATGTTCGACGATTAAAATACGTAGTTCTAGAAATTCGAAAATCGTACTCAGATCCAAAAAAAGTGCTTTTGTGTAAGCCGTTTACAATCTGTACAACCAATGGCTACATTCTTGATATTGTTGGGCTTTTTTATGGTACTCAAAATGATGCCACGATTATGAAACTCGTATTACAAGACTCCGTAGGCATAAGAACTACGTTACAACCATATGATGTGTTTGTTCATTGTGGATCGTGGTTTTCGTGATGTAATAAACTACATAACTAATGAAGGCTTTACCGTATTTATGCCTGCCTGTAAAGGCAAAAAATCTCAATTAACTACGGAAAAAGCAAACATATCGCGAAAAGTAACAAAAATACGTTGTGTAGTCGAAGCTGTACATGGTGCTATAAGCCAAAAATATCGTCTCTTACATCACAACTTAGATAATAAACTGCTTCCAAAGGTACGATTGTTGTGATACGGACAAACGTTGAGTTCAGATGGTGCATTACAAGACGAAATTATTGAATATATGGAAAGCAGAATAAATTCGACAAATACTTTGCGGGAAGATGTTGATAATCATCATTGGAATCGTCGGAAATCGTCTTTTCAACATCTAATGGTATCTGACCTCCCTAGATTTTCCACGTTTAACTGAGCAAGACTTGAAAGTTTTATTTACAGGCAGTTATCAACTTTCCCAAGCTGTATCGTAATTATCAGAAATACTGGAACAATAAGAATAATCTTCTCGTGCAGTATGTCAAGCAAACACCACATATTATAAAACTGAACGTACAATCGAGACATAAAAATAATAAAGTATATCGTATTTATATCGATTATATTCCTATTGTTGTGACTGTCCCAACGATAATAGAACAGTTGGGTGTTGTTCACATGCAGCAACTATAATATATTATTTATCACTCACCCGATAAATGCCGCGTAATATATGTCCAGCAGAGATATTGTCGAAAATATTTGCAACAAATTCTGTTTCTGTTGTCATTAATGAAGATAGTGATGATGATTAATAATATTGACTGTAGGTAAACATCTGTACTCGCTCAGGCAACTATATAACTAGAATTAATTAATAATAATAGAAACGTTTTCTATCGCATTCGATTATATTTATGTACATAAGACATTTGTAACTTTTCTATTAACTGAAATCCCTGTATATTAGACACTTATTTGCATTTTTTGTTTTGTTTATATTTTATATTGTCATAATTGTTGTTTTATTTTGTTATAGTTTATATTTTTGTTTATGTAGGTGCGGTACATTATATATAGTAGTAGTGACTATAGAGTGTACATTATTTTTTTTCAAAGTGTTGTATCAATTTTTTTTTCACGAAACTTTTAGGAGTAGTAGTAGACATTAGTAGCAATATTTGACATTTTTTTGATGATTGTCACTCTGGCCGAACTGTAAAATTTTCAATTTTCAAAATTTCTCCATTAATTTTTTAATAGTTATTATTAGTCGAAACTAATAGAAAAAACATATGTTATGCTATGAAGTATTCTCTAACAATCTGTTTTTGATTTATGTTCGTAGCTATAATAGTTTCGTAGATAAACGAATTTAAAAAATAGTTCCCCCGGTACATACTATTTTAATTTTCTCAAGGATAACTGAAGGTCAAGGAGTAAAACGTGTATATATCGTTTCCTTATGACTTGCCAATGTAATAATATAGGTTGTTTCGTAGATTTCTTTAGGGGCCATTTTGCCATGCTTATCCGGCTATACCCTTTTAATATAACTTCTTGGCGACAGTTATTTCACAAAAAAAAATTTACAAGAAGTAAAGGGGCGTATAACAACCCTTGCGGCGAATTTCTGGAAACGACGTCCACGTATTCCCAGACAACTCAAAATAGCATCTCGTCGTGTTCTCTCCATCAATTCGTTTTCCGATTAAAATTTTTTGCACGACGATCGCATCCGTTTTTCTAATTAACTTTTCGAATCGAAACAATTTTTGGCGTCTCACAATCATAGTGCTTGGAATAAAAATTGCAAAAAAAAATCTTGAATCTTGATGACGCTCTTACAATTAGTAAATCGGTTAAAACGCCCAAGACCAGTTTCATAAAAAAAATACAAGTTTACAAATTGCAAACTTTTATTTTTTTTTGCGATACGGGCCCCTGAATTTCTCGAAAATTCGTAAGTACCTATGTGATCGTCGAGTGCGTTTCAAATACGTTTGAAAGAATACTTATTCGATTTGTTTTGTATACCCGGAACTACAGCAACTGGAATTAGTTGTTAACAAATTTCCATGGAATTTCCATTTCCAGCTATTATAGGTGCTTTATTGGCGGGATCCAGTTTTTCTATGACGTATTCATTTTCGCCGTGCAGTAGATATAAGTACTGTTCCAACACACCTTCAAACTGGTTTGCAAACGGTACGGAATTTTAGAATTTACTCAACTGTTCGCAAATCAGTTTGAAGGTGTGTTGGAATAGATCTATAAACAATCGTTACATACATTATCCACTATATACATACATAAATCCGTAGCACAAACATTCGTGAGTAGATCCGACCTTGTCTAACATGTTGTTATCGAAAGGCAACATGCATTTGTTTATATCTACTGAATAAGTTGAGTGAATAGACTATAGTATAGGTCTTAATCTCTAATGATTACGAAGATATCTTTACCGTTTTCGCGGAACAAAGAAAGTGCCACTTTTTTCGAAAATAAGTTGTTCCGACTACCTTGTGCATCTAATAAAGTAAAGATATAATCTGATAAAATTCGGTAACAATATTTCCATTCTTGCTACCAGAAAAATCGATTTGTATTTCCGTAAGTACGTAGAACCCGTTCTGGTAGTCCAACATATCGTAAGTACCGTGCCATTGGCAACGACGCGTTCTTAACAACCTGTACTGCCACCTCGCGGGCTTCGCGAGTACGTTATAGCACAATGATTGTAGGATGCATTTCAGCTAGCAGAACTGTCACTGACTTTATAGAATAAGAAGTTGGCAACGGCATGCTTTACGTGCTTTACATGTTTTTATTTACGGTTTGGAAGGATGAGCACTGTGTCTGATGTCTTCACACATTTACTATAGTCACCAAAGGCTACACTACTAGTATTTACCGTGAAAAATACCTGTAATGCGACTGTAGCGTGTAAACTACCCTTAATATTTAACAAATAGAAATAAAAAAAATTACAAAGTGCGAAAATCATATAAAAACAACCATATAAACAGTGTCTGAGGTGTAATTATACGAGAGGCGATGACGGGTACGGTACATTATTTGTAAGGAAAGTACGTTTGTGACAACGTACAACAAACAAATTCATGTTAATTACGATGAGTTGTCATTGTATCTCGTTCAAGGATAATAGCTAACGTACAACTCCGTTTTTCACACAAATAATAAGTACAGCCAAGCGCCCATACTTGGGATAGTTACACATACTGATCTCTATCGTTAGTTTCACTACACCAATTAAACAGTTTGTATCTGTTTTGAAATGCACTTGTCCTAAGTTAGGATATCTATATCCTTACTTGGGACACAATTCGTTTTTGCTTTTGTTTCATGTCAAAGTCGGTGCTATCTTACTTGGAACACGAAAAAATCAATCTAGAGAGTATAATTTACGTTACAGTGCACCATTTGTTTAATTAAAATTCATAAACTATCGTTTTATGGACTTATTAACTTTTAAAGAAACAAGTCAAATACAAACGTAAAGATCCGACCGCGCGCAAGCCTCGAATTTCCATGTTACATGTCAAAAAACTCCTTTTTTAAAAAATCTTCTCGAAAGAAATGCATTTTTTGAAAAAGTAACACTTACGAGAGACATTTTTAAGAATTAAAAAAAAAAGATCACTTTTTTTCGATTATCTCGAAAACGGCGCGTTCTATCGAAAATTACAAAGAGACGTGGTCGCTAGAGAATTTTATGCCGATTCCAAAACATATTCCACATTACCGATCCGATGATTAATAACGGAGATTTTTTTTTTAAATTTTGAACGGTCACCATTTTGAAACGGGTCGGTCGATTTGGCTAGTCAACGAACTCGTCCTTTGTTTTTGTAAAGACAATACAGTGTCCAAATTTTAGCCTCCTGCGATCTAAATTACAACCGGAATCGTCCTCAAAAGAAATCGATTTTATTTATTGACCGATCCAAAATGAACGACCTATATTTTCGTGATCTAGGGGCGGAGATCGGAGAAAAGCAAAAAGGGTTCTTATTTTTTATGAAAATTCGCTAAAATGGAAAATAAAACATCACAACAAACTTCTTCAAAATGTCGATACGCTCTTTTAGGCTAACTCTGAAGTAACTACTTCGGATTGCTGAAAATTGACCAAAATTTCATTCGGTTTCGCGCCTTGCACGTACTCGTTTCACATAAACTTACTTAAAAGTGACAATGCCCCAAGTAAGACTACCGCCCCTAGTATTTAGACACTTGACTGTACGTTATTTGGTACGTACAAACGTGTCCCGAATTACCTACATACGCGGTTTCCAAGTGGAATTTGTTGATAGTTAAGCTGCAACAGAAAATGGGCGCTCCTGTAAAATTTGCTTTTCGTCGCTTGTCGTTGTTCTGGCGGCTAAAGCGGCATCGATATAAAGTCGACCGATCCGTGTTTCAAAATTGCGGCCAATTAAAAATTTCGCACGCGCACATCTCCGTTGTTAATTATTGTATCCGTTAATAATAAATACGTTTCGGAATCTCCGTGAAACGTTTTATCAATTTCGATAAAGTGCGCGGCCCGTTTTGGCGGGGAGCGCCTACAGTTTGGAAATTTGCTTGTTAAAACGTTTTTCGACGTCTCAATCGAAATTTATGGGGAAATTGGCACGAATCGAAAGAGACGAAGTGACGATCTTCGTTTTGTTTTATGGGGGGCAACATGTCGTCCGTTCAACAAAGTTGCCCTTGAGCTAATATTTTTTAGGACAACGTTTCCGATGTAAACCGTTAAGGTCACGGACCAGTGACATTTTCTCCAATTTTGTGTTAACTATCAAAAAAAGTTAAAAGTTCACGCGTTGCGTCTTTAATTTTTCATTGTGTAATTTTCCTCCGATTGTTGATTTATTGAAATCCACGTAGTAAGAGGCGAATTGGCGAGGATCGTTTGCGACTTGTTTTTCCTGTTCGGTTGGCATAATCAAAAATGGGATAATTAAGGATCCAATTTCGCGTTTAAATGTCGAACTCTAGGATTTCGAGTGAAGAAGAACACGGAGTACGAAGCCGTTTATCGCTGGATGGATCAAAGGCTTCCGTTGTTTAATATCGAGATGCGTCACCAAAGCAACATTTGTAAATTAATTGTTCGGTAATTCGAAACTTGTGGATAATTAAAAACAACTCGTTTCCCAGCTGGCGTTCTACTGCCGTTTTAATAATAGATACAGAATATTGACCACTTTTTTGACGTAATTATGCGCGTTAATAATCTCGTTTGGCCTATTTTATATAGGTACCTATCTAACGCACAACTAACCACCTTCGGTTTAATTTTTTATGCAGTCAGAAACTCGATTTCCTTAACATTTCAAAAGTGCACCGCAATAATTAGAGTGGCGAGCCCACGGTTCTATGTATGGTGTGTGTAATAGGAAACGTTATTGTTTGTTTCACTTTTAGGAAGCGTCATAATTGAGTATCGTCACGATTTCGCGTTCGTATCGCGAATTCGTTTAAAAAATCTGCGCCAATTTGGTTTCCGATTTTAATGCAATGCAAATACAGGTTGGCCGTTTAATTATTACGTTCGAATAAATGTTGACATTTTAATCGAATTCGCTTTTTTCGCGATTTGGCAATAGATTCTCTATGGTTAAACGAAGCGAACGGATCGATTGTAAAGGTTATCTAGCGAAAAACTCGAAAGCTGTTTTACACATTCGGGTAAAGTGCCTAATTATTATAAAAATGCCCGGTGGCCGTTCGCAATTGCTTAAACGCGCTTTATTCGACGTTCGCAGTTCATCGTTCTTTTAACTGCGCGGTAGCCGAAGATAAATTTGCGCTAATCAAATTTGACACATTAAAATGTACGACTCGCCGTACATACGAGGCGCGATTAAAATGTTCTATTGTTTAAATATTGAAAATTTCGCCCCCCCCCCCTTTAATTTCGGCTCGATAATGTAGTTGTACATTCCAACTCTTGGCATCGGTTTCGTTAGGTGTCCGTTTTTCTTTTTGACACTCCTAAACGGAACGTTCGGAAAGTCAACTTTTCTTATATCGACGAGCGCGCAACGTAAAAAAAAAATGGGATAACTGCTGATGCATTTGCCGCAATTATTGTAACTGTTGGCGTTATTATTCACGGCACATTATCCATAGTCGCGTGAATTAGCAACAAACAGTAAATTTATCGGAGCCCCCGCCCTCCCCCGGGCTCGTTCGTTATTTAAATTCGTGTCTTTTTCTTCGCCCCAATTTTGCGAAATTAATTTAATTAGCGCGAAACAGACCTTGGAATTATTTATTTTTATTTATTTTTTGTAATTCGCCTCGCAGTGTTGCCTGTATAGGTGTTTAGAAGTCGTTTTATCACCTTTAATTAACTCGGAAAATCTTCGGTAACTAATTAAAACTCGTGATTTATAATTTGCAATTTTCAAAACTGCGAGCACCGCTTATTTGACGCTTTTAAATATATCAATTAACAAAGATGGAAGCGACATTCGCGAGGGGGCCATTATTTATTATTATGTTTGAAAACAATGATCCATAATTCACTTATACCACTTTATAAAATCTATTAAGGAGATTTTCGCAAATACCTATGTATAAATTTCCGGTTAAAACCGATTCTAATTATTGAAATAATTGTTTTAATGGACGTTGAAAGAACGTAACGACAGTGAAATAATTGCGGCATGTGGGTCAAAGACGACCTTTGATATGACCAATTCAGCATATTAAGCAGCGTGTTTATTATTTTTTTAAACCATAATTCGATTGTTACGTTTAGATCAAAGCAGGACGCGCGGCCTTCTTTCGATTGTTTAAAAGCCGTTTAAAGTGATTTTATTCGAAATTATTTCTAGAAATCGAGCAATTAAAACCTAATTCGTTAGACAAATAAATAGTGCGCGAACGCATATAACATAAATTGCATTTTTAAGTGGATTTCTCTTGAATTTGATTAATTGAAAACGCTTGCATTTCTATTTAAAACATTACGCAAAGCGTAAACAAAAGCAGGAAGTAGATACATAATATTATTTATGTATTTATGTAGAGTAGTGTTTCGTGTATAAAACACCACAAACCACGATTAATGCTAAGCCAGTGGCGTATGCCACGATAGTTAATTAATTCTGATTTAAGTTTAGTTTTTCATCCGTTAATGCCGAAATTAATGGCGAATTTTACCTTTAGTACATCAACTTCAGCCGACAGATGGGGGGGAGGAGCTAGCGTCGAAAATTATTTTCACCATACTTTCAAATTCCTTTTGTTTCTTCGTCCTGTGTTAAGCAAATTTGAAAAATAAGTTTTCGAAAATGAAAATCAAAAATAAGGTCGATAACGACACGGCGATCCACAATAATCCGCAATCAAACCATCTTTTTTTCTACAAGTTAATATTTTGAAAATCCGCCCTTTTTTTAAAATCTTTTTCTCATCTCTGATCATTTATTCGTTTCCACTTGCGAAAACAAAATATTTTGCGCTAAGAGAAGCCCCGCCGATGAATAGAAATATAAAACCACACGAGTTGATACGATAAATACCGACTACAAAAATGACTAGAGACGAACAAAAGATAAACCAAAATTAAATAGAATAGTGAGAAGCTTGACGAAAATTACGACGTCAAAAATATTATCTAGGAAATCAAAGATGAACGTTCACAAAATGCTGATCAAAACATCGGCGTTTCGTAGACGTACAAACAACATTTTACTTAAAGTAATTTGTTGGTATATTAAAGGCGATGATGGATTGTTGGAGGTGACCAAACAAATTATGTGACGAATAAATGTTTATGGTAAACTCTATATGGGTAAATATGCGGTATTGGGACTATCGGCGACCCTTGGATTCATTTCTTCTTTTCTACTTGTTCGCTTTAACTTTTCTTGCTGCACTTTTACTAATTTTGTTCGTTTCTTATTATTTTATTGGGTAACTTTCATGGTTAAATTTATGTTTGGTAAATGACTGTATACAGGGTGCGCCAAAAGTTTTGCAACTTTTAAAATTGCCATATTTTCTCGAAAACTCAACGGATTTATGCGAAATTTGGTGTAAACAATGGAAACAATATGTAGTTTACACAATTACAACAAGTGTTCGAAATGGCCGCCTTCAGCTACGATGCAGGCCTCCAAACGGGTCTTGAAATTTTTCGCGATTTTCGCAAGGGTCATCTGGTCCAAATCGTCCCATGCTTTCTGTAGAGCGCACTTCAGGGACTCCATATTGGCGTGTTTTATAGCGCATGCCTTGCTCTCCAAGATACTCCAAACCGAGGAGAAATCGAGCGGATTCAAATCGGGGGAGTTTGAAGGCCAAAACGATTTGTCCCAAAACGCAGGACAAATCTCCGCACAGAGAGCCATCGTCGATTTCGATCCGTGGGACGGGGCCCAATCTTGTTGGAAGATCCAGTTGCCGTCCGGGAAGTGCTTCGGGGCGAAAGGAACCACTTCAGCCTTCAAAACAGCGTTCTGGTACACTTCGGAGTTGATCTTGACGCCTTTTTCCAGGAAGATCAGTTTAATTTTGGGTTTCGCGGTGATTCCGGCCCAAACCATCACGGAATCCTTGCTGAAGTGGCTTCTTTCGATGTTCACAGCTCGAGGAGTTCCTTTTGGTAGCAGTATGCGATCGTTCTGGCGATTATGGACGGGTTCCAGGTTGAAAAGCTTCTCATCTGAAAAGAGAATTTTCTGGCAACCTCGACTTGCGACCACGGCCAACATCCTCTTGCAGTTTTCAAGCCGTTTCTCCTTCATTTTGTCGGTCAAAACGTGAGCAGCGATCTTCCTGTGAGAGACGAGCTTCAGATCTTCCTTCACAATCCGCCGCACGCTCCCATCGCCAATTTTCAGCTCTTTTGCCATCTTCCTAAGAGATCGTTCCGGATTTCGCTTCACTCGGCATCGAATTCGATTCTTCATAGCTTTTGTACGCACTTCAACGGGTCTTCCGCTTCGAGGACGATCTGCAACACTTCCAGTTTCCTTGTAACGCTTCAGGACCCGCGACACATCATATTTCTTCAACTTCAGCGTTCTGGAAATCCGGAAATTCTTCCATCCCTGCTTGTGTAACAAAACGACGGCGTGGCGAGCTTCTTCGGAGACCATGGCAAACTTCAAAAATGGAAGCGGATCGATTGGAATAACAGATAAACAGCATGAATACGACTGAAATAACATGTTCCAACGAAGAAAGCGCGAAAATTGACACACAATGAAGAAAAATCGACGAATTGAAAAAAGTTGCAGAACTTTTGGCGCACCCTGTACATATATCAAGTTATTTTATTGTTGTTATTGCCTCTTATTCTTCTACGGAAATCAAATTGAAGAAACGTTCAAAGATGTTTTCGCACTTTTAAAGAAATTGATTCCAGAAGATGATTTTCGAATGTGTTTGTTAACGTAATTTACATAATAGTAGAGGAAAAATCTTCGTACGTACAGTCATGGACATAATTAATGTCGTCGGCAACGTTGTTTATAGACGTATTTTATATCTATATATGGGTCTATAATATATTATGTCATAAGTATATAGTATATAAGCGCTTATTTATAATATTTATGTTACGTTTATGTATTACTTTTCTTAATTTCTTATTATTTATTATTCATATTGAACGTTGTCGACGACATTAATTATGACCACGACTGTACATACATGCATCCCGGTCCCAACATATTTACACATACTTTGGTCGATTTTGAATCAGCATCTATAATGTTGAAAGTGAACTTGAGGGGTTCAAAATCAAATCAAATTCAAAAATCAAAAATTATAGGTAGTGTCCTCCATCAACCTGTCTTTTTCTCACTGTGACGCACAGTTACACAATTTTTTTTATCGGCACCTAACGAACATTTATTTATTTCAAAACTAGAATAAGTTAAAATTATCTTCTACCAAAAACGTTACATTGAAAGTTAAATTTTCGGGTTGCGAAGCTTGCAAATTTTTGTAGGGCGATTTTTTTTTTCGATACTTTTATCATCTGTAACCGAATTTGATTAAATAATTATTATAAAACCGCGATCTTTAAAAATACGTACCTAGAATATATTTTTGGACGCGTTTTATTAAATTGATAGATTTTTTCGTGTCGATTATGAAAAAAATTAATTTCCGCACTTGTCTGCCGCGCAAATATCTAATACGGATTACGGTCCGGCCGTGGTTTTTCGTCAATTTAATTAATTAAACCGATTTCCATAAAAACGCCATTTAAGAAATTATCTTCCAGAAAACGAACGAGGGGAAAATTCGACTTTCTCTTACGCAGATTTTGTCGTTATATTGGTTTCTGTTTTTCCTGAGTAGAATTAATGCTTCGCAATTTTTCTCGCGACACCCACCCCACGAAGTCTTATAATTTTGTTTACATGCTGAAGTTTTCATGCTTTCTTGTTGCATTATTAATGATACGTGAAAGGTTTCTTTGCATTTGAATTGTAAATTTAGTTATATTAGGGAAACTGGATGATTAATATTTTTATTAAAAAGACGGCCCTTTCGCGTTTAAATTATTAACGAGAATGCGAAACTGCGATATAAAGTTGTTTACAGACTAATTTAGATTAGATAGTGCTTATCATTTTAATTATTTTACGATACAAATGGGTTTAACGATGGTTTTGTTTCAGTACGACGAGCGGTAAAATACGTCGAGGGCTAACCTGGAGCCCGGTGTAAGGCAAGGGCTGCAATGTGCAAGCAGCGCTGCGGCCCATTCAGATACATTCCATCAAAAGGGATACAGCCCGTTCTCTTTAAATCCGCAACAACGAATAATTACGAAACGAAGTCGATCTCCTTATTCCGTCAGCAGCAATTCCTCGTTCAGCAGCAACTACAAACCGAGTTTTGTCGCCGGTTTACGCAACGACCCGACCTTTCCGGCAGGACGGAACGCATTAAATTCAGTAATTTTAGCGAGAAGAAGAGCGGACAGCCAACAAAGCTTGGTTCGATCGGAAATTTCGAAGACACCGTCCGTTCAGAGCTTCGCGTCGATTCCTCCGACCGTTCCTCCTCGTCAAAAGCAATCCCGTTTGCCGTCTTTGGGCTACATCCACGAACAGTACAGTCCATCGTTAAGGAGAAAGTCCGGTGTCGGTCCAAAGCCAGTCGAAACAGAACAGAATATTGTCAATTATCTCCAAAGCCAATCCACTTTAGTTAACAACGATAGATCTCGTAGTATCACTCCGACTAGTTCGTCAATATCCAAGAGGGTTCAGTTTCTGAATCACCCCAACCCCAACACCAACGTTAACAAGCCGATCCTCGGGACATCGAAAAAGGCGACATTGACGAAATTTTCCGTGGGCGGTCTTCTGAAAAAGTTCAAGCTGTTCGATACCAAAAGTGGCACCGTTATTCAGAAGACGGTCGTCGAAGAAACTTTGCCCTTCATCGATGAAACACGCGGCTTAGACGATACGACTGAAATAGCAACTAGGAAGAGAAGTGTAGACTCGTTAGCTTACGGCAGCTCGCCCTACCATAAACCCGGAATCGAGACCAATAGGAAGTTGCAAAGTTTTGGCGACAGAAGAGAAGCTCTTCTAGAAAAGTACCAGAAAACTGCGCTTCCCGCGCTTCAATCTGATCCGCATTCGTTAGTGTTACGTTCGAGAGCGGAAAGTTCGAACGAAAATTTATTGAAATCGACTGACAGACGAAAAAGTTCCTATTTCACCGAATCGCTAGCCAAAGACATTATAGGACAAACCAAAGACAGTTCCGATAAGGCAAACTTGAAAAGTACAATCGTAAATCGAGACGTTACAAAGTCCGCGCGTAGAGATAAGAAATTAAAATTTTCACCACCTCCCGAATCAGCATCGCGAAACGTTAGTGCTGATGCCGATGTAAAATCCGCAACTACGTCTGATAGTTCAGCAAGTCCGGTTAGTTCGAAAAACGCTTCTGGTGCTAATAGTTCGCGGTTTTCGTTCAGTATGTTCGGCAGCGGACTGAAACTGAAGGAACGTTTAATTGTCGGCGCCAGCATCGCCGCCGTGCTTTTCACGTTGTTGCTCGTGGTGGACTTGCAGATGGACTTTGGAATGTCCGGCCACCATATCGTGCCTTCTCACGGTCGCGTTCGGTACGTTAACGACGAAGACGGCACCGGCGCGGCGTACAACAGCTTCAAGAAGAGGTTCTTGCAAAAGACTCACAGGTAAGTCGTTTGTTCTCTTTGACGTTTGACGAATTAAGGACCGGACGTGTCGGGTTAGATGGCAAATTAATATATATGTCGTTCGTATTATCGCGGACCCTTATAAATTAATTAATAAACGTCGCGACAAGTCGAATGACGAGACGGTTCCCGCCCATACATTTGTAATTTCAAATAAAGTCTTAATGTGACGTTTTAATTATAACGGGCGTCGGCGCCGCGCCGCCGGCCGCCCATTAATAATTATTTTGATTTCCGTGGGAATTTGCGGGACGATATGTGACTTTTTGTAATTTCCAAAATTGCGCGTCTATATAGTTTACGTAGACATTGCGGTTGATTGTAGTCGAGATTAAGAAGGACCAATTTATCATTAATTTTTTTTTTAATTTAAAATACAAATTTGACATAATGTCGTATGTGCTGTCGTGTGCGACTCGATGGTCGGGGCCGGGGTGTGAACATTCTTTTTTAGTTTCTTCCCACATCATTTTTGCGATTTATTTTGAGTTTGAGGACTTTACTTAAAGCTAAATATCGACCCGCTTCGGATCGGTCTTCGGTTGCAGAGGGACGTATAAAATGTTTTTTTCCCTATAAAATCGAATTTTTTTCTGCGCGCAAAATGCGACGTTAAAACAGTTATTGGAAATGAACATTTTAATTGACGATTAAATAAAATCGATTTTTTAAATCCTGTTAGGTTTATCGAAAATTTATTTAAATGCATTCATTTTACATTCGCTATAGTTTTTTACTTGCAATCTACTACTTATTTATAAAATAAAAAAACGAACAAACAGTTACTTCATTATTCGGGGGTTTTTTTTGGTACTAATGCCGCGAAAATAACCACGGATAGGTGATATCGAAAGGAACAAAAAAAACCTAAATACATTTTTTCCTAAAGTAGGTAAATAATTTACGAGTTGTTGCGATTGTTAATTTAATAATCGTCTTAATTCGCGTTTAATCCTTTTAAAAACTTTTAAGAACTCGGAAAGTGAAAGTGACCCTTACACCCTAAAGGCCGATTCACATTAGCAGTGCTTCCAGTGATTTACTTTATTTATTCACAAATCTGAGAAAAGAGTAGACTGTGTACAGGAGGTCCTTTTCTCGGTGATTTGGTGAAGTTGTAATGGGCGTTTGATTTTTTAGTGATACGCGGGCATTATCAGATGTATGAATGTGTTTAACTGCTGTTGTATCTTCTTATAATCACTTAGTATTTCACATATTAAATTATAAAAATGTGTAGTTTGTCATTTCTTTGTTTGTTATATTTGAAAAACTACTTTTCAAGTAATTCCGGACCTGTTTTGTGCGTATCAGGTAGTGTATTTTATTGAGATTATGCAAAAATGATTATCAATTTAAACGTCCGTAGTTGTCATTTCTCACTTTGTTATACTAGAAAAGCGAGTTTTCAACTACTTTTCAAGTAATTCCGGACCTGTTCTATACGTATCAGGTAGTGTCATTTTATCGAGATTATGCAAAACTTATAATCTATTTAAACGCCCGCAGTTCATCATTTTTTGCTTTGTTATACCAGAAATACGAGTTTTCTAGTCGTTTGCGACTTGTTCTGATAAAAGTTTTGCCAAAAACAAACCTGATTAATACCAAGGGATTTTTTCGAGATTTCGCAAAAATTTTAAATCGATTTAAAAACGTGTAGTTTGTCATTTCTTTATTTGGTATATTCAGTGCTTCCAGTGATTTACTTTTATTTACTTTTTTTGGTTTTATTTACTTTAAGTTTGAGAAATATTTACTTTATTTATTTTTTTGAATGGGATGTGTCGCTGGAAGCCTGCATTAGTCGAATTACTTGAATTCAAGTAACCTGACTAACGTGAATCGATCTCTTAACTCTTACATCTGTGGTTAATGGTCTCCATTGTGTGAGAGCATCGATTGTGCGATTGTAGTAGGTAGTTATTTTCAATTATTTGAAACATTTTGAGTGTTTGATCGATCAACATAGATGCACAGTTAGTCGATGATCGCAAAAATATTTATATTTTTTATAATCGCAGTAACCTGAACTGTCTCAGCAGAGATAACGGTTCCTTCCTACAATTAGTCACGTTTAACGAGAAACTGCCCGATCAATTTTTCTACCCTCCCCCGTCAAAATTAGACTTGTTCATCAAATCGAAAAATCTTACTAAAGTTTTTTGTTTGTATTGATCTCATTTGCAACTACGTGCAGCCTTATTATTGATTTTATTTGACTATTAATCGAAATGCTCCTTTTCCAATTATCGTTTGATCGTCGCATTTTGCGCACCGAAAGAAATCGAGCTTTATTTAGCTTTAAGTAAAACACTCGAACTAAAAATTGTGGTGGAAGAAACTAGAAAAGGATGTTCCCCGACCGCTGGAGGAATTGAGTCGCACACGATGGTACATTACAATTTTGTTCACTTACTCAAGTACAGAAACCAATTTGTTTTAAACAAGATACTTCGTAATTTGCCATCGCAAACTGCCACCTATTGCACGTTTTCTTTATTACTTAAAACAAAATTGGGGGGATAGGTAATTTTCGTTTAAACGTTAACCTGTTCTCGTTCTCAATTATTTCATGCGTACGTTAGCGAAATTGACGTTTAAATTTTGGCGAGCAGCACGAAAACGAATAAACGACCGTATAATCTCGTGTGTAATTTGCCCTTCTACTTTTCATACGTTTGTACAATCGAAATTCAATTTGCAAGTGCAGATAGGAATTAAATCCGTTGTCTTGCTGCCTTTCATAAATAAAATTATGCAATTTACCTAATATTTTATACATGCCGTCTGCGGCGTCTGCAATTTCTTGCATAAATGCAAATTTAACTGCATCGTGACACATGGCTGCGGAACGTCGTCGTATATTTTTATTCGCACAGCTCTTGTTCGGATTTATCGGATAGTTTCCGAACAAATACTATTGCAACTTTTACAGACCCATTGACATTTTCTCAAAGGTTATTCATATTTTATGTGGATTAAAACACACCTTGTAAAATATTATACTTTCTATTTCCCATTATTCGTCTAGTTTGGTCGATAAAGCGAAATTTTATGCAACGCCGTCGTTAAAAGTGTTTCCACTGTTGTATTTGCCGTCGACGGTGTGAAATTTCATTTAATTCGTCCTCTTAAATAACGCAATTTTAAGAGGAAAACTAATATCGACGCTATTTTCTTCTTTTCATATATATATATTTATATGAAACGAGGTTAATTTTTGTTAAAGTGTTGTCGCAATACAATACGACAAAAAAAAATGTTAATTTGCTCTTTATTTGTGTACGGTATCTTGGGAATCGGCACGAATTCGATATTTTCCGGAGATAATGTGTTAATAAACGAAAAACAACCGGAGGGACCGCTAATAATTCGACGTTGCGAAGTGCGAAATGAAAAGCGTGTATTTAAAAGTGTTAACGCGATTAAATATTAAAACAGTTTGGGTTTACGGGGTGCATCGAAAAACTTATAATTTTATTTAACGGTTGTTTTATCGTGAGGAGGGGTCGTCGTGGGAAACGGTAACCCCCACAGGTTGAATTTGAAAACGCCGCAAGATCCCAACGTAAAATACAAGTAAAACGGCGAGGTTCTACGATATTTTAATTGCAAATTGTTTATAAACAATCGCGAGAAAGCTGCAACCCCCATTTACGGGCCCGCAAGTTTAGGGCGCCCGCATTATAAACGCGACTACGTACACATGCCCTGCCTCGTCTATTCGATACGAATAGAATAAATAAATCTACCCGCGTTGGCGCCACGAAATTGTCTACAAATTACAATATAGAAGATGATATTTGCTATATCATACCTTAGCACAAGTAATTAATACGTCGCTAAAGTAAACTCATCCGTACTCGACAAATATTTGTGTTGGGGCGAAGTTGTATGCGTAAACATAAACTTTGCGTGGATTTGTTTAATTTTTTTTTGGCTACAAAATTCGTTCGCCCCCTCCCCGCCTTTGTTATTAGAAATAACTTTCTGCATTCGCAAAATTTAAACGCTCATCTCGTGCAAAATGTCGGTGTTTCTAAAATTGCACGTGACTTGTTTATTTTCAACGGGAAACCATTCCCGATCTTTATCCGTTTTTTTTTTTATTCGAGCTGCATATCTATTAGTTTCTTTTGCTATCGTTCCGAAAAAAAGTCACTTCTTTGATGGCGCAAAGAGGGAGTAGGATTTGATGCTAATTACAAGGATTTGCAGTAAATTGGTTTTATGTTTGAATTATTTTCCTTATCCTCCCATTCCTCCATCAATGTTGGATAAACATGGAACGCTAATGGACTACATAAGCATCAACAAGAGCTGCAAATAGTCCTGGATATGGAAAAAATTGATATATGCCTTATTGCGGAAACACATTTTACAAGGGAGTCACATATCAAGTTTAAAGGATACAAGGTTTATCACACCATTCACCCTGACATCGACGCAAAAGGTGGTAGTGCAATCATTGTAAAAGATTCCATACTACACCATCAATAAATAGGATACCAAACAGACATGATACAGGCAACATCTATCATAGTTAAAACTAAAACGTATGAAGTATTGATTACAGCATTGTATAGCCCACCAAGACATAACATCAAGGAAGAACACTACCTTAACTTTCTTAAAAAACAAGGTTACAGATTTATTGTGGGAGGTGATCTCGATGCAAATTATACCCATTGGGGATCTAGGGTAACAACAACGAAAGGTAAAGAACTTATGAAAGCATGTATCCGATTGAACTGCGAAATACTATCGACTGGTAAACCAACATATTGGCCAACAGATCTGAGCAAAACTCCTGACTTAATAGACTTTTTCATCGTCAGGAATATCTCTTCGAACTGCATCCAGGTCGAAGAAGCATGGGATATGAGCTCAGATCACTCTCCCATACTTCTCACCTTAAGTGATGCAGTAATCCAAAAAGAACCTCTACATAGATTAGTTAACAAAAGGACTGATTGGAAAAGTTTCAAAATAAAACTTGAGAACTTTATAAACCTTTCTGTACCAATAAGAACTAAAGAACAGTTAGATACAGAAGTAGAACTGTTTGTTATGAACATCCAGCAAGCAGCATGGGAAAATACTCCTGAAATTAAACCAAGAGTCAAGGGCAATAATTACCCCAAAGAAATTAGGGAATTTATATCCAAAAAAAGGAAATTAAGAAGAAAATGGCACCAAACAAGGGCACCAGTAGATAAAACCGCTCTGAACAACGCTACCTAGCAATTAAAGAGAGAAATACAGCGCATCAAAGATGATTCAATCGCAAGTTATCTAAATGAATTAACCAACGACAGTAAAACTGACTACTCTTTGTGGAAAGCCACCAAACGCTTAAAACGACCTACCCATCAAAACCCACCAATCAGAAAAGCTGATGGAAGTTGGGCCCGGAATTGATCTTCCAACCAAATGTAGGAGAAGACCTTCAAGATTGGAATGAACCAAGACAAGAGGATATCGAGATTTTACCCACCACCCCAAAAGAAGTTTTGGAAGAAATCAAAACGAATATTAACCCAAAGAAAGCACCCGGTTTTGATCAGATCACAGGAGAAATTCTTAAACGGCTTCCAAAGAAAGCAATAGTAAAATTGACTTATCTTATTAACGCTACATTTAGATTAAGATATGTTCCTACGATGTGGAAAATAGCGGACGTAATAATGATTCCTAAACCAGGAAAGCCTCCCCAAGAAGTGTCGTCATACAGACCCATTTCATTGTTAACAGTTATTTCGAAACTATTTGAAAAGCTACTTCTTAATAGATTAAAACCGATAATAGAGAAAAAGAACCTAATTCCTTCACACCAGTTTGAGTTCAGAGAAAGCCATTCTACAATAGACCAGGTACACAGAATTACAAATCTCATTGAAAAGTCTTTAGAGGAAAAGAAAGTCTGCTCTACAATATTCCTAGATGTAGCCCAGGCCTTCGACAAAGTCTGGCATGAAGGTCTATTCCATAAGCTGAACAAAACCTTGCCACAGCAACACTCTCAATTGTTAAGATCATACCTTTCAGGAAGATATTTTAGAATAAAGCAGGAAGAGGCCTATTCTAATTTAAGAGAAATTCAAGCTGGGGTGCCGCAAGGTAGCGTACTCGGTCCAGTACTCTACCTGCTATACACTAGAGACATTTCTGATCTTGAACAGAACATCATTGCAACGTTTGCAGATGATACAGCCATTATGGCAATAGGAAAAAATCATGAAGAGGCTGCTGTAAAATTGCAATCCTCCATGGATACAGTAAACACCTGGACCAGAACTTGGCGTATCAAGCTTAACGAAAGTAAATCTGTGCATGTAGACTTCACCAATAAATTAAAACAGCATATACCCATCAGAATAAACGATGCCCAGATACCACATGCTGACTCGGCAAAATACTTGGGCATGACCCTAGATGCAAGGCTACGCTGGAAAGCCCATGTGAAAAAGAAAAAAGAAGAGTTTAATCTAAAATATAGAAATATGTATTGGTTACTAGGAAGGAACTCGAAGTTATCCATTCACAATAAATTGCTTCTTTATAAGCAAGTTCTAAAACCAGTGTGGACATACGGCCTACAACTTTGGGGCTGCGCTAGCGAAAGTAATATCCAAATCATTCAACGACTACAAAACAAAGTACTGAGAGACATAGTCGATGCACCTTGGTACTTCCGCAACTGTGACCTACATAAGGACCTTGAAATAGAGACAGTTAATCAAACTATTCCCAAAATTGCAAGACGTCACGAACAACGACTTCAGCAACACGTGAATGCTGAGGCACTCCAGCTCCTGGACAACACCAACTTGAAAAGAAGACTTAAGAGGACAAAACCCTTTGAACTAGTATAGTGAAATGAGTGAATAGCAGAGTATTTTTGCGGTAGTTACACGCAAAAATTAGTGTACTTTAATTATCAGAACCTGAGGTGAACTAGTGAATAGATCCTTAGTTAAGTTTCAACCTGTAGCAATTTAAGTTAGAATCAAATTATTCATTGATCAAAGTTATGATCAGATTGTAATGTTAAATGTGCCCAGAAATGTATTGGGTATAAAATTAAAAAAAAAAAAATGTTGGATAAACGACTTACTCACTCGTTTACGAACATTTTCGAATGTAATAATACTGTCCTCAGAACTTTCGCTTGAACTACCTATCGCACTTTCGTCCTCATTTTCGTTAAAAAAATTACTGCCGTAATTAATTCCCTCGGGAAGCGTTTTTCTATGGAGGCGATTTAACTCGAATCGACATAAAGTCGAATTTTATGAATTCGACGTTTTCACTTGGCAAAAGGAGTTTCTTCGACGCCCTATATAAATAAATAATTTCGCACATTTGAATCACATTTTGACAGTTTTTGATGGGGCGGGGGGGGTCTACTTCAAAGTCACAATTATCTTAGTTCGTCTTTCCCGAAATTATTAATGAATTTTCAAAATAGAAATATTAACGTCAAGCGACGACCCCTGTACTTTATTGCTTTTTAATTTTTTAATTGTATCCGTTCTCCCGAAGTAGCTTACAAGGGTTATTGTCAACGATAACGAGACTTTTCTGTCGGTAAAATATGTATAAAGTCTCTCATTAAAAAGTGAGACCCATGTTAAGCTTGTACAACCTTATTTTTGTTTCGACTTTAACGAAGGTATGAGATTGTTACGAGGTTACGACGTAGGAATATATCTTTTAAATTATATCTTAATTATTTAATTATATCTTTAATTATATTATATAATTATATAATTTTATAATTATATCTTATTTGTTTTTTTGAAATTAGTACCAGACTTTATATCAGCGTTTTAATTGATGATTGAAGCTGATTTTCAGTAGCGTATTTGTTTTTGGGCACTATGAAAACGAACAGTTTAACTTTAATCGGAGTTCAAATTAACATTGAGAAGCTCGGTCCAATGCTCGATTGCATCAGCCGACCCCGGAATATTTGACGTAATATTTGTGTCTGCCCCCCCCCCCCCCCAATTATAAGATAGATATTTTTAAATTATTTCAATTTAATATTCTTTATTTTCCTCATTTGTTGTATACGGAGAATTCCAAAAAATACCACTGATCAGCCTTTAGTACCTCTACAATACGATACAAGTACCACAGAATTCGCGATTATAATTATTTTCAAAATTAAAAAAATTCCCAAAAACTATGTCCATTTGTCAACTATGTCCGAAATGTCCATTTCGATGTAAGTTTAACTTTAGCAAAATATTAGCTTCCAAAATTTCATACTTTCCGAAAAACAATTATTTTCAAAATTAAAAAGTATGAAATTTTGGAAGCTAATATTTTGCTAAAGTTAAACTTACATCGAAATGGACATTTGAGAAAAAAATTAGCCAAATTCGAACAAAGGAAATGACCTTTAATTTAACTTACATTCGTTTTAGTTAATATGGTGTGAATTACACATTTAAGTTATGGTAAAGGGTGTCCCAACAAGAGCGCCGGATTTAATTTTAAAGAAAAACATTTATTTTTTTAATTAAGCAAACATTTTATTTCAACATAAAGAAAAATAGTCCCGATCAAACGTGAAATACAACATCAGGCAAATGGCCACCACGAAACCTCTGGCACGGGGTTATTCTTTTGTTGAAATTTTGAATAACGTTTTCGCATAAATGTGGCTGTATTTCACCAATAACGCGCCGTTTTTCCTCTTTAAGATGTCCAACTGTTTCAGGCTTATTCGCAGACACCCTTTCCTTCACATAGCCCCAAAGAAAAAAGTCCATCAGCGTTAGATCGCACGATCTTGGTGGCCAATGTTGATCGCCAAATCGAGAAATGACTCGGCCTGGAAACTTGGTCTGCAGTAACACCATTGTTTCACGTGCAGTGCGGCAGGTCGCACCGTCTTGTTGGAAAAACATGTCCTCCACATCAATTACGTCCAATTCGGGCCACAAAAACTCCGTTAACATTTCGCGATACCGCACGCCATTAACAGTTGGCGCATTTCCAGCCGCATTGTCAAAGAAATACGGCCCAATCCCTTCGCCAGCCCAAAATGCGCACCAAACAGTTACTCGCGGTGGATGCATTGGTTTTTCGAGTATCACACGAGGATTTTCAGCACCCCAAATCCGACAGTTTTGCTTATTTACGTATCAGTCGAGTTGAAAATGTGCCTTATCTGAAAAAATGATTTTCTTCGAAAAATCCGCATTAATTTGATGATGTTCCAACACCCAATCAGCAAATCCATGGTCCCTTGGCTTGATTTCTTGCACCAATTGAACCTTGTACGCGTGCAAATGCAGATCTTTTACCAAAATTCGTTGCATAGTGCTTCTGGAAATGTTTAATTCTTGACCACGATGCCAAATGGAAGTTCCTGGATTCTCGATCGCAGATTCCCTTACTGTGGCTATATTTTCGAGTGACCGACAAGGACGACGACAAACAATGGTCTTCTGATCCATCAGCGTAAATTTGGTCTCAAATTTTTTAATTAAACGTCTCACTGTCGATTCATTTGGCGCATTATTGCGACCGAAAACTTGACGTAATTGGCGACTGTTTTCGCAAAACTTTCAACATTTTTGTAATGTGTTTTTACAATAATTAAATGTTGTTCGTTTGAATAGTTCTCCATATTCTTAAATTGCGTGGTCTGTACGTGACAACTGTCGAAAAAAATGACCGTACAACTCGTATTAACAAAATGGCGGCAAATTTAAATCCGGCGCTCTTGTTGGGACACCCTTTATTTTATTGGTTGTAAAAGAGTTAAGCTCTAATGTAAAATGATTACTATTCCAATTTTACAAATTTACAGTTATTACAATTTTATCGTGTACTTATGTGATACACTTCATGCCTAATTTTACGTCTACTCGAAAACAAACCCATGAATTATTATTACCGCGGTGTTAAATACTCGAATTGTCGCCTCTTAAAAAAGAATACATCAAATCGTTGCCGACAACCTAGTTTAAATACCGATAACACAGCGGTCAATTTAAACTTTTTAAGCTAATCGTCGCGCGAACGAAAGTGTTACGAATCGAATTGACGCGACCGACGAGTTTCGTTTTTGCGACGTTTCGCGGCCTAATCGTCCGCTCGCCCGTCGGCGCGAATTATCCTAATTAATTGCGAAATTAGAAATAATAAAAGCGAGAACAATGGAGGCGCACATATCGTTGCTAAAAGTGAAATTCTGGGATAACGACGGTGTTACCGCGGCCGGTTATATTATTATGTGAGATAAATGTTCAAAATAAAAGATCTTGATTAGTTTCCCAGGAACTTTTTTCTTTTGTTTTGTCACGTTTCCCCCCTTTGTTGTTTCAGTTCGCACGATTTAATATTAGGTATACATACCTACACACTTATTATGTAGAGAAAGTATTTTTATATATTTACGTAAAATGTTGCACGATCGAACTGGAAAAATAAATTTTTGTTGTTGCAGCACGAGCAGCAACAATGCCTCGAAGGAAAGTTTGCCGGTCGAAACTTCGACGGCGGCGGCTTCTTTGCGAAAAGAGACCGACAGCAGACCGAAATTGGATCGAACGTCGAAATCGTCCGGAAAAAAGGTGGCGGAGCACGACGATTTCGGCGACCTCGTGGACTACACGATGTTGGGGAGCGCCGAGAAGGAAAAGCACAGGATAGAAGTCGACAGGGAGCACGTTGTCATTCAGCGAAGCATGGAAGGAGACTTGGTGCGAGTTGATAATCCCACGATTGCGGAACTCAAAAAGATGCAGATAAGGTAAGTCGATATTTTTGATAATGCACGTAGTTTTTTGCGAAACGCCCTTGGTGGTGACCATTTTCGAGTTCGTAGGAACGGTTGTTCTCATGAGAAGTGGTGGGCGGAGGAGTTCTCGCGAAAATCGTCAGGTCGCATTTTCGAATATTAGCGATCGTTCACTTCTCTTATAAATTCACAGGATCGTTTCTCTTACTAATATTCTCACTCATATTCTACAGTTCTCACGAAAACATAATAATTGGAATATAGGTTGTTGTTGTTTCTGATGGTAGATCATCAGGTTTTCAATTTTCAGCATCATTACCGAGTTTATGATTTAGTTTACCTAGGTTTTACGGTAAACGTGAAAGAGTCAAAAATGTTATAAATAAGGCCAGCTTTCAAAGGGGATTTTCTAAATTGCGAAGTTTGAACTCTTCAAATAGGTCTTTGAAAAAAACCAACGGGAGTTGCATTTTTCACCTCCATGTGAAACGAATGCACTGAAAATGTAAAATCTCTCAAAATAAGAGAAATTTAAAAAATCGAAAAAAAATTAAAATTTTTAAATACTTACGTAAAATATAGATTAAAGGTCGATTCTCACTTAAGCGGCGCGTCACGTTACGTCACGGCGTTTTACAGAGCTATTCTCACCTATTCGGCGTTCGGCAGTAGCATCAAGCGAAACATCAAGAAACCAAAGAATTCCATTTTTGTTTATGATGTGATAATGTGTACGTCAAGAGAGATTTCATCAGACGATTTGTCTTAATTTGAACTTTCATTAATTTTCTTTCCAATTTTTTACGACCAAATGTTCTCTTTTTTGTTTTGTTTATAATAACTTTTGTTGTTCATATCGTACAGTTCACACTGTTTTGTTATTAACAAGTAAAATTAATCTATCAATTATTTCCCCGTCCATATTTCCACTTGTCCGTCAACGAGCAGGGCAGTGCTGCGAGGCAATGTTCAACGGGAAATAAAAATTTTGCTGCTTCGTGAGGCGCTGCGACGCGCCGCTTAGGTGGGAATCGACCTTAACATTGCTACCGTTGCGACTGTAACAGACTATAAGAAAAAATTAGGCACTTCTAATTTTTTTTTTACTATTTTCCTACCTTTTTCTCGTCATCGTTTTCCCTTTATCGCCAATTTCCAGCGTAGATTCTTCCGCTGACTGCGAACTTGTATTATTACGTACATATAAGCTTCATTTTTTCACTGTGATCGTGAAAACGCGTGTAAAATAAAATTTCGCTCGCAATATTGGACCGTCGAATGTTCGAGGGGAGCCCTAACCAAGCTCGATTTTCAGAGAATTTGTGTTAGACCTTAAAGGTCCATGCATTTACACTGTATAAATACACGGAGAGTTAGTCGACAAAGAAAGATCCTACCTTTCCTCGTCATATTAATCCTTTTTGTTTTTAATCCTTTTATGAGAACGCAACGCAACACACAACACTCGCGCACTCACACGCAAAAAGGCCTTATAAACCGAATCAACACAACTCGCACTCGCGACGCCGTAATTTAAAATTCGAATTACTTAAACAAGCACTACCGTTCTGTATCTCTAACGCGAACGATTTGAAACGGTTTTGCCGGAATTCTAGGTATAAAAATGCATTTGAGTTTATACGTGGATTCGGAAATCCCGCTTTTATTTTAATAACCTTCAGTTCTTTGTTTGCACTACGATAACATATGAAAGTGGATGGCGCACATTTTTTGTTAGTTGTTTTGTATTTTATCGGTCGCATAAAAATGCAATTGAACTTTTATCTGGTTTATGGTTTATAATTGGGAAATTTTCAATGTTGAGGGGCACACGAATAGTTTTTAAATTAAAGATAAAGTAAATTTATAATTCTGCGGTATAAAGACAGTAGTTAGTGAATATTTATAAAGACAGTAGTTAGTGATTATTCAAATAATTTTATTGCATAAAAAATACTGTAAGTAATTTTAGAATAAATTTCCTAAAAAGTACATATTTTAAAAATTTTCGGTTACTACTTTCATTTTTATTTTAATCAAACTCCACTACGACCCCTGTAAACATTAAAAAACGAAATACTAACTATAAAATAAATTTATAAAACGACTTTAATTACATAGGTAACTAGATAAATGTAAGAAATTAACATTGTATATATGATATAAATACAAAATGAAATTTTTGACAACTCGACAATGCTTAGATTAATGTTGGGGAAAATCAAACTAACCACAAAAATAATTTCACTCGAAATTGTGTGCGGGTTAATTCCCGGTGATCGGTGAAGATCCTTTTCTAGTTTCTCTCGCCACAGTTTCTGAGGCTTATTTTTAGTTTGAGTGTTTTACTTAAAGCTAAATATAGATCCGCTTCGCATCGGTCATGGGAACGGTAGATACGTTGCAGAGGGATGTATAAAATGCTTTTTCTGTAAATTCTAAGTATATTAGGGATAGGTGAGATCAAAAGGAACAAAAAACCTAAATAAATGTTTTTTCTAAAGTAAATAATTGACGAGTTATTACGATTATTAATTTAATAATCGTCTTGAATGCCGAATTAAATTTTAAATACATAGGAGTGTGTAAGTTTATGTTTCCGAATGGTGAATTAGTTTTATTTAACCGTAAATTAAAATGCTCTTTTCCAATTATTGTTTGTCCTTTGCATTTTACGCGCCGAAGAAAGTAGAATCTGCAGTAAAAACATTTTATACATCCCTCTGCGGCCTTCCTACCGATCCTACGACCGACCCGAAACGGATCGATATTTAGTTTTAAATAAAATTTTCAAATTAAAAATAAGTCGTAAATTTTGTGGCGGGGGAAACTAGAAAAGGATGTTCGTCGACGACTGGGGATTGACTCGAACACGCTAGTACAAGAGCGTCGACATAAAAAGCTCTTATACACCTTTCCAATTGTCGAGATTTGTTTCAAGTTCCGTAACGGTTATAGTTCTATAAGCGCTTTAAACCATTTGGGGACAAACAAGTGCTCCCCATCCGCAGATTTCGGCGCGGCAAAACTTTACGTCGCCTACACGTGCCGGTCGCTTTTCAGTTGTACAATAATAAACGACGGTAATCGTTTTTTCGAACTGAAAGCGAAAATATGTAGGTTTGGTAACTTTAGAGCGGTATAAATTTTTGTTTTTTGTAAACGTGGACCGGTGCCAAGATAGCGTACACGCGTACTTAAATAGATTTTGACCGTGCGCGCCGCGTCGAGGTGAACAAGGTGGACGTTTCGCTAAAAATACAGCGAGGATTTAATACGGGCGCGCCAAGTTTGGCGACAAAAATTTAGGGAATTTGATTTTATTATTGAGCTTTTTTTTGGTGAATTTTAGGTTATGCAAAGTTGAAAACAAATCGGCGACTTCGGTTAGATTCGAACCCCCCCGACTTATCTCTACAATTTGTCGACGATATTTTATCGTTTTTTTTTGTCTTTACAACCCGAAAAATACTAACAATAAATACAGATTTAGGGATTCGAAAAATTTGAAAAAGCTCGCCATCGTTCGCGCGATATCCTATAAAGTCCGACCGTGGTTGAAAATGTTAATTTATAAACGCGCTCTCATTTCGCTCCCTGCGCGAGGTCTTGATTCTAAAAAATCGTTAAATTAAGCAAATAAAGGTGTAAATAAATTAACTACATTTAATTTACGATGGATCATTGAGCCAGTTTTATTTTATGGTTATGGTTTTTTAAAGTTATAGGTAACTACTACTGCCCCACGGTAGTTAAGCGTGACGTTTATACGATGAAGTAGATAAAAATTTTCTAAGAATAAATTTACCTACTTACCTAAATTTATTTTATAAAACAAACGGCAGGATTGTTCAAAACAAGATAACAAAATAAATATGACTAATTATTGTGAAATACGTTTAACATCTTTATAAAAAAGTGTATTACATTTTGTTAAATTAATGTAGATACCGTTTTTTCCGACGACCACCATGAATAATGCATAAATTCACACCTTCAATCGTTACCGAATGTTGGCCATTGCAAACGAACAGCTAAGACGTGGCAATACAGTTCGGTTGGCCAATCAAAAACATTTTATCTCGTGCGAAATAATTCACGTGTTATTTTTTAATCGTCTTGTACCGAAAGGATATTTCACACGAACGTAACAGTTTTACATTCGTCGCATTGTCACAATCGCGTGAAATAGCCTCTTTTTGGCATTCGCTATACAATATTCTAAGTAACACATATACAGGGAGTTTTAGGATTCGCGCAGACGGAAAGTAAAACATATAATAGAATAAAAAGTTCTCTTACGATTTTTCGATTAGATCAATACTTTTCCAGTTATCGAGACTTTACCAATTTGGAAAATAGTCCAAATATGTTGAAGCATGTCATTTTTAACGGCACTGTTAAGAACCTAATTACCAATCAAAATTGAGAGTTTCCATAGTAATAACATGTTGCAAATAAGAAAAGATACATCGGGCTGAATATGTTTTAATAATATTTCATAAATTTAACTTGCGTTTTTTTTTTGTTTTTAAAAATGTATTATCGATTGATTCTAACTACATACTTGATTCATACATTTAAAATTGAAAATCAAGACTGTCGTTAACTAGAGAAGTATTGATTTGATCGAAAAATCGTAAAGGGACTTTTTTGTCAGTTTTCGAATTTCGAAACGCCCTGTACGTATAGGTAGAGATAATAAAAAGAATTAACGACTTAATTTATATGCGCTGACGTGAGTAAAATATGTGATGCAATAAATTGTACTTTTATTTATTAATAATTTAAAATATAGAAGTATTTATCTTGTTATTATCTTGGTCTACAATTAGCGATAAACAGATTACGAAGGTCGTAATAATAAACCTCTGGAAAAAACCGTTTGAATTGTTTAATTAATTATAAAGTACATTTTATAAATTTGTTATGTAGAAAATTTTGTCGGTTTTCCCGATAGCGTTACGTCTAAAAATCGAATGCTTTTAGTCGTACGCTCTTGATAAGTTCTCAATTTTAACGATTGGTTTTAGTCATTATCGGTAATTTAATCGAATAATTTAAATAAAATGTTTCGCCCGCTCGTCAAGAATGCCTACAAGTATTTCGCATAAGACGAGTCGAAACGTTTTGGAAAACACTCTGGAAAAAACGCGATATTTAACTTTCGTGATTTGCACTTTAATTTTGATAATTCAATGTGCATATAAGTTGTTAATTAATTTTTTTTTTGTAATTTTTGCGAAACAACTTTAAAAGTTTGACTAACAAATTAAGCTTAAAGAGAAAATGTACATCATTTTTTTTTTGATGCGTTTCGACTAATTGACGTTAAAATATTTTCTTCGCGCAGGTACCTAATTATCCGATTCATTGGAAAAGTAAAAAATAAAGCAAAATTTCAATCGTTAGAAACAGGTTTGCGATTAAATTATGGAGTTTAAAGGACGAAACAACAGAATTCTCATTTCGAGTTAATTCACAATCAATATTTTTATTGACATTACAGGATTATCGAGACGCCTCAATGATTGTCTCAAGACGCAGTTCTTTTTTTTTTGAAATAGGTCTTATACGCCGATATTCAGTGATAAGTTTTTTCTATTAAAAATGTGCACAAAAATGGGGCGCGTCTTATACGCCGGTAAATACGGTACGCGAAAAAACTTTCTCATTTTATAGTATGATTATAAACTAATAAAGTCATTTTACAAAATTTTCACAAAAACACGCGAAAATCTAATTAAATATTGAAATTTTCCAAAATTGGACGTTAAAGGCTGTAACTTTGTAAACCGATTAGAATCGGATAAAACGTTATAAGTAAGGTTATCTCTTTTATCTCTCTCTTCCGTTTCATCCACACTTTTTGAGACACCCCGTAATGCGTATACGCAATGTAGCGTTATAATTTAACACGGTTTTAAAAGGAATAATTAATTTACAGTAACAATCGCATATTTTTTTCGATAGTAGGCATGTACGTTTTGAACATAATTTTTCGGACCGTTCTTTTGGTCGTTAATCCCGCAATACGTGATTAAAAAAATTTTAAGCACATTACTCGGATACCTCGTGAAGTTTTTAGTAAAAAATAAACAAAAAAAAACCGATAATATAAAGTTTGGCTTCAGTAATTTTTATTTTCAGCAACAGAATTTATATATTAATTGTCGAATAAAGATATATTTTTTTGTAGAAAATTATGAACGTAAAACATGTTTCTAATTTTAGAATATTTAATAGAATGTAGATTTTCAATGGAAAATACTTAACTGAACGTTTTTCACTAAAAATGAAAAGGATTCGATTTAAAGTTTGAGATTTCATCGACTTTTTAATTGAAGTTAAAGCTTGTTATGCGATTATTAAAATTCTAAATAACTTTTATAAATAGCTATAATCGTAAATCGTTTTCTATCAAAAGGTTTTTGTACTTAAACAGATGTTGTCAAATAAATTTACGCGTATATGTATTATGAAAACCATCAACGTGTTTTGCAGATGTTTTTTAATTAATTCCTCGTTTTTTTTATGAAAACATTGAATAATTCTACTTTTATGGAAAAACAATTATATTTTAATTCGAAGTAAAATTCCCACCCGCACTCGGTGGAATTTTTTTTAAAATCAACGTAGTTTAAAAGCTGCTTCACAGTAACGAAACCGGTCGTGGATTCTAAACTAATATTTTTTCGATATCAAACACCCCTTACTTATATTTTAAACTATGCTGTTAGGTCAGCGAAATTAGATCGAAAAAAAAGGCTGCGATTGGAAATAATTAGGGGAAAACTGAAAATCGTTTTGAATTGCTTTAGTTTACGTGTGATCCTTGTGTTTGTCCCAACCGCGGAGTTGAGTTTTCTTCGCTATGTTGAGAAAACTTCCGACATTTTCTGTTCATCTGTTGCGATCAAATTTACGATAAAAGTTAATGAAATGAACGTCGTGGAACATTTAATTATCTTTCTATTGACTACCTACCTAAGGTTTTAATTTTTTTTAATTAGATGCAAGTACCGGATTGAGTTTGATATATGAAGTTGAAGGGCGATTGCTGTGAGAACAAAACACAAAATTCGTTACAAAAATTTTAACGCGATTTTAATCAAAATGCAAAAAACTCTGTTGGTAATTTCTTTTGCTAACTGAAAACGTTGAATTCTAGAGATGATTATAAATTATAAGTTTTTTTATCTTTGACTTTTTGACCTTTCCGACCTCAAATTTGAAAATTTCAGTGTTTTTTTTTAGCATTAAATCGCCCTAGTTTATCATTGCTATGCTGCGCGGGTTTTCCGAGAAAATTCCATTCGGACTTTTCGCGTTTTCTTGCATATTACAATATTGCAGGGTATTGAAGTGATGTCAAAAAATTTATGAAATCGTTTTTAATTACTTCATTTATTGGGAATGCAAACCGAACATTAAAAGTATTATTTAAACAAATTAATTTTTCCCCTTCAACTTTGGGGACGAATCTCTCTCAGCCAAGGAGTGTCGTAGGAGAAAACTTTATAGAAACTTAAAGTTTTATTTTGACGTGTTCTATACGTCCCCGGAAGATTTCTTATCATTTGCTGAACACCCTGTTTTATAACGCGCTCCGAGTATTAAAATGGGGATTATTTTTAATTATGGGGTGGCTCAAATGATTTTAACGGTTATCGTGGTTAGTGTGGTATACAGAATATCCCCCTAAAATTTTATGCTTGTGTCACAATGTGCAGAAGCAGGACCCATTATTATTGGGGGGGGGGGGCAATTCTTGAATCATTCGCTTACATATTGTATGCGAAACTGACGTCAAAACAATTAGTTCCTATAAAAATCTGTTTGTTGTTTTTGCATACGTTAAATTAGCGAATGGTTCGAGAATAGAGTCCCTGGACTAAAAGCCAAAAATCGCGAAAACTTTGTAAATCAAAAGAATAACACTTTTTTTTTTAAATGTTTGTCATACTATGTTATTTGAAAACGGAAACGTTAATTAAAATTTAAAGTCTCTGTTTGTACCTATCAATTAGCCTATACATTCGTAAACGTTCATGCTGTAGGAAAGGATTCGAACCTTCGACTGCCTAATGGCCATCGGACGAGCGCCAAACTCGCCTGACCACCGCGGCTCCTATTACAGAATGAAATCGACAAACGAAACTTAATTGTGATAATTTATAAATGTGTCAATGTTGTATAATCGAAAGACGACCGAGCCGCTTTTGAAACGGTAATTTTCATAATTTATTGTTGCCCATATTTTTGGGCACAGTTCGCCAAACACCTTGTAGGTTTTTATTCGACTTTTACATTAATGCGTAAAACGTCAACTTTATTTCGCGCGAAAATACGCTAAACCGATTTCCCTAAGAAGAATATTTTACTCCGAGTGATCGTCGCCTATTTAGAAGTTAAATGTAGCCGATCGTAAAATTCAAATTTTCGAAGTCGGAAGGCGCGCAAATAATATTCCGAGGACGGCCGTTTTCGAAAATCGAAAGGCGCGCGCGCGCTGGATACGAACGATATAAAACCGACGCAGACCTCCTTCGCCAACATAAAACAGAACGTCCGCACAAAGAAGCCGACGAGATAATTATCCATTCGTGCCTAATTTTTTTTTCCCTTTGAAAGCTCAATCTTCCCCCGTAACAATCCCTTCTTCCGCGGAATATTTCATTTGTCGTAAGTAAGCGAAAATTTCTTTCATATTCTCGTCGGAAAAATTTCCTTGCCATCTCTCGTCGTACTTTAATATAATAGGGGAACGTGAAATACAACTGTAATTTTTCAAATTTTTTATTTATCTCCGAACTCAACTGACGATTTATCAGGAATAAACACAAAGTCACAATAATGTACCTACAAGGGTCCGCCGCAACGAGCATTTTTATTATTTAACTTGAAAAATGGTGTATTATCAAATGGTTTCGTTAAGACAGAAAAATGGCCCTTCCACATTTTCATAAAAATACGAGGTGATAACAAGGCATTAAATTTCTTTTATGCAGCGCGATAAAATTTCACGGCGTGCCTCGTTTCACGGGTCGCATAAATTGACAAAATTTAACAAGTCCAGAAATAAATAAACTCGCATGCCACGCCGTCCGATATTATGCATCGTAATTAAGCGCTCCGTCGCTAATTGTACGAATTAAATTTAAACCCCCCCGACGTATCGACCGATTTCGGTGTTTCGTAGGTATCTTAAGAAAAAAGAAGAAAATCGGGCCCGATGCGGGCGAAGAAAAGCGAAAAGCGTGCCGTGAGGGTATTCCCCGCAGCAACATTTTAAGATTATTAAAAAATGTTTTTAATTAACGGTCAAAGTCGAAAACCTCGTTAACTTTACATACCGCAAACTAAGATATATTGCGGGGTAAAAGAACTTTTATGGGGGGGATTATAATTTTAGTTCGGCTCTTCCATTAACCTTTGGCTTAACTTGATCTGTAATTAATCGTAAAATATAATTAAGTTAAGAATTAGGTGGTTAAAAAAATTTGATAAATCGCGGTTAAAAAAAATTTATCGTCGAAAAACAGCTAGCGTTAAATTAAAAGGCGACAGACACTCGTATTAATAGAAGAAAACGTGAGTGTTTTTTTTTCTGTTATCACTCTTATTATAATGTAGTTATCTACGAATAAAAATTACGGTGTCGATCAGTTGTGAATAATTTTTTATTGTCTTTTTGTAAATGTCACGTGAGGTTCGCATTTGTATGTGGACGAATTAAATTTACCGTAGATGTCCGTATTTAAACGGATCTTAACTCAAACTAATTAATTAGTTTAAAGTCAAATATGGAGTTCGACAAAAATGCCCGGATAAGGGCCGTAGGGCGTGCAACGAACAACAAACAACTGCATAACAGTAATTAAATACTTTCTTCAGAAATCAATTTTTTGAACAAAATAAAATTAACCCTCGAGAGAAGCACAGGCTTACTTATACCCTGTATACACCCGAAATATACAGTGTGTCCCCGGATGGAGTCGACAAGAGGAAATAAAATCTTTATTATTGATTTTACGACGAAAAGTTATTGTTCGTAAAATTGTGCAAAAAAAGTGCATTGTCTTTACGAAAACGAAGGACGAGTTCGTTAACCAGCCAAAACGACCGACCCGTTTCAAAATGGCGACCGATTACATATTTTAAGCCGTTATTAACCCGGTCTAAAAGACCGACAAATAATACATCTACGCACACTTCATAAAATACGCATGCGTTAGCGCCATGTACTTAGTTATTCTTCAAAAACATACTAATGATGCGAATGTAAGCTAGTTAAGTGTTTTCTTATGTGTGGTAAAGGTGTTATTGTCATTTGTTTAAGTGAATGGTCATAACGACCGTCGTGCGACTGATACCGTTTGGTCTATGTTTGGCCTTTTACAAAATACTGTGTACCTATATAACTCTTTCAGTAATATATAAACTTTCTAAAATACATTTGTTTTACATATTTTATACATTCATTTTAGAAATGGATGACTATGAGCTAGAGGCAGCACGTTTAAAAATGTTGTGGCGAGAAATACAATCAGAGGAAGAAATATCTGAAAATGAGAGCGAAGCCGATGAAGATGATTTACAAGTTAGTGATCACATCTCTGATACTGAACAATCAGATAAATCCAGTGAAGGATCTGATGATGACATACCACTTTCTGAATTGCAAAGATTTTATCATGGCCGAGATAAAAGAACAAAATGGCGTCTACGGCCATTGGGCGATACTAAAACTCTAAAAAGAAATCTAATAAACTTTATAGCTGGCGTTCAAAACCATGCAAAAAACGCAAAGCCGCCAATAGATGCTTGGATGTTGTTTTTTTTACTGATAATATGATTTATGAAATCGTACGATGTACAAATATTTACATCGAAAAAGTTCGTGTAAATTACGCACGTAACAGAGATGCCAAGGATACGGATGCATCAGAACTTAAAGCCTTATTTGGTTTATTGTACTTCGCAAGCGATTGTCTCATACAAACGTAGCGGAGTTATGGGCTAACGATGGTACTGGAATTGAAATGTTTCGACATGTCATGTCATTAAAACGTTTTGAATTCTTACTTCGATGCTTACGATTTGATAATATTCATGACCATTCAGAAAGACAACAAACCGATAAGTTGGCTCCAATTAGATGGATATTTGAAAAGTTTGTCAGACGTTGTCAAACAAATTACAAAGTTGGAGAAAATGTAACTATTGACGAAATGCTTGAAACCTTCAGAGGAAGATATCCTTCCGGCAATATATGAAAAATAAACCTGCTAAATATGGAATAAAAATATTTTCATTAGCTGATGCTCGAAATTATTATTCTTCAAATATGGAGATATACGTTGGAAAGCAACCGGATGGACCTTTTGTTATTGACAATAGTGCATCCCACATCGATTCAGAATTCTGGTCGAAATGTGACTATAGATAATTGGTTCACTTCCATTCCTTTGATGAAATCGTTACTGTCTTATAATATTACCATTGTTGGTACTATTCGAAAAAATAAAAAGAAATACCACCTGCAATTGTCAATTCAAAAAACCGTCATGTCGCTACTACTTTATTTGGCTTTTCTAATGAAGCAACTTTAGTTTTATATGTACCAAAGAAAGGTAAAGTTGTTACACTTCTATCAAGAATGCACGTTGGCGCGAATTCGGATAGTATCGATAAGTCTACGGGAGAGAAGAGAAAACCTCATATCATCACGTTTTATAATCAAACTAAAGGAGGTGTGGATAAAGTGGACGAGATGAAACAAAATTATTCAGTATCAAGGAAGAGCGCAAGGTGGCCACTAACTGTTTTTTTTTCAATGATGAATATAGCTGGTATAAACAGTCAAATAATTTTTGAAAATAATACGCAATCCAATTGAAAACGATCTGAATATTTGAAAACTCTATGTAGAGGTTTGATTCTTGATTTTCTAAAAATGCGTCTTATGCGTCACAGTTCACGAAATCAAGGATATGTGAGATATTTAGTTTAGTACCTAGCATACAAGTGAATCAAGAACCAAACACATGTTTCGGAAGATGCTTCAGATGTTCTTCGAAGAAAAATCGAAAAACTAAAACTGTTTGTAAAAAATGTTCTAAATGTATTTGCAAAGAACATACTATAACATTGCGATATTTGTGAATCCGAAATATTAGAAATTCCCCATTAAATTTTTATATTAATATCTAGTCTATTTTGTTCACACAGTTATACATGTGTATTAAGTTTTGATTTTATAGAATTTGTTTTTATACGTTAATAAATATAAATAAAACTATAAGCTAGTATTTACGCCATTTTTTACCTAGATAACACCACTTTCTACATTTATAGAAAAACTCCCAAATGATCCCATCGCTAATGCGAAATATGTTTTGAAATCGGAATGAAATTCTATTCCGAACATGTCCCTTTATAATTTTCGATGGAACGCACCGTTTTGGAGATAATCGGGAAAAATTCTTATAAAAATATTCTCGAGAATGTAATTTTTAACAGACGTGTTTCTTTCGAGAAAAACGAAAGAAAGTAGTTTTGAAACGTATTACGTGGAAATCGATGTGCGCGTTTGTTGGATATTTTGCGCCCCTAAAGTTTGGCAGGTTTCTTCCGGGACACCCTGTATGTATGTATATTCGCCGTCATTATTTCGAATCAAAAAGTATTATTTAGAAAGTATTGTTCGTAGATGGTGTCCGGAAAGTTCAATGATAACAATTCGATTTTTTTCATTAACGTGCGTTTCTGTACACGGACAATGCAACGTTTCGATTAAGAAAAAAGTTTACATTTCGTCAATTATTTGCGGAGATGTGCGCGGTCAAAATTACACCCATGCGCTCATCTTCCGATGGGATTAGGTCCAGAATTAACATCATGGAGGAGGAGCTCCAATACGATAGGCTACTACGGAGAAAAATTTTGCCGATGTTATTTGAAAGCTCGTTCAAGACGGTGTTTTGATCAACCGCGCCAATATCGATTAAGGAAATCTGCTTCGAACTGATTAAAAAAAATGCACGAACTTTTTGTCGGCTGCAGTGTTAATATATGGGGTGGCCGAGATTGATCCTTGGTCGGAGTTTATTTTTGAGCTGTAATAGTTTTATAGTTCGAGCCGTACAAAAATGATCTCACAAACCATTTTCGAGCTCAATCGAACTGGTTTGATTGGACAACGAGTGCACATTTTATTGCACATAAATATTCAGTATTTTGTCAAAAGGGTATTTACTATTTTCGTTTGTTTTTCTTGAAAATTACCCGTGCATTTAGATGATTGACAGATGATTTTCTGTGCGACACGAACTGTTCAGGTATAGCATGAAATTGTCACATTAGTTTTTGCACGAGCCTCGTACAATGCGCATAAGTTCGCGTGCAACAAACACTCGACGCATTCTTATTTAGAAAAATTGTTACTTTTGCAATTTCATAGCGCATTATACAACAATGGAATTCGTAACGTCGATAATTAAGACCGAAACGGGGGGTAGTTTATGTTTACATCGTTTGTATATAATCGAATTTCAGTTTGAATACAAAAAATATGGGAAAACCTAATAGTAATATTTCATGCAACCCACAGTGCTCGAGTCGGTTCAAATCCAATATTTATTGCAAAATGCCCTAGTAAATGGTCAACGTGGAGCTTCTCGCTGGAACGTAACGTCACTTCCTAATTTCTATCCTCCTCGGCGTTTTAGTCCGGAGCAGGATGTAAAATTAAACGGACGGACTCAATATTAAGAACGTAGCCGTGGAGGAACCGTAAACTAGAAAGTACAAGGGAGACGGACTTAGGTCGCGAAAGAGACAGGTGCAAAAGGTCATGCATACGAATTGGCCCTAATACGGGAATATATTTCCGATATTACCACACTGTCTTACCTTCTGATAACACGAGCACTAAATAGGCATATTTCATATGCAAAAACCGATCTGATTTCCTCCTTGTCCATTTCAATACGAAACGATCGTCTGTATAATATCGTAAATGGCCCTAAATTTGTGAGAAATTTATGCTCGGGACGCACTTCAAAATAAATGGGGTGCGTTATTTATCGTCCACGTAATTTCTGTCCCGTATGTCGCGCAGGAATTGAAAATTTACTAATAAATTCTAACATAGACAAAATATAAAGTTACATTCAATTTCGGTTAAATTTAAGTTTTGCTTAAATCTCTGCCGTCGTTGGTATGTTACCTCGCTGTTTAGGTAAAGCCTTGTTATTTAATTTGCATAACCAATCTTTAAAGGGCATGTTTAAACTTGCGGAAAATTTATTGTGAAAAGGAATCCGATCCCCTTCTTTATTCTTATAAAAGTCAAAAAACGATTCAACGACCGCGATGCCTATACATACATAACATATATAGAAATTACAGTTCTACGGCTTTCCGTCAGATTAATCTCTGACCCGCGTATCTTAGTTTTGTTGGGCGTAAATGGAGTAGTTTTTAGGGCGTGTTTATGAGGATCCTTCGCGATGAATCCGCACGATAAAATATATTCTCACGACGTCGCGTCGAGACGTTAAATTTGCGAAAATCGGACGTGACGGGTGGGGAACCGTTGCTTTACCATTTCAAAAAAAAATAATGTTTTACTGGCGATGACTCGTATACATATACAAGGCGATTCCATAAATAACGCGAGAAACTTGCAGAGAGTTGTCGAAAATTAAGGGGGGGGGGTCTTTTATATAAAGGTTTTTCCTGTGACGTCTCCTTTCGTAATTACTCAAAAGGGGTAGTTCTTGAATTAATGATTGGCAAATGTTAAATATTTAGTTGAATAAAGTTGTGGACAAGTTCTGACAACGGACAACGCTATTTAACCTTCATACTACCGTACCGAGACCCCACATGCTGTTTGGAGGTTTGGAATAATTATTTTCCAAAATTACAAAAAAAATTAACTTTGTACATGGTAGTTAATTTTTGTAGTAGGTATGTGTTGTTATCGGAAAAAAATTAAATAAGTTAATATTTACAGTTATATTTTTTACTAATGAAGTATTTTTATTTTAATCTAAGCTATTCCTAAATAATTTCGCGTTCCCTTTGATATCACATATTTGTTTTTACTTGTTACTTGTTTTTACATTGCTTCATTCTATGTTAATTTGAAGTAAAAATTAGAATTTTAATGATTATTACAAAAATTACCCTTTAAATATGTAGGTACATAATTGTGGACTATTAAAAAAATTGATGCAAAATTTGAGTTAAATCGGTTCAGTCGATTTTAAATGCAAACAGAAATAAAGAACGAATTTTTATGATCTACGGTCTTAAACTTTTAAAAATGCACCTACTTATATGAAATTCATTAACTTTTATAAATAGAAAAAACACATAGTTTGTTTATTGTAATAAAGTTTTTTAAATGTATTTTAATCGCACATTAGGGGTCTCCGGCGACCCCTACGGTACATTAATTTTTGAATATTGTATTGACTGCTTGTCACTCCTGTTCCTTACTTATGTTTACTTTTATCCAGGTGCTTTTCCGTGTATTGACAACTCAGCAGACTCATAATTTCAATGTTCCCCGATTCCCTTAGTTTCTTGATTGTTTGTTTTTTTAATTCGTCGTTTATAAATTCCGCTCAATCGCGGCTAGAAGAAGTTCGGTTTACGTAAATGATAAAGGTGCAGAAGAAATGATGGTAAAATGTTATAAAAAAAAATGGTGGTATGAGGGTTAACCGATAAAATATCGGTAAATATTTATATGTTCCAAAAATTTCGCTGTCGATTTTGTACGTTCACTTATTTTAGTTTTTTTACTCAAAAACTGTAGGATTCGCTGGAAATATGAAAGGGCCAAGAAAGGTTTTCGTTAAAGCAAGCTCTCGAAGGGCATTTTCTGAATTTTCAAAATTTTAATTTTACAAAATGGTCTTCAAAAAAAAACTACCAACGGGAGCCGTGCAAATTGAAAATATTACTACTGCGCGAAACCTTTTGATAAGTAAAAATCATCTGTCATTCTTTTGCGTTTCGTCGAGTTTGAGAAATAAAACGAAATCTGAATTTTATCTATCCTTGCTCTTTTGAGGGGCGTAACTACGGACGGAGACGTTTTTCGACAAGGAATTGTCCCTTGAAGTTGTTCGTATTATTTTTGAATCGCCCCCGTATATTGACGGTTTAAAATCGAGATGCGTTAATTTTAAATTTAAAAATCGGTACGTCAGTTTTGGCGTTTCAAAGAAGTTTTCGGAAAATGCCGTATTTGAGTTATGGCGGTAGTTATTTTGACATGAGCAGCATTTATTGATACACACAACCTTATCAACACATATGCATTTGTTTATTATTTACATATTGACATTCAAAATAAGATGGGCGTGAATCAATGAAAGTAAATACACAGCGAAATCTCTCAACAACGAACGTCTCTCTTTAAGGGACAGTTTCTTATTCTCCAAACTTAAACATTTGCCCTAGTTAAGCTTCCCTTTAGCGGACGCCTCCCAAGAACGACCAATATTCTCTATCAAATGTCTGTCCGTTATTGGGAGGCTTTACATTTATTAGGAAGACGCTAAGTTATTAGGCAAAACGTTCTTTTTTTTACAGTACAACTTCAACACCTTGTATAAAAATGCTCTTTAAAGTATCTTACACACTGATTACTGACGTTTCGGTATTTAATAGTGAATCATCCTGTATAGATAGCAAGGTTTAAATTATTAGTGGCAACTTGAACGGCGAGATAGATTGTTGTTGGTTTCCAAAATAGGAAAACTGTTTAATTTAATCGATTTATTTCTTACGGTTTTCGCAAACTAATAATAGGGCTAATTTAAATTAACGCGCTGCATTAAAAAAATCAACACTTCAATAACATTCAATTTTTGTTCTACACATCAAGTAAGGTCGTTAATGTAGTAGCGACCGAAATAACTTGTTGAAAAATTATTTCGAATGAAAAATGTGCGACGAACAAATTTATCTACAGCGTTTTCGTTAAAATTTCGAAGTAATAAATTTTTATATTTAAATTTTTATTCGAATGTATTGGGGATATAATAACAATTATATTATCGTTAGGAACGCACGTGGCCCGGCTTCGAGTACGAGTGTTATCGCAAAAAACACGATAAGGTGCGCTTGCAGTTACTTGCAGACGTTCCTATCTACCTACATAGAGCGATATCAATAAGGGGGGGGGAGGGGTCCGCTAAACTATTGTAATTGGTTTATTTTTATACGTAAAGATACGTTTTATATGGGTAGAAAATTTTGACGATTCATTTCTTCAATCGGTCTCGGTGATCTTAAGACACAGACGTATAGGTACTCGCTTGCGCGCGTTCGTTTTTTTTTGTTTTGTATTTAATAGGTACGCTCGCCACAGAAAAAATCTGGACAGTAGAAGGACAGAATTTTAAAAATGTTTTGTTGTGAATCGGGTTTTAAATAAATTGTTTGCAAGTACATAAGGATTAAGCCATAAAGGCATTGTTACCTACATAGATGAGGTTCTAAAGATGTTAGGTATCGGAAAGGTTGAAATAGCCTTTTGCATTTTAAGACGAGCCTTACCTTCCAGTAAGCTAACAAACTTCAATGTAAATCAAATGAAAATCCACATTTCGCTCTTTTTTATGTTTTAGAATAATTTTTTTATATGATGTTTGGTACCAAAATCATCAGCACAAAAAAAAGAAATCATGCCAAATCGACGAAATTATCGTAAGACGTCAAAATTATATCAAATATATGACATTTACTAGTCCGTAGTAAAAGAATAGAAAAAGGTTACAAAGAGAACAATGTATTGAATTTACGGGTTCTGCTTGTTGTTAGACGAGAACGTAACAGGCAAACTTCACCCAACAAAGTTGCGAATTATGATTTTTGGCATTTTTTTATTTATTTCTCTAAAGTTAATTTAGAATTTAAAATTTGTGAAAACAACTATGATTTCGATAATATTACCATTTATTATATCTTTGATATTTTGATGCTTTTTTAAATATTTTTCTGCAATAATGTCAATGTATTGAATTATATATTGATTTCCTTCCTCTACAATTATAATTACTGATGAAGTCGAAAAATACATTTCAAATATTTGTTTCCAGTGAAAGATGTGTGTCCAGTATATCTGTCGATACTCCATTGTACCGCTCTCGTCTAGAACCTGTAGATTTAATCCATTGTTCTGTTTGTAACCCTGTTTTATTATTGAATGTAATATTTTTGGTATAATTTTGACGTCTTACGATAATTTCGTCGCTGTGGGATAGTTTCCTTTTTTATACTGATGATTTCGATACCAAATATCATTAAAAAAAATTTTTTCTAAAACATAAAAAGTGCGAAATCTTGATTTCAATTGAAGTTTATGAACTTACTGAAAGGTAGGGGATCGCCTTAAAATTAAAACTAGTGACCGAATGCTTACTTTACTATACTTCTTTTAAAAATTTGGAACAACTAACACCATATATTTCGGCTCTGGTTGGAGCTATCTTTAGTGCTACAAATATATAAACCATGGAATTAATGAATATATAAATTCGGCCAAAGAATTGTATCTTTATTACTTTTCTATACACACAAAGAATGATTACATACCTACTTACATAATTATTTTATTTATCGTTTCTTGTTCTTGGATATATAATTTTCGTAGGTTAAATAACACATATTAGTAATTAAGGATACATACAGCGTGTCCCGGGAGGAATCTGCCAAACGTTAGGGGCGCGTTTCTTAAGTAATTTTAAGCAAAGAAGCTGTAGCAATGTATAGGTCCGATTTGGAAAAGTTATGGCTTGTTAAAGAAAAATCAAGGCAAAAAATTAAAAATGTGATTTATTACGTTTTATTGAGGAAGCTCTATTAACAAGACGAAATATTTTTCAAGCTACATCAATTTTGTGTGTGTAAGTAACCATTTTTTTTATATAAATCTACATGTTATCGGTCATATCGACGCAGATTTTCCAAAAGGGCGTAACCCACAAAAAGTAAATTTTACAGTAGAGCACATGTTATGTCGCCGCGTAGCTATAACAAGATACGTTTCGCGGAAATATAAATCGATTTTTCCGGTGAAAAAAATCGAAATATTGTTACTAGATTTCATCAGACGATGTCTTTGCTTTAAATGCGTAAGATAGTCGGAATAACTCATTTTCACAAAAAGTGTGAGTTACGTCCTTTTGGCAAAACGCGATCGATATATTACGTCGATCGATAAATTTTTAAATTTACAGAAAGCATAAACTAAACCTGCCCACCACTTGCTTCTAAAATATTTTGTTGATAAAGAGTTGCCCACTTAGTAGGTAACAATGATGATTTATGGCTTACAATAATCCCTTTTAAAAATACAAGCATTTTACCTAAAACCCAATTCACAACCAAACATTTTTAAAATTCTATCCTTCAACTGTCTCGATTTTTTCTGTGGCAAGTGTACCTATAAGTGAATATTAATTTTAAAATTTCATCTCGTCTTTCAATTTTACCAAATTGTGTTAAGGCGGTACATCCCAAATAAAAAGATTGATATTTTCATGAAATAAATTACGTTTTCCATAGATTACAATGTTCTGATTCACAGAAAAATACTTAAAAAAATCTATCATTTCCATAACACCTTTAAAAACCTTAATGAATGTGTAAAAAGTACAATTTTACTGCAATCATAACTCAAAACTGGGGTAACCAAAGTTTGCAAATTAATAACTAGTGGGTAACGTAACATTCCCTCTACGGCACAACGTGCTCTTTTGCTTAATAAATACTTATTTTAATTAAATAATTGCCTCGCAATTTTTTTAAAATTTCAATGTGTGTTTTTAACGATCATTTGAATAAATTGGAGAAATTTTAGCACGTCTTGCCGTTAAGAATCACTTCTGATGATCATTTTCGTTTTTACATCAATTTTTTATAAATAATCAAAAGCAGGTTGTTGGAAGTTTTAATTTTTGGTTTAAATGTTGACGCCCAATGTCGGACAATGGTTGTGGGTCGTCCCACAACTATTGTTAAATACTGGGTAATATGACTAGACCTCCCTATTTTTATTGTAAAATATCATAAATTTTACCAGCTAAAAATCTAACGCGAGGATTGGTCACTTAACAGTATAAATCAAGCGAAACGTTCTCCTTTTAAGTCCTTTAAGTCAATATTGTGAATTTAGACATAATTTATTATAACATCAATAAACGGTTAGTATATGATATTTTACATACATTTTAGAAACGGAATCGTGATTAACAAAATTTTAATCACGATTAGCTATCTCATTACATCGTATATTGCACCAATAAAATGTTTTAAATTTGAGAAAATTAACAATGAGGAATTCGCAAGATCATTGGAATACGTCAATTTTGATCTTTTTTCTTGCTATTTTGTAACTAAGTTTTTTGACGACTATTTTGCAATTGAAGTTCTTACGATATTGCCTTTTTTTATATATGGCACCTTCTACTTTTGACGTCATTATTTAATAAATGGTCTTTATTTACATGTACATATTTATAAAACTTTGGTGGTGTAATACAAATAAAAATATTAGAAATTGATATATTACCTACATTATTAGTACGGAAAGTTACATTTTCCGACGACCATTATGAAAAGTGCATAATTTCACACCAATAAATATTATGGAAAGTTGACCATTACAAACAAATAGGCTGACCGTGCGTAAAGAAAGCCAATCGTTAGCCAATCGAAAACGTTGCAGTCCGTGTGCGATCATTGCACACGGTCAATCAAAGTCTTCTACACTGTCATGCAATTACTTTACGCATAAACTGTTTTATTATCAAATTTGACATTTTATTAAAATGTCATTTAAATGACAATTTAAATGTAAAATGACATTTTATTAAAATGTCAAACGAACTTTCGTAAACGTCAAAAATCAATTTTTTTTAATAAAAATACTTGTGATCGTCGGAAAAGCATAGTATATAACACGTGCGGAAAGGTGGATATTTTGGCACTAGTTATACAATATTACTATTGTATTATATTTGCATTCGAGAATAAAAGTTTTTCTGCGAGCGCTAGCGAGCAAATAAATCATTCGAGAATGCGAAAGCATTTCGCAATCGTGTATCAAATATTTTTTTGATAACTGTCCCAAAATTAGTAAAAATGTGATTAGAAAGTTTGACATTTACGATTAATTAATTTGAGGTTAATGATAATAACAATCTATAATATTTCGCGTCCCGAACTGTCATTTCGCATTCCGTTCGCAGAATACCTCATTTCGCGTAACAGAAACAATAAGAATAAACTTTTTATATGCAGTTATCGAAAAAGAAAATTTAATAAAATTATTTAACTTTAATTTAACTTTAAATTTAATAAAGTTATTTAACTTTACATTATTAAATTAAATTAAACATTATTACAATTTATACGAGACATGTTCTTTTAAAATACATCTACTTAAATTACAATTTTCCTAATGTAATACTTTTCACATGTGAAATCTACTATTTTTTTAAAAACAACATTTTTTGATGACAATACAATTACCGAGATCCGTTCGCATTCAATAACCTCGAGAACGCCCTATTTATATTGTTATCATAATAATAATATTAATTATTAATTAATTTTCTAATTTCAATTAAAATTAAAGTAGATTATTTATTAGCGAACTTTAAATAAATCAGTTTTTTAGATCAGTAATCTCAGATTTTTCCTGTACTTAACATTAAATCTTAACTTTTGTATTGCGAATTTTAAAATCGTCTTCGAATACGTTTTAATGTAAAAACACCGTATCTAAACATTTATACCCTTAGCTTCAAAGCAGGTAGATTTTACGACGTTACAGAGGCAGGCTATTTCAACCAAGAAGGATGGTCTGTTTAAAATTTCTCTAAAATTCACTAACAGTGCCATCTACGGATTATCGTTTGGCGTTTGTACGCCCTTAAAAGTGTTCCGGGAGTTTAGTGTTATACGAGGTCTGACCAATAAGTAATGAGACTGATTTTTAGCCGCGCTTGTGGTAACACTGCGAACCTGAAACTTCGGTCGGTTAATCTACCATCCCTCCTCTATCGATACATGTGCTCGCGACTTTCGTACGTTCGTTAGTTCTCCAGCTGTGTTGTGTTTTCGAGAACGTGTTTGTAAGGCGTGTCACGAATATGGAACGACGTAATATTGAACAGCGGTACGCGATTAAATTTTGCGTTAAACTCGGCGATTCTGTTATGGAAACGTACGGTAAATTGGTCAAAGTATTCGGTGATGAAGCCCCGAGTCGTGCTCGGGTGTTTCGATGGCATAAAGATTTTAAAAATGGTCGTGAGAGCGTTGGGGATGAACCGCGAAGTGGGAGGCCGGTCGAAGCTCGAACTGACAACAATGTTCAGCGTGTGCGCACTCTCGTGCATCAAGATCGGCGGCTAACCATTCAAATGTTGGCCGATGAACTTAATTTGGAACGAGAAACCGTCAGAAAAATTTTAACTGATGATTTGTCCATGAAAAAGCTGTGTGCAAAGATGGTACCAAAGAACCTTTCGGCGGAGCAAAAACACGAGCGAATGTCCATTTCACAGGAGTGTCTGCAACAGGTTGAAGCCGATCCAACTCTTCTCGATCGTGTAATTACTGGTGATGAAAGTTGGTATTTTCAGTACGATCCCGAAACAAAACGGCAAAGTCAACGGTGGCTGTCTCCTGGTGCAGCCAGACCGAAGAAGGCGAGAATGAGCAAATCAAAAGTGAAAACGATGATGATTTGCTTCTTTGACAGCAAAGGAATCGTGCACAAAGAGTTTGTACCACCTGGGCAGACCGTCAACCAACATTTCTACCTGAAAGTACTCGATCGGCTGCGAAAACGAGTCCGTCCAGAGATTGCCAAAACGTGGATCCTTCATCACGACAATGCTCCATGCCATCGTGCCTTCAGTGTGTCGCAGTTTTTGACCTCTAAAAACATCGCAGTGTTGCCGCAAGCGCCCTATTCGCCGGATGTCACCCTGTGACTTCTTGTTCCCCCAAACAAAATTGGCCGTGAAAGGAACGCATTTTGAGTCCATAACTGACATCCAGATCGTCGTGACGAGGGCACTCCAGGACATTCCAGTCGAAGCCTTCCAGAAATGTTACGAAAGCTGGAAGAAACGTTGGAACCAGTGTGTAGTTATGGGAGGGGAGTACTTCGAAGGGGATCACATCAATGTACCTTAATTTTTAAATATAGGTATTTTATGGACTTAGACTCACTACTTATTGGTCAGACCTCGTATCTGTTTTCGGGCGTGTACGTGTAAAACTTTGTTAGGACGAATTTGAAGGGCGTTGGCCAAACAGTTTTTTTTTAAATCATGTAAGTCCGCACGTATCTGTTTGTTTTAAATATTAAAAAATTGGGGAAATTGTGTGTATAGGTACCCGATTTAATCACGGGGAAAGTATTTTTAAATCATTTAAAATGTACCTACGTAGGTTGGTCGCTAAATTTTACTTGGGCTTTTTGTAGCATCGCGATTTGTTTCTGTACCTATACGTACAGGGTGTCCCGGAAGGATTCTGTCAAACTTTCGGGGGCGTGTTTCTCAAGTAATATCGAGCGAAAAACGTTGTATCGACATAGGTCCGATTCGAAAAACTTATATCGTGTTATGAAAATCGCAAGTTATGTGACCCTTGGATGATTTCATCCGCGGGAGGAAATGGTACACTTTTTTCCCTTGTAATACAAATACCTATTACTTAATGATGACGCGGGAAGCGTGATATAATTATTTGTTTCTCTTCTGGAACTTATTAAATATTGTGTAATTTTGTCTGTGGAAAAAATCTACCGTCGCTGTTGGTCCTTAAAACGGACAATACGTTACTCATAATTTTTTAACTCGACTCGTAATTTAAACGAACACAATAAAACGTTTTAGGCACGATTTCCTGCAGTATGTGCAGCGATAAGAGCGCAACTCGTGCCTGCATATGTTTTGTTATCGCGGACTGCAAGGATCGTTCCCGATAAAGCAAACTTTCTAAAACTCAAACAAAACGTGTTCGTTATTTTATGAGATTAGATTCCAATGAATGTTTTAAAATTTCCCTTTAGTTGTGCGTCGTCTTTACCAGCGATCGGATAGCGTTATACCTACCTAAGCGCAGCGACGTTTAGATTTCGAATTTTACTTTTGCGTGTATCATCTCGGTGTTGGTGGAATATTTTTTGGAACCGGGAATCGGTTAGATGCAGTTTTATACGACGAAAAGGTCAGGATTTTTTTTAATTCATTAATTACGTATACCAACATAATTATTAAGGGCGTTAAAATTAGGTACTCACAAACATTTATTAATATACCTACTACACTGTTGGTTGGCGCACTCAAGTATTTTTATTGTTTAAACAATTATTACGGAAAATACGAAGTGTCCAGGAAATGGCAAAAAAATCTCTCGGGGAACGTATAAACGGCGCTCCCCTGTTCGGCTATTAATTTTTTTAAATAACATGCTTATTTTTGTTGGAAATTAATAATTTTTAATTGAACGACTTTCAGCAATATCTACGTGTCCGATACAGTGAAATGAAATTCGATGATTTTTTGTCCGCTATACAGAGGAACAAATACGTTTTGAAAGCCTATTTCTAACTTGGGACTGCTAAACGTGTTCGTTATGTAGAGATATCCGTTAAGTGAGGTTGAATTGTATTACGCATGTCTACCTAAAATTATTCAATTTCAACAAACAATAAACATGTTGCCTATTTAAAAAAAAATAATTTTTACTCTTCAACTTTGGGGGGTGAATACCTGAACGGGGGAGCGCCGTAGGAAAAATATTTATAGGAACTTGGGCATTGTTTTGACGCGGTTTATACGTTTCCGAGAGATATTTTACCATTTTCTGTAAGCTAACATAACTTATTCTGACACCACCCTGTATTTTGTTATAATAATTGTTTCAACAATACAAATACTTGAGTGCGCCAACCGGAATGTTTTTGATTTCAAATAATGTAGTATAACGTACATTAAAAAAAAACGAAGTTTCGCGATTTTTCGAATTTATTTACTCGACTTACAGGGTGTCCCAGAAACTATCCTGCCAACCGAAAACTTCGAATTCCAGAGATGATTTTATGTCGATCCGAGTTAAATCACTATTATAAAAAACGTTACAGCTTAAGGGAGTTTCGGCTCTTTAAATATGGCGCCTTGCCATGAATTTTGGCACATTTCACAATTCACATTTGGGCAGTTATTATTTTGTTGATTTGTCGAAGCCAACTCTTATTTCTGGTAGGTAATGGATTTATTGGCGAAACAAGAAACAAGAAAATACACCAAAGTTTTCAAATATGACGTCAGATATGTCAAAAAGTCAAATAATGTCCGTTAGCCCCCCACCCCCCCTCAAATGGAGCTTATGATGACAATAAAAAAATCATATCTACACTAACAATTAATTAATGTGCAGCAAATTGATCTGTTTTGTTAACAACATTTTGAAGATTAAAAAAAATGAAGGCACAGCGCCATCTTCGAAGGGCTTATACTCCTTTAGGAAACGTTTTTGTATAGGGGCGGTTTAACTCAAATCGACATAAAATCATCTCTAGAATTCGACGTTTTCGGTTGACAGGAGAATTTCTGGGACACCCCCCCGTATTTTCAAATTTAATTTTAATCGGCTCCGATGTTGTTAATGTTAAAATAATTGTAGGAAAAATTTATTTAACGTGTGCCAATAAAGTAGCTGGACAAACTTAAAACATAATATTATAGAAATATTTTTCACTAAAGGAAAAATGATTTATTTACATTAAACTTACATAATAATTTTAGTTTTTGTAGAGAACTAAAGGACCATTATCTTCAATTTTCCGCAATTTTGACTTTATACCTTGAATCATGTCTTGGACGACCTGAAGATTAACATTTTTCACACATTTCTTAATTCTTGCAGCAAGCTGTTTTATTGGATGTTGCTTCCCAACCATTTTTATACACTTCCTGACACAATAAACTCCAAAAATCTTCAATTGGTCTTGCCTTCGGAATGTTTGGTGGATTTGCATACTTTGGTACAAAATTGATGTTTTCGTCCTTAAGCCAATTTAATGTTTTTCCAGCATAATGGCTGCTTACCAGATCAGGTCAAAATATTATGTTGTCACCAGAGTGTATGGTTTTAATAAATTTATCAAGTTTAGTAAGACAATTACTTATATAAGTGTCACTTTTTATAGCTGGAGCTTTCGAATCTTGAATATAAAGCTGCGACACTCCTTTTGTCGGTATGGCTGCCCAAACTAAAATTTTTTGTTCAAATTTACCTTTGGCAGCGAATCTTGTAGCGTCAGGAGTATTTGCAATATCGTTTGTATAAAATCCCGCATTCTGTTCGCCATTATTCCAAGCATAGGAGAAATATTTTTCATCGTCAAGAATGATCTCAATCTCACCAATGAAGTATTTTCGACGAAGAATTCTGCACTTTTTTGGGATTTCTTGAAGTTGCTTTTCACTATATCTAGGAACGATGATCACTCTTCTGTGATACTTTACACCCATATTTATCAAGTTTTGACGAACTGTCTCTTTCGAAACACCAAGTTTTCTACTTAATTTTCGATTTGATGCTCCAACTTTGTTTACCGCAGCTTTCTTCAATTTCTGAAGCTTAGACTTATTTAATTTTTTTGGGCGACCTTTTTTCTTAATTCCCACACTTGACTGACCACTTTCGTAACGTTTAAATATAGAATAAATTGTGGAACGAGCGACATATTCTTTTAGAAAATGTTCCAAAACTTCTTTCTTAGAACGCTGTCCAAGCTGTCACACGCTCTCGGAGATAGTTCTGTTCCGCAACCTTCATGATTACTGATTAGATTTATACTAAATTTCTGTTTACTAAGAAGACTAGATGAACCATAACATAAACAGTAGATGAAATAAACACACCTATACAGATATAATTGCAATTTACTTCTGTCCAGCTACTTTATTGGCACACGTTATTACACGAGACATATTTGATTAAAGAAAGATTTGAGAATGGTAAACATTCGGGCACGACCCGGAACGGTCCCAAGTTTGTTTTTTTTTGTTTTGACATTCGATCTAACAGGAAGATGGAGACGTGTTCAATTGAATTGTTCAATTGTTGAATCGATGTCGACGCGCGGCCAAACAATCCGTAAGTGAAAATGTGGTTGTTGGTTCTTCGTTCTTTTGTCTTTGGGCGTCGCAACTTCCCCGAACCGGATTTTCTCATTTTTTTATGACGTAAACGATTGCGTATAAGTAAGTTGTCGGTGCGATATATCCATGTTAACCACCGAGTCACGTTTTGTCCATAAAAATCTTGATGTATGATTAAACGAAAGCCTCTTCGTTTATGCAATTTACGGCGCGGCGTGGCACTATTAAGAATTTTCACTTGTTTTTCGGGACGAAGCGACGTCTGCGTTTCGGCTCCGCCGTTCCGTTCTTTGAACGTGGAACGTTGGCCGCGTCGCGTCGCACCCAGTTAATGCGTTTCGTTCGTTGTTTGCGTTCATTCGAACCCGTTTATATTTTAGACAAAAGGGACTCGGAATAAATAATTGTAATTATTAATAAAAGCGCTTTTGAACTTCCTCGCTGCCTGCCATCTTGAAAGACTACTTTCGGCAAAAGTTTAACGAAAACCTGAAAGAACGTGCACTAAATAGAGCTCCCTGGTAATGCCCAACTTAAAATGTAAAAAAGGTCCTTTATATTAACAGGACCTCGTGTCTAAATTTAAAATTCTAATCTTACAAGAATTTAAATAGAAAACGGAAGTCGAGAATAAAGTTATTTAATACAATGTAACAAAACATTTTATTAGTAAAGTACTTATTTTATCTTATCAAAAGGTTAAAGAGTAGTTCGATTGTTAATTATTATATATATATATACACATATATATTCGTCATTGAGCAATTTGTTTTTAAATTAAAACTATCAAATGCACGCATAACGAAAACGCAAGTAAATACGGCACCCGCGTGCGACATGTGCTTTAAAAAATCGTTCCATTGTCCCGTAACATAAGTAGAAATTACGAGCGGCGTTCATTCATTTTTTATTTAAATAATCGCTAATCTTAGCTGGAGTTCGTTTCTTTATTTTCAGTTTTGATAAGTAAATTCTCATTTTTATTGCGTAATCCTGAAATTTACGGAAGCGTACGTTGCCGACCCACAATTAATTACCGAAATTAAAAAGCTGTTAGTATTCCATTTTTAAAACATTCGAAAATGTCACGCACATTTTAATATAGTTATTAAAATTCTATTATCGATCTTATCTTCAAATATTTCGCGATGCGGTAAAATTTTAGTCGAGTTTCTTCATGGTTCGTCGAGGAGGAACGATGTCTCGGGTGCGAGTTGTCTGCCATCTTTTCATTTTGTTGAAAGAATTTCCTTTATGGAATGTTGTTTAGCGAATTCTTCGTTATCCTCTAATTTATTGGAATTTGAGTATGAATTTCGCGTCGTACCTAACTAGATTAAATATTTTTCGATGTCTAAAAACGGCTCGATCGAGGGGTGAAGGCTTCAGTTTGTTTTATTGTCATTTTTTAAATCGATTTCCCATTGAAATAATTGTAGAATAACGTCTTTCCTTCGTTCAACACAAATTTAAATTGAAAATCGCCAAAGAATGATTCAAATTTGTACCTAACGGGCGTCAATTAGTCTTTCGGTCTTGGTTGGCCGTGGAAAGGATAAAGACGTTAATATCTTGGTTTAAGTAATTTTATTACTATAATTGTAATGTACAGGGTGATTCGATTAAAAACAAAATGCAAAAACTTTTAGGAATTGATGATTAGTGAAAAATACGTGTTTTAAAACAATTTTCATCTTATTTGCTTACGCATCTTCATTTATTTACTTTAATTAATTCACGATTTTAAAATATTATTCGATTAAGAACCTGCTTCAAAGTACTTTACTTAAAAATATATTTATTCTTATATTTGTAAAATGAAAAATAAATAACAACGACACATGAAAAATATCGGATGTTCCCAAAATGCTTGATTTAATTAGTTTAAAATAACTATCCGCCAAAATATGAAATAAATATAAGTAGGTATTTGTTTGAAAGATGCATAAATTATGAGACAGAAGTGTTTGAGAAAAATCTTCAACTTGAAACTGACGTGAACTACACGATCTATCGATTACCTAGCGAAATTTCTGTGTGTTTAAAGTTGAATCGCCTTATATTCTATCAAAATAAATTTATAAACAAAGTTAGAGAATGGTTTTATGAAAAAGACGTTATGACACAACACTACAAATTGTAACATCGACAGTTGATAGATTAGACATTTCGACCGTTTATGTTAAAAGCTCGAATATCAAAAATTCATTCACTAGTTAAAAGTTTCGACTTGACTGTTCTGTTTCTTTACTTCCGTAATTCCCTGACGTTTACAACGTTAATTATTTAATCGACACCTGAATCGCTTAAAAGTTACGATTTTCGAACCCCCAGACGAACGCGAATTATTTAGAATTCGGACATTATGAATTTGTAAAATTCTAAATTTCAACAACTTAGGACCGAGCCACGCGGGTGATAAATTAATGTCCGTTGTAACGCACGTCACATCAAACTTCGCGGGTCAACTTTGCTAATAGTTAATTCTGCCGCGACGTACATGTACACATCGATGGCGTTTTCGCAAAACGTCGTGAGCGACAAGAAGGAAATTATAGTTGTAGCTCAACTATAAGGGAATACCTCCTGGAAACCGCGTGTATAGGCAATTCTGGGCACATTTGTATCGAATAACGTGTTTATTCTACGATGCAGTCGCTGGTTCGAGTGAAAAACGGAATGATACGGAGGTTAGATACTATCCTTGAACGAGATAAGATGACAATTATCGTAAGTCCTACGCGTTTGTTGTTTTGAGCGGTTAGACACTCCAACTTCCTTATAGATAATGTAACGCACCGTAAACACGTTTCGTAATTAAACCTCAGACACTTTGACACAGATTTTCGCACTTTGTTTTTTGTGGTGATGGCGATTGGATGTATGGCAACGTGTCACAGTTGGTGGGAACGCGTTGTTGCCGCGAGCACGGCAAAGTACTTACGATGGTGGACCGCGTACTTTCCGTGGAAAAGTCGAATTTTTCTTACTAGAATTTACCAAATTGTCTTATTTGCCTTAGACGCATAAGATAGCCGGGACAACGCATTTTCGAAAAAAATTGGCGCTTGCTATGTCTTACCAAAACGCGATCGATATGTAGATAAGGTGTAAGAATTTGATGTCTTATTTCTCCACTTATCCTTGGCCGCGGCGGAAATTGTTTCGTGTAAAAACCACTTTAGAAATTAGAAGTTTAACGCCGTCATTTTTTCTTTTGTTGCTTGGGAAAAACGTCGCCGAAAAGTGACTTAAAATATTAGGGGGACCGGAAGGTAATGTCGTTTCTGCGCATGTCGATATTTGATTGTCATTTGTCAGCTCATTGTGTATCTCGAAGGAGTGCCAAAGTCATTTTAAGGTTATTGTGACTTGTTCACTTCTAAATAATTCAATATTAAACTTTTTTTTGCAATTTGGGGTGAAATGGCCAGCCGAATACCAGAAGAGCATATCCGGCACTGTATGCTTTTTGAGTTTCGCAAGGGTAGTAACGCAACAGTTGCGACCAAAAACTTTTGCGATGTTTATCCAAGTGCATTAGATGTTCGTAAATGCCAAAGATGGTTTTCCAAGTTCAGATCCGGTAATTTTGATCTCTCTGACTCCTATCAGGAAGACCAACAACGTTAGACAACGACATGCTAAGGGCAGAAGTGGTAGCAAATCCATGTCAAACAGTCAAGGAACTGTCAAACACCCTTAACCAACCTTGGTCGACCAACCAGGAACATTTACAGCAGATTGGAAAAATAGGCAGAGCAGGTGTTTGGGTCCCCCATAATATGTCCGAAAAGAACAAAGCCAACCGATCCATCACATGCAACGTATTGCTTCAACGGCACCACAAAGAACCATTTTTTGATCGTTTGATCACTGGAAACGAAAAATGGGCCCTATATGATAATCCAAAACGCAGAAGGCAGTGACTCTCTCCAAATGAATCACCACGAAGCACTGCGAAGTCGGGTTTACATCCCAAAAAGACGCTTCTGTGTGTTTGGTGGAGTATTCGCGGAATTGTTCACTTTGAAGTGCCGAAACCTGGACAAACTGTTAATGCAGACCTTTATTGTGAACAATTGGATCGAGTGAACCAATCTTTAATCGAAAAGTATCCGGCGATTGTCAACAGAAAGGGCGTCGTTCTGCAACACGACAATGCAAGACCGCACCGTGCAAGGCGAACGCTGGAAAAAATTAATGAATTAGGGTGGGAGGTACCGCCTCACCCACCATACTCGCCCGATATCGCACCCTCGGATTTCCATTTATTCCGATCCCTACATTTTCTTAGTGGCGAAAAATTTGAAAATTTGGATGATGTCCAAAATGCCATCTCGAGATATTTTACTCAAAAACCAATCGATTTTTATCGGTACGGGATTGAAAATTTGCGCACTAGATGGCAAAAGGTTGTTGATAACGAGGGCGATTATATTATTGATTAAAAACAAAGACTTATTAAAAGTGTATTCGTTTGAATTTAATGTAAGAAAGCGACATTACTTTCCGGTCCTCCTAATAGTTTGTAAGAATACATCCTAACTTTCAATTCAACATTAGTACAAGTAATTAATTAGTAGTAGTAATTAATAAAAACTAAAAATAGGCGAACGTTGTGGCGTCCGTCGACAGATAAAGATTTTTATTAATTTATTATCAACATTTAATTGACATAAATTGCGCGAATTCCAAAATTGATCTAATTGTAAGCAAATATTAGAAAATCGTACCTACATTTTAATTCGTCCGAAATCATTGTTAAGCGTTTCTTTGGTCGGTCGAAGTGATTTTTAAGACGGGAATCTCGAGATCGAGTTATTTATATCTCCCCCCCCCCGCAAATCCGGCGCGCGCCCGGTTAAGTTATTTGCAGCGATCCGAAGACTTGCAACGTTAACAATGTTGTGCTTGCAGTTTCCCGACGTGTTTTTTTTTCATTTCAAAAGTCGCACGTAATTTGATCGCGAAATTTTCCGAGGAAACCGCATAAGACGCGAAATGACGTCTTAAAGACGTCGGAATTTGCCACCGACGTTCGAGACAAATGTCCCGAATATTTAAGGGGCGAATTAATCGAGCGCGGCGCGCGCGGGTTTGTTGATTAATTTTGTTAACAATTAATTGCACCGTTTTATCATGGAATTAGGAAACAATAAAACAAGTAATAAATTATAGAGGATTCTTTAAGCTGTTCGATTCGAAAACGCTCCCCAATCTAACTTGTATTTTAAGCTATAAATTGCGACCTTATTTTATGATACACGTTAGACCCTTTTACTAACATACCTATGTACAGTGGGCTCCTAAATTAATAACACGCCGCTCGATAAGTCGATAAGGGTCACGAATCTATACCGTCTCGAACGGGGTCGTTAAAATTAATGGAGTCAACTGTACAAGTTTGAGTACGTTTGAACGTAGATATTAGGTATCAAACGCTCATACTCTTTTTAATCGTTCTTAGAAGTATGCGACAACGTATCTGCCTTCGTCATATTCTAGTTCAGGTTCTAAAAGTGCATAAACCCTCCAGTTTATGATACAAACGTGAAATGTTAAGGGTGGATACCTATATTCTTTATCTAATACTAAATTCAATTCAAAATAACTTCCTTTTAATTTCTTACAAAGTTTTTTCTCGCGACGCTCCCCTGCCGAGATATTCGTCTCCAAAGTTATAGGGAAAAATCAATTTTTTTTAAATAAGTATTTCATTTTTCGTTGAAATTTAATAATTTTTGCTATACGCACGTAACAAAAACGTCTTTATAATGGTGTAATGTAGTCCAAGCAAGCGGCGACTACGCCAAAACCCTCCCTAATAAAACAAAGGGATTTTCGAATCGGCAGCTTTTTTAGTGTTTAAAATGGCGGGGGGTTTTATACGTGCCGAAACTTGACCGAAGTATTAAAAAAAATATATTTCTTCGTCTATTTTTCGTTTTAAAGTGATGGTCTTTTAAATAACAAAAAGTTGAAATTCACGCCAGTCTGTGAATAAGGGTGTTACGCACATTTAAAAAGGTACGTGCTGTCGCCCAGCAGCCCGAAAGTGCGAATTTTACACCCGCAAGGGTTCGAATGGTTGTTTGTGAACGTCATACTAACACCTCGACTAATACTAATCAGAAAAGCGATAAACAAAAATTCGACTGGCTAATTGGTTAGATCAAAGCCATTAATTAAAAAAATATATATATATAAGGTTTATTATCAATAATTATTAGAATCAGGGTTGAATAATAACAAATCTGAGTTTCTCGTGTAAAAAGAGTAATTTAATTTACTGTAAAGATAACTATTATACAAATATTTATATCTTATCTTATTAAACTCACCTGTAAAAAGAGAAACGACATTAAATGTCAATTATTCACTATGCCCTTTCTCCAATTACAAATTTTAACAAACTAATATATATAATAACTGTCATTAGTAATCACTGCTTAGTAATCTACTTGACCCACGCTACGCAAGTGCGCGGGATAATTCAAAAAGTACAATGCACTTTACATCTCCCCCTCCGGGACAAAAATTTCCAAAAAAAAAATTTTCTTTCGCTTCGCGCGCTCTTCTTCAGTCACTCGTCGTTTTTGAGGGCAGGGTATCAATTTTGTACTATGGAACAAATTTGACTCTATTGTTTATGCCCAGTGTTTATCTTATAGATTGAATTGGATATTTTCTCCAGGATTTCGTAGGGACCAATCCTGAGTTCATCGAGTTTTTTCCTGTTCAACTTGTTTCCATTCTCTACAAACACCATATCTCTTACCTTGAAATCCATGTGTTTCCTATTTTTATCAAACATTTTTTTATTATAGTTGTGCGATCTTACCGTGTGTTGGAGTGCAATTTTCCTATCCTTTTGTAAATCCCTCGGTGTTTCATACTGTTTTAATCCTTCTGGCAAAATCGCTGTATTCTCCGCCAGTTTCTCACTCGTGTAAAAAGGATTAATTATACTCTTCATCTGTTGTATGCCAACGTGACAATAGTGTTTGTGAATTTTTTTAATAAACTCGATGCTTAGTTTTTCGGACAGTATTATTCTTTCCTTTTTCTTTACTTTCTTATAGTAAATTCCTCCTTTTTGTATTAGTTTATTTTTTTATTTTTACTTCTGTCTTGCTTCCTCTTTTTTCTCCAAATTTCTTCCTATCAGTTAAATGCTCCAGTTTTCCCACCTCATTAAATAAATCTTCAACATTTTGAAGTGAGTCCCTGTCAATTCTATCTGATATGAAGTTTGGTAAACCTGTAGCTATGAGATCTATCAATGTGCCAGTATCAGTCTTTTTTCTAATTTCTAGGAGCAGTCTTTCTTTCCTTACAGCATATTCCAGAAGAGATCCTGTTTGATATTTGAATGACATTGCATGTCTAATTTGACTCCATCTTTTATTCGCATAAGTTTCAATAAATTTTTTTTTCCATATATCCCAATCTGAATTTATAGTTAGTTTTATCAACATACTGCCATACCAATCTAGACAGGATTTTTCTAGGAATATTTTGAAAATTTCAATTTTCTTTTCATCTCGGTTTACCTCAAAACGTTTGCATTCATTTTCAAAGTCTTGCATTAGAACTTTTTGTTGAGAATTTTTCCAATATAAACTTCTCTGATATTTTTTGCACATTTTGTTTTTCATTAATTTGTTGTTGAAGTATCAATTTTTCCAATATCTTTGACATGGAGTTTTCTTCACTTTCAATACCTTCACTTTTTGTTATTGTTTTTTCTTCTATTTCTTCTAAATAAAACTGCTCGAACATTAGGTTTTCTTCCTCATCCAGGTATATTTGTTTCAAATCTTCAGATAAAGTTATCCACACACTCCTTTTTCGATATCTTTTTCTTAGAGTGTTTCGTATGCTGACATAAGCTTTCGTTTTTTCAAGAATGGTATGTAGATTCATACTTTGGTATTCTAGTGGCATTATATAACATTTATTTTCTTGTGTCATAATTGAGGTTAGGAAAATTTTGTTGGTTTTCCCGTCCTCTGCCCCTTTCACCTCGAATCCAAATTTAAGCTTTTCTATAATTGAGTATTTGACGATAATGTCGTTTTATAAGGGTTATTATTCAACCCTGATTCTAATAATTATTGATAATAAACCTTATATATATATATATATATATATAAATATATTACCTCAGGGAAGCGAGAGGTGTACTTACTACCCCTGATCTCAAATTTAGAGGTTTAACTTTTTTATTTTTGGATTCCTCAGACGTTTTAAGATAAAAAATGTACTCTCTTGTCTACTTTCAACAAAATAATCCATATTCGAGAAAAGAAGTTTTAACACTGTCAGTGGGGGGCGCAGTCGAAGGCTTAGGCTTGAATTAGGGGATGATTTCGAAAAGGCTCCGACGTTTATTGTGGTTAGTATGTGGTATATACAATACACCCCTAACATTTCATGCTTGTATCGCAAAGTGTCGACTTTATTTTGACACTACGAACCTGGATAAATCCTGTTCGTTATAAATTCGGGAGCAACGAAACCGTTTTAAATTTCGACCGAAATTCCTGACATAAATGCAGGATAGTTTGTAAACGTATTCTATGTACCTACTTTGTTGTTACGCGCACCTGCGGCGCTCGTGTATTTACAAAGTCGGGCTTCGTCGCGAATTTTTTGGAAAGATTTAAATTCACCCCCGTGCGTTTGAGCGACTTTTTCGACAAATAAAGCTCTAAACAAAAAATTAAATAAATATTCATCTGTCCAAAGTCGATTTATATTCCATGACTACGTTGTCGGTATGTTTACATTTTTATTTGATTTCGTTCGTATTCTTTCAAAATGGAGCAATTTTGTCTGTAAAAATAGAAACAACCAAGTTGTAAAATCGATTTCGATTTAAATGTAACTGGAAACATCCGTACAAGTTCAGCGCACCACATGTAAGTTTTTATGTTCCGACGGGAAATACAAATAATCGTTGGCTCGTCACTTGATACCGACCGCTACTGACAGCGCTCGCATTTAATTAGCGCCACCCGTGACGCGGTTTTTTTTTAATTATTTTTTTTAAAGCGATCGCTCGAAACGAGCCGAATGGTTTATCTTGTAACAGAACATGTGAGCTGTTTTTCGTGTAACTTTGAACAAATGATGTCGCACAATAAACATTTCGCACAATTTAAAATTGTAAAAAAAAAACAACAAACAAACACGTAGTTAACTGAGCGCCTTAAGTGCCGAATGTACGCGGTTCGTAACGACCTAAGAAAAATTGGGCAAATTGGACGGATAAAAGCGTTGGCGCCCAACGAGAGGCGCCACGTTTGCGCGAACGACAGTTTTGATTCCTGATGAACTGCCCTGTTATATTTTTCTGCTCTTTTTCTTACTAACCACTTTTTATGTTTGACGTCTCGTACTCAGAAGTAAAACCTTTTTTTTCTGCGGTCGCTCACCGAACTTAACCCAAAGTAGTATCAAATGAAAGCGCGTTTTGGAGTGTATACATAAATACATTTTTTTCAAAAAAGTTCTCGAAGGCGCCAATTTTATTAGCAAGGTGGACGTATTCATACTTGAACCCCAAAGCGAGGGTCGATGTCGCCAACAAACATTTCAAATTACAAGAAGTGCTAAACGAGATGTCATATGAAAGTTCAGTTAATCGCGAATATCTTCGAAAGTAATTAAAATTGGGGCGCAAATTGAGCGCAAAACATTGGTAAAAGAAAAAAATTATAAAATTCGACTTTTCTTCGTCGGCGCGGCATAAAGTTGACGAGTAAGCATAATTGGTAAAGTAAATTAAATAATGTCATTTGACCCGTTTTCAAAACGAACGTTTCTCTATCGGCACGTACACTCGAAAAATACCATCGACCTAAATAAATCTGAAAAAAATTAACCCAAACAACATTAATTTCGATCGGATTCTTTCTCGGCCCTAACATCAATAAACGCATTTGAATGGACGACGATAAACACAGCACGACACGCGTTAAAGATATCAAAGAGTTGTAAATTTTGTATTCAAAACGCTTTAGTAGTTCTGGGCAACGTCATAACAATGCTACTCACGGGGCAGCAGATGTTGTAAAACAGGGGAGACGTTCTGCTGATAGCGGCTTTCTGTCGAGTTTCATTTTGTTCCGCGAATAAGTTGCAAAACCTTTACGGCGGCCGGGGATTGTAAAAATTGTTCAAACATCAACCGATAGAGTTATAACTCCGGGAATCGAATTTTCCCGTTTTAAGTTCCTGCGCCGAAAAAAAATTATTTCACGAAGGAACGAGTTGCGAGTGTCGAACGTGCGGCAGCCGCGTAATTAATCGATTCTGATATAGTGTTGTAACTCTTCTTTTTTTTTCTTTCTTTATGTCGCGGCAATAATTTCGTTCGGCTCTTTAATTCGTTTAGTATATGTACTCCCAAAACTTCGACGTTTGTAACACGAAGAACTCGTTAGAATGATTAACGATTTTGCGTACAGCGAGGGACTTATTTTATGTCTCGGGCAACGCGTGCGCGTATGCAACCAATAGTGCAGCGACAGGGAAGTAACGTCACGCGTTATCGGCTAGTTATCTAGCCTTTTCGTTTATAAATCCTGGTTTATTACCGTTAGGTCCGATCAGCAATGTTATTGAGATGGTGTGGATTTTTTTTTTATTTATATGCTTAATTTACAACTAGCCCTAAGGCTAACGAGCAAATTTGATGTAGTACTTAATTACTAAACTAAAATTATATTGACATGTGGAGGGAGTGTCGCCCATTGGCGATTCCCTGAGAATACTAATATATCAATTATTAATTAGCAAGGTCTAATGTTTTAAGTCCTTTTAGTCTACGAGTGTTATTGTCATTGTCTAGAAAATTTAACACTAACACATTGGGGTGATTAGTTATTCTGTTGACATAGGTAGTTGTACGTCGCTTAACCTCGTCTTTGATCCATGGAACTTTTAAGTCTTCATGGAGTGATTTGTTGCTAATGAACCATTCAGCGTTGGCCATTACACGAAGAGCTTTGCTTTGGAATCTTTGCAGAATATCAATGTTTGAAGGCTTAGCACAGCCCCAAAGATTTATGTCGTACGCCCACACTGGAACTAGAACTGAGAAACAGTATATAAATACTAACACTTTGTTTTCCAGAGACAACTTTGATTTTTTCTCTAGAAGCCAATACATCTTTTTCACTATGACATCCAGTTGTTTTATCTTATTTGTAATATGGGTTTTCCATGTTAAGCGCCTATCGAAGGTCATACCAAGATATTTTACTTCCTGTTTGATGGGGATCTGTATACCATTTAGGGTTATCGGAGGAGCGGAGTTGTGTTTCGTCGTAAAAGTAATAGCTGTGGATTTAGTTTCATTAATTTGTATTCGCCACCTGTACAACCATTTTTGAATTATGTCGAGACTACTTTGCAGAGTTATCGATCTTGGTGAGAAGCTATTAACGCTGTATCATCGGCGAAAGTGGCCATCATTGTGTTGCCGTTGGTCACCTGTAAAAATCTGATACAGGGTTGGTCCCAGAACACTGCCCTGAGGAACTCCTGCCTTTATTGGGTATAGTCCAGACTGACTTTCACCGTATTTTACTTGGTAGTACTTCTCGTTTAAGTATGATTTGAAGAGAAGAAAATATTGGTGTGGAAGAGACCGTTTGATTTTGTAGAGTAGGCCGAGATGCCAGACCCGGTCGAACGCCTGGCTGACGTCAAGGAACACCGCAACACAATATCTTTGTTCTTCGAAGTCTTTTTCAATTACATCTACGACTCTGTGTATTTGTACTAGGGCAGAGTGTTTTTGCCGAAATCCAAATTGATGTTGTGGAATAATTTCTTCATCTACAATTATGGGTGCCATTCTCTTGAGTATTAATCTTTCAAGTACTTTTGACAGTATTGGTAAGAGCGTTATCGGCCTATACGAGGTAACCTCGTGCGCAGGTTTGCCTGGCTTCAAAATTAATATTATTTGGCCGAATTTCCATAATATTGGGAAGAACTGCAGCCTTAAGACTGCATTGAGGATGTGTAGTATGCACATTATTGTTTTGTGGGATAATTCCTTCAGTAGTTTAGCAGTAATTAGATCATACCCGGGCGCTTTCTTGTTGTTCAGATGTTTGATTTCAGTTTTGATTTCTTCGGGTGTAAAAGAGTGTATCGGCGGGCTTAATTGTAAAGGAGCTTGGAGATAGTCTTCAATCACTTGTTCCTCTTCGGGGGTAGCAACTGCAGGGTGCGGTTGAAATATCGTAGATAGATGTTCTGCAAATAGTGTTGCTTTCTCAACTTCTGTTCTTGCCCAAGAGACGTCATTCTTTCTCATTGGTGGAATAGGAGTACGAGCTTTGTTTAAAGACTTTGTTGCCTTCCAAAGCGTGAAGTTGCTGTCTGCTGTAGAAGACAAAGTGCTGACATAATCGTTAAATGATTCGTTTTTCCACTCCCTTAGGGCTGTTTTTAACTCTCTAGTTTTCCTATTTAGGTTATTTTTGTCTATAGGATTCCTCGTTTGTTGCCAGATTCTCCTGGCTCTTCTTTTATCCTCGATTTTAGTTTTAGATGGTGTGGATGACTTATTGTATTTACTCTGAAACCTTATAACACATTTATAAAATAAAGAACATTTCTGGTTCGATTCTGAGCGGCATTTACAAATAATAAAATAAGCCATCGCACCATCTCGACAACAATGCTGACCGACCTAACGGTAATAAATCGAGATTCATAAACGGAACGACTTGATAACTGGCCGATAACGCGTGTCGTTATCGCGCGTCTCTCGTCGCACTATCGGTTGCATACGCGCTCGCGTTGCCCGCAACATAAAATAAGTCCCTCGCTGTACCTTCAGTAAAAAATAGGATTCGTTGCCGATTTCTTAATTTCGAACGAAACACTTCCGTTTCGGAATTCAATCGGGATTTTTACGCGAACAATACACGGTCGTGCTTTATCTTTCCCCAAACAATTAAGCTCCGGTAATACTTCACGACCGCCGTCGCAACGTTGGTTTTTCCGACGAGACAGTCTCGACCGAACGTTCGAAATGTTTCTTGCGGCTGCCATACAATAAAATAACCTACTCAATTTAATTATTCCGGTTTAAGAAATAATCGGCGAGTCGCTCGCGATTTATTTTAAAAAGGTCTTCGAAACGACAAAATCGTACGCGGCAAGGAAGCAGAAATAACGCCGAATTTTCCGGGACCGCAAACACCAAATACGCGAACGAACCTAACAGCCATAGATAACGTCCCCGACGCTCGAGTAAAAGATTTTCTAAATCCACTGAAACATCAGTAACCCGAAGGAGCGCGTTATTGTCGAGGAAATCTCTTTAATTATGCAGGTATCTCCGGCATTCATTAATATCGGCACGAAGCCGACGCAACTCACCAGAAACGCATTTCCGCGGCCTTTTTCCGTTCCTAACTAAATTTCACGTTAATTACGATTAAAATGAGCGCGCACGTACGAGGCTCGATCGGAAAGTTAGATATGCAAGTAATTATTTAATAAACCGACTAAAATATGCAAAAAGGCGTTGAAAGCGTAATGGAGAGAAATGCCGTTAGAGGTTTATAGAAAATACATTTCATACCTGTTGCGTCTGCGATTTCAGTCTAAAAATGGGTGTACGGGCGATAAGTCCCACCCCCACCCCCCCTATGTCGGCTCATCAATACCTACTGCTAACGAATCGACATTTAAATGTGTCCCCTATTTTTAGCTCGTTTATATTGTCTGTCGATGTAGGTGTTCTTTACGAATTACGCTGTTAAACTTATTGCTTTTTGCATTAGGTACTTATAATAAAAGTACGTATCATTGTAATTAATTAATAAACATGTAAATAATAAATAACGATCGGTCTGTCATTAAATTGTGTAATTCGACGCTTATCTGAACCGGCTCGTTAAAATTAAACGAGATTGATATAATAATAACGTTTAAACTTACTCACCAATCCACCGAACAAACGCTACCCCACCACCACTTGCGATTACCGAACAATCCTCAGTGTAATTCGTGAACGTGCCTCGTATATTTTAAATTAAAACCTGGTCCCTCGCGATTGATTTTTTATGCTTTACATATAATTTGACAGTCTTAATAAACCTCTTTCGCCACGTAGGTGTTTAAAATAATCTTAGAAGAGCTTGTGCGCCCGCCCACCCAGATTCGTAATTTAGTTTTTATATTGTTATAGCGCGAGGCCAGTGTTGTACAAGCCTAAAAGGCTCTCGGGATCCGGCCAGTGGAACCGGAATTATGAGTCTGTTATAATCAAAATGCGCGGACGTACAGTGACCGGCATAAAGTTGGGCACAAATGAAAAACCTTTTTTTTTTATTTGAAATTTCGCAGAAAATTTCTGCGTAGTTCCGAATTGAAAATGCACATGTCAAAATTTGAATATAACGTTTCGTATACGGGGAAGTAAAAAAAGGCAAAAAGAAAAATGACCGACCTCGCATTTGACATCTTCTTGCAATTCTAAAAAGCTTTTCCAAATAACATTTTTGCGTATTTTCAAAACTTAAGGGCACTTCACTCTCGAGTTGATTTCATATTTTTGAACGTGTCTCGTACGTACGAAAGGTTTTATTCAAATTTTGACATTAGTCCAGTCGATCCGGTGTTTTGGGTTTTGTAGGGGGTGGCGAGTGTAAAACTGAGTTCCCGGAACTGGGTTGTTGTTTTTCCGCCATCGTAAAACTAAGAGCGTAACTAGTTTTTGATTTATCTCCATAACCGCGAGTCTGACAAACTTTTGTAAAGAGAATTTTTGTAGATAATACATATTTACTTTTTGTGTTGTTTTGGGTGATGGGTGTTTTATGAAACGTGGACTTTAGAAAACTGTACTCGAAAAATGCGCTGCTGATGAAAATTGTGTACTGTTGAATCTGGTCCATTAGTGAAGTGAATCAATACATGATTGCGAAACAGATTTAGGAACAAAAGCAGTTTTCCTTGTTTTTTTTTTAATTATTAGTGTTACGCCGAAAAGTCGTCAATGATAATTGTAGGGAATTATATTATCTAGAAAAATGTTCTTTGTAAAATCTTTAAAAAAATCGCCAAACTCGCGGTTACGGAGATGAGTTAAAAAAAAAAACAGACCAATTGCGTCCTTATTTTCAAGATGGCGGCCGATTGATTTTTTTTTTGGTAATGCACATTAAACGACGGAACGAATTCTTCTCGAATTCACCCGTCCCCTTTATTTTGGATATGGGAGTTTCTGCTGTTTGGGCGCCGAACGTTTTTTTCGCCGGTAAGAAAATACGGGACCCTTTCTTATTAAATGGTTTTTTTGAACAAATTTTCAGTAGGCATCGAAGGGCCGCATGGGGTGTGGTGGTACCGAAATTAATGACGCCTCGCTCGTGTGTCGATTTATCCCGCAGTTTACCGTTTCGAACGATCGCGGCGCGCGTGTCAAAATTAAAGGAGCCAACTGTACTTATACGATTTGATTTGCTTACATCAAATGTTAATAACGGCCAGGGACGACAATCGTCGCGAATCGACGTTTTTCGTCACGTTTCTCGTTCGTCCATCAACTTTTCAAACCGAATTTAAATACGACGCGACGCCCGAAGAAAATTAAGTCGTCTCAGTTTAAGCGCGAAATATGCGAGATTCCTTAAATTACAGCGGAATCCGTAAAATATTACGATAATAGCCCGCTATATAGTAACAAACTATGGACGCATATTTTACGTGACGGCGATAACTTAATTTTATGTACCCTAAGAATTTTACTTTTCGGCGCTATCTACGTTACTTGCACTCGACACCGTAATAAAATCATTTAATCGTTATTTATGTCCCCGAATGTACGACATTGTAGATTTTCGTCGGGAAATTTTGCAAAATTCCTAAAACGGCACGTTTTTCTGGCAATTGTTATTAGCGGGACAGCGCTAAGTTCCTATTCTAAAACGAATTGTTGGGGGTTGTAGGTGTGTATAGACAGGTACCATGATAAATCTTCGGGAACACTTATTCAGGGTAAAATTAAACTGTCGAATCGATTCTATTAAATCCTTATACATACAATACGGGACAGTGTAAACACTGGCGTGACAAACAGAAATTCTTATTATCGCGTGATGATTAATGGGATTAGTTATAATTATAAATTTATTATACTATATAGTTTTCTTTAACAATAGTTATAATTACGCCCCCGACGCGACCTGGCCGGATTTGATCCTCGACGTTAATTGCGCGAACGTGAAATAGTCGCGCACATAAACGAACCCCCCCCCCCCAATCCCCCCCGACACGTTACAATACAATAAGTTCCTAATAATTTGTTTTGCACCATCCTTACCGGGGAGAATTTAAAATTTACGTACGCAAAGAAACGAACTTTAATTCTAATTCTAATACACGTCGTTCGTAAAATGGGGCGAGGGGGGGGGGGTTTAGAGTTGTCACCGCTCTGAATAATAAATGGCCTAATTTTATGTAAAGAATTTCATTTCGGAGAGACACGGCAAATAGGTACTCGTTTGCATCTACAAACATCCCTTGCCATTTTATCTCATAATAATGTCGAAGGTATAATGAGAGGGCCTGCTTTAGGAAATGTAATTGAATATTAGCTTAACATTCTGTTGATATAACGAGCGCGTCGAATAAGACAAAAGAAAATTACGAATTTGATCTAGAATATCAAAAGTCGTCGAGAAAAACCGTCCTATCGAAAACTTTTCGGCGACGGATTTGCGTTGGCAAAAAATTTAATTAACGATTCCGGGCGAGGCGCGAATTTGGATGTTTGTGTTTGTTTGTTGTTTTTTTTTTCATGCGGCCACACACTGCCCCGTCATTTGGTTAAATTAAAATAAAAATCAACTCGAACTGAAATTGTTTAATAAGTTTTTTGAGTATAAGAAAATTGTTTATTTCCGAGGTGTTAAATACAGTGGGGGAATTCGAAACTTACGATGACGTGCCGGTAACATTAGAATATAATAACGCTAAACGATCCGTTTTTGCCGGCAAATGAGGTTTTCGGGGGTTGTTGCCAGGTAACGGCCGACTTGGTCTAAAAAATCCGCGAGGATCAAGTCGAGAAACTCGGTTCAATTAGAAGAAGCCCCAATTTAAATTACATACATAGATAACGTGAAAATGAACGTCTCTCTGTCTACTCCGGGGCGAATCTCTATTAAGCGACCTAAGGGTGGGTAGTTATCAGTTGCAGTTGGAGGTATGCATTTCCGCAGTAACAATAATCGTTTCTAAGAGAAAATTTTGATTCGAGACAAGGAACAACTATAAAAAGTCTTTCGCGTATTGCAACCACTTCTGGACCACACCTCGTAGGCGTCATTAAATATAATTTCGATGTCGCGCCTCTATTATTTAGATCGGTTATCCGAAACAAGCCGATTTTAATAAATAAATCAAATCGTTTAATTAAATTGCGGTTTTGCTGTTTACCGAGGACGGTATTCAAGGGCGTTAGTCTTGGCGAGGAAACAGTTTTGACAGTTCGCTTATACAAATATTATTGTCTTGAAAATTAGAACTGGGGAGGTTAATCAACCGAGACTAAAGTCGGATTAAGAGTGTAATCAAATATCAATTAACACGGTTGGCTGTGAACGCAGAACTCATTTACGAGTATTGTAGGTGGCGGCAATGTCGCTTGACATCTTCTATTGTTTTAGCCGCCAGTTTCAAATTTAATTTATTATTCCATTATTTTTAGCCTCTCTTCTTAATTTATTTAATCTAGTAATTGCGGAAACGGGTCGTAGGTTCGAAAGTTTTAGTTTATCGTTTAATTATTTATTTAAAATTCATTAATTTTAATGCTTTCTTTTATGGATTATTCTCACACGAGCACGCCCGTTCCTGTTTTTATAATTAAGAGGGCTTAATAATTAAAATTTTGCTTTAAAAGTGGCGCACAGTTAACTGTAACGATTTTTTAGTGCGGAATAGGCCGGGAAGAAATCCAAAACGGAGTCACTCATTAATTCAGGTCACTCACTAAGTAATTACGTGGTTAGGGGTTTTTTTTCTCGATTGCGGGTGATTTATTATTAACATATAATTAAATCGGAATTACGTGCGTATGGCACTAATTGTGAGTGTGGTTGGAGCTTTTTTTTGTTGGACGAGGACTCGTTCGTATCGTATCATTTAAATACGGGGAACGTTCGCAAGTTTTTGTTTTGAAAGACGAAGTAAAATGGTATCTCTAATCTGGTATCGTCGACTTGTACGAAGATTAGGTGCGTAATCGTTTTCCTCGCCTTAAAATCGAATTCAAAACGGTAATTAGTTCGTAAAGTTATACGGTGCAGTATCGATTACGCATCAATATCAATAAAATAGGTATTAAAGTCACGGAAGAAAATCAAAGCGTTGTAGTATATATTGGAAGTTCAATCAGAACGGATCAAGTTGGCCGATGTCTTTATATCACCGGCGGGATGTCAGCAGTTTGTATGCTAATCGGGCTCATAGTGGCTGATAAAGGAACAATGTTATTACGTGTCGCACGACATCTGTTTGGGCCGCTATTTAATACGAGCAGACAATAACGACTTTAATCATCGACATTCGCACTCGCTAGCTGAGATTTTGCCAGAAGATAAATGCCTAGTTATTAATATTTCGATTTTTGACGTTGTCGAGGGATTATTCGAAAAATCTTTATATTCGCCGAATACACCTTGTAATAATAATCCACGCGCGATACTTTTATTATATAGATGTATAGGGCCATAGTTGATATTAACCCTCATTCACGTTTCGTGATCCAATTATTATTAGACAACGAACGTTCCTAACTGAAATAATTTGTTACAGGAAAAACGCAACAATCTTGGAAAAATTCCAATTACAAATATCCCAACACGAGCTGTATCCACAAAACGACGTTTTAATTGACAAGCTGCTCCACCAAATGGCAACGGAGTCCATCCTACACGTAGGTATGTAATTGACGCGCCCTTTAATTAGTTTTTAATTAACACAATATGAAAAAGCACTTTCCGGCTAAGGTCGTGTTTTATGGATTTCCTTCGCTGGGACGTTTCTTTTATTACACGTTGCACGTTTTAATTTTATGCAACGTCGCTTCCGTTCTTTTTTTCTTTTTTGACTGATTATTTTCGCGAACTTGTTTCACGCGTCGACAATTATTTTAGAAAAATCTACGGACGGCGACGGCGGACGTATGTACGAACGAGTTCGTTACGATTTTTCAATAGGAACGAACTGATGGGTTTCTGGGGCTAAGACGCTTTGCCTTACAATTAGTTTAATTGAGTTCGGAGACTCCATAATATTATACAGAGCGTATCCGAACCGAAAAATCGATGGTTCGTTATTTTCAATGCGGCCCCATAGTTTTCCGAGTTAAGCGGCGATCGTCAATACGAAGTGGGCTCTATTTCATTTCGTTCGTTGCGCAGTTAAATTTACCGATCGTCATTTATTTAATTAGCGTGTAAAGTTCAAGGTGTAAAGGCGCAATCGGACGTTAGTTGCGTAATTTTACGCATTTGTAACAAAGCCGTGTAACACCGACACAACATCAATTTGATCAGATCATATTTGATGAGTAGACTTATTTTCAGCCGTTCGAAGGGCAAAATAATCGGTCGTGTACCTTGTAAATACAATGCAACAATGTTACATTGTAATGTTTCTTTGTTACACAGCGACGTTGGCGTCGCATCGAAACGTGTTGCGGTGAACTTTTATTTTTCAGTCGAATGTAAGTTGCATTACGTCAAATCAGTTGTTAGCGCTTATGTTACATTAATTTTAAATTTGTTACTACGTATTGTGTTAGTAGATTGTCAGTTTGGAAACAATATTTGAATATTTTAGGTACTTTAACGAGTTAATTACATGCCGTTTTTCGCACAGTATTACCGTAGTGCAAATTAAACACAATTTTCGATTTACATTTTATTTCAACTAAGTATTACATCAACTTTAACAAGAATATTACCCAGTAATGTTACTAATGCAATTCGAGCCGACGAAACTCATGTTTATATTAAATTAACTATCGGGCGAAGACGAAGGGCCCCGCGACTAATTTATAATGCCGACGCTATAGCGACGTTAAATAGCCTCGAATCTCCATTATTTTTATCGAACACCGCCGCAACGTTTCCCTTCGACGTACGGCCAGCAATGGCAGTTATTTTTAATGACTTCTGCCACGCAATTCAAGTGTTAATTTTTTTTTATTGAAACAAAATTTAGCAATTTCTCTTAATATATCAAGTAGGCAGAGGCGCGTTAATGTGTTAAGGGTCGGCCGTATCTTGGTTAAACTGGTATCCTTAGGAGTTGCCCTTTGTGTTTCGAGTTCATAGAACAGTATGAATGGTCTGGATGCGGTGATGAATGATGTGTACGTCACTCTATTACGGCCCTTATAAACCCAACAACGCAATCCCATGTACGCTATCGGTTTAATGTCAAATTTAAAAGCGCGATCACGAACCTATTTGTCATTCAAATTTCCGTAGCTTTGACTTTTTGTTCCTTTCTTCCGTTTATTATATGCATACATACTTACAATAAGTTAACTATTACGGAGGCGCGACTCCGCACGCTTTTAAAATGTAAACAACAAAAATTTTAAATGAACGCGTAATGGATTTATTAAAAAGCCGCCCCGACACTATTCGTAATCGTGTATGGTTTTAAATATGGAAATTCCACCACCATCAATCAAATCATATGCGCGAATGGCAGTCAAGTGTTTGTGAAAAATGAGCTTAACGACCGCCGCTATTTGTATAACAAGTCGATTACCTACTGCAGAACAGAACTCGAGATTTTTATCATTGATCTAGTTACAATTTCAGGTTCCGTTAATAGTATTTGTTCGCGTAACGTGAAAACCTCGATTATCCGGACGCGAATCTCTCTCGACCGTAGTGCCAATTGTCGATCGATGGCGGGACCGAAAATTAAATAAACGGTTGCGGGGGAGAATGCTTAAAGTAACGTAGGGACCTTATTAGGTATTATTTTCGTCAAGGTAACGCGAATTACTTTGCTATTTTTCCTTTTTTTTTTTAAACACGCTTCTTGGCGTGTACATTGCAACTAGTAAATACTATCTAGCAATTTATTTTGAACAATTCCTTACCTAAATCTAAGTCTAAAGTCTTAAATCTAGGTAAGTCTTAGCGGGTGATGGATGTACTCCCATTGGTGCACTCCACATATATTTAAAAAACACTTCGTTCACATGCTTTAATTGCCCATAATACACTTAACTTAACTTACACTAGTTCAAAAGGTTTTTGCCTTTTTAGTCTACTGTTGTCGAGTAATTGTAACACTTCGACATTCGCATGTTCATGTAGTCTTGTTTCGTGTTTTTTCCTCACTGACCATAGGCACTTTTAGGTCCTTGTGGATGTCTTCGTTTCTGATATACCATGGAGCGTTGACGATGCTGCGCAGTACTTTGTTTTGAAAAGTTTGAATAATTTTTACGTTAGATTTCTTTGTGCATCCCCACAGTTGCACACCGTAAGTCCAGACTGGTTTTAGTATTTGTTTGTACAACAATAGTTTATTATGCAGCGACAGCTCAGAATGTCTTCCAATTAGCCACCACATTTTTCTAAATCTAATGCAAATTTCTTCGCGTTTTTTCTTTATATGTTCTTTCCACCTGAGCTTGGCATCTAGTGTCATGCCCAGGTATTTAACTGTGTTAGCATAAGGAATTGTTTGCTGGTTGATCACTACAGGCAAGTAATCAATTCTTTTATTGGTGAAGTTTATATGGGCCGACTTCGCCTCGTTTAGTTTAATCCGCCACTTCTTGGTCCATCTGGTGACGCTGTTGACGGCTATTTGTAGTTTGTCAGTAGCTACTTCTATTTCCTTGCTTGTTGCTAGCAATGCAGTGTCGCCGGCAAATGTGGCTGTCGTCACTCCATCACTCATGGGGATGTCGCTAGTGTAAAGCAAGTATAGAACTGGCCCAAGGACACTTCCTTGCGGTACACCTGCGGCAATAGGTTTTAATTCGGAGTATTCTTCGCCATATCTCACCCTGAACTGGCGGCCAGAGATGTATGATTTCAGAATATGGCTCATCTGCCTAGGCAGATTTTTAATTATTTTGTATTCAAGGCCCTCATGCCACACTTTGTCAAAAGCTTGGGCCACATCTAGAAATATCGCTGCGCATATTTCTTTTTTTTTCTAGGGTTCTTTCAATTACATCGGTGATTCGATGCACTGCTATTTTTCCTGTTAAACGGAATTACCGTGGTAAACCTGAAAATGAGTTTGTTTTGCGATTGGCTTAGTTTGTTTCTGTTAAAGAAATATATTTGGCGTTGATCTTTTTGCCTTCGGTTAATTTTTATTCGACGAATACTTGCTACGAAATACTTACTATCCCAAGATGGCAAATCTTTGTAAATAATGGACGTCGAAAAGTCCTTCGGTCTTGATTGGCTGTGGAAAAGTAGAGTTTAAATCAGTCACGTCATAGTAAATAAATAGAGGGTGACTGTAGATCAGGGAAAATCTGGAAAACCCGAAAGTCGAGGAATTGGATGAAGAAAAACCTGACTAACTAACATTTAGTATTTCACATACTTACTATTATATTCGAATTCCATGAATCCTGTAGTGAATTTTGTTAATTTGTCCAAAACCGGTTGTGGGTATTAGTGTCCTGCCAAACCGAAAAGGCGTATCTCCACCTAAGAAGCAATTTCAACCTAACTGACAATTGCAGATATGCCTTTTAGACGTGCCTTCGTCTTTCCAATTTGTCCGATCGAGCACGGTACACGTCCGAATTTGATCGTTTCGTCTCTTGTAATCTTGTTAAATTAAAACGTGGCCTTATTTAGAGTAAATCGTACCGCCCCCGCTATTTTTTTCCAATCCATTTTCCGCATTTTCCATTTTTCAATCCGCTTCAGGTTACTTTTTCTAAATCAAACTCTGACGGAAACGCGTTCAGTTGGCGATGGCGACGATTGGACGGTACGTTCGATTTTCATATTTGGAAAACGTCTACAATCTGCAATTTGAACGGTCCACCGAAAACAAACACTAAGCCATTACGACCTTGACAATACAGTTTTTTTTTGAGAATGAAATCTTCTCTACTTTCTACCATTGTCGTCTGATTGTCAGTACTTTTTTGAGACGCCCCGTGTGCGTGCGCGGCTTAAACGTGTATGGCCAGGTTCTTGTTTTAAAAATTAACTTTTTGACGACAATTGGACGTCAGTGGACACTTTGCCAACACTGGACGCTTTGTTAACCGAACATTGCAGTAGAACGGCAGGACAATAATGACTTAAACTGGTTGACTTCTGGGCCCTCCAATTGATGTAATCGAACTATTTCAAGAATGGAAAAATTATTCTAAACTTGTGACTATATTAAGTTTTCTGATTTGTCGGAGCGGGAACTTGAAAAAATTTGCATCTTTTTCATTTATTTACGTTGCAGTATCGTGTTTAACGTGCCGTTTTTTGAATGCCTCGCATAAAGTGCTATTGAACCGATTTTCTTTTTAAGGTTTATATCGCTTGTTTTTGTTCGTTAATCGTGACGTGCTTAGACGAGACAGACTTACGTCCATTTTATTTTGTACTAGGTTATTTCGATTAAGCGTTTTAATTATACGAACGTATCCGAGTGTATTAATCAATTATTAGCAGAATAATTAACCCCTGATTGCTTGCAACCTCAAAATTATGTCTCGCGTTTCGTCCTTCATAGCGAATGCAAATCGACGAGGTAATATACGGAAATCAACGTGTACTTTATGGTTTGCGGTGGTTGTTGAAATGCAACCGTAGCATCTATACATATAGATTGGGGTTGTATTTGAATAAGCAGTTTATTACCCCTCCCGTTCGGATCGGACTTTATAGGTTGGAATAGTAAAACACTGTCGAATATTAAATTTATCGTTGTCGACAGATAAAGTGAGTCGCAGCGTGTTATTGGTCATCCCTAAAGCTATTTTAGGCGTAGTTAACTTGATGCAAATTTAAGTGGATGTAATAGGGCTTCGCCCTATTCATTTTCCTTAATAGCTTTCGGTGTTAGTTATGTTAAAATAATTTTATAGTTGGATTAAATTTTGCGCGAAGGAATTTTGATACGTTTCAACCGCGAATTACAATAAAACGTATGGCACTATTTTATAACAGAAACCGAGTGCCGCCTACCCCCGCAGTGTTAAAATTAAACTTGCACGAGCCGTTTCCGTCTCCGCGAACATCGTCGTCGCTCGCGTAACAGCTGGCGTTGCCATGACTTTGAATGAGCGGTTAACTGCATTTCTTGCTCGATCGCTCGAGTTTCCTAAAATAATAATAATAATAATAGAGGTTTTCGGTCCAAGTCGCAAAACAACCCTTCCCCAAGCCGAATAAAAAAAAAAACAAGAACGAGAAATTTACGACGACCGTTTTTGCTTCTTTATATAATATTCCTGAACATTCTTCAAATTTGAATCTTTTGATATAAAAAAAATACATGAAATATTCATGTTCCTTCAATAAGGCGCCGTAAAAACTACAATAGATGGTTATTTTTTGGGAAGAAGTTAACCGAAGCAGAAAGACGCACAAATCAAATCTCTTCCGAAGTGCCGTTTGAAGGCTGGTCATTGTTCGTCCTTTTTTTTGGGAGGGGGGGGGGGCTAGTTGAGGGATGTTATATTTTGGTTATTAGGTCGTTTTCGAACGACAATTGCACGTTCGCTTACATATAGGCCTTGTGTTGGTCAAATTTTGCGTCGAAGTTTTCTTTTTTTTAATTTTTCGAAAAATTCCGGGACGTAATTTCAGTGACTTTGTGACGCCGACGTGGGGCTTGCCGTTCGTAACGGGCCGAGGTCGATTTAATAGCGTATAGAAAACAAAATTGATTCGATCTTCTGATTTAAGAAGATCAAATTCCACGTATATACTATACGAAACTTGATTCGTTAGCAGTCGAAAAATACAAACGACCCCATTAAAATTCGTAAATCCGCGCATCGTTAACCTCCTCGCGCGTTACGATTTTTCAAATAATTTTTTTAACGTAAACCCAAAATTACCGGAACGAAACTGCGCGAACGGGCGCGCAGTTAAATTTTCAAACAATTTTTTTTTTGGGGGCCTCGTTCGCTCGTTAATAGTATCATGATGTAGTCCCATTTTATTGCGTAATTTCCCTTCTTTTTATTACCGGAACAGTCGACGCCATCCATGCGAAACGGATAACTAGATAATTGTTTTACAATCCTAATAATGTAAGGGCGGCGCGATATTTCGTAGAAAATTCAATTTGAATATAAATTGCGTTTAAACAATTCCATATCGTATATATATATAGTCGTATTAATTATCGCTTATTTTTTTTTTCCAGCCCAGAAAACCGGAGGCACCCAGCTGAAATTAATAATCGACTACCCGAACGACATGCAGGCCCTTTTCAAACCGATGAGGTGAGTGATTTATTTTTCAAAATCAATTACGGTTTGTATCATGTTCCTATATCGTTATGATCTTATTGGTGCGTATTAGTATTCCGTCTGCGTTTATAGTGACGCTTTATATTCGAAGCTTTTCGCTTTTATCCGGCTTTTTGTTTGTTTCGGAATCAAATTCTTCGCGTTTATTGCCATGTTTGCCAGTTATCGATACTTTTATTGCACCTCGGGGCGAAAGTGACGTTAAAAATTCCAATTTGAAATTTAACGCGTTCGAGATTTTTTTCCCGCAAATTTTATTAACGTCCGGTAGAAATTAGAAAATTTTCCCCCGGAAGTGGACGTTTTAAAATGGCACGTCGGACGGAATAAATATAAATAGGGGCGGAATGGCACGACGACGCGCCCGTACAAGGTCCCCCGATGTGGCCGTAAATCTCGAAAAGCAAACAACAGCGTTCCACTATCAACTAATCCTTGCACTGTCACTTAACGTACGTCTAACCTTTGGCGGACACCACGAATTCCTCTTCGTCCATTTAAACTAGTGCTTACCAACTAATTCCCTTGATTTAATTACTATCCGAGTTGCCACTCGACGTTAATCCCCGCTGGGAATTCTTTATTTGTCAAAACAACCATCGATAACGTTTATTTGAAAAAAAATCTACAGTAAATAGGTAGGATATTTATTTACGATACCAGGCCGTTAACGTTTTCATTCGTTTAATTTTTTTCTGGAGCTGGAGGATGCCGTAAAGTAAGGCTTCGGCAGTCGGAGGGCATCCTGGTATGTAAATGTCGACGGGTATAATTCGATTGCACCCCCTGAAAGTTAAAAAACGACTAATATTCCATTAAAGCGACGTTTTCGCCCACCTAACGACCGAGTAGGAATAGTGGTAGTAGCCGCCGCCGTTCGCGCAACTGCCCATGGAAATGACCCATTTCGGCTCTTGCATCGAATCGAAGACTTTTCGTAGGGCGGGCGCCATCTTGTTGGTCACCGTGCCCGCCACGATTATCAGGTCGGTTTGTCTTGGCGAGGCCCGAAACACGGTCCCGAACCTGTCCATGTCGTAACGAGGGCCCGCCATGTGCATCATCTCGACCGCGCAACAGGCCAAACCAAAGGTCATGGGCCATATGGCGCACTTTCTACTCCAGTTGAGCAGGTCGTCCAGGCGAGCTAACGTGTACTCCGCTATCCCGCTCGTATTTTGGAAAGGGGAATAGGGCCGGTTCACGAATTGCGGTGGTTGTGGCGTTCCCGAAGCACTTCTGAATTCCCAAACGGGCCGAATCGACGAGATCGACAGGAACTTTGGGACTGACGACGATAGCGTCGTCTTTAATAGCATGATTTATCGTTTTCCGAACAAACGGGTTTTGACAGCGAATTGACAACGTAGATTCGCTTCCCGAGATTGGTCGATCATAATGGGGAAAGTCGGTATTTTCGGTTCACTTGATCGAAATCATTAATTGATTTATATCCTTCGGGGAGCAAAGCGTCCGTTCGAACCGTCATCGAAATTGTAATGGATCGGTTCTAAACTGCATTAAACTCGCAGGGATTGAAGTTTGATGAATACAATGGTCGAATGCGTTTTCGTTGTTTGACGACCATCGGTTGCGCGATCGTTTAAATTTTTTTTTATAGAGCTCCGAAGTCAACGTGACATTTAGATTATGTCGCCCGGTATAACTATGTATTCCAATTGTTAGATAAGGTTAGCCTTTCTCTCGTGGAGTCCGGGGTGCAGTAAGTATCTATTTACGTACTTCGCACGATTCATCGATAAACATTCATTCAACATATTCCGCGATTTTCTGTAGCGAGCCCGGTTAACTTGTGTTTGTTAGGTCAAATTGAATTTCTTCGAAGCCGAGCAGATGATCTTTTGCGGGACACATGTTCATTTTCCAACGTTTTCCGCAAAGTGCGTCGTCGTGGGTATATTTACACCAATAAAAGGCAGCATTCGACGAAAACGATGATGATGTTTCGTTTTTCGCATCAAATTTTTAACGAGAAGTTTTTTATTGACTGATATGCCATTGTTTCTTCTACTTCCACATGTTACATCATGTTTTTTTAAATTAAATTATAGTTGATTGTACACTCACCGGCAAAAATTCGATCCATCTACAATTTTTAGTAAAAATTGCTATAAACGTTTGTTTTATCTAATAATGGGGAAAATTCATATTCCAATGACATGTTTAGTGCGATAAAATTTTATTCGTTTGGGGAATTTAGTTGGTTTGTTTGTTTGGATGGTACCAAATTATAATAGTCAAATTCTGAGCGTACTTTCTTATTAAGTTTATTACGCGTATTAGTCTTAATTGTTGGAAATACAGTTGAATTGACTGTAAAAATTAAATATGGTGTTGAATCCAACCGATATTGCCAGAGCAATTGCTTCGATTCAAGATGGACGCTCGCAGTACTACGCCGCTCGAGTCCTTGGTGCTTCGAGATGTACTATTCAGAGAGCCGTAGAAAGGTTTCGAGAAACTGAAGGCTACACCAGGAGAGTGGGATCAGACAGGAAAAGGTGCACAACTGCTAGGGATGACCACTTCCTTACATTAAAAGTTCTGAGAAACAGAGATACTACTGCAGTCAATGCACGTAATGAGTTGCAAGAAGTACGGGGTGTAGAGTGTTAGTGAAAGAACCGTAAGAAGAAGGTTGCAGGAACACGGATTGCTAGCAAGAAGACCCGCAAACGGCCCACAATTGACCAGAGAACGTCGAGTGGAGCGGCTTCACTTTGCACGTCAACACCAAAATTGGGATAATGATGACTGGGGTCACATTCTTTTTACCGACGAGTCGAGATTTCGTTTAAGATCTGCGGATGGCCGTCAAAGAGTACGGCGCAGGACTGGAGAAAGATTCGCCCAATGTAATATTGTGCCAAAGCTTAGTTTTGGTGGTGGTTCAATCATGGTATGGGGAGGTATTAGCATGGAAGCTCGCACCGAATTAGTAGTAGTAAATGGAGGGCGATGACTGCTGACAGGTACATTAGGGAGCGAGCGAGGAAGGGGGAGTGGACGAGGAGGCTCATTCCCGACCTCGTGAGTTGGTACTCCAGGGCCCACGGCTCGATGGGGTACTACCTGACGCAGGCGTTCACGGCCATGGTTCGTTCGGTGAATACCTGTGTCGGATAGGTAAGGTGGAGTCGACGGGCTGCAGGGACTGCGAGGCAGAAGTCGATTCTGCTGAGCATGCTCCGTAGATGGGCCGCACTGCGGGAGGGGGTGGAGAGGGTGGTGGGAGAGACCATGGCGGTGGAGGGAGTGGTGGCCGTCATGGTCGGCTTCAAGGGGAGATGGGATGCGGTGGCCTCGTTCTTCGAGGTGGTGATGTGCACCAGGTGCGGGGAAGAACAGGGTCACCAGCAGGCATCCTAGGGGGGGGGGGACGCCCACTGAGAGGTATTATTTAGTTTCATTTTTTTATTGTTTATTTATCTTTATTTTATTATAGTGTTTATATTTAGTTCTAGTTTGTTTTCTTATTGTTTACATTTTAGTTATATCTTTGTTTTCTTTCTTCTTTTTTGTAACATCTGTGCTGTAGCGGCAGTGAGGTATGTCTCACTGCCGCCATCAACCTGCAGCCCTCCTGCCGAGGTTATGTCTTGCGACGGTTCCGGCAGGGAGAATAAATAAATAAATAGCTGCGCAAAAAAAAAGATATAGGTACATTAGGGACATTATAGAACCACACGTCGTACCTTTCGCCCCATTTATTGGTGACAACTTTATGCTAATGCATGATAATGCCCGTCCGCATGTTGCCCGAATTGTTTGTGAGTACTTGAGAGAAGTAACAATCCACCGTATGATGTGGCCTGCAAGAAGTCCCGATCTAAATGCGATCGAACATGTTTGGGACATGGTGGGGAGACGAGTTCGTTGCCGAGTTCCTGCTCCTTCTAACTTGCGAGAGTTAAGTGTAGCAGTAGTCCAAGAATGGGACGAAATTAGCCAAGATTACATTCGTTGCCTTATTGAGGGTATGCCAAGGCGAATGGAAGCTGTAATTCCTGTGATTTTTTGCTTTTTCGTTTTTTTTTAATTGTTATGTACAATAAATGTTGTTTACTGTTTTATCTAGTTACGAGATGTTGCCGTATTTTTGTTGTTAGAGCGCAATAAAAATGTTCCCGTCGATTTATTTAATTACATTTCAACGTCTGTTTTACGCACCCTTTAAACTATGTGTAAATATAACCAATTTATAAACTAAAATAATTACATCAATTAACCGAATGGATCGAATTTTGTGCCGGTGAGTGTATGTATAAAAAATAATGTAGATACGTAGCTCGCGTGAAATAGACATATTCGTGTATTAATAACTGTCATTATAAACTCATTTGCATAAATTACTACATACATAGGTATTTACAGCTATCTATCAGTGACGAATCGGTTGTTACTTTACTAACTTGTTTTTCATAATTTCTCACCTTTCAAAAAAACTTTTATTTACTTATCAACAAACGGGCACCTTTTTAACAACAAGATGCACCTTGAAATTAATTATAAAAAATTTGGGTAATGCTTTTGTACGTGTTCGCGTAGCGCTAGACGTTCTGAACGACGCGTTTAAGTCGTGCAGATAGATACGTATCGGCGCGAGTAAAAAGCTAGTAAAGCTCAATTACGGTAAAAAGCGTTTTTGCGCAACCGGTCGATTAATTCAATTTTCTATTTAATTCGCGGCGCCAAACCCGAAGATCGATTGTTTTTCGCGCGTTACTCAATTATTGATCTAAACGTCGTTTTCCGTTGAAAAATGTGGACGCGTTTCATTCGGTTTATGTGACCGGTGACAAATTTAATATTTAAAAAAAAAACCGCAAACTTCTAACGCGTTTAAAATTGTATATAAACACGACGAAGCGGATAAGCCAAAAAAAAAAGAAAAACCCCTTCCTCGGCCCCGACTTAACTTGAAAGACTGAGCGAGTGGCGCTAAATTTTTACATAAACCTCCCCATTTAGCTTTAAACTTTTAGGCGTCTTGTCCTCGTCAACTAATGGAATTCGAGGTGCACAATATAATATCGCGAGCAATTATTTTTGTTGCCGCAGTTTAACCCCCCAAGTGGTGCTGCAGTCTGTTAGCACGTGTTCGATTGATACGTCCCAACGCTTCACCGTTATACATTAGACTGTCAAAGGAGACCCTCGTTATATTATTTATTCGGGCTGACATTCGAATACGAATTTCGGCCGAGACGTGCTGATATCAATACCTTGGATTTTATATCCATTCTCGTATTATCCTTAAACTACTTCGGGGCGCCCTTTAATTACACATAAATGAGAGTCCCTTACGTGGAAAAATCTATCGGAAATGATATCTAATTTTCTCCGCACTCCCGCTGAATCGAATTCGCATCAAACGTGCGAGAAAATAATTCCGAGAAGCATCAAAAATAGTGGAAGAACACAAAGGATTTCGTATATCGGTTTACCTTTGTTGAAAAATTGCCTGATTGATTGGTATCGGCCAAGGGGCGCCATCAACATATTAAAGGTTTCGGCCGTGCAAAGTGCACGGGAACGCGTCGAAAAATTATATTTCCCCTTCGATACGTACTAATCAATTAGCGTAGTTAAGATTTGGCGAGATGTTCGAAATTAATCTGGAGTTCTTGTATCGTTGTGGGATTCGCAACGGGGTCGGATGGCCCGAGGCTATTTAAGGTTATCTCTTTGTGCTATTTGCTTTGGTTCTGTAATTCTTAGTATCCATTGTTTACACTGTCTAATAAAGTATTTTTCGATGCCTTTGTATCTGCATTATTTGTCTGGTTTAATTACATATCTTCCTTTAATGTCGCTAAATTTACTTGTCGGAGTCTCTTTTGGGAAGTGTTATTGAATTTTAAATGGATGCGATGTACTGGGGGCCGTCGAGAAATGTCGGTGAGCCCGTTTAACGTGTGCATTGAAACTGATAGTCCACAGAAAAGTCAATAATTTATTTAGATTTTAAAGCGCTAATGTTACTGCTGCACCAATAACCGTTGATGATTCGGTGCAATTTGGTTTCAACGCGATCGTAATTTTTCTATAAAATGGTCATTCGGGTTTTTTTCCCAATGGGTTCGCGCCGAAAAAACGCGGGAACCGTAAACGAATAACGGATAACCGATGGTGGCGGTTATGTGCCTTCATTTTTTTAATAAAATTTTGAAGAGAACATCGGGGTGTTTTTATGAAAGGCTGTTTAAGAAAAAAGCTCCTTTACGGCACGAGAGACGAACAATCTACTTATCGTGAGGTTTAAGGCTAAAGCGAGACTTTCGCCAACAGCTAAAGGCCAGTTTCCCAAAGGAATTGGCGAGAAAATTATTGGTTTCTTCAAAGGAAACTGCACGGCTAAGGGTAACTCTAGTAACAACAATAAAGCTGTTTTGATTGAAAACTCACCCGGCAGATGACGACATTGCAGTACAGAGAGCTTCAACGTCGTTTCGGACTCTTGATGATGTTTACGTCGACGCTGGCGAAGTGACGAGTGTCGTGGCTGACGTCCACCATAACCCGTAGCAATGCCGCGTCGTTTCAGCGAAAAGGACTATAATCGATACATTTTTGAAGGGGATGTCAGAGTAGCTGGAGGCTCTTCGAGCGTTGCCAAGCGAAAGCAATTCGTCACCTGATCAATTACTAAAGACGCTCGGTTGAAATGTCAGAATAAGTAGGCCATGGAGTTACAAAGAAAACGAATCGAATAAAAGAACTAAATGGCCTAAAAGCAAATGGAACTAAAGCGTTGGCAAAACTAGAAGTTGGACAAAATTTTCCGTTCACGGAAAAGATGGGGTATCTCGGGCGGACGGCCAGGATTTTATCGAACATCGATGAAGAAACCAGCAATTTAATATGGTAGTTTCCTACCACCTTAGCGTAATCTTATCTGTATCAAAAACGACTTGATGAAAAACTAAACGATACGTCCTACAATACAGTAGAAGAACTATATGAACATATAACGGAAAATTACATCAGGTCGCCAAAGAATCGCTAGGTGAGAGTGAAAAAAGAACAACAAATAAAAACTATATATGGTCTGGAAAAATAGAAGAACAGATGAAAAATAAGAAAACAGCATACTTACGATGGTTAAACACAAAAAGTGACAAGCATAGACAAGAATATAAAAAGATTCAAAAAGAAACGCGAAGAACAGTAGGGGAAGAAAGAGAAAAAATGTGGGAACAGAAATGCTCAGAGATAGACACGTATATAGGAGGCAAGCGAAGTACAGAGATTTGGAAATTTATTAAGAATATAAAAGCACCAGTAAGAGAAGAAGTAAAAATGAACACAATTAGCTTAGAGTCTTGGAATCAATACTTCGCAAATCTTTTTAAAGAAGAACGTCAAGCCTTTATCTCAGATATAAAAACTAATATTATGCCTATATAGAATATCAATATAGAAGGGGAACATATAACGATAACACCAGAACAAATATCGACCACGGTAAAACTACTAAAAACTAGAAAAGTCACCAGGTCCAGGAGGTACTCCAGCAGAGCTGATCAAACACGGAACAGATAAATTATATCACATGATAGCCAAGTTATTCACAATGTGCATTAATGGTCAGAAGGTCCCGGATGAATGGAGATTAGCATTATAACACCATTGTTTAAAAAGGGCGACCGGACGAAATGCAACAACTATTGAGGTTTATCAGTCACTAGTACTTTCAGTCGATTTTATGGAAGAGTTGTTAGAGACCTAATAGAAAAGGAATATAGCGATAAAGAATCAGAACATCAAAGCGGATTCAGAGCCGGAAGATCATGCATTGACAATACATTCTGCATGAAACAAATAATAGAGAAAGAACTAGCCTATGAGAAGTACATCTATTATTCGTCGATTTATCAAAACCATACGACACAGTACCGATTGCAAAATTATGGGAAGCATTAACAAACACACAAATCAACCATACACTCATAATGGCAGTTCAAGACCTATACAACAACTGCATATCGAAAGTAAAAATGGACAATATACTATCACAAGGGTTTGCAATAGATAAGGGACTAAGACAAGGTTGTTGTATATCGCCTACATTCTTTAAAATATATGTAGAACACGCATTGAAAGCCTGGAAAAGAAAATGCGGAATGATGGGTTATGAAATCAAGAACGATACAACATTATTTACATTACAATTTGCAGACGACCAGGTAGTAATCGGACAATCTAAGGATGACTTAGAATATATGGCCAGGAAACTAATGGAAGAATATCAACAATGGGGACTGGAGATGAATGTTACCAAGACAAAATATATGGGTCTAGGAGCAAAATTAGGAGATTTAACACTTGAGAATAATATAATGATTAAAGAAGTAGAACAGTACAAATACCTAGGGGTAACATTTACAAATGAAGGTAAAGATACGACAGAAATTCAAAACCGAATCACACAAAGTCGGAAAGTCATAGGGGCTCTCAATGGTGTATTATGGTCAAAAAACGTTAAAAAAAGGAGCAAACTAGAATATACAACTCTATAATAAAAAGCGTACTATCCTATGGCAGTGAAATATGGACAATGACCGAAAACGATAAAAGGAAAATATTAGCTACGGAAATGGACGCCATAAGAAGATCGGCGAGGATTTCAAGACTAGAACATAAAACAAATGAATATGTCAGACAAATAATGGAAGTAGAAAAGACCATTATAGAGGAGATAGAAGAAAAACAATTAAGATGGTACGGACATATCCAGAAGATGGACGAATGTAGGCTGCCGAAACAAATACTCGAGTGGACACCACAAGGAAGAAGAAAAAGAGGAAGGCCAAAAACTGGAGTCAAGGGATCCAAAAATCCATGAGTGAAAGACACCTGAATGACGGAGAATGGAATGAGAGAAGACAACGGAAATTGGGAATCGCAAGGCGTAAAACGCTATAACGCGAAAATATATATAGTTTCCTAATGCCCTGCGATGGCGAAGGGTGAGAAAGGTTGTTTGGGGCCGTAAGGTTGTGTGAAAATGAATTAGACGCGGACCTCTCTAGAATTTTACAGTTGGCGAAGACCGATCACCAAGGATTTAGATGTCGATGACTCTCGGAAAATCAGCAACGAAACTTTTTTTGACGATTTACGACGAGTCGGCCACGACGAGCCAATTAACCAATAAGGTCCATTTTCATTTCTAATCGAGTACGTGTTATTTTTGAAGGTGAACCCTCAACGAAATTAATAAACGTCGACGCCGCCATAAGAAATAATCGAACATCAATTTGCTTTCTAATATTATAAGAAATTCGATACAACGCAACGCGACGAAATAATCTTTCACGTGCAACTTGATAATATTTCAAGGAGTTCGCTCGCACCGAAATGACCGCGCGACCCTCGCCGCGCTCGAACGTAAAAAAGGTTCCGTGGGTTACGATTTAAAAACCTAATTATCTGATAACCGGCAATGTAAATCACGTGCTAAATGGTTCAAAAATCCCTTATAGCGACAGCGGAAAATGTTTCAAAAAGAGATGACATAATTTGAACTAATTAATCCATTTAGTATGCAAAACACCTCCAGACAACTCAGTATGCCATGTTAATCCCGATAATAATCTGTGGAAGAGCGGTACAAGTACTAAACCGTTGCAGGCCGGACGTCCGGCATGAAGGGAACGGTTAAGATATAGTCGACCCTCGGGACATGCAAATTAACCCCGGCTGTCAGGTAATCTTAATCCTGCCACAGCATATACGCTCGCAAAAGGTGAAACGGGCTTACTTTAGTTCGGGGGCAATTGTAATAACGTTCCCAAAATTTTATTAGCAGCCGCGCCACGTTTGTCGGCCGTTTGAAAAATCGTCGAAACTAAAACTATTTCGGGGAGGTCGCAATTAATTACGGTTTTTGTAAATTAAACGCCGTTACACTCTAATTAATTTATTAACTTTGTTACAAGTTGGTGCTGCGCACTTTCGAAAGTTGTTCGTCGATAACTGAATTTACGGAATTTTAATTTAAGAGCTAATTCGATGATTAATGTTCGCAGTTCGACATTGGCAAAATTTATTCCCGCGTTTTAGGTAGGCGGCGGGCATCGGGCGCGAGAACTTTTTACGAAAACTCGAATTATTAAAATATTTTCGGTCGAATGATTTTTTTTTTTTAGATGGGCTTGTATAGGGTGCGCCGGTATACGGCCGAGAACGCTCGACGGACGTTGGCCCTCACGAATTCATTGAAAAATGCGGTAGAAACATCAATAAGCCTGTTAAGTCCTCAGTTTTCGAGACGCCTACGTGGTGTTAAAGTTCAAAATAACAAATTGTTTTTTGGCGATAACTCGCATGCGATTGTCTTGTTAAGTAACGTCAAATTTTGACAGAAAACTTAAAATTTTGTCCATTGTCGTGGTAAAGGGGTAGCGACGACTTTAGTCTTACCTATTCGGTACGCCACTGACAGATTGAAAATTATTTAAAAATGTTTTGATGTCTCGATTAATTTTGTTTGTAAAAATTAATCACCTTTCACTTTCATCAGTAGAAGGGGGAGGGGGGGGGGTCGCGTAGATTGACGGATTAATTAAATTAAACCCCCGGATTAAATTGATCAAGGACCTGTTTTACAAACATTATTTATAATGCAAAATTATTCCTGGAATAACTTTCATGGAAACTATTGTCTCAAAAAACGATTAAGGGCCGGTTTTACAAACGTGATTTATACTTCAGAATAGCTATTTCTCGAATAACTGCCGTGGAAACGTTTCTCGAGACAATGGTTTCCGTGAAAATTATTCTAGGAATAACTTATCTAACGTATATCTCATAATTGTAAAACCCGCCCTCGATAGAGAAGTTATTCGATGAACAGCTTATTCTGCAGCATAAATAATGTTTGTAAAACCGGGCCTGACCCAAATTAAATTCGCGGATTATTTAATTTTAATTAATTCGATTAGTTGCGGTTTTGCGTTTTAATCTGCGGATTATTTTGATTCCGCGACACGAATCGGATCGTGAACTAATTAGATCAAAGCGCGGAATCAAAGTAATAAGCGGATTAAAACGCGAAATCGCGGAATCACGATCTAATCGCGCGTAATCCAGTGGGTCAATCCGCGGATTAATTGGGTCAATCGACGGCTTAATTTAATTAATCCGCCAATCTAGGTGCCCCTCCCTTCTACTGATATCTTAACCGTTTTCAAGTTATTGAAACGATAAGCAAGAGCTTGTTTGTGTTTACTGATGATTTACTGAACCTATTTAAGTGGCTATTGAAATTTCTAAGAACCGACATTTTTTAATCAATTTATGAGGACTTAACACTCGTCGAGCGTTGTCGGTCGAATGTTTTGGGACACCCTGTATAATAAGTATCGAAATTGATTTTAATTATGTAAAATACCTGAATCCTCGTCATTTATGTATAAATGGGCGCATGTCAGAATACAATATCTAGTTATGATGTATGTATTGTAATTCAACAATGGTCGTAATGTAATTATCTAATTTATTCATAGAATGTATTGTCATCGCCGTTACGCAAACTGCACAGTACGAAGTTATAAATAGCATTTTTCATTTTTGTACGCAACATTATCAATTTTAATCAAACATTGGAATTATTTCGAATAGTGTATCGCCGTCTTTTCTATTTTCTCGTTAGTTTTTGTTTGTAATGTACATTTCCCAGGTACTGTCGTAAACTAATCGAATATTTTATTTACTGTGTTTTAACGAGACAAATAATCACTTCTTGTCGGATTCGAATTGACATTTTCTCAATTAATCGGCCACTAGACGTTCAAACGTGTAGTAAGATACACGATTTTTTAAATTATAAAATTATCTACAATTTTCTAAAATTCTTTTGAAAAAAATAAAAATGAAACGGCTTCTATACCAAGAAAAAAAACAAAACGAAAGGGTCGCCTCGGACGTTTAGTTTTACAACGTTTTGGGATTGCATTGCTCGAAAGCGACATAACAATGTTTTCGTGCACAACTATCGTACATACAATTCGTTCAATTTACGTGCAACTAGTAAACCGAACACACGCCGAGCATATTTGCGCTCGACGCGAAAATTATTCCGGCGACTGCAGTTTTCGTTGTTGTATTAATCCGAAAGCGGCGGACCACGAACGTCGAGTTATATCCGCAAATCCGCAAACATGCAATACCCCGCCTTTTCGGTTGCGTTAACCGAAACGGGATTTTCACGGGAAAATCGAAAATTTTTTCCAAGGAAATCTTTAAATTTCTAACTGCGACGGAGATTTCCAAACGGTTTTCGCGGTAAATCGAAATTGCCTTAAACGGTTCGAGAATCTTTGTTTTTAGAAAATCGAAATCGTTAAAAGCGCTTTTCGATTCGGTCGTTGTTTGGATGTTAAATTTTTTAATCGGTCGCGGTGTTCGAAACATCTTTTATTATACAAGGTATCTCGGAAAAGCTGGACTAAGATTTCCTTATTGAGTGACTCAATATCTCGAGGCATTATAGTGCCTTTTAGTCCCTATTTCGCCCCCGCGCACGCGTCGTAGCTATTTGGGATCCTGTTCGCTCGTGTCCCAAAACCCCTTTGTAGTCGGGACGGGTCCGTCAAGTTGGCCTGGTCATAAAGAATTGTTAAAATTTTATTATAATACGATTAAAATGCTAGTAAAATGCTATAAGATGCTGTATTGATTTTTAAAAATGCTCTGCTAATTAGTCCGCAATCGAATTAATAAATGTCCGGGTCAAGTTGACGGTGGCCCGGCCATACCGGCATCTTTAAAACATTTTTATTTAAAAAGTAACTATTTTCGAAATGCTATAAGATGCTGTATTGATTTTTAAAAATGCTCTGCTAATTAGTCCGCAATCGAATTAATAAATGTCCGGGTCAAGTTGACGGTGGCCCGCCATACCGGCATCTTTAAAACATTTTTATTTAAAAGTAACTATTTTCGAAATGCTATAAGATGCTGTATTGATTTTTAAAAATGCTCTGCTAATTAGTCCGCAATCGAATTAATAAATGTCCGGGTCAAGTTGACGGTGGCCCGGCCATACCGGCATCTTTAAAACATTTTTATTTAAAAAGTAACTATTTTCGAAATGCTATAAGATGCTGTATTGATTTTTAAAAATGCTCTGCTAATTCGTCCGTAATTTAATTAATTAATGTCCGGGCCAGGTTGACGGTGGCCCGGCCATGTTGGCATCTTTAAATATTTTTTATTGTAAAAATAACTATTTTCGAAATGCTATAAGATGCCCTATTGATTTTAAAAAATGCTCTACTAATTAGTCCGCAATTTAATTAACTAGTTTTCGTCATCGTCATTCTAGTCAATAATAGATAAAGTATAAATAAGTACCTATTAATTGTCGTATATTTTCTTATTAAAAATATGTAATACGTTCTAATAAAGTAGTGTACTTACTGACATATACTTAATTACTATACTATATACTTAATTTTAATACTGCTTTTCTTATCTTATAATTAGACTAATTAGTTTTTATTTTTATCGAAATTAGCGCCACCCAAACAGAATATGAAATTGTTATTTTATATAGTATTGTGTATTATTATGTATGTATGTATATATACATAGAATAGAAAACCTGATAAACATTTAATTATTTATAGTACGAGATAGCATCTCCTGCAAACAGCACATCTCCCGTAAAATGCGTATTTTACAGCTTATAAGATATTATACTTTGATAAAAACGCACGGATAAGATTATCTATTTGGATCTAATTTTTCAATAACTCTCTATATTATGGATCGAGAGTGATCGAGTCATGATCTTCAAAAGCATTGTTATTTTGTAATTAATATATATATATATATATATATATATATATATATATATATATATATATATATATATATATATATATATATATATATATATATATATATATATATATATATATATATATATATATATATATATATATATATATATATATATATATATATATATATATATATATATATATATATATATATATATATATATATATATATATATATATATATATATATATATATATATATATATATATATATATATATATATATATATATATATATATATATATATATATATATATATATATATATATATATATATATATATATATAAATTTTATGCTACAACATAAACTTAAAATGTAATTTAAGCTAGAATATGTTTCAAAAATTACAAGTTTTTAATTTATTGTTAGATACTTTTTAATTATTGTATGATGATTAAAAATTATACAAATGTTTTACGTATGAAATAATTAAATAATTAGATACAAGGAATGATATCAATTTTAAAGTTTTAAATAAGGTTTAATCAAAGAAATTTTAAAAGGTGTTAAGCTATCTAGTTACTATTTTTTAAACATATACATAGCTAATTATTGACATAAACTCATTATGTAAGAGGACGTTTATTAAAAAATTCTTAATCCTTTTACTTATGATATATGTAAATACCTACTAAATACATATGTACACTTGCAAACTTGCAAGTCTACTATACGTTTTTAAAAAAAATGGTTACTTGCACGGTTTTGCTTCAGCTATACAACTATGCAACAACTATACATATTTTAAAAAAATGCATATGTAAAGTTTAATAACTCTATATTTTAAAGCATAAAATTTTTACGTCCACATACCTATCAAAATTTCAAAAATCTATAATTTGACCAATTGAAAAAATGTTTGGTGTTACAAAAACAACTTTTTGAGAAAAATGCATTTAAAATTGTATAGTGGTTTTACTATGATTCGATACTTGTTTATAGCAAATCACAAATTTTTGAAATTGTGACATAAAACCCAGCAATACCAAGCATAGTTGTTGTTAATGTTAATACTTAACGAGTAACCTTTCAATTTTGAGCGAGTAAAAAAATCATTTTATCTCGTCTTTAACCCGTTTTCGACCGTATCCGACTTTCTATAAGTATTTTACAGAATGGTGTACTATACACATACAAATTTTTAGGTCAGCAAGATTTTTTATTACACGACTTTTGAGCTATTTTCACTGTGCTATCATCTATTATTATCTATTAAAAGTAAAAATGTCTACTTAAGTAACTACTGTTTATGATTTACTTATCTTTATTAAATTTGTAGATAATAAACACAAATTACAAATTAACACTTCAGCAAGAGTGACAATTTTGTCGAAACTACAATGACGTTCAAACTTAAACTGATTTTAAAATTGCAAGTTCGGCATATTTATTTAAATATTTTGTCATAAAAGACATTAGAGTTAACCCCTAAATATTACAGTTTTAAAATACAGACACTGCCGATAACCTTATGGTAGGTATTAAAGCAATTAACTCATAAACTTTGCAAATATGTCAGGCTCCAAAATAAAGGATAATAACAAGAAGTAGTTTATTTAAAGTCATTTCCTGAGTGCGACTTTTGCAAAACAAAAAAAATTATGCCATCATTTTGTACAAGTTTTGTACAGTTTTGTACAACCTTTAGTTTTTTTTGTACCCTTCCAAATAGTCAGCTATCGCAGATTGAAATTTCGCACTCCAGGGAAATGCTGGAGTGCAAAAGTTAAAAAAGTCGTTTTTTTTTTTGTAATAGTAAGAACTCATTTTGTACAGTTTTGTACAACCTTTAAAAAATTTTGTACCCTCCCGGAAATGCGTGAATTTTTTTTTTTTTTTTTAATAATTGCTAATTTACAATCTACTTTATCTCACTGTTTGTTGAAATTCTGGAATTCACTGATTTCGATTTATATACAAATACAGTTAAATAGACACCTATTACTGCTATATACTAATGTTTATAATAATAGGTTCAATTTAATTTGACTTTTGAAACTGACGGCGTTTTTGTTCACGGCGTTTTAGCTACGGCCTTTTTATATATACTGTTATAAAATTGTGAATTAGTACACTACGCAATATTTTTATATATCATATTTAAAAAATATATTTTTATACCTGTTTTTTGAAATTCTAATAAATATATGTTATTTGAATTTCAATTTATTTATTACATATAAATTTCATCTGTTAATTTTATCAACAATTCAAGAACCACAAATCTGGAAGGAATAATATTTGTTTAACATTATTTAAACAAATACAAAATATAAGTCATTTTTTATATAAAAACAAGGACATTTATCTTCTTAAAATGTTTTTTAAGGCTATACATTTTGAGCATTCTAAAATACAACGAGAGTGCGAACTTTGGCGGTCATTTTTACGCATTTCTGGGAGGGTACAAAATTTTTTAAAGGTTGTACAAAACTGTACAAAATGAGTTCTTACTATTACAAGAAAAAAAAACGACATTTTTAACTTTTGCATTCCAGCATTTCCCTGGAGTGCGAACTTTGGCGGTCATTTTCACGCATTTCCGGGAGGGTACAAAATTTTTTAAAGGTTGTACAAAACTGTACAAAATGAGTTCTTACTATTACAAGAAAAAAAACGACATTTTTAACTTTTGCACTCCAGCATTTCCTGAGTGAAATTTCAATCTGCGATAGCTGACTATTTGGAAGGGTACAAAAAAAACTAAAGGTTGTACAAAACTGTACAAAACTTGTACAAAATGATGGCATAATTTTTGTTTTGTTTTGCAAAAGTCGCACTCCAGGGAAATGGACCCATTATTAGTACCTTTTAGTCCCTATTTCGCCCCCGCGCACGCGTCGTAGCTATTTGGGATCCTGTTCGCTCGTGGCCCCAAAACCCCTTTGTAGTCGGGACAAGGTTCTTTCGATGTTCTTTCAATGTAAATTGTTTACTTATTGTGAAACGTAAATTATTTTTAAACGTTTTTTTTTTTACATTAAATCAGTCTGTTATTTATCGGTTATTTACAGTGTCTACTTATGCCAGGTAATATTTCAAAAAGCTAATTTACGTTTGAAAGGATCCCTGTCAATCACGTTACATTTAAACTCCACTATTCGTATTGTTGTATAGTGGTGCTTATTGTTGGTTTAATACAGGTTTTGTAGTACATTTCTGAAAAGGATCTGCTTTTCCTAATTGATTACAAACGGCGTTTTAAATATTTATAAGGTTTATTATCAATAATTATTAGAATCAGGGTTGAATAATAACAAATCTGATTTTCTCCTGTAAAAAAAGTAATTTAATTTACTGTAAAGATAACTATTATACAAATATTTACATCTTATCTTATTAAACTCACCTGTAAAAAAAGAAACGACATTAAATGTCAATTATTCACTATGCCCTTTCTCCAATTACAAATTTTAACAAACTAATCTATAATAACTGTCATTAACATGTGACTGCTTAGTAATCTACTTGACCCACGCTACGCAAGTGCGCGGGATAATTCAAGAAGTACAATGTACTTTACATCTCCCCCTCTAGGACAAAAATTTCCAAAAAAAAAATAAATATTCTTTCGCTCTGCGGGCCACCCCGCCTTCTTCAGTCACTCGTCGTTTTGAGGGCAGGGTATCAATTTTGTACTATGGAAAAAAGACTCTATTTTCTTATGCCCAGTGTTTATCTTATAGATTGAATTGGATATTTTCTCCAGGATTTCGTAGGGGCCAATCCTGAGTTCATCGAGTTTTTTCCTGTTCAACTTGTTTCCATTCTCTACAAGCACCATATCTCCTACCTTGAAATCCTTTCCTGTGTTTCCTATTTTTATCAAAAAATTTTATTATAGTTGTGTGATCCTAGCGTGTTTTGGAGTGCAATTTTCCTATCCTTTTGTAAATCCCTCGGTGTTTCATATTGTTTTAATCCTTCTGGCAAAATCGCTGTATTCTCACCTTCAAGCAAGTATTTAGGTGCAAAACCTGTGACTGTGTGTATTGTGTCATTGTAAATTTTTATGCATTCTTGGGCGATCGTTGTCCATGCTATTTTCCTCTTCTCTTCATTAATTTTGCATCTAATTTTATTAATTAAAGTTTGATTCGGTCTTTCGTTGATTCCGTTCGAGAAAGGTGAATCTGATGCCGTGAACACCAGTATTATTTCTTTTTCTCTCATATATTCTTTGAACTCTCTCGAGTCGATACCTGGATATTGATCAGTGAGTGCCATTCCAATTTTATTTTCATCTGTAGTTTTCTCTACTAATTTTATGAAGTCACTTGAATTTTGTGTTTTCGACGTCGATATCCAAGCATATCTAGTGAAGTGGTCCACCAATAGATGAATGTATTTCTTTGTTGATCTCGTCCAACCGAATCCTCCGATTGTATCGATGGAAATAATTTCGAATGGATATTTTGTCGGGCCCAGGTGGGACATTAATCCATACTTGCTTTGCTTTGACCTCTGGATTTATTTTTGATGCAAGTTGAGCAATTTTTGCATATTTCTTTTATATTCTCCGCCAGTTTCTCACTCGTGTAAAAATGATTAATTATACTCTTCATCTGTTTTATGCCAATAGTGACAATAGTTTTGTGACAATAGTGTTCGTGAATTTTTTTAATAAACTCGATGCTTAGTTTTTCGGACAGTATTATTCTTTCCTTTTTCTTTACTTTCTTATAGTAAATTCCTCCTTTTTGTATTAGTTTATTTTTTTTATCACATAACTTCTCATTTCTCATTTGGTCTTCTTTGATGACTTCTGTAGTTATTAAATTTACAACTTGCAGCTTTTCTTCTTCATTATCGTCTGGTTCCAACACTGGATTTCTGCTCAAGCAATCAGCTTCAAGATTGTATCTACCAGGGGCGTATTTTATTTCTAAATCGTTTTGTGATAAATAGTATGTCATATCCCCTAGTTCCTCATCAGTCCTGCATTTCAAGTTTAAGTTCTCTAAAGCTTGTGATCCGTTAAGACTTCGAATTTTCTGCCTATCAATCGATATTGTCAATATTTCACGGCTTCTTTCACTGCTAAGCATTCTAAATATATGGTTTTTTTCTTTTTTTGTATATTGCTTAGTTTCTTTGAAAAGTAAGCTATTGGTTTTTCCTCACCATCTATTTGAAGTTGTTTCAGAATCGCGCCAATTCCTTTTATGCTAGCATCTGTATAAATTCACTACGCAAGTGCGCGGGATAATTCAAGAAGTACAATGTACTTTACATATTTTTGCGCATAAAGTCAGATAATTAACGGATTTTGTGAAAATACGATTATTGACGAGCAAAATGTTGGACCCTTGTCTAAAAATATGATATTCCCATTATTAATATTTTTTCGATTAATAACGTTAATCGTAATTCAGTCGTCAATTACGGAATCGACTCGCACACGGCTCGTTTCATAAATGTCGTAAGGGGCACTATTTTTCCATATTTAATAAATTTATCGCGTCACGAACTTTTATTATTGTTCGTTTGTTTAGCTATGCGCCGTTGTCATTGTAACACTGCAACTTGTTAATTTTTTTTAAGCGTCTTCAACGCGCGTCTCGACGAAAAGTTTCCATCGGTGAAGCGCCGAGACGCGTCGATTTTGTTTGAAAATAAATCGGATATTTATTGTTAGATGTCGTCCTTTTTCTTTTGATTGACACGTAAATTCCGAAGACGTTTCGTAAAATTAAATTTATGTAAAAATTAAATAAGGGTCCGTTAAACGCGAGAAATGACGTCTTATCTATAGCGAGATGGTACGTAATGAGGTCGCACTAAATTTAGACCGACCAGAAAGGTACCACCACTCGCCCCCTCCCGACTTTGACATGTGACAAGCTCATAAAGTTATCCATCAATCACTTATACCTATGCGAACTGAAAATTTCAAAAGAATTCATAAATTCGTATTAGGGCCGATTGTTCGGCGAAAGTTTAATTAAAACGTTTTTGAGGGCCGCGAGAGCGACTCCGGCGCGACGGCGTGGACGTCAGTCATCGCTAAAAGGCGATGGAATCGATTTATGGCGACGCGCGATCGAAAACCCGCAATCGACGGACGAATGAATAAGTTATTTTGCATTCAGGACGAATAAAACAAAAATCAAATAGTTAGGAGCAAATTTCATATTCCGTATGTGTTTGCAGATTTAAATGGAAGAAGTCACGTCAATGCCACATTTATTTTCGTATGTTTTATTTGCAATTATAAATCGTAAATCAAATTTGATGATTTTATGTTTTCTTCCCGTTTGCAATTTCGATAATTTTTTCGGGGCGCGTTAACTCCATTTTCTGTGTACATAAATAAACGAAAACGATTCCCGTATAAAGATCTACAAACTGGACGAAAACAATAGAAAAAAACAGACAAAACAAAGTGGGGTTTCCTTGAAAATTTGTAGTTTTCTCCATATCGTTTACGAAAATATAAGCTCTATAGTTATAATGGGATTTGTATAAATCGACGAGAATTACCGATTTTTCGCGAGTTTCCTGGGAAATTCACTGTTTTATTGAAAATTTGTGAGATTGTCTGGTCGATCACGAAAACGTAGAGACTTTATGCTTTCGAAATCGAGAAGGCGCGTAGTTTCGAAAATACGAACAACCCTAATGTGTCAGTAGAACACATCTCCGGCGCCATCTTGGATTTCTTAAATGTTTTTAATGATTTAATGGTCTAATTAACCTCGACTTTCTCGTTTTCTAATCACATTACGTCACGACCTTCCTATTAATTGCTATTAAATAATTATTAATGGGCTTTTGTTGTTTTTGAATTTTCGAAAGAAAAATTTTAAATCATTAAAAATCAATTAAGAGATCGAAGATGGCGCCGAAACCGCATTTGTTCCACTTCTCGACAGTTTTTGAAACATCCACGAATCGTTAAATTATTATTTTTTTGTTTCGTATTGTTGCTTTTAGTTGTAAAATGTTTTTTTAGAGGAGAGTTTTTAAATTTTTCGAAAAGGTTTTATATTTCATAACATGTTGTAGCCTCCGGCGATGGAAAATTGATGTTCAAATAGAAGAATCGTTAGCGGTACGCCTTGGTTTTATTTTTTATATTTAATAAAAGTGAATTTGTTGCGCCATTTTCGGTTGTTTTTTTTTTGGTCGCGTTCGAAATAAGTAGGTGCTTGTTTTACTTTGTCCATCAGTCATTGCTTTATTTGCCGACCGTGACAAGACAAAATTATTATCGACTGCGGAATGGGGGCAAAGAGATCATTTTGGCTTTAACGATCCGCGGCAGTTTACTTGGCTTTAGAAACCAAGGCGCGTTTTTAATGTACCTATACCAGGAATTCATTTTGATGTTTTCAAGGAAACGTTGGAATGACGCAACGGCAGGCCGACCGTAAGAGCTCCAATCAGAGTGTTTATTACGTCATGTCGCGTGGGTGGTCATCCCCGTTAATCAGACCATCTACGTGACACGATTGATCTTTTTTACTTACCTGTTCGTACACTATTAAATGAGAGTTTAAGTTTGATTCAGATATATGACGTAAATGCACCGACAGCTTGAACACTTTAATAGACTTAGAGCAAACTAACCGAAGTTTTATTATGTGCTCTGTACCCTCCACTAATTCATCCACAACGATGACTCATCGCTATGACGTGTAAAATTTTTCACTTGCTCCCGGACCATATAACTTACAAAAATTAACATTTCGATGTAACTATTTGAGCCGAATCGGTTCGCTCGTTGTCGAACTCTTGGAAATACTAAACGAATTTTTTGTTAAAATACGTCCTCGAGTAATGTGCACTTAATTTTAATAATAATCGACCCTTTTTGTTCGTTTTTCGTGTCGGTATTTTTAATAAGCGCGACAGTAGCTGCTGTTCGTGAATTTGCGCGGCGAAAAGCTCGCGAGATTCTGGTAAAATAATCGAAACTGTAGGGCCGCCATTTTGGACTTGTAAAATCTTGGTTTTTCGCGAAAATATTCCTCGTGCGAGAATGCATGTATATTCCCTTGATCCGGCGAACGCTTGCGTTCGGGAGTGCGACGTTGAATTTCAAGGAAAACTTATCCTGAAGAGAAACGCGCCGTGGTCCAGGACGTGTTCGGGCGCACGGAATTTAAGGAAAATGATCTTTTAAGACTTTTCCCAGGAACGCCGAAAGCCGTTAATTTTTAATTCTCTTAATACATTAAACATTTTATTGTAGAATCCTAAGACTTTAAGGTGCTTCCCTTGCCGTTTTGTCTTTAATAGTCGTCGTTTCATAATTTTCTAGTTGTACCTAACACGGTCGAGCCGGTGCAATTACGTCGCTGTGCAATTAAGTGGTCGTGTACGATTGGCGCATTTGTTTTTTGGCGCGTTCGTTCGAAACTCTTTTAAAACGTCCACGAACTGTTCATTAAAATTGTAATGCGCCCCCGTACCACGCAATTCGACGTCGGCGTCGTCCCGCAATAATTTACGGCCAATTTAATATTCCTGTTGGAAATTAAAAGGAAAAACTGTGTCGTGTCACTCGTCTTATCTAAGCAAAATCCATATTTTCTCGGCAACATTAGACATTACGATATGTAAATTATGGTATTGGCACCCCGAACACGTACGCCACAGCTCAATTCGTTATCTCTGCTAAACCAGGGGCTTCCGTCGCTTGGGGACCGAAAAAACTTAATGCGATTCTTTGTATTACATGAAAATGACGTCTCATATTACCTATGGGATTTCGTTCGGATATTTTTAAGTTTTCATTTCGGGAACGCGAGCTTTCGTAATTTTTTTTTTTTTGAAATTGGAAAAATCGACACGAACCCGCCGCAATAATTGCGGCGAGAATCGATAAACCAAAAAAAAAAAATGAAAAAGAAAAGAAAACCGTTGCTGCGACGCGAGGTATCTTTTTTCGTAAGATACTTAAACGACTTCCGACTCGTGCGATTTCGCCTCGGCTGTTTGTCCGGTTTCCAGTCAAACAAAACAAACGGCCGTCGTTGCAATTTCCCGATCAGAATATTTTATTCTCGGTTTTACGGCTGCAATCGCATTTATTTTTCGAGAATCGAGTGTGTTTTACGAGGGGACGTCGCACGTTGGCGTGTGTGCTTTTGTTACCTGACAAAATTGTTCTTGACTTTTTAAATGAGTCGGTTTTCGGAAAGCTATTTTCCTTGATTGGATGAAATATTACACCTGTTCGCTTTAATATCGTATTTTATTCAGTTTCGAGTTTTTCCCGAATAAAGCGATTTAGAAAATTTTCGGGGCCGCCGAAATTGCTTTTACGAAAATTATCATAACAACGCACCCTACTTTTCATATCTTTATTCGAACTTGCCTAGTTTACGAGTATTTACCCCCTATATAGTTAAAAAAAAAATGCAACGCTTATGGATTTTTGTTCCGCAAAAAAAGTCGGGACGTAAAAACTAATCGTTTTTACTTAAACCGGGGGCATTTCTTTAATCTAAAACTTCTCTGTAATCTGTATTTGTTGCAGGTTCCCTCGGGAGCAACAGACACTTCCCAATCACTTCTACTTCACGGATTTCGAACGCCACAACGCCGAGATTGCCGCTTTCCACATGGACAGGTAACAAACCATTGATTTCCACATACTTTTGCTGTTCGCCTAAAGACCGCGTGTCCTTTTATTTTTTTAAGACGCGTATTTTCTTTTTAATTGATGACGTCGACGTCCGCAAATCTGCAATTTATTTTATGCGGGAACGTTTAATTCCGGGGGGGAAAATTGAATTTCGTTCGGTTCGTGTTGCTTGATGATTGTCGTAAAAAAACAAACGAGAAACAAGTAAGTAGCCGAGGCACGTGGCGCACGACGGAATCCTTTTGATATGTAGTATGGACGAATAAAAACTTCGAGCGCCGTTATATTGAATAAAGGACGGGTCCGATTTTTCGATCGTTTCCGTGTGTAATTGACCGCGCGTGACGTTTAAGTGCCGCTTTACGTATCGCAGTTTCATTATGTTTGCGTCCACGTCGTAAAGGGTCGGACGTCGCGTCGAATAAGCAATCAAACGAATTCAAATAGTTGCGTGGACCTTCCTATAGATACAGATTAAAAACTAACGACGTCGTACGGTATTTTTGCAGGTCCGAAATTTTACAGGACGACTCGTTCGTACCCTAACGGAAATTGTGAGTCTGGCGGCCGTGCGTCAGTCAGTACGGCTACACTTAGATTTCGAAGTTGAACAAACAAAGTAGGAGAGTGTTATGCGTGAACGCTGTCGTAAAAAGAGCACTTTAGCGAGGCGTGGACGTCACGTCTCGACTATGTACTTGTTTGTTTGTTTTACACGAGCATTTACAAATACTGCTCTCCTGCTTTGTTCGTTCGGCTTCGAAAACTAAGGGCTGCTATATCGATTGACGCACGTCTGCCAGCCTCACAATTTTCCTTAAGAGATTTAAAAGGATCCTCCTATGAAATTTGTGTCCCGATAAAATACCAGTAAGTAAAAAACGTTGCCAATTTTGGATTTAATAATTCTTATCAGTGTTTCGTTCCTTACCTACCCTATCTCGTCTGTCCCCCTTGATAAGGTTGTATAAGTCCAATATTTTGTTTTATTTTGCATATTAAATTATACCGGGTGGTCCATTTAAGTTGATAACGCAAAATATCGAATTGCAAAGCGAATTTCATTGTGTGTGTTCTCTGTCCGAAAATATGGTATACATTTTAATATTGTCCGAAAATATGGTATACATTTGCGAAAAAATCAATAAAACTAAAATTAAATATAAAAAAAATTAAATTCATTTTATTGTCACAATATAACTGAATAGAAATAATTTTAGTGTAATCCAAATTTAGTTAAAGTGAGATTTAGCCTTGTCGAACGCTTCTTCTGAACATATATACTTTTCAGCTAATCGACCCTTGCGACGAAGTTTTACCTTATTTAAATGAGGAATTTCCCCCTCCTGTCAACATAATTGATGCCATACACGTTTGTAATGTTATAAAAACGTTATCAAGAGTGTTTCTCTCTAATTTATTAAATGCATTTTGAACACATTCAATCAATTCATCAATTGGCGAAGCTTCATGTTGTAGTGATTGAATAGAGTTAAAAAAAAAACCAAATCGAGAACGTTTAAATCAGGACTGCTTGGTGGTTGTGACTTAAACTGAATACCCTCAGTAGAACCTGCAGTAACAATATCTGTATCATTATCAAAGGAATGTGGTTTTGCATTATCTTGCTGTACGTAAATTGTTTTGTTTTTATACTTTTGAGGAAATTTTGATTTAATTGCTGGAATAACATTTTCTACAATCATTTTCTTACATCTGTAACGGATTCCACATTTTTCGTTATTAATGTTCCTTTAATTCTATTTTTGGAATTTCTTTGAGCCAGTTCTTGATATACAAAGGGCCACATTCCAATTTTACCGTCAAAAAAATGCTTTCGATGTGTGTCGTAGCGTGGTCGAGCCACTGCAGCCATAAACATCACTTTAGTGATAAACCGTTTGCTTTTGCAGTTTCTATCGGGTTCTTCTTCGTCTAACATTATGTAATAGGAACGTTTAACTTTAGTGAGATAAAACCAAATCTCATCAATATGAAATCATCGAAAAGAAAAGATCCATTACTGGTATGATTTACCTTTGACAAGCAAAACTATAATCTTTCCAATTTGTTTTTGCCTGTTAAATTAGGTTTAACTGTAGAAGATATTCGCTTAAAATACTTTCGCCGTTTAAAGATATCAAACAGTGTTGATTTTGGAATATCAACTGCCATATAAAGACTACGAATCGTTCCTCGACGATTTAATGGTATATTCTTTATTTCAGCCAAATTGGCAGAATAATCTTTTCGTTTTCTTCCGAATTTTTCCTTCTTTTTTGAAGAAACATCGACACAAATTTTACCTTCTCTGTATTGAGCTTGTGCCGTATGCCAGATTCTACTTACGGTCAGACGGGATACGTGGAATACAGCTGCAACTTTGTTAATAGCACCGTGTTCTAATTTTTCTTTGTTCTTCTATACTGTATAGTGTAGTATAGTATAGTATAGTTCTATACTGTAATAGCTGTTGCAAGATACCATGACGTTGTTCATTAGTCAATTGCTTCGATTTGGCATCTCTTCTTTGTAAATTCACGTTATTTGGGTTAAAATTTTTCATTTTGAAATTGCAGCGGTGACTTTTATTTTTCTTAAAAAAAACTGATTTTTGGTCTTCAAATTCCAACTTAACTCAAAAGCAACGCCTGTCAAATACCAATATAATGAGTACTACTAGTTGCTTTCGAAACTCTAGATAATCTAATATTTTCTTTCAAATGTATACCATATTTTCGGATAGAGGGAGTATTATTTATTCTTATTTATCAAGACAAAATAAACAACTTGCGTATAAACCATTTTAAAATTTAATTCACAGTTTCGTAGATATTTGAAACATAAGAAGTGATGAAAGAAATTTATGCTACTTCATAAGTATCGAAGTGTGCATCATAAAAACAAAAGAGTAGCAAAATTCAATTGAATTATTGTAATAAATGCTCAAAGTGACACCTTTCTACCTCAATGCACTTTTCAATATATACGTAAAGTAAAAAGCATTTCGCATATACTCCTGTATGTTTTCTGTGGTCGTTGGCATATTGATATAAACCCGCTCTTTGAGATAACCTATACAAAAGTTAGGTTACATAAGAGTACATCTCCCATTTAAAAAAAAAAACATCTGGAAATGTCAATGGAGTTATTATGGGGTGGAATTATATCAACTTATCGACGAATTCAAAAACATGCAGAAGTGAATACGAGATGCTTGTGCAAATGTTGGAAAGCACCACTTTTACATAGCTGCACATTAAGCTTTTTTTCGACGAACCGAAAAATCCATCGAGGCAGAAGGGCATCACCTCGAGCATTCATTACAATCGTTCAATTGAATTTTGCCACTATTCTGTTTTTACGATGCACACTTCGATACTTACGGGAAAAACGTCAATTTCTTTTATCATTGTGCAACTATGTGTTAAATTAACAAACGGTCCGTACAAAAGTTGTTTATTTTATCACTAAAAATAAGAATAGAAAATAAAAATATAGGTTTTCATTTAAAAAATTTAATTTGACCTTCCAATGAAGTTGAAAACGTCCTCCAAATAAAACACACATAACGAAATTCGCTTTATCCCTTAACGTTAATTAACTTCTATTTGAAACATTTCTTTTTTAAAAAGCTTTGTTTGTGAGATATTTTGTATTATCAACTTAAATGGACCGCCCGGTAATGTTCAGGTTCTTCCAGGCAAGACGCCATGTTCGCATAAAACATTCAGTGTACATATTTTTTAAATTAGTTAAAAATGTCATATCAAATTCCGACCAAGTTCGTTGTAGTAATTTACTTTGTAAAAGAACTTGGAATAAATTTGTTCTTGCGAGTTCTCTCGAGATAGTTTCTTGTTCGTATTACTTTGCCAACTGCAGAGTTGCACGACAGAAAAGTTTTAGTCGACGATGACTGAGCCCGCATTAGATGTTTACATGTGTGCCGTCTTGCGAAGTTCCATTTACTTAAAAAAACCACGTCTGCGGCGCAGTGATCTATACAGGAGGTTTACTAAACATACGGCAAAATTTCAAGGAGTAATTCTTCAGTTTATTTTATGCCTTCGATGATTTTTCGAAAATCGTTTTGTTCCGAAGGTGCAGGGTTATAAAGATTTTCAAGAAACACAATACATATGTGCATGTTTGCTGAATATGTATTAGCATTTAAATAAAATATTAATAAACTGCCCGTTATCCAGATAATTTTCATAGTAATTAATAACACAAATATCACAATTTATGTAGGTACTTAAAAACGTATCTTTATTAGGTAGGTACGTAATAATATTACGGTTAAACTCGGTTATAACGAGATTGTCGGGGTCGTTGTAACCGGGAATAAAAGAACTGTGTGCGAGTTAATACAATTTCAAATGTAAGCACGTAAAATGTTCGTAATATCTAGGACCTCGTTAAATCCGTACTCGTTATAACCGGCTACGATGCATTAATCTAATCTTCTCATTGACTGACGAACTCTTTCGAAAACACCACGAGTGCTCCTTATTGCATTACATCATCGATTATCCGATTTCTTTATTTCGTACCTTCGAAACGGAACGATTTTCGAAAAATCATCAGAGGTATAATTATTCATAAAATAACCCAAGAAATCGCCTCTTGAATTTTTGTCGTATGTTTAGTAAACACCCTGTATAAAAATTTACTAATCGTTCCCTTTTATTCGATATCTAGAATGAAACGCAAGTATTTAATATGTAAATAAATATGAATATTCGCGTCTTCTTCGAGTTTTTCGAGCGCCTCAATCAGTGTAAGTACGTTCAAGTACTTACGTAATTTATTACTTTGGTGATTTAAAAATTTAATTTATCGCACGCTACCCCGATATCGTTTGTAAAACTCAACACAATTTTCTTGCATTACAGAAATTGCTGTAGTTTCCTAGAAATTCGTTTTCCAAAGCACAATCCAAACTTGTATTAGATTAAAATGCTCCAGGACAACGGCCACAACGTTATTTGTATATGATGCTTTTTGTAGTTGTTATTTTATACAGGACGTAACAAAAAAAGAAACGGATCGCTACTTTAAAGGTCGATAGTTTGCTAAGGTTTTGCGATTTCACATCACTAACTATCCTCTTCTTTTTCGGTAGTTTTTATCTTCACCGCTCCCTTACTAATTCATCGCTACCGCTACCACTATTTTTATTTTTAGCTCGCAATATTTTATGAAGGAAATTATCATCTCTCCTCTTTTACAAAGGGAGGCCACGGCCTCCGTCCCATCGATTTGGGGCCATCCAAAAGCAACTCGTGCTGTAAAAAGGATTAAGGTCGCCACGCGTTTGTTTTTGAAAAAATCGACAGAGGTCGCGACGTCGCGTGCGCCGGATCGGTTCTGGGCCTAGGGGATCTACGGATTGCCTAAAACGGCCAAATTTTATTAATGGGTCCGCAAACTAATGGCTTTCGAGAAATCGAAAAATTGGTCACTCAAGCGCGCCGTTTATATACCCAAAAAATTGCATCCGTTTCAACCGAAGCTTGCTTGCGGACATCCACGGCGGAACCGAACGCTGTGGAACTATTTGTTTGCGGGCCCTAAAATCCCAATAAAATTTGTACGTATTTTGGGCTATTTATTGATCGCGCCCTAGGCCCAAAATCGATTCGGCGCACGCGGCTCCACGACCTTTGACCTTGATTTTTTCAAAAACAAACGCGTGACGACCTATGCCCTTTTATATTAAAGCGGATTGAAATCGGTGGGACGGGGGTTGTGTGGCCTCGTCTTATTTGTTCGCATTCACATTCAGCCCCTATATTATTTCCGTTATTTTTAACACTCCCGTTAAGGGCGTACGGTCCCTATTGCCGCCAAACGATAATTCGTAGATCCATCCCGTCGGTAATCCGACATTTTAATAAAATATCAAATTTGATAATAAAACAGTTTGTGTGTAAAGTCCATGACAGTGTAGAAGACTTTGATTGACCGTGTGCAATGATCGCACACGGGCTGCAACGTTTTCGATTGGCTAACGAGTTTCTTTACGTACGGTCAGCGTATTTGTTTGTAATGGTCAACTTTCCATAATATTTATTGGTGTGAAATTATGCACTTTTCATAATGGTCGTCGGAAAATGTAATTTTTCGTACTAATAATGTAGGTAATATACCTATTTCTAGTATTTTTATTTGTATTACACCACCAAAGTTTTATAAATATGTACAGTAACAATAGGGAGGTCTAGTCATATTACTCAGTATTTAACAATAGTTGTGGGACGACCCACAACCATTGTCCGATATTGGGCGTCAACATTTAAACCAAAAATTAAAACTTCCAACAACCTGGTTTTGATTACTTATAAAAAATTGATGTAAAAACGAAAATGATCATTAGAAGTGATTCTTAACGGCAAGTCGTGCTAAAATTTCTCCATTTTATTCAAATGATCGTTAAAAACACACATTGAAATTTTAAAAAATTTCAGAGCAATTATTTAATTAAAATAAGTATTTATTAAGCAAAAGAGCACGTTGTGCCGTAGAGGGAATGTTACGTTACCCACTAGTTATTAATTTGCAAACTTTGGTTATCCCAGTTTTGAGTTATGATTGCAGTAAAATTGTACTTTTTACACAATCATTAAGGTTTTTAAAGGTGTTATGGAAATGATAGATTTTTTTAAGTATTTTTCTGTGAATTAGAACATTGTAATCTATGGAAAACGTAATTTATTTCATAAAAACATCAATCTTTTTATTTGGAGCGTACCACCTTAACATGTTATAGACATGGAAACGTACGAAAATCTCAATTGTGATGGGTTGTTTGTTTTTTAACAAAAATGATGCAACATAGGGACTGATTGTCCTGTCGTTTTAGCCACCATCTTCAAGTGCCTTATTGCTTAGCTTCGAATTGTCCTCCTCCTCCTCCTCCTCCTCAATATTCTTTGCCAGCTTTTTTGACTTTCTCCTACGTGCGCTGTCCAACGCGGCTTATTGATGTCCACCAACTAACCATCGTTCTCAACAGTAACCACATCGATCCGCTTTAATTTTCGTTTTTCTGATCTTTCGCGACTTTCACGCGACCTTGCAATTTACCCACAATTATAGCGAAACCGAAAAAGCTCGACTTTTTGATAAGTTATTTAAGTAGCCGTACCTAACTTTTTAAGTGATAATAAATTTAATGAAAGGATTATAATACGGCGCTCGAAGACTGAAACGTTTTGCGTCATTGAAAATATTAATAGATTTAAGTGTTGAGTGATTTTCAACAATTTTTTTTATCGAACTTAATTTATCCGCTCTCGAAAGGCGCGCGTTTTCACTTCAAATTACAAAGTCATAGCTACGTGGGCGCCTTATATTCAATCGTAACTTTTCTTTACTAGTACTTATTTAACTTTTTTTTTTGCCCCAGTTACACTTACATTTCTTATTATAGAGGAAGTCTTGTGGACTTCATTAAAACACGAAAACTTTTTAGCTGCGCCCCAAATTCCGGCTTATTAAATATAGAGGTAACATGCTTTGACCGGCCGAATGCTTTGTGAACGGTCCCGATTGATTCCGGTGACCCAAAGCCCTATAAAGGGATCGATTTTCAAAAAAATTTCCAGTTTCCCATTAAATAAACACGTAATTCTTTAAAAATTAATTCGTTGGCCGCACATGAAACGTTACAGTTTAAATATTAAAATACGGTGTGTTGATGCGCAAATTATAAATGCGTATAAATACGATTGAGGTTGACGTGATCGTTTCCGGTGGAGTAAGTTTGAAAATAAGCCCTATTTTGGGATGTGTAGGTAGGTTACCTGGAACAACCTCAGTTTGGTTTAGTGGCCACAGCGGTTAATGCGTGTTAAAAACTTTTCGAATATTTTCGAAAAAAATAACGTGCTAACGATCTTGTTTGCATCGTCGATCGTTGATCGTTGACACCGACATAATCATTTTTTTTAGAACCGTTTTGGTTTTAAAATGACCTTCATTTAAAAGTATTAGCGCTTAATAGGACTCAGTAGTATCGTGAGAAAAAATCTTAGAGAGAGCACATTTTTTTCTAAATAAGACGGAAATATTAGGCTACCTAAGTAGGGACTGTAATCAAAAAGGGTACGACGACTTCGAAGTGACCGTAACCTTGAAATTCGTACTATTTTTGCCGAGTTGTCGAATAACGGAACGACGCACGTGGTGCAATTTTGCCATCCCCTTCAATGCTATTATTTAGTCGTGCAACTTTAAAATGATTTATAGGTAAATACATACCTTTAGGAATGAAAAATTTAGTAATTTGTAGTTAATATTTACTCGTACAATTAAATGAAATTTCTGTAATAATATGAAATTATAATGCTGATAATTTAAGTAATTCGTTTTCTTCTGGAAATGTGGTTTCATAATTTGAATAGATATCTCATAAAAACAGTTGTGATATAGATATTGAAACAACAGAAACATAGATTTGAGTAACATATTATGAAGACACGCAAAGAAACAAAAGGAATAAATTACTTATATCTATACTTATGAGCGTGTGGTAGTAGATTTGATAATAATTTACAAAATCACCACCTACAAGGACACTACTACTCATTGAATAAAATCACAACTGCAACTTAAAAACGACAATACCTTACCAATATGGTACAGGCGGCGTTTTGGCAGAAACGTAGATATCTGTTCTAGATATCTTCGTCACTGTGTGAACAATAAAATATGACCCATGAAACATTTTTCAGAAATTTTCAAATGTTTTTAAAAACTTATTTCATAAATTCCAAAAATAAAAAATACAAATAACACAAACAATTTTTATTCAATGGGTTACATTAAATTTGCATTTTTATTATCTCTGAGTGTCATATTCCTGCTCATTCTGTGATCTATAAGTTCTGGAAGTTGACGATGTTTATAAAAGTAATTTAATTTAGTTTTCATTTTTGTGTTCCAAAAATCGTCGTCTTTTTCCACATAATCTATTTTTATTTTATTTACTCCAGTCCAGACAGTCAAAATACACTTCGTTTTCTGAGTCGCACGTAATTGCCCCTGCATTTGAAAATACCAATCATGAAGTTGATTAATCGTATAACTTCCCTCCTTTTGGTATTTCCGAAATGTATTTTTTTTAACGGATGGCTTCCTCCGGTTTAAGATTTAGTTTAAAAGTAATAAAGGGGCATTTAATTTCTACGATACTTTCAGTTTCTTGCTGATTACCATTCGGTGATGCTCCAAGATAAAATTTATCTGGGTCAATAAATAATCCACATGGTTTTCTTTTCAAATTAATGCTTTTCTCTAGTTCTTTCTTCGCAACATCTTCGTATGTATTTACATGTTTTAGTGACGGAAAATGTGTTGACAGCTTATTATACAACAAATGTTTTACTGTATTTGCAGTATTTGTTTTTTTTAATTTGCAAATTTTTGCAAAATTGAAAACTTAAAATGTATGAACGCTCATCTGGTTTTGAATAAACTTAATAATAACACTGCACAGCAATATGGCCATTTTTGTCTGATGATTGACTTTTATCACGTGATGTTTACTAATTTGACGTCGCTGATTTCAAATATACCCTCATTTTTTTGTAACAGCTCTTGTTTATGAGATATAGTTTTCACGAAAAAATCGCTGTATGAGTGTGTTAATTTGCTTGTAATTAAGAAAATTTTAAGTTTTCTTAATATAATTTGATATGGCATCGTCAAGAAGAGTCTGTGTCAATGATCCAAATCATTTTTGTTTCATTTGCGGAGAGTATATATTTAAAGAATACCGTTTGAATGTGACAGCGTTCGTGATTGAGGCTTACAAAAATTACTTTGGTCACACACTGGAAATGAAAGACAAGCCTTGGATTCCGCAAAAGGTATGCAAAACGTGCGTTTTTGAGTAATTCAGTGTAAAGTTGGATAGTGAATAAATATGTATCAGTAATGAGCTCTTGAAAACATGCGATACATATACAATAAAAAAAATAATTCTTTCAAGTCAGTCAAGTTAAATCGACAACAGGGTAAAATGCGAGCCGGTTAGCTTAGGGTCTCTTTTACGATCTTGCGAATACTGACTTAATTCCTGTCATAAATTACCAAACTCGAAGAGAACATTTAAAATCGAACCGAATCAAAAAGTTCCGCATCGATAACGACGTTGTTTATTAAAATTTTAACATTTGGTTTGCACCAATCGATTTTACAAAAATATATCTACAGATTGACTTAAGCAAACAGTAACTTTTTGGCTCCATTTGTACTTGCGTATTTACCTGATGATTTTACATACTTCAAAGTTAAAAAATCGATAAAATACAAAAACCAATTTGTAGGCAATTGTCTAAGGATAAAATAGATACTAGAATCGTTATGATATCTTTTCTATAGCCGAAGATATGGGTGCGGAACTTAACATTGGAACTCCCATAAGAGAAATAGGTACGGATGGCTCTTAAATTGTAATTTTAGGTTTTCCGAGCGTGTTCTTAAGTTTAGTTCTTTGGAATATATTTCGATTGCCGTTTCTTTTTATTGTTTGCAGGTTATTAGGTTTCCGAAGGGCCATGCCCGTCATCGGAAGATTGTTGAACATGACGTCCGAGCTCTATCAGAAGTGCGACGGGGAACTGTTGAAGACGTTCTTCGTGTCGCCCTCCGACAACCTCTGTTTTCACGGAAAATGCACCTACTATTGCGACACGTCGCACGCGATCTGCGGAAATCCCGACATGCTCGAGGGCAGCTTCGCGGCGTTTCTGCCGTCCAAGGAGCTCGCCCCCAGAAAAGTGGGTACTCTCGATTCGATTTAACGCGGCCCTCGTTTACCGTAACCGTATAATCCGATTGTAGGTATGGAGACATCCGTGGCGTCGGTCCTATCATAAGAGAAGAAAAGCGCAATGGGAAACGGAGGCGAATTATTGCGCCGTCGTTCGCGAAATTCCACCGTACGACCAAGGACGGCGCCTGTACGACCTCATGGACATGTCGGTGTTCGATTTCCTCATGGGCAACATGGACCGGCATCATTACGAAACGTTCAAGTAAGTGTACATTCATAATTACGATATAATAATTAGAATGCCAAATTAAACTAATTGGCCGACGAGGTCGATCGCTTGCAAATAAAATCTCGGCCGCCTTTCACACATCAACCGCCTTATTGCCGATGTACTCGTTTACTGGCACGCTTACTATTTTGAGAAGCCGTCATGTTGCGTTCCTAAAATAATACGTATTTTGAGATGATTATTAAAAGAAGGTCAACGCAAGTATACGTAATATTGAATAAAAATCTGTTTTCACTTACGAGACGAACGACACGCGATACTTCTGTTTCGTCGAAAGACGCTTCAATACTTCACCCACGCGTGGATTATCTTTTTCGATAACAATTATCTGAAAACATCGATGCGACGCCCACATGCGTTCGAAACATAACTACACCGATACGTATTTGAAGTTTTCTTATCAAGTTTAAGCCGCTTGGGGATTTGAAAGGTTATTTAGGTCATTTTTGTTTTTCGTCCGAAAACTTCCTCCATCAAATCCTGTCTCGCAATCGAGTTAACTGAATGAAAACATTTTTATTAATATGTGTATTCATTTTTTCTTTTAACTTCAACCGTTTATTTACACCGGGTGTCCAGAAAACGATGGAGAATCTCTCGGGAGCGTATAAACCACGTCGAAATAATGCCGCAAGTTCCTAAAAAAATTTTTTTCCGTACGGCGCCCTCCTGTTGAGGGCGATTCGTTTTCAAAGTTGAAAATTGAAAACCTGTAAAAGTCACGTAATTTTATTTGGACCCTGAAAATCGGGGAAAATTTAATCGATCGTCGTCCAACTCGCGAAGTCGTCTTACCCGCGCATGAGGACAAAACTGATACGTTTTTTTTTTCTAAATTCAAATTCAATTTCGGCATAAGAGGAGTTGGCTGGCGTAGATTTTCGATTATTAAGGGCGGTCGTTTAGAAACGAGTTAGTAAGAGAATAACGAGAAAAATAGAAAAGTCACATATTTAATTTCCGATATAGATATATTCCGTTAATCTTCGTTCATTTTTTTATAGTTTGAGTTATATTTATCGCTTTAGAGCGGACAATACGAAGAATAACGGCCAGGGTGTTTAAGACCCACCGACGTAGTCGGATCATCTAAAATATATATATATATATATATATATATATATATATATATATATATACACCGTGTCCAAGATAAGAATGCACAGCATGGGGATCTTGAAAACGGTAAAAGATACAGGGTGGCTTAAATTAGAAAAAAGTTGCGCTATTTAGAGTATGTTCACATGCTGGTCGCAAAAGTTCATTATTGTTTATCGTTTTCAAAATTCTCAAAAAAATGTGATTTTTTGGATTTTCGTTTCTTTTCATTTTTTTATTTATTTTAAATGATATTAAAAAACTACCGGCACTTTCTCATTGCCACTTTTTAAGCTCTACAAAATGGCGTGTTCGAATTTTTAATCCGACGTTTCGTATCCGAAAACCCATCATCAACTTTATTTTTTTATATGGCCACAAACAAAGAGACACCCTGTATTCGGTAGCATTATTCATTACAAATTCAACGATGTATCACACATTATGGTTTTGAAGCCAAAAAAGGGGAAAAACGTGAGTTATAAGGTTTTTATTTTTAAATTAGTAGGCGCTAGTACAATAACAGAAACAAAATGTCAAAAAATTATAATAATTGCTCAAATAGGTTGCCATTATTTTCTAGACACAAGTATGCTCTGTCTACAGAAGAATTCAAAACATGGTCTAACATTTCTGGTGTGATTGTATTAACTGCTGCTAAAACCAATGCCAATAACTGTTCTTCAGTTTCAAAAGTGGCGTCATACACTTGGTTTTTTAAATAACCCCACAGGAAAAAATCCAACGGAGTTAAGTCAGGTGATCGGGCTGGCCAGGCTACTTCACTGTGAGTTCCAATGCATTTTTCAGGAAACCTCTGGGACAAATATTCCCGCACAGTTCTTGAATTATGCGCTGGGGCACCATCTTGCTGAAACCAGCAGTTAACTATAAGTAATGGTAATTCATCCGAGGCATTCTCCAAATCAGTCTGCAGTAGGTCGAGATATCGTTCGGAATTTAAATTGTTGTGATAAATAAAAGGTCCTATTATTCTGCCACCCAAAATGCCTACCCACAGATTAAATCCAAATCGATGTTGATGCCTTGTTTCTTTTATTAAATGAAGATTGTCTGTTGCCCAATAATGTCTGTTACGCCGGTTGAAAATGCCATTGTTGGTTATCATTGTTGGTTATTGTTTTTCCCCTTTTTTGGCTTCAAAACCATAATGTGTGATACATCGTTGAATTTGTAATGAATAATGCTACCGAATACAGGGTGTCTCTTTGTTTGTGGCCATATAAAAAAATAAAGTTGATGATGGTTCTCGGATACGAAACGTCGGATTAAAAATTTGAACACGCCATTTTGTAGAGCTTAAAAAGTGGTAACGAGAAAGTGCCGGTAGTTTTTTAATATCATTTAAAATAAATAAAAAAAATGAAAAGAAACGAAAATCCAAAAAATCACATTTTTCTGAGAATTTTGAAAACGATAAACAATAATGAACTTTTGCGACCAGCATGTGAACATACTCTAAATAGCGCAACTTTTTTCTAATTTAAGCCACCCTGTATCTTCTACCGTTTTCAAGATCCCCATGCTGTGCATTCTTATCTTGGACACGGTGTATATATATACGAGGCGCGTTTTTTAAGTAAGTACCGTTTTGGAATTAAAAAAAGACGTGCAAAGATATCGCAATAATTTTATTTTTACATGAAAGCCTGTACCTTAATCTACTTTTCTACATAATTTCCGTGAATATTGAGGCACTTGTCATAACGTGGCACCAGTTTTTGAATACCCTCCTCATCAAATTCTGCCGCCTGACTTGTTAACCACTGTATCACAAATGTTTTGACTTCGTTATCGTCTTGAAGATGCTGACCACCCAGGTGTTTCTTCAAGTGCAGGAACAAATGGTAGTCGCTGGGCGCCAGATCAGGGCTGTATGGAGGATGATCTAGAGTTTCCCATTTAAAAGATTTGATGAGATCTTTGGTCCGATTAGCCACATGTGGACGGGCATTGTCATGCAGCAAAACGATACCCTTACTCAACTTGCCACGTCTTTTGTTCTGGATTGCACGACGCAGATTGTTCAATGTCTCACAATAAGACGCTGCATTGATTGTCTCATTACGAGGCAGAAACTCCACTAGCAATACTCCTTTTCTGTCCCAAAAACTGTGCACATGATCGGACCAAAGATCTCATCAAATCTTTTAAATGGGAAACTCTAGATCATCCTCCATACAGCCCTGATCTGGCGCCCAGCGACTACCATTTGTTCCTGCACTTGAAGAAACACCTGGGTGGTCAGCATCTTCAAGACGATAACGAAGTCAAAACATTTGTGATACAGTGGTTAACAAGTCAGGCGGCAGAATTTGATGAGGAGGGTATTCAAAAACTGGTGCCACGTTATGACAAGTGCCTCAATATTCACGGAAATTATGTAGAAAAGTAGATTAAGGTACAGGCTTTCATGTAAAAATAAAATTATTGCGATATCTTTGCACGTCTTTTTTTAATTCCAAAACGGTACTTACTTAAAAAACGCGCCTCGTATATATATATATATATATATATATATATATATATATATTCATTTAATATTAATATTCATTTTAGGAAATTATGTTCAATACAAAAGTTTGTTATGAAATTATTATCTACATTTGAGAATACTTGAATTTTTTTTTTCCTCAATTGTTTTTAAGTTTAGACGTCATCGATATTTTTTTGAAATGACAACCTATATTTCTGATTATTGATTTCGATAGTACATTCTATTCTCTTTTCAACGGTATACAATTTTCAATTATGTTACATTTGAAAAAAATTGAGAAAAAGTGCCTTAAAGTTCAAATATTAAAGATCCATCTTTATCTTATCAACTTATTAGTCACAATCTTATCATTAAAAACAAATTAATAACTAACTACATTAAAGTAAGTGTTCAAATTGTTGTCCATTTCTAATTTGACAATGACCCAATCGATTTACAAAACCCTGAATAGAATTTTGTAAAAATTCTCGGGGAATTTCTTCTATCGTTCTGGTAATTCGGATTTTTAAATCTTCGACATTGTTGGGCTTATCTTTGTAAACCTTGTTTTTTACGTATCCCCAAAGAAAAAAATCTAAAGGGCTTAAATCAGGCGAACGAGCTGGGCATTCAATAGTTCCTCGTCTCCCAATCTATCTGTTTGGAAAGACGTTCTCCAAATATTGACGAACATTTACACCATAATGTGGTGGGGCGCCATCTTGCTGGAACCAGATACTGTTATTGGGGAGGTGTTCATTGTTTTCATCTGGATACAGCATAGCACAAGCAGGTATAATTTCATTTTGCAATAACTATAAATACAGAGCCGAAGTTGAATTGCCATTGATGAAAAAGGAACCGATAATATGACCCCCTAGAATGCCAACCCAAACATTAACCTTTTGGGGGTACTGCGTATGGTGCTCCATAAACCAAAAAGGATTTTCCGATGACCAATATCTGCAATTATGTCTGTTTACTTCACCGGTAAGACAAAAGGTAGCTTCGTCAGAGAAAAGAATATTGTTGACGAAATTTGCATTATTATTGCAAATATTTGACATTTCTTCACAAAATTGTAGTCTCCTATCAAAATCATCTTCCCTCAACTCGTGTAGAAGTTGTACTTTATAAGGTTTATACTTTTCACTTTTTAAAATTGAAACGACCGATGACTGTGAAATATTGTGATTGGCCGCTAATTGATTGGTTGATAAATGGGAATCTTCAGATACGGCCAATAGAACATTCAGTTTTTTATCATCGCTTGTCGCTGTTCTAGGTCTACCACTCCTTGGCAAATCTTTAACACTACCGGTTTGTTCAAAACGTTTTAAGGTTTTACCAACAACGGATTTAGAAATTGGATTTCTGTTTGGATGCATGTCATTAAATAAATTACAAACGTCTTGTAAACTTCTGCGTCTATTTCCATAACCCAGCATCATAAGTATTTCAATTCTTTCACGTTCACTTAAACTCGCCATTGCTAATATTAACAGCAACAAATTACACAATTGAAATATGTCAACTACTTGACATAAACAATAACCTTTTTAGGCACTTTTTCTCAATTTTTTTCAAATGTAACATAATTGAAAATTGTATACCGTTGAAAAGAGAATAGAATGTACTATCGAAATCAATAATCAGAAATATAGGTTGTCATTTCAAAAAAATATCGATGACGTCGTAACTTAAAAACAATTGAGGAAAAAAAAATTCAAGTATTCTCAAATGTAGATAATAATTTCATGACAAACTTTTGTATTGAACATAATTTCCTAAAATGAATATTAACGACAATAAATCGCCGTCTCCATACTTTTAACTAACCCTGTATATATATCGTAACATCGTGGAAATAATAGGACCTCCGCGCCCACAGTCCTAGATTTGGTTTACCTTTTCTATTTTGGATTACATTTTCTCTTTTTGGTTTTATTTTTGTTACTGTTTTTTTTTGCATTGGATTTACTGTTTGGATTTACTTGTTAATGGTTGGACTTGAATTTTGTTGCCGGAGGTTGACTGGAAAGATTGATTTTAGTTACCACGCGGAGACAGCTAAGTTTAATCAATTGTCGTTTGGAATAATTTATATTTTTGGTTATTGTTTATATTAATTATTGTTAACGAAGTGTTTCTCGAGAAGCATTAACGTATTTACATACCTATATAAATTTGTTAGTATTAAATTTTGAATTCATTTAAGCCTCATACGAAAATTACATATTGTATTTTACGTTCCTTAATAACTTACCTACATATCCATATTGTAAATATCTAACATCTTATAATTTTAGTAATTTTCCTCTTTGATAGTTATTAGTGAAAGGAAAATTACTTGGAGCCCTTTATTTTTTAATTTTATTTGAACCCGGCCGCACTCCACTGCCTAAAGGCTAGCCGACAGGCCTCTAAATTTTGTCAAGTGCTATTTTAAGTTTTCTTATTATTAAATAATTAATTTTTTTTGATCAAATTTTATTTTATTTTATCATTGAATTTTTTTTGCACGTAACAAAATAACAAAGTTGCCAAGTCAAAAAAAGTAAAAAAAAAACAAACAAACTAGGCATATAGTTAGTAACTGTGAAATTTATGAACACTGAAAAATTAGTAGGTACCCACTTAATTGGAAAAAAAACTATAATAATTGACCTAAATAAAAAATGAAGATGTTAGAAAAAGAGTACGAAAGCCCACCTATCGTCATCTTAATCTCTTTTTTCCTCTACTAGCGATAAACCTGGAATTTAATTGTTTTAAGATAATAAACACCACGATTTTTTACCGTCGACATTTTTTTAAAGATTTAAGTTTTTAAATTTTTCACGATGATTTTGAGATGAAAAAGGCACTCTCTATTTCGATAAAATGAACTATGTTCTAAAAAATCGCATTTAAATAATAAAATACAGAGTGCCCAGATCTTGAACTTTCTGAGATTTGTCGCACAAGGCCGAGAGCTATTTATTTGCAATGACCAACATCCGAAAACTTTTGGGATTAGCGCGCCCCCGGTTTCCCTGATGTGATATCAGAAGACCTATTACACCATTTTGCTTAATAATCTCAATTTATTATGCATGTAAAAATGTTATTTAAAAAAAAAATTGATTTTATCCTGCAACTTTGGAGGCGAATACCTCAACATATTGGAAGGAAAAAAAATTATAAGAGCTTGTGGCATTGTTTTGAGGTGGTTTTATACACTCTACCATTTCCTGGACACCCTGTATAGTTTAGGTACTTATGCAAAGCAACAATATTTATTAATGGCAATACTTGATTCAGAAAATTATGGGACTTTAACGTTCTTTTTAAATTTTATATGAAAATTCTGACTTGTGTTTTGCACTTTGAATTTTTTGCAACTTGCAGATATGTTTAGAAAAAGGTTTATGATTATCTAGCGATTCAAGTTGTACATCGTCTTGGAGATTTTAACGAAAAGTGTGTGAAAAGAAGCGATACAACAATTTATAGGTCCCGTTATACGAGGGTTACTTGTATTTTAAAATATGCCGACAATGCCATAAATTACGTACCACTTTAATATTTATTTATTACCACTGGTGATATACAAAATGGCGCACGAAATGTCTTACACCGACAATCGCTGCCATCTACCACAAGAGGCACACATAAATTAAGATTATTCGTCACAAAATTTCAAAAGTTCAGCGTATCGCGTTTCGCGCGTGCCCCACCCCGTATTTGCATGATACACGACTGACAGAACGTGCTTGACCTTCGTGCGCCAGGTGTTCGAGTTCGTCATTTGATTATCGCAGCTTCGAAAACCTCCACCCGATAAAGTAAACTTTCTAAAATTTAAACGACGCAGTCTCCGATATTTCGTGTAACAAACGATGACGAACACGAATAAATAATGGTTTTCTAAAAATTTACTTCAGTCGTAAATCGTGCGTCTATCCGTAATAATAGTTCCGTGTAATTGCGCCGTTTGAACTTGAACTGAAATTTGTATTTACTTCAGTTAAGTTGTAGTTATTATTTTATGTGTGTAGGTACTTATTATTTCGTAAATGTAAGAAAATTCGTGGACACTAAATAGCTACTAAAGTGGTAATGACGAACGACATTGACGTAAACTACGAAAATGCGAAATTTTAAATAATGTTAAAGAAAGACAAGTGTGTAATTAGGTAATTAAAGAAATCCAGTCTAAATCCGTAATTAGGTTTAGATTATATAGGGCGTGTACCGTCTAAAATTTTAGGAGGTGATTGTTTGGCCGATTTTGAAGTAAAAATTTTCCCCGAAATGCTTTCGTTGTCGTATTACGCGGGGTTAAATCTAAAAGCAACCTCGTAATTATGTACTTTTATAAAAAAAAAGCACATTCGCGATTAATTTTTTTACAAAATTTTAAGTACGTAAGTTTAGAGTTTACGAACGCAGAAAAAACTGACGTATGTACATTATTACCGTTATGGCCTGTTACGGATTTTTAAACAAATTTACAGTAAAACTCTTATAAAACGACCACCCGCGGTTCTAAAAAATGGTCTCTTGTAGAAGTGGTCGCTTTAGAAGATTTATTTCTTTAAGTTTAAAATAAAATGTACAGGAAAATATGTAGGAAACTGTTATGTAGAGGCGGCTGTGCCGCGTTGTTTCTGTTCTAAGTGCAATTATTATGGAAAATGTTTTTTATATGTGACAGTTCAAATTCGTTACTTATAATTGTGTAGAATGCAGTCTTAATAAAATATATAAAAACGAGAAGACACAACAAAACCTTAAAAAAAAAATTATCATACAGGATGTTTCAGAATAACTATTGCTATTTTTCAGGTACTAAACATTTTTTTTTTAATAAAGTAATGTGCAGAAACGCTTTGTTTTCGAGATACAGGGTGTTAAAGTTTACGAAAAGAATAGTAGGTATGTTGATATCTCGGAAACGAAGCATTTTTGAACTTAAGTTTTTTTTCTTATCTTGAAGCTTACTGTTACTTTCCAGAGTTTGGAAACGATATTGTGAAATAAATTTTTCCATTGACGCACGCTTAAATTAAAATTGGATTTTTTGTTTATCTCGAAAACGTAGCGTCGCTTGATAAGAATGCAAGTGGTCTTATTTTTGCAAAACGTATTGAAAAATTTGAAAATGCCACCATTTTTGGCGTGGAAGTTTTAACTGAAACACTGTAACGGTATATCATGACGTAAGTTTATCGGAAACTGAGCGTTTCCGGACATTATTTTATTACAAAAAAGTGTTTAATTGCCGTGTCCTCCATCACATCTGGAAAGTAGGAATAGTTATTTTGAAACACATTTTGTTTGTCTTGGTAAGAATTACAGCTTAGGCATAAGTTGACCTGATCTTAGTCCAGAATTTCTTTAAATTGCCGTTATTAGATATTAATTACTTAATGTATTAGTTTGAATTAGATCGGAATTAGACTGAATTAGTGTTACTGTGTATAAAATTTACTATAGTACTAATATAATAGCTACTATAGATTTTTTTTGGTTGCACAATTTTAACTTTACTTATAACCGATGGCGGTGGGATTCGAACCTACGACTTCTAGATTACAAAACGGTCACTTTTAATCACTCTTTTATCAAATTCTCTAGAAACGTTTAAATTTAAGGAACTTGGCGAGAATTTTAGAAAACGATGGGCATTTTATAGGTTGACGGACCCAACAAAAATCTTTCCTTGGTAATCTAATAAACGTCGTGTGTATTTCTTATGAATGTATTTCCAGGTTTTTAACAATCGTTTCTCTCCACCGTCAGATACGACAAAGATACTTTGGTTTCTGTTACGTTTTTAAATCTCGTCTTATGATTACATCGGTAATGTTATATCCGCTTTAATTATTAAAAGTTCGCAAGCGTAGTGACCACGCGTGGCCATTAATTAATATTGGTTTGTGGACGTTGTTCGGATAAAGTTAATTAAATAAAAAATTTACAATATTAAATGATAAAGAGACGTTCTTATCGATCGCGAATTCGAGCACGCGTTCGTTCGTAATTATTACGAATAAGCGTGTGGGTTCGAAACTATGTACTAGAAAGAAATTCATTTTCCGATTAACCAAATCTTTTAGTCGTCATTAACTGCGTCCCGTGTGACAATTAACGGGACAAATAAAATCGCGACGCGCAAGTAAATTGTATTATCAGAAACACAAGGCGGGCGTAGGACTAAACGTGATCCCGCAATTTATCGATTATAAACTCTATATTAGTTGCAAATTGGTTTCCATTGTGAATATCGATTATGCAGGGAGTTGTTTAATATTCATTTGGATTTTCACGTCGACTGACAATTTAAATTATTGCAGATTATTTGGAAATGACACGTTTCCTCTGCACCTCGACCACGGTCGGGGTTTCGGGAAGGCCTTCCACGACGAAATATCAATTTTGGCGCCCGTACTGCAGTGCTGCATGCTGAGACAGACGACCCTTCAAACGTTAATCAAGTAAGTCGATTTTTGTTTTGTTTCATCATCGATTGTGTGTTACGTAAATACGTAAATAAATGAAAGAAGCGCATTTTCCGTTTCCCGCGTAAATCAATTCAAATAGTTAGAAATTACGAACGAGTCTAATTGGGAAGTCGTAATTAATTTTTATCGTCCCTACACTTCCCGATAACGGTACCAATTAAAAGACGTTCAAACTTAAACTGCGACTACTAAGAGCCGCTCAATTAAAACGGCCAACGGAGGAAAACGAATTAAAAAATAATCCGGCAACGACGTCTTCCGTTAACTTTTCCGAAGTTGAAGCTGAAATTATGGCCGGACTCTTCGGGAAACGTTAACGTCGATAGTTTGAAAGACGTAAAAGAAATTTCGGCTTAAGGGGACCATCGGGGGATTCGGCAAACTGCCCTTTTAATAGAAAAGTGTAGTTTCAGATTCGCGTGTAACGATAGCCATTTACGCTAATTGCGTTCGGAACAAAGAACGCAAAACGAGTTCCTTCAAGAATGGATAATAGGAATACTTAGACAACACAGTTTCATAATTAGTTCTTCTCGTGAGTTTAGGAAATTCCTTTTAAACCAGATGTCTTTTACGTTATCGCGTAGAAAACGAAATAAAATTCGCCCCCCTCTCCCCCCCCCATCCATCGTGCATTTTCGAGTTTGTCGATACGTTTGCTGCGAACGTTCATTTTGTAGTTTACTTTGTAATAATGGATTAGTAAATGGGCAATGTTGAGCGTGACATTCGAGTGACTGATTTAAATTAGCTTCTGTCTACCTTGATTGAATTCCCGAGGCAGTAAAGGTCGTAGAAAATCCGTTATTTATATTTGTATCGAACCAACTTGAGTTTTCATTTCTATGCACTCCCACCAATCTTTTAACCTTTCAACCCGTAAATGTACCCTTACGTCACTTCCAGAGGCCTTTATTCATTAAAGAAGCTCCGGGCCGATCGTCGACCGTTAATCGCGTTATAAATAATCGATCAAATTAAATATGTACGTGGTTAAATTTAGAACAATTTACGGGGGGTTACTTTTTCAAAATAACTGTCGCTTTTTGCACGTTTTCTGGCTCTACGAATTGTTCGTGATGAAACGATATTGTTTTTGAAACTACCTAAATTTAACCCTAATCAGAAGTTTCGATAAAAATTCCCGTATATTACTTGGATTTTTAACCATGACGATTATACGGGGTGTCTTGGAAACAAGTTTGCATTTTAAGTGCGTGTATTGGGCGGCGGTAGAGTGAGGGGGGGGGTGCTTTAAGCACGTGCATGCGGCTGGTTAGCTCCGGGAAATTCAGTAAATAACCATGGAACGTTTCACCAGGCGCACTAAAACGTGTTTTTTTTTGCCCGTGCATATTATGAATATCGACCTCATCGATTGTTGTTTGCACGGTATTAAGCGAACTCTCGGTACAATGTTGATTAGAAAATAGAGTGAAACGTTTGAGGAAATCGGATCCTCAACAGTTAGTCGCTCGAGGTCAGCACCAAAAAAAAAATCGCGAATTTTGAAAAACGATCTTCGTCTCGAATCTCACAGAGATTCAACTCGTGCAAAAGTTTGAAGGAATTTGATCACATTTGTTTGAAGTCAATGGAAGTTCTCACGCAACGCGTTCTCGGGAAAAAGTGCTTAACTTCAGAGGCGACATAAACTGACCTACGAGGAGTCCAGACTTGTCGTCCCTCGATTTTTTCCTATGGGCCTATTTAAAGAGCACAAATGACGACGATCGCGTCACGTCAATGACCGAATTATGGCAGAGTGACGCAAGATGTTGTTGCTTTTGAAAAGTAAATTTCACGAACGCGTGCTTTTGATTAGGTTTCGCTGTTTGTAGTTTTAGTTCCTTTCTTGAACATAAAAAAAATAAACTTCTTTCTGAGGCACTCTGTTAAAGTTAAAGTCGTGGAGTTGTTCTGCACCGATCGTGATGAAATAGGTAAATGTGTTGTGACCCAAGACGTGAAAACTACAAAACGGATACATTTGACAACGAGCATATCTGATGAAGAACATTGCTTGCCTTCAACGTCCTTTTAACAATTTTTGAAGGTTATTGGGAGATAAATTGTGATGGCAAAAGTTGCAAATCGGAGCTGTATCCTGCCTTAAAGATCTACAAAACATTCTGCTTGAAATTGACGCATTGTCGACGAGTAGAGAGGAAATAATGATATCGACAACATATAGGCACACAACAGAACGTATGGGTGTAGCGTCATTACAGATTTAACACTTCATGTCTCATATGCCTTTGGTCACACAGCAAAAAGCCATCACGTGTATTCATCACTCACTGATATTTTTTTTTATATATATTTTTAGAGGTACTGGTTAAGCACACTAGGGCTGTTCACAGCATTGATAAATAAGATTACATTAACCTATATACCTGACATATGGACATTAGCACTTCACTAAGCGCATCGGTTATTCTAAGTAGTTCACTATCAAACACTTTTAATCACTATCGGAGAGTAGGATATCTTGTGGCGGCCGTGATTTCAGCCGCGTTGTTGTTGATTTTAGTCCTAGTTTATAATAAACTGACGCTGGACAATTATGGAGGTTATTGAAGAACTTCTTAGCTGAGTTTTTTATAAAGTCTTCTATGCTTGGCATGTTTAGTTCGCGATGAAGTCGGCATTCGTAGCAAGTCTTAAGACCTTATTTTGAAGCGTCTGTAGCTTTTTAATGTTTTTTTTTACTTGTAGTTCCCCACACTACACAGGCATACATTATGACGGGTCTTATGATGCCTTGATACAACATTTTAGAACATTCTATTTTTAAACATGTTCTTTTATTTAATATGGGATAAAACATTGCAATTCTCGTATAGCCTTCTTGTAGCTTTTTATTAACACGTAAGCTCCATGTGAGTCGTCTGTCTAAGTGCACCCCAAGATATTTGACGGCGTTGTGTGATGGGTTCCATGTTATTGGTTGATTATTTATAATTATAGGTTCGGGGTCTGATAGTCTTCGTGGGGTAAAAATTGTAACCTGGCATTTTGTGGAGTTCATTTGGATATTCCAGCGTCTGAACCATTTTAAGAGGTTATCCAGTGAGTCCTGGAGCATTGCAACGGCTACGTTAATATCTTGATGTTGGGTAGGGATAGCAGTATCATCTGCATATATTGAAATGGTGTTGTTTCCTGCATTGGGTATGTCGTACATGAATATATTGAATAATACCGGTCCCAAGACCGATCCTTGTGGCATTCCGGCTGCAATAGGTTTTAATTGTGACAGTGTGGTGTTGATTTTAACGCGAAAAGTTCGGTTTGTGAGGAATGAGTGTATTAGATTAGTTAAGTATTCGGGAAAGCCCATAATTCTCATCTTGTATATTACGCCTTTCGGCCATACCCTATCGAAAGCTTGGACTATATCTAAGAATGCTGCCGTAGTGTGTTGTTTTTCTTCAAATCCTCTTATTATCGCTTCAGTTATTCTTAGGAGCTGATGTGTTGTAGAGTGGAAAGGTCTGAATCCAAACTGAAAGTGAGGTATAATTTCGTTGGCGTGCAAATAATCATTTAATCTTGCTAGGATAACCTTTTCAAGTACTTTTGAGATGGTACACAATAGCTATTTGGATCGTTCTTTTTCTTGCCAGGTTTGAAGAATATCAGTATTTCAGCTATTTTACAGGAAGTTGGGAAGTAGCTGATACTAATGCAGATATTGAAGATTGTTGCTAAGTAGATTAGTGCTTTTGGTGTTAAGTTTTTGAGCAAGATATTTGGAATTTCATCATGGCCTGGTGCTTCTTTATTTGGAAGTTTTTTGATGATTTTTCCGATTTCCAGTGGTATGGTTGTGATTATGTTGTCATGATTTATAGTAGATACATGAGTGTCTACTGTGGTTTCTACTTTATTTGTGTGCTGTGTGTTATCTGCTGCAATATTTGTTGTTAAGACATTTTGAAGGTGTTCTGCCATCATTTCGCATTTTTCTCTATCGGTGCAGAAGTCTGTGTTGTTGTGCCTCAGTGGAGGTATTATATTTGGTTTACGGGTAATCTGTTTAGTTACTTTCCATAGTGGGGAATCTTGATTGTTTACGCATGATATATATTGATTGTACTGACATATTCGATAGTTGTCTAGCTCCCATTTCACTTGATGCGTAAGTTTGTTCAGTTCGGTTTTATGTGTTTGGTTTCGTGTGCGTTGCCATAGTCTTCTGCATGTGTTTTTTGTTTTAATAAGATCTTGGATGTATTTTGGTGGTTTCGAGAGCGGATGTCTTACGTGTTTGTAGGTTGATTACGTCGAGAATTGAACTGCTCGCACCATCGTGTCTGTCAAGTGTTTAATAGTGTTGTCTACTATTTGCGTAGTGTATGGTAGATTCTGAGGTTTAATACGGGCATCCAAGTGTTCTTTGAATTTATTCCAGTTGATTACCCCTTTGATTAGTCTTGCGGGTGTTACAATGTTTTCAGGTTGTTTTTCCAGCGTTATAATTACTGGCAGATGATCGGAGTCTAATTCCGTAAGTACCTGGCGAGTAAGTGGTTCACAGAAGTTTTTTTTGTAAGCCTATATCCAATATATCCGGTCTATGATCTGACCTGTAGGGGAAATGAGTAAATTCTGTGGGCGCTGTGATGTGTATGTTGTATTGTGTAGTAAATTCGTGCAGCTTCTTTCCATTGGGGTTAGTCGCACGACATCCCCAAAGGGTATTCTTGCTATTCAAATCTCCCAGAAGAATGGTGGGATAATTGGTACCAAAAAACGATGTGATATCTTTTGCTATAAGTTGTCGGTTTGGGGGTAGATGAACTACTGCTGAACTACTACTTCCACTGCTATTGCTTCCAAGTTGGTTAGATCGTGTTCAGGTAGCTGGTAGTGCTGAATGTTATTTTTTATTATAATCGCGGTGCCACCAGACGCGGTCGACTTACTGATATCTAAACTGTATACCAAACATCAGCGTGATAGGTGCAGAACAAACTCCACGACATTCCTTGTATATAAGAAACGTGTCCCAAAATTTCACGGCGACCATCGTTTCCACAAAAATACAGGTATAACGCGGTCGTTGTGTTCCTAAAAAATTTCGCGTTACGAGAATTGAAACGGCGCCCTTTTTGGGTTCTATGTTGGGCGCCTAAATAAAAGCGGCGTTCGATTTTTAGAACGCGCTCGCCACAAAATTCGCCATAAAGAAGTTTCCGAAATTTTTCCCAATTTTCGAGTCGCGTTAGAGTTGGAGCGAAACCGCGTCTTGAAAAATTACTGGGTTGTACGAGAATTTTCGCAATTTTCGGGCCGCGTTACACCTGCACTTAGGGGCATCGAGGGCGCTCATTTCTCACGAGAACAACGTCGATACGTCTTCGTATAGGACTTCCAATTTCTTAAATTGAGAACGCGCGCCGTCGCTGTCGCTGGAAATTTTCGAGAGTACGTCTATATGTCTGGGGCGACGATTAACTGACGCGTTTGGGGGGCGCGCGCGCGCCCCCGTTTAAAATTTACGCGCAAGTGTTGCACGAAAAAATTATGCAAAGTTCAATTTAAAAAAAAGATTAAATTTTTTTCCCGAGCGCCTCGTTCTTTAAAACACGCCTACGCTTTTATTTTAAATCCTTTACTCCTTATTGTCGTAGCTCAAATAAGCTTTAATATAAAATTTTACTGTCCCATATAATAAAAAGGAAACTATGTATTTTCCTCGAGCAAGAGACGCGCTATTGTTTACCTTTAATTTCGTTATTTTTTCCTTTCATTTCTTACGTATTACGTTTGTCGTTCTTTAAAGGCGTCAGATTGTTTGCAGTAATAAGACGACGATACAGCCTGAAAGTTTTCTTTATTTAGATCCGCAGTTTCGTTTAAGTTAATGCGGGAAAAGTCGGAGACTTGTTATCCTTTTCGTTACGGCGGTCGTGGTTGCGCGCACGTAAAAGACTTACAGTTAGTTAAACGTAGTTTACGAAACCGTTTGTCTCGAATGATTATCACTTTCGACCCCATTTATTAACGAATATCAAGCTGTGCTTTCCGTCTGTCCGACTTTATTTCCTTTCACTTTTGTGTTTCAGAAACGTAAGATGCGAGACGCAATTATTTTCTAATATTTTCGCATTCGATGAGGCCTTAACGTTCGCAATCTTTCGTTTCAAGACGCGGCCATAAAATAATTAAAAAGGATCTCTCTAATGCGATAGCATCTGCATACTACAAATAAAGTTAATGGCGCCACTTGATCACCCCATTCTTTAGCTGCGGACGAGATAATCTTACTTTTCATCCCTAATCACTCTTTTCTTACCCCTTATGCCTATAAAGAGAAGATATAAAAAGCGATTCTCCGAGAACAAGTAATGGGGGTGCTATCGCTACCGGGGCGACTGTCTCGACGTTCCATGAATTACGCAGCAGCAAAGATTGGCTACTGGAATATGCACGGTTCATCAATATTAATACCCCATTCTATTTAAGGTAAATCACCTTACTGTTCCTTTTTCTGACGTATATATACATATACGTGTGTTTCGGTAATTTGGCCCGTTTTACTTCGTGTGCGCTTGTTTGTGCGATACTGGCCCCTTTTAAATTAAGCTCTTTATCACCGGTCGGGGACGATGGAATTGGCCGGGTGCCGTTTTAAAAATTTAAGGGGGCGCCGCGTGTCCATTTAGGGTGGCCTACAATTAAAACGTCAGAACTGTTTATAAATATTTACGCGTCGCAGTTATCCTTAGAAAACCGACGGCTTCCGATGCGAACGTTCGATTGCGTGATTCGACACTCGCGGCGCATAATCGGTCCTGCCTTATTTATTCTTGTTGTTCTAATTTTCGAAACTTTTAATGTTCCGCGAGGCGGCAGTAGATGAAAAAGTCGTCACGCTTTTTGCGTGGTGGCCGACGACGTTTTCCCAGACGCACCCCCGCCCCCGTAATTTTCTCGTTTCGAGTTACAACCGCTATAATGTGTGCGGTGCGCGATTTTGTTTTTCCACCTTCCGCGGCCGAGGAACGCCAAAGGAAATGCAGCTTCCGAACTTCCTGAGCGCCGTCAGTTTTATGTGCACGTAATGATGTTTATATCGTGACCTGCTACTATTTACCGGCGGATTGGGGGCTTTCCACTAAAAAGTAATCTCGCTACTACTGCTCATTTCGGATGCGGTTACGCGATTCAAACGAACGAACGAGGGGGAAGATCACAATCGCGTGTTACACGCGTTTTAACCGTCTCGAACCGCCGCCGCCGCCGCCGCCCCCTGCTCATATAAGATCTCATTAGTTCCGTTATCTACTTCTGGCACTTATGTTTTAAAAATTAATTGCGCGCGTCGAATCGTTCGCCTTTAAATTCGTCGTCGTTCCTTGTAATATTTGTCGCTGGTGAAAAACGAATTGCGCGTTTTCCGCTCCTTACGTTACCTACATGTAAAACGCCACGGTTGTTGCAAAATTCCAGCTGAGATGATGATAAACGCTCATGTAACATGCATGAACGCTTAAGCTTCCCCTGGTTGAATAAACACTACACATTTTATAAAAGTCAATTTCCTGCTTGACTTTACAGCTCACACACACACACACACACCCGCGTAACAACACCAAGCGAACTTCCACCGGATTTAAATTATAATCGTTACGTTCAACAAAAATTGAAAGTTAAAGCGATCGGGAGAGGGACGAATTTATTATTAAATTAAGTGTTAGAGTGTATAGGTTGGAAGAGTTCTAAAGTTGTTCGTTATAAATTTATCGGCGAGGAAACAAAGCTTATCTTGAACAATTTACGCTGATATCCTTCTAGTTAGTCCTTTGTAACTACTATATAGACTGCATTTAGCAGCTACGTTGCTCAACGTCCTATTTATTATTAAAACGTATCCTGCGGTTCTCCGTGCACGTCTTGCACTTTTTGTCCTCGTTTCTTTTCGAAACTGAAGCGAAAAATATAGTTCATTAATTGGATGACTTCGGGACACTGAAATATTGCACTTTTAAACAAATTTAACGAACAACGGCAACATGTTTATAGAAATAATTATGTTTTAGTTTTGAATAGTTTAATATTTGTATTGATACTTGACAAACTGATCAAATTTTTAAAAGACATATACTTTCCCCGTTACATCCCCTTAGGAGAGGAGTTTCGAAAAATCCTTTATTAGTCGATGACTACATCGCGAAAGTTATATATCGTCCAAATTTCACGCTCCTAGGATCAATGACCGAGGCAGGGCGTTAATTTTTCAAATTTTTAAAAAACACCCCTTTCCCAGTTTCTTGCCCGAACGTGTCAAATTTCGAAAAATCCATTCTTAGCGGCCGTCTTCATCACAAAACGAACGTATCGTCCAAATCTCACGTTTCTAACACCAGTGGTTGAGGCTCGGCGTTGATATGTCGGTCAGTAAGTCACACGAAGAACTTACTCCTTACAAGGAAGGTTAGGCGGGTGAAAGTCTCAGAAAAATTTGAAACTTCGCAGGATTGTAGTACTAGTCGACCCTAATCAAGAGGTTACCCGGTTTAAGAGTGTGATGTATTTTTATAAATGGTCGTTCAAGATCAAAAATTAGGGGTGAAAATTTTAAGGGATGATACTGTGCGTCCGATGTGGACTAGTCGACGTTTAGCGTAACATTTCTGCCACTGCGACTGCCACTTGTCTGTAACAGACTATAAAAAAAATTAGAAACTTCTAAATTTTTCTTTGTATTTTCTCGCCATTGTTTTCCCTCTATCGTCAATTTCCAGCATAGATTCTTCCGATGATTCGTAGATTCTTTACGATTATAGATTCTTTCATTCCTTATCGCAGTGCGAACAAAGAACTGAAGGTTTTTAAAATAAAAGCGGGATTTCCTACTACTCGAATGCAATTATATATAGCATTCTGGCTAGACCGCTTCAGATCTTTCGTATTAGTGGTACAGGGCGGTAGTTCTTGTTTCGGTAGTTCGAATTTTAAATTACGGCGTCGAATTGTTCGTGTGTGCGAGGAGTGCTCGTTCGGTTTATAAGGCCTTTTTACGTGTGAGTGCGCGAGTGTTGTGTACTCTAAAGGGATTATAAAGAATTATTATTATTATTAAAAAGGATTGATACGACAAAGAAAGGTAGGATCTTTCTTTGTCGACTAATTCTCCACGTATTTATAAAGTGTAATAGTGCCTTTAAGCTCTAACACAAATTCTTTGAAAATTGAGCTTGGTTAGGCTCTTGGATAGGGACTCGATTAGGGTCTTGGTTAGGGCTCCCCTCAGACATTCAATGGTACAATTTCGCAAACGAAATTTTACCTTACTTAGTTATAGGTATGTAATAATACAAGTTCGCAGTCAACGAAAGAATCTACGCTGGAAATTGACGATAGAGGGAAAATAATGACGAGAAAAAGGTAGGAAATACAAAGAAAAGTTTAAAAGTTTCTATTTTTTTCTTATAGTCTGTTACAAACAAGTGGCAGTCGCAAGGCATCGGACGCACAGTACCATCCCTTAAAATTATCACCACTAATTTTTGTATTATAATGTAGGTCTTGAACAACCGTTTACAAAAGTATATAGTTTGTTGGCGATAGTTCTTGTTGTTTCGCAGATAATAAGCAAAATCGAAAAAAGCTCAAATTTTCAAGTGTGGATTTCACACTTAAACCGCGTAAGAACACGAACGGAATACGGCTCTTGATTAGGATTGAGTGGTACTACAATCCTGCAAAGTTTCAAATTTTTCTGAGATTTCCACCTGCCCAATCTTCCTTGTTAGTAAAAGTCGCCCAGACGCACAGTTTTTGAGATTAATTATTTCATAATTAACGATGTTGTGATATCACTAGCTTCTGCATTGAGATCAGTTTATTTTCAGCTTGCTTGATTTGAGCTCATGTTTTGTAGTGTTACTTAAGTTAATCACAGAAGTTGTGATGACTATTATTGCTAATTATTATTATTTTGATTATTAAAGTAATTTAACGAACGCCTATTTAATTGTTCGCTATATAAGAGTAATTGCCGATAACCCCGATTTTGGCGATTTTTTGAAATTCGAAAATTCGATTCTCGTAAGCCCTAAGTGGCGTGCGAATGAAATCACTAGGGCACGTTGCCCGAGGGTATGGGCATTTATCGCGAGTATCGGGAACGTTCAAAATGCGAAGCGACGATTTTGCGGTCCGCCGAAGTTCAACTCTGGCCTTCTGAATTCGACGTTTCGGGGGCTGTGTACCGCATCTTTTTCCCCGTAATCTGGTGAATCCATCGCGTGGGACGCTCGGGGCGGCGTTTATGAATGCTTTTATGTGCAAAAGTGCGTGGCGCGCGAATATTTCAGAATTTTTTTTAGGGTAGTTAGAAAATTACATGGGTGCAAATTTTCGTTTTTCGAGGGTTTCCGAGTGCCAATTTTCGTTTTTCGGCAAAAAATCGCGAAATTTCCGACTTTGTCCGTTCCACTAAAATCGACGGGCGATGATTATTTTATTTCCATAAGAGCCTATAAGATAACACGCGACGGTAGATCATGGAAATTACGTGCGTTGAACTGCGAGGGGAGATACGCGTTTCAGATTCGGGCTCCCTTTTTCTAAAATCGTCGAAAAAGGAGATGGACGAATGACGTTTTCTGGAAAGTGTCCGGGACGATATTGGGATGAAAAAACATCGACGACAGTGGCGGAGATCGCGTCATTTTGCCTCGTGGGGACTCGAAATGTAAAAAATTGTAAAGTTTGTGCACTTTACGCCTCTATAACTGGAACGGGGTGTGAGATGGATATAAAATCATAACGGCCTTTTTTGTAGTACGTAAAATGGTTCATCCGAAAATATATATTTCGTACGCGTCGCGACGTCAATGTCATCCATAGTTTGTTCGAAACACGTTTCGAACGTCGCAAACATTGCCTATTACAATGCATCGTGTTTCACGAATTGTTTTAATAAACACGAATTAAAATTTTTACGTTAGACTAGCCTCCCTTTAAGACTACCGTGAGACCTAAATAAAGGCGTCGCGACGCTTTCTTCGCTTCATCTTTATGAGGAAGATTCTCGGTAGAATTTTTTAGAATAAAGTTGACAAAAATTTATTAATACGCTTAATACGATTTACTGCTATATACGGGGTGTTTATCGAGTACAGAGTATAGACGCATTAGGAGGCAGGCAACTACAAAATAACCTCCCGACAATGCCAGAGGCCGCCCAGGCCCGACTAGTTTATTTTATGACTATATCACTTCGTTAATCATCAAATACCTCGAGAAAATGATGCGTCTGGGTAACATTTACGTAATGTTTTTATGTAAAATTGGATGGATTTTCTAGTTTTTTTTCAATTGTCATGCCTGATAAATCTGACCTCAAAAAAATTATTAACAAAAGTTAATTGTAAACGTTGTGTAACTAATTTCCTCTATGACATACGGGAACGTGAGCACCTCCAATCGCTTTAGCTACCCCGAAAACATCTGCTAATCATCTAATTTCAGTACGATATTGTTAGTCATTTTTAACGCCCTGTATCTCAAAAAATGGATGGCTTTCGGGCTAATGTGCATTGAGCAAGCTCCACGTATTATTTACTGTTCTATCACACCCAGTAATGTTGCATTGTTATTTAGAAACATCCTGTATATAATATGTAGATTATAATTCATAAATTGCGTCTTGCTAAATTCGAGTTATCAACTTTTATTGAAATAAATTATTCCTGGAACATTAATAATAATAAAACTTAGAGTTTCCTTGCAAATAAAACCGACAACTTTTAAACAGCTTTAATTGCTCCAACAACACGTTAAATTAACTTAATAATACATGCGCGCGCGTAAAATTTACAACTTTACCAACGATGTCTGCTTATTAGTCGATCAAATCAAACCATAGATGTCGCACAAAACAAATACTAGTTGTTTTTAGTGCAACCGACAGATGACGCGCCATTGTGTTTTACAAGAGACCGTGACAAAAAATACAATTAGATAATAGATTTTTTGTTTGTTAATGGTTGCATTCAGGGAATGGTAGCGCTGTAGCGCTTTATCGAAGCGATGCTCTGAATGGTGTCTGCTTTACTCGCTGTGCTGCAGCGCTTTAGTAAAGCATTAAAGCATATAAATATTCCGCTTTAACGCTTTATAACTAAATAAAGCAATGACGCATTCGTGTGTTCTAACCTAACAAATTATGTTGTTTGTGTATGTTTTGGTTTATGCAAAAAATAAAGATGGCTTATAACGTTACAATTCGGAGACGAAGTCATTCCCCTTGCAGTAACGTAAGAAGAAGGGTTGAAGATATTACAAGGTAAGTTTTACATAACAATTTGAGTGTTAACCAAAAACAAACAAAATTGCCAACCTAAGAATTAAAAGCTGAAAAATTACTAGTACCAAAAATGTTTATTCAGGCAAGATAAAGCGTTACAGCGCTGCAGCGTTTCGACGCTACAATTCCCTGAATGCGACCAATGACATCGTTGTAACTGATAGGGCGCCTCAAACTGCAACCGATCGGAAAACCAAAAAAAAACAATAAAAAAAGGCGTAACGATCGCATTAATTTCCCCCCAAAAGATTTTTAATCTCTCTGCGATGCATTATGTATTAAAAGTGGATAAGTATAGGGGAGCGAAGGACGCGCGTCGTCGTTTTTCAACGGCGACGGTCGTATAATTCAAAGTCTAATGGAAAAGAAATGTGACCATTTCGAGACTCCTCAAAATCAAATGGCTTCCTAAATGTGACACTTGATGATTACTCGGACGTAACTAAGACCCTTTTTAAAAGCCCCCCCGTTCTTTAATGGAATTCAGGTTCTAAACTAAATGAAACCGCTCGGATTTATTTTTTCGCCCTTCCAACTCCTACCGGGCGGCGTACTTTATTTACTTATAATAAAAAAGTGTCGACAACGTGAAAAGGTATGTGCGTCCGATTTTACTCCCTTTTAATATCTGCTCGTAAAAAAGTAAGAAAATTGTTGCTAAGGATTTCGTCGCGCCTTTCGTATATGAAATATTCAGCATCTGTCAGCAACCAGAAGAAGTTGTGTCGTTTGAAAGAAGTTTCGGGGGGAGTTCCTGAATTAAATACAGCTTGTCACTCGAATTCACGTTGACAAATCGGCCATGTTACAAATTCGTATTCACAAAACGAACCGATATTTTCGACTAAATTCTATATAGCCCGATTTGGCCGCGCGTTTGTTAAAAAACGTAATAATTTTTCAGTTAGAGTAACAATTAAAAATTCTAATAAGGTCCTGATCGAATCTCGTAAATTTGGTGACAGATGTCGCTTCGCGAAAATGAAATCGAAAAACCGAAATCGTTTCAGTAAAAATCTCGTTCGATATGTATACTGATGGGAATTTAGTGGGAACGGGGGGAGGGTGCCGCGCGACCCTTTCGGTATAATAATAATTCGGATGGAAACAGAATCGCTTCTCTGTGCGCACTAATTTCGGGATGCTAACAAAAATCGTTCGTGCTCGAAATAGCACATACTTTTTTAAACTACTAACTAGTACAACTTTGAAATTATTTAAAAATGGCCTATTTAAATTTATTAAATAATTAGTCGGAAAATCAAATTGTCGACGTGTTCCGCGCGTTATCATCTATTAGAGCTTTTCACCCTATTACCAAATTCAACTATGGGGTTGGCGTTTATAACTCCATGAAAATGTATCGAGATGTATGTTCAACAGACGAAAAAGTGTTGAAGATCGACCTTTAAAGAATGACAACAAGCCGTTGGTCCGTTTTTCGCTTGACCACGTCTGGAAATTTGTGAGAGAGTCAATTCGTGTAATTATAAATGAAAAAAAATGGAGGGACGAAGAAGAAAAAACAAACGTGCCTTAAGACGTGTAACGGGGTCGTCGACGGAATGAAATTAACGTGGATTCCGAAACGTAATGCGCCCCTAAGGTGGGGTCCAGGACAACTGGGCGCAGCCAACTATACGCAATTATTATTATTCAACATTTGTTGTTCTAATTTCTACAATTATTTAAATTTGGGGCGGGCTTTTGACGGAGTGCAGTCTTGAAACGGAGCGTGAACTTTCAATTTTAGGACCCTTTGTAACGAATTCAAGTTTGTTACGGCGTTCGCGACCGTTAATATTTTTGGTAATTTTGTTGAACGCGAACTTCGAACTAAAATAAGATCGTCCGATACCCAACGTGTACTCGTTATATAACGTGGGGCGTTGTAACGTTTCGCGTGCGAATTTGCGAGCGAAAAAATCCGAAAGGAGTGAAAAAGTTGCGCGAAGCGTTGCGTTTTGGCGGTTTTAAAGCAATTTTGCGAAATGACATTTAAGCCGACGTGTCGATTTTTCTGAAAAAACCCCGGAAAACTCGTAGAAAATTTAATCGGTCGTTATTATTTCTCGTCACCTTGCCCGTCTCGCGAAGTCTTCTTACCGGCGTATAAAAGCAAGATGGCAAAGTGATTGCCCCGGTTTTTATGTACATATATTGCGGAATGCCCCCAACGATATCGGACTGATTTTCGGACGCACGCTACCTCACGATCTAACATCGAATTACCTATAATTTCAGTCCTTCAGTTGTGACATAAAGTTTTAAAATTAAAAAAAAAATTTTCTCCGGAACGGATAAAGCCAAACACAAATGTTTGTACTATCCGGTAAAAAAGTGGTGTCGCGTACCGAGTCGTATGGGATAGGCAACTCAAAAACCACTAAGAATTCAATCCCTTATTTTATGAAGGCGGAGTTAAAAGACCTTAACACTGTTACTTACATTACAAATTAATTTCGACTCGTTTTTATAACTAGATATTATTTGCTAAACTAGGGGGAAGATAAGATAAGATAATTATCGGTAAATTTATTGTTTACATCAATTATACATAATTATGTAATGTTAGAATTTAATTAAATTGGTAAATATAGATATTTATGAGTATAGAATATTAGTATTCGATAAAAATATAAGTTAGTTAAATTAAATTAAATCACGTAGTTTTATTCATTTTATTTTGATCAAAACTCTTTATCGGGTAAAAAGCCCAGGTATAAAGTGAAATTTCGGGAAATGTAATTGCAATCTTATGTAAAATGGAAGACCAATCAAATGTGAATTTTTTGATATCAAACGATTCGTCTTAAAAAAATAAGCATTTTACATCATTACGCCAAACTGTTAATGAACAGAAGAAACTTATAAGGGTACAAAATTCACTTACTTACGATTACAAGCTAACTAGCTTGATGGAATTCTTAAAAATTTATTTTTTCAGAAAACGAGAAATTCTGAATCTAATTTAATAAACGTTATAAGGTAGTAGTAAATTATAATAGATTAAAAATAGCTTATAATAAGCATGAAAAAATAGGAAGTTTTAATAAGATAAGTGTACTTATACTCAGTATTTATTTAAAAATGCAATCTAAACTTAAAGTTAATAATTATAAAAATGCCCACACTAAACATTAAAAAAAATTAATATTAAATAATCACAATACCGACAAATAGTTTCCTGATTAAACGTTAACGCCACAATAAACGTAAAACTAAAAATATATTTGTAAAAAATATGCAAAGTATTTATAGTAATATACAGTATATAGTATAAAAAATTATAACTTATAATATTTTGTAGGTAATTAATGTTATCAATGTTAGTTTTACGAATGTTTCACAAATTTATATGATCGTTTCACTTATTTAGTTTTACACTTACAATCTATTTACTTACCTAACTAAAAATTACCAAAATATTTTATATTTAATGGATATGTTTATTTTATTATTATTTTATCAGGTAAGGTCATTACAAACAACTTATAATATCGATATTTTGAAATCAATTAGGTAGTAAACCTATTAAAAAAGTAAAGTCTTACTTTTCATCGAGCGGTGACCGGTCTGGCATTCGTAAGGTAGTTATGCGTAGAACAAGAAGCACATTTAGTTTTTACTTAATAATAGTAAAATAAATTCTTACGAAATTGCGTGAATGATATAAAGATGGGAAAAATATTATAACGGTAGCTAGGTACCTATATTAAAAATTATACATAATTAATTAGGTATAAATATCTACCGACATGTAAATATATAAATAAAAAATGTTCGATTTCATTCAAAATGTATTTTTGCATCGGGTTGTAATATAGAAAGAAATTTCCACGATAATATGCATATTTTTAACAACACTTAACTAGGTAACGATAACAATGAATAACCTTCGTTTCATACCTGCAAACAGGAAAGCTTAAACAAGAAGGGTAAAAGTTTACCGATCGTCTTCCTTGAATGTTTTGACCAAAATAAAATGAATAAAACTACGTGATTTAATTTAATTTAACTAACTTATATTTTTATCGAATACTAATATTCTATACTCATAAATATCTATATTTACCAATTTAATTAAATTCTAACATTACATAATTATGTATAATTGATGTAAACAATAAATTTACCGATAATTATCTTATCTTATCTTCCCCCTAGTTTAGCAAATAATATCTAGTTATAAAAACGAATCGAAATTAATTTGTAATGTAAGTACCAGTGTTAAGGTCGTTTAACTCCACCTTCATAAAATAAGGGTTTGAATTCTTAGTGGTTTTTAGAGTTGCCTATCTCATACGACTCGGTACGCGACACCACTTTTTTACCAGATAGTACACCCGTAGAGATACCACTTTTATAATTCGCACGTAACATCACCACCCGCCCACGTATAATATATATTTTACTTGAAACGATTGTCGTGGCACAACGTAGTTAAAAACCGCTAAATATACAGGGTGTTAAAAAATGATGTCGAAAAATTTACGGTCGCGTAGTACTGACCAAAAGGAACAAAAAAGTCTTAATTAACATTGGATTGTTAATTCCGGAGGCATTCGCCATTTTGGTAAGTTAATATCAAATTATTGTAAGACCAGTTTCAACGTATGGTTTACACAAGACGGAGTGACGCTGCGTTTTTCTCTTATTATACTGGAGCACTTAAATCAAGTATACAGAGAGATAGATATGGATAGGCCGAAGAGGTCCGGTTATTTGCCTCCGCGTTAAAATTACACACAGTAATTAGGTAATTACTGTGCAGTACGTGTTGTGTAAAAAATCTAAACTTAGTAAGTAGTTTTTATGTTTTAACAATCTAATATCTTTCTTTGACAAATAGATTTTTTTTTTTTTAACTGTCAGTTTCAACGGAGGCCTGACGGATAACAGAACCCGATGGATAATCGAGTTTCTACTGTATTTTAAGACGTAATTTTTTTAAAATACTTTTGTGAATTGATCTGTTTTTATCGATGCGGTGTACAACGCAAAAACCGCCATATCTGCGAAACGAGACTTTTTTGTCCTTTTTGGTCGGTACTATGCGCCCTTACATTTTCCGACATCATTTTTTAACACCCCTCATAACAGAAACATAACTATCACATAGTTGTGTTCTTAAGTTGTGTTATGTAAGAACGTTAAATACATTTTATAGTGTTTATCGTAAACAAAATTATTACAGTCAATTACAAGGTTAGAAACAGCAACTAGAGTAGACTTAGTTTTGATTTAGTAACCTAACAATATAGCATAAGCTGCAAACATAATATTCTCTCCTGACGAGGCCGATGAACGTAGAAAGAACGGCTGTTTAAACTAAATGAAAACGAAACAAAACAATCTAAATGAAATTACAGGAAACTTCTAAAAAAGACTACATCGCTGACTGTTTGCTCCTTTAGTCGATTAGGTTAAAAAAAACTGGTCTTACTAATAAAGCGTTAGCGTAATAATTTTGTTAGTAACTTACCTATCTACTGAAAATAGCGAATATCCCCGGAACGGCTGGTTTTCGACCCACGTTAATTAAGACTGCATGTTTAGGCATAATTTTTTTAACATCCTGTATGTTTAGCAATTTTTAACCATGTTGTGCCACGACGATCGTTTCAAGTAATATATATATTATACGTGGGAGGGTGGTGATGTTACGTGCGAATTATAAAAGTAGTATCTCTACGGGGTGTACAAAAGCCACCCCTAAGGGCTCAAGGCCACGGCTTTGTCCGTTCCAGAGAAAAAGATTCTTTTAATTTTTTGAAATTTTGCGTCAGCTCAGGAACCACGTGGATCGAAGGGCTGAAATTATAATTAATTCAGTTGGATCGTTGGATCGTGAGGTGTCACGTGCGAAAAACAACCCGGCATCGCTGGGTGCATCCCACCATAGGAAAACCGGGCGCATACCCTTTGATGTCAAGTCGAAATAGTAAAAAAAAACTCGGTGTTGTAAACCTTTGAAATTTATTAACACTAGAAAATTAGTACTTAGGTACATTAGTAATTGGGTACAAAGCTATAATGTTTGTCCTAAATAAAAAACGAAGACTTAGAAGAAACTGAAGGTAAAAATAAAACTTTCTATCGTCGCCTTAACCCCCTTTTCCCCTACTACTGGAAAACCTGGGGGAAAGTCGTGGAATTTGATAATTTTAACATAATCGACATCCTGATTTTTATTTGTTGTCGAGCACTTTTGACTGTGGACCTTAAATTTCATTGTTTGTCTTCAGTTTAAGAAAATCAACAAGATCGATTTTTCGTCAGTGTCCCTCATTCACGACATTATCAACGTTTCTCAAAGAAAGCTTAAGAAATCCGGGCAATTTTCCATAATTTGTATGGGTCGTTTATAGACGTTGATTCGTATAAATCATATTCCCCATCATTATCGTTGGGGCCGTTCACTCATCCACCTCGTTTTGCTTTCGTTCGTTCGTTCTTCGTTCACATTAAGGGGGTATTAGCACGCTACAGTCAAAATCGACGGTAATTTTGGAACTAACACTTACTAATAGATGGCATATGTATGTCCTGCTAAAGAATTTACAATTTAAATTTTTTTAATGCTAATTCGCGATATTTTAAGTTAGCAGTGTTGCCGCTATCTTTATGCCTTTATCCTTATGCATCTTTATTTTGCAATCTAATTTTTATCTAAGCCTAGTTCGACTTTAAATTTGTTCATTACGAAATGTTGCACGGAATTTCACGAGTGGGTTCGGATTACCAATATGCATTTTAGATTTCCGAAATATAGTTTGTTGATACGGATTCCATAACGTGCGTTAGAAAATTTTAATTATGAAACTATAAACTATACTTATGTCATATAAAATATTAATTATTGTATTTTACATATTGTGTACCCAAATTTTCTCGGTGTTTATTATTTTGAATGTTTTTTTATAAAATAGTAAATGAAATAAAATGTGGAAGTTAACCTTCAAATAAAGCACGCGTTTTATATATATATATATATATATATATATATATATATATATATAAAACTAATACTATATATATATATATATATATATATATATATAAAACTAATACTATATATATATATATATATATATATATATATTATTATTATTATTATTATTATTATTTATATCTCATTATAAATTAACAAATACCTACAAAGTATTTATTACCAAAGTTGAATTTATATGTGATTATAAATAAGAAATAAACATAACCTCAACATATGTCACATTGAATATTTCTTATAGGTAAACATCTCGCAATCATATTAATTTTCAACATAATATTAGTAACATTCAACTTCACTATAGGAGTTTAATGCCAAAATGCAGTTATCGATTTTTCTCGATAAATTTTTGTAAATTGTTGACCGATGCAGTTATTCCATATAACCATTTTCTTCTAAAGGTTAGAGAGGTATTAGATTTCTTGCAGATAATAATTATGTATTCTGTAAATCATTTTTATCTACAAAATTTGAAGATGAATTAGAAATAACTAATACCAATCTTCTAAAGCAGTGGGTAGATGTATACTTAAGAATATTACAGTTAAGTTCAAAAAGTGTCACCGTTATTCAGTATAGAAAAGATATGTATGGTTGTATTTAGCAGAATACATCGATTTATGATTTTCTATTGAATGCTATAATTTATATAATTATTTATATTAATCAATTCCCTTCTTCCCTTTGGTGTTTGAATAGGCATAATTGATAATGGATAAATAATCAGACAGCATTTGAAGCATCGGTTTGTATTTTTGATTACTGCTCATCGATTATTGAATTTGCTTCGAGTGATATTCTTTACAAGTTGTATAAGAATACGTGTCATATAATATCAGCATAACGAACCTATTAGAAAGTCCATTTAACAATTGAGGGACTTTGAGGAAAAGTAATACAAGTGACATTTGAGTTTATGTAAGATATTTCATATTAAACTTAGCACAATTGCTAAAAATATTCTCAACTTTGAGTGCCATATAGCTGTCATTATGGACCAAATACTACTGTTTTTTTTTCTATAAACTGAATTAATTTAAGCAACTTCTACTTCACAATTCTTGTTATACTGTACATGTCATCATTTGAACAAATGTCACTTGTACCACTTTTCCTCTAAGCTCCTCAATTGAAGAGCCCGACGCAAAAAGGGGGCAGCTCCATTGTTATAAATTGTTCAGAAGGTAAAAACTGTTTAACGTCTAACAAAATATTTTCCAGTTGTACGTTATGCTGTAGTTTAGTAAAGAATATACAGGGTGTTTGGTTCACCGACGTATATCCGAAAGGAGGTGGTAGGTGAGTCGGTTTGGAACTTATTTAACCAAAAATACCTTTATACAAAGTGTCACGGTTTCTGAGATAAAGCCAACTTTGTGATTTTATTAAATTACTGCAGTTTTAGTATGATTAATTTTAATTAGACACAACTGCAAACTTTTAATTTCTTGTAACTTTTATTTTAGTAGTCTTTGATATCTGTTCTATCAAATAAAATCACTTGATACACTCTACATGTGATAAAACAAAATATGGAGTCGACTAAAGTTCAAAAATGTATTCTCTAGATATCAAACTTTGATCTAGTAAGCCACGTATAAAAAGTAATTACAAAACAAGACGCGTTCAGATGTGTTTAAAAACGTCCACGATATCTGCTATCTGATATCTGATATATGATATCTGAGTAGCTTTGTATTTGTAAATAATATCAATTGTTTTAATCCCCATGTCTGTCAAACTTTTTATTAATTTCGTGTGTTGTAACTTGGTTGTGCTGCATTGAGTTTCAGTTGAATTGATTTTGTTAAACCACTGATTAAGAATTATCTTCATTTGTTGAACTATTACCTATGTAGTGATGGCTACTTACTCTAATATTGAGTATGGTGATATCTTATTCATGTATGGGAAGGCCGACGGCAGCGCAGCTGCTGCTCAACGTTTCTATCGTGAAAGATTTCCTGAAAGAAGACTACCTCACGTGTCCGTGTTCGTTAGTACGTATCGTAGAATTCGTGAAACTGGTAAACTGCATCACGTAGAACATAGAAATAATAATCAAAGACATCGTCCTGAAGAAGATGAACGAATTTTGAATGCATTTGATGCAGATCCCACTACCAGTATAAGAAAAGTTGCTCGAGAACTCAATTTGTCAAGATGGAAGGTATGGTCAGTTATACATTCTGAAAAAAGGCATCCTTATCATTACACACCTGTACAAGGGCTCGAGGATGGTGATCCAGTTCGTAGAAATAATTTTTGTCGATTTATTTTGAATGCCGACATAGAAGACCAAAGGTTTCTACGTAGCATTCTGTGGACGGATGAATCAAAATTTTCGCGTGAAGGCATAACTAATTTTCACAATCAGCATTATTGGGCACAAGAGAATCCCCATTTAAAAAAGCAAATTTCATTTCAACGTAAATTTAGCGTAAATGTGTGGGCAGGTGTAATAGGTCGAGTCCTAATTGGTCCATATTTGTTGCCAGACACTTTAAATGCTGCAAACTACTTAGAATTTTTGACCCACAATCTACCAGATATTTTGGAAGAAATACCACTAGATGTAAGACAACAAGTAATCTTTCAGAATGATGGATGCCCTGCGCATTATGGGATTGCTGTGAGAAATTTTTTAAACGATCGATTTCCTAATCGATGGATAGGGCGAAATGGGCCAATAGAGTGGCCAGCCCGATCGCCCGATTTAACCCCCGTCGATTATTATGTGTGGGGACATATGAAAAATCTGGTTTACGATGAAGAAATACGAGATAGAGACCATCTTGTTGCAAAAATTACTGAGGCAGCTGTAACAATGCGAGAGGAAATGAGGTTAAGTGTAACAACTACCAGTATGCGTAGAAGAGCTCGGGCTTGTGTTAGAAACGGTGGTGGCCATTTCGAGAACGAAAATTAATAAATAAATATTTCATTTATTTCTGTATTTAGTTAAAAATTTTATTATTAAAAAAATTTTGTCACTTTGTCTTCAAATACTTTTTTATTTCAAACGTTGCAGTTAATAATTAGAGTGTGATACATCAATAGAAAGGGCAGATATCGTGGAAGTTTTAAACACATCTGAACGCGTCTTGTTTTGTAATTACTTTTTATACGTGGCTTACTAGATCAAAGTTTGATATCTAGAGAATACATTTTGAACTTTAGTCGACTCCATATTTTGTTTTATCACATGTAGAGTGTATCAAGTGATTTTATTTGATAGAACAGATATCAAAGACTACTAAAATAAAAGTTACAAGAAATTAAAAGTTTGCAGTTGTGTCTAATTAAAATTAATCATACTAAAACTGCAGTAATTTAATAAAATCACAAAGTTGGCTTTATCTCAGAAACCGTGACACTTTGTATAAAGGTATTTTTGGTTAAATAAGTTCCAAACCGACTCACCTACCACCTCCTTTCGGATATACGTCGGTGAACCAAACACCCTGTATACTGTGACCAAATTTTCAGCCCACTGAAATTTAAAATGATGTTTTGGGTAACCGGAACTACTACAAACTTGCGACAAATATTTTTCACCAGTATAACATATACATCCTTTTTCGCATTCCCCAATAAAAGTCCGTATAATCCGTAAACAATTGGAGCTGCCTTCTTTTTGCACCAGACCCTTCAATTATCTTATGGATGTCCGCACGTTGTGTTATTTGGATTTTATTATATACTTATTGAACTCCTCCCTAATCATCAATTTGGTTTCCGCCATAACCATGCAACCATTCAACAGTGCCACAGGATAGTCAATAAAATTAAAGATAGCCTGGAGAGTAAGAAGGTATGTGTTTCAGTATTTCTAGACATCCAGCAAGCCTTTGATGAGGTTTGGCATATGGGACTATTATATAAGCTAAAAAATTACTTCCCTGACCAAATATACCTTATCCTGAAATCCTATCTGAGCGAGCGTTATTTCCAAGTGAAAATTGATGACGAACTATCTAACTATCACTGTGTTAAATCGGGAGTGCCGCAGGGTAGTGTGCTCGGCCCATTTCTCTACCTAATGTTCGCCAACGATGTCCCACTAACGAACGACACAACCACAGCCACATTTGCGGATGACACAGCCATCATGTCTATGGACTCAGATCCTCTACGAGCTTTAGAAAAGGTACAGAATCACCTAACCACATTGCAAAATTGGCTGAAGAAATGGAAAATTGCAGTTAATCCAACTAAATCTACACAAGTAAATTTTACTAATCGAAGAATCAACTGTCCACAACTTCATATAAGCAACGTGCCTATCCCAATCAAAACAGAAGTTAAGTACCTAGGAATGCATCTAGATCAAAAACTAAGCTGGCGAGCACACATAAAAGCCAAAAGAAAACAATTAGATTTAAAGATTAAAAATATGTATTGGTTAATTAATAGAAAATCCCACCTATCAATTGAAAACAAGCTACTTATCTACAAAACCATAATAAAACCGATATGGACATTTGGAATTGAACTGTGGGGATGTAGTAAGCCATCGAACACTAAGATCCTTCAAACATTTCAATCAAAAATTCTTCGCATGTTAGCTAACGCGCCTTGGTACATATCTAACCAAACTCTACATACTGACCTAAGAATACCATTCATCAACGACATTATCAAACCCATTGCTACCAAATATAAAAATAGATGCGTAGGACATAGTAATCCGCTCGTAGGCGAACTATTCACACACCAACCAGCAGAGAGAAGACTGAAGAAACTGTGGCCAGAGGATCTTCCTGAATGAATTCCAGAGAACCATTAGTGGATGGTACCTGACTCAAATCAAATTCTTTTATCCCATTTACTTATTACTTTGTAATATTTGAAGTAGATTGTAAATTCGCAATTATAAAATAAAAAATAAAAAAAAAATTATATACTTATATATTGTTTATTTAATTTTCAGAAGTTAACTTGAAATAAAATGTAGGAGTATTAGTTAGCACGACTATATTTTGCAAAAACAAATACAATTTCACAGCAATTTGAAAATTTCATATAACGTAAAGTGAAGTAGAACTGAAGCTGACTATTGTGCGAATTTAACATTAAAAATACAAACCAAACATTATTCTGTTTTTCTATTTACTTTGGATGAATTTTCATAAATTATACGTTTGACAACAACGCATAAATTTGCACGTGCTGCCATCTTTCTAAAAACAGCTGAACTACAAATTGACTCAACTTAACAAACACAGCACGAAAATGTTCCTAGATTATAGTAATTTAGGTTAATTTTTATGCCCTTTGTTCTTAAAAATGGTTAATTTTTAACTGTTAACGTTGTGTTTGTAGTACGTAGCTATGTTTTATCTATTACTCCAGGTAGTTTTTATTCCCTGAAGTGACGTATTCCTTTAAAATACTATTTTGTATGTTTGATTGCAAATTTAATAATTTCTTAACCTTATTAAGAAAACGCAACAAGTTTGTTGAAAACTAGAAGGTTGGAGGTATCTATACGAATCATGAACCTTTCGTAAAGATGCCTCGTTTTCGTAAACAATGTATATTAATATTGGTTTCATTTGATATACTTTTTCAATACGGCGGTCCCTGATAATACCCCCTTAAAACGGCTATTTAAGTAATAAACAGTTTGATCTACTTACGTCCGGCACGTGCGTCGGCATCGTAATGGGATAACAAACAAAACGCGTATTAACCGGACGATATATTTTTAAATGTAAGGTAATTTTTAGATTCGGAAGTGTGCAAAATGTCGATCGGCACTTTTCAGGCAACGAACCCGCGATCCGTTTCTTCTATTAAAGGATCGCCGCGTTGTCGCGAACTCTTCGATTTTTATTATGTAAACCTAATTAGTGCTGCTTGTAAAACGCAAAAAGTCCAACTGAGCGCAGATAAAAATAGCTTAATTTCGAAATCCACGGCTCGGCGTATTTTTATTTCGCATTATTCGCCACCTAAAAATAACTAAAGCAAACTTAAAACGAAAAAAGAACGGCACAAGACCAACAGGTCGTGTTAATCTATATAAGTGGAAATCGAATGGAGAGGTGTTTATTTTTCCCCCACGATAACGTCCTCGGTCACACACCATATCGCACGAACTCGTAATTTGATTTGAAAATAATGATAATGTACTTTTTATTTCCCTCTTAAACAGAAGCCCCGAATCAAGTCCGCGCGGTAATGGCCCTCTCAAAAATTCATATGTAAATAAATGATCGCGAATAGGCGATTCGTGATCCTTTGTTAAAAGCTAAACGGCATGATACAGGACACGACAGGACGGTAAAACTTTTAGTTTCCAATAATTTTAAATGATTTAAAACGAATCGGCAAATCAATCTCTAATGGCCGCAAATGGCTGAATTATTTCGCGTAGAGGTGCATAAAACATTTACGAATTGTGCGTTTCCACGTCCCAAACGTAACCGAAAGTGCCCCGCAACTTTTATAACAATTAGCCGTTTCATTGAGCTTTTGTTTCCGACTGAATCGCGCCTTCGCTTCTTTTGTATACTTGAATTAAATTTCGTTTTAGGCGCGGCCCCCCTTAATTAATGGACAAAGTGCGTTCGATCAATTCGTACTCCGTCCGCTGGCCTGGCTGTTGGGAAATTTGTCGTTTTCGAGACGTTGTTTATTTTAATAGATGAAATATACGTGGGCAACTGTGTACGACGTCACGTTGTAAATTTAATTGTCGCGGTCCGATTGCGCGAAAATAGCCCTCCCCCCCTCATTTTCTGGTCAATAAATGCCTACGTAAATCTAGAATAATTTCGACCGGAACGGCGAGGGGCGTGAAAAACAAAGTTTGATCAAAGAAGCGATTCGTCCTTCGATTTGTCAATTTGAGAGCTGTTTAGTTCATAATCTCGACAAGTGCGTGCGATACTCTGATAAAGCCGACGCCACACGACGCGTCCAACGTTGAATTCAAAATCGGAAAGAATGCATACGTTCATACTTACAATTAAACTCAAAGCGTACACAGTAATTTTCACAAACGTGCCACGAACACATCGTGTAGTATCGAATGTTGTTTTCAAACGTTCGTAGCGCCCTTCGGCGCTTGAACGTGTCTTGGAAGACGTTTGCTACACGTCGTGTAGCGTCGACTTAAGTACATATAGTTGCATAAAATGAGTGACTTATTGGACACCCTGTAGATTAGATGAAAGAAACGCGACGTGTAGAGATTTTTGAAGTGACGTTTTGGAAAATACTTGCAACTCTAATATGCATTGCTTACAGTACAATGATACATACATGGGGTTATTTATGAATACATCTAATAGGGAATTCCCATATGAAATACAACTATTGTAATTTATGTGATGCGATGATTTGATGTTTATTTTTGATGAGTTGTATCAGTGATGTGACGTCAGGTTTTGGGGAAACGGGATGCCCCATATACATAGATACATAACACGTACCTAATCACATTATTATTTAATTGTAAAATTCCAAAGTATCGATACTTTAACGAGCGAGACGTGACGTAAATTTCCGAGAAACGAGTTGTCGCATAAAAGCTTGTTTATATCGTAATGAAAAATTACATATTTTTTTCAGTCAACATCCGGTGGTGCCTCATTGTAATGGGACACTCGGGAATATTCAAAAATTGAGTCATCATTTTTCAGGAGTGTGTTCGGTATTCGTCGATAAATAGCTCGCGACCGGATTTAGACAGTTTTATAGTTAGTTTTATATCGGCTACGTGAATTGATAAAGTCGCGCTCGTTAACGAACTGTATAAATTGCGAAACAAATATTATTCAGCGTTAATAAACGTAACAATATAGCGATCTGACGATAAGACGTTTGTTCGGTATAATTGGGATCGGGGGTTAATGGGGGGGGGGGGGCTATTCTGTAACAAAACTAATAATTTTAAAGCCTCCATAAAACGTGGCGTGTATCCCATAGAAACGCGCGGAAATGTTAGTTGGTTGTTAACTTTACAAATCGCATTTTAGTCACAGAATCGACCCATAAATTGGTTAGGTATGTTAGGTAACATACGAGACGTATTCAAAAAGTAACTTTTACTTATTGTTGTGACTTGTTCTAATGCGACACGAAATCATTTGGAGTCCGTGGGCTCTTTATGCATACGTAAAAATGTGCGTATTTGGGCTTAAAATCTTCGTGGATGCGTGTAGTTTATGAATTTCGATGGTGTCGCCCTCTCGTTCCCGTCGAAAATACTTTATGACATCGAAACGATTCTACTAATCGTAAAAGGCGTTGAATCGTTTAAAAATCCAATAAAAAAAACAGCTATTTTCAAGACGATTTCAATTCAAATCAACTTATTTATTGAAATAAAATATAATATACAGGGTATGTCGGGACGAATTTTGATTAGAAGAATATAGTAAAAATAATAAGAATTGCGATTTGAAATTTTGGAAGTAACGGTGGCTGGTTATACGCCCCTTCGATTTAAAATAATTTCAGATTACCGATTCTTCCGGTTACACCGGAAACGGGTATCAACTTCCTTATTATTGATTTGTATTCCTGAGACAGTTATACGACTTTTTGTTCTGATAAACGGTATCTCTTAACATTAACCATTTTGAAATTATTTCATGTTTTGTAAATAAATTGACGGTCGCAGGTTCTATTAGAAATAATTGTAAGACGTTTATGCATTTTACGTGAGTATTTTGGAAAATATTCTGCGTCGATTGTTCCATTATAAACTGAGCAGAATAATACCGAATGTTTTTCACATTCATTATTTCCAGGCACATTGTCCACATAGTACGCAAGGTTTGTGAAACTTGCAAGTACTATCTGGTAAAAAAGTGGTGTCGACTACCGAGTCGTATGGGATAGGCAGCTCAAAAACCACTAAAAATTCAATCCCTTATTTTATGAAGGCGGAGTTAAACGACCTTAACACTGGTACTTACATTACAAATTAATTTCGATTCGTTTTTATAACTAGATATTATTTGCTAAACTAGGGGGAAGATAAGATAAGATAATTATCAGTAAATTTATTGTTTACATCAATTATACGTAATTGTGTAATGTTAGAATTTAATTAAATTGGTAAATATAGATATTTATGAGTATAGAATATTAGTATTCGATAAAAATATAAGTTAGTTAAATTAAATTAAATCACGTAGTTTTATTCATTTTATTTTGGTCAAAACTTTCAAGGAAGACGATCGGTAAACTTTTACCCTTCTTGTTTAAGCTTTCCCGTTTGCAGGTATGAAACGAAGGTTATTCATTGTTATCATTACCTAGTTAAGTGTTGTTAAAAATATGCATATTATCGTTGAAATTTCTTTCTATATTACACCCGATGCAAAAATACATTTTGAATGAAATCGAACATTTTTTATTTATATATTTACATGTGGGTAGATATTTATACCTAATTAATTATGTATAATTTTTAACATACCTATACTTCGTCCAAACCTATATGCAATCTACGTCATCAATAGAAGGTTACTAGATGGTGACGTTTCACGCAGTGCTGTCACCTCGTACCACGTATTTTAACAGCGTTAATAAATTGTAGTCTTTCTTTATGCCATCTAATATGTGCGCAGGTAAATCATCTATAGAATATGTCACTTTCCAAACTTTAAACTGAATTACAAATAAACAATCTGGTAACTTTTTTTTGATGACGTAAATTGCATATAGCTTCGGATAGGCCATAGCTACCGTTATAATATTTTTCCCATCTTTATATCATTCACGCAATTTTGTAAGAATTTATTTTACTATTATTAAGTAAAAACTAAATATGCTTCTTGTTCTACGCATAACTAACTGCCTTATGAATGCCAAACCGGTCACCGCTCGATGCTGTTGCGGGTAAAAAGCCCAGGTATAAAGGGAAATTTCGGGAAATGTAATTGCAACCTTATTGGAACCATAATGGAAGACCACTCAAATGTGAATTTTTTGATATCAAACGATTCGTCCTAAAAAAATAAGCATTTTACATCATTACGCCAAACTGTTAATTAATAGAAGAAACTTATAAGGGTAAAAAATTCACTTACTTACGATTACAAGCTAACTAGCTAGATGGAATTCTTAAAAATTTATTTTTTCAGAAAACGAGAAATTCTGAATCTAATATAATAAATGTTATAAGGTAGTAGTAAATTATAATAGTTTAAAAATAGCTTATAATAAGCATGTAAAAATAAAAAGTTTTAATAAGATAAGTGTACTTATATTCAGTATTTATTTAAAAATGCAATCTAAACTTAAAGTTAATAATTATAAAAATGCCCACACTAAACATTAAAAAAAATTAATATTAAGTAAACACAATACCGACGAATAGTTTCCTGATTAAACGTTAACGCCACAATAAACGTAAAACTAAAAATATAGTTGTAAAAAATATGCAAAGTATTTATAGTAATATACAGTATATAGTATAAAAAATTATAACTTATAATATTTTGTAGGTAATTAATGTTATCGATGTTAGTTTTACGAATGTTTCACAAATTTGTATGATCGTTTCACTTATTTAGTTTTACACTTACAATCTATTTACTTACCTAACTAAAAATTACCAAAATATTTTATATTTAATGGATATGTTTATTTTATTATTATTTTATCAGGTAAGGTCATTACAAACAACTTACAATATCGATATTGTGAAATCAATTAGGTAGTAAATCTATTAAAAAAGTAAAGTCTTACTTGTAGATTCAGAATTTCTCGTTTTCTGAAAAAATAAATTTTTAAGAATTCCATCAAGCTAGTTAGTTAGCTTATAATCGCAAGTAAGTGAATTTTTTACCCTTATAAGTTTCTTCTATTCATTAACAGTTTGGCGTAATGATGTAAAATGCTTATTTTTTAAGACGAATCGTTCGATATCAAAAAATTCACATTTGAGTGGTCTTCCATTTTACATAAGGTTGCAATTACATTTCCCGAAATTTCCCTTTATACCAGGGCTTTTTACCCGCAACAGCATCGAGCGGTGACCGGTTTGGCATTCATAAGGTAGTTAGTTATGCGTAGAACAAGAAGCATATTTAGTTTTTACTTAATAATAGTAAAATAAATTCTTACGAAATTGCGTGAATGATATAAAGATGGGAAAAATATTATAACGGTAGCTAGGTACCTATATTAAAAATTATACATAATTAATTAGGTATAAATATCTACCGACAAAAAAAAAAAAATTCAAAATGTATTTTTGCATCGGGTGTAATATAGAAAGAAATTTCAACGATAATATGCATATTTTTAACAACATTTACCTAGGTAACGATAACAATGAATAACCTTCGTTTCATACGTGGAAACAGGAAAGCTTAAACAAGAAGGGTAAAAGTTTACCGATCGTCTTCCTTGAAAGTTTTGACCAAAATAAAATGAATAAAACTACGTGATTTAATTTAATTTAACTAACTTATATTTTTATCGAATACTAATATTCTATACTCATAAATATCTATATTTACCAATTTAATTAAATTCTAACATTACACAATTACGTATAATTGATGTAAACAATAAATTTACTGATAATTATCTTATCTTATCTTCCCCCTAGTTTAGCAAATAATATCTAGTTATAAAAACGAATCGAAATTAATTTGTAATGTAAGTACCAGTGTTAAGGTCGTTTAACTCCGCCTTCATAAAATAAGGGATTAAATTCTTAGTGGTTTTTGAGTTGTCTATCCCATACGACTCGGTACGCGATACCACTTTTTTACCAGATAGTACAAGGTGAGGCACAACGACTTTTTTCGCAGTTGCACCTGCCAAGCTCAAAATCTCCAAAAACTTTCGGCTTTCGTGTCGATGGAAGATTTTCTCCGTGCGACCGACGAACAAATTTTTCGAGCGTCCTCTGTGTTTTTCTCGATCTCGGTAATTTGATTTCTTACGCTCCTGTGAGGCATCTATGGGAAATCGATATGCTGCTGCGAGCTTCGAAAGTTTTTCACCATGCGGATTTTGTTAAACCTCGAAAGCTCCTGGCGACGTCTGTTCTCGATTCTGTTTTGCTTTTTGCGTTCTCGTCTTTTGTTTTCTTATGCGTTACAGTAATTTAGATAACTCTAATTAGTCAATTTAATCTTGTCGAAAGGGTGTCCAAAAGGTATTTCAATCTTGTGGAAAGATAAAGGCACGTTAAAAAGTTTCGTCGCGTCGGTGCCGTCTTTTCGACGTCGTTAAGCCTATCCGAGAGAGCGGACCCATCGAAATTCGTAATCTGCGGGGCTTCTACGAAGGTTTCAAGCCCTAACGCACGCCGATTTTGCCTAAGGAGTCCGCCGAAGACGCGCTCGCAGACTACCAGTTGAAAATCTATTATTAATTTCCCGTTTAAATGCTCGAATGTCGATCTTTAAATTTGAAAACAAATTACAAGAGCGGAATCGCGCGATGTTCGAGGAACGGTACTCGCTTAATGGCCAGATAGCTAATCGGACCTCAACCCATTTAGTTTATCAAATAATTCGAAGCACTTACGTACGAAGACATTTTTTTCGACCATAATCCCGAGAGGTCCCTATTATTAAACCGTTAAATTAAATTGCCGCTCGTCTTCTAACAAAAGAATACGACGATGCACTTTATTTTATTTCTTCCCATCAAACGGTAACTAATATTTATCGCTTCGCATGTCTAGTTTGATACAACCTGCGTTCTTTCACATAGAAAAACAAGACCTTATACGTGTTAATCTAATTCTGTATCTATTAAACTTGATGTCCTGCACCATAAAAAGTACATCTATGTAATTAGTTTCGCGGTTAAAGGACATTTTATTGTTTTTCGGTAACGCCGCCGGCTCGCGCACCGTAATTCGCTTAAGGGCATTAGTTGGGAATAATCCGTTATCTTTCGAATTGGGTCACGTTTCGATTTTAATTTTGAACGGGCCGAATCGGCGTACGCGCCAGTCGATCGATTAATTAACGCGTTTAATAAAGCACGACGTGTTTCTTTTCAGGTTCCACAACGGACCGATAAAGTTGAGCGATGCGTTGCGTCGCAGTTTAGCGAAGGATCCGGTGGCTCCCGTACTTTGGGAGCCGCACTTAAAGGCCCTAGACCGAAGGGTTGAAATTATACTCAGGGGCATAAGGGACTGTCTACAGAAGGGGGAAGATTTGGGGTCGGACGTCAACAACGATGCGAACGAAGAGGACACGTAGCGTCCGGTTCTTAAAGATTTTTAATTAATGAATGTATATTTTTCTGTATATTTGTACATTGTTTAGGTGAGGTTTAAATTATTATTTTCAGTGGTGATGTTGAGAATGATGAACGTATGAACGTATTTTGTTTTTAGATTTTATTGTTACTTGTTAGTTTCTTTTATAGATGAGGTCGGATAAGTCGGCGTCCATTGGGGTTGCAGGACGTTTTGGGAGGCTGTGCGCTAACGGACTTCAGACGTCACTGGTAAAATCAATCTAATTATTTATTTTTTTTAATCTAACCAAAAATTGTGCCCTTTTAAAAATTTTTAACGCGTCGACCGTTTTCGACTAATTGACGGTTTTAATCTTGATCGCCTTGTCGCTCGTTAATTAAATCAGATTTCGATTTCGTTAGAGCCGTTCGAGTCGAAGAAATTACTGCACTGCGCGATCTAGTCGAGAAAAGTATCGAGTTTTTTGAGCGCGCACTTACTTTTGCGAAAAACGCGTGACTTTATGAAATACATTTCGAGACCAAAATAAAATAAAAAAATGAAAGCTCGTTATTTTAAAATTAAATATGGCGCCGATACGTAATTTATTATTGTGCTTACGATTAACCAATGTAGAAATAAAAATCGAAACCCCGACGGCTACGATAACGAAACGATTAATCCTGTTATTATATTATTTTTAATAATAATAACAAAATCGGGGTTAAATTTTAATTTGGGAAGTTTTTAAAGTGTACCGACCTATTAAGTAATAGAACGCAACACATATTTATTTCTTAAAATCAGTTACAAAAAAGTATTTAAAAAAAATGTTTAATTGTAGGTGTATATATAAACTTTTGTCGAAACATAAGTCGGTGCCCTCCGTTCAGTTTTATTAAATAAATTAAATTAAAAAAAAACAACGAACCGGGGGCACAAGTTGATGGGGGTCGAGTGAGGGACACAATTGAACTTTTAGTCATATAAAACAATCTTTTCGCCAAAGTATACGTTTTAATATTTTTGAAATTATATTTAAAGGGCACTTTAATTATTTACTAACAAGGGGACACTATATGCAGTACATCGAAATATGGAATGTCGATTGTTTTGATGATTCTAGAGGTCAAAAACAAATACACGTGTCTTGACGTTTTGTCGAATACTTCGTAGTTTTCGAGATATAAATTAAAAAAGAAATCAAAAAGCGAAGTTGCTGTTTAATAACCGTCCCCGTTAGTACTTTTTTGACAATGTCGTAGTGGCGCTTTGAGTAATGTTCTCGCTTCGTAAATAGTAGGTTGTTAGTTTCGAACCCCGTGTCTCCAAACTTTTTTTTTGTTCCAACTTGCTAATTTTGACAGAAGGCAACACTATAAATTTATTAATTTCCACATGTAATGTGAATTGTTAAAGAATACGTAATTTTATTAACAATAAAATCTCCCAAAAAAACTTTTGTACTTTTTTCGCCTTTAATGGAGAGAATTCATCGCACATCGGCGCGATACTCGCCACTAGTTTGGTCGGCATTAATAATGAAGTTCCTATGAAATTTAAAAAAAATTGAAAAACAAAAAAAAGTTCGAACTAGCGACCTACTATTTACGAAGCGAGAACATTACTCAAAGCGTCACTACGACATTGGTCGCATTCAGGGAATGGTAGCGTTGTAGCGCTTTATCGAAGCGATGCTCTGAATGGCGTCTGCTTTACTCGCAGTGCTGCAGAGCTTTAGTAAAGCATTAAAGCATATAAATATTCCGCTTTATAACTAAATAAAGCAATGACGCATCCGTGTGTTCTAACCTAACAAATTATGTTGCTTGTGTATGTTTTGGTTTATGCAAAAAATAAAGATGGCTTATAACGTTACAATTCGGAGACGAAGTCATTTCCCTTGCAGTAACGTAAGATTGAAAGGTGAAGATATTACAAGGTAAGTTTTACATAAAAATTTGAATGTTTTACAAACAAAATTGCCAACCTAAATTAAAAGCTGAAAAATAACTAGTACCAAAAATGTTTATTCGGGCAAGATAAAGCGTTACAGCGCTGCAACGTTTCGACGCTACAATTCCCTGAATGCGACCATTGTCAAAAAACGTACTAACGGGGACGGTTATTAAACAGCAACTTCCCCTTGTAAGCTTAATTAAACGTTGGAGGAGTTGCGGATCGGTGGGCGAGTTTTCGAATCGAATTAATTTTTAAACTTGTTTGATTTTCTTCGTTCTTGATCTTCTGCTGGGCCATTTCCTCTTTTTGTTTTGGCGGAACAGTCTTCTTGTCTATTCTTCCCTTTCATCTTCTGTTGTTAATACTTCGGCAGATTCGTTTCTTTCACCTATAGACTTCGGTTTCCCAACGTGCGGCATATCGGGCTAATTTCGTCGAAAATACCAGCATCGCTTGTTGAAGGTGCTGCCGACGGCGTATGAGGCTCTTGGAGCTCATTTGGTGTTTCGGCAAAAGTCACTTCTGTGTTGTTAGAAATTGCAAGAACACGTTCTGGAATCGTCAACGAGTTGTGGGGGTAAGTTCAGCATGAAGATCCCTACCCTACTGTAGCCGGTACTAGTCCATGCGGTACTCGTTGTCGATAGGGTGCCACGTTGTAACTAGTAACTCTTCGGTCTCAGTTCGAATAGATTCAGTTATATTTAAAACTTGACTGCTTCAAAAAGGATCTGTTCGGCGGTTGCGAATATTTGACGGTGTAGCGCGAAAGTCAACTCGACGTCGTTAAGCGAAGGAAACGTGAGAATGGGATTTATTTTTGGCGTAGTACGGAACCTGCCATGTGCTCGCAAAGAACCACGTTGCAAAATATCACGGCTAGATTGAGCTCCACGCAATCCAAGGTCAAAGATTGTATTGTTTCATTGGTCGCATTCAGGGAATTGTAGCGTCGAAACGCTGCAACGCTGTAACGCTTTATCTTGTCTGAATGAACATTTTTGGTACTAGTTATTTTTCAGCTTTTAATTCTTAGGTTGGCAATTTTGTTTCTTTGGTTAACACTTAAATTGTTATGTAAAACTTACCTTGTAATATCTTCAACCTTTCTTCTTACGTTACTGTAAGGGAAATGACTTCGTCTCCGAATTGTAACGTTATAGGCCATCTTTATTTTTTGCATAAACCAAAACGTACACGAGCAACATAATTTGTTAGGTTAGAACGCGTGGATGCGTCATTGCTTTATTTAGTTGTAAAGCGTTAAAGCGGAATATTTATATGCTTTAATGCTTTACTAAAGCGCTGCAGCACTGCGAGTAAAGCAGGCGCCATTCAGAGCATCGCTTCGATAAAGCGCTACAGCGCTACCATTCCCTGAATGCGACCATTTTTTGCTCGATAAAACTCGATACGCAACAACAGCTTTCTCACTGGTGATGCCTCGCGCTGAATGTGCGTAACGTTGCCGCCGTCCAGTCACAGATGGAAAAACATCCACGTCACTCCCCCGCCCCCCCCCACCCCAAACCGACTTGCTCGATATATTAACATTTAGTTGGAGAAGGTGCCAGATTTTAAACGGATTTGATTTTTGACGAGTGCCAAAACTTGTGCCCACATTAAATCGAAATTTACGACGAAATTTCGCAACGAAAAGTCGAGAGGGGAGATTGGTAAGTTTTTTTTTTGTATTTAGTGATTGGATTTTTTTAAGGGTTATTCCGTTATACGACGTCCATTATTAACAAACGTACTTAACGGTTCCATTTTTTTTTTAACGAAATGGAACAAATGTTTAAAGGTCGACGTTTTTAATTGTCTGCAACAAAAGAAACTTCTCGGATCGCACGCGTGCACAGCCTTCTTGCGGTTTCGCGGGGACGTCGATCGAGGAACCCTGAACGTGGTTTTTTACGTTGACCGACTTATAAAAATACACCGTCCGACCCGGAAAACGCGACGGGGGGGGGGGCGACAAGTTATCCGATAAATATCTAACAATACTTAATTTACCGGCACTTTTATTAAAGCTAACAACGCCGAGGATCTAACGATAATCTCGCTCGAATGAAACTGGGAACGCGGCTAAAATGGCTGACAAGGACCGCGCGATTAATAATTTAGTACATATGAGTGTCTGTTCTGTAACGCGCCCTTCTGATTTTAAGAGGCTGTTCAAATTTAAATATTAACGCGGCCCATTAAGTTTGATTACCCGGGGCTTTAAGGTTTTTAGTGTCGCGCGGAAATTGCGGACGGAGTCCGCTAAAATGAGGTTTTTGTTGGGATCTATTGGTGATTGTTTTGCCAAAAATTAGTTATTAATTACTTAAAAGTTTACGAAACGGCACGGTGCGAGTATATGATTACCCATTACCTAATAAAGAGTATACTGAAAATAATGTTGATTGTTGCATGTTTTATGTTTTACTCTTAAGATGTACAGTTGCAGTAGCCTCGATAACTCGAATTCGAAGGGAAGAGAAGAAAAATTCCGAGCTAACGAAAGTTCGCGTAATCGAGATATATTTTACTTGAGAATTTTGTTTGTAATTCACACGGCCGGCGCGAGCGAACGAGATATTCGACTTATCGAGGTTCCACTGCAACTATTTATATAAAATTGCTGTAAAATATTAGTTTATAAATAATTGTAAATACGTATGTATAAATGGTCAAATTTTATATACCGGCGAACGCGTTCGCGTTGCTTTTGTGTAGGCGTCCGACGCGAGCGCCGTAGCCTGGTCAGCTTCTGTAGTAACTTGTTTTTTTTTTCTTTGAATAGTTCCTGGTGATTTTAAAAGCCCCTTACTAACTCCATTGTGATTGTATTAATTAATATTCGTACAGGAAGGGTTATACCAAAGCAGACTGTATTTGTACAAGATTACGAATAAAATTATGTAAATTTGTTTGTCTCCTCTTATCCTTAAAAAACGTCCCTGCGCCCAAGGGAAGTTTTAGGTGAAAACGTGTAGGTAAGTAATTGACGTTTACGGGGATTTGTAATGAGCCGTGTTTATTTTGGGGTTTTATCTCGGTTGGGTTTTTTTTAAATTTAATTTCTTTACTTTTGAAGCCGTTTCTTATTTTATATTATTTTTTCGTTCGTTTCGAACACGCGAGCGTCCAGTTTCTGCTTCAAACTGCTCGCGTGGATGGCGACGAAGATCTTCCAAGGTAACGAATACGGGCATCGTTAAATAAGTGTTGTTGTCTTTCTCGTTCGAATTGGATGCTAATTAAACTTAATAATTAAATCTAAATTTAAATTATTATTCAATTGCGATTGATCAACGAACGGAATTTATGTTATATTTCTGTCTTGCATTCCCGAAAATGTTAATGAGTTTTGATTTTACTATTATATAATATTATAATATAATTTTACTATTTAACTCAACTATTTAGATAATCTTTAGTTCAACGACCGTGCCTTTCTGGTCGTTAATAATTATCACGAGGAGTCACGTTTACGATAAGAATTTATTGTTTCTCTTGTACAGATTTTCCTCTGTTATTTACTATTTTCTACATTTTGAATTTCGAATATAAACAAACTTGGTATTTACGCGATTCCGTGTTTTCTTGAAGTTGTGAGAAATCCAGCTGGCCGTGACTTTGAACTAACTTCGCCGAACTACCCCGTTATCGAGAATTTTCTAGTGTAATAAGGCACGTTGGACGTGGAAACAAGCGCACTATGCGGAAGGACGAGAGCGAACCAAGGGACGATGGGACATCTAGAGGGCGTACATGTCGACTGAAGGTAATAAACGGAAGAGGAGAGTAAACGGACCGTGAGAAAAACAAGAGAAAACTGGTTGTGGTGTTGAAACGGACGCTCGTGCCAAACGTAGTCGAAGAAGTCCCCTGACAGCAACTTTTATTCCTTCTGGTGGTAACGCAGGAAGATTTCCCACAACGCCCAGCAAACAAGCAAACAAACGCTATCCGTAAGTACCGGACCTGATTTTTCACATTTTTTCAATACGAATTTGTATTGCTAAGACAATTCGTTAGAATATTTCCTGTTGTTAATGAAATTTTTCGTTCGTGCTATTCACAATTTAAGTTAATGTTAAGGTCAAGGAAATGTTTAGAAAAAAAAAACGTATTTTTAAAGGACCTTACGGGTTTTTATAAGGAGCTGGGCCCAACTGAAGGTAGCAATTAAACATATACCATTTGAAAGCTCTCAACGAGTACTACAACGTAGGTCCAAGCATAAGTCACGAAAACTGACTACAACATTTTTACGAGCATTCAAATGTTTTATATCGGTTTTGTAACTAAAGACATTTATCGATAGAATTCATGAACAAGTACTGATGTGTTATATACCATCGGACAGTGCGCTTCGAGATCTTTACGATAGTGTCAATTTCAACGTTCTAACTGGTGGTACAAAGGCACTTTTAATGTTTTAAATGGATTTTTATGCGGGCCCAGCAAATTGTAACCAGTCTAGGTCACGCATACGTCGACGGACCCTTACGAGCCATATACCATTGGAAAGTGCGCTTCGAGATCTTTACGACGGTGTCAAATTCTGGTGGTACAAAGGCATTTTCAAGGCTTTAAATGAATTTTAATGCGGGCCCAGCAACTTGTAACCAGTTTAAGACACGCACACGTCGACGGACCCTCACGAACCATATAACACTGGAAAGCGCGCATCGAGATCTTTACGATGGTGATAAATTCAACGACCTAACTGGTGGTACAAGTACACTTTGAATACTTTAAATGGATTATTTATATTATAGAATTATTACATATTGCATAAGTCTAGACCAAACAAATAATTGTAAACCAAAAAAGTACTTGATGTGATAGATATTACACGCTTAAGTTAACGTAACATTAACTTAAATTAACTGATTAGTGATGTTTATTGCTGGTGATGCATACGAATTGGTCGGTAAAGCATGCGAAAGCAACCACAACACAAAACAAAAATCCATTGAAAGTGTGCTTGTACCACCAGTTAGGACGTTGAATTTGACACCGTCGTAAAGATATCGAAGCGCACTTTCCAATGGTATATGGCTCGTGAGGGTCCGTCGACGTATGCGTGTCTTAAACTGGTTACAAGTTGCTGGGCCCGCATAAAAATTCATTTAAAGCATTAAAAGTGCCCTTGTACCACCAGTTAGGACGTTGAATTTGACACCATCGTAAAGATATCGAAGCGCACTTTCCAATGGTATATGGCTCGTGAGGGTCCGTCGACGAATGCGTGTCTTAAACTGGTTACAAGTTGCTGGGCCCGCATAAAAATTCATTTAAAGCATTAAAAGTGCCCTTGTACCACCAGTTAGAACGTTGAATTTGATACCATCGTAAAGATATCGAAGCGCACTTTCCAATGGTATATGGCTCGTAAGGGTCCGTCGACGTATGCGTGACCCAGACTGGTTACAATTTGCTGGACCCGCATAAAAATCCATTTAAAGCATTAAAAGTGCCTTTGAACCACTACTTAGGACGTTTAATTTGATACCATCGTAAAGCTTTCGAAGCGCACTTTCCAATGGTATATTGCTCGTAAGGGTCCGTCGACGTATGCGTGACCCAGACTGGTTACAATTTGCTGGACCCGCATAAAAATCCATTTGAAACATTAAAAGTGCCTTTGTACCACCAGTTAGAACGTTGAATTTGTCACCATCGTAAAGATATCGAAGCGCACTTTACAATGGTATATGGCTCGTGAGGGTCCGTCGACGTATGCGTGTCCTAGACTAGTTACAAATTGCTGGGCCCGCATAAAAATTCATTTAAAGCCTTGAAAGTGCCATTGTACCACCAGTTAGAACGTTGAAATTGACACCATCGTAAAGATCTCGAAGCGCACTTTCCGATAATATATAACACACGAGTACTTTGTTTATGAATTCTATCGATAAATGTCTTTAACCGATATAAAACATTTGAATGCTCGTAAAAATATTGTACTCCGTTTTCGTGACTTACGCTTGGACCTACGTTGTAGTACTCGTTGAGAGCTTTCAAACGGTATATGGTTCATTGCTATCTTCAGTTGGGCCCAGCTCCTTATAAAAACCCGTAAGGTCCTTTTTGTTTAATTTCGCCTCCCTTAGTCTGTAATTGTTTTGTTGCTTTATATCCCACGCCGTGTCGCTAATGTCGTGGCATATTTTAAAATCCATCGTCGAAGGACCAATTAATACGTAACGTTTCGCCTCTCGGCCGCAAACACCGATCCCTTTCGGTTTAAAAAGAGACCGCCGCCATCCCCTTAAACCGTGTACACGTTTAAACGATCATTCGTCCCCCCCCCCCCTCTAAAGAGAACGAACGAAACGCGGGAGCGGAAAATTAAAATTAAAAGTGATAGTCGAGTTCGTGGCCCTTATCTGCCTTTACGCCTTAAGGGTAAAATGATAATTTGTTGGAAATTTGCCAATTTCCGTCTTAATTGAAATAAAGTAGTTTGGTTCAAATTTAATTACGTACTTTATTATGAATCGCGGGCTTCCCAATTATACTCGTGCGTATTCCGCTTCACTAAACGAAATATGCCTGAAAAGAAATTTGCATTTCCCGAAGAATTAATTGCCGGCTCTTCGAATTTAAAAAGGAGATAAAAATCTATTATTTATCGAGTTAATTAATTAGTTAGTACCAAATGGTCCGCATTCGACTGCGTCTGACAGCAACTATCGCCAACTCTTGAATAAAATCAACAACAAAACGAGGAAATTAATTGGCGAAGCAACTAAATCGTAAGTTAGATCGGATAAGCGAGTTGTCTAAAACAGAAATTATGTTTGCAACCGATCTCCCGGTGTATTTTACATAAGAAATTCGTTTAATAGGAGCAGAAAAGTCGCCCATAAAAGTGGCAATAATGCGACAGCCCTCGGGAGGGAACGCGTCATTTAAAGAATTGCCGTTCGTATTGTCCTCTCCTGGTTGAAGGATCTCGCGTTCCTGCTGTATCTCTATCGTTCCTGCGGCCCCGGGGCGCTCTCATGTCTTCGTCAACTGCTCTAGGCGATGAGAGTTATTTAAAGTACATCTAGACAATGGATGTTTCATTTTTCTCGACGTTTTTTCCTCCCTTTCATATCTTGTGCGCAATTTAAATTTACGACAAACGAGAAAATTAGTGCTATATAAGAAAAAGAAAGGACGTGTATAGGTCGAGGACGACGTGGCAATTAAGAACGCCGATAACAATTCGGTTAAGTTTCTAATGTAGGTACCTACGTAAATAATTTACGATATTAAGTTGCAAAAACCTTTGGGTATCTGTTACATAAAGATAAAGAAGTTAAATGTCCTCCGAGTTCACGGGTTAGCCGCATAACGGGCAGATAACCGACAACGTTAACTTCAGATGCGGGGAAAACTGTTTTTCTTAAAGTCTATTAATCAGGAACAGCTTTAAGTGACAACGAGTGCAATTAAATATAAAAATTCCGCCACGGACGGACCGACAACGAGTAAATAATTCGCTCTCTTGTCCCTAAATCAAAACGGCGAACTCGAACCGCCTTTAAACTTACAAATGGCTGTTAGGCACCTAACATACTTAGTTACGCCGAGATTAGAACATTTTCCATAAACAGATTAAACTACAACAAAACTGGAAAGTGCGTTAGCTACGTTAAGTTTGTAAACACGAGCTAATTTCGTATATTATACGTATATATATATATACGTACAAACGAAGCTCCCGTATCCTCTCCATCAAAAAATGTCCTTTAATACGTGTAAAGAGCGCCGTCCTAATTTCAAATATCAATAAACGCACGTCCACAAGTACTTGACACCTATTCAACCACTTCAAAACGTAAAACGGTGTTGATTTTGGTCGTTTCCGAGTATCTGTTTTGTTTGAGTGCGACCACTAGAAATTTACGGGTGTATTTATTATTCCACGTTAAAGTCGGCCCTTTAAGATAGGCACTTTTTGCGTTTTCGTAGCGACATCTGAACAATCTAGGAATTTACTGCGCACTGGAAACTTTTTCTTATGTGTGACTTCAAGTTCACAGATTCTAGTGCAAATGTCCCTTTACAAATTTACATTAAAACCTACCGACTTGAAGGTAGTCAATAAACAGTTACGTTACAGAAAGTGTTCGGTGCGCCTGAGTCGACAATATAAAAAAAATTGCTAGATATGATTTGTCACGAGAAATCTCGACAGAGACGCGTGTAATTCGTCATTTCCAGCTTTGTTATGCATTGTATGCGAAAAATGAGTTTCCCAGTAGTTCCGGACATGTTCTGAACGATTCAGGTTGGATTAAACATTTCCAAATCCATGGATTATTATAGTACGTGCTTTTTTCCCCCATTTTGCTAAAATTTTAAATCAATTTAAATGCGTCTGGTTTGTCATTTCTTGCTTTGTTGTGCTGGAAAAACGAATTTTCCAGTAGTTCCGGAGCTATTCTGGACGTCTAGGGTTGGGCCAAAATTTTGCCAAATCCATGGATTATAGTACGTGTTTTTTTGCTATTTTGCTAAAATTTTAATTCCGTTTAAACGCGTCTAGTTTGCCAGTTCTTTCTTTGTTTTTGCTTTGGGAATGCGAGTTTTCCAGTAGTTCCGGAACTGTTCTGGACGTCTCGGGTTGGTCCAAAATTTTCCCAAATCCATGGATTATAGTACGTGTTTTTTTCGCCATTTTGCTAAAATTTTAAATCGATTTAAACGCATCTAGTTTGTCATTTCTTGCTTTGTTGTGCTTGAAAAGCAAGTTTTCCAGTAGTTCCGGAACTGTTCTGGACGTCTCGGGTTGGTCCAAAATTTTGCCAAATCCATGTGTTTTTTTCGCCATTTTGCCAAAATTTTAAATCGGTTTAAACGCGTCTAGATTGCCAGTTCATCCTTTGTTTTTGCTTTGGAAAAACGAGCTTTCCAGTAGTTTCGGAGCTGGTTTGGACGTCTTAGGTTGGGCCAAAATTTTGCCAAATCCATGGACTATAGTACGTGTTTTTTCGCCATTTTGCCAAAATTTTAAATCGGTTTAAACGCGTCTAGTTTGCCAGTTCTTTCTTTGTTTTTGCTTTGGGAAAGCGAGTTTTCCAGTAGTTCCGGAACTATTCTGGACGTCTCGGGTTGGTCCAAAATTTTCCCAAATCCATGTAATTTTTTCCAAATTATAGTACGTGTTTTTTTCGCCATTTTGCTAAAATTTTAAATCGATTTAAACGCGTCTAGTTTGTCATTTCTTGCTTTGTTGTGCTTGAAAAGCAAGTTTTCCAGTAGTTCCGGAGCTGTTCTGGACGTCTCGGGTTGGTCCAAAATTTTGCCAAATCCATGTGTTTTTTTCGCCATTTTGCAAAAATTTTAAATCGGTTTAAACGCGTCTAGTTTGCCAGTTCTTTCTTTGTTTTTGCTTTGGAAAAGCGAGTTTTCCAGTAGTTTCGGAGCTGGTTTGAACGTCTCGGGTTGGTCCAAAATTTTCCCAAATCCATGGATTATAGTACGTGTTTTTTCGCCATTTTGCCAAAATTTTAAATCGGTTTAAACGCGTCTAGTTTGCCAGTTCTTGCTTTGTTGTGCTTGAAAAGCAAGTTTTCCAGTAGTTCCGGAGCTGTTCTGGACGTCTCGAGTTGGTCCAAAATTTTGCCAAATCCATGGATTATAGTACGTGTTTTTTTCGCCATTTTGCTAAAATTTTAAATCGATTTAAACGCGTCTAGTTTGTCATTTCTTGCTTTGTTGTGCTTGAAAAGCAAGTTTTCCAGTAGTTCCGGAGCTGTTCTGGACGTCTCGGGTTGGTCCAAAATTTTGCCAAATCCATGGATTATAGTACGTGTTTTTTTCGCCATTTTGCAAAAATTTTAAATCGGTTTAAACGCGTCTAGTTTGCCAGTTCTTTCTTTGTTTTTGCTTTGGAAAAGCGAGTTTTCCAGTAGTTTCGGAGCTGGTTTGAACGTCTCGGGTTGGTCCAAAATTTTCCCAAATCCATGGATTATAGTACGTGTTTTTTCGCCATTTTGCCAAAATTTTAAATCGGTTTAAACGCGTCTAGTTTGCCAGTTCTTGCTTTGTTGAGCTTGAAAAGCAAGTTTTCCAGTAGTTCCAGAGCTGTTCTGGACGTCTCGGGTTGGGCCAAAATTTTGCCAAAATCATGGATTATTGTACGTGTTTTTTTCGCCATTTTGCTAAAATTTTAAATCGATTTAAACGCGTCTAGTTTGTCATTTCTTGCTTTGTTATGCTTGAAAAGCAAGTTTTCCAGTAGTTCCAAAGCTGTTCTGGACGTCTCGGGTTGGGCCAAAATTTTGCCAAATCCATGGATTATAGTACGTGTTTTTTCGCCATTTTGCCAAAATTTTAAATCGGTTTAAACGCGTCTAGTTTGCCAGTTCTTTCTTTGTTTTTGCTTTGGAAAAGCGAGTTTTCCAGTAGTTTCGGAGCTGGTTTGAACGTCTCGGGTTGGTCCAAAATTTTCCCAAATCCATGGATTATAGTACGTGTTTTTCGCCATTTTGCCAAAATTTTAAATCGGTTTAAACGCGTCTAGTTTGCCAGTTCTTGCTTTGTTGTGCTTGAAAAGCAAGTTTTCCAGTAGTTCCGGAGCTGTTCTGGACGTCTCGAGTTGGTCCAAAATTTTGCCAAATCCATGGATTATAGTACGTGTTTTTCGCCATTTTGCTAAAATTTTAAATCGATTTAACGCGTCTAGTTTGTCATTTCTTGCTTTGTTGAGCTTGAAAAGCAAGTTTTCCAGTAGTTCCAGAGCTGTTCTGGACGTCTCGGGTTGGGCCAAAATTTTGCCAAAACCATGGATTATAGTACGTGTTTTTTTCGCCATTTTGCAAAAATTTTAAATCGGTTTAAACGCGTCTAGTTTGCCAGTTCTTTCTTTGTTTTTGCTTTGGAAAAGCGAGTTTTCCAGTAGTTTCGGAGCTGGTTTGAACGTCTCGGGTTGGTCCAAAATTTTCCCAAATCCATGGATTATAGTACGTGTTTTTTCGCCATTTTGCCAAAATTTTAAATCGGTTTAAACGCGTCTAGTTTGCCAGTTCTTGCTTTGTTGTGCTTGAAAAGCAAGTTTTCCAGTAGTTCCAGAGCTGTTCTGGACGTCTCGGGTTGGGCCAAAATTTTGCCAAAATCATGGATTATTGTACGTGTTTTTTTCGCCATTTTGCTAAAATTTTAAATCGATTTAAATGCGTCTAGTTTGTCATTTCTTGCTTTGTTGAGCTTGAAAAGCAAGTTTTCCAGTAGTTCCAGAGCTGTTCTGGACGTCTCGGGTTGGGCCAAAATTTTGCCAAAATCATGGATTATTGTACGTGTTTTTTTCGCCATTTTGCTAAAATTTTAAATCGATTTAAACGCGTCTAGTTTGCCAGTTCTTTCTTTGTTTTTGCTTTGGAAAAGCGAGTTTTCCAGTAGTTTCGGAGCTGGTTTGAACGTCTCGGGTTGGTCCAAAATTTTCCCAAATCCATGGATTATAGTACGTGTTTTTCGCCATTTTGCCAAAATTTTAAATCGGTTTAAACGCGTCTAGTTTGCCAGTTCTTGCTTTGTTGTGCTTGAAAAGCAAGTTTTCCAGTAGTTCCGGAGCTGTTCTGGACGTCTCGAGTTGGTCCAAAATTTTGCCAAATCCATGGATTATAGTACGTGTTTTTTTCGCCATTTTGCTAAAATTTTAAATCGATTTAAACGCGTCTAGTTTGTCATTTCTTGCTTTGTTGTGCTTGAAAAGCAAGTTTTCCAGTAGTTCCGGAGCTGTTCTGGACGTCTCGGGTTGGTCCAAAATTTTGCCAAATCCATGGATTATAGTACGTGTTTTTTCGCCATTTTGCCAAAATTTTAAATCGATTTAAACGCGTCTAGCTTGTCATTTCTTGCTTTGTTGTGCTTGAAAAGCAAGTTTTCCAGTAGTTTCGGAGCTGGTTTGAACGTCTCGGGTTGGGCCAAAATTTTGCCAAATTCATGGATTATAGTACTTGTCTTTTCGCCATTTTGCTAAAATTTTAATTCCGTTTAAACGCGTCTAGTTTGTCATTTCTTGCCTTGTTAGCCGAACCTGGCCTTTCGAAATGCGGAATGTTTACAAAACAAAATTTGCTGGAAAAGAAGAACGAGTCACGAGGATACGCAATAAGTAATCAAAAATCAGGTAGTGTACTTACTTTGTTGACGTTCAAACAATAAATGTGAAAATTCCAACGTCGAATGTACTGGAACTGTTACGCAAACCACGAAAACGACCGCTGTCACCGCCTGATAGAAACTAACTAAGCGTTTCTCCCAGAAGTCCGAACGAGCGCGGTGGGGAAGGTCGACTTTCACCGATGCTACTATATCACGGCTTTCATACGCTATCGTCGGGGTTTTCCGTATAACCTCGAGATCACCAGTTCTAAGGCGTGGCCCATATTTACCTATTATTGTTCCGTAAGTAGTCGAAAACTAGTTTCTGGCCTGTTTAAACGTCTCAGGTAAGACTCAAAAATTTGCCAAAACCATGGACTTCTTATCGAAAATTATTTTCAAAAACTCGATGTTTGCGAAAACACGTTTAATGCATTATTTTTCGACTAGGGGTCCAATTCTCGAACTATTCGCTTACATAACGTACGCGAAAATAACGTCATAACAATGGATTTCCATAAAAATTATCGCATCGTTGTGACATCATTTTTGCGTACATTATGTAAGAGAATGGTTCGAGAATTAGACTACAGTGTTGTTTTTGAGACGAAACAAAAGATATTAGTTTAGGCCAAATTTTGAAAAACCAAGACTTGTGGAAAATTTTCGAAAACTCGATCTCGGCGGAAACGCGTTTAATTCACTATTTTGTGCTAATTTATGCGTAAATCGATATTTCTGAACGTTTAGAGACGAAACAAAAAGGTCAGGTTGGATCAAAATTTTGCAAAAAACACGAATGTTTTTAAATACGGTATTTTTAAAATTTCATCAATGTCGAATGTTATAAAACTGCTGGTATTTAATTATTTCTTTTTTTGTTCTAGCTGTCTTCGTAATCTTGGTGAGGAGACGATCTATCCTAGACCCATGCTTTGTGAGCTGTTCGATGTGTTCTTCTTTGGAGGTTTCGGAACCCACTCGACTGTAAATAGTAGTATTTTATAATATTTTATTAAATGTTGTAAATCTTATTTTTAATTGTAATAAATTGTAATTGTAAATAATAAATAAATACTAGTAGTAAACATAAAAAGATTTCATTCATTTTGTGCCGTTTTTATAATTGAGTAGAAGCGAATAAAAATAAAATTAATTAATTAAATATTAAAAGAAATAAAATTAAAAATGAATTATAACTCGCGTTTAAACTAGAATTTTACTATATTAATATAGATGAAACAAATTTTATATATTTGGGCTTAAAACATAGCTCAGTGGTAAACACTGCTGCTTCTCATCCAATGGACTCGGGTTCGAACCCCGGTCCGGGCGAAAATTTTATTGGAAATCACGGCAAAGCAGATCTGGGGAACGGGCGGGCGGCCGCCCGCCCGTTCCCCAGATCAGGCTGGCGGCACAGCCGCCAGCCTCATCTATTGAAAGATCTGGGGAACGGGCAGGCGGCTTCGCCGCCTGCCCGTTCCCCAGATCCGGCAGGCGGCACAGCCGCCTGCCTGAATTTTGTCTTAGGCAGACATTATTATTAAGGATATGAGTGTCAATTTTTATTAATCTTCGCCCTCGCTGGGGTTCGAACCCAGAACCTCCGGACGAGGAGATTATTATTGCTGATTATTTTGAGAATATGAGTGTCAATTTTTATTAATTTTCGCCCTCGCCGGGGCTCGAACTCGAAACCTCCAGACGAGGAGATTGTTATTGCAGATTATTATTGAGAGTATGAGTGTCAATTTTTATTTTTAATAAATAATTTTGCCCTGATCGGGGTTCGAACCCAGGACTTTCGATCCAGTAACTGATGGTTTCGCTATCTACGAGTACTTTAGCAATAATAATGTATTTTAATTCTTATATAACCGTGATTTTGTTATTTACATCGATAGAAATTTTAGGTAAATTTTAGACAAATATAAAGGCGGTACGATAATAATAAAACCAATGTATCTTTACTAAGTTTATTAAAAGTTTATAATACATTATAATTAAGTACAATTACACATACTTATATAATCATATCTTTTAACACCTATGGCGCGTAAGATTTTATTAAATGTAATCATAAATTCATTTTTGTAAATAAATATGTACATATTGCTAAATGAAGGTTAATTTTTCTTGTTGATGCCGGGATTCGAACCCGCGATCTTTGGTCGACCCAGTCTGGTGTATTGACCACTCTGCCATGTCAGTCCCCTATACAATAAAAAGTAAACTCTTAGCAACTTCTGCACTCATAATACTAAAAAACGATTTTTTTGTTGAAAAATTGACAAAAACGTTTCAAAAGTCTTCGATTTCGTACAAAAACTAGCAAATTTGGACAAAAATTGGAAATTTCGTATCAGCAGAAGTTGAGGAAGATTAATTTTTCACGTTCTAAACAATTTCTGCTCTTCTGACACAAAAAATTCATATTTTTGGTAAAAAAACGAACATTTTAGACAAAAAACGAACTTTTTGGTCAAAAAACGAACGTTTTGGCCAAAAAACGAACATTTTGGACAAAAAACGAAAATTTTAGACAAAAAACGAACTTTTTGGTCAATAAACGAACTTTTTGGTCAACAAAGGAACCTTTGGGTAAAAAAACGAACATTTTGTCCATAAAACGTACTTTTTGTCCAAAAAACGTACTTTTTGTCCAAAAAACGAACATTTTGGCCCCAAAACGAAGCTTTTGGTCAAAAAACGAACTTTTTGGTCAAAAAACGAACATTTTGGACAAAAAACGAACATTTTAGACAAAAAACGAACTTTTTGGTCAAAAAAGGAACCTTTGGGTAAAAAAACGAACATTTTGTCCATAAAACATACTTTTTGTCCAAAAAACGAACGTTTTGGCCAAAAAACGAACATTTATTTAAAACGAACATTTTGGACAAAAAACGAACATTTTAGACAAAAAACGAACTTTTTGGTCAAAAAACGAACTTTTTGGTCAAAAAAGGAACCTTTGGGTAAAAAAACGAACATTTTGTCCATAAAACGTACTTTTTGTCCAAAAAACGAACATTTTGGCCCCAAAACGAACATTTTGGACAAAAAACGAACATTTTAGACAAAAAACGAACTTTTTTGTCAAAAAACGAACTTTTTGGTCAAAAAAGGAACCTTTGGGTAAAAAAACGAACATTTTGTCCATAAAACGTACTTTTTGTCCAAAAAACGAACGTTTTGTCCAAAAAACGAACATTTTGGCCCCAAAACGAAGCTTTTGGTCAAAAAACGAACTTTTTGGTCAAAAAACGAACATTTTGGACAAAAAACGAACATTTTAGACAAAAAACGAACTTTTTGGTCAATAAACGAACTTTTTGGTCAAAAAAGGAACCTTTGGGTAAAAAAACGAACATTTTGTCCATAAAACATACTTTTTGTCCAAAAAACGAACGTTTTGGCCAAAAAACGAACATTTTGGCCCCAAAACGAACATTTTGGACAAAAAACGAACATTTTAGACAAAAAACGAACTTTTTGGTCTAAAAACGAACTTTTTGGTCAAAAAAGGAACCTTTGGGTAAAAAAACGAACATTTTGTCCATAAAACGTACTTTTTGTCTAAAAAACGAACATTTTGGCCCCAAAACGAACCTTTTGGTCAAAAAACGAACTTTTTGGTCAAAAAACGAACATTTTGGACAAAAAACGAAAGTTTTAGACAAAAAACGAACGTTTTGGTCAAAAAATGAATATTTTTGCCAAAAAAACGAACATTTTGGACAAGAAACGAACTTTTTGTCCTAAAAACGAACATTCTGGACAAAAATCTAACTTTTCGGTCAAAAAACAAACATTTTGTTCAAAAATGACGAAAACGTTCAAAAAGTGTTCAATTTTGTACAAAAACGGGCAAATTTGGACAAAAATCGTAAATTTCGTTTCAGAATAGCAGAAGTTGACGCAAATTAATTTTTTTCCGTTCAAAATAACTTCTGCTCTTCTAACACCAAAACTTGATTTTTTGGTACAAATATTGACGAAAACATTCAAAAAGTGTTCAATTTTGAACAAATCCTAGAAAAATTTACTAGTCAAAGAAAACATAGAACACAAAATATTATTTTAAAACAAATTTATGTTTTAAGTGTTAATATTTTTACATTTTATAACAAGTTACTTATTAAAACACGCACGGCAAAGTGAACAATATTTAAAATTTAAGTAACTACAATTTGGAAAAATAGATAAGGATGGGCGCGTCATCTGTTAAGACTTAGGTAAACTATAAAAAAGAAATCTGTAATATTATCTAGGCATAACAAAAAAAAGGAAATTTGTAATATTATCTCGGTATAACAAAAAAAAGAAATCTGTAATGTTACCTTGGCGTCCAAAAAACCAAAGAAATCTGTAACGAATCCAAATTATTAAAAAGGAAATTTTATAAACACATCGTCGTTAAACAAATTACAATCGAATACAAATATATATTTCAGGTAAAAGCATCTAGTATAAAAAGCAGAACCACCTCTAACATTCACAAATTTGGTGCAGCTTGGGTTACAAACACAAACCAAACATTTGTTTCATTAGATCATGCGTTTTAGGTCTTCCGTCAATTCTCAATTATCCTCGCTAACCTCGATAGCCTCCAACGTTGGGCTTTGAAAGTTGACATATGATTACATACATATTTTTAACATTGATACACTTAATAATAACACCCATACACTTAAGTAGAAATTTAAGTGTAATACAAAGCATCAAATAAACTTAATCTTGAATTTACACATGTTATGCATGTAGTAATGATACCCTCTTCCAGTTACAAAATCCAATAAGAAATTAACAACGTCTGCAACAAATTATATAGAAAACAGATGCGTAAAAAAACAAATAAATACTTAAGTCAAATGCATACAGATTTTATAACTTGAATTATGATCGAAATCAATGATAAATTAGAAGAGTATTGTAATTACAAGCAATAAAGTAATATTTATTACTACCTACTACCTCGATAAGTTTCTACTTATTGTAGCAATTTATGCAATAGGTTAAGAACCCACACTTAAATTTCAAGGGGTATTACTTTACTATAGCAACAACTCTAATCTTCAAATGATAAGGAATTCGAATTTTATACAGAATAATATAAATAGAATACGTTTACTCATCTTACGGGTTTCCTGTTCTATAGTATACAATAGTTGGCGAAAATTGTCAACATTAAAAACATTTGTAATGTTCTAATATACATTTTCATTTCCATTTATAACAATAATAAAAATTATTTCAATATATTTGTTTACTTCAAATAATTCCATTTCCATCGTATAATTTATCGATGACAAATTATAAAATGACAACCGATTCTAAAGATATATTTAATAAACGAAAATTTCGCCATCTATTAAAATTTATAGAAACTATAAAATGAAACTAAAAACCAAAAACCCTAAAAACAGGAAACTGTAAAATACATAAAATAACAGGAAACTGTAAAAGCATAAAATAACGGAAAACTATAAACAAAAATTCTAAACTATAAACATACCATATATAAAAAATACGTTCAATAAATAAGTTATTTAAATAAGTAGATGCTATACCTAAAAAATATTCCTCCAATGCTCTACAATTAGTGTAGCTCGTGTTACAAACATAATCCAACCATTTGTTATACTAGATGATTCGTTTTAGTCTTCTTCAACTTTCAATTATCCTTGCAAACCTCGAACGTTGGACTTCGATGGTTGACATACAGATGACGGCTTTGTCTTGTCCAACGAGGGTATTAGCCCGCATGGAAATGCAATTCGGCACCATATCACCTATAAAAACACATCATTGACACATCCGCAAAATAACACCAGCATATTAGGCCTATACTCATCATCGTTGCTTCTCCCTTACTCATTGGCATCAACACCAGCGTGCAGTTTCCAGAGAAAATCGGGAAGATGGCCTTGGACTTATGGAAGTGCTATGTTTTCTAATACGACAACATAATCGACCGTTGAACCATCCATTTGTGGTTCAGTTGTTGAAAAGTTGGGACTTGACGATCAGTAACTCGATGTACATCGATAAAGCTAAAACTGATGACAGCCCATCAAGGCGAAAGACTCCATATAAACAGTGTAGCGAACTGTGTGGGTTCACCAGCAACAGGTAAGCCCAAGGTACCATTCCTGAAGTGTAGCTGCGGCTGTCGGCTTTCGTGGACCTCTAGGGCGTCCTTGGCTCGAAAAAAAAAAACAGCAACTGGTCCAAGTTTCGTGGCGTACTTTGCTCATAACCTGGTTCGGAAGTTTGTGTGCGCTTTGTCTTGTCCGTTAAGAGGTATTAGCTCGCGTGGAAATACAATTCGGCACCATATCATCTATAAAAACGCAACACTGACACATCCGCAAAATTATACTTAGATATTAGGCCTGTACTCACCGTCATCCGTTGTACCAACATCAAGCACCGCAAGAACGCTCACCGTAGTAAAATTCAATAAAATACAGGGATAAGAATGATCCGCCATTTTAACGCCGGACGCCCCCACCGTCTAGGGACTTTCGTGCTGCCAACTGCCGCGCATCGTAATGTACACGGTGCATCGTAAATAACCGCCATGCTTATCGGCAACATTTAAATTGTTTCAAGTATTGCGCTGTTCGCATCACTGTAAATAATCAATTGGAGATTAATTGCACTTGCCGTTTTTAAAAATCATTAGAATACCGAAATCCGAAAATCCCGAAATCTGAAAAAACGCCGTGTATCAGTCCGTGTTTTTCGAAAAAATTCGACCCGACCGGAAACATTTAGTTAAGACCTTTTACTACTGGAACATGTCGATTTTTACCTAAAACAAAAAAATGACGTAACACAAGCCGTTTCGTTTCGAAGTCGACATTTGCGAAATTTCGAAAAAATCGCCGATGGTCCATTGTTTAGATAAATTTTGACCTTACCCGAAACCTCCAGTTTTTGGGCCTTTTACTCTTAGAACGTCGATTTCGATCCAAAGTGTTTCCAAAGGTTTTTTCGTTGAACGCTCGGCATTTGGCGAAATGTCGTGAAAACATTGCGCTTCGTCGTTTTTTTTTTTTTTTTCGAAAAATGTTCACCATACCTAAAACTCTTAGTTTAGGTCAAGCACTAGTGGAAATGTCGAGGATTTTCGCCTAAAACCAAAAGCTTAAAGTGATGCAATGCACGCCGCGGTCGATTTGTTACGGGGCAGTTTTCGCGCATAGCTTTTCACGCTTTTAACGCGCGTTTCCACGGTCGTTACAACGTGCGTATAATACAGGGTGGGGCAAAAGTAATGTCATAATGTGAATGCGCCATAATTTTTGCAAATGGCGTCAAATGTCATTGTGCTGTGACATTTGTGTTGTAGACAGATAGAGAATTAGTTTTTTTTTTTTATTATTAAGTTTATTGCCAGTTCAACAATTGTACATTGTTATTCATAGCATTGATAAAGTAAGGTACACATGTCATTCAGGATACATAACGTAGATACACAATTATCGTATCAGGTAGTCCTAAAGGATTAACAATGGGTCTTGAGTGTTGGCGGGTTAATCAGTTTTTGTGTTATCCGTTATTATACATACAGATCCTGTGGGAGTTTGCGCTTTAATCTTTTATGCATATTCTTGCGTCCTAGTTTGTAGTGGCGCAGCGCCTTCGCAGTTGGTGATAGTAAGTTGGAACTTTTTGGTGGTTTTCTACAAATATTCTTCTATGGTTGGAATTTTTAGCTCATAATGGAGTTGGATGTTTCGTATATACCAAGGGGCATCAACTGATATTCTTAGTATTTTGTTCTGTAGCACTTGTATTCTGTTGATGTTGGATTTAGAGGCATTGCTCCATATAGCACAAGCGTATGTTGCTAACGGTCGAATTAGGGATTTATATAAAAGTAGAGAGCAGTTGATTTTTAGCGATGATTTTCTATTTAGTAATGGGCACAGTTTTGTTAGTCTAGCGTAGCATAAGTTAATCTTCTTATTAATATGAAATTTCCACGATAAGCGTGAGTTCCAAGTATTTCACCGCTTCAGTGTTGGGATTCCATTCGATGTGTGTGCCGTTTATTACTAAGCTGTCGGGATCTTTAATTTTCCTGAGGGTGAATATTTTGGCTTCACATTTTGCTGTGTTAAGGGTTATGTTCCATTTGATTAGCCAGTTGTTTACTTCATCGACTGCTGATTGAAGCCGAGAGATTGATTGGTTTAGATTCCAGCTTTGTGATATAATCACTGTATCATCAGCGTACATAGCAAGATTTTCTCGTGTGAGCGGGATATCTCTAACAAATATGTTAAATAGCAGCGGTCCCAGCACGCTCCCCTGGGGAACTCCGGGTTTGATTGGCTTACTGTCAGAGACAGTTGAATTGATTCGTACGGCAAAGGTTCTGTTGTCTAGGAAAGAGTAAAGTATCGCTTTAAGAAAGCCAGATATTGGTAGGTGGAGTATTTTATATTTAAGGCCTTCTATCCAGACTTTATCAAAAGCTTTTGCAATGTCCAAAAAGATGGCTGTGGTATACTGTTTGTTCTCATATCCAGTCTCGATTATTTCAACAATTCGTTGAAGCTGATGGCAGGAGAGAATTAGTTGACAACAAGCAATGGAGCGATACACACCTGAAGAACGCGGAATTATTGTTACTGCTTATTTGACCAATTTCCGGTCTGTTGTTTTAACGCAGCGTGAATTTCGTCGTCGTTTTCCTCGTCGTCCTGCACCATGTGCGCGAACAATGAAGCGTATGGCCGAGCGTCTCGTGCAAAGTGGGTCCACTAGAGATGCCGCAAGAAGTGGCCGCCGGCCTCGTATTGCTCGTTCGATCGAGAATATCGCTGCTGTGGCCGAGGACGTCCGAGAGAGTCCACAAACTTCGACGAGACAACGATGCACACAATTTGACATCAGCAGACGTTCGTTGCATCGAATTTTGGTGAAAGACAAAGTGCAAACCATTCACCAATTGCTGCCTGCTGACCGTCCAGTGAGGTTAACTTACTCACGTGCTCTGTTAAACCTGGTGCAAGAAGAGGATGATTTCGTATCCAAAATCATAATGAGCGACGAAACCCATTTCCACTTAAGTGGTTATGTGAATAAACAAAATTCGCGTTTCTGGGGCACGGAGAATCCATATGAAATGCACGAAGAGCCATTGCATCCCCTCAAAGTGACCGTTTGGTGCGGCATTTGCAGTGAAAAGTGATTGGCCCTTATTTTTTTGAGGACGCCGATGGCACCACCGTAACCGTAACTGGTGAGCGCTACGGACGGATGTTAAACCAGTTTTTTTTCCCCCCAAGTTGCTGAATTGGGTCTCCAGCATTGTTGGTTCCAGCAGGACGGAGCAACCGCTCGCACAGCTCGGGCAACGATACAGATTTTGAACCACCAATTTCCGGGCCGCGCGTTCTCCCGTTTTGGCGATTCGAACTGGCCGGCCAGATCGCCAGATCTCACGGCGCCAGACTTCTTCCTTTGGGGCTTTTCGAAATCTCGCGTTTATCACAACAAACCACAAACCTCGCAAGTCTCGAAAGCCAACGTTGAAGAAGAAATCGCCAATTTGGAGCCAGATGTTTTGCGAACAACAATTCAAAATGCCGTAAAACGAGCACAAATGTGCATCAACTCGGGAGGTGGTCATTTGACCGATATCATTTTTTCAACTTAATGTCATCAATTTTACACCTTCAAATAAACTTTCCGTGAAAACAGAGCCCAATTTTTTTCATTTCTAACACAATGGCAGCCAATTCACATTATGACATTAATTTTGCCCCACCCTGTATTAGTACGAAAGTTTCAAAAATTCAGCGCATGCCCGTTAGTATTTATTTGAAGTCTTTAGAAAGGACAGACACATCTACTTTGTCGTCGGGTGAAACGTTATGGCAAAGTATGGATTAATAGAAACTTATTATGATAACAACTTCATTAAATAGATCATATGCAGTCATTTACAAATTTATAGATATGTACAATAACATAGATAATATAAGAAATTTAACATCTTAACATTAAAAATAATACGATAAATACGCTTACGATAAGAGAAAGTATACATGTATCCATTTTAGAGCGATCATAATATTATGTAGTACATAGATGTTCGGAAAACGGTAACTTACATACGTTAATCATAACGACCGTAGACCTCTCCTTTATGTTTATTGCATCGTCCCTGTTACCAAATTTCAATTTTTTTTTTGCAATAGCTAATTCAAAAGATGTAGTTTTTACGCGCGGCTGCACTTAAATCTATAGACAAGCATAGAAGCTGTAGATTACATATTTTACAGAAACTAACTAAATCCTTACCAATTTACGTACAAAATTGCAGTCAAATAAAATTTAATTAAACTATCGGGCGCGTTTCATTCGAGGAGGTTCAGTTTGCTGTTCGTTTTCCTGAGGTGGGCCCGCCACGGTATGATCGTCGTCTCCTCGTCCTCCGAGTGCTGGTCGCCTTTGGTGGACGACGAAATTATGTCGGGCACGTTGTCGGTCTTGATGTATTCCCTGCCGATGTTGTTGTTGTGGTCTTCCGCGAATTTCGCCTTGTCTTCCTGCTGCTGCTGTTGCTGGTACTGTTTCAGGCACTCCTGGGCGTCGTGCACTTTTTGGGATTTGACGTCCTCGATTACTTTGGGGGTGTAAATCGTCGACCTTGAATTAGATCGGTTTATCGTCCGAGACGAAATAATTTCCGACAACGACTTACTTGATTTTGTGCTCGGCCTCCTCCTTTTTCGCGATCAGCTGCCTCTTCCACTGCGGGATCGCTTGCAGCCTTTTCTGTTCGGCCTCGCGTTGTATCTGCACCTCGAGCTCCCTGCGCGCCTTTTCCGCCGCCTTTTTGGCCAACATCTGCCGTTTCCACGCGGGTATGACGTTGCCCGTATTGTCTTTATCCGGTATCTGCGAGCATAAACGGGATTTCTGCAGTAGCAGCAGTAGGGCGCCCGAAGAGCTTCCGCAACGTCTTACCTTTTCGACGAAGTTGTGCGTGGTGAATTGTTTGCTTATTTCCGTGTAGATTTCCTTTTCTTGTAGCTCTTCGACTTTGGCCCTCTCGATTTTCATCTTCTTGATGCCCGTAATGTCCTTGGACAGTTTCAGTTCGGCAATCAAATCGGTTTTCTGCGCCACGTACGATTCGCTTTGGAGGCACTGCAGGCTAACGCTCCTGGTCGGCGCCGACATCGTCTTCGAGGCGATCATCTTGTCGGTTCTTCGTAATTGCACGGAGTTCAAGTCCTGGATGCTGATGGCCGACAGCGGTTGCTGTTGTTTCTTCACCGTGTCGCATGGGACTTCCGGCGTAGACACCTTCAGGATGTACTGGGATTGATCCTTGACCGGTTCCGGTAGCGGCGGCGGCGGCGGACCCGGCGCGTAGCTGATTTCCTTTTTCTCTTCGGCCACCATCAAGGAGGCGTCCTCATACTCCGACCCGCTAAGAACCGACGACGCGCTCGACCGTTTGTCGCTGATGCTCTTTAAATATTCCGATGGCTTAATCAAGTGATTCGAATCGGAACTACCGGGAAAACTCGGCGGAACGAACGGCAAGACGCGCTGCTTGTTCACCAAATTCGGCAAATGCTTGTCGCCGCTCTCTTCGGCTTCCGTGCTTAAACTAATTATCGTCAGGTCCGAGCACGAGGAGGAATTGTGTCTTCTCGAGGCTGAAAAAAAATGGGGGGAGGGAGGCGTTATTAATTCCATTGTTTGCGTTTACGTTAAACGCGAACGCGTTCGCCTCGTCGGCCGTCTTTGTCGGCGGTCACGCGAACGGCGCGGGCGCGACGAAGACGGACGGAGAACGTAACCCACTACGCGTTGTTAATTTTGTAAAAGTAATCAAGTCGAGGTTTAATTGTTAAGTGTTATAATAGTGAAACGATGTGTGCACGATTACCTCTTAATTAAGTCGGATTTGTATCTCGGGCGAACGTTACTCCGACTTTGCTGATTCATCTTCTTTTTTTTTAATAAGGCGCGGGGCTGATGGGGCAAATTTTAATATCGAGCCGTTGCGTCGCGTCGGCGACGATTAGAATATGAATTTCAAATATCTATTTAAGATGAAACATATTAAGGTATAAATGAAAATAGTATTACCCCCAGGTATTTGAACGTAGCGCCGAATTCAATTCGAAGCATTTATTAGAATGATTTATGTAAAAAAAATTTAGTGGCAGTCTTTTGCACGAATTTTTCTCGACGGCATTGGAAATTAATCAGTACGAGGATTTTTTTGGACGTTTTTAAAATGAAAACGGGCAAAAATCTTTATTTCCGGTTCTCCGATTGGGTGGGGCACATGATCGTCACTTCGCGAGGATCTCTAGTTACGAGAATTTCATCTCAAAAAAAAAGCCAAACGGGTGGTAATTTTGAAGCTTCGAATTTTGAGAATCACTTACGAAAAAATCGGCAAAATTTTGAGTACGTAAGACTGCCGCCTTCGAAATATCTTAATTATCCGAAATCGGGTCGGATCGGGCTCGATTTAAACAAATCGTTCTCGTCGATAAATTGCAACACGAAAAAAAATTTGAAAAATAAGCACAAAGTGCAACTGACGAAACGCCAAACGTCGCTCGGCCAAAATGGGCCAAAAAACTGTTAGGCCCGCTAGACCAGTTAAATAGTGGTTCTTAACTGGAACTATACGAAAACTTCGAAAATGGGCGAAAGAAATCGCGATCGTCGACTCTTACAAAACGGTTAAATACCCACGAAACGTTACGAACAAGCAATTGAGGAAAAACGCTCGTGTAATACACAATGTCATTGCCGCGGTGTAATTACGAAATGGCGTAACGGAACTCGTTTAATTATTATAATATAATATATATATATAGTATGTATGATATGTGCGAACGCTCTCCAAATAATGGGAGCGACGCTTTTCACTAAACGGCGCCATTAAAAAAAAACGAGACGTTCGCTCTTTCGCACCCAAAGCTGTTTGTATCTAAAATAATATTACGCGGACACACGAAATATGGTAAAAAAAAAACGATTAGACCGGAAAATGCACGAGGACTACTTACATCTGTTTTAACAGCGTTTTAATTTCGAGCACGCACCAATTATGATGTGGTGCAATATTATACGTCTCAACCAAATTACCATATCCTGCGGAATCGGCCCGAATTTTCGAAACGCTACCGCGTGCGCCTAAATCATTTTAGGTCACGTTAATTGCCGTTTTAAAAGAGATCGCGTAGAAAGTAACCGGTCTATTAAACGGGCGGGTGTGCATTTTCAGTCTTAAACGAACGCATCGCCGTCGCAGTTGTCACTTAAAATTTTGTTTTTTGAACCACGATCGCGATTGTAACGTACAGTCGTGGTCATAATTAATGTCGTATAATACGTCTATAAGGCAGGTTGCCGACGACATTAATTATGTCCACGACTGTACAGGCGAGGTTATTCCAAGTTAAGTCTACTGTTGGTTTCGTATAACTACATCCGAATCGACACCCGAAATTACAAAGTCGTAAAAAAAATGGAATTTTCGTTTGTTTTTGGGAGATTTAATGGCGACCGTTAACCGCCGACTTAATTGCCGTTAATTGCCGTTTTAAAAGAGATCGCGTAGAAAGTAACCGATCTATTAAACGGGCGGGTGTGCATTTTCAGTCTTAAACGAGACGCATCGCCGTCGCAGTTGTCACTTAAAATTTTGTTTTTTTTTTAACCACGATCGCGATTGTAACGTACAGTCGTGGTCATAATTAATGTCATATAATACGTCTATAAGGCAGGTTGCCGACGACATTAATTATGTCCACGACTGTACAGGCGAGGTTATTCCAAGTTAAGTCTACTGTTGGTTTTGTATAACTACATCCAAATCGACACCCGAAATTACAAAATCGTAAAAAAAATGGAATTTTCATTTTTTTGGGGATTTAACGGCGACCGTTAACCGCCGACTTACGTTAATCGTAGCGTTGCTAAACTGGACGGTTTTAAAAACTACCGTTTGGATAAGAAAGCCGAAGACTGCGTCGTGACGATGGCGACGCAGTCGTGCGATTGCAGATCGACGAATTTTCAATCGTCTCAAGTCGATATCGATCGTATCGAATATAAATTAAGTAAAAATACTGAAGACGATCGAGCTGACGGAAATGTCTTACAATATGTCTTAAATGCTTAAACCGAGTCCTCTATCTTTTTCCACAACTTTTTGGACACCCGCTATAAGTCCTTTTGGTCAACGATTAAACTCTAAGACAAACTAAGCGATCGATGCGATCAAGTTATTTGATCGCACGGTGCAAACGATAGCTTTTCAATTGGTTCAGAAAAGAGAGAAATCACGAGGAAGAGCATTCGAGAATTAACAACAAATCCGTCACGTGCGCGCACGGTATGATAAGATACCTACCGTACATAATTTTATCGAATGCGCAATTCCCGATTTCTCTAACTTTCGCCCGCTGATTGTTCTTCAATTACGTATTTATTGAAATACGTTTGCCGCGTATAAAAGCGGATATTCTAATTGATCGTGTTTAATGCGCGCGAAATTTTCTAATGTTATTGTTGGGAAAATACTCACACAGGGCCGACATTGTCCTGCACATCCCCTTCACGATGTCCGACGGCTTCAGGGTTGGCTCCTCGACGACCTCGACGATTTCGGAGCCCGCGACTTCCGGTTCCGATTCATTTGACGTGGACGAAGAGCTCGGAAGCGGCGGCGGAGGGGGCGGCGGCGAGGTCAGGTCCACGGGAACGGAAGTGATTCTCTTGAGCACTCGATTGTTGTTGTTGTTGTTGTTGTTGCTGGCGCTTTTTGGCGGAAGCGAGTGTCTGACGGCCAACTTCGATTTTCCGAAGTCCTCCTCGGAACTTAACGTCGACGGGGTCGAGGATAGGCCGCTCTCGGCCGACTCCTTCTTCTGGGACTTCTTGTCTATCTTCTCGTATTTCTGCGGCTTGGGGAGGAACTCGTTCGTCTTTTTGTTCTCTTTCCTGTCGGACTTGTCTTTAGCTGGCGTCAGCTTCACTATGACGTTGCAGGCGGAGTTCGCGGAGCTCGCCGATCCCGAACGGCTGTGCGAACCGGAATCCCTGGAGCGGGAGCGAACGTTGGAGGCGCGCTCTTAATCTTGGACTGGGCCTCGTCGTGCACCAAGTAGATGTCTTCGTAGTCGTGGTCGTGGTCTCCAGAACGTTCCGACAGTTCGGACGAGGAGAGATTCTCATCTGACCCGGCTCCACTGCTGCTGGAGTGCACTTCGACTTTTACTGCAAAACAGATCGTTTCAGTTGCGTTACGTTTTAAGTGGAATCGGGCGGTAGGTGGTGGCGGTAATTAGTGCAACCGATGCACACAATTAAAACGAGCAAGGGACCAACCCGCTCCAGTTGCCGCCGCCGCGATCATCGTTTCGTGCAAAAGAAAGTGCAATTTAATAACGACCGGTTACTTGTGCGTTGTAATTTTGTCGTTTAATGTGTAAGAAAGTGTGTTTATTGCCGTTTTGTGGGGCAGTATTTGGGATTTTCGAGGTTAAAAGTTCATTCAAATCCATAAACTACGGAAGTTTTTTTTAATGGTTACCGGAAACGAAATGGAACCATTTTAAGTATGAGTGCGATTTATGAATTTGACGCGATAAACTGCGGTGCTCACCGGTAAGGGCAGAGAGAGGAGGCACCGTTAGACGTTTGCCTAGGCGCCGATCGTGGATCGAATAAATCTTTGACGCGGTTATAGACGACTTCCTGCGGGTTGTGTAGATAGAACGAGTCGCCGTTGATGCTGTCGCCTAAGCTGCTATCGGAGCTGCTGGAGATGCTAAAACGAGAACCATCGGAACGCCTTAATTACCTACGCACTTCAATTTCGCTCACCTATGTCTATGGGTGTTCATCGGGTTGATGTAAAGACCATCCTGGGGCGCGTGGGCGGCTTCCAAGCTGCGGCTCGTTAAAGGTGGATGCAAATAGAACGGCTCCTGGTTGCTGTTGTTGTTGTTGTTGCAGCTCCCCATTGTTTGTTTGCAACTGGAACAGTCGCCGTTTACGGCGCCCTAAAATAACACGTGACGAACGATCGGCAAAATTTGACGCAAAGCGCGAATATCTTACCCGCGCCCTTTTCGACTGTTCGGTTTTCCTGGTGCACGAGCACCCGCACTTGCCATTAGTGACCTCCGATTCCGAATAATTGGGAGTGGTTCCGTGTTGGACCAACACGTTCAGGCACTGAAACAAAAGCAAGCACGTACATCAAATCCGATTTAGCGCGCTTCCGTGGATAATCGCGTTTTGTTCTCGCAACGAGCGAGCGTCGCACCTCGACCTGCTGATTTTCGGCGGCGTCGTTGATCGGACTCTTCCCGTACTTGTCCAGGGACAATCTGGCGCCGTGCTTCAGCAGCCAGCGCACCGTCTCCAAGTGGCCCTGGATGCGGCGAAATGCAACGGCGTGGCCCCATCGCCGTCTCGGAGGTTCGGGTCCACACCTTGTTCTTGGACCTGAAACACGATGCGAGGTTCACCTTACTTAATGCGTACATTTTCGTTTTACCATTATAATTTAATAACGATCGACCTCGGCCTCGAATTTTTTCGAAACGAACGTCGGTTTTTCCTAATTTCCTTGCACGTCGAATGGCCACGTCGACGGCATAAAAATTATCTTGGTTTTACAACATCTTGAACAATTTTGATCAGGTTTGCTTAAAAATCGATAATCGGCAGTTGCGCAAGTTTTTTCTCATCGCGAATGTCGTCGCGAAAGTGAAAAACAGTTTTTTGGCCGGCAGCACATGGACACTACCATTTGGTTATCGAATAAAATTTAGTCAATTCATATTTCCCAAGCCCATATCGGCAACGTTTCGCCAAAACATCAAAAGGGTTCTCGATAGGTTTTTTTTGGGTCGTGTTAGTGAAAAACAATCAATTACCTTGTTAAGCTGCGATCGATAGGCAACCAATCTTACAATTGACGGAACGCGCGGAACGATTGTGACGCGCCCAGTCAGCCTAGCCGTCGACGCACAAATACTGAAATATCTTGGGCATTCGCCCCGTTCGTATACGGTTTTTGCGAGCTGCACATAATTTTACCTACATGTAACTAACGTTTCTAGAAAAACGAGAATAAATTTCTCTAAATCGCGGTCGGTAATACTGCCGAGGCGTTCCAAGAGTCGAGCGTTATATAACTGTACGTAATTGAAACGAACGAAGAACTCACAAATTGCTTCGTATAGTTGTTTTATTGTTTTATTTAGAAGCGGCTTACCATCCATTTGACGCAGTTAAGGCAGCCCATTTGACTAGCGGCGTGGATTGGAGCCATGCCGTCCTTGGCCCTGACGTACAGGGAACCCCCGGCCTCGAGGACCAGGAATTTTAGCACGTCCAGGTGTCCTTCCTGGGCCGCCAAGTAGACCGGAGTCACGTCGTTGTCCATTTGCGTGTTCGCACTGAAACAGACGCATACTTTAAGGTTTCCTATTTGTTCCTTCTGTACAGGACCAGTTTCAAAATTAACACGTTCACTGCCGATGACTCAACTGTTAAGTAACACGCAATGCTTCACTTTATTAGTCGGTAGTGCTTCGACTTCCGATAAAGTTTTAAAATTTTTAACACGTTTTCCATTTATAATTCTTCGTCTTAAATTTTTCTGACAAAACAAGGGTTTTTTACGTTCCCCATACTCGCTCCGTAAACGAGTTGCGACTGAAATATTCCTTACTCGCCCATTAAAAACAAATAAAACGGCAATGTCACAATGACAAATGGCGAAAGCAAATGTTCGTCGCGTCGGTCTGGTTATGAAAACCCATTTTGCGAATATTGTAGCACAAAATGTAACAGTCAAAAAATTAATACATTTACCTGCCTTGACATTTTAGATAAAAGCCGCCGTTACAGATATACACCTAAATTTAATATATTTATGAGCCTTTCGAAATTAATTCTTCATTTTCGACCACCCCGCTCTCGCGTTCGGTCGAAACATATTCTAGCTGACGCAACCTGTCGTTTTTATTCAGATAAAAAATCGAAATTATGCGTAACGCGCGAACTAACGGTTGCAAAAAAAAGCTCAGATGTTTTAGAACTTCAACGAACCCGAAACCGCAGCAAAGAGGGCCAAATAAGTTCAACAAATTCTTAGCGACCTTTTCGCAACTTCTCTCTACTACCTAAAATTATTTATAGACGTTAAGAGAAATAAAATGTCAGTCATTAACGTAAACAGTCGTCTTCCTGTAAAATTTGAGGGATTCGATAAAAATCAAATTAATGTGCACGTCGTCGTTCGACATCAGTTCGTTTCGTAACAATTGTAATACGCCGACGACATTTCGAACCTTTTCGTACTGTTTTTCAATTATAAAAACAAATATCTTCCTACCGACGAACGACCCTGATTCGAGCGCATGCATAGGTACCGTAACTTGACATCTGTTATATACGTGTATCGAATTCCATCGACAGATTTATGATTGTGTGGTACGTTGATTGAATTCGGATCTGTTAGTTTTATAGCCCGACACGCTTCACCTTTACCTACAACGCCGTCAATTAAAATCCTAAGTTTGGATCGACGAAAGATTTACGATTGGGCGCGCATTCAAATCGAACCGCCGAAACCTTGCCTTGATCGCCCTGGCGACGAACATTTCGAAAATCGCTCTTAAAATCAAAATTACGAGAGGTAATTTAAATAAAATCACGGAACCCACAATTAGCGATACAGTAATAAAATTAGCAACGTCGTAACGAGGACGTGTGAAGCGCACGTGACAAGTGTCTAACTTGCCTCCCTCCACTAACCCAAAAAGGACACAATTTTATAAATGCAACGTAAAATAGCGGACTTTTTCGACAACGTAGCGGCCTAAGTGCTGTTCATGTGTTTTTCGGGTTCGTCGTCTACGAGATCGTTAAAATCTCCAACGATTGTAGCTGTTCGCGTTGCCTAATTTTAACGACAAGGAAGTTTAACGAACTAATTCAATAATTGCAGTATTATGTAACGTTTTATACGTATTTAGGGTTAAAATAGTTCGTTCAGGTGGATAAATAATAAAGGATTTAGGTAATATTAAAGAGACAGATGTAAATTTATTAGTAGCCGTCCAGAAAATTTTAAAAATTGTTGTTCTTGCGGCAATAAGTTTTACTCGTACATTTTTCGGGTTCGTCGCTTACGTGATCGTTGAAATCTCCAGCGCTTGTAGTTGTTTGCGTTCCCTATTTTGATAACAAAAAAGTTTAACGAGCTAATTTAATAATTGTAACATTATATAACGTGTTATGCGCAGATCGTAACATTTAGGGTGTGAAAGTAGTCCCTTCAGGTGGATGATTAATAAAGAATGTAATATCAAAGAAACCGATTTTCATCGAAATATGTTCTACGATGTTAACCGACCACAAAATTTTATAAATGTTATATTCTTGTACTTACAATAATTAAATACGTACATATACAGAGTATGTCTGAATACGACGCGATGCTCGACCAGAGATTCCTGAACTAAAATATGCCGATCTACCACAATTTACCTATATTCCAAATTGAATCCTTTTCAAGCCATTATAACAATAATTTTTTCGAAATAACTTATTAACGACTTAACTTAAAAACTTTAAATTTCGGCACCTACACGTGTTGTTGCAGTTAAGGCTAACAAACATACAGGCGCCTCACTCGAATTAACACACAGGGTGTTTATTTTCAGGCGCCACGACCTCAATTTTTCTTACCAACCACCTTTTTACGTACACGTAAGTAACCGATTTTTTTGGGAATGTTTTTCGAAAGACAGGTTAATTTAGTAACTTTTATTATCGTTACAAAAATTTAATATCTTGCATGGTTTCTCCATAAATGGTCAATTTTCTTCATGATAGGACCTACTTGTAATGAACGTAAATTTGGACGACTGTTGCAAAAGCGACTAATTCTTAAAGCAAACGCTCAAAATGGCCACCATTAACTCGTTCGCATAAAGAAATCTGCGCAAAAAGTTGCAACACCTCACCATCGGCTTTCGAAATTTCAAAAGGTTACCTTCAACTTCATGCGCATTGGAATTGTTCTATGGTGGCCGTTTTAAACATTTGCTTTAGCCACGGTCATTTAACTTTTTCACCTATTTGCAGTCGTTGCACGAAAAATATCCATTTATGGAGAAATCGTGCAAGAAAGTAAATTTTTATAAGAGCAATAAAAGTTTTTAAATCGACCTGTCTTTTGAAAATCATTTTCAAAAGAGTCAGTGGCGTACGTATAAAAATGTTGTTGGCGAAAAGGTTAGGCTATAACCTATAAAAATAAACACCCTGTGTGTGTTAAATCGAGCGAGGCGCCGCGCGGTTTGTTAGCTCTTTGTGTATCAAATTTAAAGTTTTCAAGTTAAGTCGCTAATAAATTATTTTGAAAAAAGTATAGGCATGCGATAATGCCGCCCTTAAAGGGGCCGTATCTCGAAAAGAGTACAATTTGGAATATAGGTGAGTTGTGGCGAATCGACATATTTTTAGCTCGGGAATCTGTATATCTTGTATAAATTTTACTCGTACATTTTTCGGGTTCGTCGTCTGCGCGATCGTTGAAATCACCAACGATTATGATTGTTTGAATTGTGTATTTTGACAACGAAAAAGTTTAACGAACGAATTCAATAATTACGGTATTCTACAACGTGTTATACATAGATTTTAATATGTATAATTGCCACAAGATCACGTGAAATTATTTAATTACATAAAATTAGTTAATGACCGCGATTTTTTAACGTTTCTTTATTTTTTCTGGAATGATTAACACCTGTTTACGTCTATCTTACGCGTCTTTCTCAATTTCGTAATAATTATAACCGTTTCCTTGCAATTTCGCATTAAAGAATCATCGTCGTTTTGATAGAAATTCGGCAGAGACACGGAATCTGGTTGCGAAAAATCGAGCGTTTATCCTACGTTCAAAAATTAAAATAACCTTCAACGAGATTATAAAACTCAAGTTACGTCCGCGATCGAAACGAATTAAACGACGTTTGATTGCGAATGCGCGATAAGTACCTAATCTTTTTTTTTGTGCAATTTCTACCGTTCGTAATAAATTGTAATTGTCGCATCTTGCGGGAATAATGGTACCGCGCACTTAAATGGTAAGGCTGTCCGTTCGTTCTTCATTGCCCGTCTCGTGTCCATCTCAAGTGACATACTTTTACCGTCCGGTCGTTCGATTAGGAATTAATTTTTGTGCAACACATTCGACGTTTTTGTCGCACGAATTGAATTAAGTAATCGCCATGCACACTTGCCCAGCGCCCGCTAATTACTTCCATTTTCATTTATAATGAACGCAATCCGCTTATTTATCGTACTTACTTAAACGAAATTTATGTACGATCTTCAAAGAAGAAAGTATGTAAATACTAAAATGTTCATGCTTTCTAAATTCGAATGAGAATTAAATTCGAACTCGACAACGTCGACGTTCGAACAAATAATTACGACTACGCGCGCGCCGCGGCGCGCGCCGCGGAAAAATACGAATTTCCATACGCCGGACGACCCCCGAACAAAGCGAAAACTTTTCCAGTTTTTGCGCGACAACGTTTCGTAAGTCATTTACGATACCAGAAGTGGTCGTTATCAAATGTCGGTTAACGTTGCGACGAAACGAAATTTTATTAACCTTTTCGTGTTTTAATTTTAGGGTCAGGCGGCTGTCTCGTAATATCGGCATTTTAAATTGCCGATTAACAATCGAAACGTTAAAAAAATAAATTGGAGAAGCGCGAAAATTATTTTGTTAAGCAAACGAACAAATTTAAAAATACTTATACGGGGTGTCGCGAAATTGTCGTTAAAATATACGGGGACGAGCGAATCGCGTGAAATGGCTCTCGAATGGCCTCGGAGACGGCCCCGCCTGTTTGTTCGTTGTTTTTTTTGTCAATATACCACCTTTAAATATTTTTTTTGTTAGATATAAAAGCAAAGTTGCCGTAAATCTTCGCACGTGTTTCTTAGCAAGATGTTTAAAAATTAATAGGGGGAAAAAACCAAAGAAACCAAAACCGAATCGAAACCGGCTCGCTTATCGTTTAAAAAACATAATTGACGTCGATTTAGCTCGTTTAAATTAATCAGTTACGCGCGGCCGATCTCGCAAATGCAATCTATTTGTAGGTATAAAGAAGGTTTCCTAATAATTGAGTGCTTTGAACCTGTTTTTCGAAATTAGACTTTTTAACAATTAAAAAGAAATAAAATCGTTTACAATTCAAGCGGTGCGTGAAAAATTAACTAAAATAGTTAACTTAGCAGTGCGATGGGCGCGGGTTCGAATCCCGCGGCGACCATAAAAACTTTAACATCCGACAACAGCGTCTGAATGCAAACACCGATAGCAATAAAAATAAATAATTTCATTAAAAGAGTCCGCACGCTTAATCAACAACTAAACAGTTAAAATATATAATAAAACGAGCCGATTATCGCACTTCAATAAAAAGTTATTAAAGCCGATTTAAGCAACAGTTTAGTTTGGTTCAATTGGTCGCTAATTAAATTATTATATTAAAAAGCGGTTATTTTTATCGATTTTATTGATTTAATTGTAAAATTATTTTGTAATGGGATGCGTAATCGGCAGTTAACCTCGCCCCCATTTCCGGATTTCGAATTGTTTTTTCTTCACGCATCCCGGTTTCGTAAGCGCGTTTAGGCGTCGATATTTTCGAATAGTTACAACAACGAATTGATCGAACGAATTGCATGTAATACTACAAATTCCTCGTTTAATTAGTGATAATAACATAATTAGGAGTTGCTATCGGAATTTGATAAAGGTTAACTGGCCGTCAATAAATATTAACGATCGGAACCCGATTGCATAATCGCTCCGCACATTATTGTTCGGTAGTTATCTGTCAATTAATCTTCCTTTTAACGAGACGGTTACATGTAGAATATCCTTGGACGAGCGAGGAGTTATGTTCCATTTGATTGAAACCGTGCACATCGTCAATTACTAGTTGTTTATGATAAAATAACTAGTTGTAGGTATTTAAAAGACCTTGTTAAAATAAATAAAAGTTTGTGTAAATAAGCTGAAATAATTGAACAATTGTTACAGAAAATAGGACCTTCGATCTGAGGATATGAGCACATTTGTCGTAAATTTGAATGACCACCATGTATTGCGGAAGTTGTGACCGAATCATCAGCTGTGCTTAACAGGAACAAAAAAAAGGCGGAGATTCGCCGACTAAAATAGATTTCAAAATCGACGCTTGCTACACAGTTGTTTTAAGATAACTTCCGATATAGTAAATTTATTAGGGCATTATTTATAGACACTCTGTATATCTAATCATGTTTTTTTAGAATCCTATTATATTATACATATGAATAAAAATTTTATTAAATTATTTTTGGTAGGGAATCATTTCGCCAATGAATAAATCTTTTTTTATTTTAAAAACGTAGATTTAGACCTTTTTCTGAGGTCTTCTCTGGTTGTTTTTAATATAAACTGTGAAAAGATGTAAGATTATATATATAAAAAAAAACTCAGAACGTTTCAGAAAAAGGTCGAAATTAGTTTTTTAAGTAGGAAATCAGATTTTTCGTTGGCAAAGGGTGTTAAAAATGAAATAAAAAACGCCGAAATGAATACCCCAACATTTTTTACTTTAAAAACATATATTTCGACATTTTTCTGAGATCTTCTTCGCTGTTTTTCTAATATAAACTGTCGTTAAGTCAGATTATATTTAAAAATATCGAAGCGAAGACCTCAGAAAAGACCGAAATCGGTTTTTGAAGTGGAAAATAAGATTTTCGTTGGCGAAAGGCAAAGACAATAACAAAATAATTTAAATGAAAAACACCAAAAAGAATTCCAAATATATATATTTTTACTTTAAAAACGTATATTTAGACCTTTTTTCTGAGATCTTCTTTGGTTGTTTTTAATATAAACTGTGAAAAAATGTCAGTTTAAACTTAAAAAAAAACCTCAGAACATCTCAGAAAAAAGGTCGAAGTACGTTTTTTAAGTAGGAAATCAGATTTTCCACTGGCGAAGGGTGTTAAAAATGAAATAAAAAAACGCCGAAATGAATTCCCAACATTTTTTACTTTAAAAACATATATTTCGACATTTTTCCGAGATCTTCTTCGCTGTTTTTCTAATATAAACTGTCGTTAAGTCAGATTATATTTAAAAATATCGAAGCGAAGACCTCAGAAGAAGACCGAAATCGGTTTTTGAAGTGGAAAATAAGATTTTCGTTGGCGAAAGGAAAAGACGATAACAAAATAATTTAAATGAAAAACACCAAAAAGAATTCTAAATATATATATATTTTTTTACTTTAAAAACGTATATTTAGACCTTTTTTCTGAGATCTTCTTTGGTTGTTTTTAATATAAACTGTGAAAAAATGTCAGTTTATACTTAAAAAAAACCTCGGAACATCTCAGAAAAAAGGTCGAAGTACGTTTTTTAAGTAGGAAATCAGATTTTTCGTTGGCAAAGGGTGTTAAAAATGAAATAAAAAACGCCGAAATGAATTCCCAACATTTTTTACTTTAAAAACATATATTTCGACATTTTTGCGAGATCTTCTTCGCTGTTTTTCTAATACAAACTGTCGTTAAGTCAGATTATATTTAAAAATATCGAAGCGAAGACCTCAGGAAGAAGACCGAAATCGGTTTTTGAAGTGGAAAATAAGATTTTCGTTGGCGAGAGGCAAAGACGATGAAAAAATAATTTAAATGAAAAATGCCAGTTGTACTTTATAACCACACATTTCGACTATTTTTCTGAGGTCTTCTTCGGCGTTTTTTAATATAAACCGTCGTTAATTATCAGATTATATTAAGAAAAACACCGAAGAAGATATCCGAAAAGGTCGAAGTATATGTTTTCGAAGTAAAAAATGAGATTTTTCATTGACGAAAGGTGTTAAAAAAAAGCAAAACAAAAAGAATTCCAAACGTTAATTAATAAAAATCTCTAAACAGAAGGAGATAAGTTTAATAATGCAGGTACCATAAAAATGATGGCCGTTCTATTGTTTTGACCGGCGTGTGTATAGATCATTTTGAGCTTTACATTTTCTAACAAGTACGTTATAAAAAATACGAAGTTAAAGTTTACCTGAAACAGTCCGATTAATTTTTAATCGTCCGACTTTATCTAATTTTAAGTATATATAAAGGGTGATCCAAAATGAGTAGGTACTACTTTTCATATAAAGCCTGTACATTAGTATTAGTCATTTATGTTTGCTAGAAGTAAAAGAGGAGAATAATCATGGTCCACACGTTCAGAGGGCTGTTAATAATAAAATCATTAAATTGGCCGGAACTTTGAAATGAGAAGAAAAGAGTACTTGGAAAACCTTTCAGATAAGATGAAACTCTACATCGTTGGCAACATCGTAAAAACGGGCGTTCGTAAACGATTGAAAAATGTTGAAAATTTCGAGTTTGTCACAATTGAAAAGCTTAACGCCCTATATACTTGCAAATGCATTAAGCGTTTACTTACGTAACGAAAACCGGTGGTTATCGAGACCGGTTTCGACAAAAATCGAAGAAAAATGAACATCGATAGTATTATAATCGCGAGAAGAAAGTGGCTAATCGATCCGTTTGTTTGTATGTTAGGCCGAAAGAAACGAAAGGCGCAGTTAGAAATTTGTGTAAACAAACGAGCGCGTTGTCGTGCATTAAATTAAGGCTGCCCGAACAATCCTTAATAATTAAGCGTCGCGTATTTACGTCGACGGCGCGTGCGTTTTTCGTAGGCAATTGAAAGTGTTTAAGATAATCGAGAAATTAACGTTAACCGGATCCGACCAACGCGTCCGTAACGCGGCGGCGATCCCCTGGTTTTTAAGACGATTATTATAAGCGTCGAAATTGAAATCCTCGATCGACGAGGAGTCGGGCCATCTATTTACATAAAATTGCCTTTCACTATTACTCGATTTATTTATGAGCCGCATTAGTTGGAGCATTAAGATTCTATTCTTATTAATTGTAATCGGAACTTTCTATTGGGTTATATCGTCTAAGTACTCTTATTTTTCTGTTAAATAACGATTTATCGGTAAGCCTCTCCAAATTTCCCAGATCGGTCTTTCGTAAGACATTCTTTTTGTTTCTTTCGTTTTGTCAAAACGAGTTGTTCTAGAGAATGGACCACCACCGCGAATTTAATTAAACAATTACAATTATTATATACTGTTTAAGAAAATAACTGGAAACTTCTCAATTGTAAACTTTGATGATTAATGATAGCGTATCGAGCACGACTTCGGATTAGTGGGTCGCTTATTAAGCGTGTATATCTCTATACTAGTAAAATTAATTTCGGAGAAAGTAATATCAGCCGGTGGCCAATATAAACAATGAAACAAAACCGTGCCAATGTCAATGTTTCAAAACGGATTTCTATGTGATTTTGTGTCGGTCACAAATCAATTCGGCGTTTTGAGTGTTTTCGTACGTCTCGAATGTCGACAGTTTCGAGTGGACGCTCGCGTCCCAAATATGCATTAAAAGTCAGTTTTCGACAATTTTACAAGCGACGCTCCGATTAAATTAGGACGAGTTTTCGGAAAACTTTGTGGGAGTTATCGCGCGTTAACAGAAAATGCAATCGATCACAACCTATAATTCGAATTTCGCCGTTTTAAGTTCGATGGAACGATCGAATTTGAGTATTTCTATTTTTGTCATCGATTTGAAGAAAGATTATGCTAAATTAACGGTTCGTAAAAAATTAAATTTATTAAAGACTCATATGTATATGTAAGTACCAAAAGGTACTTTCTGCGGAACCTTCGTAAATTTTATTCGTACATTTTCGGGTTCGTCGCTTACGCGACCGTTGAAATCTCCAGCGTATATGGCTGTTTGCGTTGCCTATTTCGACAACGGGAAAGTTTAACGAACTAATTTGATAATTTCAATCACTCTGCGACCGCACTTTATAAACAAATATTCAGACCAACCCCGTCGTTTGTGATTGTCTAGTGCAGAGCACAATTTCCAAACGACCAAATACAAAATCCTAGCGTTTCAAAACAAGCTCCTCCGCGTCGCTTTAAACGCTCTCTGGTTTGTCAGTGTTGAATTAAATGCAAAACTCGTTGTCTTTTGTGCTGTTGCGCAAGCAACTTTACGAAATAGATGACAAGTGACATGTCGTTGTACTGATCGTACACAAAATGGATATTAAAATAAAACTTCACATTAAACAGTCGGCTTGTTGTTATTATTAATCCATTCACTCATAAGTAATCTTAACAGGTTATGGGCCCAGTTGCGTCGACAAATCAAGTCGGAGGTGAGCGAAACGTGGCGTGAACAACAGTTTTTCTCAACAGTCAAAAACTAACGTGGGACCACATCGACAGGACAAACCGACATTTAAAAAAATCCACATAAAACATAAAGATGTACGGCACCTACCACGAGAAAATTGGGGGTCGCCGTTGCCTCTTTCGCTAAATCTTCCCCGTCCACCTCCAAATGACATTTTGACGACAAACGATTGTTACAATGATTTTTTTTAATCCAAGTTTCTCGATCAATAACATTTAAAAAAATGATGTCGTACGTAAATCAGCGATTCTCAACTCGTGGAGTGCGGCCGCCCTTTCGGTGGCGCGTGACATCTCTATGATGGGGTCGCAACGAAAAAACCATTAATTTTAATAAAAGCATGAAAAATTATTTCAATCGAAAGGCACCGTTCGCTGCACAAAAATACAGCGCCCGACCGATAAAAAATTCGACATTTTTTTTTAATACGCACCGTAGGTGTGTCGCTCGTTTAAATTCCAAAAATCGATTTGCCCCCGTAATTATCCAACTTCCTGCGCTAAAAACAAAACGACGTTGATTTGTGGACGACGCACTCGACCGCGAATATAATTTCATAAATACTGTAATTAAAAAAAAAAAAACGACGGACCGCGCGCGCGCCCAAACAATAATTACACAGTTAGTCAACCCTGAAATGAAAATTTCCTCGCTCGTCATCTTTTAATCGGTCGCCGACTTGAGGTTTTATTTTTTAACAATTATTATTTTTAACGCGCGACGATAAAATCGTCATTTATTTATTTCGAACCGAAATCAGGTTGGCCCGTAAAAGAAGGTATCGATAAACCGATGCATTTTTCGATGTTATCGGCACTAAAAAAAAAAAAAAAAAACTGGGGCAGCCAGTGATCGTCGACCGGTTCGCGTTCGGGGTCAGGAGAAAAAAAACAAAAACGACGAACTGCGGGTTCAATATTGTTGCGCAACAACAACCGCGTGACATTTGATTAATACGCCGAACGTTACGTCGCGTCGGAAGAATTTTCCTAAAAACGCACACGTATTTCGTAAGTTACTCTCATTAGAATAATAAAAAAATTTACCATAGGTCGCCCCTACTCGTGGACATTTGCATTTAGAACGGCTTCGGCGTACAATTAATAAATTGCAGGTCCCTTTGACAGCTGCCCGTTTCCTTATTATTAACTGTAATTAGCGGCGAAGGAAAACTAGTTCGCAGAACCGACACATAATACGCCGAAAACAAAAATTCATAATAATTATCTGTACAGATAAATGTAGCTTTTACTAGGCGTACCTTCGCGTTGAAATTTCCACCGGTTTGACCTTTTGCCGGTCCAGATCTTGCATTTTACAATTTTACAATCAAACCAAAAATGCCATCTTTGGATTTTAATTGTCGAGCAACGTTGTCAATCGAATTGTCGGCTCGACTAGTGAAAGTTAAATATATATTTTTTTTCACCTAAAAGATGATTTTCTTGCCGAAGCCCAATTGTCGACGAGTTTGGTAGTTGTTGCGGCACGTTTAGAATTACAATCTAACAGAAAATTCACTCCCTCGCAATGGCCTATAGGACGTAACGTCAAAACTCGCCCGGGTCCAGATTGAGGTATTCAAACTGCACGTAAAAATGTTAGTAACGTTTCGAGTTGTCGATCGGTAACGTTTAAAAGTTTAGGCCGGTCCTATGTGCGCCCAATTAAATAACAACACACGCACGTTCCATGTGGAGAAACGATGTTAATCTTCAATTTTGTAAACGCGCGCATTAATTATAAACAATAAATTAGCGGGGTCCACTTTCGATTAATAAATATACATGAGAACGGATTCGAACACAAACAGTCACAACGGACTTATCGTTACGTAAGTCGGCCCACGCTCGTCACAAAATTCGGCCCGATAAATGTATCGCGCAAAAAAAAATTGGAAGCGAACGGCGGTGTCTCGGGTCCTTGAAATTGCTGCACCGCCAGCTGAAGATAAACGATCGCGGATTGTACAATCTTTTCTTATTCGCATTCTGATCGTCGATCAACTTGGGCACGGTTCGTTCTCGGAACGTCGCGCGGAAGAGGAGGCCTCGATTCCGGGGCCATTCCGATTTTTATTTACAGTTCGAAAGAAGCGCTTCCTGGTAGGATCGGGGGCAATTTAAAACGGGCCGATCGTTTATATGGTCTAATTGTGAAAATAAAGCGCGGCACGGAATTCGACTTTCCGGCGGCGCCCCGTATGTCCGCGAGAAATTTTCCGGTTCCCCCTTGTAATAATTTTCTAAATTTCGACGGCGGCGTTTGCTTAGGTTTCGTGGCCAATTTCTATCGTAATTTGCAGTTTATTATTTTTTGCTTCGATAAGCTTCGAAAGTAACCAGGTGTCGTGTTAAATAATGTAGAAAAGACCCAAATCTCTGTTCGCTTTCGTGTAAATCGTATTGAACGTTTTACTATGTGGTTGTAAGAGAAAAAAATGGAACAGAGCTATTATTACTTAAATCAAATATATATAATTTCAGAATAGTTAGTTTCGAAACACATTTAACAATTTAATATAAATAGGTACTGTAGTGTTGCGTCGTAATAAGTTCTACGTAAACTTTCCCAAGTCGGCGTTAGTTTAAAATATTTATATATATATATATATATATATATATATATATATATATATATATATTAACACCGTTTATCGACAAAAACAAGAAAATCGAAGCCGTTTCGCTGTAATATCGCAACAGTAACGATTGGCGCCCAACGTGGGACAAAAAAATTAATAAATTTAGGCATTTTTTTTAGAAACAGTCTGAAGTTTATCGTGGTTTTCAATGCGATCAAATCAAACACTTAAGCGTCGCGTTTTTGACAACCAATAAAAAAACTTCAGGTAGGTAATGTGTAAATAAATTTTCTACTATAAATCTACTATACTCGGCGTTTATTTCGACGTTTCAATTCGCACATTGGCGGGTTAATTATATGCACGAAGTGGCTTAAGACGTTGGTTTCAAGCCGAAATTTCGAAAAAGCTTACCATTAGAACGACGAACATTACATTTGATAGTTTTGTGCGGCTAATCCATTTTTATTACTCACGATTAGTTAGATTCTATTTCTGATTGCATTTTTGGTAAAAAAAAATATTAAAAATATTCGACAACCACAAAACGGAGAAACATAAAGGACGGCAATTATTCCGGGGGCGGGGGGGGGTCGAGGGAGAAAAAAAACTCCCCGACAGTCAGCAGTTCGCCACGCGGAACATCTTAAACTTGCAACCCTCCCGCGTGGACACTCGAAAACGTTGCATCGGCACAACAAATTAACCCTTCGGCGTCTCCCGTTAACTCGACGAACACCTTCATCACGACTGAAAATTTTTTTATAGAGATAAATTTCAAATGGACGCGGAAATTGCGAACTGTCTAAATTATACGGCGTATTGTCTCCGAATCTTCTGCATAATTTCGTAATTCCGAAAAGCTTTCGATTCGAATTAATACGGCGGAAGCAGACAAAGGGCGTTTTATTCAATTGATTGTTGCGAGAAGCGGAGCCGAAATTTATTCGGCGCATTATAATATTATTATTACGATGTGAATCGAATTAAGATAATTACGTTTATGCAACGTTTCCCGCGACAGGTAAAGATTCGAATCGAACCCGAAATCGGCCGCGGGCGGCGTGCGAAGAATCGTCGTTATTGGAAATTATCGCGAACCCGAAGAAAATCAAACAGCCGAACGCAGTTTATTTTCGATCCATTTCGTCGGCTACTCTTTCTAATAATAATTGGGGGCTCTTATCGTAACAATAATTTCTCGTATTAAACACGCTATTAGTGGAAAGTAGATTTGAAAAAAAAACACATTAGCAACGGATCCGTGTTAATTAAAAGTAATTAGCGGGTATATGCACTAGTAAATTTAATAACACGCGCTCCGGAATTAGCTTTCCTATTTTTACGTTTTTTTTATGATTTATTAGATTTCGTGTTTGGATTAACACGCTAAGCTTTATGTGGTTAGTAGTACGGATTAATGTTTGGCCCACATTTTTATGGTCGCGTGCCGGTCCCGATCCCGGAAGGGCCGATTAAGCTCACCTTATCCTGGAGCCGGCGTGGCGGTGCTTCCTCCTGGACGAGCTGTTGCGGCACACGACCTTAGCCATCGCGCCGAAAATCGTTCCGAGCTTTTTCCTATCGAACGACACGAGTAAATTTTCACTGGAAATTCACCGTAAAACGATACGCGCACATGTTTCGCCGACGCTTTGCTCAGCTGCCGACAGTTAATACGGTACTGGCATGGTTAGGTAAGTTTTGTATTTAGAACTCGTAACGTAAGAAAGTAGCCGTTATTAGTAATAGTGAAGAAGAGCTGGTGGGGGAGGTTGTCGTCTCTTAATTAAGAGTTTTGTTGCGGACATTTGGTTAAATGGTGAACATTTTATATTATACTTTTACCGAGACTTCGGCCGTCGTAATTAAGGGGTCGTCTCTTAAATTTTAAATTTCGAGCGCTAATTGCCGCGATTTCTTTTGTTTTATTTGAATTATTAACGAGCCGACTCGGACGAGAATTTTGAAGGGGCGGCAGCGCGCTCCCCATTAACTTTCCTGTAACGTCCCATTTAATCGTCGAACGGCAGAAATAAATAATGCGCCCCTTAAAAATGTCAAACGGCGAATCCGGACGGCGAACAATAATTTTTCGGGATGTTCTCGAGATTACCCGAATTAACTGTGGGACAGATTTTATAGCGACGACGCGCGAAATCGTTCTTAAAAATATATGACGTGCGCCCTTAAAAATTAGTTAGTTCAAACGCACGAACAAAAAACGCGCCGTTTGTTCAGAAAACCGAGCGCTTATCGAATTCGACAAAATCGACGAACGATTCGCCCTTTTTTTAATGAACAAATCGCGCGCGCAAAAAATTCCCACACAAACTTTTCGAAGGCGCCCCGTAACGACGCGCAATTTAAAAGTTTATCGGCCATTAACAAAAATTTAACGGCTTACGTAATTTCCTGATACCCATTATAATAATAATTAAAAAAAATAGCTAATGGAGGAAGTAAACTTTCCTCGAATATGAACATTTTTGCGGTTTACAGTCGGACATTAAACCGAAATTAAGCCTTCGCCAAAGTGGCCGTTAAACGTCGAAGGGCTAAATTGGAATAAATAATGTTCGATCTGTACTTATTCGATTGTTTCGAAATGACGTCGTTTCGTGAACTTCCATCCGGAACGTCGTACGAGAAGCTCCATTTCGCCAGTCCCCCCACTTTTGATTTGGGGGTTGAAACTTCGTCAGTCGTTAGTGCTACGTTAGTGCTGGTTTGTGCCATCATCCCTGACGTTAGTGCTACTCGTTAAAGGGGGGGAACTAGCATGAGGGGCTGGCGAAATGCGAGCCCCCCCACTTTTGATTTGGGGGCTCAAACTTGGCCAATCGTTAGTGCTACGTTAGTGCTGGTTTGTGCCGTCATCCCCGACGTTAGTGCTACTCGCTAAAGGGGTGAACTAGCATGAGCTAATAAATAGCTCCATTTCGCCAGCCCCCACTTTTGAGTTGGGGGTTGAAACTTGGCAAATCGTTAGTGCTACGTTAGTGCTGGTTTGTGCCGTCATCCCCGACGTTAGTGCTACTCGTTAAAGGGGTGAACTAGCATGAGGGGCTGGCGAAATGCGAGCCCCCCACTTTTGATTTGGGGGCTCAAACTTGGCCAATCGTTAGTGCTACGTTAGTGCTGGTTTGTGCCGTCATCCCGACGTTAGTGCTACTCGCTAAAGGGTGCTAGATAGCTAATAAATAGCTCCATTTCGCCAGCCCCACTTTTGAGTTGGGGTTGAAACTGGCAAATCGTTAGTGCTACGTTAGTGCTGGTTTGTGCCGTCATCCCCGACGTTAGTGCTACTCGCTATCAGCTATCGCTACTCGGAGATGACGCCACAAACCAGCACTAACGTAGCACTAACGATATGCAGTTTCAACCCCAACTCAAAAGTGGGGGCTACGAATGGAGCATTTATAGCTCATGCTAGTTCACCCTTACAGTACATAACGTCGGGATGCGCACAAACCAGCACTAACGTAGCACTAACTACTGACGAGTTTCAACCCCCAAATCAAAAGTGGGGGGGGCTGACGAAATGGAACTCGTACGAGAACGAAATCGACCAGAATATGATAATTAGATCCCGCCCGGTGTTAATTCAACTAAAACGCGACTAGAAAAGTCTCGGCCCTCTTAGCCGCACACGCACAACGCGCGTTTATTTATAAAAAGCCCTGTATACGAGCGCTCTGCATATTGACGTTGTAACAATGTAGGTTCGCATTTTTCGTAAAACAACGTGTAGTTTACAATTTTTTTGTAACGTTCACTTTAACGTGAATTTTTAAAATTCGATTTGCACATTATCAATAAGCAGCAGGTCGTTATGGTAATTTATGTCACTGAAAATATTTGCTACAGTTTCGTTTGCACTAAATGCACATTAATACGTCGCTGCCTTCGTTATTTAACTTGATCTTGACATTTATACAGTGCAACACCGACAGAAAGTTGCTGCGAAATTTGAAAATTGGTTTTTGTCACGTTACGTTATGTTTTTACTTACATAATGTGTTACGTTTTTTCTAATTTTTTTTTTGTAACAGCAAAAACGGAAGGGCAGCGTTAAATAATGAAGAACACGAACATTTTTTTTTTTAATAAGTAAATTATTTACGATTTAAATCGGCTTTTCCAATTCAACAATAAATGTGTAGTTTTCCATTTTAACTTTCTTTTTACTTGACATTTACGAATAAAACCGTACGGAGACGCGTTTCTATAGCAAGAAGAGTTTTAACCAGGACATGCGCGGTCACCCTTTGGGTGTATTATTTTTTGATTGGCTGTCCGTGACGTCATTTTTGCGGAAAAATATTGTTCTTCCGAAATTAACGGAAATTTGTGCGGTTCACGAGCCGAACGTTGCAAAGTAAGCACGTTTCGTAAAAAAAAGAACATCCATTTCACGAAATTTAATCGGCAAATGTTTGGTCGTTCATTTTACACCCTCAAAAAATCAATCAAGCAAGCCTTTTTTGTACCTGTAAGCGTTTAACGGAACGGTTAACGTCGCAACCCTTTAAAAATAACGATGTTAAAAATGATATATAGATATAACATATATAAAAAGATCTGATAAGAAATTGCCCATAAATTGTTGTTAAATTATCGTATTACCACTTTGACTGCTATTTATTCAAAGGGCGCAGTCGCCCTAATTCCACTTTTAAATTTCAACGCCAAGGGCCGTTGCGTCTACTTATTGTTAGATAAAAATCGCGCGGATTCGGTCCCGGAAATTGGAACGGCCTTGTCGGACAAGGTAACGGTGTTCAAATTTTTAATTGTGTGCCGAACTGAAGCCGCGGGACCTTCACCTTGCCAACGAGAAACAAAAGTAAGTCGATCACGAGGATGTCTTCATTACGCATCCTGATTCGAAATCGGCGATTTACGAAGCAACGCGGTCAAAAACGGTTACGGTAAAAATTAAGTTTCGTAGAATTAATCAGGCGTTAATCTCGTAAAAATCGACGCCATTAGGAAGTCCGTCTACTGAACAACAGCCGGTTTTCCTTCGACACGTAGATAATTGCCGCGAATTAACTTTGTTTTTGTGCCTGACGCCGCCGAAAGCGTACCGTTTGTCCGCATAAAAAATTGATGGATGTTTCATCATTTTGACGTTCGATTAACTTTTAAGAAGGCTGGATAAGAAAAAGAGAGTAGTGTGTCGAGGTAATCCTCGAAAAATTTATACTAGACGATAACGGCGACGTTATCAACAATTTATTACCTTTCGGTGCCCGACCATAACTAAGTAATTATACGACGACTAACTAAGAATGTAAGGTGACATTAAATTAAGTTCAACACTTACTACCCAGATAGCACAAAGACGCCGTTAAACATTCCGTGGATGTCATGGACGACATTCATCTCAGGCAACCAATCGACGTTTAAAAATTGTAATTTTCCATCTGATTACCACTTGAACAGCGCAAAAGAACTTCACGTATCCTATAATCTACAGGGTGTTTTTAAATTAACGTCGCGGAAAAAACTACAGCTAGATGAGATTAAATGGAACAAAACAATCGAAATAAAAAATGTTTCCTATAAGCAATAATTTTCGAGTTATTGCTATTATTAATGAAATTCTTACTCGGAAAGTGATACTGACTGTTGGGTTAGCAGCTAGAGCACTCTAACTCTTGATTCTGTGCATTTCCAGTTCAACTTAACTGAACATCTCGCCGCCACGACATCTTACGACATGCATATGCGATCAATATACACTGATGAATACGTAAAAACACATTTAAAACCGAAAATTTGCCTCTCGCGGCGGATTGAAACTGAACTGATCGCGTAAAAGACCTCTTAATGGCCTGTAAGGCCTCACCCTGTATAATAATTATTGCTTCCAAATTATGTATAAACATAATTCGCCATAAATCGCCAATTGCAGCATTACAACAACAGTAACTTATCCTCTTTTTGGTGAAAAACACCGTTGATCACTGTAAATCAATGTTAATAAATATTTCAACATGACTGATTATGTCTGTGGACATAATGGACATAAAACAGACGTCCATAGGATATTCCGTCCTATCCGGGTAAGAGACTAATATTAGTAGCAAGATTTGTTATGATAAAATTTTAGCTAAAAAATAGCTCGTCAAACCGCGCGTATAAACCTTTACAAAACTCCAATGCACCCATCGATAAGTCGTTTCTTTGAATAAAAAAATAAAATGCCTGCTTGTTTTTTGATAATACTTGAGGAAATTTCTTATTCCAGTATTTAGAGAACAATTTTTAGATTCGAAAAAGTTTATGCTGCGATTTTTTCATCGTCGTCTTATCGGCGACAGCAGCGCTCAGCGAGTTCAACTTTCTATTACCATCAAACTTGAAAATCATTTTTATACCAAATGAAAGCTTATGCTTTCCTGTCGACGCAGCCACTCGAATATTGTTGTTTAATTCACGACAGTAATGGACCGTCGAATGTTTGAGGGGAACCTTAACCTAGTCCCTATCGATTTTCAAAGAATTTGTGTTAGAGTTTAAAGGTCCATGCATTTATACTTTATAAATATACATGGAGAGTTAGTCGACAAAGAAAGATACTACTTTTCCTCGTCGAATTCCCTTTTGTTTGTAATCCTTTTAGGTAATACAACACAACACACAACACTCGCGCACTCACGCGCAAAAAGGCTGTATAACCCGAACGAGCACTTCTCGCACACACGAACAATACGACGCCGTAATTTAAAATTCGAACTACTGAAACAAGCACAATTAACGCGAATGATTTGGAACGATTTTGCCGGAATCCTATATACAAATGCATTCGAGTTTATACGTGAATACTAGGAAATCCCACGTTTCCGGACGCAATTTTGATCGCAGGAGGCTGAAGTTTGAACAGTGTATTGCCTTTTTCAAAACAAAGGACGAGTTCGTTAACCAACTAAATCGACCGACCCGTTTCAAAATGATGGCTGTTCAAAAAACAAATTAAAAAAAATCTAATCTCCGCTATTACTTATAAGATCGGTAATGTGAAATATGTTTTGGAATTAGCATAAAATTCTCTGCCAATTATGTTTCTTTATAATTTTCGATAGGTTGCACCGTTTTCGAAATAATCGAAAAAAGTGATAATTTAAAAAAAAATCCTTATAAAATCCTTTCAAAAAATGTATTTCTTTCGAGAAAAATTTAAAAAAAGGAGTTTTTTCGATACCGAGGCTTGTGCGCGGTCGGATTTTATTCATTGCTGCCGTGAATTAAACAACAATATTCGAGTGGCAGCATTAATTTTTCGTCGACGGGAAGACATAAGCTTTCATTAGGTATAAAAATCATTTTCAATTTTGATAATAATAGGAAGTTGAACTCTTTGAGCGTTGCTGCCGCCGATGAGAGGAAAAAATCGCAGCATAAACTTTTTCGAATCTAAAAATTGTTCTCTAAACACTGAAATAAGAAATTTCCTAAAGTATTATCATACCAGTTATTACAAAAAACAAGCAGGCATTTTATTTATTTTTTATTCAAAGAAACAACGACTTATCGATGGCAGCATTGGAGTTTTGTAAAGTTTTATACGCGCGGTTTAACGAGCTATTTTTTTGCTCAAGTTTTATCATAACACAAATCTTACGGTGGGATCTTAGACTATATCGAGAATAGTTTTAACGAGAGTGCGCAAATTATTTAATTTCCCGCCGGTCTAGATCTAATTTTTATAATAACAATTAAAAATTTCTAAACAATTAGGCAACATTAAGACGTGCAAAGGCGACGTTTGCGGTACCTAACATAATTTAATAGTCTAAGAGCTGGTGAACATTTTCACATCCGAGTTTATACCTTTTGAAATTTTGCAGGAAGGTAGTTTTTTTAAGTCTGGCTAGGGAATGGACTACCCGGTTAAGCAACTCCGGTTCGAACTACCCCACAATCGCTTAAAATTGCAAAAAAAGGGGTGAGACATTGTCGTTTATACCTCTTGAAATTTTGAAGGAAGGTAGTTTTTTTAAGTCTGGCTAAGAAATTGACAGTCTGGCTAAGCAACCCCGGTTTCGAACTATCCCACAATCGTTTAAAATTGCAAAAAAAGGATGTGAAATTGTAAGAAGAATTGTAGTGGGATTTCTAACTCATGAAATTTTATAGAAAAGTAGTCTTTTTTTAAGTCTGCTCGAGGAATGAACCACCCGATTAGGTAAATACGTCCGCGAACTACCCCTAATCGTTTAAAATTAAAATATATTCGAAATTTTCATTCGTACCTCTTGAAATTTTGTGGGAAGGTAGCTTTTGTAAATCTGGCTAAGGAATGCACAGTCTGGTTAAGCAACTCCCGTCGCGAACTACCCCTTAGTCGTTTAAAGTTGCAAAAAAGGGGTGTGAAATTCTAATTTCTATCTCTTGAAATTTTGTAGAAAGGTAGGTTTTTTTTAAGTTTGGAAGAGAAATAAACCACCTGATTAGGTAACTCCGTTCGCGAACTACCCCTAATCATTTAAAATTAAAATATATTCGAAATTTGCATTCGTACTTCTTGAAATTTATATCATCCCATACCTATTGAAGTATGAAAAAATAATTGCCAAACGGCCAGGCCGGTTTTAATCTAGTTACAGACAGTGTTAAAGTTGCAACAACTGCATATCGAAAGTAAAAATGGACAATAAACTATCACAAGGGTTTGCAATAGATAAGGGACTAAGACAAGGTTGTTGTATATCGCCTACACTCTTTAAAATATATATAGAACACGCATTGAAAGCCTGGAAAAGAAAATGCGAAATGATGGGTTATGAAATCAAGAACGATACAACATTATTTACATTACAATTTGCAGATGACCAGGTAGTAATCGGACAATCTAAGGATGACTTAGAATATATGGCCAGGAAACTGATGGAAGAATATCAACAATGGGGACTGGAGATGAATGTTACCAAGACAAAGTATATGAGTATAGGAGCAAAATTAGGAAATTTGACACTTGAGAATAATATAACGATTGAAGAAGTAGAACAGTACAAATACGTAGGGGTAACATTTACAAATGAAGGTAAAGATACGACAGAAATTCAAAACCGAATCACACAAAGTCGGAAAGTCATAAGGGCTCTCAATGGTGTATTATGGCCAAAAAACGTTAAAAAAAGGAGCAAACTAGAATATACAACTCTATAATAAAAAGCGTACTATCCTATGGCAGTGAAATATGGACAATGACCGAAAACGATAAAAGGAAAATATTAGCTACGGAAATGGACGCCATAAGAAGATCGGCGAGGATTTCAAGACTAGAACATAAAACAAATGAATATGTCAGACAAATAATGGAAGTAGAAAAGACCATTATAGAGGAGATAGAAGAAAACAATTAAGATGGTACGGACATATCCAGAGGATGGACGAAAGTAGGCTGCCGAAACAAATACTCGAGTGGACACCACAAGGAAGAAGAAAAAGAGGAAGGCCAAGGAAAAACTGGAGTCAAGGGATCCAAAAATCAATGAGTGAAAGACACCTGAATGACGGAGAATGGAATGAGAGAGGACAATGAAATTGGGAATCGCAAGGCGTAAAACGCTATAACGCGAAAATGTATATAAAAAGTGTCGTAAGCCAGACAGATCTGACGGCCTTAGCGTCCAAAAAGAAAAACGGAAAAAAGTATTTTTACATTAGTGCGGAGGAGAGAGCATTACGTAGACGCGCGAGTGCGAGAGAGGCCTTATATCGGAAAGCATATCGGCCCGTCATAGACATCGCCATGCTTCCTGTAAAAATTTTCATAATAGATGTGAAATAGAGATGATTTAAATTTCAAGAGGTATAAATGAAAATTTCAAATATATTTTAATTTTTAACGATTAGGGGTAGTTCGCGGACGTATTTACGTAATCGGGTGGTTCATTCCTCAAGCAGACTTAAAAAAAAGACTACTTTTCTATAAAATTTCATGAGATAGAAATCCCACTACAATTCCCCTTACAATTTCACATCCCTTTTTTTGCAATTTTAAACGATTGTGGGATAGTTCGAAACCGGGGTTGCTTAGCCAGACTTAAAAAAACTACCTTCCTTCAAAATTTCAAGAGGTATAAACGAGAATGTCTCACCCATTTTTTTTGCAATTTTAAACGATTATGGGGTAGTTCGAGACCGGAGTTGCTTAACCGGGTGGCCCATTCCCTAGCCAGACTTAAAAAAACTACCTTCCTACAAAATTTCAAGAGATATAAACTCGGATGTGAAAATGTTACCGCCCCGTTACAAAACAAACACGCAAGTTGTTTCGCATACGAATTTAACCGGGACACAAATATCCTGTTTTAAAAAAACTATAAGCTTTTATTATTGTTAAACGAAAAATTTTTACCTAGACACAATTTTATTCAATCCGTGTTCGCTTTAAATAAAAATGCAATAAAAAGTTTTTTGTGTCACTGATTTAGTAAATTAGTAAATTAGTAATCATTAGTAAATACGTGGGATTTTAAATATTCATAATTCGCTAAATTAAATTTCACCTGGATAATAATTAGTTTAGCTTTTATTAAACTCATTTTCGTAATTATCATAAGGCTTTTATTTGGCGCGCCACGTATAAAAATTAGGGTTCGAGGGCTCTAACACGTCGAAGGATATCAAACGCGCGAGGAGATCATATTTTACCGAAAACACAAAATTTCGGAAAAGTTCGACTTCTACGTGACTTTTTGTGAAGGTTAAGAGTTCGCTGGGCTTGTTTTTGATAAAAAAATATTTACCCAGTAAGTACCTACATAATATAATAAAAAATCAGCAAAAAGCAGGTCGAAAATAAATAAAACGTTACTTTTGAATTTTTTTTGAAACAAAGTTGGCCCGCCATTTATTAAAAAAAAAGAAGCCAGTTAAACAATTGCTTAATGATGGGACAGCTGACTACAACGAGACGAAAAATATATAAGTACCTGGTGATCTGAAATCGATTACGACCTACATTATCTGTGTTTCTGGAAACGAGCTTTTCGCCGAAAAGCGCGAATTTTCCGCGCTCTTTTGCAAGTCGACTTAAAAAAAACAACAAACGTATTACGTGCCTACACGGGTAATAATGTGGGGTCGAAAAACATCTGCGTAATTTCGAAACGCAAAATCAAGTTATACCGGTTCGGAAAAATCAACACCGACGCCCGTTAATTACGCGCAGAATTAGAGCACCTCTTGTCGGTTACGTAACATTTCACCTCGACGCTCGATTGTTTTCCATCTGTTACATTTTATCACGACGATTTACGCGGCGCGCCCGGAAAGTTTTTCGAACGCGATCGATCGCACGGGAAATTACGCAAACCTTCCGATTTCGTTTAAACGGGAAGCTCTCCCGTCATCTCGTGTTAACTTGCATTGTTCGAAATTGCGAAATTCGTCAGTTTTAGTCACAATAAAATCAGATCTCTAATCTTCTTGTTCGTAATTTGTTTAAAATGTAAAGTGCGAAATACGTGAACGCGCGGCTTCAAGTTTGTGCATGTTATTATTATGTTGGCGGACCGTGACGATAAAAATCGACCCCGATAAGATCTATTCCGAGTTTGAATGGAAAGCGTTTCTTCTTCGCAAACTCATCGGCAATTACCCACGTCCGTTTTTTATTTGTAATAAATTTTACTTGTTAAAATTTTTCTGCTTTTCACCGTAAATGTCAAGATATCCAATTTATTTTAATCGTTGGTTTGGAAACGTCGTAACGGCGTGTTTGGCATTTCGAAACGAGCGCGTAATTGTCGGTACGTGTGCTTCTAACAACAATCTTCTATTCGATTGTGGTTTCGGTTTTTATCTCGAACCGATTAATGTAAATAAACTCGATTTAGTTTTTGTCGGTTGGTCTCGATGACGCGCAAGAATTTTACGTTTAAACATTTACAAGCTTGACTTTTTTGTTTTTCGACGGACCAGAATTGGTCGGACGAAAACGTGGACAAGAACTTTGCAATCGTCTTGTTTTGGAGAAATTGTGGCGTCGAAAATTTTAAATAAAAAGAAGATTACCACATCAAAATTGAGCAAATGATGACAGTCGTGGAACAAATTGAAAAATATTTAACCGATTTGCAAAGAAGAAGATTAAGTGAAACGACTGTCAATTAGACCCAAAAAGTACAGTAGGGGAATTCACATAAACGGCGAGGATTAACAGTTGGTAAACCAAAAATTAATACTTTGCAGACTGATAGATGGATTCAATATTATGTAAGCATTTTTACTAGGTGCTAGTTTTTCGAAAATATTTCAATTCGAGAGAAAATCGCGTCACCTTAAAATCAATTACTTTTCAAAAATTCAAAACCATGCAGATTAATAATATGATTATTTGCTTGAACGTAGCCGAAAGCGCCTTTTGTTTTACATAAAACGGTAACGAATACCTCAATAAAAATACAGAGTGCCCGAAATAAATGGGCTTTTACGTTCAAGTTCGATCTCAAAAATTCGCGGGCCACCGATATGAACTTTTACTTGCACACGATCGCAGGCACTTTGTCTTATATAAACCTGCAATAATTAAATCGTTAAAATACAAAGTGCTCGAAATAAACGAGCTTTTGCGTTTTCAGCTTAAAATTCAAAAATTCACGAACCGACAACATAATTTTTTACTCAAAATGCTTGGAGACGCCTCGCTTTATAATAACCAGAGTTAATTACGTCGACGAAATACAGAGTGCTCGTAGTAAACGGTTTTTTTACGTGCAAATTCACGTTCGCGTCACCTCGAAGTGAATTATTTCAAAAACACACGGGTCAATAATGTGATCTTTTACTTGCACGTGATCGAAGGCACGAATTGCCTCTATAAAATACAGAGCGTTCAATATAAATTGCTTTTATGTTCGAATTCGAATAAGTATCGCTTGAAAGTAAATTATTTCGAAAATGTGTGGGTCAACGATATGATCGTTTATCTGTACATGGCCAGAAGGCACCTCGTCCTATATAAAATTGCAATAAATACAGAGTGCTCAAAATAAATGGGCCTTTTTTGTTCATATTCAAATAAGCGTAATTTGGAAGTCAATTATGTTGAAAATTTCCGCACCAACGATATCATGTTTTACCTGAATACGGCCGAAAATCAATCAATTACATCGATAACATGCAGAGTGTTCGAAATAAACGGGCTATTACGTTCAAATTCATGTTCGCGTCACTTTGAAGTGAATTATTTCAAAACAATACGATTTTATGCTCGAACGTGATCGAGGACACTTTTCTTTACGTAAAACAGCAACAATTGCTTTAATAAAATACAGAGTGCTCAAAGTAAATGGGCCTCTAGATTCAAATTCAAATATACGACGTTGCTTCGCAGTCGGTTATTTCGAAATGTTACGCACCGACAATATGGTTTTTTTGCCGCAGCAGGACCAAGAACACTTTAATTTATATAGAAATCGACATTTACGACGATAAAAAAATACAGAGTGCTCGAAATAAACGGAGTTTTACGCTCAAATTCGAATAAGCGTCGCTTACGATTAAAAGTCGATTATTTCAAAATTTCGCGGGCCAATGATATGAAATTTTACTTGAACATGATCGAAGACGCACGTTGTTTTGTACAAAACGACAACAATTCCGTTGATAAAATACAGAGTGTTCCAAATTGATTGTCTCTTACGTTCAAATTCAAATATTCAATTTCTTGTAAATCGTGTAAAAAAAGAACAGCCATTTCATAACTCGTGTTAAATTAAATTCGTGCCGCACGAAAAAAGATTATAAACTTACAAGTCTCGATTCAACCTCCGCCGCACCGACATCCGAAAAATAAGTTCTCAAAATTTCAGTTTCAATTTCGAACGCTTTAGTTCACGCTCGCGTGAAATTATCGCTTTGATCTCGGAATTAAAATTAAAAATTCGACGATTCGCGCACTGTTGGCGTCAACTCGGCCAATACGCGAGAGCACATATCGTAATCGCTAATAAAAGAAACAAAACAATTTTCGCCCGGAGTCAAAGTTTACCGATTGCAGAAATATATGTGTGCGTGAGACACGCGCGAACGAGCCAAAATACTGCGCACATAATAATCTTAAGCGAAAATGAAATTTTAAAACCATACACGATCGCTCGAAAGACACACGCGAACTACAATATGTCACTTTGATTATTCAACGTACGTATGCGGACGAGTAAGTGCGTTATCGAAGGGCAAAGCGTCAATAGACGATTTCCATGTCTGTAGTTGCCGATAATTTGGTTACAACATTTGCATGTTTACCTATATTGTCAGTTAAAATATTCCTTGTCGTTATATAATACCTTCGATTTATCTCTTCTGCGAATAATTTTGTACGCTTGGTTGTAATTTTTACGTGGGCACGTGTTCTTAATATCTTTGCCTAACAAATTATTTCCGTGCTTTTGGATTTTCGTCGAATGATTTTGGTTGAAACGAATTTTCGATTGATTACGGTCAAAAAAAGGGGTCGGTCAAGAATTTGAAACCATCGTGTCCGATGATGCGCAACCGCCCTTTTCTAACGTACAATGACTGTCGGAAACGATATTGGATGGTGAAGAAGGTTTTAAAATATCAGGTTGGGGAAAAAGTTTCTTCGTATTTTCGCGGTAGATGGCTTTAAGATCGCATAACTCTGGTACTATTAATCAAATTTAGTAATATTTATATGTAAATGAAAGCTGACATTTCACAGAACAAATTAACCTAAAAATTGTGATATTTATTCACTCAGTCAAAAGTTATTGCGTTTTGAAAATGAGTGAAAATAAAGAGGAAATTAGATACATTTTGAAATTTTATTATAAAAAAGGGAAGAATGCGACTCAGGCTGCTAAAAAAATTTGTGATATTTATGGACATGATGCAGTATCAGTACGCGTTGCACAAAGTTGGTTCAAGCGTTTTCAAGCTGGAAATTTTGATATCAAAGATGCACCTCGCTGTGGTCGGCCAATCACTGAAAAAGTCGATGAAATCATGAGAAAAGTTGAGCAAGACCGGCATATTAGTAGTTATGATGTTAGCAAGGAACTAAAAATCGACCACAAAACAGTTTTAAACCATTTGCAAAAGGCCGGATATAAAAAAAAACTCGATGTTTGGGTGCCACATGATTTGACAGTGAAAAATTTAATGGATCGAGTTTCCATCTGCGATTCATTGCTCAAACGGAACGAAATCGAACCATTTCTGAGACGGCTCATTACGGGCGATGAAAAATGGATCACGTACGATAATAATGTACGAAAAAGATCGTGGTCGAAGCAAAATGAAGCTCCGCAAACGGTGGCAAAACCAGGATTGACGCCAAGAAAAGTGATGTTGTGTGTGTGGTGGGATTACAAAGGAATTACGAGCTGCTCCCACCCGGTCAAATAATTGATTCTAATCTCTATTGTCAACAACTGGAAAGATTACGTCAAGCAATCGAGAGAAAGCGACCAGAATTGATCGATAGGAAAGGCGTTGTCTTCCATCACGACAACGCCAGACCCCACACATCTTTTGCGACCCGTCAAAAATTGAGAGAGTTTGGCTGGGAAATTTTGATGCATCCGCCATATAGTCCTGATCTTGCACCATCAGATTTTCATTTATTTCGATCTCTACAGAACTCTCTTAATGGTGTAAAGTTGATTTCAAAAGAGGTCTGTGAAAATCACTTGTCGCAATTTTTCGCTAAAAAATCACAGAAATTTTATAGTGACGGGATTATGATTTTACCTCAAAAGTGGCAAAAGGTGGTCGAACAAAATGGCACATATTTAGTTTAATAAACTTCATTTATAATATAAGAAAACTTGTTTCATTTTCGTACTAAAATACGAAGAAACTTTTTCCCCAACCTAATATTAGTAGGATACATGACAAGTTTTTACAAGTGAGATCGACAAACAAATAAATAGAGGTCGCTCTCGATAACGATGAATCGTCGATAAGTTGCGGCACGAAACGAAACGAAGTTCGAGGGACATACAAAAAATTGTCAAAAAGCCCTTGGAAAGGCTAAACGATGCTTAGGCGAGGAAAGCGAACGTAGTGCTTTCTTTCAAATGGAATTGAAAATATCGAGAAGGACCAACATCTTCCGTTACGGATTTAATCTAATCTAATCTTTAAATCTAAAGGTTTAGAGGACATCCATGAGAAAAAAACGGACTTCGCCACGCGATACTCTACATAGATACGGCCGATGACATTTGAGAGTGAACGGACTCCAGATTTATTATTACAAGAATCTGTATCGGATCGGCGATTACTTAATTGCTTTTTCAACTTTTCGTGATTTGCGGCGCCTTTCGAAAGAGTCCGATGAGTTATAATTGCTCTAATTAATGGCTGTGTACGATAAAATCGCGACCGCTAACGCGCTCCAGATATCCCAATAACGTTAAGATGTGTAGGTAGGTTAACTGACCAGCACAATTTCGCGCGGCGCGTCCTTGTCGCACTTCTTAGGAAGGCCGTATGAGGTGTATTCGGATAAGAGAACGTGTACGCCGTAATTTAACCCAATTATTCACTTCCTGCAAACTTAATTAGGTAAATATTAGATGTTTTAAATAATGGTGTTTAGTATGCGTTCGATTAAAGGATAATGAGCCGCCGAAATTGGAATTTTCACGGTTTTATAGAGTCGGCCTTCTTTAGTAGTCGTTTCGTAACTTACTTACAACTTACTTTTTTTTATAGTACTCACTCAGATCTCCTTTCCCCGCGATACACATCGAGACAAGCAAAACGTTTCGTAATCGACGAAGAAGTTGTTCAAATCGAATTTGAACCCGCGCTCGTCGATAATGGGCCACGTAAACGCTAATTTTTCTTATTACCTACTTACACACGTACCTAAACGTGGGCAATAATTAAGAAAATTAATTGAGTTTCTCGGATTTTGTAATTTAACTTGATGCAGAATTAACTTTCACTTAAAAATCAATACCACGAAATGCCGCAATTATAATAAATAAAACGGTTTTGATGTTGGGTCGTTTGACGATGCGCGCGCGGTGAAAGCGCCGCGGATTCGCAGACGGCAAAAATTAACGTACAAATATCATTTGCCTCTTAACTCTGCAACAATTAGCACCTAATAATAATAGATTGGGAAATTTCTCGACAAATTTGCAAGTTTTTAGGAAATAATGGATAATTAATAACTTTAATGTTAACGATGAGACGCTTTCCTGGTTCTCAGGAAGTGTTTTAGTTGGTTATGCTTTACGGATTCTTGAGAGTCTTTTTGATAAATATGCAGACTGTATGAAAGTGCTTTCTACTTTAAATAGGACCACTTAAATTAAGTGGTCGTTCGTGGAACCGATCCAGATCTATTTCGACTCGGCCGTTGGTCAAAAACTAGTTAAAAAAACAAACTTAGAGTAATTTGAACTAATTAAACATTTTTGTTTTGTAATTGCAGTCGTTTTCTGCAATCATTCGATTACAAAAGTTCTATGCTTACGTCCCAAAAAAAATGGTCGCCATCGATTTTCGCATAAATTTGTTTTTGCGAGGCTTTTCTCGAATATCAATTACTCGAAATAAGTAGATCAATAACTGATGAAAATCGATTAAAAAAGCATTAAGTTGCGAAGCATCTCGACGAGCAACAAGTAAAACTGCACGAGGTTCTCAAAGGCAACAAAATATTACGCGCAGTCCTGTCCTGACACAAAAAAAATTAAACTATAAGTAAATGCGAACTTCTCGGTTCTTTAGCACAAATTTCGTTGCAAGTAAAAGCGAGCCACTAAAGTATTCAGATAAATGTAGGTACCTACGTTGTCCGAGATTAGCACGATATAACACGAAACGGCGAATATTCGAAATTCTTATAGACTTTAAAATAAATAAACAAATTGTCATATGAAAAATAATACGTAGAATTTTAAAATGTGACGTTTTCGAACTTACAATAATTAAATAGGTAAATATATCTACATCTCCAAAAGTTTTACTCGCAAATACTTTTCGGGTTCGTCGCTTACGCGATCGTTGAAATCTCCGGCGATTATAGTTGTTCGAGTTGCCTACTATATTGACAACGGGAAAATTTAACGAACTAATTTAATAATTACAGTATTATATAACGTGTTGTAGGTAAATCTTAATGTTTAGGATCTTAACTCGTATATTTTTCGGGTTCGTCGTTTACGCGATCGTTAAAATCATCCAGCGTTTTTAGTTGTTCGAATTGCCTATTTTGACAATGACCATTTAAAATATATCCAAGTAAAATTATTCGAGTAAAATTAAAACATTAATAAATAAAACGATTGTCACGTTGCCATTTCGGCGTCGTCGAAAATGCGAAAACCAACGAACCGACAATAATCGTGTCTCCAAAATTTCCAGCGTTAACTTACGGTTATCTCGATCGAATTGTTTTCGAGTAGATTAGTTCAAGCGCAATTTGAGCGATTTCGGCGCGCGTCTCTTTCTGGTTTGTCGCGTTAATTTATTTAAAAAGCCGTTTCCGATGCGATGGTTGTAAAAAATTGATTAAAAAAAAAGAGCTTACCTTAAGTCGGGAGTCGAATCGACCAAGAGACGCACGCAGTCCAAGCAACCCCTCGCTGCTGCGTAGTGTAGGGCGAGGGTGCTATTCGAGGCTCGTTCCAGGGCCGGCATGTCCGTGCGATTTTCCGCTTCCCACAGTAGCCAGCGGAGGATGTTTAGCCTTCCGTATCTGCAACCAACAACACAACTGTAAGTCGATTTCCTTTCTAATCGCGGTTTGTTGGTAATATGTGTAAGTAATGTATACGTTGGCCGTGTCCGTGCAATAATAAATTTTGTTAATTTTCCATCAAAAGCCTAATTTCGAAATGATGGTTCTTTAAAGATCATCCAGTGACATTTCAAGGTTCGCGCGCAAGTGTGAAGTAACTCGAATAAACGACTAGTTATTTTGTAATTTGTCGGATCGTCGGCAAAAAATAATAACACAATTTACCTAAAAGTTGAACGAAACTGTTGTCTAGGTGCGCAACGACGACTTACAACAGATAAAGAAAAACGAGGCGGTTTAATGATTCGTTTAATAATAATGCCGCGTAGCCGCTTCGTAAATCTGTAATAGGTATGATTAATTATACGGACGTTAGTTTCTTTGAAACGCAATTCATCGGTGGTAATTTTCATCGGGATTATTTCAAAAACGTAGTTAACTTGCAACAACTAAAGTCGTTAAGAGTTTATTTAAGTTGTTCGAGTCGACGACCTCCACAGATAATGTTTGTCAATTAATTATTTCGAAAAGTTCCGATACTTTGACCGATACGTTTGCGACGCGACGATCGAATTTGACAACTATCCATCTAAAGGTTCTAATTGTTTTCAAAATAATCTCCTTAAAGATTGTCATAAATATGTGTTGAAGTATATCGTTAGGAGTTTTAAGAGAAAATTGAACATTATTGGATTATTAAAGTCTTTCTTAAACGAAAATTTTTGTACCTACTTGACAATTGTTGGACTAATCGGTTGGACATTCAATTATGATTTTAAGATGGCTTAGTTTAATTAAAAAAAAACACCGCAAATTAAGCTGACGTCCGAAACTCGTAGAATATTTTTTAACGGTATAAAAAAAAAACGATTAAACTTGAAATGTTTGTCTGTTTACTGTTGGATCGAGATCTAGGAAGAGACAGAGCTCCCATACGCATCTCTATGCACTGAATCCGAATTTCTGATTATCCGAATTGTATAAAAAGCAAAAAAAATACACAGAAAAATGTAAGAGTTATAGAAGACATTTCAGAAACTGTAAAATAAATTTTAATATGCAGCGAGGGGTAAATCGCAGGGGTACATTTTTCCGAAAATAGTAAGTAATAGTCGGAAAATATTGGAAAATAGTAGGCAATAGTCGAGAAATAATGGGGAATAGTAGGTAATAGAATCGCAGGGGTTCATTTTTCGGAAAATTGTAGGTAATAGCCGGAAACTATTGGGTAATAGTCAGAAAACAGTGGGAAATAATAGGTAATAGTCGAGAAATAATGGGGAATAGTAGGTAATAGAATCGCAGGGGTACATTTTTCGGGAAATAGTAGGTAATAGTCGGAAAATAGTAAGTAATAGTCGAGAAACAATGGGGAACAGTTGGTAATAGAATTGCAGGGGTACATTTTTCGGAAAATAGTAGGTAATAGTCGGAAAATAGTGGGAAATAATACGTAATAGTCGAGAAATAATAGGGAATAGTAGGTAATAAAATCGCAGGAGTACATTTTTCGGGAAATAGTAGGTAATAGTCGGAAAATATTGGGAAATAGTCGGAAAATAGTGGGAAATAGTGGATAATAGTCGAGAAAAATGGGGAATAGTAGGTAATAGAATCGCAGGGGTTCATTTTTCGGAAAATAGTAGGTAATAGCCAAAACTATTGGGAAATAGTCGGAAAATATTGGGAATTAGTAGGTAATAGTCGAGAAACAATGGGGAATAGTAGGTAATAGAATCGCAGGGGTACATTTTTCGGAAAATAGTAGGTAATAGTCGGAAAATATTGGGAAATAGTCGGAAAATAGTAGGTAATAGTCGAGAAACAATGGGAAATAGTAGGTAATAGAATCGCAGGGGTACATTTTTCGGAAAATAGTAGGTAATAGTCGGAAACTATTGGGAAATAGTTGGAAAATAGTGGGAAATAGTAGGTAATAGTCGAGAAATAATGGGGAATAGTAGGTAATAGAATCGCAGGGGTACATTTTTCGGAAAATAGTAGGTAATAGCCGGAAACTATTGGGAAATAGTCGGAAAATAGTGGGAAATAGTAGGATAATAGTCGAGAAATAATGGGGAATAGTAGGTAATAGAATCGCAGGGGTTCATTTTTCGGAAAATAGTAGGTAATAGCCAGAAACTATTGGGAAATAGTCGGAAAATAGTGGGAAATAGTGGATAATAGTCGAGAAATAATGGGGAATAGTAGGTAATAGAATCGCAGGGGTTCATTTTTCGGAAAATAGTAGGTAATAGCCAGAAACTATTGGGAAATAGTCGGAAAATAGTGGGAAATAGTAGGCAATAGTCGAGAAATAATGGGGAATAGTAGGTAATAGAATCGCAGGGGTTCATTTTTCGGAAAATAGTAGGTAATAGCCGGAAAATATTGGGAAATAGTCGGAAAATAGTGGGAAATAGTAGACAATAGTCGATAAATAATGGGGAATAATAGATAATAGAATCGCTGGGGTACATTTTTCGGAAAATAGTAGGTAATAGTCGGAAAATAGTGGGAAATAGTAGGCAATAGTCGAGAAATAATGGGGAATAGTAGGTAATAGAATCGCAGGGGTACATTTTTCGGAAAATAGTCGGAAAATATTGGGAAATAGTCGGAAAATAGTGAAATAGTAGCAATAGTCGTAAATAATGGGGAATAATAGGTAATAGAATCGCAGGGGCATTTTCGGAAAATAGTACAGGTTAATAGTCCGGAAATTCTTGAAATTGAGGAAATAATGGAAAATGAAGCAGGAAAAGTAAATGGGAAATAGTAGGACATAGTGAGAAAAATGAGGGTGGAAATAGTAGTGTAATAGAATCTCGGGTAGCATTTTCGGAGTATTAATAGTCGGAAAATATTGGGAAATCGTCGAGAAAATATGGATAAAATAGTAGGTAATTATGGATCAATAATGGAACAGTAGTTTTGAATCAAACAGTCTTATTGTTTCAAATATATAATATTCGTAAACATATTGAAATAGCAGAAATTACGAATAGGTAGTGAAGTAGGATAAACAAGGTTATAATAGAATCGCCGAAGGGATTTAAATAGTCAGGTTCAACTATTGTGAAATTTTGCCTAATTAATAGTCGTAAGGTATCGGAAAACATCGTTCGAGAATTTTCGCTAGAAAGATTCCAGGCGTGCATTTTTCGGAAAAAGCTCGCTAAAAAGGAAATAGTAGTATAATGAGAAACTATATTGAATGGTAGAAAAATCGCAGCGGAGTACACTTTTCCCATAGTAAACATATTTCGAAGATGAAAGCGTAATTAGGTATTAAGTCTAGATTTAAACAAAATGTTTATAACATTTGATGCCGGCCTTCTTCGACTGATGAGAGCATTAATTAATTAAACGTTAATCAAACAGTCGACCGTAAGTATTTATTTAAAAGTCGCCTAATTAACATTAAAGTACAGTAAGTTAGAACGAAAATAGGAATGAATGTTCGAGATTATTTTCTAAAAATAATTTATTATCTCAATTACCGACAATAAGTAGATATAAGAGTTGCGTCTACTAATTAACAGATATCGATGTGCAAAGTAACTGTAATAGTTAATTAACTAACTTGGTAACAGATGAGAAACATAAGTGCATTGCTGAAAAGTGCCGAAGCTGTTTTTATCTTCGATCGTATTAGTTACCGGACTTGAGACAAGGTTTCGGAAATTATTGAGCGTCTAAGTTTCCATAATTAATTGTTTCTGAGCGATCAATGCGGATCATCACGCTAAACTATTGTTTAACGAAAGACTTCCAGGGACGTGCTTAACGTTAATAAAACGTTGTTCTAAACAAGCGACCGAAGATTATAGTTTGAAAACGCAGGTAGATAACAATTCGAGCGATGAGTCTTTTGCACCACGCATAATTAAATGACGAATTTCGAAGAATAGCGAAGTTGTAATGTTCATTACTTTTCTAAATAATTAATTGTTTATCTCGAATCTAGCCGCACTTATAGTAGATCTCGAAGATTGCGTCTAACTAATTAAAATATCGATTTGTCTAAATCAGTAACCTGTAAGTATTAATTAAGGCGCATGATAACTTAACAGATGCGCGTATGGAAGAATGCAATTGCATGGAGATTGTAAATGTTCCGAGTTTCGCATTTCTAAAATAATTTCGATCGTATTCGAATTACCGACTAAGTGTTAACAGTTTCACGGACAATTCTAGTGATGCAGCTAAGTTTCATTAATCAACTTGGACGTTGCGCGATTGAGGATCCAATGCGATAATCCAACGCGTATATTATTTCGATCGTTAGTACCGAAGAAATTCAAATTGGCACGTGTCCCGTTAAAATGCGTTCGTTTAACGACAAGATCAATCGACGCGCAAATATGTTTACGCGAAGTGTTCGCACGAGTGTACCGTTCAAAACGTGTTTAAGACCAAGCCACACGCTATCGAGTGTTGACACCGTTCGCGACCTTGACGTCTGCTCCGTACGCACTAATTGTAAGTGGACGAAATTAAAGAGAATCATGACGAGAAACCTCATCAAAGTTGTAAGTGGATCAATTACGTCGCGATAACATCGTTTGTGTTTTTTTTTCTCTCTGAAAGTCGTAGATGCGCACTTTTTCTTAGAATGTCTCGGAAAATGATATTTTGCGTGCTAAAATGGCATAAAAATAGCTTTCGTCGTGATTTTCGCGCCACTCTACGAATCAAAACCTGAGCAAGATTATGAGGTCGCTATGGGATCGACCTTAACGACCTCGTCTGGCGTTACGTCGCGCGAACTCGTCAATTTGCCGATGCGCGAGATTAGTAGAACTCCATCGTTTCGGTTTCGTACAAAAATCTTCCACTAACAAAATTGCTCGGTCGCATTCGAAATAGCTCCTCCACAGTCTGTTAACCCGTTTCAACGCCACCCACTTACGTAAGTAGATCCGCAAATTTGATTTCGAAGCGCGCCACCGGCTTTGCCCGCATTATTTTGGGACAAATCAGATACCCACCAGGATGCGCGAGTATGATTTATTTGAACGTCCGATAACGTTAGATACCCTAGAAACGAAATATTCAAATTAGGCACTTCTTCGTGCCGCGACAACAGTGCCGTCGCCATTTCCAAATCCATTTGGCGCAAATTATGTTGTTCGCTTGTTAATGTGGCGCTACAGAAGTGCCGATATCGCAATTTATCGTTGTACGTTTGTTATATGACCAAGCCAATTCCCTCGTTCGAGTCGTTGGTAGTGCAGGCCGCGCTGGTCGACGACCCGACCCTAACCTTACTGGGCATGGAATATTCATTAGGCTTCGTGCACCTGACTTAATCAGTAGTCTGAGCGATACTGTAACAAATTCACCTTCCGTTGTTGCATAATTATTGTTTTAATTTGTTTGGTTCGATATGAATCCGCATTCTCGTCCCACGTATCTACGCCTACGCGTGATTTTATCATCTGTGAAGACTAGATCATTCATATATAATTACTCATATTACGATTGAACAACTAAATTCGTTTGGGTTCCTCGACGAGTTCGATCGCCAAATACGCGCAGAAAGCTTTGAAGGAAGTGACGAGAGCTGATGTCATTTTTCTATGATCCAACATAAACCTCTCAGCGTTTGAAAATAGTCTCGTATCGCGGTGATGCTTTAAGATCGAACTCAGGTCATAATCGAATTGAATATTCGAGCAAATAACGCTGAAAACTAGATCAAAATTAATTCCTAAAAATTGATTTTATTCGACTAGTCAAGATGCGGCCTGTAAATGAGTGAAATATGAGCGACATTTATTGAAATTAAACAAGAATGACTCGCAATATAATAAAGGATTATGACATTATGCAGAAGATGGCGAAAGTGGAAGCCAATAAAGGATAAGATGATCTCGCGATATTTGTCGCAATACTGAAAATGATGACAGCATGAGAAATTTAGTGTGAGCAAACTTCGAGACTTTCAGTAGTTGATGATGTATAGCAGGGAACAGAAAATGAAATTCAGTTTTAACCATTGCATAGTCGGAGATCAAACTCTAGGTTTTACATGATTTCAGTGAAATTTAATGCCCGATCGAGGTTTCACGCGCAAATCAATTGCCAAAGAACTATCACATTCATTATCTGAAGACGTCATAGGGAGATGATACATTTGTTATCTTATGTCAAAAAATGAATTGAACGGTGGCAAATCAGGACGCTCAAAAAATATTCGTGTGGGATTAAAGGAATTGTATTACAGTGTCCAATCAAATGATTCAATCTCTATTCAAGAAATTGAATAGATTCCGTCAAGCAATAAGTTTTAAAGCGTTAAGAAATAATAGAAAGGTATGTCCGCAAAATTTATTTTTCGAAAGTGAGGATGAAGATGCGGCCAGTAGTTCGAGCGAAATTTCTGAGGAGAGTAGTTTATTCCGAAATGTTCGTAAACGAGTAAAACCTTTATCCAGCAGTGATGAATCAGATTCATCAGAAAGTACAGAAGAATGGAAATGGGAAGATAAAGAAAATATTCCATATATAATACCATTTACTGAACAACCTGGTATCAACGCTTTGGTTTTGCGACGATTAGAGTCCAATCCTACTCCTCTTTGTGCTTTCAAGCAAGTACTGAATGATGATTTTTTTGCTATGATAGCAACAGAAACAAATATCAGGTTTGGGGAAAAAGTTTCTTCGTATTTTCGCGGTAGATGGCTTTAAGATCGTATAACTCTGGTACTATTAATCGAATTTAGTAATATTTACATGCAAATGAAAGGTGACATTTCACAGAACAAATTAACCTAAAAAATTGTGATATTTATTCACTCAGTCAAAAGTTATTGCGTTTTGAAAATGAGTGAAAATAAAGAGGAAATTAGATACATTTTGAAATTTAATTATAAAAAAGGGAAGAATGCGACTCAGGCTGCTAAAAAAATTTGTGATATTTATGGACATAATGCAGTATCAGTACGTGTTGCACAAAGTTGGTTCAAGCGTTTTCAAGCTGGAAATTTTGATATCAAAGATGCATCTCGCCGTGGTCGGCCAATCACTGAAAAAGTCGATGAAATCATGAGAAAAGTTGAGCAAGACCAGCATATTAGTAGTTATGATGTTAGCAAGGAACTAAAAATCGACCACAAAACAGTTTTAAACCATTTGCAAAAGGTCGGATATAAAAAAAAAACTCGATGTTTGGGTGCCACATGATTTGACAGTGAAAAATTTAATGGATCGAGTTTCCATCTGCGATTCGTTGCTCAAACGGAACGAAATCGAACCATTTCTGAGACGGCTCATTACGGGCGATGAAAAATAGATCGTGGTCGAAGCAAAATGAAGCCTCGCAAACGGTGGCAAAACCAGGATTGACGCCAAGAAAAGTGATGTTGTGTGTGTGGTGGGATTACAAAGGAATACTTTATTACGAGCTGCTCCCACCCGGTCAAACAATTGATTCTAACCTCTATTGTCAACAACTGGAAAGATTACGTCAAGCAATCGAAAGAAAGCGACCAGAATTGATCAATAGGAAAGGCGTTGTCTTCCATCACGACAACGCCAGACCCCACATCTTTGCGACCCGTCAAAAATTGAGAGAGTTTGGCTGGGAAATTTTGATGCATCCGCCATATAGTCCTGATCTTGCACCATCAGATTTTCATTTATTTCGATCTCTACAGAACTCTCTTAATGGTGTAAAGTTGATTTCAAAAGAGGTCTGTGAAAATCACTTGTCGTAATTTTTCGCTAAAAATCACAGAAATGTTATAGTGATGGAATTATGATTTTATCTCAAAAGTGGCAAAAGGTGGTCGAACAAAATAGCACATATTTAGTTTAATAAACTTCATTTATAATATAAAAAACACTTTTTTCATTTTCGTACTAAAATACGAAGAAACTTTTTCCCCAACCTAATAGATATGCATCGCAAATGATTGCAAATGAAAAAACAACTGAAGGTGAAGAATGGTTTCCTGTTACAAGTGACGAATTGCAAGCATATTTTGCGCCATGTATTATAATGTCACAAGTAAAAAAGTCTTCTATAGGTATTGGTCAAACCGAGCAATTGTAGAAACACCAATATTCTCAAAAACTATGCCCCGAAAACGGTTTCTAGCTATATCTCACTTTCTACATTTTACAGACAACGAAACGATGGATAAAGACGATAGGCTAAAAAAGGTTCGCAATGTGGTTGATTGCTTGAATGAAAAATTTCTTCAGTTATACACCCCTAATGAATCTGTCGCAATTGATGAATCACTGATGAAATTTCGAGGAAGGCTGAGCTATGTACAGTTTATTGCTTCAAAAAGAGCCCGATTTGGTATAAAATTTTATAAACTTTGCGAATCAAAATTTGGCTATTGTTCACAGTTCAAAATTTATGTGGGCAGAGAAATGGTAAATGATAAGAAAACGCCAGTTTCTCAACATCTGGTGATGAAATAGGAAAGGATATACGCTATATTTGGATAACTGGTATTCATCACCATCACTGTTTGATCTTTTGAGAAAAAATAACGTGAACGCAGTTGGAACTGTAAGGAAGCAACGTAAAAATATGCCTAAGCAACTTTTTACGAAAATAAAAAGAGGAGACATACGAACTTTGTCTTCTAATGGTGTATTGTCCTTAGAGATTGGGATGATAAAAAGGATGTCTACATGATCAGTACAAAACATGTTTCTGCCGAAATAACAAATACTGGGAAAAAAAGAAAACTGAAAAATGGGGAAGAAGAACAGATTATAAAACCGATATGTATCATCGAGTATAACAGCGGAATGAGAGGTGTGGATAAGCAAGATCAACTACTGGCTTGTTTTCCAATTAAGCGAAAATGTGTAAAAGGATATAAGAAAATATTTTTTTACATGATTGATATTGCTGTTTATAACGCGTACGTTCTATATTCAAATACTCCTAATGCAGAAAAATTAAGAATAGTGAATTTTCGACTTAGTATCGCCGAAGATATGTTATCCACTATATCGTTACCAAATTATCCAAAACGTGGGCGTCCATCACAAGGAAATTGTTCGACTCGTCTGCAAGCAAAATATTGGGCACATTTCCCGGAACATATGCCTGCTACTGATAAGAAAAAACACCCTGCGAAAAGGTGCATTGTTTGCACAAAACGGAATATAAGAAGCGAAACAACTTGGCAGTGCAAAATTGCACATTCCGAACTGTTTTGAAAAATTTCATACATTAGAAAATTTTAATTAATAATCTGCATCTATTTGGAATATAATAGTTATAAAATATATTTATTTTTTGTTGTAACACTAAGTTTGACGTTTTGTTATTCAAATAAAGTATTTTGAACAAGATACAAAGCTACATTTGAATGCCATAACAACCGATAAATAAATAGTATTTCTATTTTTTTGTGTTTAATGATATGTCAAGGGGTTAAAGGCCTTCATTTGCCTACCGTACCTCGCACTATATTTAGGGCTTTAAAAAAAATTCGTATTCGTATAAAACCAGAATGTGGTTGTTTCGGCGCCGAGACATTTCGACGCGGGAACACGTGTGGCACAGCTTTGAGTCGAAAGGTCCTTGCACCGAAACGGCGGCGTCGAAACGTCCCACGCTCCAGAAAACAAATTTTGCAGTGCACCTAACCTACCTATAATTTAAGTCGCGTTATCTCAGACCATTCTATAAATAGGTAATTGTTTAATTTATTACTTTAATATATTTAATTAACAACTTGGCGATAGACGATAATGTAGAAACCGTTAAAAAAGACAATGACGCATTGACCCAAAAATCGGGAAGATAAATTAGGAGAAACCGCTTTATTCGGGCTTTGGACTGTCCAAACGTTTCTCACACTCGTCGGATCTTGCGTCCCTCTCCCAATTCTCTTGGTTTTGAGATTGTTGAATAGAAAACGAATGGTCGGAAGATGATTGAATGTACGTTTGACCCCCCACGACGATGCGACTTTGATGTATACATGATCGATAATTATTTTAATTGCCAATTAACTGTTGTTAAAACAATTGAATCTGTAATTACCACCAGATGGCCGATCGCGTTCAACTCCGTTGCGTCTTCCATTACGGTGGCGTTAAGCAACCTTCTATAAAGATAACGATCGACGTGCAGAAACTTCCTGTGACCGTTCACCCCAAACAAATTCCTCCACGATTATAATTTTGGCACAACATTAAATAAGGCCGACCTTTTAAATCGAATTAAATCGGAAAAGGCGCTTTCTTAAACAACATTTGCTCAATTCATTGTCATCTGCCGATACATATAATGATAATACATATAAACAGAGTTGAATATTAATTGACATATTTTGCAATAACATATGTTCATTTCTCGCATCAAAGTTTCTCTATGAAATTACCACTTGGAAAAACTAACGGATTAATGGACCGCGCAAATGATCTGTTTTTTCTTTTATTGTTAAAAATTATCGACCAAACTCGGTAATAACGAGGCATTACAAAATCCGCTGGGAACACAATAAAAACTGCGAACCCTCGATTTTATTGTTTCCGATGTGGAACGCGATCGCATATCCGTTGTCCTTTTCAGCAAGCGCGTAAAACGTCCTTTGATCTAATCGTCAATTCGAAAACTGGCGAGAATTGTGCAAAATCGGTCAGATCTTATCGTCCGCGAACAGACGCGAGCTTTAAACATTAGAAACCCGACAGCTGACGTATCGGGAATGAACTTACAATTTACGCCATTAAAGACGCGGTGAAATTACGGTGTCAGCTTGTGTGCGAGCGGCCGAGGAAAACAGTTTTTCGAATATTAATCTAATAAACTTTGGACCGTTAACGTCCAACGTTAAATGGCTTTCTAATCGTTCTAAATTTCGCTCCGAAACGACGAATAAACGCCCCGTTTAATTGTCGTCGCTTGACGTTGCCAATTAAAAGTTGAATTCGAGTTAAAAAAACGGAATTTGAAGTCCGTCGAATTTTTAAATTGGGGAGCTTAGGACGATTTTAGACCTAACCTCGACAATTGCAGATAAGCCAAACGCTCGAGTTAGGCGTCGAGTTTTGACCTTTCGTCGTTCGTTTGTTTATTTTCGCAAACTCTGTTTTTCCGACGCGAAAGACCGCAACCGCAAACCGTCGTTGTTTCGGTCTGCATTTTAAATCGATTCCGTTCGAAATTCGATCGATCTCTCTCCAACGCGCAACGTAAAGAAACCGCGAGCGGTCGAATTGAATTTCCAAAAAATGTTAAAGCTGCTCTTCGAAAAACCACGATCAAAACAACCAACGAAACGATCTCGAGTTTAACCGAACATCATTCTTACCACGACAAGTAGAAGCTTAATCTACCGCGACTTTATCTCGGCAACTGCATTAAAAAAAATACGCCGAAACCGTTCTGCGCCGATAAAACATAAAACTAACGGAAACGGGATAATCAACATACATAAGTAAATACCTGTACGTATTATCGTCTCGATAACATTTAAAGCGAGCACACGTTGCTCCGGGGATTCGCCGGATAAAGGATAAATATTTATCGCATCTTCGATTATGGTAATTTCGTGCTGGCTCTATCGCGAGCCCGCAAGAAACCCGCGGCCGGTCTTGTCCGCGTTCCACGACGAAATATAACAGTTTTAACTATTGGCCATACTAACCTAATTCGGTGTTTAGATTTTTTTCTGCGCGCGTTATTCACGTGTTCCTCGGCCATAAGGAAACATATTATGGAAATTTTATCGACGTTACGTATACCTACTTATTTATGCTTCGCGGTTTTGCCGTACGTTTCACAATTTTTCTAATGAATCGTTCGTAAACTGTTGTAGTTTATGCACAATAAGAATTACATATCGCGGATTTTGTTATTAACGGTCACGCAATCTTAATTTTATTAAATAAAAAATAATGGAAGTATTTTTTGGTTCAGTTTGCCCTAAATCGTAAAACTACAACTAACCGGGCAGCTATTGAAAAATGGGACAATTTGACGCCGCCTATTTTTTCGTCGGGACAGTTCGCCGTCAACGATTCGAACCTAATTAATTCCCGAGGCTTCGTAGCAATTATTAAACGTATCGTCGATCCTCGAAAATTACGAACGAAGTTTTAAAAATATATACAAAAAGCGGAGACAATTTCACGTTAAAACAATTCGACGTCGACGATTTGAACCGTAACTGTGCGAACCGACGAAATTTAATTTTCTAATATTGGAAACGACCGAGGGCTCAAACAAATTCCTCGATATTTCCAATAACTAGAAGAATTTAAAATGCGAAAAAATCTTGTTGATGTGCAATTTTTAAAAAAACAAATAGTAATTTGAACAACCAATAACCACGATAACAACGACTGAACGATAAAAATTAATACGATTTCCCATGCGAGGCGCGAGTTCGGCTAAAAGTTTTCGCGAAAGTAAACACTTCCACGCCACCTGTTTTGCGCCGGGACAATTCGACGTCGGCGATTTAAACCGCATAAATTCGCAAGTACTTACGGCAACTACTAAACGCTCAATTGACTTTATAAAATTGCGAACTGTAAAATTAGAATAGGTAACAGTCTCTAAAAGTCTCGGAAATGCGATTTAGATTAGATTTTTAACATAACTTCATGGAAGTCAAATCGACGTCAGTAATTTAAACTGTATCTATGGCTCTCGAAATTTTATAGCACCATTAAATCGGCAATTTAGTTTTTTTGTCGTATTACGGACAGTAATTAAAATGACCTTGAAAATGCACGTTTGGTTTACCTACATAAATGATTCCCCGCAATGAAACAATTTATAACATCGCCTATTTCGCGTCGGGACAATTCGATGTTAGTGCTTTTCATAGCTCAACAAAACGTATTTTATTACGTATTGTATTTTAAGTAGTTGCGTTTAAGAAAATCAATTTGAAACGTGTGAACAATTTGACGCCATCTGTTTCGCACCGGGACAATTCGACGTCGTCGATTCGAACGGCATGATTTCTAAAATTACGAACATTAAGTAATTAAAATGACCTTCGGAGCATCGTGAAAACATGGGTTAGGTTACTTCAATCTAACAGGCGATCAAAAAAAAATAACTTGGAAAAGCACGAATTACGAAACATCCGAATGTCGTTTAAATTGTTAAATTATTAAATAATTGTTATAAAGATGCTAAATGTTTTACGTAGACTCCTGCCGAAATAGTAAGTTTCTACAACGAAAATATCCATTGTTTTCGAGTAAACATCGCAAGGCAATATTGAAGTTCCGATGGACACCTTATTAATTCCAAGAACAAACACGAAAAAGATTGTAATTTAACATATTTTTTAAACTCTTTCACTTTTTGTATATTTTATGTCTTTCGCTCGTCACTTAAAGTGGTTGCTTTTTGAACTACCCATCCACGTTTAAGATATCGCAACTATTTTGCACCGGGACAATTTAACGACAAATAAGAAATTCGTCGAAAGGGACAATTTCGCGTCGGATCAATTCGACGTCGATGATTTTGAATATTTCTAAGATATGCGCCTAAACAAAATTTAATTTAAAACTGCCGTTATTGCAAAAAAAAGTACAAAAACGAATAAGATCGACGCTTTTCAATTACACGTCTCCTTCCACCTCCACGATTTCTTATTAAATCCAATTTACGGTGTTACACGGATCGTCTGTTGGGACCGCCGTTCGAATTAAACGATTAAATAACAATCATTGTATGAGAAAATACAAATATCGCAAGTTCCACTTACATAAATTTGGTAAGTTCGATACTCGACACCGATTTGTGTAGTTTACGCAACTGTAACGCATGTGAGAAACTTTCAAAAATCAAGCGTAAAATGTGTAGCGGCGAACGAAGATTTCGAAAACACGCACTTCCACCTTAAGCCTCGTCGGGCACGAGAAAATTTGGCGCCACTCGCGCGAAACTCGGGCACCGCGTACGCCGAAAACAACGGAACGCGCACTCCTTCGCATCCGACAACAAACTGAACTTGGACGTGGACGCTCTTCGTTGATACTCGACGCGAGAAATCCTCAAGATCCACAAATCGTGTCACCTCTTGTGATACAGAAAAGACACGGTTAACTCATCCTTGGCAAGAATTCGTTGCGAATTCCTTGCTTCGAAATTTGTCGAGAACGAGATTTTTTTTAATTGCCGATTACGGCACCGGGCACGTCTCCACAAACAACTTTCGTTACAGATATCGGCCGCGGAAGATGTCGAAGGCGTTTACGCAATTAGTTCCTCGATTAGTTCTCATCAGCCTTGATGTTTTTCTGTTCTAATTTTACACGTAAATAATCATCGTAAGCGGCATTTTGCGTGTTTTAAAGAAAAATCGGAATTGAAACGTGCGCTTCTTCCTCTGAAGAGGCCGACGAGGCAGATTTTGGGCTTCGTCGATTTCGGGAGGCGTCACGCGGCCAAGTGACCGAAAAACTAATTTAGGTCAAATTTTCTTGCCCGAGGTTTGTTACGATCCATTGATTTTTTTTTTGATTTGATTTAGACCACGTAAAAAAGATGCCGAATGATCTCCAAACTATCACCAGCGCAAAACAAAACTTCTCAAAATTTTATTGTCGTCGCCCGAACAAGCGAACGGTTGTTTGGGGGGACGATTTTTCGTTTTCGTTCAATTTTATCCATTTTAATAGGTACCTTACGCGTTTGAAGAAGTCGACCCCCTCAAAGACATATGTTTTCAATTATAATTTGAGAACATAATCCAATGGCGCGTCGCGTTGACTTATTTAATTGAAAATTTAAATTGAAAGAAAGGTACGACTATGGACACAAAGGGTATAGCCGGATAAGCACGGCAAAATGGCCCCCAAAGAAATCTACGAAACAACCTATATTATTACATTGGCAAGTCATAAGGAAACGATATATACACGTTTTACTCCCTGACCTTCAGTAGTCCTTGAGAAAATCAAAAAAGTATGTACCGGGGGAACTATTCTTTAAATTCGTTTATCTACGAAACTATTATAGCTACGAACATAAATCAAAAACAGATTGTTAGAGAATACTTCCTAGCATAACATATGTTTTTTCCATTAGTTTCGACTAATAATAACTATTAAAAAATTAATGGAGAAATTTTGAAAATTGAAAATTTTACAGTTCGGCCAGAGTGACAATCATCAAAAAAATGTCAAATATTGCTACTAATGTCTACTACTACTCCTAAAAGTTTCGTGAAAAAGAAAATTGGTACAACACTTTGAAAAAAAAATAATGTACACTCTATAGTCACTATTACTATATAATGTACCGCATCTACATAAACAAAAATATAAACTATAGCAAAATAAAACATCAATTATGACAATATAAAATATAAGCAAAACAAAAAATGCAAATAAGTGTCTAATATACAGGGATTTCAGTTAATAGAAAAGTTACAAATGTCTTATGTACATAAATATAATCGAATGCGATAGAAAACGTTTCTATTGTTATTAATTAATTCTGGTTATATAGTTGTCTGAGTGAGTACAGATGTTTACCTACGGTCAATATTATTAATCATCATCACTATCTTCATTAATGACAACAGAAACAGAATTTGTTGCAAATATTTTCGACAATATCTCTGCTGGACATATATTACGCGGCATTTATCGGGTGAGTCTTGCTCAGTTAAACGTGGAAAATCTAGGAGGTCGGATACCATTAGATGTTGAAAAGACGATTCCAATGATGATTATCAACATCTTCCCGCAAAGTATTTGTCGAATTCATTCTGCTTTCCATATATTCAATAATTTCGTCTTGTAATGTACCATCTGACTCAACCTTTGTCCGTATCACAACAATCGTACCTTTGGAAGCAGTTTATTATCTAAGTTGTGATGTAAGAGACGATATTTTTGGCTTATAGCACCATGTACACCTTCGACTACACAACGTATTTTTGTTACTTTTCGCGATATGTTTGCCTTTTCCATAGTTAATTGAGATTTTTTGCCTTTACAGGCAGGCATAAATACGGTAAAGTCTTCATTAGTTATGTAGTTTATTACATCACGAAAACCACGATCAACAATGAACACATCATGTGGTTGTAACGTAGTTCTTATGCCTACGGAGTCTTGTAATACGAGTTTCATAATCGTGGCATCATTTTGAGTACCATAAAAAGGCTCAACAATATCAAGAATGTAGCCATTGGTTGTACAGATGTAAACGGCTTACACAAAGGCACTTTTTTTGGACCTGAGTACGATTTTCGAATTTCTAGAACTACGTATTTTAATCGTCGAACATAAATATTAACAACACTGCAAGAATGTTAGAACTTGAACTGCATGTCCGACTAAAGCGCCGCGCCGGCGCTGTTCCTGTATGGTGATGGGTACTGACAATGAGATCGCTTTACACAACTACAGTAAGTAGTGAAACATTTTTATATTTTTTACTTGACCACTACTTCTATTCACGGTTTAAACAATGTAAAAAACTTAACTTGTCGTCTTTGTTTTGACGCTACCAATATTTGTTTTTATTTTTTTTTCAGAGTGTTGTACCAATTTTTTTTTTCACGAAACTTTTAGGAGTAGTAGTAGACATTAGTAGCAATATTTGACATTTTTTTCATGATTGTCACTCTGGCCGCACTATAAAATTTTCAATTTTCAAAATTTCTCCATTAATTTTTTAATAGTTATTATTAGTCGAAACTAATGGAAAAAACATATGTTATGCTAGGAAGTATTCTCTAACAATCTGTTTTTGATTTATGTTCGTAGCTATAATAGTTTCGTAGATAAACGAATTTAAAAAATAGTTCCCCCGGTACATACTTTTTTGATTTTCTCAAGGACTACTGAAGATCAGGGAGTAAAACGTGTATATATTGTTTCCTTATGACTTGCCAATGTAATAATATAGGTTGTTTCGTAGATTTCTTTGGGGGCCATTTTGCCATGCTTATCCGGCTATACCCTTGTATACTTGGCGGATAAATAATATAGAGAACCCTTCGAGGGCCACGTCAGACTGGAACGTTACATATGGTTTATAACCAACACCGCAGTTTATTGAGAAAACGCAAAATTACGTTTTAGATCGCGTCTTATATTTATAACAAGTCGAAAGTGACGAAACCAGTCTTTTTAGAACATTTTTCTGAAAAAGCTTGGTTTGAGGTTAAGAGCAAGAATCCGAATGTGCGACTCCCGCGTCCGTCGGCAATCATTCCCATTAAAAAAATATTAAGTCTCTACCGAGCAATTCTGAGGATGGCGCAGCTTCGAAATCGAAACGTTTTTGTAATTTAATGTAACGATCGTGATTTAACAACGCTTTTTGTCGACGACGGGCTAACGACATTAATTCATTAATATCTAACAAAAATTAAATTATAGATTCAAAAATTGTTGGACGTTGTGAAACGTAGTTTTACACGCCACAAAAAAAGCGTATGATGTATAGGCGTCGAAGCGGAAGTAGGGTAATAAGCCCGTGTTGTCTCGGTTCCGGTTGATGTACAAGAGTACCGTTCAGTATGTATGTGTATAAAACTAAAAAAAAATATGTTATATAGGTATCACGGTTATAATCTACTCATGTAATAAAAACCATCAAGCGTGTGTAAATGACGTCGCCCGCCTACTGCCGATCATTCTTGTTACTAAATAGAAGCACTTTTTTCGTTAGCTCGCCAACAAAAAGTAGGTACGCGGGTACTTACTACTAACTTTTTTTTGCTCAACGGTTGTAGGTTTTAAACGCGACGTGGGTAATATTAAAAAATTTAACCGTTTAAATAAACGTCTTCGTAATTTTGTAATAAAATCGTTCTTTAATCGTTTAATCGATCGATTAGAACTACAGATCATCGAAATTCTATCTACAATCAACTTACTATAAGTAAAATATTTTTCAAAAATAGGCCGTACGACAAAGGGTTTTCGATGGAAATAAATAGGGACAAACTAAAATAACATTTAAAGGCGTCGAAAATGAGTTTTTCATCAGAATCTCCTTTGCGGTTCATTTTACGATAAAAATACTTATATAATAAAATAAACTGCGAAAAATTTCCTACAATTTATGTTCTCGTCATTTTTCTGTAAAGTCAACAGTTTCGGCGTGTTGGCTTTACAAAGTTTACTTTACCAGGTAACTCGGCGTTAATTAATTAGCGCAGAGAAAGTACAAATTTATGTATGTCAAATACTTAAGCAGTATTCTCCTACAGACGCTCATGTAACTTAATAAAAAAAATTCAAAAGTTAAAATTTCAATAAACGTTCTACGAGTGATTTAAATTAAGATAGGTAACGTATCGAACAAATATCCATCTAACGTTCTCTTAGGAAAATCGATTTGTTAAAAATTACATTGACAGTAGACGCAGAGAACAGGTCCGGAATTAATCGAAAAGTAGTTTTTCGAAATTAACAATGCAAGAAATGACAATCCAAGCGCATTTCCGGCGATTTAAAATTTTTGCCAAATCTGGAAAAAATCCCTTACACGGCTTCTTTTTTCTGGCAAAATTTTGACCGCGAGCTTTTGGGCCATAACGTTCAGAACAAGTCGAAGACGATTAGAAAACTCGTATTTTAGGTGTTACCGAGCAATAAATAAGTAACTGTGGGCGTCAAAAAAGATTTAAGTTTTTTTATAATCTCGATAAAATGTCGCCAGTAATACGCATAGAACAGGTCCGGAATTAATCGAAAAGTAATTTTTCGAAATTAACAATTCAAGAAACGACAATCTAAGCGCATTTCCGGCGTTTTAAAATTTTTGCCAAATCTGGAAAAAATTCGAGTATAATATAAAAAATAGACTCGATTTATTATATACAGAGCGTTCGATTTACGATCGGCCAAAATGAAAGTCACAATAAAAAGTCGTAAAAACCCAGTAAAGTCGCGCCGAAAAACAAATGAAAATGGCGACGGTGATTTCACAAAACGGAGCGAAAAATAAACGTGAGACTTCGAAGACTTTTATTTTCAAAAGGCCAACATCGTTATATTTTCGAAAAATCGAAGTGCATTAAAAAGTTGCGGCTATTTATTTGACACTTCCTGCCCCCCCCCCACAGAACCGCTTCCGTAGCACGTCAATTTTGCATTTTACAACCGGATCCTTCTCGAAGGAAGAAAAACACGACCGTCGATTGAATTTTGGCCAATCGTAAGGTGAACACTCCGCAGTGCGACGTGCGCGTCGAAAGAATCGAAAATTTTTAGAACCTCGAGGTGGCCCTTAACCTAAACAATACCTCATATTCTGAATTTTCATAGAGCTTTTACCGTTCCCTATGCGCCGCTGTTCTTCGTGCGCGTCCTTAATTCTCGCCCTGAAATCACTTCCTTCCCCGTTGTCGGCGGGGCACGACGCGATCGCGCCGCCGCACGCGAACTGACGACCGCCCCGCGACCTCGGGCGGCCCTTGGCCTCCTTCCGATACAACTTCCTCAACTTATTCACCCTCAACGACAACATAATCCTGATTTTTATGTGCCTAATTATGTACTTTTCCGTCTTCAGCTTGCGTTTCGCGGAGCCGCCCTTCCGTCCCGGCCTGCCGCTTCTAACGAACACGTTCGAACGAAGCGCGTGGTTCGTGTGAAAATCGAAGTACTTGTTGCCGAACCGTTTCTCGTCCTGATTCAGGAACGTTTCGCTCGAAACGTAAATCGGATTGTTGTACAAACTGACGCTGTCTTCCGAGCACTCGTAAATCGTGTCCTCGTGAAGATTTGTCTTCGCGTTCAAAGCGTTTTGCATGGCGATGTTTTCGCCCAAAGTCGATTTTGGCATTTTGTGAGCCTTGGCGTCTACGACCTCGTCGTCGCTGTACAATCTGTTTATGGTGAACTTGGCGTCTTTGTCGCGGTCCTTAATCTTCGCCTTTTGTTTGAAAGCGAGTTCGCTCCAGATTTGTTTGATGCAGCTCGTGTTCGCACTTTTGTTTATCAGCAGTCGTTCTTTGTAGACTTCCGGGAGATCGATGTCGCCTTGCGATGTGGTCTTGCAGTGGATTTCGGGGAACGTTTTTCGGTAGTTTTCGAAAATGCCCGCGTACAGGTCCATGTCGCATTTGATGGATTCGCTCTCGGTGTCGGATATCAGTTCGTCGATGTTTTCGATCGATATCGAGCTGCTCTCGTCCGGCATTTTTGGCGGCTCTTCGACGCCCAAATGGAGGAGATGGGACCTGTTGTGCATCCAACCTTTGCTAATGGTCCATTGCTTCAGCCATTCGGGCCTCGCGGCTTTCGTTCGTTTCAGATTTCGTTTTAGGATTGCACGCTGTTTTTTGTTGACGGCGGCTCGTTTGGGTTTGACGTCGTTCGGGGACCAGGAACCTTTTTCCATGAGCAAACAGAAGCACAGGCACTTGAATAGTTTGACGCAAACGTCCATTTCGATAGACACATAGCGAGCGCGGTCCGAAACTGAACTGAATTCTAATTACAAACGGCAGCGGATGCTCTTTGTTATTAATGGACGATTTTTTGTATGTGCGTTCAGGTTCACAGGTTCACGGTTTGACGATTTTTTAATAATAACGCGCGATTTTTCGTTGGAAAGTCCCGAACGGCGACGACGCGAGAACGTTGTTCAATTTTATTACGGGTACGTGTTCGCTAATTTCGAAGTTATTGCTATTTTAGTTTTATTGCGCGAGTCGCGACTTCCTTAATTTAAAATAAAATCAATTCAGATGCTGTTAGATCGTTCGAAGAGGTCATTTGGTCGTTTGATTTTGCATAATATAAGGTTGTTTGGTAATGACTTGCCGCTTTTTCGCTAGAGAGAGTTTGTAGCGTTGTGGGGCAAGCAAATAAAGCAGCATTTGGCAACTCTGTATGTCATTTGACAGGTGATGACATTAGCTACAAAACGACGTGTCATTTGTTTAGTTTTGACTTTTTTTTCACAAGTGGCAGTCGCTGAAACATGGAGTTCACTAATGCCGAAATTCGCGCTATTTTGAAATTCTTCTTTGTGCAAGGCGAAACCGCACGCGAATCGCATCGCAAGATTAATGGTGTTGTGGGAGATGGTACTGTGTCGATTCGAACCGCCGAAGAGTGGTTTCGGCGTTTTAGAGCCGGCCGAAACGACATAACAGACCCTGTGGACGGCCAATAACCACTGATGTCGACAAAATCATAGAAAAAATCCACGAAGACCGGCATGTGACTATCAGAAGTATCGCGAGGGAGTTCCAGCTAAGCACTGAAACCGTCCATAGGCATTTGAAAGCAGCCGGATATACTAAAAAGCTGGATAATTGGGTGCCACATGAGTTGTCCAAAAAAAACCTAATCAACCGCATTTCCATCTGCGAATTATTGCTGAAACGCAACGAAAAGGAGCCGTTTTTGAAGCAGATGGTGACTGGCGATGAAAAATGGGTCACCTACGATAATATTGTTCGCAAACGATCGTGGACGAGGAAAGACGAAGCGGCCCAAACGGTGGCCAAGGATTGACGCCCAGGAAGGTTTTGTTGTGTGTTTGGTGGGATTGGAAGGGAATCATCCACTATGAGCTGTTTAATTCTGAGCGATATATCGAACAACTAGACCGTTTGAAGGATGCCATCGACCAGAAGCGGCCAGAATTGGTCAATAGGAAGGGAGTTGTGTTCCATCGTGACAACGCCAGGCCACACACATCTTTGATGACCCGTCAGAAGCTCCGGGAACTTGGTTGGGATGTTTTAATGCACCCGCCTTATAGTCCTGACATTGCACCATCGGATTACCATCTCTTCTTGTCGCTGCAAAACTCTGTTGGTGATATTAAATTCAACACAAGAGAAGACTGTGAAAACCACTTGTCTCAGTTTTTTGCCAATAGGGAGAAGGGATTTTACGAGAGGGGCATAATGAAATTACCTTCAAAATGGCAACAAATTATCGAACAAAACGGCGCATATTTGACCTAATTCTGTTTTAATCCTAACTATATTAAATAAAATATTAAAAATCTTGTAAAAAGCGGCAAGTTATTACCAAACAACCTTATATTTCGGATTGTTTTTATTTGACAATGGGCGCCCAAGGTTATTTAACGAACAAAGCGGCACGAAAGCTAAAAATATACTTCTTTACCCTCAGACGAACGACATCTTTAGATTCGAAGCTCGATAGGCCGCTTTGGCGCAGACACGTCGACGCCACAACATTTTAAAAATTGCAAGAGCAATTAAGAAATAAAAAAATCGTCGATTTAAGAGGACTAAAACAATTTCTAAACCAACTAAAATTAAACCGAAAGAAAGCCCTTTTTGAAAGTTCGATGAACGAGAACTAAAGTAAACGATCCGAATCCGACCGCGCACAAGCGCGGTCATATGTCCCAAAATTCATTTTTTCGTCTATCTCGAAAAACGAATTTTTTTGAAAAATTACATTCACTAAAGAGAAATAAAGTATAGGTTGGGGAAAAAGTTTCTTCGTATTTTAGTACGAAAATGAAACAAGTCTTTCTTATATTATAAATGAAGTTTATTAAACTAAATATGTGCCATTTTGTTCGACCACCTTTTGCCACTTTTGAGGTAAAATCATAATCCCATCACTATAAAATTTCTGTGATTTTTTAGCGAAAAATTGCGACAAGTGATTTTCACAGACCTCTTTTGAAATCAACTTTACACCATTAAGAGAGTTCTGTGGAGATCGAAATAAATGAAAATCTGTTGGTGCAAGATCAGGACTATATGGCGGGTGCATCAAAATTTCCCAGCCAAACTCTCTCGATTTTTGACGGGTCGCAAAAGATGTGTGGGGTCTGGCGTTGTCGTGATGGAAGACAACGCCTTTCCTATTGATCAATTCTGGTCGCTTTCTCTCGATTGCTTGACGTAATCTTTCCAGTTGTTGACAATAGAGATTAGAATCAATTGTTTGACCGGGTGGGAGCAGCTCGTAATAAAGTATTCCTTTGTAATCCCGCCACGCACACAACATCACTTTTCTTGGCGCCAATCCTGGTTTTGCCACCGTTTGCGGAGCTTCATTTTGCTTCGACCACGATCTTTTTCGTACATTATTATCGTACGTGATCCATTTTTCATCGCCCGTAATGAGCCGTCTCAGAAATGGTTCGATTTCGTTCCGTTTGAGCAATGAATCGCAGATGGAAACTCGATCCATTAAATTTTTCACTATCAAATCATGTGGCACCCAAACATCGAGTTTTTTTTTATATCCGGCCTTTTGCAAATGGTTTAAAACTGTTTTGTGGTCGATTTTTAGTTCCTTGCTAACATCATAACTACTAATATGCCGGTCTTGCTCAACTTTTCTCATGATTTCATCGACTTTTTCAGTGATTGGCCGACCACAGCGAGGTGCATCTTTGATATCAAAATTTCCAGCTTGAAAACGCTTGAACCAATTTTGTGCAACACGTACTGATACTGCATTATGTCCATAAATATCATAAATTTTTTAGCAGCCTGAGTCGCATTCTTCCCTTTTTTATAATAAAATTTCAAAATGTATCTAATTTCCTCTTTATTTTCACTCATTTTCAAAACCCAATAACTTTTGACTGAGTGAATAAATATCACAATTTTTTAGATTAATTGGTTCTGTGAAATGTCAGCTTTCATTTGCATGTAAATATTACTAAATTCGATTAATAGTTCCAGAGTTATGCGATCTTAAAGCCATCTACTGCGAAAATACGAAGAAATTTTTTCCCCAACCTGTATTTTTATAAGATCTAAAAACATGTTTATCACTTTTTTCTCGATTATCTCGAAAACTGTGCATTCTATCGAAAATTACAACGATAAATATTTAATAGAAAATTGTATGACGATTCTAAAACATAATTTACATTACCGATCCGAAAATTAATAACGGAGATAACTAACAATCTGTTTAAAATCTTCGATCGACCGCCTATTCGAAACGAATCGGTCGATTTGGCTGGTTAACGAACTCGTCCGTCGTATTTTTAAAGACAATATTCTGACCAAATTTCAGCCTTCTACGATCAAAATTCCAATTTTATGATAATCTAAATTGTTCAAAAATTCTAATTGCGGGTAAGTAGGCTCAAAAGACTCTAGAAAATTATCGTCTGATCCCCCCGACCAAACGTATAATCGAGACGGTTTTCTCTGCGCGACACTTTCGTTGTTTTTGATTTTACTTTTACTTCTTTTGGGCGCCTAAAAATCTACGAGAAGAAAGCCGCGCGCGCAGAAAATCGCAAGCGTTTAAATTTACAATTAAACCAGTAAATCGAGATTATTGTACGACTTCGATCGTCGAGAAAGTTGCATTTTATCGTCGACAAACAGATGTCCAATATATGTCAATGTGTGCCGTATCGACATACGGAACGGATAACGACGTGGGTATATAAGGTATTGAAGCCGGGAAACTTTTCATTTTATTTGTAAAAAAAACAGTTCCGGAAAGTTTGACGAGAAATTTTGCAATTTGTCGGGATTTGGTCGACATTTCCGCGTTTTATTAAATGTTAACTTATTACGTGCGAAATTTTTTCAAGGTCAATGTTTTCGGGTTACGATTTTCGACTTTTTGGACGTCTCTCGTCGGTCCTTTGCTTTCGGCGCAAGCTTCCAAAAAAGTCCAGGCGTCACGTTTCGAGTAAAATTCGATTAAAAAAGAATCTCGTATAGGTGTATCTATATCGAAATGTTTAATTCGAACGTTTTAAATTTATCCTCCCAGTTGCGAATCGTTCGTTCTAATCGTTTTTTGTTACGTAATATTGTATTCGATTTACCGATTAGTTTACCTACACTTAATAACTTTAAGTACAAAAATGCGTAATCTAAGATAAATGTCCTAAAAAAAAAGTGGATCTGGTATCAAAATAAAATCAACAAAGAAGCGATACTCGTTCGTGTTGTTACGCAAATGTCTCGTTAGTCACCATTTTCTAAATGTACCTATGTATAAGTTGCCACAAATTGCACTTAATACGTATCGAGTAAAATTCGATCGAAAAACGAATACTTTTTAGAACATTTTAGGGCGTTTGGCGTCTAGCTATCGAGCCAACAAAAGTGTTCTAATTTAAATTGGCCGAAAATGGTGAAAATCGAACATCGCACGCAAATAAGCCGCACGTTTTCGACAAACGTTCTAAAAACGTTAGGTCTGTAACCCAGATAGAATTGACAGTAGCGATTTGCTTCCGAAGCTTCCACCGATATTCGGTTTGAAAATGATTATTTTGTCTAACACTTGTCCGACACATTTTAGGATCTATAGTTTCCGGCCGACAAACGATTTGTTCTGATAAAATTACAATAAGAACCTCTAGAGATAATCGTGCCTTTAAATTAGCGATTCGGATTCGTTCTAATAGGCAACTGAAAATCTGGATTTGGAATCGGTTGTGCCGATCTATTATTCCTAATAAAATCGATATTACGTAAATAATTTTGGCCACGTTTTAGACAAAATTTTGATTTATCTTGCATTTTATAAAAATACTTGTCTAAAACATAAGATATTTTTCCGTTCTAGATTTTAGATAATAAATGATTTACTTAATTGTTTCATTTTGTAACAATCGCGTTTGTTAATTGTTAACTGCTATATGCTTTACTGCCTCGTGCTTCCTTGTGCTTCGTACAAAGCCAACGACTCGTTTCGCGTGTCTACGACTCGCTCTGCGAGTCGGCATGCTAAGCGAGCTATTACGATTACCGGCGGTCGTTCTCGAAGTCGGTTGTCGCGTACGCATCGAAATCAACTACCAACTCATCTTTTTTTATCAAGGAAATCGCTATCGCTTTTAAAGTTATCTAGTAGGACCTTAGCTACACCAATAACGATGTGGACATTTTGCGTCCGTCATTTTTACTCTTACAAATTCATGTGGCGCCCTTTCGGGCAACATCCATATGCCCCACATATCACCCCATTTTGGTCACGTTCGGTAGATAAACAGTGACGTGGCAGACCATCTTGCGTCCCTCATTGTGAATTTGTGAAATAGCTTCGGTAACTTTTTAGGCATCGTTAATGAGACTCGTCAATCGATTTGGGTCGAAATCGTTATTAAATGGTGTTAACCTGGGAGGTTATTTTGCAGTTGCCTGCCTCCTAATGCGTGTACACTCTGCACTTGATAAACATCCCGTATATAGCAGTAAATCGTATTAAACGTATTAATAAATTTTTGTCAACTTTATTCTAAAAGATTCTATCGAGAATCTTCTCCATAAAGATGAAGCGAAGAAAGCGTCGCGACGCCTTTATTTACAGTACGACAGTCTTACAGGGAGACTAGTCTAACGTAAAAATTTTAATTCGTGTTTATTAAAACAATTCGTGAAACACGTTTGTGTTTGCGATGTTCGAAACGTATTTCGAACGAACTGTGGACGACATTGACGTTACGACGCGTACGAAATGTATATTTTCGGATGGACCATTTCACGTACTACAAAAAAGGCCGTTATGATTTTATTTCCATCTCGCACCCCGTTCGAGTTACAGAGGCGTAAAATACAGAAACTTTATAGTTTTTTTACATTTCGAGTCCCCGCGGGCAAAGTAACGCGACCTCCGCCACTGTCGTAGATGTATTTTCATCCCATTATCGTCCCCGACACTTTCCAGAAAACGCCTTTCGTACATCTCCTTTTTCGACGATTTTAGAAAAAGGGAGCCCGAATCTGAAATCTGCACCTCCCCTCGCAGTTCAACGCACGCAATTCCTATGATCTACTGTCGCGTGTTATCTTATAGGCTCTTATGGAAGTAAAATAATCGCCGTGGGTCTGTCTAACCGTCGATTTTAGCGGAACGGTCAAAGTTGGAAATTTCACGATTTTTTGCCGGAAGACGAAAAAAGGGCACTCGCGAACCTATCTACGTCGAATATTTCCACCCCCGCAATTTTCGAACTACCCTAAAAAATTTTAGAATTTTCGGCGCGCACTATTTTCGACACAAAAACCGCTACAGACGCCGCCATCTGTTCGCAAAACTTGCGGGAAGACGGTGTCCTAAACGAAAAGATCCTTTTGTCCTCCATTCTATATTTACAAAAAAAAACTGCAAGGAAATGCCAAAATCGTTTTTTCGTTTTTTTAAGCGCTTATGCGATGACGGCGATGTGCGTCGTAACGCAAAGAATTATAAATCGATATCCTTCAAAAACGGCTTACGAGATTTTTTTCTCTATGACAATCATGCACGAATTATAAGGGACGTAAAGGTCCAAAATGTTACCGTTTGCAACGTTCATGGTACGAAATATGGTACCTGCGATGTGCTTGTTGGAAAATTTCAATTTTCAAAAACCAGCGATGGCATCTTTACGTCAAAATAAATTGAGCGATGACCAATTTTAACTATCGTCGATGTAATTTCTAAAGATTTTGAACAAAATAAAAATTACCTACACGTTATAGTTCGGTGTCGTTAGACATGAAAAATGAAAAACCTCGGATCGCAGTTATGCAGGATGGATTTTCGGAAAACTTGTCTTTTTGAGTTTTCAATAGCGAAAACTAAAAAGTTCACCCTTTAAAAATTACCGTTAGGTATTTCAAAACTCCAAACAATTTTCGCAGAAGAGCGAAAACGATAAAAAAATATATTACGTTGAAATGCAATAGTTTCTACAATTGAAGTGTTATAATCAAGAAGATAAGATCGTTACGGTTTTTGGGTTAATGCTGAGTATGACTTTATGGTTAAAAAATCAAAATTAAAAATGTTTGATAAAAATGGCGAATGTAACGTCACAAAATATGTAAATTTCAAAATTAAAGAATTACTAAAATGGAACAACGTGAAATTACTTTAGTCAGAAATATTTATAAAAAAATCACGAAACAAATTGTTACAAACAATTTGTTACAGGTACCTACTTAAAAAAATTAGAAAAAAGTAATAAAATCTCTTCATTTTCCCCCATTCTCGATTTCATTATTCAATATTGCTACTGCTTGTTTAAAAAAAAACATTGACTTTTATTTATCAACTTTGGGGGTGAATATCTCGGCGGAGGTGCATACGCTCCTGTGAGATTTTTTGAAATTTTCTAGATATCCTGCGTAATAACGTTAGATGACGTCCAGCGTTTTTGAAAAATTTTAACCCGGCGTAACTTTGCTTGTGCAGTGAAATACGCAAAATTTTTAGCAGGTCGCCCGCCCCTAAAGTTTACAAAAAAATGGGAAAATAGCACATTTAAATAGGTTTATTTATGGATATATCGGTACTCAAAAGAGGACAAGTATCGGAGCTCTATTATTTAGTTCCACAAACTACGACAACGTGAGTATTTTGTAAAAAAAAATTGAAAGGCAACGGTTTATATCCTTTCCTAAAAATCGCCCTTCCGAAATTTGAATTTTTTGTAATCGCAAATGTCAAGTTTAGTATATGAAATTTCAAAGCTCAAGGAAAAAATAATAGTTTTAATGCTAGATCTGTGCAAATAAATCGTAATTGTAATACGACGTTTTTCGCAAACCTTTGGTGCACGGCTTGAAACAAAAACGACCGCCGTTTTTAAATGAGTTAAGATAAAATTAAAATATTTTGGTTTTAAACTACCGACAAAAAATAAAAATTTTTGAAATGGTCGAGCAACTATGGCGTGGACCTTTTGGGGCGAATCGACCCGTAAATTATTAATAATCATGAACTGTAATTTTTGTAGGGTAAAAATTTTATTAGAAACTCGATGGAGCGAGATTTACGAAAATCCGTTGAATGGGTTTCGAGTTAAAAACCTCACTGCGCCGGACTATTATTACACAAATCACATTTAAAAACGCCTAGTAACAAGCAAGCGGGGATAATTATTACGATGTCGTTTAAACTATTACCAACACCGAACAAATTGTTACAAAAATGTCGAAACGCCAGCTCTCGTAATTTCGAAAAAACTTGTTAAGTAAACTAATTGTAAGTGCCCACGTAATTAACCCTCGTCGCTTTATTGTTTTAAAATCGTAATTGTCGCGGCGTGGTGACGAACGAAAAATTAATCTTTTTGCACGTTTGCAGACCAAAAGTAAAAGTACCTAATTGTCTTGTCATCCTATATTTCTTCTCTAAAGACATCACTTTCACCGAAATCGATCCAACAACCGAACGAATTCGAAAAATCCACGTTCCGTTGCAGAAAAAAACGGTGAAAGGAAACGTCGTTTCCGGTTTAAAAAAAATATATAAAACAAAACGGAAGCGTCGAAAATCGGGTAGGTCACCGGACGACCCCCCCGGACTTTTACGGGCGCTCACGCGTCCGAATCGGACAGGTCACGTCCGGGCGCAGGAATCTTAGAAACCGCAACGACGAGATTACGGGGGGGCGCGCGGAAAAACTCTTAATAACAATATTTACGTGCAGTTATGTACGCATGTTAAAGAAGCCCGACATTGCCGCGGGTCAAGTCGAACCTAGATCTTGGCAGAGAAATCACAAAGAAAGTTGTTGTTGCGAGGCGACAGCTCTCGCGGCCTTACGCGCATCCTTTAATTGCCAAAAAAAAATAGTTGAAACGAAAACCGACAAACGGGTACCACGACAATAAATTTCAATCCTAATTCCGGTAATTTGGAAAAAAATCGCGCGGCCACCGCTTTCTTTACACCTATCGGCGCTGATTTACGGCCGATAATTAACGAACGTGTAATTTGTTCGAAAATTAATCGCGACGTCTGATGCAGTTTTAATGTACATAATATTTAAGTAACGATTATAAAAATAAATTGAGCTCTTAAATTTTTATAAAACGAGCATCCGGGTTCTTTGGCACGGTCGTTTCCGTAAATTAAAAATAAACATTCGACGGACAACGTCGCGCCTTTTCCCCAAAGCGGACGCTTTAGAGTGGTTAGGTGACGGGGAGTGGTAGGCGATGTAGAAAATATGGCGAATTTTCTATATTACTTATTTTAAAACCTGGGAAATTTTGAGAGATCTTTGATTTGAAAACTAATCGCTAACGCGAATTGCTCGAAATGAGCACGAACTCGGTTATAACGAAGATTTCAGTTTTATCATTATTATTCAAAAGACATCAAAACGAACGTTAACGTCGATTGTTTACGCACGACAATTTAGAACGCTTTTCGTCATCTCCATCGACCGCTTCGTCGTAATCGCAGTTAAAAAAAAAACAACAACAACCAAAGTTACAGTCACCTACGGTGTTGCAACGTAAAAAATTCACAATACCCGACCGTTATAGGTACCTGTTGCAAGAGAAACTACAATTATATCTTTTACTATTAACCCTAATAAGTCTTAAACATCCAGTACGTGCTCAACGAACTAATTCCGAGTCCACTTTCTTAGTCGAGATTTAACTTCGTTATTTTTTTTGCTAATTTAATTTTTTAAATATTCATTAAAGCGTGTGTAGTAAGGCCTATAAATGCTTTCACAAGTGATTAATGACCGCCGCCGTCGAAAACAATCTAATTCGTCCAGCAATTATAATCTCGCGATCCTCGCCCAAACTTTTAACGAAGAGAGATTCGATCTGCGAATCGAGTAAAAAGAAAAAAACGACGTCGTCGTCGTCTAAAGAGAAAGCCCCAATATGTTCTAATAAACGTTCAGCTTTATAAAACAATAATATACGTTACAAATAGCTTTTTTTTCTAAATATGTGTAACTTTGAATTATAAGCGAAAGTCTCCAATTCGCACGGTTCTGGTTCATTGTGTTCGAGAGTGTGAGTCTTACTAAAAATAACTGTGAAAAGTGTAACGACGAGGCGTAGAGGTATACGCACACGGGCGCACTTCGGCACACAATAGCGTACAAGAAAGTGAGAATCATAACAAACCGAAACAATCGTTGCATTATTACATTATCTTTCGATTCCCAAGATTCTTTCGAGCTAAAAGCGGTTGACAATTCGGCATACGTTTAATAGACCGCGTCGTCAATTTTTATTTATTTCTATTTTCTAAAGATCGAAGAAAGGGGACAGACAACAGCATTATCGACGAAAGAAAGTATATTTTTTCTCTCTGAAATTGTGCCGGCGATCGTTTTTGTTTGTTATTATTATTTCTTTATAATTAAACGAGGGCGTAAAATCGTCGAAATTATGTCGGTTCTTTCTATTTAAATGGTTTATCGAAAAGTATAATTTATTTTTTTTTTTCTAACAAAAGTACGCGTGCTAAATTTTTGGTGAATTATTCATCAGTTCATGGTCACCCTGATTTTAACAACAATCGATTGAATTAAACGATTTATAACGTTTTAACTGCATATTCGGGCTTATCGGGGGCGAGGGGGGGTAGGTTAACAACCCCAAAAAAGCTGTTCCACTATTTAGATTATTTACATTAACGCTAATACGCTGTATACAATTTAAATAAGAAATTTAAAGTGTTTTAGTTGTAAATAAATAAGTTATCTATAATAATGCGATAATAATTGTTAGTCAAGTTTGTCGGGGGAGTGGAGTAACGATACAAGAAAGGCTATTTCGTTAATTAAATTATTAAATGTCAATCTACGAAATACCTATGCATTTAAAAAACTTTTTCGCTGTTTTTTTAACATTTTAATTGCATGTCAGGCTTGCCAAGGTCGAGGGGAGGGGGGGTAAATTGGCAACGGAAGAAAGACTATTTTGCTATTTAGATTATTTACTTTAACGTCAATAAAATTAAAAACAAATCAAAGTGTTTTAATTACAAATAACATTTAACGTTTAACATTTTCGCTAGCACCTCATCTCCTAATTCACCACTTTACATTAAACAAAAATTAATTTTCAAAGAAAATTAAAATACTGATCTGAGGACATGGTTTTCAATTAAATAAATTGTATTTATATATGCTGGAGGTGCTAATTTATTAATTAATTATCAGTATTAATCGATAAAAAATGCGAGATTGTCATTAAACAAAAATTATGATAACGTCGCTTTTGAAAACAAAATAATTTTACGGGGAAATTTCTGATAGGATGGAAAGTCGACCGTGCAGCCAGTTTGGGAAGACGAGCAGCGTTTTTATTTATAAATTAATTAAAGACGTCCACAAACGCCTACGATCGCGATGAGATTCGAACCCGCAAACCTTTGATTTGCGAAGCGGATGCTTAACCACTTCGGCATCCGCTTCTCCGACAAAATATAAAACAAAAATAAATATATATTATACAAATTTAATATTTAAATATTGAACGAAAATAAAATTATTTAGTGAGCAACGTCCGCGCGCAAACCTTTCAATTTGATTTTAGAAAATTTCGTTATAAATTGGCTTAAAAATGCAATTTATCATCGTTTTAAATTTTAAACTATGTTAAATTAAGGTTCCGTTTCCGGTATTTTTTCTTTTCGAAGAGACAGCTAATTAATTACGTTTATTATTATGTATGTTATGTAAATTAAAATGAAATAATTTATTTTGAAAGAACCGTACATAAGTACAAGTGTTTACAATCCCCATTAAAATTCTGTAGGTGTTATATCGAAGAATTTCCTCGAATATTTTTTGGCGAGAGAGCGGGAATTATGGAGATTATTTACGACGTTTTAATTCGGTTTTTTAAACTAAAAAAATTAATTAAATTTCGACAAGAGTTGTTCTACCACGAAAATTTTTTACCGCGAGGCCCATTTTGATGCAAAAGACGTACCCTCACTAATTTGTTTATAATAAAATACGTTCACCCTATACCTATACAATTTGATACAATACCAATAGTCATTATTGATAACCATCAGTTAATTATTTTGAAACACAATGACCACCTTGGCAAATCGATTCAAAATATCACCTATCGCCGATAAAGTTGAGTTAATTATGCGTTAATAATTAGATCGACGATTTACGGATCAACGGATAATTTAATCTATATAAATAATTGCAGATCGTCTAGATTATGTTGATCGTTTCTCATCAATTTCATATCGTAAATTAATCGAGAGAGTAATTTATCGTTTATTTTACTTCCCGCGCAGGAAACATTAACCTAAAAATGTATCTGAATGTCTTTGTTGAAGCGTTACTACGTCGAGTTTCCAAAAAAAAACAACAACACTAATTGACGATTACCTAACCGATTTGGAAATAAATCTTTAGAAAATTCGGTTTGTGTTCTAATCGATCGTTGAAGTCTCCACGCCGTAACACTAACAACTTATAATCGGTTTTTAAATAAACGCGGCGCTTTTTAATAAAAGTAAAAGCAAATAAAACGCCGAATAATAATAATGCTAAAATAAAGTTACGTCAAATTTCCAAAATTTCTATGTAAATTTATTAATGATCGTCGCGTGGATATCTTACACACGACGAATTTCACTTCGAATAACACTTTCCTTTATTAAATAAATATTTACTTAATTAACGATTTAAACATCGACATTATTTGGGGACGGTTTTCGCGACGCCGAACGCAGCGTGTTCAAAATCAAAAATCCTCACCTAGTTATCCTAAATCCAATTCAGAAAAAAACAAGGGGCACCGGCGACGGATCTCCTCAAAAACTATATAGCGCGCACGAAAATCTCACACTCTCACACACACATACACACGCGCGCGCGATTTTCCCACGACGCTTTTCGGAGGCTCGCGACAAGCGTTTAACGCGTCGATTAGCGGCCGCGGCAGAGGAAGGAGCGCGCGTCAGATACCACTTCTTCGGGAAGAAAGTGTCGGAGAGCTTAGCGGCGAATTTCTATCGACCATCTACGGGATTCGGCATGCGGTTAGCGGCATTTTTCCTACCATCCGCTCGCGAAGAATCTCTACGTGCCAATGACATTGCAGATTTGTGGGCCAAGCAAGTGGGGCACGGTATCGTAATTAAAATTTGCCGATTAGAGTTGTTATGGCACGGCGGCGTTTGTGTAAGTAATTAGTTAATTACACGGCATCGAATAAATGTGCCTAAGATCGAATATTTTGTTATTTCTATTCGGAGCGGACCGAACGGGGGCGATTGCGATTTAAGGTGAAAATTACGAAATTTAACGATACAAAAGTTAATGTTGCGCAATTAATAAATACAAAAGTTCCAATTAGGTTCAAATAAGGTCAAACCGGGAATTAATTTGGGACAAAGGGAAAACACCTAAATGTTAACAGAAAATTAGCAATAATACCTAATAATGTACTTCATGAAAAATGTAAAGTGTAATATTAGAGAGGACGCACCTAGCTCCCACCACTTTTTATATCAAACCACCAATTAAATTGATTCCGCGGATTTTCCTACGATAAAAACTGCGAAACCGCGAATCAATTCGCGGAATCACGATGTAATCCGCTGATAAAACACGCGAAACCGCGAAATAATCCGTGGATTAATCTAATTATAGCGCGAATTAATTTAATTAACACCAAATTAAATTAAACCTTGGAGATTCCCGTAATTAAAACGCCAATCAAAATCAAAACGCGCAATTAAAACTACAATTAAATTAATCGATCTAAATAAACCGTTAATTAAATCAAATTCCTGGAATTAAGCCGCGAAATGTCATAAAAACCGCGAATTAAACGCCGAATGTTATTGAAGTTGGACGATGCAACTGTTTTTGTTTTTGAAAAAAAAATAATAATACGAGTGAAAATAAATCCCGATCGAGACAGATTAAAAACTCGAAATTCCGGATTAATTCCGGAATACAATCGTCTACGTGTCGTGTGCGCTGTTTTTGCTAGAGGGCTATTAAATTACCCCGTCGAAATTTGAAGGGACTCGACAAGGTAGACGAAGCGATGCAAATATTTTAGTAGACAGGTACTTAGTGTAAGATGTTCGTCGACTCTTAAACGCGAATTGGTGCTAATTGAAGGCACACTATTTGTTTATAATAAATTATGAAGCTCCTTGACCTTGAGCAAACCGTTCTTTCAACTAACATATAAACAAATATGTAACAAAACTGCTTCAGAAATGTCTCAAGTGAAAATCTACAATTAATTAGGCATCAGATGCGCCTCGATAAAAAAAATAAAATAGCTATCTATAGGGTACACTTTAAAACCTATTTGTAAGCGAAAATCTACTCGTCTCGCCGTTCTCGTACTCAAATTGCATAAGCAAACGTGCCGTTATAACAGTAAAAATTAAACCAAACAAACCAAAAATTTAAATTTAAATTCAGTCATTACACAATTCAACGATCAAAATTATTTAAGTAGATATACGTTCTTTGTTCGCTTTACTTAATGCGACAATTTAAATGTTTTCGTACGTTAAAATTTTACAAAAATTCCAGGGGCGCAGTTTCGTAAGCGAAATGACATATATTATGGGCGCGACACAATCGGACGCAATTAACTTTAGCTCCAAATAAAATCGACGAATAAAAACGAAAATAAGGAAACAACGTATAACGAGCAATTAATTGTCGTTTTCGATTAGATGAAATTTTATTTTAATTCGATAGTTGATCAAAAATTGAATTTAATGTCAAAAATCCGTTTGTTCCGCTGTCTAAAAGAACTAAAAGTACTAAAAGATAAGGAGAGAAACGCGTGAGCCGAAACAAAATCGAATCCATTTACAACCCTCATTTACACCCAATACATGGGACAAAGCCAAAATAAGTCGAAAATAAAGAATGACGAAATTACGTTTAAGAAATTACCTACATAAGGCGTTCAAATTATCCGCGATTTAAAAGAGAATTTGACCTGCCGATTTTCAATTCGTAGCTGATATACACGAATAACCAAAAAAAAAACAAGAAGTCAAGCGGTGTCAAATCAGGTGGCCGCGGTGACCAACGAACCGTTCCTTTTTATACCGGATGCACCTTTGTGAAAATCGTTGGTGCGGAAATTCGCAATTTTAAAAATGTCAGGTTACACACGTTAAAAACCCAACGAAAAACGTATTTGTAACTTTTTAAAGAAGGCTCGGTGTAATTTCTTCATTCGCTATTTTCGACTTCTTTCAGTTCATTCTCCAGATGTTATGAGTCACGTTTCGTGTAGTATTATAATGCGGTAAATTTCGAAACGCTGCCGCGTTTCTTTTGCAGGTAAATTATATCAAAAAGAAAGTCGATCGACATTTAATTTTCGATATTACAGAATAAAACGATCAAAATTACATTAATTTCCTACAAATTAGACTATTTAATTGATTAGGTATTATGGAGCATCAACATAATTAAAACACAATTCGAAAGTTTGTGGAGAGAGTGAGAGAGAAAACACCTTTTAGAGGTTTTTCAACGGATTTTAATAAGTGCAGGGGGGGTCAATGTTTCGTCACGTGTTACGTACGTATACGTAGATCTGTAATAAACAAAAACGTGACCTGATTCCCGAAAAACAGAAATACACCCTCGTATTATATTTCTCGAGAAACAAACAAAAGCCAACCGTATGATTCACAAGTTTGTATACCGGGTGATTCGGCCAACCTGTCGCAAGCTAATGATGACTTTTTCAATGATGAACTTTTCCATAATAGTCCAAGAGCTGGTGAACATTTTCACATCCGAGTTTGTACCTCTTGAAATTTTGTAGGAAGGTAGTTTTTTTTAAGTCTGGCTAAGGAATTGACAGTCTGGCTAAGCAACCCCGGTTTCGAACTACCCCACAATCGTTTAAAATTGCAAAAAGGAATGTGAAATTGTAAGGAGAATTGTAGTGGGATTTCTATCTCATGAAATTTTATAGAAAAGTAGTATTTTTTTAAGTCTGCTTGAGGAATGAACCACCTGATTAGGTAAATACGTCCGCGAACTACCCCTAATCGTTTAAAATTAAAATATATTCGAAATTTTCATTTGCACCTCTTGAAATTATGTGGGAAGGTAGCTTTTGCAAGTCTGGCTAAGGAATGCCCAGTCTGGTAAGCAACTCCGGTCGCGAACTACCCCTTAGTCGTTTAAAGTTGAAAAAAATGGGTGAGAAATTCTAATTTCTATCTCTTGAAATTTCGTAGAAAGGTAGATTTTTTTAAGTCTCGAAGAGAAATAAACCACCTGATTAGGTAACTCCGTTCGCGAACTACCCCTAAACCTTTAAAATTAAAATATATTCGAAATTTTCATTTGTACCTCATGAAATTTTGTGGGAAGGTAGCTTTTGCAAGTCTGGCTAAGGAATGCACAGTCTGGTTAAGCAACTCCGGTCGCGAACTACCCCTTAGTCGTTTAAAGTTGTAAAAAATGGGTGTGAAATTCTAATTGCTAACTCTTGAAATTTTGTAGAAAGGTATGTTTTTTTGAAGTCTGGAAGAGAAATAAACCACCTGATTAGGTAACTCCGTTCGCGAACTACCCCTAAACCTTTAAAATTAAACTATATTCGAAGTTTTCATTTGAACTTCTTGAAATTTTGTAGGAAGGTAGTTCTTGTACGTCTGGCTAAGGAATGCACAGTCTGGTTAAGCAACTCCGGTCGCGAACTACCCCTTAGTCGTTCAAAGTTGCAAAAAATGGGTGTGAAATTCTAATTGCTATCTCTTGAAATTTTGTAGAAAGGTAGGTTTTTTTTAAGTCTGGAAGAGAAATAAACCACCTGATTAGGTAACTCCGTTCGCGAACTACCCCTAAACCTTTAAAATTAAAATATATTCGAAATTGTCATTCGTACTTCTTGAAATTTATATCATCTCATACCTATTGAAGTATGAAAAAATAATTGCCAAACGGCCAGGCCGGTTTTAACCTAGTTACAGGCAGTGTTAAAGTTGCATTTTGAAATAATGCATTAATTACATTCTACCTTTTGTCGTTTTTACAGCAGCTTGTTAATAATATTTAAAAGAAAAAAGTGTCGTAAGCCAGACAAATCTGGAGGTTTAGCGTCAAAAAAAAAATCGGAAAATAGTATTTTTACATTAGTGCGACGGAGAGAGCATTACGTAGACGCGCGAGTGCGAGAGAGGCCTTATATCGGAAAGCATATCAGCCCGTCATAGACATCGCCATGCTTCCTGTAAAAATTTTCATAATAGGTGTGAAATAGAGATGATTTAAATTTCAAGACTTCAATGACTAAGAAGAATTTCAATGACTATTTCAAATATATTTTAATTTTAAATGATTATGGGTAGTTCGCGGACGTAGTTACCTAATCAGGTGGTTTATTTCTCTTCGAGACTTAAAACAAAACTTACCTTTCTACAAAATTTCAAGAGATAGCAATTAGAATTTCACACCCATTTTTTACAACTTTAAACGACTAAGGGGTAGTTCGCGACCGGAGTTACTTAACCAGACTGTGCATTCCTTAGCCAGACCTGCAAAAACTACCTTCCTACAAAATTTTAAGAGGTACAAATGAAAACTTCGAATATATTTTAATTTTAAACGATTAGGGGTAGTTCACGAACGTAGTTACCTAATTAGGTGGTTTATTTCTCTTCGAGACTTAAAACAAAACTTACCTTTCTACAAAATTTCAAGAGATAGCAATTAGAAATTCACACCCATTTTTACAACTTTAAACGACTAAGGGTAGTTCGCGACCGGAGTTACTTAACCAGACTGTGCATTCCTTAGCCAGACCTGCAAAACTACCTTCCTACAAAATTTTAAGAGGTACAAATGAAAACTTCGAATATATTTTAATTTTAAACGATTAGGGTAGTTCACGAACGTAGTTACCTAATTAGGTGGTTTATTTCTCTTCGAGACTTAAAACAAAACTTACCTTTCTACAAAATTTCAAGAGATAGCAATTAGAAATTCACACCCATTTTTTACAACTTTAAACGACTAAGGGGTAGTTCGCGACCGGAGTTACTTAACCAGACTGTGCATTCCTTAGCCAGACCTGCAAAAACTACCTTCCTACAAAATTTTAAGAGGTACAAATGAAAACTTCGAATATATTTTAATTTTAAACGATTAGGGGTAGTTCACGAACGTAGTTACCTAATTAGGTGGTTTATTTCTCTTCGAGACTTAAAACAAAACTTACCTTTCTACAAAATTTCAAGAGATAGCAATTAGAATTTCACACCCATTTTTTACAACTTTAAACGACTAAGGGGTAGTTCGCGACCGGAGTTACTTAACCAGACTGTGCATTCCTTAGCCAGACCTGCAAAAACTACCTTCCTACAAAATTTTAAGAGGTACAAATGAAAACTTCGAATATATTTTAATTTTAAACGATTAGGGGTAGTTCACGAACGTAGTTACCTAATTAGGTGGTTTATTTCTCTTCGAGACTTAAAACAAAACTTACCTTTCTACAAAATTTCAAGAGATAGCAATTAGAAATTCACACCCATTTTTTACAACTTTAAACGACTAAGGGGTAGTTCGCGACCGGAGTTACTTAACCAGACTGTGCATTCCTTAGCCAGACCTGCAAAAACTACCTTCCTACAAAATTTTAAGAGGTACAAATGAAAACTTCGAATATATTTTAATTTTAAACGATTAGGGGTAGTTCACGAACGTAGTTACCTAATTAGGTGGTTTATTTCTCTTCGAGACTTAAAACAAAACTTACCTTTCTACAAAATTTCAAGAGATAGCAATTAGAAATTCACACCCATTTTTTACAACTTTAAACGACTAAGGGGTAGTTCGCGACCGGAGTTACTTAACCAGACTGTGCATTCCTTAGCCAGACCTGCAAAAACTACCTTCCTACAAAATTTTAAGAGGTACAAATGAAAACTTCGAATATATTTTAATTTTAAACGATTAGGGGTAGTTCACGAACGTAGTTACCTAATTAGGTGGTTTATTTCTCTTCGAGACTTAAAACAAAACTTACCTTTCTACAAAATTTCAAGAGATAGCAATTAGAATTTCACACCCATTTTTTACAACTTTAAACGACTAAGGGGTAGTTCGCGACCGGAGTTGCTTAACCAGACTGTGCATTCATTAGCCAGACTTGCAAAAGCTACCTTCCCACAAAATTTCAAGAGGTACAAATGAAAATTTCGAATATATTTTAATTTTAAACGATTAGGGGTAGTTCGCGGACGTATTTACCTAATCAGGTGGTTCGTTCCTCAAGCAAACTTAAAAAAAGACTACTTTTCTGTAAAATTTCATGAGATAGAAATCCCACTACAATTCTCCTTACAATTTCACATTCCTTTTTTGTAATTTTAAACGATTGTGGGGTAGTTCGAAACCGGAGTTGCTTAAAAACTTAGTTACAAACTCGGATGTGAAAATGTTCACCAGCTCTTGGACTATAAGTAAATTTAAGTTGAAAATCTTTGTATCACTTCCGATTTCACCGAAAATGAAGTCAATTTTTATGAACATTTTTAATTTGTTAATATTTAGTTTTAGTATTTAGTTTAATATTAATATGTATATTTAGTTTCCTTAATTTTCAATGAATCTGGAATCGACGAAAGCGTTTAAATTCGGAAAAATAGTTCTTTGACTTTTATGGGTTTAATATCAGTAACATAACTACCTTTTCATCATTGCTGTATGCATCATTTTCTACTTTTACTGATAACTACCCACTTAAAACGAAGTAGGAGTGTTTTTGACAACAATAGTCATAAAAAACAAAAAATTACCTACGTAATTTGATTATATACAACTTTTTAAAAAGACGATGAAATAAACACCACAATGTTTATATCGATGAAAAGAGAAACAAAATCTCTATTTAATAAACTAAAAAAATATATATATATATATATATATATATAGCGTTCCATTTAAAATAACGAAATTGGCTTTATTTCCGGTAAAACCGGGAGCGATATAATAGTTCTTAAGACTGAAAAAAATCGATTTTGACCCACATTCGTCCATGAAAAAATTCATTTTTGTAACTCAAAAATCTGTTGAGTTATTAGCTTGCGACAAGTTGGACGAATCGCCCGGTATATAAGTGACATAATTATTTAGATAAAATTAATAAATTGGTCCTTCGTTTTTGAAAGATAAAACAATAGGACGCTGCGACTGGTTGTGGAAAAAAACTAATTGTTATTACCGCGGAAATCAAAGTTTCCGACCAATAGGAAATCATTATCGATGTATTTCATTGTTAATTATGTAAACGATCGTTTGTTTTCGATTTTGCGCAACAGGCCCTTAAACTAACGGCTTTTTAATAAGTATCTTAAAAGGATGTACGGAATAAAAATAAACTTACAGGAAATATAGGCGCACCCTTGTGTAATTTTGTTTTGTTAAAGTGCATTTAAATATGTGGGAAATCGCGCATTTTACGTGATTACCTTGCGTAAGAGGGCAATCAAATACTTAATTAAAATATTATGATTTGTTGCATCGATTATTAAATAACTGCGAGTCTCTTAATAATACACAGCTACGCGTGAAACGGATTCGCAGCGGCCAGTTTGCCGCGAGACAATTTGCCGATATTCAACTTGTCGCCGAATCGTGTAATTCGTTTAAAATGAATATTAAAAATAAGTGTTAAAAACGAATTTTCCCGTTGTTGGCGTTTTCGAGATGACAAAACGCATTCATAACTAAAAATCGAAGAAAATAGTTAAGAAAACTTCAAAATTGTTAACAATTAAACTAGAAAATTCACGGGACTTACGTTGTTTTTAGAAAGAACCGCACTACCAAAATCTTTCTCGAGCGCACTTATTCGTCTCCACAATTTTTTATAAAGTCGACGCGGAAATTGTTTATTTAGTTATCGACATTAAAATAATGAACACTAAACAAACATTAGGGGGAAAACGTCTAAATAGTTAACGGGCGCGCCGACGTCGTTCCCGATTGTGAGGGACGACTCGTAAACATTTCTTACCGATGAAACTAATTTACGTAAAAACTAAACCCAGCCATCTGTTATTTTATAATTTTGCGTGACCGAACAAATCACTCGTACACATCATCGGAATGTCGAGATAAACACTTGTGTCGTTACGATAATTTCCGTAGCGCGCAAAAGCATACGTTACGATAAAATATTTAAACGTAAATATGATCAAAATATTTCTCCTTATTTAATTTAATGTCAGTCGTTTCAGTGCTAAATACAGTGAACGTCTTAGTGCACACCCCAACACATTAGTTATGGATTTTATAGTTCCCCAAAATTGTAACCGAAGACTCCAAAAATATATACCAAATGACTTGCCCACTAGATTCCCTACTTAATCAATATTAAGTCTTGCTCTAGTTTTATTTTAGTTTTAAGACCTAGTCTATAAGTTTAGTTTTATACCCAATAACTCAAAACTCATCTAGATGACAATTGTTACAGGAGCATCCTACTGGAGATGCTTCTACATGTCCAAATAATCTATCACAGAATTTGCTAAATGCAACTTGTGCAGATTGTAAATAAATTGGGTTTTCAATAAAAAAAATAATAATAATTTAATTTAATATTTGCATAATAAAAAATAATTGTAAAAGCAGTAACATTGTATTTATAATTCGTGTTACACTTCGTAGGTACTTTTTGTGGATTTATTCGTTGTGCCATGTATTGCCCGCGCAATGCTCGTGATTGTACATAAGTAAAAAACGGTTTATCGAAAATTCTAGATTTAAAAAAGTAGTTATTTACGTAATGAATAAATTCGGAAAGATGTTTTGAAAATTCACATCGAGTCTTTGTAAAATGCAGTTCCGGAAGTATTACGTAGTGTACCTACAAGACGTTTACGTGCGCACGATTTTTTCGCATATTTTCGCGTAGCGTATTTAAATTGTTAGAAATATTGTAAATATTTTTTAACAGTGGCCCGGTAGAAGAGTAACTTTTCTAACGATTTCCTGGGCGAATACGTATAGGAAACGATTTTCGTTTAAACAAAGTCGGTAAAATAAGGTCATTAATTTTGAAATAATTATACTTAAGAATTATTTTAGAAGTACCCTCTGAAGATTTTTTATGTAAAATTTCAATCGAGTTATTGAGAAAAAAAAACTTATTTTATTTGAAAAGATTTTTCCGAAGGAAACAGACGTCCGTTTTTATCCTATTTGTGTGTGTGTGTGTGTATTTAACAAAACAAAACGATTCCGCATATAAATAATTGACACGCTCAGGATGTCGTGGAGAAAACGCGGTCGAAAAATCCAAATAATAAGCACATCAGGATGAAAGAAATTACCTACCTAGGCATCCTGAAAACGAAAAAAAAAAAAATAAATAAATGAACAGTTAAGAGAGGCGCGGAATTAAAAATCATAGAAAATATAGGTTAATCTGCCGCGCACAAATTTAATCGAAACAGCCCATCTAACCGCAAACCGACTCGTTCGCGATCGCGACATCAAACGCTTAAAAGTGAAACTTCCAATTCGAACAAAGAAAATTAATTTCACTTACTTATTGTTAGTCGCGCAAACGAAACAAATGAACCGAATAATGTTACCGAGTTTAAATCCAACACCGAAAGTCACGCGTACGTCTACTCTAAACGAAAAAGAAAAGAACGACGACCGCGAGATGGGCTTTCTCTCGTTTGAGATAACTGCAATTCGGATTCTCGGCATCTTTGAATCGGATAGAGATAAGTATGTTCCTTTTTTTGTTTGGAAAAAGTAATTCGCTCGCAATAATTACTGCAACAAAAATCAAGTGAAAGAACGCAATAAGGAGGTAAATAGGACAGTTGTTTAATGTCTACGTTCGAGATGCGACAGTTGCACATAAATATTTTCTCGATAATTACAATCTAAATATAAATAAGTTATAGCGAATTAAAACGCGATGGCGCTGCAATACGGCAGGCACCTTCGTTTTGGTCGCGCGATCGGACGCGCCTGTCCAATGGGTTTTGTTCAGTCGATCTAAAAGATCGCACAAAAGCAACACGTTGCTGGACTTACCGTTTCGCGTACAATGCCTATCGAATCTGTCAAACACGTCAATTGTATGAAAGCAAAAGATTTATTCCAGCGCGTTATTCCAGCGAAAAGATGACCTTTTCCGTAAAATGAAGGTATTTTAATTGACTTTTAACGTTTAACGGGATTAAAAATTTAAAGTTTATAAATTTCTTGGTCTGGATACATAATAGCTAACCTCAAAATTTTAAATAAAGCGCCCTGTACATCATTGCGTTTTTGAAAAGTCTGCGTTAAAACGAATTCAACGAACCCAATATTTGTTGGGGTTTTATTGTAAAATAACGAAAATATCGACTATTATTAAAATGACTTAAATCGCGAACAATTTTCAAAAAATTCGAAATTTGATTTTCAAAATAATTTTGTAATTTTTTTTAACCCTTTGCACTTCGTCGGCTCCGCCAGAGGGACATTTACAATAACGCAAAAAATATATACATATAGGTACATGAATGTATGTGCATATAATGTACTTAACACTTAACAAATTATTATCTGGTTACGTTTTACCGATCACAAAAATGGGGAAAGAATTTGAAACCAACCAAAATTTCAAAAACACTCGAAACTTAGCAAGATTATTGTGGTACTAGTTGTTATAATACGCTAAAATCATACAGAGATATCTAGTAAGTGTATTTGATTACTAAGAGACGAGTTTAAGTTTGTTTTTTTTCCGTTAATAATAAGTTTGATATAAAATATGGTTTAATTGATGAAATGTACAAAATATAAAATCATAATAAATAATTATATAATAAAGTAAAATTTAAAACAAGACTAGTCACCCTAATCAAGAACGGTATTCTGTTTGTGGTGATGCGTTGTTTAAGAGGGCGAAATCCACCCTTGACAATTGAAACTTTTTCTAGTTAACTATAATAACAACATTTCGTAAAGTAAAATAAAAGTAGGACGCGTTGTAATCCGGGCAAGGATATAGGCGCCATATTTTTGAAAAACATTTAAAGCATACTTAACCCTCTGCGGACGCGATACTATACGACGCCGACGCCCCGAAGCCAAACTAATCATATAATGATGCATAGAATTAAACGTGACCAACGAAAAAAGGCGATATGATTTTTTTTTCATTTTAAACCCCGTTCGAGTTAAACACGGCGGTTTGAACTTTAAACATTTCAGCCCCTTCCCTCCCCGAGACGCAATACCGTAATTTTTTACCGTATTTGGACAGCCCCGCGTCGCCTACAAAACAATCGAACAATGTTCGTCAATCGAACTTCCACGACCCCATAAAAAAAAAACGGACTCGCAGCTAAAAATTGCTCCTATAATCTACCGTCTTACAAAAACATCCGCCCTCGTGCCCCAAAAAAATAAAAAAACTCGTTTGAAAACCTACGCAACAGTTCGAAGATAACAGACGCCGACGTCATCAGCGTCGTTGTAAGTATACAAACCGATAGAACCGTTCGTGGGCTACAAAAAAGACTTCTATTAATTTTTTTGCATCTCCAGCCCTTTGCGAGATGTACGCGATCAAAGGGAAAAAAAATGTAATGATCGCGATATTTCTGGTGAAATCCGAGGCGGCGACGCCGGCCTCGCCACGCATTTTCCGACCTAAAAACGCGAATAACTTCGCCCCGCGTTTAGGCAGAAAGACGACAATTGCACGGAACTCTTCCCAAAATTCGAGAGAAAACGCTCGAGGCAAAAATAATTGTTTATCTTCGTTCGTTCGCGAACTGTAGGCTCCCGAATGCGAGAAGAGCTTCCCAAAAATCGCGATTTTTCCGATCGCCGAAAAAATACCGATCTGTGCGAATTTTTCGCGATTTTCTCCCGAACCTAAGGCGCGTCCGGCGGCTCCAGCGGCAGCTAAAAATTGCTGCCGAAATTCCCGAACACGACCCCCGATTTCCGGCATTTAATTTTTTCCAATTTCGAAACGCACGACAAAATTTACGAGAAAATCGAAAAAAATCCGACGGTTTTTTGCTCGGGATCGACTAGAAGGGCACTCGGGGACCTACGAACGACAAACAGTTCTACCCTCGCACCCTCGCGACCACCCCAAAAAAATTCGAAAAGTTCTGGTGGTTGCACCTCACTTTTCGACGTAGAAACCGTCTTCGACGGCATTTAGGGCGTTGCCGATATCGCAATCGATTCGCAAAACCTGCAAAAAAGACGATGCCGTAAACGAAAAAAAACGGGTTTCCTTTGCAGGTGGAAGTTATACCAAAAACTGCAAACAATTGGAAAATCGTCGTTTTTCGGTTTTGAAACGCTTTTAAAGCGACGCCGACGCCATAGCGCCACAAATTATACGGCGGCAAATAGAACCGCTAACGGCCTACAAAAAAAAACTAGATATGATTTTTTCCTACTTTAACCCTGTTCGCGTTGTGAAGGTTGCACACGTGTGAATTGTGTGGCGTGCAAATAATATTGAGGCTCCAGTTAGGGACGAAACCACTCACCAATCAGTATTTTTGAAACCACTTAAGATTTTTACCACTAGCACATTATAAGCGGAGCGGGTAAAAATACCTGTCTCAAGAACTGCTGTCTATTAGCGGGCCGGGTATTTTTACCTATTTGAATGTACTTACTTTAAAAGCGGGGCAAGGTACTTTTACTCTATCGGTTTACATACAAAACTGAAAGAGTTAACTCGTACTTTTCGTTTAGATTCAACAACTTTACTTTTTCAACGTTTGTTTACATAATACAGATAAGGAGCCATAAATTTGTTTCGCCTCGAATAATTTTTCGTGCAGACCACTCATAATTTAAATGTATATACAAAGTAAACTCGGATCTTTCACACTTTTTTTTAGATAAACATTCAGAATTTACTAGAAAGGGGTGTTGAACATATATTTTTAAAAATAATTCAGTTTTTAGTCGGCTTTAGACGGTTGAACATTTCTTTTTTAAATTATTTTTTTATTATAATAATAGTGGCTTCTGATAGTGATAGAGAAGTTTATGCAGATAATTTATCGCAAATTTCAAGTGATTTCGATATTGTCGAATTTGATAGCGAGTGTGAAAGTGATGAAGATTTCTTTCAACCTAGAAGACGTAGAGTTTTATCAATACTGTCTAGTGATTTTGAACAAAGTGACAATGAAGAAGTGGAGTGGTCAGAATATGATAATCCTCCAATTATTGAACAATTTTTAGGACAAAGTGGCGTTGTTGTGATGCCAAATAATCGGGAAAGTGTGGTTGAAGTGGTTCAACTTTTCATAGGGAACGATTTGTTTGATTACATGGCAGAAGAAACTAATCGTTATCACTCACAAAATGTTGATAGGTTTAAAGACAGAGCAAAATTTGTAAAATGGAAAGACGTGTCTGCGGTAGAATTGAAAAAAAATTTGGGATTACTTCTACTTATGGGCAAAGTTTGTAAAGATAGTAGGGATGAATATTGGTTTACAGACAGTACAATTGAAACCCCAATTTTTGCGCAAGTGATGAGTAGAGATCGTTTCTGCCAAATATGGTATTCGTGGCATTTTTCTAATAATGAAAATGACATTAATGAAAGAGATCGCCTTAAAAAATTCGCCCAATCGAATCTTATTTTATAACAAAATTTGAACACGTATATAAGCCACAACGAGAGTTGTCATTAGATGAAAGTATCATGCTATGGAGAGGCCGCCTATCATTCAAGGTGTATAATGCTTCAAAAATTACCAAATATGGGGTTGTTATTCGAATGGTTTGTGAAGCAAAAACAGGATATATATGCAATTTCCGAATATATCATGGTGAAGGAAGTCGACTTCAGGAGACAATTCTACACCTCCTACAGCTGTATGAAAACTTGTGGCACCACGTCTATATATGGACAACTACTATAATAGTGTCGATACGAGTCAAGTCTTGTTACAAAATGGATTCCGAAGTTGTGGTACTATACGTAAAAATAGAGGCCTTCCTGAATGTTTACAAAATGCAAATTAAAAAAAAAGGTGAATCTATGTTTCGTCGCCGAAAAGATATTCTTTTACAATGCTGGCAATCAAAAAGACCCGTTCGAATGATATCAACAATTCATTCAGCCAGTATCATAGAAAGTACAAATATTGATTGGAAGATAAAAGAAAAAATTTGGAAGCCGATATGTGTTATAGATTATAATAAATTCATGAAAGGTGTCGATCATATTCTATTGTACGACACACAAAAAATGGACGAAAAGGACAGTGATGTTCTTGCTAAATGGAGCTCTTTTCAACGCTTTTAGAGTTTTTAAGACTTTAAATTCCAATTCCAAAAACAGTTATAAAAGCTTATTGCGTGATGTGGCCAAAGAATGGATAAGTGGTAATGTTCTAGATAATCCTGATGATCCAGGAATCAGTACATCTGGTACATGTAGAAGAAATGATTTTTCAAATAGATTATTGGATGCCAAAAAACATGAAATTGTAAAAATATTTACGAGTAACAAAAAAAACCCCCCAGAAACAATGCCGTGTTTGTGCTATTCACAAGAAAAAGAGTTTAACCTGTTTTATGTGTAAGTTTTGCAATGTGCCCCTTCATAAGGGAGATTGTTTTTTTTAATACCACACATTTCAAAAATATTAATGTTAGTAAATATTTTTAAAAAACAATAAGATAATTTATACATTATAATAAATTTAAATAGTTTGTGTAAAAAGTTTAAAAGACATTATATTATTATAGTACATTATAAACTATAAATTATCGCGATTTTATCAAATTTTATTGAAATATGTCAATGTATAGATTATATTTCAAGCGCGTAATGTTTCGCGAATTTCGCCCGCTACGCATATAAGTTTGGTCTGTTTGGCTACCCGCCCAAAATGTGCTAGCTTTGAACGGCCATTTACCAAAATACCTAAAATAAATAAATAAAGCGCAAAATAAATAAAAGTTCCAACTTTTGAGGGTGGATTTCGCCCTCTTAAACCGCGCATCTGCACGAACGGGGATGAATCTGCATGTTCTCGAACGGGGTCGACTACCGTACCACAATACCGCAAATTTCAATTTTTTAAGGCCTCGCCATTTTCGCGAGCGAAAGCGAAGACGAATTTGATTGCGAAGCGCAATTACAAAATAAATAAAAATATATGTTACTTTACTTTCCACGCGTTCCGCTACAAAAAAAAACAACGTACGAAGTCTCAAGGGTTGAATTAATCGAAACGTCTCCCCATTAAAAATGAAAAACGTGCAGATAACGAGACTTACCGATTTCGGACGCCGAACTTCGTAAAGCACCGACCATTTTCAACCATTATTGTTCCGTAGGCGATATAGTTTTTTACAAAAAAACAACGACGCTTTCACTATCGCCCACGCACTACGTAGGCACGTATTATCGAAGTACAACAGTTTAACAATTGAGGAATGCGATCGTCCCTGAACGTCGAGCACGGCACATGTGTTTGATAACAGTGATCGTATAACGTGAGTCACGTTTTAAAATATTATCGAGCTTGAACATAATATTGAACTATTCTTTAAAAATCTTGTAAAAATTTTTTCGGTTTTTTTAAAACAACAGTAATGTAGTAGACAAAGGACACTATCTACTGTTATCATCGTCACGATTACTCGCATAATCATATTGTTAACAATTTATAATTTCCGTTAAACGAATGAAAAACGATAGCAGTCAATTTGCAATAATTAATGTCTTTAGTCTTAGGTAAATTTGTAATAATTTGAACGAAACGCCTGATTGTTTCACGAGCTCGACTATATTTTGCGACATCGAAAACACGAAAAATCTACGACCAATTGGTCGAGGAAATAATAAAAACGAAAACGGCCTTACCGAAACGCACTTTAAAACACTTCAAACGCTTAAACGAATCCGATTTTCAACGGCAACAATTAGACGCGAACAAATCCCATATCGCGGAGGTACTGAAGCAGACACGGGGGAGGTGTCGTGCAGGTACGCGTTATCTGCAAGCCGAGGCGATAAGCGCGTTTTGTCGACTGTTTATCGGGGCGCAGATGTTTGTTACATAGGTACGTCATCAAAATTCCAACCAGCTCCGATAAACAATATTACGTTTAATATGTCGCATTTTATTTTAATTAGATTTATTTAGGTATTTAATTTATTAAAAATTAAAGGGAAAGTTGAAATAAAATTATTTGATTTTGTCCTTCTCGTTAATTTTTACTAATAATCGGCATTTATAGTTAAACTTATAAAATTAAAAACAAGGAGCCGGGGTAGTAAGGGGGAGGGAAGTAATCGGGGTAGTTGGGCTCCCTTAAAAAAATTAATAAATACATTTTATGTACCTATCCAAAACCCCTTTATTTTCGTTTTTAGGCGAAATAACACGTAAGCGCTCGCATATTATGTACCTGCACGCTTAGAATTAGTTTCGGTAAAACATCCCCCGCGTGCATTTCCGTGAAATTTTTCGGCCGCACATTTTAGGATCGGTTTTTATCGTCTCAAATTGGCCAATCGACCAACATTTGTCCCATTTTTAATTTAACGAAAAGTTCAATGGGGAAAACAGCCCTTTGTTTTTCCCACGATCCCGTGCGTCCCTCTGGAAGTTCTGAAGTGTTAGTGCGTTGATGGCCGCCTGCGATTTTGCCCGGATCTCCTTGATTGCGTTAAATTTTATTTTCGAGAATAGGGAAAAATTACAGGGGACAAGGTCGGGCGAATAGGGGCGGAGCGATGTCTGGATGTCGGTTTTGTTATACGAAATGGAGGCCCTCGAATAACAACACTTAAAAGGCTGGAATTCCTGGAGCTCTAGATATACCGAAGAGCAAGGCAAGAGTGCAGGGAAAAGGTCTAAAGGCAGGCGTCGTGGTTAAGAAATCTTCGGGAGCGGTTTGGGAGCCGCTCTTCGGTTGACTTATTCGGAGCGGCCGTATCCAGAATTGAAAGGACCTTACGGATTTTTATAAGGAGCTGGGCTCAACTGAAGATAGCAATGAACCATATACCGTTTGAAAGCTCTTAACGAGTACTATAACGTAGGTCCAAGCGTAAGTCACGAAAACTGACTACAATATTTTTACGAGCACTCATATGTTTTATATCGGTTTTGTAACTAAAGACATTTATCGATAAAATTCATGAACAAAGTACTCGTGTGTTATATATTATCGAAAAGTGCGCTTCGAGATCTTTACGATGGTGTCAATTTCAACGTTCTAACTGGTGGAACAAAGGCACTTTCAAGGCTTTAAATGAATTTTTATGCGGGCCCAGCAAATTGTAATCAATCTAGGACACGCATACGTCGACGGACCCTCACCAGCCATACACCATTGGAAAGCGCGCTTCGAGATCTTTACGACGGTGTCAAATTCAACGACCTAGCTGCTGGTACAAGCACACTTTTAATACTTTAAATGGATTTTTGTCCGGACCCAGCAACGTGTATCCCGTCTAGAACACGCATACGTCGACGGACCCTCACGAGCCATATACCATCGGAAAATGCGCTTCGAGATCTACACGATGGTGACAAATTCAACGTCCTAACTGGTGGTACAAGGGTTCTTTCAATGCTTTAAATGGATTTTTGTTTGGGCCCAGCAGCGTGTACCCCGTCTAAGACACGCATACGTCGACGGACCGTCACGAGCCATATACCATTGGAAAGTGCGCTTCGAGATCTTTACGATACTGTCAAATTCAACGTTCTAACTGGTGGTACAAAGGCACTTTCAAGGTTTTAAATGAATTTTTATGCGAGTCCAACAACTTGAAGCCAGTTTAAGACACGCATACGTCGACGGACCCTCACGAGCCATATACCATCGGAAAATGCGCTTCGAGATCTACACGATGGTGACAAATTCAACGTCCTAACTGGTGGTACAAGGGTTCTTTCAATGCTTTAAATGGATTTTTGTTTGGGCCCAGCAGCGTGTACCCCGTCTAAGACACGCATACGTCGACGGACCGTCACGAGCCATATACCATTGGAAAGTGCGCTTCGAGATCTTTACGATACTGTCAAATTCAACGTTCTAACTGGTGGTACAAAGGCACTTTCAAGGTTTTAAATGAATTTTTATGCGAGTCCAACAACTTGAAGCCAGTTTAAGACACGCATACGTCGGCGGACCCTCACGAGCCATATACCATTGGAAAGTGCGCTTCGAGAGCTTAGGATGGTATCAAATTCAATGACCTAACTGCTGGTACAAGTACACTTTTAATGCTTTAAATGGATTTTTGCCCGGGCCCAGCAACGTATATTCCGTCAAAGACACGCATACATCGACGGACCCTCACGAGCCATATAACACTGGAAAGCGCGCATCGAGATCTTTACGATGGTGATAAATTCAACGACCTAACTGGTGGTACAAGTACACTTTGAGTGCTTTGACATATGTCTAGACGAAAGAAATAATTGTAAACCAAAAAAGTACTTGATGATAGATATTACACGCTTAAGTTAACGTAACATTAACTTAAATTAACTGTTTAGTGATGTTTATTGTTGGTGATGCATACGAATTGGTCGGTAAAGCATGCGAAAGCAACCACAACACAAAACAAAAATCCATTGAAAGTGTGCTTGTACCAGCAGCTAGGTCGTTCAATTTCACACCGTCGTAAAGATCTCGAAGCGCACATTCCAATGGTATATGGCTCGTGAGGGTCCGTCGACGTATGTGTGTCTTAAACTGGTTACAAGTTACTGGGCCCGCATAAAAATTTATTTAAAGCATTAAAAGTGCCTTTGTACCACTAGTTAGGACGTTGAATTTGACACCATCGTGTAGATCTCGAAGCGCACTTTCCGATGGTATATGGCTCATGAGGGTCCGTCGACGTATGCGTGTCCTAGACTGGTTACAAGTTGCTGGGCCCGCATAAAAATTCATTTAAAGCCTTGAAAGTGCCTTTGTACCACCAGTTAGAACGTTGAAATTGACACCATCGTAAATATCTCGAAGCGCACTTTCCAATGGTATACTCGTGAGTTCGTCGACGTATGTGTCGTAAACTTACAAGTTACTGGGCCCGCATAAAATTCACTTAAAACATTAAAAGTGCCTTTGTACCATTGTTAGGACGTTGGATTTGACACCATCGTGTGATCTCGAAGCGCACTTTCCGATGGTATATACTCGTGAGGGTCCGTTGACATGCGTTTCTAGACTGGTTACAAGTTGCTGGGCCCGCATAAAAATCCATTTAAAGCATTGAAAGTGCCCTTGTACCACCAGTTAGACGTTGATACATCGTAAATATCTCGAAGCGCACTTTTCGATAATATATAACACACGAGTACTTTGTTCATGGATTCTATCGATAAATTTCTTTAGTTACAAAACCGATATAAAACATTTGAATACTCGTAAAAACATTGTGGTCAGTTTTCGTGACTTACGCTTGGACCTACGTTGTAGTACTCGTTGAGAGCTTTCAAACGGTATATGGTTCATTGCTATCTTCAGTTGGGCCCAGCTCCTTATAAAAACCTGTAAGGTCCTTTGCTGTGATGATTGCTAACCTCCGTTAGGAGATAGCGTTTTAAGAAGAAGAGGAGCGACGTCTGAGCGGGAGCGTTGTCCATGGTGAAGAAATCAATTGTTCTTTTCCACTTGTTTAGACGTTTGTGCACCCGACATGCCTTTAAAATAAAATTACGGCCGAAGGAGATTCCGGGAAAAATTCCGGGACTTTTTCGAAGAAGACGCGGTGATAACTAGGAGTTCCCAGAACTTTTGGGCAGCACCAAGTATATTGAAAAACAAACAGTATGCAAGTAAGGATGAAAGTGCACATCAAGGACAACGTGGCCATTGTGACATCTTTGTATCGTACATACCTACAACATTAGTTATATTTGAGTGACCGCGTCACGCGCCATGCAGAACATGTCCCGTTCTGATGGTCGTAATTATTACCATTAACCAGAGATGAACGCATACCTATTCTCAAGAGTACTAAAGAAAAAAAAAAGGTACCTACCTAACGGTAATAGTGCAAATTTAGTACGGATTTTCGAGGATTTTGAGCCAAGAACGTTATCGCTACCGTTCGCCACGTTATCTCACGTTAACTCGTTCGCCACGTTAACTCAATTCCATTTCCCGGAAACACTTCCGCAAATGCTAGGGGTGTAATTGTTGAAATGCGGTTGTGCAGGCACTTATTTTATCTGCACTTTCGTGCGACACCCTGTACATTGCGTTGATTTGTTACTCGAAGTATCCATTTAGAAAAATTAAATCAACGTTTTGACGTTAAATTCATACCATCACCCCTATTTTGCGATAGTTTATGACGCGATGGCGTTACGATACGCGTCTGATTAACTACCAGCATATACGGGGCGTTTCGAAAATATTTGACGAAATTGTAAGGGATGAGCAGAGGGGCACAAAATAAGCATCTTTACTTCGAAGACCGCATACCTTCGATTAGTTACGCTTCGAATTTCGACAAGAAGTGTAATCGTTTCTGGTGCGTTAATTTATGTGGCACAGGAAATAGAAATTCAACGCGAAGGTAGGTCACGTAACGACAGAAATAAATGTACATTCGTAAAATTGACGCGAAAATTAATATCGCTTTTAGATATCGACGCAGATTAAAACCGAAAGTTGCGCAGGATTTACCTAGAAATTTTCGCGTCGTTTAATTACAATAAACGCCGAAGCGACGGTGTCGTAATATAGACAAAACAGCGTTTAAGTATCTTAAATTTCATAGTCTAATAATCATAACGAAACTAAATCAATTAGAAAGCCTTCCTCGATATAGATTATGTCACTCACCCCTCGTCGTCGTCGCCGCTTCCATCGTGAAACTTGCATTTTCCCTCGTTGTAAACGAAATCGCTGGAACAAGTCGATCCTTGGAGCGTCGCGCAATCCCAATGGTCCTTCGGAACGTTCACCAACAAAAACTCCGGATACTGCAAACTACACTTAATCGGCATCTGATGGAGGTTCCAATTTTTCAGATCGGCGAGCTTGGCGTTCTTCTTCGTCTTGCACGCCTTGTGGTTTTGGACGACGTGAAGACGCAGAAGGTCGAGGATGCACATTTTTTCACGAAACTCACCCGACTCGCATCCCAAACGGGAGGCCGAACCTTCTCGGACGCGGCGCGCACTTAATACTGCAACGATACACTTGCAAGTAATTTAGAGAACATTATTTACGCACGAAAAAGTTTGGACGGAAAAAACTCGTTAAAAAAACAAAAAAAAAACAAAAACAATTACGTTCGTCACTGGAAAGTAACCTTCCGAGTACCGTACGCAGCAGAAAATTTGGAACGATCGCTCTACGAAAGTGACACTACGCGTTCGATTGACGGACCATAACAAAATCGAAGAGTCGACGGTTCGAGTAATTCGGTTATACTTTTCTATGTAGGCTGGCCTCGCTCGACAAATTCACTTGCAATTTAACGCTCGCGTACAATTTTGTAAATTGAGATTTAAAACCGATAACGTTGATGGTCTGATGGTATCGCGCGGCTCGATCGGACGTTCTAATGGCTTCGGTAGGAAGTCGCTCGAGTGGAAGAGAAAAACAACGATTTCTTCGTTTTATACCCGAAGCTTTGTTCCTGGCGTTGTGCAACGGATTTTCGCCTCGATCTGTTTGCTTCGTCGAAACCTACAAAAATGAATAAATCGATTGTATAGTTGGGCCAATAAAACGATCCAAAACGATAATTACCTAACTATCTTTAAATAATAGGTAAATCATAAAATCGAAAAACGAAAAAGCTGAAAAGTCTACGAATTCAAAAAGTGGCAGTCGTGGCAGCTTCGTTCGAGATCTTCTTTCTCTTGTTTCGTATAGAAGAAATTGCGTGCTGCACGTTTTCGCTATCTGTTGTTTATTGCGATTGTTGCGCGCGTTTTCATCAGTTCTGACAAAAGACTTCGCGTTCTCGACGTTTTACCGTGGACCGGTAGCTGACCGTGTCCACGAACCCTCCTCCTTTCTCATCCGGACTTGGGACCGGCAACGGTGGAGTTACGTCAAATTTCAATACGTGCGAATCTTTAATTTTATTACCCTGTAAATCTCTCGTTCCTCAAAACGCATTGATCCACAAGGCTTCAGACCTCATGACTAGGTCGTCCATAAACTACCCTCCTTTCTCATCCGGACTTGGGACCGGCAACGGTGGAGTTACGTCGAATTTCAATACGTGCGAATCTTGATTTTTTTACCCTGTTGTAAATCTCTCGTTCCTCAAAACGCATTGATCCACGAGGCTTCAGACCTCATAACTAGGTCGTCCATAAACTACGCTCCTTTCTCATCAGGATTTGGGACCGGCAACGGTGGAGTTACGTCGAATTTCATACGTGCGAATTTTGATCATTTACTCTGTTGTAGATCTCTCGATCCTCAAAACGCATTGGCCCACGAGGCTTTTGAGCTCATGACTAGGTCGTTCAAAAACTACCCTTCTTTCTCATCCGGACTTGGGACCGGCAACGGTGGAGTTACGTCGAATTTCAATACGTGCGAATCTTGATTTTTTTACCCTGTTGTAGATCTCTCGTTCCTCAAAACGCATTGGTCCACGAGGCTTCAGACCTCATGACTAGGTCGTCCAAAACTACCCTTCTTTCTCATCCGGACTTGGGACCGGCAACGGTGGAGTTACGTCGAATTTCAATATGTGTGAATCTTGATCTTTTACCCTGTTGTAGATCTCTCGTTCCTCAAAACGCATTGGTCCATGAGGCTTCAGACCTCATGACTAGGTCGTCCAAAAACTACCCTCCTTTCTTATCCGGACTTGGGACCGGCAACGGTGGAGTTACGTCGAATTTCAATATGTGTGAATCTTGATCTTTTACCCTGTTGTAGATCTCTCGTTCTTCAAAACGCATTGGTCCACGAGGCTTCAGACCTCATGACTAGGTCGTCCATAAACTACCCTTCTTTCTCATCCGGATTTGGGACCGGCAACGGTGGAGTTACGTCGAATTTCAATGTGTGTGAATCTTGATCTTTTACCCTGTTGTAGATCTCTCGATCCTCAAAACGCATTGGTCCACGAGGCTTCAGATCTCGTGACTAGATCGTCCATAAACTACCCTCCTTTCTCATCCGGACTTGGGACCGGCAACGGTGGAGTTACGTCGAATTTCAATACGTGCGAATCTTAATTTTTTTTACCCTGTTGTAGATCTCTCGTTCCTCAAAACGCATTGGTCCACGAGGCTTCTGACCTCGTGACTAAGTCGTCCATAAACTACCCTTCTTTCTCATCCGAACTTGGGACCGACAACGGTGGAGTTACGTCGAATTTCAACACGTGCGAATCTTGATTTTTTTACCATGTTGTAGATTTCTCGTTCCTCAAAACGCATTAGTCCATGAGGCTTCAGACCTCATGACTAGGTCGTCCTCAAACTACCCTTCTTTCTCATCCGGACTTGGGACCGGCAACGGTAGAGTTACATCGAATTTCATACGTGCAAATTTTGATCTTTTACTCTGTTGTAGATCTCTCGATCCTCAAAACGCATTGGTCCACGAGACTTCAGACCTCATGACTAGGTCGTCCAAAAACTACCCTTCTTTCTCATCCGGAGTTGGGACCGGCAACGGTGGAGTTACGTCGAATTTCATACGTGCGTATTTTGTTCTTTTACTCTGTTGTAGATCTCTCGTTCCTCAAAACGCATTGGTCCACGAGGCTTCAGACCTCATGACTAGGTCGTCCACAAACTACCCTCCTTTCTCATCCGGACTTGGGACCGGCAACGGTGGAGTTACGTTGAATTTCAATACGTGCGAATCTTGATTTTTTTACCCTGTTGTAGATCTCTCGTTCCTCAAAACGCATTGCTCCACGAGGCTTCAGACCTCATGACTAGGTCGTTCATAAACTACCCTCCTTTCTCATCCGGACTGGAGTCCTGAAATCGAATTTAAAGTCGAAACGATATATTAAACATGTTATATATTTGTTCGTAATTAATCTTATCCACAAGAACAGCCCTTATCATCGCAAAACAGCACCGGATTAAATGCACAACAAGTAACGATCCTCGACACGTTATTATTATAAAATTAAACGTTTCAAAATAACCATAATCAAATAATTGCATATTAGATATTAATGTTAAAGTGCATCCAACGAAAATACCGTTACCGGCGATGATAAAGGCAATTTTTATTGGACAGTAAAGTTATCGAAATAATTTATACACCTTATATTGGGAAACGTCAAGGACAAAAATGAAATAATCGAATAGTTAGACAATATAAAGAAGATATACCGCAAACAACGGTGAAATGATTAATAAATTACGCGTAAGCATTCTCTAATTGTAAGAAAAATCACTAACGACCGGCTTTAACGTAAAAAAAACAAAACAAAACAAACGTGCATCGCTATACGTCTGAACGCAACTGACGAAAAAATCGAAACTCCTAATTAATTGCGCATAGTTACTTATAATGCAATAAAACGGCATTGTTAAATTAATAATTGTCTCTTGGTGTTGCGATTGAATTCGAAAATTTCTATTTTCGATTGCAACGAGTTGACAAATCGAAGACCGAAAACGACCAAAATGGCCCAACGAAAACGTTTACCGGGGTTCAAACGCGCAAACCGTCGACATATAAATCGACCACCCTGTATCTACGCACGTTGGAACGGTTCTCTAATTTTTATTTAAAAATCGCGTTCCTTCAAACGCCCGTAGGGATTAAATTGGTATATTGAAAATTTCACTTCTTCGACTAATTTATTTCTAAAACATTCTGTTGGTTCGGTTAATTCTTAAGATCTACGTGTTAAGTGTAACGCAGGAAGAAATTTCAATCGCCAAATAAAAATGGATTCGTGCACTTACATATATTTTTTCGCATTTCAATATATAAATAGTAAAAAAAAAAATGTTCTGCATACAAGTGTTATATTATTATTGGTAACTTTACAACAAACGCAATAAAATCTGAAAATACATAAGTGCACGAATCTATACAAAATATAATATAATATAAATTTACAACAGCTAATTATAATACATATTAAAATCATTTTTAAAAAAACAACCACGTCAGACGCCGACAAACAAAAAAAAGAGCAATAACTATACTATAGACATGTTAAAAACTCGCAGTTAATTCAATTAGGATGCCGATTCGGTCTCTTTTTCTTCGGTTTCTTTGAGTTCGTCCTCCTTCTCCTCTTTGATTATTTTACGTTCGGCCTCCTTCTCCTCGGCTAGTTGTCGTTCGGCCTCTTTCCTCTCGGCTTCTTTGCGTTCCAGTTCTTTGCGCGCGGCTTCTAACTTCTCCAGTCTCCTCAGCTCGTTGATGGCTGGGTAATTCGGCACCAACGAAGTCCGAATGTGAAAGAAAGGTAACGGGTTTGGTTTCGGAGGAGTCGCGCCGGCCTGCTTTTTGGGCTCCTGCTCCTTTTTGGGTTCCGGCTGTTTCGTCGCCTGGGCTTCGGCGGTGGCCGGCGATGACGACGACGACGACGACGACCTGAAGAAACGGAAACCCGGAGACAACCAGCTAGTTTTCAAGGGCGGTGCGTCCTCGGGCTTTTCCGGGCCCTTCGATTGTTTGGCGGGCGTTTCCTGGATTTCAGAGGCCGCTTCGACGATCGATATGGCGTTCGCGATCGTCGACGATGCGTTTTTCAGGAGATCGAGGATACTGGAAGGGACGCTGCGATGCTTTTCGCCCGGCTTGCCTTTCCCCGACTTTACAGGCGTTTCTCTGAAACGAAACGACACGTTTAAGACAGTCTTCTTAAGAGGCGAATAGACGCTTACTCTGGTTCTAAATCCACTTCGGCGGTGGGTTCTATTTTGTGAATTGGCTTAGGAGAGGCCATTTGAGAGTTGTCATTTTGGGTGTCGTACATCATGTGCATCAGATAATTTACGACGGAAATCATTATTTTTGAGAGTTCCAATGGCATTTTTTTGGAGGATCCCTAGAATACAAAACCTGTTATTATTGTACGATCGATAAGATGGAGAATTCGTACCTCTAAATTAATCGGTTCGCCTTGATCTTCAACGTCTATATTGGCCAAAGTCATTGTAATCGGGTCGTCGGGGGTCAGATCGACATTCATTTTTCGTTTTAGACAGAAAATGTTTCCCGTATCGGAACACGTAACTTTTATGTGAACACTTCCGTCTTTTTCCTCGGTGTTTTCGGGTTTGTGTTCTTCGATGGAGCAAACAACGAAACCGAGCGCTTGCAGAAGATGCGTCACGTTTTCGGCGTTCATCGGTTGTTTCTGTAATTGCACGCATAAATTCGATTGGATTATTTTAATTAAACGGGCACCTAATTAAATTACCTTCATGTTGCCGCCGGAATTGGCCCATCGAGCGACCCATCCCATGAACTGCAGTTGCTTGTTCTTGAAAGTGATCATGGAGAAAGATTTCTCCGATTGCTGTTTTTCCATTTTATTTAATTAATTAACAAACGTCTCTTCCGTTGCGAGTAAAAGTCGAAGTGAATTCGAAAATGGGAAAGTTTTCGCGTGGTACTGCAGATAAGTCTTTATGCGATTCGATATCGCGAACATGTTTGCGGTGCGCGAGATTATCGGGAAGAGCAGTCGAAATTTAAGTTGTATCGTAAAATGTTTAGATTGTATACGTACGAGGTTGGTTTTAAAAATAATTCGAGGTGTTGACCTCGAATTATGTTCGACGTAAAGGATACGAGGGGTTGTCGCTTATTAAGGCGATCAGCTTAAAATGCGGGAGCTTTTGGCGAGCGCTTCGGGATCTTACAAATTAAAAAGTAACTATAAAAAGCTACCTCGAATTCCCGAAAGTTGCGGACTTGCGACACTATTTCACGACACAACAGCGATTTAATGAAGGTATTTTACCAATTTTATCAGAACACAAATTACCCACTTCGAAGTAGGTCGGCTCGTGTCTCCTTTGTGTGTGTGTGTTAAAGCGATGTTTGATATTGTAATGACCCAGGTTTAAATTCAAATAAGGCGGCAAAAATAAGGACCATAGCTGACGAGGTGAGTTGTGGGTTGCCGACAGTTTGGGGAAATTTACGACCATTAAGTCAAAGAAAGGGTTCGCGATTTAAGATGCGATGAGAAGAAGGGCAGTTGGTGGGTGCCGCACGAACAGGGAAGGTATTCAAATGGAAGAGGCGCCAACTTACGACCCTTTGTCCGTGGTTGTTTATTCGGGATTAAACAAGGTAGGATTACACCTTTATTTTATTGAAATTGTACGCAGATAAATACTGGGAATTTTGACATTTAATATTTGAAATGGTTTAAGGGCCGTTTGTCCTTCGAGAAAGTTGCGCATCATTCAAATATAAAGTGCTGGGGGTTTGATATTAATCATTATGTTTCAAAGCTTTGAAATGTAAATCTTAAAATTTGATTATGTTGTGTATATTCATTATCATTATTGTTTATTTGTGTTTCTTTTGAAATTTAGGTACCTTCACGGCGTCGTGCAATTTTACCGTATTTTGCGGTGACACATATTCATAATCTTTGTTTCATTTTATAGCTATATCAGGTAATCAGTAAGTTTGTCGTTTATATGGGTACTTGATTCTAATTATTTGGTCAACGTTATATATGCTTTCAATACTTAATAATTAAGTATGGGGTGTCGCGCCTGCTGCCTGCCAGACACATAAATCCCCGTATTTATTGCCGTCTGAGAATTTAAATGTGTTTTGTTCTATAGCTGCATTTTTACATGAATATGAAATTATTGGATATTTGATTTACCCTTTGACCCAAGTCGAAGGACGTTTATGAAATATATGTTTACCACATGAATTGTCTTTGTTTGTCTATATTTTTATGTGTGTTGTATTTGTACCTTGTTGATGACCATTTTATTTATTGCATATTTATGTGTGTTGTATTTGTATCTCGTTGGTTACCATTTTATTATTTGCATCGTATTTATGTGTGTTACATTTGTGCCATGTTTATGTACATTTTGTTTAATGTTATCTTTGAGAACCTAACTTCGTGGTTTCACTTTGCTTGTTTTAACTCAAACCAGTATCGATTGCCGATCTAGTGATGAGTATGAAAGGGCCTTGGAGAATGTATTAACAATTTCCGACCGTGCTTGGGTCCACAGGTGTGAGTGTTAGTGAACCCATTGCGGGCCTAACGTGAGAGCTCCTGCTGTGGATCCCAAAACCTCCAACTACGTAGCCACGTTGTCCATAATCAGGTGCGTGGTACCTTCGGGCCGACAGGCCTGCTGCTTAACATTCTTGGTTTTGTATGTATGATGTAAGAGCCGAACGGCCATCGATAAGAGTCATCTCATTTTTGAACCGATTGTCATTTAGATTATGATTTCTCAAAGATAACAGATGTACGTTGGGTACCTTTGGAGGTTTCTTTGCCCTGTTCTTCCTCCAAAGAGACTTCTGGTGAACAGGGACCTTTTGGCCTTATTTTGGGTTCGACGAATATAATAAAAATTCGTTTATCATATCTTGTTGTTTTATTGTGTCTAAACCAATCTTGCTGCGATCGAGAGTAGACAGTGCACATAAACTTATATTACACAACGTAGGTGTCCTTTTAACAAGGTAGGTCCAGGTTGGGTAAGGTAGGTTAAAGTCGATCAATTTGGCCATTTCAAACTTCCCGCGTTTTTGCTTAAAATTCGCGCGTTTACGAACCTGGGGTGCACTTGGATATAGTACAATATGTAAAATATCGCTATGAAACGCACATGGAAATGCCCGTTTTGGACTTGTCCGTCAAATCAGCGATCGGAGGTTCGACTTCTCCGGCAACCTGGGAAACAAGTGCTTGGGCACGATCACTACCCAGAATATGGGTAACCGCCGGGAAACATTAACAGCGTGTCTGACTGTAGGGCGGATACCCTAACGTCATCGGAGAAAAACTAAAGAGTACCGACTGGGAAATTGGTAAGTACCAGGATACCACCGGAACCAACAAATAAATCAAACAACCTTAATATTTATAAACAATGCAAATTACAGTAAGTTTATCACACGATGTATCATCAAAATTCTGTAACTATATAAAAACGATCTCTTTTAAAATAGGTACCTACATCTAGCAGTTAGCACAGTACAAATGACAACGTTTTAAAATGGAAGCTAAGATATAAAAATGTGAGTAAAGACAATTATTGTTATTTCTTAATTTTCGTGGGTTTCGGTATCGTCGACTTGACGTTAGGATATAAATGCGACCGTTTGACCGGCAACGGCGAGGCGATGAGTTTTCTTGGACCGCTCGCGCTTTCCTTCATGCTGCTGGTCGACGTGGTTTTCCTCGCCGAACTGGTCTTGGCGGCGCCCTTGGCGCAGGCGGTACTTAAAGCTCGTATCGAAGCTCCGGCGGCCTTCTTCGTTTTTTGGGCGATCGTGGACTTCGAAGTCCCCTTATTGTCGGCCGAGGTCCTGACCAAATTCGGGCTGGACGCCGCTTTCGATAGAGCCGGAGGCGGCTCCCTTTCGTCCAATTCGTTCTGAAACGAATAAAATGTGCGTTTACACATAATCGATGCCTAAATCGCGACGAGTTACTTCGGTAGATTTAATTGTGCTGGTCGAACGTTCGAATACGGAGTTATGGGATGGACTGCGGGCGTTGTTCTCGATCGCGGCCACCGCGCTCGATAGACTACTTAACGCGTTGACAATCAACTCGAACGTTTTGCCGCTGATCACGCGCTCCCCTTGCGTATCTATATGATCCACGCTCAAGAAGACGCTCTAAAAATAATTCGTGAAGCGTTTTCCACGTTATAAAGCGCGCCGGAACTTACAGGACTCGACTGTGCAATTACTATATCGGAGGACTGCGACGCAGAGTAAGTCGACGTTAACGGCCGCAACTCCTGAAAATTGGTGTTCGATTCCGACTTGGTGAGCGTATCCAGAGATCGATACCTAAAAACCAAACGGAAACTAAAAGTCTTATTTGAATCTCGCGTCCGTTACCTCGAAGTTAAATCCGAACTGGTGGCCGGCTCGTTTATCTGACCACGTGGTATTTCGTAGTTGGCCGGCAAAGATAGCTTTCCGGTCATCTCGTTAGTGGACGAGATGGAGAATGGATCCGATTGGGAATCGACCAAGCCGTGTATCATTCTAACCAAATAGTTGACGACGCCGAAAACGATTTGTTTCATTTCCTTTGGCACCGTGGGGATCAAGTCGCTCCCCGTTTCGACCACCGACGACACCTGCCAACAACAAACAGTTCGTTCGTTAATTGAATTACCAAACGCAAGCAGTTCGACTGACGTTCTTCGAAGATGGAGTCGTCGCGATCACTTCCCAAATGGCGTCTTTCGATCCGTCGGTCGGCAATTTGACGCACTTGCAATGATTCTCGTCGAGGGGTTGTTCCAAAACGAACCTGTTGCCGGAATGGTTGCACGAGATCACTATGCGCGTGCCTTTCTTGTCGTTTTCTAAATTGGTCGTTTCTTCTGGAAGGCACGCGTCCATGCGACGAATGTGAAAGCCCAGCGCTTCCAGGACGCAAACCAGCTCGGGCACGTCTATGGTTACATTCTGAAAATGCGGTCTTTATTTTGAAATCGAGGCCGAAAGAGAAGCTGTCGCGTTCGGGAATAATTCCGCGTTCGCTTTAGTTTTCAAGTCGAATTAAATAGTCCTCGCGAACGGACGGACGAGCACCACTTGGATTTTAACAATTAAAAAGTCGAAGATTTAAGCCGTCGTAAAGCTCTGCAATCGATTTTTAATAAAAAAAATCGTTACGCACTTTGCAATCACAAATTCGCGATTTTAAACATCAGGACTAATATTACCAAAACGTTATACGAGATTCGCTTTGCTATAAATTAAACAAATCAATATCGTTTAGAAAAAGCTCTAAATGTAGGTAAGTAAATGACGTGTTTAAAGTGTTCGCAAGGAAGTTTTTGCTCAAACGTGATGCGGCCATTTTCTAAAGATCGGTATAAAATATTTTTATAAAAAAATTCTTATAAACATTTCTATTATTAGCGAAACGCTTTGGGGGCGGTTCGGTGATTTTCGAACGGCAAGGGGGCATTTTTAAAATAACCATAATGTACAAGGTTGCTCGACAACTACTCAATTTTAGCTTCGATTCGGCTAAATTTCATTTTAGATTGTACAAAAACGAAATTTAAAACTTGCCTCCGGCTGATGTTCGATCGTCGCGGGCCCAATGTGCCGCCCAATTCAAGAATTGAAACTGTAGGTTCTTAAATTTGGTGGTTGCACTGATATCTGAGGAAGACGACGAGTTCATTTTCACAATGCAAACAACACCACTCCGTAAAATACAAAACTAATTATGGCGCACGACGGTACCGTTTTTTTTCGAACGCCTATCGAATATTTATCGGGACACGCGCGAAAAGGTCAAAAACGCGTACTCGTATGCTTGCGATTATTACACATACAGGCACCACAATTATTTTTAACTGCTTTTCGAAAAACTTTTGCGCGATCGGACCCAAAAATCTGAATTTCTCGGATAACTCGTCAAACAACGCTTCGTTTTTTATTCTTTATGTAACTTTAAAATTAAAAATGTATATATAGGATGTTCCAAAACATATAAGTTGATGAACCGACAGAGGGATATAAACCTCTTTTATCTATAAAAGCATAGACGTCTGTGATTTAAACCAGAAATCCTGAAAAACATAAAAAAAAACGGTTTTACATATTCTATATTAACTACCTAACAGTGCGACGCACAAAAACGCGTACTCGTATGCTTGCGATTATTACACATACAGGCACCACAATTATTTTTAACTGCTTTTCGAAAAACTTTTGCGCGATCGGACCCAAAAATCTGAATTTCTCGGATAACTCGTCAAACGCTTCGTTTTTTATTCTTTATGTAACTTTAAAATTAAAAATGTATATATAGGATGTTCCAAAACATATAAGTTGATGAACCGACAGAGGGATATAAACCTCTTTTATCTATAAAAGCATAGACGTCTGTGATTTAAACTAGAAATCCTGAAAAACATTTAAAAAAAACGGTTTTACATATTCTATATTAACTACCTAACAGTGCGACGTATGTTGTACTTTTGTTACTTAACTGAAATTAAAACTAGTAGCTTGTTCTATAATTACGACAAACCCAATTTCCAAACACCCTTTATATTACAACAACAAAAACAATTCACGGGTAGGTATCTTTCCTAAAGCCTTTTCGTTCAAAATCAATTATTTTTCTATCGAAAATAAATTCAGGCAATATAAGGCGCTATTTACAGTCAAGTTCATGTTTGTCCAGCGAGATGTGATCGCAGGCCAACGAGCGACGAAAGAGAATCAAGAGGGATTAAGGCTAGTTGTTTTTGAATTGTATAAAGGGACACGTCAGATAATAAATAAAAACGGACAGGAGTCTTTTATGATAAAAACTAACACAAGCAAAGGGACAAAACATATGAACTTGCCCGTACATGCAAAGCTGTTTGAGATGCGAGTAAATGAAAAGACGAATATTATAATCGGTTATAGTGATAATAACAAACGCATTTGCTTGAAAAATAATCATTATATACAATATAATGAAACTAATTGCATTATTTAAACAACTAACACATTTTAAACTAATATGAAAATATAATTCGATCGAATCTCATTTTTATTAGATAATAAATAGGCAAAATTACGTGTTCATAATAAAATCTCAATAAAACTGAACACAGTCCGTCCATTTTTACTTTAAATCGTCTAATATTTATTCAAATAATACATTAAACAGCCATACACCATTAATAAAGCCATTCAATGTACGTTCCCGATAGTGTAATATTAGAAAATTCCAATCCTCGTATTGCTGTGGTAACAACCTTGCCAAAAACACGACCGCTCTTAATTCATGTGTTTGTAGTAAACCACGCCTACTCGATTTTAAATCAACATTATTCTACGATTATCAACAACAAACTACTGTTGCAAAGCACAATACCAAATAACGATTACGATCAATGTTTAAAAAATTGATAATTTTAAACGTATCGTAAAATAACAGAAAGATAATACAGCAAGATATAGTTGAATCAAGCCTCGCTCATTTTTTTTTTAAATTAAATTCGACCGTACAAACATCATTCCTATCATTAATTTTTAAATTGCAAACGCCTCATAAATTTCATATAACTAATTAGTGTTAATTCAAGGTAAAGAACAAACTTGCGAGTGCTCATTCGTTTACATCGAAACCGATCGCGAAAAAGAGAATACGGAAACTGTTAGCATTTCTGACTAGTTAAATAATAAACAATTACAAGATAGAAATCGTTTTTAAAAATTAAACTTTTAAGAGTCGGTTGTATAATAGCCAATTACTGCTTATTGTCGAATCGATCATCATAGAAATAAACAATTCTTCCACCACAGCAATTCACCAAATTTCATGAAAAATTGTTAAAGAAAATAAAGTATTTTACGTAAGTAAGTATTTATTTAGTAAAGACTTAAAGGAAATGGGAAACCACAGTTAGCATTCAGTATGATTCGGTAAATTATAAATAAAAAAAATCGAGCCTAATTGTAGGTCATATATCTGGGAGTTGCCGAGAATTTGGCGTACGACTTAATAACTTTATTGACGGCCTCCAGAAAGTCTTTTTCGGTCGCGACTTTCCTACGCGCCCTTATGGCGAACATGCCGGCTTCGGTGCAGACGCTCCTGATTTCGGCCCCCGTCGAGTTCGGACACAACCGGGCCAACAGCTCGAATCGAATGTCCCTCTCGACCGACATCGATCTGGCGTGGATCTTGAAAATGTGCGTCCTACCTTCCAAATCGGGCAGGCCAAATTCGACTTTACGATCCAATCTGCCCGGACGCATAAGGGCCGGGTCCAGGGTGTCGGGACGGTTGGTGGCCATCAAGACCTTGATGTTGCCACGAGGATCGAAACCGTCCAGTTGATTAATTAGCTCTAACATTGTACGTTGAACCTTCAAATTAAAATTAATTACAGAATTATAGCTTCGCTAGCTGCACGGTATCCAAGACAGGTTCCAATACACAATCTAGTAGGGTAAAAGCCCAAACATGGAACACACTTTGCTTTTGATTGACGTGCCAAGCTGAAAAGTTAAGATATGGCTGAAATTTTTTGTTGGTGAAGTAGATTAGCCATTTTACTATAATTTCGGGGAAGTTTGATGGCCTAATGTTGCCTAGCCGTTGTGCTATGGCTATTTTTAAAAAAAAACTGGGTGTTCCGTGTTAGGCCCATCCTGGACCTAACACGGAACACCCAGTTTTTTTTAAAAAAAAGCATCATAGCAACAAAAAACGCATATACAGTAGCAAGGCAACAAAAATGTAAGCATTGTAACAATAAAATGAGACAGTTTTAAGCACAAATTTTCATTAAAAAAAATTTGTTAAGTGTAAAAATGCAAATTAGGCGCAATCGTCCAAGCCAATGATTGGTGCACATTTTTCACAGTAAAAATTAGCATCTGATGCATCAAAATAATCAGGCCAACATGCTTCACATATCCAATTGTCACACATTTCACAGTTTGCCCATTCATCTGAAACATTTTCATCCCAATTTTTCCCACAAGTGTCTACATTTTCATCATTTTGTGAAATGTTCTGTGACTTTTTTGCTTGTTTTTTAGACTGCAGTTTTTTAGATGCTCCATGGCTTCTTTGGAGGCGAGGGCTTCACCATCCTTTCGATTTGACAGTCGGGCACTGTGCAGAAGCCTTTCGTAAACTCAATTTTTCACTTTTTACTGCACTAAGTGCTAATTCACGCTTGTTGCTGTCATAGGATTTGTAAGGGCGTTTTTGTGAACTCATTTTCGAGCTTAAAAATGATTGCAATTTAAAACAAATTAAAATTTCCTAACCCGGAACAGGTGTTCCGTGTTAGGAAAAAGCAATGCTTAAGCAGAATTTAAAAAGCACCAAATTTTCATGCAAAAAAGTGTTTTTTTTCTGAAAGAGCATGCAAAGTTAAGCTAGAAAACAACATTAGACCATCAGAACTTACAGGAAAATATAAAGTTTTCTCACCTTAAAATTAAAAAATTTTGAAGCTGCAAAATTCTAACCATGCAATCATTACGAAATGACAATATGTTACAGTAAGGTTATGCTAAATTGAAGCAAACAACTTAAACTTGAAAATCAAATTAAAAAGAAAAAATAATATTAAACGCTGTAATTATTGTAGCATGAACAACAAGTGTGTTCCGTGTTAAGAGGTGTTCCGCATAGGGGTGTTTTACCCTAACTGTTTATTGACGATGTGGATTGGTAGGCCGCTTGGATAGACTAAAATTAAACTAAAACCCACTTCATTATCACCACCCGCTCCATCGTCAAATCGAGCCCCGCCGATGGCATCAATTTCGTCGAAGAATATCAAGCAAGCCTTCTTCGATCGTGCCATCTCAAACAATTCTCTAACCATGCGAGCCCCTTCGCCCACATATTTTTGTACCAACTCCGAACCGATAACACGAATAAAACAGGCGTCCGTCCGGTTAGCAACGGCCCTGGCGCACAACGTCTTTCCCGTACCCGGCGGTCCAAATAGCAGCACGCCCTTCGGAGGCTCGATTCCCAATTTGACGAACTTCTCGGGCTAAAATCGAAATGGACTATCAACCAAATCGAACACGATCAAATGAAAGCCTTACGTGCAGCAGTGGCGTTTCGACGACTTCGCGAAGCTTATCGATTTGTTCTTTACAACCGCCGACGTCGCTGTAAGTAACGTCTGGCTTCTCCTCGACCTGCATCATGGTCACCGTCGGATCGATCTTCGGCGGAAGCGGTATATGAATTTGATATTTGTTGCGGTCAACCCTAAATCCAAATAAATTTAGTGGCCGTTATTTGAAAAGCGATTTACAATTTACCCGACACGCATGCCCTCTTCGATATCCGTAGGTGCAACCGAATCGGCGAGGTCGACCACGAATTTCGCGAACTGTTTTACATTTATGATATATTTAGGATCGTCGGTGTCGGCGTTAATAATTTTAGTGCACCGTGCCACTTGTAAGGGTTGCTCATTTTGTAGGGTTTGCTTGTCGGCCGCTAAATCCCACAAAGCTGGTGGGGCTAAACCCGTATCGGACTCTTTGATTCCCGTTAATTCGTTGACGCGCTTGATGATCGTTTGAATATCATCTTCGACCACTTTTATTGATTTCGTGTACTGCCCTTGTCCCTAAACAGCTAATGTTAGTTAAGAACAAAAATGAAGTTGCGTTAGACTTACGTAAGTTTTTAAAAGGGCAATATCGCCTTCATCGAGGGCTGAAATACAAATATTAAGGTTATGATCGGTTAACAAAGGGGGTGGCTCATGTTTACCTTTAATATCTTTTTCTTCTTTTTCGTCTTTAGTTTTACGCATATCTTCTCCTAAATGATCTGGCATTTTTAATGTATTATTTTGTTAATTAGTCTTTAAACACTAAACACGATTACAAGCAATTCTAAATGTTTGACAGCGATGACAAGTGATTTAGGTGCGGTTCCAAAACAAATGTTCCCAAAGGTTACTACATTACGGTGTACAATTTGTTATACAGGGTGCTTTCGATAATTGGGATCGTCGATTGATCACTCGCATCGGTTTTGCACGGCTTCAATAAACACTTGTATGTTGTTTTACAAATTACATGTATCGACGATTTTCCAGTTTTTTCAAAATCCTCAGTTCAGCTTTCAAAAAAGAAAACGTTTTACTGTAGATTTACTTTTACATTGTTATTAACGTTAGATATTAGTCATTAAAATGATTCTATTACGTATAAAAATTATTATTGTTATAATTTACCCAGTTTTGCAGGATAAAATAATAAATTATGGGAATATACAGGTATAAGATTTATAGATAATTAATCCAAAAATGATGTCAATCAAGACAACATAATAATTTTGTGAAACAAAATTAATCAACACAATTAAGCGCAATAAATATTTTACGAAAAAATTAATTGTTCTAATTTTGCCTTTCAAAAACTTTTATGTATAAACAATGACTTTCACTCCCGTTGCGCTACGTTGCGTTTTGTAAACAATAAACTGTTTCGCAATCCTTTCGCTTAAATCGTCTTTTAAATACCTTTTATAATAAAATTCAAAACGAGTAACAGAGGTATATTCTATAACTAAGGAAAATTCTTGGTTTACTTCAAAATCTAAAGTTATTAAACTAATATGTATTGAAAATACTAAAGACTGGTAAACTTTTGGTCCAATGTACTTCTGGCGAACTCGATTTATGGACACCCTGCACAGCGTGATCCATAAAAAGTACGCATCATATGGAAAACTATTTTATAATGGATTTTTCGAAAAAAAGTTATACTTTATAAAACTTGGTGCTGCTCCAAAACTAAAAATGCGTCAAAAAAATTAAAATAATCTTATAATACACGAGGGAGATCAAAAAAGACAATTCTGGCTCAAGAGTAAAGTACCTTTATTTTTGAATATATGGAAAATGTTACTTAAAAAAATTATTTAGAATTAAAAGTTATATAGAAATACATATAAAGTCACAGTCGACAAATTCTAATCTTTTGTTTGTAATTTAAAGAACTTCAAAGAAATATGCATTATTTATTAAAAAATAATTATTAGTTTAATCAGTTTTACCTGAATACGTTTATATTTGGTAAAATTTACTAAATTTTAATTATTAGAGTTTGTAAAAACTGCTTTGCACCAAAAAGTTAGTGAAATTCGATTTCTATTTTAAAGATTAATAAAGATTTTTTAAAGATAATATAAGATAAGTACATTGTTAAATGTACCTGAAGTAAAAGAATGACATCCACGAATCACAACCATCGATATTGATTAAACATAAAAAACAAAACGTAGGCGCTATTAAAAAAAAACGACCAAAAAGAGTTGGCTGTAACTTCATATTTCTATAAAACTTTTAATTCTAAACAACTTCTTTAAGTGAAATTTTTCGGCTTTTTTAAAAGTAAAGTTACTTTACTCTTGAGCCAAAATTATATTTTTTGATTTCCCTCGTATATTTTGAGACATTTTTAACTTTCTATTGATGCATTTTTAGGGTTGAGAGATGCGCCAACTTTTATAAAGAATTTTTTTTTTCGAAAAATCAATAATAAAAAAGTTTCCCATATAATTCGTACTTCATGGATCACACTGTATATCTAACAAAAAGTTATATTTAACTGTTATATTATTATAACAGTTATTATATTTAAATTGTTATTTCGTAATAAGCGATCACTATTATCTACTTATTTAAAATTATATTACAATCAATGGTTATAAAAAAGATAGGGCGAACTCTATATATTTTTTGGTAATTTGATAGAAAAAAATCCGGGCCTGTTTTTAAACGATTTCAAATTCCCTTATAATTATAATTAAAAAAATAACGAAACACCTTGATCATTCCGTTGAATATAAGTAAATACATTTCCAAAAACGTCTTCATTAGATATTATCCAACAATGCACAAAAAGATGATAGGTATTTCGCACACATGCTCTACACTATGAAATTTACCGCACAACTAAAGATAATTTTCGAAAACTCGCATTCCTAGTATAATTGTTTGTTACATAAATGTCAGACGCCTTTGTTTCGGCTCTATAGAAAGTTCTTATCAATAGTTGCAGGTTTGCGATTATCGACAAACATGGGGCGCATATCAATGTCTTATACAAAAGAAGATATGACGATGCTCGCTTCGTATTTACATATGTTCATAATGTTTTGATAAATTCAAGGTAAATTCTATAGGTTTGATTATGAACAATATTGTTATTTTTAAACGAAAAATCAATATCAGGCCAAAGGTGCCAATTAACAAGGAAAATGCTGCGAATGTAATATTCAAAATCAAATTAATACTATTAAGTTGTAGTATTTTTTGGACTTTCGGAATATTTTGTTTCATTTTGTTAAAAAAATTACGCGTTTAAAAAATACAATTGTACCTAAACAACTTGTTAAAAATGGCAAAAGCAACCTAACATAGACTCCAATTCGTCGAAATGAAAAATTACAAAGACGGCCCCAAAAAGGGCACAGGCGCTTATAATACAGGGCGGCCCAGAAGACACTACAGGCCGTATAAAAATCGAATAGCTTTTGGCAAGGAATGCAGAGAGAATTATTGGTCCTTCAATCTGTGAAGATGCAACTGCGATCACAACTATGGCGGCAGTAGGACGTGGGCTACGGGGCGACGATGGAACTCTTAAGGCAAACTTTTGGAAAGAGGATAATTTCGCAAAACTCAAAATTCTATAATTGGCATTCGCTCGCTCGCCCGATTTAACGGCAGTCGCTTTTTTTCCGTGAAGGTATTTGAAAAACGAAGTTTAGGGTACCTAACAAGCCGCGGACTCTTCACGGTCGAGGGCCGACGTCCGTCAAGAAATCGAAGGAATAAACCAAGAAACGTTACGATAGGCGCTTGAATATAGTTTCGAACGAGTCCGCCATTGTCGCGAACTGAAATGCAGGACGTATAATTTTGAAAAACAATTAATACTTTAACTGCGATGTGCAAAGGCACGCTTTCCTCCATATCTTCATTTTGCGAATAAAACTAATCGAAAACGGCGAGCAAAGCGGTAATCCCGAATATTTTCCGTACACGCTGACTAAAACGCAAGTATATATATTCAACGCTGAATTCGTCCTGGCCCTTTAACTAACTCGAATCCTTGGCGCTGATCCGTGCCATCAGCACGTTGTTAAAGAATACGGTGACGCGGATCCGCGCCATGCACGATGAGAGGATCGAAAAAATATTTCCAGGAAACGTGCTTTTGTTTATGAAAGAATAAATGTGTATCGTTTAAAAAATAACAGGGTCGTTCAATTTTAAAATTGGTTTAAAGTGATTCTCTGGCCACCTTGTACAGTCACTTGTACCTGCGCCCAAATTACAGGACAACAGTAAATATTTGTAAATTAAAATCCCCACCGTACACAAATTGAATTATTTTCGATAACTATCGCTGATAACCACCGCAATTACGTTATCGGGCAGACGTAGCTGCGACGTTATCTTGTCGCAGGCTGTGAATTCGAGTCCAGAAAAGAATCAATTTATCTACATTATGTTTTATTTGGAATTTTAAAAGTAAGAAGATAGTTTCGATTATCTTCAAAATTCGTTCAACTTTTTTAAAGATATCGTTCGTGTATCTTTTTTTTATGACCGATTTTCTCGTTTGTCCAACTTCAACCCCAAAATGGGGGTCCAAAAAACTTCAAAGTATCCCGAATTTACAGTTTTATTACGCTGTTTTTGAAAAATTCCATCGTCGTTAATTGATTAATTACTCTCTAAAGAAACAGTAAACGGTAAAACCCATCGAAAATGAAACAGGTGTCTTTTTAATGTTTACGTACTGCATCAAATACACATATTTTTATCGATAAACGTTTGAACACGTCGATTTTATTAGCGAAAAAGGACACGTTAGTGAACTATTTCCGTTTTCTCCAACATGACCGTTTTCTTTTAAAACAATACCCACAGTAAAACTTCCATATAACGAACTCCTTTTGGTACCGATTCTTTGAAATTTTTGTCGTGACATCAGCTCGCAATTTAGGGTAAGTTGATAACACGAAAATACACAACTAACATGTCACACCAAGGACCATAAACTATATAGTTAGCCTAATCTCCTCGATGTCATCTTAGCAAATAAAATTGACGTGTTCGAGCGTTGTTTGAAAAAGAAACATACGCCCCAATACGGTGTGCAGACAATTGCTCGAATGGAGTATTTCTCGTTCATTCGTTTCACCGGACACGTCCATTTTCAAAAGTTCTTGCGAAAGGGCAAAGGGAAGGGGAGAAAGGGGGTCAGTGTTTCGCTATTGTCCAGTGCAGTCAAGTAAGTCAGTTAAGTTTAGACTAGTGCAGATGAGATGGGGGTCGCCGGCCTGTCTACTGGTGGAACCCGGAGATCGCCGAGGCGAGAAGGGAGTGCCTCCGGCTCCGTAGGAGGCTCTTAAGAGTCAGGGCTACCGAGCGAGAGTCAGCATATAGGACCTCTAAAAGAACGTTGAGGAAACTGATTAAAAAGGCCAAGAACGACAGGTGGAAAGATCTATGTAAGGAGATCGATGACGACATATGGGGACTCGGCTACCGAATCGTTACCGGAAAACTGAGGGGGTCATCGGGTCCGAATCTCTCCCTGGAGGCGTCGTTGGAACTCGCTAGGGGCCTGTTTCCCCACGGACTTCCGTCGGGGTCATGGGATGCGACGGACTGCGCGATCGCCCGGCCGTTCTCAGAGGAAGAACTAAGGGCGGCGGCGGGGAGGCTTAAGAGGAGGAAGGCTCCGGGTCCAGTCGGATTCTCCCCGGAGGCCATCAGGATTTTTGTGGAGTGTTTGCCCGGGGCGGTTATTTCTGCGATGAACGGTCTTCCCCGATATTTAGAAGAGGGCTAGGCTTGTGCTTGTCGAAAAGGGGGAGGGGCGGGGTTATCGGCCAATCTGCGTGATTGACTCGGGCGCTAAATTGCTCGAGTTGATGATTCACGCCAGATAGGTCGATGCAATAGAAAGTAGAGGCGGATTCCATGAGATGCAATTTGGATTCAGGAGAGGTCGCTCGACCGTGGGAGCGATCAGCACGGGAGTGGACATGGTGAGGCTGGCCAGGAGGGTCGTGGCGCACGTCCGAGTGGTGTTCCATAGTGCTATTCGGTATGCGCAACGCCTTCAACTCGGCCAGCTGCAACCATGTCATGAGGGCTGCCGCGGACAAGGGTTTGCCGCCTTATCTCTTGGCCATGTTGGCCAGCTACCTGAAGGATAGGTCGGTGAGGGTAGACGGGGTGGCTGGTAGATGCGAGTGGGTGGAGGTGACCCGAGGAGGTCCACAGGGCTCGGTTCTCGGACCAACCCTGTGGAACCTACTTTACGATGGGGTCCTGGGGGTCCAATTGCCGAGGGGAGCCAAACTAGTGGCCTTCGCCGACGACCTGGCGCTGGTGATGTCGTCGAGGGTACCGGCAGAGGGGACTGCAGATGGCGTCTGACGCGGTCGTGGAGTGGATGGGGGACCACGACTTACAAGTGGCCCCAGAGAAGACCGTTCTGCTACTTCCCAACGGGCGCAGGAGGGTCCTCCCGATCACCTTGGTGATCGGGGGGACGGTCGTGCGACCAAGGGACAGCGGGAGATACCTGGTTCGGCCTGCACGTGGGTGAGGTAGTGGCCAGGGCCAGGAGGCTGGGAGCAGCCTTGAGTAGGCTGATGCCCAGGATGGATGGGCCTGCGACGGCCAAGAGGAGGGCGTTGGCCGGAGTAGCATACTCCGTTGTTTTGTATGCGGCTCCGGTCTGGGCGGACGTATGTAGAGTAGGGGTCCACGCTAAGGCTCTCGAATCCCTGCAGCGGTGTCTTGGGGTCAGCGTCTGCTGTGCATACAGAACTGTCTCCTCGGAGGCAGTCGCTGTGCTGACAGGCCTGATCCCTATTCGTCTGTTAGCGGAGGAGAGGGCGTAGGCGGGGAGAGGGGAGGGAGGTAGCAGGGCGGCCATGAGGCGGGCGGCCCTGGAGCGGTGGGCGCTGGAGTGGTAACGAGCAAGGAAGGGGGAGTGGACGAGGAGACTCATCCCCGACCTCGTGAGCTGGTACTCCAGGGCCTCGGCTCAATGGGGTACTATCTGACACAGGCGTTCACCGGGCATGGTTCGTTCGGTGAATACCTGTGTCGGATAGATAAGGAGGAATCGGCGGGCTGCAGGGACTGCGAGGCGGAGGTTGACTCCGCTGAGCATGCCCTGTTTGTCTGCCGTAGATGGGCCGCACTGCGGGAGAGACCATGGCGGTGGAAGGAGTGGTGGCCGTCATGGTCGGTTCCCAGGAGGGATGGGAATGCGGTGGCCTCGTTCTTCGAGACGGTGATGCGCACCAGGTGCGAGGAAGAACGAGATCGCCAGGAGGCATCGGGGGGAGGGAGTGGTTGACCACTAAGAATTTTGTTTAGTTTATCGTTAGTATTAATGTTTAGTTTCACTTTTTGTGTATTTTTAGTTTACTTGTAATTTGGTTAGTTACTTTATCTTGTTTTATATTTTGTTCATTTTCTGCTATTTTCCCTGTTATTGTTATTCTTAACACCTGTACTGTGGCGGCAGTCTCACTGTCGCCATCAACTTGCAGCCTCCCTGCCGAAGTTATGTCTAGCGACGGTCCCGGCAGGGAGACACTACCACTACTAATAAAGCTGCTTTATAAATAAAAAAAGGTTAGTGTTGTAAATGAAGTAAGTAACATTCACTACAATATCACGAAACGTGCCCGGCATATCATGAGACGTCAACTGTAATTATTTTCAAGTATCACAGTTTCAGGGTACGGCCCGTTATGGTCTTATTTGACTCCATGCCACGCCATAACTCTATATTTTTGTATTGCATCCGAACCAAAACGAGAAGCTCCTTGTCATCATTATTATCATTCACCACCATAGAACCACAACGTTCACGAGCATGAAAATGTCGATTTTTGATTCACGGTGAGAAGTCATGTTCAGTGAAACCTTCGAAATTAAAATTAAGTACTTTAAGCCCGAGTTTATGTGGCATCGCACGTCCGTTTTTCCCCACCTTGCGTGCGATTATTGTGGTTTTCTCGCGGTGGCTATTTTTAATACCCGATAAGCGACGCGTTTCGCGATTCTTTCAATTTCACGCATTTCATAGTCCGCAAAGTCGCATTTCACGCGCAATTTAAGCTTACGCGCGTCCGAAGTCCCGAGGAAACGTTTTTCAGGAGAGCGCGCGCGGCGCGACGCCCACGTCTCCATCCGTTCGTTATTAAAATCGTCCCGAAAATAAGACGACAGAGCCGCTCCACATCAAAGGCGCGATAAATTTTTGAATTAATGGCAACTTAACAAGCGTCCCGTCGATGAATTATGGGCGAGGTTTCGGATCGGCGGCCAAGAAACGTGGGCGACGAGAAATGCATTTTCCGATGTAGCTGTTTGCCCCGTCGTCGCCTTAATTTTAGAACAATTTTCGTCTATATTAGTCTCGCATATTTCCAATTTCGACGTGTAGTCGAAGGCGCGCGCCAAAACTATTCGGATGCATCGCGTTGCGAAATGCTCGAAATATAAATCAGGGCCGGTTCGGTCGGAATTTGCTCGTGATGGATGACGACCTTTTGCGAATAGGTAAATATAATAGGCGCGTATTTATTAAAAGTGCGCGTTGGCTCGCAACGAGTCCGGTCGGATTGAATGCGCGTTTAAAGTATGTATTCATTAAAATTTTTGGCTCGCGCAATCAAAAAAAATAATTTGCACTTAGGTACTAAAATAATCTTGCGAAGTGCAATTGTATCTCTGTCGGATTAAAAATCTTGGACTTACGTAAACGCTATTCAAATTTTATTCCGATTCACGTCATCAATAATAGATTACTAGATGATGACGTTTAACGCAACGACGTCACTTCGTACCTCGAAGATGGTACACTTGCCCGCCCAGGACGCTTTTTATTTTTAAACGTCCACACGTGTTAAATCAAATTAAAGCTTCGAGATTCCGGGAACTAAATCGCCAATCAAAATTAAAACGCGTAATTAAATTAAATTCGCGAAATTAAATTAAATTCGCGAAATTAAATTAAAAACGCGAATTAGCCACCGATTTACGCGATAACGTAGAAAATCCGCGAAATCAATCGTCGAATTACGTAAATCAAAGCGCGAATCAATTTCATCTACGGTTTGATACAAAAAGTGATGGGGGGGGGGCAAGTGTCATCCTTCTACTTCAATTAACAGTAAGATGTAACTTAACTTTTTACATCTAAATATTGATGAGACTTGCAAAATAACATTTTTCCATGTGCCGCTCGTGAAAAGTGCCAATTTTTAAATTTAATCTAGAGAGCTTTAAAGCGGGCATTTCCTGTTGACATTTCGGTATTTGACGAAACCGTGGGCCCAATTCTCAAACCATTCGCTATCATAACGTATACGAAAATGACGTCATAACAATGGGTTTCTATAGAAATTTGTTTGTTATGATGGTCATTTTCGCATACGTTATGATAGCGAATATTTTGAGAATTTGGCCCCCGGGGGGCTATTCTCGAACCGTTCGCTAACATAACGTATGCGAAAATGACGTCATAACAATGGGTTTCTATAGAATTCCGATTGTTATGACGGTCATTTTCGCATACGTTATGATAGCTAATATTTTGAGAATTTGGCCCCCGGGGGGCTATTCTCGAACCGTTCGCTAACATAACGTATGCGAAAATGACGTCATAACAGTGGGTTTCTATAGAAATCCGATTGTTATGACGTCATTTTCGCATACGTTATGACAGCGAATATTTTGAGAATTTGGCCCCCGGGGGGCTTATTCACGAACCGTTCGCTAACATAACGTATACGAAAATGACGTCATAACAATGGGTTTCTATAGAAATCCGATTGTTACGACGTCATTTTCGCATACGTTATGACAGCGAATATTTTGAGAATTGAGCCCCCGGTCGAATAACGTTCGAATTTGTTTAAAAATTTAAAACTTTTCCTTTTAAGCGGCACGTTCTCCTTGTATGGGACGGTTTAAAAAATTCGGTGGGAATCGATCGTCGCGTCGCACCCTTAAAATTATAAATTGAACGCGAGGGGCTCGGGGACTGAACCAGATGCAAATTTGGACTGCGACGGTACTTTGATGTTGTCAGGCGATGCGCTTCCGCGCAATAAACGAAACATAAGGCGCGTCCAGGTAACTGCGTGTCGCAAATTGCGAAAATTTCGACAAGCGGCAGTGTCTCCGATTATTACCTCACATCCAAGCAGAAGGTGATTCACGGACAGTTTGTAATATTTCAGGATTACGTTAAGAAGGTAGGGGAGGTTATATAATCGGAACTTCTCACTAATTTTAACAGTACGACCACGACAACTAAAGTGAAGGATAGTTTTATTACCTATCGTAAAATGGTGAGATTTCCGCTTGTTTTCCTTTTTAACCGCATTAACGTCGCCTTTCGGTTTAGATGGTTATTAAAGACGAGCTTCCGTTTTAACAATAATTAAAATTTAATTAATAAACAACGAGACGTGTGTCGATTAAAAAATAATTTTTAAAACGATTTCGATTGGTATTTTTTAAATATCTGCCTAATTTAAATATTGTTCGTTATAACCGAGATAAGTTACTAAACGGTGGTTTATAACGCACGTCATTCAATTGTTTTTACAAAAACTCAGCAAAAGTTTGTCTCCGATTATTATTTTTAAAGTAATTCCGGATTTAATTTAATTGTTGATGTTTATGTTGACGTTATTTTATATGGGCTCTACGCAAACTTAAAATTTTGTTGACAGGACCGTACTGCGTTCAAAAACAAAAATATCACTTAGGCACCGCGCATGCATTTATAATAAAACGTATTTCGAATTTCAATCGGGTAATATTTTTTTTTGGATTAAGCAATTTAAAATGTGCAAGTTCGGCTTTAGTTTAGAAACTGTGTGAATATCGAAAATAATGAAACGACAACGAAAGTAAAGTCGGTTTAAGTACGAAATCAAAGTTGTCAACTTAATTTTTAAAAATCAATCCTTTACAACTGTTAAAATACAGACGGTATCCACCTACTTAAAGTATTGCGCAATCTAAACACAATAAAAAATAAGTGCCGTATAAGTTGGTTTTATTACTTTTAAAAACTTAATTTCCGCGTAAACACAATCGAATTTAAGATACGCTTTCTGAACATAACCGAACCGTTTCGTAAACAGGGACGGTTCTAAACTAACATTTAAAATCCACTTTCATCATAATATTCGTTATAATGCGCGTTTTGGACTCGACGAGCAATTTTCGAAGTCGCCAAAAATGAAAACTTGATCGTTTCAAAATCAGGGCCGGATTCGTTTTAAATCGACCCGCACTCGTCAATTGTGCGCGTGAATTGTGCAAACATTATCGAAGTTCAAAATTATTTTGGATGCAGGACCGGTTTCGGGGTAAAACGAGTTCGCGCTGGGCGTCGTTGAATATTTTTTTTTTACTTCAAACGCTAATATCGTTTAAGACGATATGGGCCGAATAAGGCAAAATAAAACGGAAACTGTGCCGTAATCGAAAATCAGTTTCGATGCAGTCCGCATTTATCCATTATAAAAGTAATTTTTCGCTGCGTACGATTAAAACAAGTGTAAAAATGACCGAAATCCAAAATTATTTTGAGCCCCGGACCCGGCCTCGGAAATAATAAGCGCGTGCTGCGGGCGTCGTCAAAAATCCGTCTTCTCCAAAATCGAGCGTTTGTCGTTTAAAGAGCGGGACCAACTTTTAAAGCACCCGCAGGCCCGTTATTAAGCTCGAAATTGGTTTTTCGTTACTTCGCGAAAAACGATTTGAAGGTTGAAATTTTTCGATGCGCGGCGCTTTTTGTCGGAAAAATAAAGCGGGAGCGGATTCGGTCGTTTTTTAAATTGGCATATTTTAAGCGAAACCGATTTAGTTCGAAAACGGAGCCGGATTTACCCTAAAATTTCACCACAATAATGCGCCCCCCGCTGGCCAATTTATCGGTCCTTAATTTCCAGTTTATTTGTCCTCTCGCGCACAATCCGCAACGCGTCCAAGACAAATTTTAAAATGTTCGTCGATAAAAATCAATCGAATTGGAAATTTTTTAAGTTTTCAACGCGAACAAAATTCGACGTTTCGCGACGACGAGGAATCGAGCTTTTTTAACTCGCGCGCGTTTACGCCGACACGTCCGAAAACGGGACGAGGCGAAAGTGTCGAGAGTCGCGCGCGTCCGGCAAAAAGCGAAGTGGGGTTTCTCGCAACTTTTTTATTCGTCGACAACTCGACCGGAACAAAGCGAAACGTCCTCGGAACGCGACGCCTAAGCGAAACTAATTTAACTTGGTTCTCGTGGAAAATTCGACGGCCGTAAATCCATTAGTTACCGTTTCGATCTGTCGATTATCAACGCTCGACTTACCTGTAATGGCGCGTTTTTTGGCGCGAAAACGTCCCGGGCGTCGTCCGGACAGAGCTTTTCTTGTGACCGCGTCGTTTTTAAGGGCGTACGGTCCCTATTGCCGCCAAACGATAATCCGTAGATGGCACTGTTAGTGAATTTTAGAGAAATTTTAAACAGACCATCCTTCTTGGTTGAAATCGCCTGCCTCTGTAAAGTCGTAAAATCTACCTGCTTTGAAGCTAAGGGAATAAATGCTTAGATACGGTGTTTTTACATTAAAACGTATGCGAAGACGATTTTAAAATTCGCAATATAAAAGTTAAGATTTAATGTTAAGTACAGGAAAAATCTGAGATTACTCTGATCTGAAAAACTGATTTATTTAAAGTTCGCTAATAAATAATCTATTTTAATTTTAATTGAAATTAGAAAATTAATTAATATTATTATTATTATAACAATATAAATAGGGCATTCTCGAAGATATTGAATGCGAACGAATCTCGGTTATCAAAAAATGTTGTTTTTAAAAAAATAATAGATTTCACACGTGAAAAGTATTACATTAGGAAAATTGTAATTTAAGTAGATGTTTATTAAAAAAATAATAGTATAGTAATATTGTATAACTAGTGCTAAAATATCCACCTTTCCGCACGTGTTATATACTATGCTTTTCCGACGACCACAAGTATTTTTATTAAAAAAAAATTGATTTTTGACGTTTACGTAAGTTCGTTTGACATTTTAATAAAATGTCAAATTTGATAATAAAACAGTTTGTGCATGATAGTGTAGAAGACTTTGATTGACCGTGTGCAATGATCGCATGATTTTCGATTGGCTAACGAGTTTCTTTACGTACGGTCAGCCTATTTGTTTGTAATGGTCAACTTTCCATAATATTTATTGGTGTGAAATTATGCACTTTTCATAATGGTCGTCGGAAAATTTAACTTTCCGTACTAATAATGTAGGTAATATACCTATTTCTAGTATTTTTATTTGTATTACACCACCAAAGTTTTATAAATATGTACATGTAAATAAAGACCATTTATTAAATAATGACGTCAAAAGTAGAAGGTGCCATATACAAAAAAGGCAATATCGTAAGAACTTCAATTGCAAAATAGTCGTCAAAAAACTTAGTTACAAAATAGCAAGAAAAAAGAACAAAATTGATGTATTCCAGTGATCTTGCGAATTCCTCATTGTTAATTTTCTCAAATTTAAGACATTTTATTGGTGCAATATACGATGTAATGAGATAGCTAATCGTGATTAATATTTTGTTAATCAGGATTCCGTTTCTAAAATGTACGTAAAATGTCATATACTAACCGTTTATTGATCTTACAATAAATTATGTCTAAATTCACAATATTGACTTAAAGGACTTAAAAGGAGAACGTTTCGCTTGATTTATACTGTTAAGTGACCAATGCTCGCGTTAGATCTTTAGGTTGTAAAATTTGTGACCTTTTACAATAAAAATAGGGAGGTCTAGTCGTATTACCCAGTATTTAACAATAGTTGTGGGACGACCCACAACCATTGTCCGATATTGGGCGTCAACATTTAAACCAAAAATTAAAACTTCCAACAACCCGCTTTTGATTATTTATAAAAAATTGATGTAAAAACGAAAATGATCATCAGAAGTGATTCTTAACGGCAAGACGTGCTAAAATTTCTCCAATTTATTTAAATGATCGTTAAAAAAATTGCGAAGCAATTATTTAATTAAAATAAGTATTTATTAAGCAAAAGAGCACGTTGTGCCGTAGAGGGAATGTTACGTTACCCACTAGTTATTAATTTGCAAACTTTGGTTACCCCAGTTTTGAGTTATGATTGTAGTAAAATTGTACTTTTTAATCAATCATTAAGGTTTTAAAGGTGTTATGGAAATGATAGATTTTTTAAGTATTTTTCTGTGAATCAGAACATTGTAATCTATGGAAAACGTAATTTATTTCATAAAAACATTAATCTTTTTATTTGGACCGTACCACCTTAATTGAAGGACGAAGACGCGCAGAGGCTGGCGATCATGCGCAAGGCATTCCAAATGTTCGACACCACGAGGTCGGGCTCCATAGAGACGCTGAAGATTTGCACGATACTAAACAGTATGGGACAACTGTTCGACGACAAGGAGCTTCAGTCGCTCATCGATCAAAACGACCCCGAGCGTTCCGGCAAAGTGAATTTCGACGGCTTCGTCGCGATCGCGTCGCACTTTTTGGAGGAAGAGGACAACGAGAGCACGCAGCAGGAGCTTAAGGAGGCGTTTAGGTTCGTTTCGCTTGGCGCGGCACTCGTTTCGATTGAGCCACTTATTATTTCTAGATTGTACGACAGAGAAGGTAACGGGTACATCACGACCGGGACGTTGAAGGAAATTCTGAAGGCGCTCGACGACAAGCTCACCGGCAAGGAGTTGGACGGAATAATCGCGGAAATCGACACGGACGGATCGGGAACGGTAGATTTTGACGGTAGGCGTGAATTATTTATTGTCGTGTCCGCCGTCCGGTGGAAATTCATCATTTTAACTGTGTTTTATTTTGTAGAATTCATGGAGATGATGACGGGAGATTAAAAAAAAACAAGTGAAAGGAATTCCGCGTCGCGTCCACGTTATAAACCCCTCCAAAACGTCCTATTACACATTGCCATGTATTTACTTACCTAAAACATATTTTTGTTACACTTTCGTTTTTGTTTATTTAAAAATATATAATTATGTTATCTATGCGGGACGTTTCCATTCTAACGAGACCTCGCGTCCTCCAGTTTTCGTAATAAAAATAATCTCGACGACTTCGTGTTTTATGAACAACCCTTATAATTTGTCGTGCTCGTATTCCTTCTGTTCATCGGATCGTCCGGGCCATCTCACGTTTAATAAACATAATTTACGTTCGTTCTGCGAACAATAAAAAAAATAATAAAATCAATACTCGGGCGATCGTTTAGGGACTTAATTTATTAGAGAGTTTCGTCGTTCCTGAAGTTAAGAAATTTCCTCAACACTAAACGTTACATTTAACCTACATTTAGGAATTAAAGTAAAAATGATACTTAAGAAAATATCTACTCATGTGCTTATAATTAATGTGTCAGTTTTCTGTTATGTTACACTTTTATCACCACGAAAATGTTTATTAAATAATCGTTAAGAAGAGATCACATTATATTATTATCTAGATTTACCCGAATTCCTATTAAAAATCTTCGCAAATCTATTTTTAGTAGGCGGCGGCGGCAGTTCTCTTAAACCGCACTTGTTCTTGAAGCGATCGTAATTGTTTTTGACGGCGTTCACGAGGCTCTTCCGGTAGCGGAAGGCCGTCGCGTCGACGGTCGACGACGCCTTGACGCAATCGTCGCCGCCAAATTCGCATATCCTGTAGTGGTGTAAAATGGCGGCGTCGGCCGGGACGTTGTAAGTGCCGTGTCCCGGGACGAATTCCCAAACAAAGTGGTTTCCGGCCTCCACGACGAGTTCCGGCCGACATATATATTTCGAGCGCTGCTTGTGCGGGTGCAGTTTGCTTTTGCGTCTCGTTTTCTTTAAGGTAACGAGGTTGGTGGCGACGTCGTCGTTGCTGCCGTACACCCATTCGTCGTCGCCCCATTGTAGGTAAAAGAACGCGTTCTGGAACGAATAGGAGCCAGTCGTGCGTGTACTCATTTTTGTTCCCAAATAGCTGAAAATTTAATTAACGTCAATAATGACGAGGGGTGGAGGGGGCTGACGTGGAGACTTACTCGAGCAACTTCGGTATGGTGTTGTTATGACGCGGAATGATGTATTCGTCGAGATCGATGAGTAAGATATGCGAAAATCGATACATGGACCTATAAAGGCAATCGTTAAGGGCCGCGAATAAGCCCTCGGTGCGAATCTCCTTTTGGGAAACTATATTCAGCTGCCAGGGGAGCAGCGTGACTAAACCGCGAGCGATGTAATCCTTTAGGATACAGTTAACCTGCGACCCAATCGTGTGGTTGTAAAACGTAAAATGCGAAACTCCCATTATGCGGTTTAATTCTATAAATTCCAAAATCTGCAACGCCTAGAAAGAGAAAACCCTTGTAAACACCATTAAAACTTAATTTACGTAAGTCCGATATGCTTAAAACGTGATTTATAAATGTAAACGTTACCTAACCATTTTGAGCCGATTAAATATTTACCTCAATTAAATATTAACTGTTTCGGTTGGGACTTTGTTTTCGCTTTTGTTGTTATTAAATTTATGTGTCCCTTAATTGTACGACGCGACGCGTCGCATTTTATTTTGTCCATTACTTAATCGGCATTTTTATCGGTTAATGATAGCTCTACTTACCGTTGTTGTTTTTTTTATCGTTTTTTTCTTGCGCTCGCTTTTATCGCTATTAACGATATATCGATTTCGTTTTATTGTAGACGATAAATAATTAAATTAAGTACGATGTAAACGGAGCTTTCCGTCGGTATGGGAGATGGTTATCGTGGAAAATCAATTTCGTCGAAAGTTTCCGAAGGAAAATGACAAAAAAAAGTGAATTTAACTGATGGGAAAGCGTTCCAGTCGACTGCAAAAATCGGAAACTGCCGCCCCTAGAATTGCTTTACAGTTGAAAGTGTCGGTAAAATTACGAAAATCGCCGTAAAGGCCTACTTAAACAAATTATCGACCATCAGGAGCAATTCGCGAAATCGCGCGCGAACATTTAATTTGTTTGCTCTTCGCGCCCGCTTAACTTTTTTTTTTATTCCGGTTGCTTTGCAAATGTTAAAACGGCGATTACAAAACACGAGTTATTTTTCAAAATACCTAATTAATTAAATATAATTTTATGGGTAATGTGTAATAAAATTCGAAAACTAAGTTCGTATAGATGAGATAACAGAAGATTAAGTTCTTCGGGAACAACGTCTCGAAGCTTCCAACAGAAGTTCCCGATATCGTTTATTTTAACTTCTCTATTTTGTTCCTAGACCAGCGCAGCATCTGGACGAAATTGATCTCGAAACGGCGATACTATCTAACGCTTAAGGACGAGACTGAATTTTCCATTTTTCAAATCAACATTTTTAGATTTATTTAGGCCACGTCTTTGACGCACAGCGTGCGCTGCAGATACACTGCCATAATCGCTCTTTCTCGATTTTTTCGACGATTGTAGATTGTTTTTCAGATATCTTATCCCGTTGACATTATTTTCGATCACGGATGGTAGATAATCAAGTCGAACAAGTCGACGAATTTAAAACATTCGAGGTCGTTAGTAGGAATTAATTTAGAAAATTCACGAAAAAGCGCAACTTCGAAACTTTTTCAAAAATTCAAAAAAAAAAAGTTCATTCCGCCGTTAATATAAGCGATTTAAAACGTTTAAAAATAACAAATAAAACGGAATCCCTTCGCTGCAAAATTTAGGCCGATTTATAAGGGTGTTCGGCTAATGGTCCTCAGTCTCTTATGAAACGTATAAACAATGTAAATTAACATTAAAAAAAATCTCTACGCCGCTCCCATGCGTTAAAAATGCACGTTTTAATGCCGTTCGTTTAATAAAACAAGAAATTTTTGACATGTTTTCCGTGTTTTACAAAATTCCTCGGATTTTTATTTTTTATTTTCTCATTCTTCCTCAGACGATCACCTCTGTAGATGATTAATTTTGAATTGCAACGAGCGCGGTCGTCTTAGGGACATTTCACCACGTACGTTAACTTCCCCCACTCACAATTTTAAGAAAAGGCGTTTTGCGCTAAACGCACAATAGCTAGCGCCCAAAAATTAGAGCTAGCGCCATAACGGTTACGCCGTAAAACGGTATTACAATTGGGGGGGCAAGTTAACGCTAACCCCCCCATTGCGAATTTGAAACGTTTAAAGGGAGCATTAGATAGCATAGACCTAGCGCTCTTTAGCGCCATTTTGGTTCTGAAGTTATTGTAGGTCACAGGTGGGGGGGGGGGGCAAGTTAACGGTTTTAAGTACTTTTGAGTTTCTAATTTTTTTTGTCGTTTATTGTCGACCATACCTAGCGCCATTTAGCGCCACTTTCAGTTTAGCTAGCGTCACTACCGAAACCGAAATATTTCGCAAAACATTTGGGGGCGGCCAAGTTAACGCTAGCCCCCACATTGCGAATTTTAAATGTTTAAAGGGTGCATTAAGTAGAACAGACCTAGCGCTCTTTAGCGCCACTTCACAAAAAGCTAGCGCCAAATTGGTTTAGTAACTATTCGCATTTCAATTGGGGGCAAGTTAACGAAAAATTTCGTGTTCGATTTTCTTGATTTTTTTTACGGATTATTATTGTTGACACCTAGCGCCAGCAAGCGCCAATTTCTATTTTGCTAGCGCCATTACAGAAACCGAAATAATCAAATATTTGCAATAAGAGCTATTTTTACTTTAAGAAGTAGCTTTTTTTAGTTCTCTGTGCATATTTTATTGACATTCAATCTTAAATAAATATATGTCTATGTATATGTCGTAAGTTAATTGTAAAATCAGCTTTTTTACAAAACGCCGCCTTATTGTCGAAAAAACGTGTGTATCTGAAATTGGCTGATAATTCATAGCCTTTCCGTAATACGACTACGCTCCTCTAGCCCTTTTGTAATGGAAGCATTTAAAAATAAAAGGACTACTTTTTGCTTTTCCACCATAAAATAATAAACTAATAATTTATTATCCAAAAATATTTTCTTGTGAAGTAATAAAAATAAAATGTGGCCGAAATAATACAAATAACATAAACATCGCGGAATTAATATCGCGGAAAAAAACTACGGATAGGTAAGATTAAAACGAACAAAAAACCTAAATAAAAATGTTTCCTAAAATCAATAATTTTTTTATTGCTATTATTAATTTGATAATCGTTTTACTCGGGTATATTCCCTTTAAAGATATTTAAGAACTCGGAAAGTGAAACTGACTGTTGGGTCAGCTAAAACATCTGTACTCTTTAATTTATGGCCCCCGTTGTGGGAGAGTGCAGATTGTTGTGAATATTTTCATTTATGAATGCAATTCCTATTTTCGGTTTACACGTAAAAGTTAGATTACTTTATTTAACATAATTAATAACATGCCTGTTTTTGGAACAGTTACGTTTAATATTGAGAGGCTTGAACTAAAAGGGGTGCCAGTACTAGTTTTATGATTTTGAGAAATTGAGAAATTTCGACGAGCTTTTAAAGTATAATTAAAAGTATAAGTCTAAGAAAGTATAATTAAAGGTAAATAGGTAAAAGGTACTTTATTTTTTGGTTTTTTACCAAACAAAAAGACCAAAAGCAAAATTTAATCACTAAACATTCCGTAATGATGCAATGAGTGATAGTAACTATCAGTGTTATTTCGAGTTTTTTTTCGTACATTTATCAAATTGACGTTATCGAAATTGATTTTTATTTCACAAAAATTAATTAGAAATTTTATTAGAACAACACATAAAAAGATAATAAAAAATAAAATGAATAACAAATAGCTACTTAGATATCTACTTAAATAAGGAAACATTTTGAGTATATGTTACAATACAACTTGTCGATGACCGCAAAAGATATTTACGACTTCAACCCCTACAATCGTTTCTGTTTACTATCGTAGCAACCTAATGGAATGCCAGCTGAGATAACGGTACTTTTCAAAACCCACCAATGCCACTTGTTCAAGTTTAAAGAGGAACTACTGGTTTAATTTCTCGGATAAAAATACCCTCTCTCCCTCAAAAGTAAATTTGCTCAAATCAAAAAATGTTACTAAGTAGCTTTTTTGTTATAAATGTTTCCATTACAAAAAGGCTAGAGGAGCGTAGTCGTATTACGGAAAGGCTATGAATTATCAGCCAATTTCAGATACACACGTTTTTTCGACAATAAGGCGGCGTTTTGTAAAAAAGCTGATTTTACAATTAACTTACGACATATACATAGATATATATTTATTTAAGATTGAATGTCAATAAAATAGGCACAGAGAACTAAAAAAAGCTACTTCTTAAAGTAAAAATAGCTCTTATTGCAAATATTTGATTATTTCGGTTTCTTTTTTTTTTTTTTTTTTTTTTTAATACAACTTACCAGACCAGCATTAAGTAAACGCTATACATGGTAGCTATAAATACAATAAATAAGGTTTAACATAATTAAATAGATGGCGTGTAAATTCGACGCTCTTACTAAATCACATTTTTGTCTTTGATATAGAAATGACTGTTTTTTTTTTTCCTTAAAATAAACTGAACGCTGATAAACGAGTATCGTTAATTACTGTCTTCTTCACTGGTTGCACTTATGATATCTTGCGGGAGGTTTCGTTTTAGTCTGACATGGATTCGTCGGAATCCCAATTGGTAATGTCGGGCGCCACTGCATGAATTAAGTTTTTTAAAGTATCTTTTGTTTAAATCTTTGACGTGCTTGACAATCACTGGTATGCCGAGTTCACGGTGGATTTGGGAATTTCTGATGAACCAAGGAGAGTTCGTTATTGTGCGCAGGATCTTATTTTGCATCACTTGAATTTTTTTAACATTGGAGTTAGATGTGGCTCCCCAGACGTTGCATCCATATGTCAGAATAGGTCTGATAATTGTTTTGTATATTAATATCCCGCATTTAATTTTTAGTGGTGATTTTTTATTTATCAATGGGAATAGCATATTTATTCTTGTATGGCACTGGTTTAGCTTTTTATTAATATGGATTTTCCAACTTAGTTTTCTATCGAGGTATAGGCCTAAGTATTTAACTGCATCATCTTTACGATTCCACTGTATTTGGTGTGCGCCTATGTTAATATTGGGTGGGTCATCAGGCCTTCGTAGGGTGAAGATTTTAGTTTCGCACTTTTCTGCATTTAGAGACAGGTTCCACGATCTAAACCAGTTACTTAGAACGTTAACAGCAGCCTGTAGCTTTGACGCGGCTTCGTTAATTTGAGAGTCCTGTGAGATAACGGCTGTATCATCAGCATACATTGCAATGTCTGCATTATTGACGTAGGGAATATCGCTCATAAAGATGTTGAAGAGTATTGGTCCTAGAATTGATCCTTGTGGTACTCCGGCATTTATATCTTTCTCCTCAGAATAAGAATTATTTATGCGGACTTTAAATTTACGGTTTGAGAGGAAGGACTTTATGGTGTTGGTTAAATAAATAGGAACATTCTGGCTGATTAGTTTGTATATCAACCCTTTAATCCAAATTCGGTCGAATGCTTGAGCCAGATCGAGAAAGGCAATTAGAGTATGTTTTTTGTTTTCGTACCCTCTTTCGATCATTTCGGAAAGCCTTGTCAATTGGTGATTTGTTGAATGAGAATTTCGAAAACCAAACTGAAAGGGTGGAAGACTATTGTTGATCTCAAGAAATTCGGTAAGGCGGCTATGGATTACTCGCTCAAATAGTTTAGATAATGTGGGTAGAAGGCTGATTGGTCGATAGTTGCTAACATGCTTTGGGTTTTTTCCGGGCTTATTAAACATTAGAATTATAGCTTGTTTCCAATTTGATGGAAAATGGACTAGTCTCAAACAAACATTAAAAATTGAAGCAAGATATGCCAGAATTTTTGTAGGTAAATTTTTTAACACTATGTTTGGAATTAAGTCATTTCCAGGGGCTTTCCTATTTTTTAATTTATGAATATGTTCCAGTAGTTCAGAGGGCGAAGTTGGGGGGAATACATCATCTCTCGAGGTAGCTGCAATGTGAATTGCGTGATTGATGTTGTCAACGTTATTATTATTTGTTGGTGTTGTGAATACAGTCTCAAGATAACTTGCAAATAGGTTGCATTTATCTTGCTCTGTTATTATTTGATTGTTATTATGCGAGATAGTGGGTATTATTGTTGGTAATCGCAGTATTTGTTTCGTAGTTTTCCACATGTTATGGTCATTTTCGTCAAGTGTTTCAATAAATTTATGGTAAGTATTAATCCTGAATTGGTCTAGTGCCAGTTTTACTTGTCTGATTAGACGATTTAGTATAGGTTTATATATGGCGTTTCGGGTGTTTTGCCAAAGCCTTCTAATTGGATGTTTTTCTTTGATGAGTCTTAAGATATGCATCGGAGGGGAACTGTATGAGTGTTGTTTACGCCTGTATTTGCTTATTGTCGCGTAATGAATAGATTGCTTAATACAATCTGTTAAATTTGCGAGATTGAGATCTATTTGTTCTTTGGTATCAATTCTTATGGGGCAGTCTATTAAATTAACAAGGTAGTGCTTGAAAACATCCCAATCTATGGGGCCATTAATAAGATTTGGGGGTCTTGTGAAATTCATTGGGGATACATTAAAGGTTATTAAGATAGGAAGATGGTCGGAGTCCAGTTCAGTTTTGACTATTTGTGATATTGGGTGTTTGAAGTTTTTGTGGATTGCAATGTCAAGTATGTCCGAATTATGATCGGCTCTGTATGGTACATATGTGTGGTCTTCTGGCGCAGATATTTGTAGTGCTAGTTGAGATGTGAAGTCATAAAGTTTGACTCCGTTCGGATTTGTTGCTCTACATCCCCACATTATGTTTTTACAGTTAAGATCTCCGAGTAGCAGTGTGGGTTCGTCGCTGTTAAATATTTCCCGTAGGTCTCGATTATTAATTTGTTTATTTGGGGCTTTATAAGCACTTACTATGTTTAATTTGTTATTGTCAGATAGAGTAATTTGGATTTTTGTGGCTTCGATATTTTGTAAATTGTTAATGTCCAGTTGAGATGAGTTAATTGATCGTTTGACTAATATTGCTACCCCACCGGATGCAATTGGGGCATCTCTATCCTTACGGTATATATTGTATTTTGGAATGGAAAAAGATTGACTATTTATAAAATGGGTTTCAGTTATACACGCTACGTCTACTTGATATTTTTGTAAAAATTCGATAAATATTGATCGTTGGTTTTTTAATCCATTAGCATTCCAATTTGCTATTGTTAGGTTACGAAAAATTATTTGATTATTTACAGGCATTTAATAAAAGTGTTGGAAGTAATGACATTAAAAAGGATTTAATCTGATCCATATATGGGGCAATCAAATCTAAAAGAGTTTGTAAAAGAGGGGAACTGGGAGAGCTAGTCGAATTGTTTTCGGCCATTTGAGTGTTTGAGATAGATGAATTATTATTCTTTAATGCGTCCGCATAGGTGGGTTTGGAAAGAATTTTTCCTGTTATGAGAGCGTCCGGATTGGTATTTCGGAGGGTAGTAGGAAGTGTATTTCTTTGATTGTTACTCGATGATGATTGGGACTTGAATTTTTGAAAATATGAACAGCCTTTATAGTTTGCACTGTGATCACCTTCGCAGTTAATGCATTGTGGTTTAGTTTCTTTGTTTTTTTTACAATCGGAGTAGTGATGGTTTCCTGTGCATTTAACACATCTGGGTGGGAGTTTGCAGTAGTTTTTGGTGTGCCCGTATCTTTGACATCGAGTACATTGAGGCGCGTCTTGGCTTTTACGACGAGGTTCGACTTTAATTATGCAGTGAAATAGACAGTTTATATTAAAGATTTCATTAACCTGCTCATTTTTTTTTAATTCTATAGCGATTATAGGTATAGGTTGTTTATCTTTATTGATAAGGCGTATTGCGGAGACAATGTCATAACCTCGGCGAATTAATTCTTCTGTAATTTCATCGGGAGAGATTGATAAAGGGATATGTCGAATGATTACTGAGAGATTACTTATGGCTGGGTTTTGAAAAGTGTGATAATGAACTTGGTTATCATCATAGAATTTTGTGAGCGCTCTGTAATCATCCGTGGTGTTTAAATTAATTCTTAGTTGTGTACCTTTATATGCAGTGAAAAAATCAGATTTAACGTATTTCTTTATATCTTTGATTACCTCTTGATAATTAGAGCCGTTATGAAGGAAAATTGGAGGGATTTTTGGTGATTTTGGATTATTTTGTGTCCCGTCTTGTTCAGATACCGGAGTACGTGGATTGGATTGTAAAACAGAATATCTGTTGTTATTTATTAGAGCCTCAGCGTCAAATGTGTAGCGTTTATTTACATCAGCTTCTAAAGGAGAAGTGCACTGTCTTTTTTTACCCCTTATTGATGGTTGATAACTATCCGAATCCTCTGCGATTTCAATTGCTTCTATTTCGGATTGTGAAATTTGTACGGTATTATTTATCGTATTATTTAAGAATAGTTTTCGTTCCACGTTAAGGGTGCGTTTGAAGTGTATACTGTGTTGCCTAAAAATTATAATTAGCGTTAACATAATAACAAAAAAAGTATTGATTTTATAAACATTTGCCATTAACAAATATTATTCAGAACAAGTACTACTACCACAGGACAAAATTTGATAATGATATAAAAATTTTCACATTTAGAATTTACATATTTTTTTATAATAAACATATTATTTCTAAACATATTGCCATAAAACTTTGTCAACTTCTTGCGCCAAGTTTTGTGATGTTAAAACTAACAAAAAGTAACTGTTTGAAGGTATAGTTTTAAAACCTATGTAAACGGAAATTATCCGGAAATTTCGCGGTTATTTGCAAGAAATTATATTTTTAATTCAGCTTTTGTGTAAAAGGGGGCGTTAGAGTAAGTTAGCAGAATTTTTACCTATTTGTCGTACAGTAATCTACTATGGTAGTATCCTAACAGTTCAAATTTGTTTTTTCAGTTTTTAGCAATTGTAACTTTTTTGTTATTTTTTCGCTAATAGGATTTCTTATACACTCCCGGTCAAAATGATAGCACACGTGTGAAATATTTAGGTTTACATATTTGTACTTGGTATTCGCTAAGGCTGCATTTATGCATGCCGTCGGTCGAGGTCGACACGAAGCCGCACAAATTCTAAGGGCACACATAGACACATGAATACGTTTACGTTGCCCTTAGAATTTTACGACTTCGTGCCGTCCTGTGACCGACGGCATGCATAAATGCCTAAATGAGACATATTGTATGTAAACACATTGTAAAATCATAAAAAATTGAAGCACATATAAATTTAAACTTTGTCCTTGATGCTTACCGCAAGCGAAATGATGGCACACTTAAGAAATAATAATATTTATTATACGTAAATTCGAAAATAAAACATACAATTATACTTCTTAGACCCGGTAGAAACGTAAGATATATGTGAAATATAGCTATTCTAAGATAAACAGATGTCAAAAGTGAGTTTTACAATGTTACTATATTCTCCGAATAGTGCTAACTACAGAATAAATCGTGGTATTTATTAGCTATACCGTCGTTTTTGAACGTATAGCGCGTCCGCTATTCTACGTATAACGCAATATAACTTCACATTTTGTGTGATAGCACCTGTATTGAAACGAACAAAGTTTTGTTATAGTGTCGGTCCGTTTTACTACGAAAAAGTTCGTATATTTGAATTATCAGATAATGATATTGAAGAACTAATTCATCCCAGGGTTAAAAACCCAAAATATTTCGAAAACGATATTTACACTTTTTTTTTATATACCTACACAGTAAAAAATATTTTGTTAATTTCACGACTATTTAACAACATTTTAAATGTTACTTAGTTAGAGTTAAACACAACTGCATTTTTTAGTTAGTTTAGGTAGTTTTATAATTCTACAGCTTTAGCTAAATGTATTAAAAATAGGAGTGGACCTGCTGGAACTAAAAATTGGAGTTAAATTAACAATATATTTTTACTGTGTAATCATTTCAAACTAACCGGCAGTGTCGCTTCTCTTCTAGAACTATTATCTATTGTGAAAAATACACTCATATAGAATTTTTTATTAAGTTTCGTTTGCAAAAGAATACAACTCATAACTTCTCCAACCGATTGAAGTCATGCTCTTTCTTCACAAATAAAATTATTATTGGCATTATGATTTTATGCGACAGGTAAATACCTGCCATGCTTCTTGTTGTGGCAAACATTAATGGTGCCAGTAAGACCCATTTCACAGTAGCCGGCTGCCGGATAAAAGGCGGCGTGAAAACGATAGCAGGCTGCACGCTACGGAGGACTCAGTAGTACCGTAAGAAAAAATCTTAGAGAGAGGACATTTTTTTCTAAGTAAGACGGTAATATTAGGGTACGACGACTTCGAAGTAACCGTAACCTTGAATTGAGTTGTCGAATAACGGAACGACGCACGTGGTGCAATTTTGCCATCCCCTTCAATACTCTTATTTAGTCATGCAATTTTAAAATGATGGGAATAAAAAATTTAGTAATTTGTAGTTAATGTTTACTCGTACAATTAAATGAAATTTCTGTAATAATATGAAATTATAATGCTGATAATAATTTAAGTAATTCGCTTTCTTCTAGAAATGTGATTTCATAATTTGAATAGATATGTCATAAAAACAGTTGTGATATAGATATTGAAACAACAGAAACATAGATTTGAGTAACATATTATGAAGACACGCAAAGAAACAAAAGGAATAAATTACTTATATCTATACTTATGAGCGTGTGGTAGTAGATTTGATAATAATTTACAAAATCACTACCTACAAGGACACTACTACTCATTGAATAAAATCACAACTGCAACTTAAAAAACGACAATACCTTACCAATATGGTACAGGCGGCGTTTTGGCAGAAACGTAGATATCTGTTCTAGATATCTTCGTCACTGCGTGAACAATAAAATATGACCCATGAAACATTTTTCAGAAATTTTCAAATGTTTTTAAAACTTATTTCATAAATTCCAAAAATAAAAAATACAAACAATGGGTTACATTAAATTTGCATTTTTATTATCTCTGAGTGGCATATTCCTGCACACTCTGTGATCTATAAGTTCTGGAAGTTGACAATGTTTATAAAAGTAATCTAATTTAGTTTTCATTTTTGTGTTCCAAAAATCGTCGTCTTTTTCCACATAATCTATTTTTATTTTATTTACTCCAGTCCAGACAGTCAAAATACACTTCGTTTTCTGAGTCACACGTAATTGCCCCTGTATTTGAAAATATCAATCATGAAGTTGGTTAATCGTATAACTACCATCCTTTTGGTATTTCCAAAATGTATTTTTTTTTAACAGATGGTTTGCTCCGGTGTAAGATTTACCTTAAAAGTAGCAAAGGGGCATTTAATTTCTACGATACTTTCAGTTTCTTGCTGAATACCATTCGGTGATGCTCCAAGATAAAATTTATTTGAGTCAATAAATAATCTACATGATTTTCTTTTCGAATTAATGCTTTTTTCTAGTTTTTTCTTCGCAACATTTTCGTATGTATTTACATGTTTTAGTGACGGAAAATGTGTTGACAGCGTATTATACAACAAATGTTTTACTGTATTTGAAGTATTTGTGATTTTTTAATTTGCAAATTTTGCAAATAATAATAAACACTTATAAAATACTGTATGGATAACTCTCCAAAAGTGCTATAACAAATCAATAAATATCAAACAAGACCGGTACCTGGCTACGAGATAACTAAGACATCGACAATAATTTTGAAATTCCTTCCAGAAACTACCTTTTTCTACTATTTTTTTATAAGCGATTAGAGAGTTGTATCTGTGGGTTCAAAGCTTTTGTTATGAAGCTTTTATTATGGTTAATTATGGTTCTAGGAAAATGTTATTTTACCAAAGCGAAATCTGGTTTTGAATAAACATAATAATAATTATTATGTAGTAAATTATCAGATTATCGGTTTTTTGAGTAATTCAGTGTAAAGTTGGATAATGAATAAATATGTATCAGTAATGAGCTCTTGAAAACATGCGATACATATACAATAAAAAATAATTCTTTCAAGTCGGTCAAGTTAAATCAACCATCTATTCGACAACAGGGTAAAATGCGAGCCGGTTAGTTTAGGGTCTCTTTTACGATCTTGTGAATACTGACTTAATTCCTGTCATAAATTATCAAACTAAACACTCAATGTTTATCGTAACGAGATAAGCTTTCTATTCTAGGAAGCTGTATTTATTTGTGAGGAGTTATTTTTATTTTGAATAATACACTCTAACGAACAGAAGTTCAAGTTACTAGCAGATACACAAACCTATTGAATGATCGAGTTCGGTTGAGTCCAATACCTAACGAAAGCTTCCATAATTGCTCACTACGAATTTGCACTGGCGTTTTCGAACGCACCCTTAATAAATACAGCCGTGCTGGTGTTGGCAGATACCGAGGCATCTGCATATGGGCGACAGCCCGGTTTGGTGATAAGTTGTTATTGCGATTAAGTAGGTGTTATTTCGCAAGATACTTATAGTTTAAGTATTATTGTATAAAAATAAATTATTATTCACTTACGAATAGTAAATTTAAATAACTCGTACCTCTAGCGTGTGCACTTGTACACGTTCACGGACGAACTCATTTCGGTTTCTGTAATGGCGCTAGCAAAATAGAAATTGGCGCTAGGTGTCAACAATAATAATCCGTAAAAAAATAAAGAAAATCGAACACGAAATTTTTCGTTAACTTGCCCCCCCCCCCCAATTGAAATGCGAATAGTTACTAAACCAATTTGGCGCTAGCTTTTTGTGAAGTGGCGCCAAAGAGCGCTAGGTCTGTTCTACTTAATGCGCCCTTTAAACATTTAAAATTCGCAATGGGGGGGGGGGCTAGCGTTAACTTGGCCGCCCCCAAATGTTTTGCGAAATATTTCGGTTTCGGTAGTGGCGCTAGCTAAACTGAAAGTGGCGCTAAAGAGCGCTAGGTCTATGCTATCTAATGCGCCCTTTAAACGTTTCAAATTCGCAATGGGGGAGGCTAGCGTTAACTTGCCCCCCCCCCAACTGTAATACCGTTTTACGGCGTAACCGTTATGGCGCTAGCTCTAATTTTTGGGCGCCAGCTATTGTGCGTTTAGCGCAAAACGCCTTTTCTTAAAATTGTGAGTGGGGGGGGGGCAAGTTAACGTACCTCATTTTACCGTATTTATAAAAACGTAAACATCAAAATATTTTGTGCTCTGAAACAACTTTTAAATAACCAAATACGGATATTCGAAATTAAGTTTATAGTCAAGATTTTCGCATAGACGCGACTTGTAATAGTGGTGATGGGGGACAAAGGAGGACATCAACCGTCCCGATGTCGTCATGAAGGCGTTATTAAAATCTCAACTGTACTATTGAGCTTCGGTACCTGATGTTACGTCCAACCATTAATGGGAATATCGACATTTAGAAAATTCTTAAAAAAACGTTGAACGCTTTTATGTAGTTTTTTTTATTCCACCCTAGTTGGAGCTTCAACTGATGTGGTTATTTAGCTCCACGATCACAGACATCCACGCTCACCGGAGTGTAATATTTCATCACCTGTAACGGGATTCGAACGCAGGACCCATCGGGCGAGAGGCCAGTTTTCTGACCGCACCAAGTCGCTAATTAAATTGATTGACGCAATTAACCGCGGATTATTTCGCGCGATTCGCTTTTCATTCGCGGATTGGCCTAATTGCGCGCGACTAGATCGTGATCTCGCGAATTAACTCGCGGTTTCGCGATTTTGATCCTTTGATTTCGCGATTTGACTCGCGGATTTGATCGAAGCGCGGATCTCAGTCTAATCAAATTGCGGATCAAATCGCGAAATCGCAAATCAAGCGCGATTAGGTCAATCCGAGATAATTCTACGAATCACGCGCAATGCAGCGGGGCCGATCGCGCGAAATCGCGAAATAATCCCCGGGTTAATTGTGCCAATCCGGCCCTAAGTCCGTCAAACTTCACAAACGAGGTGATCGCGAACTATTTCAACGACTAATTAGATGCCGTCGTAAATTACGACAAGCCCTTTAAACTTCGCATCAACCCACGTAACCATTTGCACACCGAACGCTCATTTGAAAGTGACATTAAACCGATACTCACCCTATTATACTCGTAATGCAGCGGCTTAATGCACACGGCGAACTTGTTCGTCGGCCTGTCTCGTTGTAGTTGTCGTTTACCGCGAGCAAATTCGCCGGCGGATACAGGAGCCTGGCGACCACCGAGACCGCGACGGGGGCCGTCTGATTAACTTGCAGGGGACAGAGGACGAAACAGGCGCTGTACTTGAGGTTCCAGTTCTCGCGGATCACCTAGCACGGCCCCTTATGAAAATGTCGATCAAACCACGCGCGGGTTACCTATTATTTACCTTAATTTTCGCGGGGACGGTCCTCGAAACGTGCGCCGTCGAATTCACCTCGATCGGCCGGTACCACAGACGACACCAAATCCTTTCCGGGCCCCTCGTTTTCGTCGCCGCGATTATTCGCACGGCACGTTGTCCCCTTCGTCGATCAAAAAATGCGGAGAACACGTAAAATTTAAATCTAAAATCAGAGACGGGATTACGGGTACAATTAAAGCCGGCTCACGGCGGATATACAAAAGCAAAATTAGTTTTGTACGTGTCCGTATCCGGTTAGTCGGGCTTTCGTCGAATATTCGAGTTAATATTTGCCGGTGCAGCAATTCCGTTCTGCGATACGCGTTGCACTCCGACGAGTCCCAGTTTAAAAGCGGGCACAAAGCAAGTTTAATGCAACGTAATTTCCCGTTCGATGTCCCTTAATTCCTCCACGAATTACGACGGGAGAGGGAATTGGGTTATTCGCGGAGAATAACAGTAAATCTCTCGGGGGGATCTGTCTTTTACGACGTTCAAATTGTCCTCCTAAGGAATTTCCTTTTATTCCCTCTAATTAGGTTCGCTAGTTCCTTTAGATGAGTGAGTAGTATTACGTTACATGCCTAATTAAGGACATTTCCCCCGGTGCTCTTTTATCGACGGACACGCAACAGGCGGGGGATGCCCATAAACGGGGATTCCTTCGCGTTAATTAAGAGTTATATCGGGTTAAACGCGCAAAAGGAAATGTAACGAGAAAACTTACTTCGTTCCGTTTACTGCCTGCCAACTTCCATCTAAGGGTGTCATGTTTGAGGGGTAACACGGAAGTTGGTTTTCCGTAACGACCTGGGGTTTTATTTGCGTTTTGTCCTCTGATTGTAACGGAAGGGCCATGGGGACGCGGTCGCCTATTAGGAGGGCTTTTACGGAATCGTCCAGGACGCCGACACGGATTGATATGTAATCGTCGCTCTGAAATTGAAAGGCGATCATTAGATTTCTAGTCCAAGAGCTGGTGAACATTTTCACATCCGAGTTTGCACCTCTTGAAATTTTGTAGGAAGGTAGTTTTTTTAAGTCTGGCTAGGGAATGGACCACCATTTTAAGCAACTCCGGTTTCGAACTACCCCACAATCGTTTAAAATTGCAAAAAATGGGTGTGAAATTCTAATTTCTATTTCTTGAAATTTCGTAGAAAGGTAGATTTTTTTAAGTCTGGAAAAGAAATAAACCACCTGATTAGGTAACTACATCCGCGAACTACCCCTAATCGTTTAAAATTAAAATATATTCGAAGTTTTCATTTGTACCTCTTGAAATTTTGTGGGAAGGTAGCTCTTGTACGTCTGGCTAAGGAATGCACAGTCTGGTTAAGCAACTCCGGTCGCGAACTACCCCTTAGTCGTTTAAAGTTGCAAAAAATGGGTATGAAATTCTAATTTCTATCTCTTAAAATTTCGTAGAAAGGTAGATTTTTTTAAGTCTGGAAGAGAAATAAACCACCTGATTAGGTAACTCCGTCCGCAAACTACCCCTAATCGTTTAAAATTAAAATATATTCGAAGTTTTCATTTGCACCTCTTTAAATTTTGTGGGAAAGTAGCTTTTGCAAGTCTGGCTAAGGAATGTACAGGATGGTTAAGCAACTCCGGTCGCGAACTACCCCTTAGCCGTTTAAAGTTGCAAAAAATGGGTGTGAAATTCTAATTTCTATCTCTTGAAATTTCGTAGAAAGGTAGATTTTTTTAAGTCTGGAAAAGAAATAAACCACCTGATTAGGTAACTACGTCCGCGAACTACCCCTAATCGTTTAAAATTAAAATATATTCGAAGTTTTCATTTGTACCTCTTGAAATTTTGTGGGAAGGTAGCTCTTGTACGTCTGGCTAAGGAATGCACAGTCTGGTTAAGCAACTCCGGTCGCGAACTACCCCTTAGTCGTTTAAAGTTGCAAAAAATGGGTATGAAATTCTAATTTCTATCTCTTAAAATTTCGTAGAAAGGTAGATTTTTTTAAGTCTGGAAGAGAAATAAACCACCTGATTAGGTAACTCCGTCCGCAAACTACCCCTAATCGTTTCAAATTAAAATATATTCGAAGTTTTCATTTGCACCTCTTTAAATTTTGTGGTCAAAGTAGCTTTTGCAAGTCTGGCTAAGGAATGTACAGGATGGTTAAGCAACTCCGGTCGCGAACTACCCCTTAGCCGTTTAAAGTTGCAAAAAATGGGTGTGAAATTCTAATTTCTATCTCTTGAAATTTCGTAGAAAGGTAGATTTTTTTAAGTCTGGAAAAGAAATAAACCACCTGATTAGGTAACTACGTCCGCGAACTACCCCTAATCGTTTAAAATTAAAATATATTCGAAGTTTTCATTTGTACCTCTTGAAATTTTGTAAGAAGGTAGCTCTTGTACGTCTGACTAAGGAATGCACAGTCTGGTTAAGCAACTCCGGTCGCGAACTACCCCTTAGTCGTTTAAAGTTGCAAAAAATGGGTGTGAAATTCTAATTTCTATCTCTTAAAATTTTGTAGAAAGGTAGGTTTTTTTTAAGTCTGGAAGAGAAATAAACCACCTGGTTAGGTAACTCCATTCGCGAACTACCCCTAATCATTTAAAATTGAAATATATTCGAAATTTTCATTCGTACTTCTTGAAATTTATGTCATCTCATACCTATTGAAGTATGAAAAAATAATTGCCAAACGGCCAGGCCGGTTTTAACCTAGTTACAGACAGTGTTAAAATTGCATTTTGAAATAATGCATTAATTACATTCTGCCTTTTGTCGTTTTTTCAGCAGCTTGTTAATAATATTTAAAAGAAAAAAGTGTCGTAAGCCAGACAAATCTAGCGGTTTAGCGTCAAAAAACAATCGGAAAATAGTATTTTTACATTAGTGCGGCGGAGAGAGCATTACGTAGACGCGCGAGTGCGAGAGAGGCCTTATATCGGAAGGCATATCAGCCCGTCATAGACATCGCCATGCTTCCTGTAAAAATTTTCATAATAGGTGTGAAATAGAGATGATTTAAATTTCGAAAGGTACAAATGAAAACTTCGAATATATTTTAATTTTAAACGATTAGGGGTAGTTCGCGGACGTAGTTACCTAATCAGGTGGTTTATTTCTCTTCGAGACTTAAAACAAAACTTACTTTTTTATAAAATTTCAAAAGATAGAAATTAGAATTTCACACCCATTTTTTGCAACTTTAAACGACTAAGGGGTAGTTCGCGACCGGGGTTGCTTAACCAGATTGTGCATTCCTTAGCCAGACGTACAAGAGCTACCTTCTTATAAAATTTCAAGAGGTACAAATGAAAACTTCGAATATATTTTAATTTTAAACGATTAGGGGTAGTTCGCGAACGGAGTTACCTAATCAGGTGGTTTATTTCTCTTCCAGACTTAAACAAATCTACCTTTCTACGAAATTTTAAGAGATAGAAATTAGAATTTCTCACCCATTTTTTGCAACTTTAAACGACTAAGGGGTAGTTCGCGACCGGAGTTGCTTAACCAGACTGTGCATTCCTTAGCCAGACTTGCAAAAGCTACCTTCCCACAAAATTTCAAGAGGTACAAATGAAAATTTCGAATATATTTTAATTTTAAACGATTAGGGGTAGTTCGCGGACGTATTTACCTAATCAGGTGGTTCATTCCTTAAGAAGACTTAAAAAAAGACTACTTTTCTATAAAATTTCATGAGATAGAAATCCCACTACAATTCTCCTTACAATTTCACATTCCTTTTTTGCAATTTTAAACAATTGTGGGGTAGTTTGAAACCGGGGTTGCTTAGCCAGACTGTTAATTTCTTAACCAGACTTGAAAAAACTACCTTCTTTCAAAATTTCAAGAGGTACAAACGACAATGTCTCACCCCTTTTTTTTGCAATTTTAAACGATTGTGGGGTAGTTCGAGACCGGGGTTGCTTAGCCAGACTGTCAATTCCTTAGCCAGACTTAAAAAAATTACCTTCCTTCAAAATTTCAAGAGGTACAAACGACAATGTTTCACCCCTTTTTTTGCATTTTTAAACGATTGTGGGGTATTTCGAGACCGGAGTTGCTTAAAACGGTGGTCCATTCCCTAGCCAGACTTAAAAAAACTACCTTCCTACAAAATTTCAAGAGGTACAAACTCGGATGTGAAAATGTTCGCCAGCTCTTGGACTATTGGACTATTCGTTTCGAGTCGAATTTATTTTCGTAAATAAATTAATGTTCGTCGGTGCTAAATGGCGGGATAATTCCCCCTATCGACGGCAAGTTTGAAAAAACCGCGTGCCCGCTCCCGCTCACGCTCCCCCGTTGACCCGCAAAAGTTGAATCGGGAACAATTTTTCGCTTCGTGCACGAAAATTTTGCCGCCGAACTCGGCAAGATTTACCGTTAATTTTTTTTTCGACGAACGAATCATCCCTCGCCGCCGTCGAAGCTTTAAGGCGGAAATCGCATAATTAACGAAGTTAAACTTTGATTTCCGAAGTTGACAAATAGTCAACTCTCGGTTTAAAACGGCCCTCGCATTTTCGGCCGAAGAGTCGCGGCGTTTTGGGCGCAGACGAAGTAATTTTCCGCTTAAAATTTTTATTCTCTGTTTACCTTTTCGATTTGCATATAGAGTGCGTAATTTTCATGCGAAAGCGTTTACTGTTTTGTTAATTTTTATGTCGCGACGAACAGTATTTTTCGGTCACGGATTAAACTAATGATAAATTTGTTAGTTTAAAAAATTTAACCGATTCAGCTTTTTGACGCTGTTGAAATGCACATTCGCCTAATTTAAACGGATAAGTTTTCCGGTTAAATTCCAGTTAAAAGCCGACGTTCCGTTCAATAATCGTTACAATTACGATTTTAACTGAAAAATAAGTCGTTGACCTTTTTAAAATTAAAGGATCTTCGCGAGCGTTCGATCTAAATCTTCTGGAGCTTGTTTTGGTCACGCCGCCGACGAAGAAACGTGCTTCGAACAAACGACACGTCCAAAAACTAAGAATAAGATGTATCGATTAAAAGTTCTTCAGGTGACGGGGCTTATAATTTCTAATTTTCCGGTGGAAAGCTCGCGAAAGATCTCGATGCGCGAGAAAAGCTTCCTCTGTTTCGAGACGCGCGTCTCTGGCGATTGTTAACGACGTTACCGCTGAAATGGGCGAATTTTTTCAACCGAAAAACACGATAGTATCGACAACACTCGAAATGCACAAATAAAAAGGAGCTTTCCGCCGAACGAAACACGATCTTTTCTGTTACGACGTTAATAATAATTCGAAATCGCAGTCGTTCAAAATAAAAATACAATTTTCCGTTTAATCAAAAATGATCAATTTAAGTTTCGATTGCTTACCAGCATTTATGTAGCTCGGGTTTCCTCAATATAATAAACAATTTTCCGATAAAACAATACATTTTTATACGGCCGATTCGACGCATTAAAAATTTCAGGTTCAATCGGCGAGTTTTCAGATGATTGTTTATTTTAATAGTTATTTTCTCGAGTATTTTCTAGCATTTTCAGTTCGGAACGCGTAATTTGTACAAATCAAAGAGCCCTCGCGTTTAATTTAATTCGCAGTTAATAACTTTTGTACAGATTTTAATCTAACACTTTTACGATCGGTTCACGAATTTTACGGTTTTAAACTGGAAGTTTTCAATTAAATCGCCATTTAGCGAGAAAATTCGCGTTTTAATTGAGAAAACGGCGTCTTTTAATAATTATAAACATGACTCGTTTCTTTTAAACGGACGACATTTTGATTACCCTACTTTTAATTAATCTATTTTTGTTATCGCAAAAATGAGCTTTTAATTACGACCGTGACTGTTTCGTGTATATTTTGTCAAGGTTATCAATTAGTCCATCTATAGATCGAGTAAATTACTACTTTTTAAATTTAAAAACACTACATGTTCAATTAGGAATTCTGTCGACTATATAGAAACTCGAACGTTCTGTTTAGTTCGTCATTTTCCAGTAAAAAACTTTTTTAATCGTGATACTCCCGCTATAAACGCCTTATTTTTGATAAAGAAAAAGACTCGTCTATTAAAATAGGCAATTTCCGGAAAGGCAGGTCGCATTTAATGCCAATCTCGACGGTTTTTTTTCATTTAAAAAGGTCCGACATCTCACTCAGTTGTAGATATCGAGTTTTCAAAAAAAAAAAAGATAGTCAAGCACCCGGCCAGTTGCTTTTTTTCAATTACTGGAATCCGTTTAATCTCCCTTAATTAGAAAAACTCCGAAATAATTACCTATTAATTTAACAGAAACGCGACTACGCTTTAACATAGGCGTACGCGAGTTGATTTTTTTTAAAACTTTTTGTTTCTGTGAATTTGTTATAAATGTAGGTACGCTTAAACTTAGGACAAATTGATATTGAGAGCTTTTTGGTGTTGAACAACGCAATTTTTATAAAACAAGTTGCGCAATTTATAGTTATCATCGCAAATTAAACGAGTTTATTTATTTGACTAGGTACTTAACTAGAAAATTAAGTTTCAATCAAATATTAAACGATCTCGAGGTTGAAAAGGGACGTCCGCCTAAAATAAACAAGTGCTCGACCTATAAAAGCCCGAATGGTCGGGTTAAAAAAGCGCTTTGAGGAACTTAATTCGGATTTTTCAGTCAAAAAACGCACCCATTAAATTATTACAGGTGACTAATTGTTTTAATAAAAAAAATAATTAATCGAGATATTAGGATGTTTCGCTAAACGCCAAGATAATCGAGATAAAAGCGGCGGCACGGAATACGCCAAAGATGGACGACATTTCTATTTAGTGTCGTTACTTAAAGTGAACGAAAACTATTGCGCATAAATCTCAGCAGGGAAAATAGGTGATCTTTCCCGAGAGAGAGAGAGAGGTCGCGTTATTAATGGAATCTAGTTGAGACTAATAACCTTATAAAAATATAGCGGGCTTTACCGGTACGTTAGAAGTCATCATTTGAAAGTAAATTAATTCTTTGTTGAAAACTGTAAGGTTTTAATAACGCAGGTCATTTTGAACCGTAACGAAGTTTTAGTGCGAAAAACTTCGTTATTAAAAACGAACGACGCTCCCGTAAAAAGATATTTTTTTAAGGATCAATTCGGGAGCTTTACAGTTAAAACGGCCAAAATTACGATCTGCTTATGGTTTAAATAAATACGATTAGGTATCGCGTGTTTCGTTACTTGTCATAAATAAATTTTCAGTCGCCTAGACGCACTTACAGCCAATTACTTATACTTTCTGAAATTTTCTTTGGCAACGAGTCCGCAACACAAAATTATGTTCAGAATATCGCGAAGTTCGAATTTAATTCGGCGTTATCCTCTGTTTAAACAGTTTTATAAAGGCTTATTTAAGCTCCGATTTTACCGCTAAAGTCGAGGCGCATTCCCTAAGTGAAATAAAAAGAACTTTTTCAGAGAAAATAACGGGTATTTATATGACTAATTCGGAGGTTTTACGGTTTAAAGCTTAACATTTTCGTTCAAGATGCGCACGTTTCCAGTTAAGTACATCATTTTTTCTTTTTTAACAAAGTGCAGCTGTGTTAATAAATACATAAAATAAAATAAGATAAAATATGCACATGTAAGAATGAGCAACTCGACTGTTTCGATTAAAAATCTTTTAAACTGTTAGGTTAAAACGATTTTCGGGGTACGTACGTTGATTTTAAAATAAATTAATAATTGTTATCCTTCTAAATTCCGATTTTTGAATTTAAACAACCGATTATTTATAATTATAGCCATTTATAGATAGGTAACTGAAATGAACGTAGCGAAGCGCGAAAAATTTCGGAATAAATTAAACAAGTTACACGCGCTAGGACAGTTGAATCGCGTAATCGATCGTTCGGCAACATTTTGCAACAATTTATTAGCGCGCCGCGAACTTATCAACTTCGAAAAATTCTACGAACAAAATAGCTTGCCGGGAAAATATAAACATTTTCGTTTAGGAAATAAGCGAGTCGCGAATATTTCGATTATGACTCGCTTATTCGGGGGTTAGCCCGCGGCCGCTATTATTCCGTTGAAATCTCAATTTAATGATCGAAAATCTCAATTTTCATTCGCGAAAAGAAACTGTTCCGAGTTAACGTTAATCGATTTGTGGCTACGTTAAAAGTACATTTACTGGCGTTCGAGTTTAATTCGAAATTTTCCGGTTAAAAGCGTCGCGACGACTTTAATCTCCACTTTTTCTTTTGTTACGGAACCTACACAATTAAGATAAACACGTGCAGTTTTCTCCTAAATAGACGATTTTCTAGTATAAACGTTGATTTATTATTTGAACTCGAGATTACGTTGATGGAAAAATTGCGAATTTCTTGCCTATTTTAAGGCGCATTTTTTTTTGATCGATAGAGCGATTCGTCAATCAAATTCTACATTTTTTTTCCCGGTTAAATCTAAAATACGTATTTTTTCCCCCGTGTTCCGCTTAGAATTGAATTTTTTCGTGTTTCTAGTGACGAAAACAACGAAACGGCACCAGTAAAAGTGCCTGGCCGCCCGCGTCGTCCATCGGATCCTGGGCGGATCCTCACAATTCGTCCGATATACCACTTAATGATTGTTCGGTACCTACTATCGTCTCTACGTCAGCTGAAATTTTCTATGAAAAAAGACGCGCTAAGAAGTGTTTAGGTTTCTTTACGAAATAGACGAAATTAAAAGTTTCCACACGAAAACTGCCGATTTTTCGTATTTTCTATCGAACTCGTCAATTTCCGACGAAATTTTCCTCAACAAACACGCGCTGATGTACGTGAACGATTGTTTTAATTAAAGTCGTCACTTGAACGTCGACGTCTAAACACAACAACCGCCAACGATTCTAGCGATTAAGTCGAAACTTGTTCGTCCCTATATGTACAAAATGGATTAAGGTCAGGTCCGATCCCCTCGCTTTTGTGTTAAATTTCGCAAATAAAATTCTCTACAAAGGCGTTCGTTAGGGAAACGACCAAAGTCGCGTTTTGAAGGGCTTTAAACCAAAATTAATTGCGACTGACGTGAGGCGCCTTTTTTTCATCGAATCATCGTCGGATTTGCCGTACGAAGGGACTCTTCGTTTTAAGCGTTATTCGGGAATTTCGCAAACGCAAGCAACCAATCACGTTCACGCACCGAGAGAACGTTAAATATTCCTAAAATAGGTATATGTGTAGTTGTAGGTATACAAAGGGCGGGCGCGGCCGTTTTCAAAAACATCGTATCCCTTTCATGTTCCGTCGACTGCATACGACGCTCGTATGAATAAAATTTACCTTTACACAATTTACCCCGAAATATACATCAAATTTATTCTGCAAAACAGTCACGAACACCCTGTTAAATATATGGAGTCGCTCATATACCGCTACTTGACAGGGCGCCCTAAGAAAATATATGAAGCGGTTTGAATAAAATTCGGGCTCGTACGGCTTTTATGAAGTTACAGTTTTAACACCTCGGGAACTCTCTTCGGATAAACGATTACTTATTAAAATATGGCCGGAGCAGCCTTGATGATTTTCTTATCAGATCCACGAACGTAAATTAAATTCTAATAAACACCGTATCTGAAACTTTGTCGGCAATTAACGGAGAAATTTAATTACCGTTATGAAATGAAGTTGGCACTTGTTTGCGAACAGTCATAATGGGTAACTATAATATTATGACGTTGGCGGTGAACGTTCAGGAAATATCAAAGTTAATTGTTTAATTTAACTTTATTCGTGCATTAAAGCGTTAAAAAGCGTTCCGTTCGCAACTCCCACATTTAATTATTGTAATCCGTTCGCGGAAGAGTATTAAGTAATTAAACGTGCCACTCCTCGTTGTACTTGCAACAAGTCCGGGGGCCTGGCCTGTTACGAAATTTAATTAACATCAATTGCCCAGTTGGGCTGCCGGGCTAACGCTTGCGCCGTCGTTTATTTTTGTTTGTCGAAATTAAAATTTATAACTTATTTTTAAGTTTGTCACGTCCAAATGGGGCCAAATCGAATATTGTACGCGCAACCGGACGTTGGGCGCCAAAATTGTAACGTGATTCGGATAATCGAGCGAAAATTGTTCACAAATAAACCAGAAATTTATATATATATTTTCGCGTTATAGCGTTTTACGCCTTGCGATTCCCAATTTCCATTGTCCTCTCTCATTCCATTCTCCGTCATTCAGGTGTCTTTCACACATGGATTTTTGGATCCCTTGACTCCAGTTTTTCCTTGGCCTTCCTCTTTTTCTCCTTCCTTGTGGTGTCCACTCGAGTATTTGTTTCGGCAGCCCACTCTCGTCCATCCTCTGGATATGTCCGTACCATCTTAATTGTTTTTCTTCTATCTCCTCTATAATGGTCTTTTCTGCTTCCATTATTTGTCTGACATATTCATTTGTTTTATGTTCTAGTCTTGAAATCCTCGCCGATCTTCTTATGGCGTCCATTTCCGTAGCTAATATTTTCCTTTTATCGTTTTCGGTCATTGTCCATATTTCACTGCCATAGGATAGTACGCTTTTTATTATAGAGTTGTATATTCTAAGTTTGCTCCTTTTTTTAACGTTTTTTGACCATAATACACCATCGAGAGCCCCTATGACTTTCCGACTTTGTGTGATTCGGTTTTGAATTTCTGTCGTATCTTTACCTTCATTTGTAAATGTTACCCCTAGGTATTTGTATTGTTCTACTTCTTCAATCGTTATATTATTCTCAAGTGTTAAATCTCCTAATTTTGCTCCTATACTCATATACTTTGTCTTGGTAACATTCATCTCCAGTCCCCATTGTTGATATTCTTCCATTAGTTTCCTGGCCATATATTCTAAGTCATCCCTAGATTGTCCGATTACTACCTGGTCGTCTGCAAATTGTAATGTAAATAATGTTGTATCGTTCTTGATTTCATAACCCATCATTCCGCATTTTCTTTTCCAGGCTTTCAGTGCGTGTTCTATATATATTTTAAAGAGTGTAGGCGATATACAACTTAGTCCCTTATCTATTGCAAACCCTTGCGATAGTTTATTGTCCATTTTTACTTTCGATATGCAGTTGTTGTATAGGTCTTGAACTGCCATTATGAGTGTATGGTTGATTTGTGTGTTTGTTAGTGCTTCCCATAATTTTGTAATCGGTACTGTGTCGTATGCTTTTGATAAATCGACGAATAATAGATGTACTTCTCTTCCATAGGCTAGTTCTTTCTCTATTAATTGTTTCATGCAGAATGTATTGTCAATGCATGATCTTCCGGCTCTGAATCCGCTTTGATGTTCTGATTCTTTATCGCTATATTCCTTTTCTATTAGGTCTCTAACAACTCTTCCATAAAATCGACTGAAAGTACTAGTGACTGATATAAACCTCGATACTTGTTGCATTTCGTTCGGTCGCCCTTTTTAAACAGTGGTGTTATATATGCTAATCTCCATTCATCCGGGACCTTCTGACCATTAATGCACATTGTGAGTAACTTGGCTATCATGTGATATAATTTATCTGTTCCATGTTTGATCAGCTCTGCTGGAGTTCCTCCTGTACCTGGTGGCTTTCTATTTTTTAGTAGTTTTACCGTGGTTGATATTTGTTCTGGTGTTATTGTTATATCTTATATGTTTTATCACATGGAATGTTCAAGGTATGAGAAGAAAAATGGCCGAAATACTGCAAGAACTACAACAATATAAGACCGACATAGCGGTATTAACAGAAACAAAAACGAAAGTATGTGGAATAGAAAACGTAGGAGAATACATACATTTTTATAGTGGTGTGGCTAAAGAACAGAGAGCTAAAAGAGCAGTATCTATACTAATACATAAGAAATATAAGAAAAACATAAGGAACTGGGAATTTATCGATGAAAGAATACTCACGGTCAATATTACAATTAATAATACACGAATAACGATCATAGGAGTGTATGCACCGAATGAGGATGAATTAACAAAGAATAAGGACGAATTCTTTCAAAAACTAAATAAAACACTAACAGACATAGGACAAACAAGAGAAATAATATTAGCTGGCGACTTTAATGCAAGAATAGGAATAAAGAATAACCATCTGGTAGTAGGGGCACATGGAGAAGAAACTGTAAACAACAATGGAAAAAGACTGATAGATCTATGTGAACAAAATTCACTACGAATTGCCAATGGATATTTTAGACACAAAAAAATACATAAATTTACCTGGACACAAAAACAACGAAATCTGCAATCGGTTACTCGATTAATCGATTACTTTATTATCAAACAAAAAACAGACACAAGAGTAATAGATGTACGAGTATATCGAGGCGCTACATGTGGAAGCGACCACCATTTGGTGAGAGCACAAATTACGATACCCTGGAAAAATAACAATAAAGGAGAAATAATCAACGAATCAAACGACAAAATAGAATATCCTCGATACAACATAAGCAGTTTAGACCACCTTAGCGTAATCTATCTGTATCAAAAACGACTTGATGGAAAACTAAACGATACATCCTACAATACAGTAGAAGAACTATATGAACATATAACGGAAAATATACATCAGGCCGCCAAAGAATCGCTAGGTGAAAGTGAAAAAAGAACAACAAATAAAAGCTATATATGGTCTGGAAAAATAGAAGAACAGACGAAAAATAAGAAAACAGCATACTTACGATGGTTAAACACAAAAAGTGACAAGCATAGACAAGAATATAAAAAGATTCAAAAAGAAACGCGAAGAATAGTAGGGGAAGAAAGAGAAAAAATGTGGGAACAGAAATGCTCCGAGATAGACACGTATATAGGAGGCAAGCGAAGTACAGAGATTTGGAAATTTATTAAGAATATAAAAGCACCAGTAAGAGAAAAAGTAAAAATGAACACAATTAGCTTAGAGTCTTGGAATCAATACTTCGTTAAGAACGTCAAGCCTTCATCTCAGATATAAAAACTAATATTATGCCTATCAATATAGAAGGGGAACATAACAATAACCAGAAATTTACATAGTAATAATTATACTGCGGGATAAAAATCGTCCGCCCTCGCGTCCCAGCACCAAAAACTTTTCGGCCAATCCCTCGAGCAAACCGATTAAAAAAAATAGAATTCGCCACAGTTGTAAATATTAATTTGAACCAAACGCGAAGTCGCCCAAGCCGGGGCAAAGGAATTGTTTTAAATCGTCCGTCTCCGGTCGGGTTTTATTACGGGCAAATTTTTACCCCCGGCTTTAGTGAGTTGAAGTCGAAAACTTCTTGGAGCCCCAAGGTATGAATAACGGAGATCGCCGGAGATGGACGGCGTAGCGCGACTCGAATAATTTAAGATAATCCCCCGGGATTTTAACCTGTTTTACGCTGTCAAACAAAAACACCGATTTAGTGGCGGATTATAATTATTGTTAAACCGAAAATGAATACCGTGTCCGTTAAATCGGGGGGTTCGTTTATTTAATTTACGTCGCCTAAACGCCAAAAATCGACATCTTTCCGACAATTCGACAATAAATCGATTACATTCGATAATTTTTGTCGAGCAATAAACGTAAAAAAAATGAAATTCGAAAGAACGTCTCCGTATAAAATATACGCGTCGTCGAAGAAGGAAATTCGTAAAACGACCGCGAGGTCGTATTTTGCGAGGTGAGCCGCGATCCGACAATGTTCGAGAACGCGAGGTAAAAGCGTAACGTCGGAATCGCTCGAAGCTATCGAACACGCTGTTTACAAACAATGCGCGGGAAATAATTCCGTTAATAGATAAACACGAATTGGGAAACGTTCTAAAAACAAAACACGGTTTATTCAACGATCAAGATGATAAAGTTCCCACGTTGCGGTCGTAACGTAACAAATAAACGGCGTTAAAATGTCAAATCGACGAGCGCTTTCTCGCGTAACCGTCGAATCCGGTTTAAATCGTTTGCAAAGGGCACCTCGTAAGATTACGCGTGCCCCGCGTTGGGCGCCAGCGTTGCAACGCACGCCAGTTATTTTCGATTCGAATCGCGGTCCCGTTAATTTTTAATGTAACCGAATCCGTTCAACGTAGCGTCATTAAAGTTAATGGTTACAATTTACGTGGGGCCGACTCGAAATCCGGTTAACCCTTGACAACTTACGTAAACATCTGTTAAAATTACAGACAGTTCGGGTAGTTAAATTACGGTCACTTTAAGTAAAGCGTCTAGCGGCGAATTAATTTTAAAACGACGGCCTTTGTGCGTCTACGGATCTCATTTAACCGTTGATTGTATTAAACCGTCAAATGTCGTCGACGTTGGCACTTGAACGACTCGAAGTGAAGTCGCCGTAAGTGCTGCACTATACGTCTTGAAAGGAAGGCGCGATAAAAAGGAGCGCGAAAAACGCTCCAAAGATCGATGCGAAATTATTACGGACAACCCTTATTCGCATTCATTACCCACCTTTATGCGAGAAAGTCGAAGTGAAAAAAAAAAGGACGCGATTGACGGGCGCGTTCGCGAATTTAAATTCGTCGAAATAAAACAAACGGCAAACGAAGCGACAATAATGTGTATTCGTACGGTTTACATGTTTACAAATACTTGATTTAATAATACCATAAGAAATTCGTAAAGGTGAATTGGGGCGCTCCGGGTTCGGGTCCTAATTGCCATCCCAACCACAAAACGAGCGGTATAAATCCCAGACGAAAGGTCGACTTCATAAAATCACACACCATTTGTAAGCGTTGCAGGAATTCCTCGGACGCCATATTTGGCGTTTGAATTTCAGAAGATAAGGGACGATTTTCCGGACGCCTTCACGATAGAGATCTGTTAGATTTTTTTTGACTTTTCTCGAATTTTGTTTTAGTTTTTTCCTCTGCGCGCCACGCCGATCCAATATTATTTCTGAGCCGACGCTTATTCGGAAGTCGATTCGATTAACCGTGGCTATTGTTCTGTCCCTTGACGTTTTCAGGTTTCGTCGTTTTAAAATGCAGCAGCCGCATTTACATGCGGCTCAAGGAACAACCAAAACCGCAAATCGTCTAAATCCGGAAATCCAGGGTAAAGTGGGTTTTAAATATAACCGTGATCTATGTTGGGGGATTTAAAAAAAGGACAGTCATAATTGGAGCGCGAGTTGTTTATTGCGGTTATATACAGCCCCCAAGAGGGTTGCCCGCTGTTCGCTTCGATATTATTTATTTAAAAATGTTAAAGTTTGAAAATTTGCAATTAAACGAACGAAACTCGCGACGTTCTGTCGTGTCAAACTATTTGCGACGGTTTACGCGATTTCGCGCCTATAAATAACCTATAAAAAAATGAATTTACCATTCACGACATTATCCGTAACAATACAACTCGAAATAAAATACCAAGCAAATGCCTACAGTTTTTTTGCCGCCTTTCATTGCAGTTGACATTTTTCTCGCAACGGCAACATTTACGTCAAATTAATGTCAAAGCAAAAGGTTGTGTGTTGACAAACGTTTACAGACGTCACGGTAACGTCGACCTTAATAAATTTGACGTTTCAAAAATAAATTTTCGATTCAATTCGTCTTTTCGCCGGACTGTCTTGCCGAATAAAACGCGTCGGGTGATTTTTCCGTCGACATCCGACGTTCAGAACGCCCTTTTAGTTGTTTTTTTAGGATATCGACTTGGAAAATTAGGAGAAACCCAACAACGGTTTAGTTCGAAATTTTATAAATGACGTAACAAGGCGAACAAAATTATAATAAATACAGATCTAAACTTATCTAAAGATTAATTCTAAATATATAGGCTGTTCCCAATTTTTAATTTTGATATTAACTAATTATGTAAGCCTTTGTATGTAGATACATGCTATAAAATAAAGAATAATAACAAATTTTTAAACAAAACAAAATACAAGAAAACAAAAATTAAATAGTATCAAACGTTTTTGTCAATTGTTTCTGTTTTTGTCTTTTGGTATTATTTGATCTTTAACCTGATCATGATGACCGGCTTTGAAACTATTAGAAAATTTCGTGTAGGTATTGTTTTTCGTCAGTCACTTGCTTTCGACAAGAATCTATTGGAGTTGCTCTCAATCTTGTGGATTACGCGTACCACTCAAAGAATATCAAAAAAATTTCGAACCACAACCCTTTATAACAATTTCGGCATACAAATAAAAAATACAAACAATCAAATACATATCAGTATAAAATTATTTGAATAATCACTATCTACTGCCTTTATACCGCAGAATTATAAAGTTCCTAATATTTTTAATTTAAAAGCTATTCGCGTGGCCCTCAACATTAAAAATTTTCCCATTACAAACCATAAACCAGATAAAAGTTTAATCGCATTTTTATGCGACCGATAAAATACAAAGCAACTAATAACACATGTGCGCCGCCTACTTTCATGGCTTATCGAAGTGTGAATAAACAACTGAATGTTTTTAAAATAAAATTCGAACGCATTTATAAATACATAGAATTCCGGTAAAACCGCTTTAGATTATTCACATTAGTGGTACGGAGCGGTTGTGCTTGTTTAAGTAGTTCGAATTTTAAATTACGGCGTACTGTGTGCGAGGAGTGCTCGTTCGGTTTATAAGGCCTTTGCGCGTGTGAGTGCGCGAGTGTTGTGTTCTATAAAAAGATTACAAACAAAAAGGATTAATACGACGAGGAAAGGTAGGGTCTTTCTTTGTCAACTAATTCTCCGTGTATTTATAAAGTGTAAATAAATGGACGTTTAAGCTCCAACACAAATTCGTTAGGCTCTTGGACAGAGATTCGCTTAGGGCTCCCCTCAAACATTCGACGGTCTAATTTCGCGAATGAAATTTTATCTTACGTGCGTTTTCGCGATCACAGCGGTTCGTGAAATACTGTGAAATATGAAGCGTATAGATATGTAATAATGCAAGTTCTCAGTCAACGGAAGAATCAATGCTGGAAATTGACAATAGAGTGAAAACGATGACGAGAAAAAAGTAGGAAAATAAAAAAAAATTTAGAAATTTCTAATTATCTCTTGTGGTGTGTTACAGACAAGTGGCAGTCGCAGCGGTAGCAGTGTTAGTCTGCATTTTACTTAAATGTTAAAAACAAATTACTTCAGGATTTAATTTTTTTAATGTTTTTTGATTTTTTTTAATTTCTCTTGTTTTGATTTTTACCTTTTTAATGCATTCGTTTACGGATAAAAACGAAATTCAAATTTTTGATCGTCGCAATAATTTTTAAACAATTTAGATTGATCGCGAGACAAAATTTGATCGATTAACTTTTTATTTTGCCACCTCTGTATTTTAAAAAAAATATTTTAATAATTCCAGTTTTTTTCGTGGCATTCCTTTAATTCTCCTTGTTCTAAATTTCTCCGCTTCTCTTTTTTTTACTAAATATTGTAATATTTTTTATAATTATAATTACCTACTCAAAAATAAGGAAAATTTCGGAACATACCGTCAAAACTGCAGTAAGAGTTATTAGTTTTTATGAGGTTTAGTTGATTTAAGTTGATCTTTAGTTTTACGATTTATTGTTAAGCTAGACTTAATTCAAGTTAAGTCAAGATGGATTACTTTTGGAAATTGATCTTCAAAGAAGGCACGTCAACGACTGGGATGTTTCGATGGGGTGTAAATGAAGCATTCAGGAAGAAACGAAGACTACAGAAGATTTTAGTAAACTCGCGCCATACGAAAGTTGGGTGAAGAAGAACAGTCTGTGTACCTATTCTGTATGTAGATAAAATAGAATAAGTTTGCAAGTTGTAAACAAGTTACACTGAACGTGTTGTGAAGGTTAAAATCTTGAAATGACCTTGGCTTATTTGGTGTGGATTGTGCGCAGTAACTCACGTAGGAGAGTTTTAAGGTGAAGCCTCGACTTTACAGAGACAACGCACCTGGGAGAGTACTTCGAACGTAGAATAGAAAACTCCCCAACAATTTAATTTTTGTTGTAGGTGCACTGAACCAAAAGTTAACGTATATACAATGAAAACGTACATTGAATTAATGAAAAACAGCATTAAAACTCGTCCAAAGATCGCTTTCATTAAACCAACGAAACATGTTTGATTTACTTATAACTGGATTTATTAACCAATAAAATATTCATTGTGTGAATAAACGCGCGTTCGTAGCCTATATGATTTCGTTTCATTTTTTCAATTAAAATATTTTATTGTATTAATGAACATTTATTAAAATGTTTCATCGACTTATAACTTGATTTATTAACCAATCAAATGTTCATTATGTGAATAAACGCGCATTCATAGCCTGAATGATTTTGTTTCATTTATTCAGTTATGACATTTTATTGTATTAATGAAAAAATTAATTAAAATTGTATTATTGTATTAATAATAATAATTATTATTAACGGAATTTATTGACTTAACGTATATCAAATTATTATATGTAATACACAAAATTATTGATGTATTGAATTATAACTATACAGGTGAATAACAATAACAATAATAATGTTGCCATTTGTTAAGAAGGCCATCTTCAGCAACTTCAAAGGCAATTTTAAAATCCATATCAATCTGTAACACGATAAAAATTAATTATGTTCGAAGTAATTGTGAAATAAAAATATTTACCAATCTAAAACCTGATGGGATTTTATAAAACGGCCATTGATCCATGAAAAGCGACAAGCGTTTTAATTACAGTTAAACAGTTATCAAATTCTTCTATGCTTAAATTATCGTATTTTAAAGCCTTTATGCAACTCTCTACGTCGTCTTCAGGTACTGAAAACAAAGTACATTAAATTATATTGTACGAATACAAACAGTACAATTACTTACCAAAATCTTTTTCATATCTAGACTTTCTCTCTCGTGCGACCTTTTTTTGTGTTTTGGCAGTACATGCTTGGAAACCGCAGTTTTAAATGTTGTTTTTAAATTACAGAATTTGTTATATATTTTTCCTCATTTGCTTGTTCTGTAATACTCCTGGAATAAAAACTTTTTAAAAAATTCCGATGTTGAAACGCTAAGAATCTTACCAATTTTTCGTTAGGGAATCTTTCTAAAAGTTCTTGCTCTAGTCGGTGGCTTGTAGCTAAAGTCATTTGTAAATCTTTTCTTCAAAAAACTGCGCAATTGTGGTGATAATTAAATTTCGTTGATCGTCATGAAATTTTGAAAATTTATTATAATAGTCTACCAACATGGTTCCTTTTACAGTTTCATTCAAAATATTTCCTAATTTGATTGAAATGTTATCATTTGGACTTGAAGATCTTAACGTATAAGGTGCGAACCGCAGTTTGTCTGCAGGTGGTGTGGGTGTCCTGATAGATGAACATAAAGATCTCGAAGATGGAGGGTTACTCAAACTCGTTGCAGTCTCATTGCGAAAGGCATTCCAATAATCCATCAATGGTATTCCAATTCACTGTCGCCATTCTTCGAGATTATGTTCAAACAAAATTTGTGTTCCCATATGAAAATTTTTTAAAAGTTTCTCAATATGATGTCGTTTAATGACTTTCAAAACATTTTGTGCTACAACAAAACCAATATGAAAGTTTAAGTGTAGCTCGTATGTATCTTTATTTATATAAATTTATTTTATACATACCTTACAGAAATATCAACACACTTCGATAAACACACGCGAGTTATTAATATTGTCAAAAAAGTTTGGCTCGTGGAACAAATTCATTATCTTGTGGGTTCCATTTATATGAAATCAACGTAATTACTTTTAAACAGCTTTATTAATTCTTTTTGGTTTTGACAGTTCCTATTATTATTCTGTCTCGTAGCTACCGCTACGCCACAATCTTAACCAACGTTGAATTAACTTATCAACCATACATCGAGATTGTGATTCTAATCAATGATTGGTCGCATTCAGGGAATGGTAGCGCTGTAGCGCTTTATCGAAGCGATGCTCTGAATGGTTTCTGCTTTACTTACAGTGCTGCAGCGCTTTAGTAAAGCATTAAAGCATATAAATATTCCGCTTTAACGCTTTATAACTAAATAAAATAATGACGCATCCATGCGTTCTAACCTAACAAATTATGTTGCTTGTGTATGTTTTGGTTTATGCAAAAAATAAAGATGGCTTATAACGTTACAATTCGTAGACGAAGTCATTTCCCTTGCAGTAACGTAAGAAGAAAGGTTGAAGATATTACAAGGTAAGTTTTACATAAAAATTTGAGTGTTTTACAAACAAAATTGCCAACCTAAGAATTAAAAGCTGAAAAATAAGTAGTACCAAAAATTTCTATTCAGGCAAGATAAAGCGTTACAGCGCTGCAACGTTTCGACGCTACAATTCCCTGAATGCGGCCATTGATAAAACGTGTAGTTGCTTAATTAATAATATAAAACTTTAATACAACGTATGAATATTGGACCGATTGTTAATGGGAATTACAATGCGAATTGGTATATGTAATAAAAATATTCATTCTTATAATGTAAAAATTTTCAATATACCAATGAATACTGATTCTTAACATTAATGAATCCCGTAATAAAGCAATTAAAACTGTGTACGTAATGTTTCGTTAAAACAAACAATAGTTTATTGTGCCAACGAAATAACAGTCTATAATCAGCGTTTATTGATACTACGATCAACATTTTTTTCAGTGTACATTTAGCGAATTTTCATACAAAATATAGCTATTGTAGCATGTGCGATGACGGGACCCAGACGTGCCCTTTTGGATTTTTTCCCATTTCGACCCCTAGATTACGAAAATATATGTCGTTCATATACCTAAGCGTGGGGAACAAATTTTATTTGAAGCATTTTGGCCGTAACTTATTAGTTTCAGCAAAAATTACCAATATTTATGGAGGGTTGATATTTAAAGTGCGTTTTTTCGTAGTATCCCGCTTAATATTGAAAAATCAGTCGTTATTGTCAGAAACGTTTTTATTCCCCATAAAATTTGTCGTGTTCTGGTTTTAAAACGAGATCTCTATGTTTAAAAATAAGCGATAAGGGATGGTAATTAGTAAAGGTCGCGGTTCTGAAGTGGCCAAAAAGTGGTTTCGTGCTCTACAATTGGCGCTCTATCAAGTAAAATAGGTCGTTAAATTTCTTCATTCGATGCACGCGAAAGTACGCAAGCGGGTCTACTATTTTAGGTGCTTACGAGGCGTTAGTTTAATGCTGAAATTGTAGTTTATAGGAACTTGGAATTGTGGTTGTTGCATTGAAACTACATATTTAGGACAAACGTGCTGGCTGCAAGATTTACGTACTTATCTAACAATAAGATACCCCTATTTGATTATGTATTGTTGTAATAATTAATCGATCGATCTGCTGCTTTCGTCGTTTCTCCGTCAACATCCAGTGCATGTATAATGATGTTTCATATTGAATAAACAACGAGCTGTCAATCATCGATGTTAGTCTTGGTTGATGGGTAGTCGCTATAGAAATGATTATCGAAGCAATCGTTTCCGCGTCGATTTCAACGCGGAATCCCACGATTAAAAATATTGGGCTTTAATGTCGTGCAAATCCTTCCGAGATCCGTACGTAAATAAATCAAACTGTTACATTCCGATGGTCGGGCGATGTTATGAAATTTGGGAAAATTTAAACGAACGTCGAGCAGATTGCAGTTTGTGATTTATTAGGGCGCGAGTCGTAATACATCAAACGGATTCGATCGTTCGACGTCTACAGCTTATCTAAGCCTATATGTTGTTCACGTCATCAACAAAAAGTCACTAGATTGTTTATTTGTAATTCGGTTTAAAGTTTGGAAAGCGACATATTCTGTAGATGATTTACTTTGCGCACACATTATATGGTATAAAGAAAAACTACAATTTATTAGAACTGTTAAAATGCGAGGTACGAAGTGACAGCACTGTGTGAAACGTCATCATCTAGTAACCTTGTATTGATGACGTGAACATCATACAGAAAGGTTTGGATAAGCTATAATCGCAGTTTACTTTTTAATGTTACACAAGTCGGACAATTATTCATCATAGTCGATACGGTGTGTAAACAAAGGATCGACGCTTCACGTCGTGTGGCCGCGTAAATATTCGCCTAACGTTCCCGAAACAACCATAAATTGTCGACGGCGATAATTTACCGCCGCTTTATACGGAAACACCCAACTATTTTAATCTGTTAACGACGTCGGCAAACAAAGAACCGTTTGATTAGCTAATTCAAAGCGAGCGTAAACTATTACGTCGACTCTCCAAGTAAGCCCCATCGCCTACGCGAAAACCAAACACACGTAACGCGGCGAAAACTCCGCTTTCCGAGGGGAAATTCCGGCGCGTTATGAAAATAACACGGCGCGACGTTCAAATAATAGAAACCGCTCCCGTAGGTTTGGGCTATACGTTTTCACATAAGAGGCGCACGTGCTCCTATCGAATCCCCCCCCCCTTCGACCCTAAAAATATTTAGGGGCGCCTCTTATAAACGCAGATGTGAAATTCCGAATTTTACAGCCGCCCAAATGGCCCTCTCCCGTGATATAACTCGTAAAACGGGCTTGGCTGCGTTCAACATTAATCTATATTATGCCGGTTTTGTTTATCGTCATTTTTATTAAAATATAACCGAATTTAACGAGTTTAACGTAATTTTAACGGCGATCGTTCAATAATCGATTCGGGAAAATCCGCGTATTATTTCCCCGAAATGAATGTCGGCGCACGGCCGTACCTCTGTCTATTAAAATTTTATGACGACGTTGCGAATTCGAAAATTTTAAATTTTTAACTAATACGCGAAGAGTTTCTGTGTATTTACAATTCTATTATTTATAAACGTTTTTAGTATAATTAACAACGAACATATTGTTCAGTGTTTAATTTTTAAAGAACAACGAAGAACAAGAACATCTCTGTATCATGAATTGAAAATGGAATACCTAAAATGAGGGGCCGCAACGTTAGGAACGCAAATTTTCAAACGGTTCCTTTTCATTCTTATTCTAAAAATGTCCCAATAAACGTAGTAAGACTCATCAAATTCCCAGGCGGTGACTCATACCGATACGATTTGATTACCATGATCGTAACAACTTAATCCTAGATTAAATATTTCATTTATTTGGTGCGTACGGCCAAAAGCGTTACAAATAATAAACATTTGTCGTTCGCCGCGAGGTTGAGCCATTTCAGGAGCGCGCCCGAAGGGCGCGAACGACCCCCCGGCACGTTTGGTTTATAATAATAATAGCTTAAACCGGACTTTTTAGCACATCAACTGTTACACTAACTTTGTACACCTAAAAGCAGCACACGGCGAGCTATGTAAACTGTAATAATAAGGAACAATTTACGCGCCTTTTAGACAATTAATTTTCTTTAACGTCGCTATATTTCTACCGCCATTTTATAATTAAAGGGCGCCTTAATTAATAGAAACTAAAACGGCCCTAACGTTTAAAACATTCTTTTATTACCCTGCTTCATCAACAAGTAGTAACAGTCGATTTCGCTTAAACATTTTTAATACTCTCGCTACGCTGCCGGGCGTATATATACGTCTGCGTATATAAATACCTATATATACGCCCATCACTTCATTGTCTTCGCACACCGAAGGATTGATGGTATCTAAAATCACTATAACTTAGGACAGTTTATTTTGTTGGAACTGGCTAAGAATCTCCCGTTGGAGGATTATAGAAAAATTTCGTAAGCGACGTTCATGTATATTTTCGAGACCCCGTTAGTTCGTGATTGTGTTGTATGGTCTTTCGTATACGTTATTGTCCCGTAGGAGCCGTGTTGTTGTTTGAGGAGTGTTTGTTGAGATTGTCGTTTCCTTTTCCTTCTTCATTTGAGTTTCTTCAATTGCTGCGGTGACGTCAGAAGATAAGTACCGGCATTTGTACTTGTGTGTCGGACACCATTTTTATTTTAATTTTCATGCGATTAGTTATAATAAATTATTTTGAATTTAGTACGTAATTACTACTATAATAATATGCTAATTCTACTATCGTGGCGAAAACATCGACGTTTTCGGTCGATTTAAGACCGAATCCGAACGCGAATACGTATTCGATCTAAGCCGTTTTGGCAAAGAGGAACTTCCAAGAGTTAACGAGCTAAAAAAATTAAGTAGATCTATCGACTATACCCCGATGTCCGTTGATATTTACGTCGTCGCAAATATGCATTACTCGCAACATACCCGATTTCTTCTGTTCGAGATAAATAAATTTTGTTTCACGATGGTAACCAGTCGTTTTACCAGCTGTGACAGTTCTTACAACGGACAGCCTGTTTGTAGGTTAACGTATCCTCGAAGACAACAAATGTAGTTTCGTCAATAGGTGTCTATTTTGGATGGTAATTAATGACGAACCGAAACGCACGTATTTCTGTATAAGCTCACGGACAGGTTGTAAAATTGGAACAGCTTTCTTCGGTAACAATAAGTCGACTTAATTTAAGAGGTTTCGGTGCCATCCACCCGAGGCAATAAAAGTGGTATTTAAATGTAATTATTGTTTGCTACAATTTTGACTCGTAATTTACGATTTTAGTGAAGAATTCGTGTAACGATACTTCGACATTACCTAAACGAGAAGTAATTCCAATTGGGCTAATTTTAGAGGCAATGCTTATTGAAACAAAAAGTTGTACGATTGTCTCGGGATACAAATCAATAATACAAATTCCATTTAAAATAAGGAAGTTGGTGTCCATTTCCGGTGTAACCCGGAAAGAATAGGAAAACTGTTGACTGTTCTGTTCTGTTCTGTTGACTTTCGTGAAATTCTCGAAGATGACTCTAATCAGAGTTGGAATATATGGCGTTTGTTAATTGTTCGAAGTTTTGCGTATATTGGCTTATCGCCATAATTTTAAAGAACCCTACTAACATTTGCTCCTAGCCGATAGTGAGAAACTGGTAAGTTTTACTAGACGACTGACCAATATCTTACTAGTAAAACTAACCGGTGACTAGTAAGAAGTGTAACGCTACTTCTAGTGAGAAACTCATTTCTCGGAACTCATGAGATACTGGTGAGTAACTATTACAATAACTAGTTATATATTGACGTGATTATTATAGGGTACAATAGTACCTTGTCGAGCTTGTCGCAATTGCCGACAATCCATTTTCAAAGCTCAATATATCAATCATTTAACAATAAAAAATTCATTTAAATAGTCATATTTCTATTTCTATTTCATGAGATATATGTATGTATAAATACAATATATCAGTATTATTATTAGTAATAGATATATAAAATATAAGATATTAGATATATAAAATATAAAATATATTGCAATTTATCTTCAATTAAAATATCATAATAATCCATATTTACAATAAACTTGTCAGTTACTATACAAAAAATATTGAGCTATTTTAAAACGAATGATAATCCTTAGTAACTTACAAGTTTTCATTGTCAAAAACATTTATAAAAAAACCTTATGAGAAACTCTTTAGTCACTAGTCAGTATATCTATGTCTAGTTTGACTCGCTTAAATCTGGCTAGTTTCTAGGCTGAACTAGACAGAAACTCGGCAAATGTTAGTAGGGAAGATTATTCCCTAGTAGAAATTTGTCTAGCTTTTCCCCATTTGTGGTGAGCCAATAGCCAGGTTAAGGCGGGAAAAACCTAGAAGGGAAAAAATAGTTGAGTCCTGCCTAAAAATCAGTGTGTAAAACTGGACTAGTTGTAACTCGACTCTATCTAACTAGCTCACATCTAGTTTTTTCCTTTGAATCACTAGCTATTTGTAGCTCGACTTCGACTGTCGAGTCCATATCTAGTTTTCCTGATATGAATTTTAGTCTAGGTGCCAAAGATTGGAGTGGAGGGAGAACTCAGAGGAAGAAGAATGACAATGCCGAACAAGACGAACTGTTGTAAATTCTTGATAATTAATTTTATTAATGTATGTATTAATCATAAATATTTTTTTGTTTCATAAATAATAAATAGTTCTATTTTATTATTCCTTTGAATAAATAATATGAATTTAATTTCGCTAGGTTTCTGCTAGTTTTCCCTACCAGTTTTTCCACGCTATTCTCTAGGAGGGAAAAACGTTACATGGTTAGTTGGAGACTAGAAGGGATTCATAGTGGGGAGCTAGTTTAACCAATGGAAAAACTAACTAGCGCCCCACCATTTCCCTAATCAAATTTCTACTAGGGTTAATATCGGCCAAAAAATTGTATCTTTATCATTTCTATAAGAGCAGGGGTTAACTATAAGCTTTAAATTTGAGTGTAAGTGATCGAACGTAACCATCGAAAGGATTAATTATAATCGTCCGTGCATCACATTAAACGTTAATAACCATGTTTCTTATTAATAAGTGATTAGTTGTTTCTAAAATATTCGTATAATTGCAGAACGACCAAGAAAATTTGTTTTGGTCGTTATGTTAATGACTCGAAAGGAAATGTTTTATTTCTTTAGCAAATTTTACTAAATATGAATCTGTAATGTGAATTACACATTTTTTTTTAATTCAAATTATATATTAACGTTTTTTTGTAATTATAATTACCATAAATTCGAATAGTTTCTAAATTAAAATTATTAAAACTCGAACAGTTTATCCGTATATTTCAAACCCGTTTGAATTTATCGTCGGTGGAATATAACGACTAAAAGTTTGGTTATAATATTCTTCCAAATCTTTCTTTTCGTTACAGGCACATTTATTAATTTCGATATGGAGTATTTCGAATAGAAACCGTTTTTTTAAATTTTTCTCGTATGTCCAAAATTTTAATATTTTCATAATAAAATCGAAGAAATTTTTCAGTTTGTGTATATGAAATTGATATTAATGTTAAATAACTTAAGATATTTTCATATTGTTGAGTGTACCTAAGGTAAAAGAATGACATTCATGAATTATTATGATCAACATTATTTTTCAAGGCACTATTGAAAAATTACCAAAAAATATAAGATTAAACTAAATTGGTGGTGACTTCGTATTTCTCTATAATTTTTCATTTTAAACAACTTTTTTAAGAAACATACAGGTACTTTAATCTTGAGTCAAAATTATATTTTTTGATCTCCCTTTTATATTATAAGATATTTTTAATTTTTTATTGGTGCATTTTTAGTTTTGGGAGAAGCACCAGCTTTTATGAAAATATAACAAAGAGTCCATGAGACCCGTGATATGCAGTTGAGTGGTTAGTTCTAAATTATATTTTTAAGAAATTATACTCCTTAAAAGTAAACTATTTCAAAATCACAAAAGTAGCAGCGAGTCTTTCAGGCTCATGGTATGCTATAAAATTTAATTTTGATTCGATGTCTATTAGTTTCTTGATATAAGTACCTATATATTAAGTATTATTCGATTAAGGAATTTTTGAACAATATGGCATAGCATAATAAACATAATAAAGCAACCTTCTCAATTTAGAAAATAATTTTTGTGTCTAATTTTAGAATTTTCAAATGTTACTATTATTTTAAATAAGACATATGTTGATAAAACACAATGTCTACTTACAAATACGTAGTTTTGGTCTTTGAGTTGCATGTGTTATATGAGATTAACAAATTAAAAATGTTTTGGTTCTACGAGTTGCACACGAGTTAGGTGCGAGGTTTACCCGTCTGTCTGAGTGCGAAGCGCCCGAAGGGCGCGAGCACAACTACTGGCATGTCTGATTAATTATTAATATTCGTGTAACGAGTTTACCAACCATGGGTCGTATTCTACGACGTGATTACTGTAATGTAAATATAAATATTATTAATAGTATATTGAAAAATTTGAATGTTTAATTCACTTCATTTATTTGATTTAATTTAAAATAACTAATATTCACTTTTTATTATTGTTTCATTATTATTTTCTTTATCGAGCGTTATTTTCTATCGAGTTACTTTTGTAATTTGTTGTATTATTTCCTTTCGAGTATTCTGGGAAAAATTCGTGGAGCCCTTGATTATTTTGTTTCGTTTTGTTTATGTTAGTAAACCATTTTTTTCTTTCTTTAATTATTTGTTTTTGTTTGTTGTATAACAATCCTATCTTTGAGCTCCGTTTCGACTGTCGCCGGTACCAATCACAACATTATATTCTCGAATTATTTCCGAACCGATGTCCACGAGGCGCCCTTAAGGAACAGGCGACAGATGCACGTTTCTCATACACCTACCAACTTGTAAACTGCGACAAAGGTGGAAAAAGTATTAAAAGCGGACGATGCGTTTCGTCGAACGAAGTTTAGTTACGGCGAAAGTTTTATCGCGAAAAGGAAAATTTTGGAGGTTCTCGACGTGACTCGAACACTACGACGATGCCGCGGTATAAGGAATACGGAGCACGCTCCGGAGCACCCCGCAAATTCGAAATTAACCGTTTCCCGCAGTCAAAACTGATATTTTGTTTGAGAGCCTATTTATTCGGAAAATCGAAAGTTACGCCTATTTAAACCGGCTAATTGCGTTGCGTAGACATCGTTACCGAGACCTTTGAACGGCCGAAATCTCTTTGTCACAGAAGTTTCCTCGTTCTGCTTTATTACCTATTAACTTAAACTTAATTAAATTCCTGTTTTCAGATTCACGTCGAGTCCCGGCGATAATTTGTAAATATTTAGTTGGAAAGTGGGGCATCCGTAGGTACTGATAATCTGTGCGTGCCCTGCCGTTTTGTAATTTATACTCTAGATTAGCTTAAAATACGCTAGTTGCGTCAATATACTACGTAAACGTAATTTTTCGAAATAACTTTTCTTTAGGGGACGAAGCGAGTGGCGGTTTCGAAGTAAAGGTGGCGGAAATTGACATGATTGTCACGTTAGTGCTTGCGAAGGTTGAGCTTTATAGATTTCCTGCAGGAATGCGCGGATACCTCTTAGGCTCTCGTCGATAAAAACGGCGTTCAAATAATTATTGCGTTGTCGTAGATAATCCCGATGTTTGATTGAAATTAAAGAAGTAATATTCTGGCGGATGTTGACGGTAACGACAGTTTTCGGCGTCGCCTTCAAACGTCAGTTTTCAAACACTAAAAACGTTTAAACTAATTTACTTACACATCAATTACCTATATACGACCGTTAAAACTGTTACATCGATGTCAGAACATATTTCTGTTTAGAAGCATAATTTGAAACGTTCCCCTCGGCAACTGAAAACGGCTTTTCTTAATTTACGGATTGCAAAATGAAATGTTTTCTAGGTCGAAACGCTCTTTGACGAGCGTTAGTCGCATTTCTTAATTTCGGAATAAACGTATAATTCGAGATACGGCCATATTAAAAGTTATACTGACGTTAATGTTGGCGCACACTCTACATGTTTCCGTTATTTTAAAGCCTCTTCTACTTTTTGACAGCTAACGATAACTAAAAATAATTTTTTATTTTACCGTCAATCTTAAAGACCATAATATAATTCCATTATAAAGTTTGGCGCCCAACGTGGGGCGCAATATTAAATTGTAGGAGCAATAGATCTTGGATTCGAATTACAGTAATAAATATATAGTTTTTTTTTTTGTATTAAACAGAAACTATTTGTTGATATCTTCAATCGATGGAAAAAGTTAAAGTGTTAAATTCTGATATCGGTTGTTTTTAACGAACAAATTTCGCCATAACCGGCGGCAGGCATTCGAAGCCGTTCTAATTTTCATCGCGTTGAACGTCATTTCTCAGTACCGCCCGACCCACAAATGTAACTTCAGACAGCTTATATTGAAACTGATTAATGTCAAATTTAACGATCGCAGTAAAACTTTTTATGGCCTCTCGCTCGATATTCTCACGTCAAAACGTAAATATTAACACCTACGAACCGTGTAAACAATAAATAAAATTTTCCCCTAAAATTTTTTCCCCTCTCGAACATTTCGATACCACGTGTTCGTACTAATTAGCCACGTTTCGTTTTCGTTTTACGGCGTGCGGAATTTCTTGAAAATTTTTTTAGAGATGCCTCGCAATTTTATCAAGCGTTAAATTAGAATCCCCCTCCGAACGTTACGAAACTTGTTCCGAATAATCGTTTTGATTTTCATTTCTGTTTACGTTTACTTATATTATTAAACTCGGCGTTTGCATAATCAGATTGCGTGGCGGTATAAAATGTTAATAAAGCTGTTTTATATCGCCTTCCTAAGTGTTTATTCTCTACTTTATTAAAAGTATATCGTAAAACGGTCGTGTAAATTTAATATTAATTTTGTAAAGTACATACATTTATGTTATGTTACGTTACTTAGGTTAAACTCCCGAGTTTGATCGCCGCACGGAAAATTCCCAATACGACTCGCATTTTTGTCGAGATGAGTCGTTCTGCAAATTTCCATTAAAGCGCCGTATCGCGCACGCGATATCTGCTCGGCATAGGTATTTCGTTATTGTCTAAAACGACGATTTCAAAAATTTCTCGCCGTTGCTTTTAAAATTATTGCGTTGTTCATTTAAATGAATGTTGCATTAGTCGGCGCGGTCTCCGTTTTATTTAAATTTATTCTGATCGCACACGAATGCCAGCAAAACGGCTATCGAGATCGCTCTGACGTTGTTGATAAGAGCACTTTCAATCCGAATGCGTTTGCTTTACTGACGTAGAGCTTTTCAGTTTCCATTTCCCTCGTTCGTTAACATATTTTTAATTAAAGGTTTAGTTAAATAAATAAAATTATAGCTTTGAATATTTAATTAACAATAAAATACTGCGTTTGTTACTGCTATCGATTGTTACAAAAAAAAAACAATTAAAATTAGGCGTCTACGATGGAAAATGTGTTTCTCCCTACAATTATTATTAATTTTTAATCTTGTAATTCGACGAAACAATGCCGCGTGATTGAGTAAAATTAACAAATTACAGGCTACCGAATTCTCCAAAAAAAAATGACGATTTTCCAGCTCTCGAAATGACAATCCCATTTTTCAGTTACGTTTCTCGATTTTCTTACGTTTACGAAACCTTCACTGGCCTTAGAAAATTTGTTTAAAAATTATCGCAGTCGTTGGGCGTTTAAAGAAAGTGAAGTAAATACGGGCCACGCGCGTAATTTCAAAAATTTCGTCATTTGTTGCCGAAAATCGATAAAAGAACCGGAAAAGAAGTAAAAATTCAGTATCGAGGCCGCCGCGACCGCCCCCAAAAAATTGAAACGATGCACGATTCGATTTTTTCACGTCAACAAAATAAAAATCGATTTTTTACGAGTCGAATCGATTCGTTTGCGTTTCGTGTCTCGAAACGCGACACCCCCACCGTTGTCTTTACCAACGCAAACTTCCCACTTACAACAAAAGTTCGCAAAGAAAAACATGTAATTATTTTATCATAATTTTTTTCGAGGATGCCTAGCTTCCGACGTTCAAAGCGAAATGCCGAAAACTATCCCTTTGTGAAACTTTTCGTTGATTCGCATCCAGAAACAAAGTCGTCGCGGTCGCAGCGTTCGCTTATTGTTTTTTTTTTTCAACCGACCCAACACTTTTCGCGCTTCACGTTCAAAGTTCAAGTGAATTTATTTCGTTCGAGATTCTTTTTGACGTTTCAAATTTATACAAATTAAATTAAGTATCTAACAAAAAAAAAATAGTCCAATTACTCGCTACGACGCAACTTTTTTACGCGAAAGAATCGAATTAGCTCAGAAAGCCTATACGTAATCCGAGACATCGAATGCAATCTCGACTAACAAATTGGCGTCCATAATTTTAGAGATAAGCCTCGCCACGAGTTTTTGATATATTAGTTGTTTTTTTTAATAAATGATTTAAATTACTGGAGTCGATCAAACGAGATTTAACAACGAAAGCGCTCTTAACGAAACATCGTTAAACGAGGCATTACAGTATGTATTTTAAATTTACAAAGTGATTCGCTGTCAAAATATCACGTATTTAAGCTGCTAATTGTTAAAATGTTTTCCGATTAAAATTTAATTTTTTAAAAATTAAATTCGAAGAAACGCCAAAGGCGATTTTTTCCGTACCGTATTCCGTATACCGTATTTCCGATTTTTTTTACCGTATTTTTTATGTTTTGAAAAAGGTTGATAAAGTTACCCATAAACACGTCTTTTTTATGGCGCATCTAAAAATATTTAACGAGTACCGAAAAATGGCTTTTATGTACAGTCGCGGTCAAAATTAATGTCTTCGATAATAAGAAATTAAGCAAATTAATACCTAAACGTAACATAAATATTATAATTACGTATAACATAATAAGCACGTTGTCAGCGACATTAATTATTTATTTTGAAAACAAATCAATTTAGAACTTATAATCGTAAGACCTTTTCCCCACTTAAATATTTACCTAGTTGAATGTAGTAGTTCGTGATAAACATGCAAAGGTGTTTCTAAAATAGTCGGTCGAAACTTGAGGGCACGTAGAGCAAGTCGAACCGCGACGAAAATCTCGATATGATTTTTTTTTAAATTCCGCCCCTAAAAGAAATGGAGCCGCTTCAAATGTGCGTTTGAGAATGTTTATTTAAATTTAATATCTCCTAAACATTTTAAGATAAAACGACGAAAATCGGTATTTTTTTGGTTTTTATGCTTATTAAACCAAAATTATCGAATACTCAAAATTAAATTCGGCGGGGGCGGGGGGTGTCAAAATGCGGCCTCAAACTTGTAAGCCATAAATACACCCGTTTCGCTAATTCACGAACTTACACGAAATCAGATTGGATCCATTTTGCGGTTTGTGCAAAAAGCACGTCGGATAGAGGGGGCGCCCGAATAATTCTCGCACAACTCGAATACGAGCCGGAGATCTTCGCGGCAAAAGATGCGGGCCGTGCGTGAACGAGCGATTTTAGTTGTGCCGCAAAGTGGAAATCTGGGAGGTGCGGGTCCGGAAATCGTGCTGGCCACTATGCAGGACTGCCAAAACTCGACTGCCGTTTTCTCTTTTGTTCGATGTCCACTTGTAAGAGTTTGTTTTGTCGCGTCGCCGTTGGCGTCGTGGCGAACAATTTTTGTTGGATATATAATTTATGTTTTTATATCTTGTTCGTACGATAGACAATTAACATTACGAAAGGCTACGATCTGTACTACGTAGGATTATATTGTCCTTACCGTCACGTTATTAAACGGAACCGCTTGCCTAACATAAAGGGTTAATAAACGCACAATATTAAGTGATGTTTGATTTATGTCCGCGAATATTTGTCGTGTCCATTTCTCGAGTTGTTGCAATAATAAGAATCAATTATTGTGTTGTTTGTTGAATAAAAGTAACGTTTATCATCGTATTTAACATCTTGATGTAACTGAAATTAATTAATTAGCGCATTAATCATCTAAAAGAGTCGATTTACAAAGTGTCGAATTTTTCGAAATTCCGAACGCATCGTATTATCGCGAAAAATCGCTCGCGATCTAACTTTCAAAGCGAAAGCGGGTTTCGTAAACGTCTGACGATTTGCCGCTCTCGTACATTTTAAAATTTACCCCTCGTAACTTTCACTTTCGAAATTTTAAATCCAATGAAGGCTCTACCGGCTGTGTCGCGGGAACTTTCCAATTATCTTTATCTCCCGCATCTTTAATATTAAAAGCGAAATATGTTTTGGCTTTGTTATGAAAGGACTTGAGCTTTTCCTGTTGCTTTGTTTAACTTACCCCTGCACGCGCCGCGTCGCTGTATAGTGCAACTGAAAACTGAAACGTTTCGCTACAGCAACAGATTAAATCGCGTTATTTGCGAGACGGCGTCGTCATTGTTAAGAAAATACGAGGGATTTAATTTAATACGTTTAAATCTGCGTCGTAAGAACGGCCGCAGTTGCCTCTCTCGTTCGGCGGGGGGTGAGGGGGGGGGGGGGCGTAAAGTTAATTCGGAATACTAATAAGACGAAAATAGTAAAAAAAGCAAGTAAGTAAACGAACTCCGGCATATCGATTTTCCATTCATAACCTCTGAATTATTAAATATTTCCTAAGCCCACCACGTCGCGATACATTTCCGATATCGCGCCGTTTCCCTATTTATTATTCCAAAAGAAAACCGTCTTCGATCTATATTCATCTCGACTGCCGTGTTGTAAGTAAGTACAAGTTAAGAACTCCGGGCAAAATTGAAATTTTGATATTTCGGCGAGCTCGAAATAAATTTTCTTAATAGCATCGCTAATGGTCGAAGTATGTCGGTAAGTACTTCATTTTATTACATCCAACTGTATTTGGTGGAGCTTTCGGACCGTTAGCCCGTCAGTTCAATATGTTCTGGGGGGTTTTAAGCTGGAGATTTGTGGATTTCAATTTTGAATTAATTCGCTCGCATTTAAATTTCAAATTATAAACTCACCTGAAGGGCGTCGTCGTAATCTCCTCTGTCCGATCTGTGGTACGACAAGGAGCCGTGCCTCACCAACACGCCGGCCTGTCCCCGTTCGTCTATGAAGAAGATCTCGGTGAAAACGATAATTCCAAAGACGGCGAAAAACATAACGACTATGAAAAAGCTCATGCTGGCCCGCTGACGGTTACGGTTCGTCCATGACGAGTGATGGTGCTTCTTTCTTCCGCCGCTAGCCCCCCAGCCCATACTTTGCACCTTATCTGTAAAGAACGGCGCGTTATAAAAACGGACATTTTCTATTTTGACCTATAAAAAAAAAGTTCAACCCCTTTATTACATTACGAGACAACCCTCGAGCGTCGTATTATCCGTCTTCAAGATGCTCGGCGTCGCGCACGTTCCTTAACCTTGCCGTTTTATGTGGTAAATAATGGTCGAGAGGCGCGCGACTCATTTATTTCGGAGCTTTTAAACGTCGTTACGACTTTTGCCATTATTGCGACCGATTTTCGTTTCCGGCCGAAATTTTTTTTTTCTGCAAAGTAATTAGAGATGACGAGGACGCTTGATCTAATCAACAATTAGAGGAGCTTTATGACGACCGCGGTTTCCCGCGACGGCCGTCAAAATAGCGGCAGTAGTTTTGCGGGCATCACGAGTTCGTAGTTGCAGCGGAAAAACGGCACCGTAGGGAATTGCATGGGGGACGTTCTGACGCGCACGCGGGGGCGTCGGTCGGTTCCGAAAGTTTCCGATTCCCTGGCCGCCTCGTTTGTCGGATATGACCCCGATGGATTTTTCGGAAGTTCGCGAACGAATCGTATTTTTTCGTATATATGTAAGGAAAGCATCCTTAGTTATATTGAATTTAGCGCGTAAATAGGTCGATAAGTCAGATTTCCAACTGTCTAATAAATAGACATGGGCGTCAGAACGACAATGTAAGCCACGAAGTGCAATTATAAAAACTAAACAAGAATTATAAAATTACATATAGGAAAATTAATCAAGAAACAACGGTGTGAATAATAGCATTGAATGTTGTTTCTTTGCTATTACAGAGAAACGATTCTGCTTATTATCCACCAATAACCTGCATATTAAAGAAATCATTATAAAACAACATTCTCGTTGGAATTCACAACAAACAAGATGGACAAGTTGCAATTTATCTTCACGGTTCGCAGTGCAGCAGATACAAAGACGAACGTGCTGTGCATAACCTCAATCGGCACACCGGATAGCCACGTGTATGCAGTTCCGGAGGAGTATCAACCAGCAACAATTCACGCAGAAATCGTGAAACTACCTGCATTTAATAAAGTGAAAAATTCATTAACGAAAAGGCACCAAACAAGAAAGGTATGGATCAATTTAACTAAAGCGTTAACCAACGTTTACTTAGACGAAGGAGGAAATCTACAAATAGGAGAGTTTTATCTAGAGGAGATATTGGAAAAACCAGATCACAAGCTTCAGAACAACCACTTATGAAGATGTTAGAAAAGTTGCTTGAAAAGAGCCAAATACAGTCGGAAAGTAGAACTATAGGTAAAATAGCAGAGCGATTCATGATTGAGAGATTTGATGGAAGAAATTCAAACGCGGACCAGTGGATCGCGAGTTTCGAAAAAGAATGTAGACGATTTGACATCTCTGACGACGGTAAGAAAATTGAAATCTTGAAATCATTCATGGATAAAGGTGCCGCAGATTGGTATAGTTGTACACTATTGAAACTTACTATTGAAGCAGACTGGGAAGAGTGGAAAAGAATCTTTTGCGAAACATTTGTTAGTAAAGGTTGGTCTAGAATAAGATATGCACTGTCGTTTAAATATCAAACGGGTCTTTTACTAGACTATGCGATAAAAAAAGAGAAACTTTTATTAGAAGTAAGAAAATCGATTGATGATGGAACACTAATTGATCTAATTGCAACTGGCCTGCCAAATTTTGTAGCTGACAGGATTGATAGAGAAGAACTAAGAAAGACAGAAGACTTATATAACGAAATGGTAAATTGGAACATTTAGTTAACAAGAGAAATTTTAAAATAAGAAAAAATAAGAATTATATTAATAAGGAGAAGACAGAAAGAACACCATGCGAGATTTGTAAAAATAAAGGCAAAGGCATACGCTTCCATCCTGCAGCTGAATGCTGGTTTAAGGAGAAAGAACACGAAACGAAACATATAAATAATTCAGTATTAGAAGTAGAACTAAGTGATGAAGATCCAAAAAACTAATAATTCCACCATTAATCAAACTTAAAATAACATTGAACAACACTTTAGAAGTATCCGCTATTTATGATTCAGGCTCAAATGTCTCACTAATAAATTCAAAACTAGTATTATACATTTAAAACAAAAAAATAATAATTTGAGACAAAAAGTTAATTTAAGAACGATTAATGGTGTGTATAAATCAGAAGAATTGATAAAAATTAAAGCAAAAATATTGAATATAGAGGAATACATGGACGTATTCATAATTGATAATGAAAATTTCAAATATGACTTTCTAATAGGATTAGATTGCATAAAAAAATTTAAACAAATACAAAATGAAAAATTAGAGATAGAACGGAAAAACTCCCATTTAATGGAGAAACAAGAATATCGAATTAATTTCAATGAACATGTAGATTCAGACAGTTTCAAAGTCTTAACGAATCACTTGAGTCATTATGAAGAAAATATAATAAAGAATTTCATAGACAAATATAAAAATATATTTGCCAAAGATAAATATGACATAGGTGTAGTAAAACATTACGAAGCCAGAATAGATCTCATAGTAGATAAATACTGTAGCAAGAGACCCTATCGATGCACAATTGAAGACAAAAAAGAAATAGAGAAACAAATCTCAGAATTACTTAAAAGAAAGTTAATAGAAGAATCATACAGTCCTTTTGCTGCTCCAATTACGTTAGCATACAAAATAGATGAAAATAAGAAATCAAGACTATGCATAGATTTTAGAGACTTGAATAAAATAATAGTTCCCCAATCGCAACCATTCCCATTAATTGAAGATTTAGTAGTAAAAACAAGGAACTGTAAATATTTCTCAAAATTGGACATAAATTCAGCGTTTTGGTCTATTCCTCTTAGAATCGAAGATAGAAGAAAAACGGGATTCGTAACCCAAAAAGGTCAATTTCAATAGACGTGTCTTCCATTCGGATTGAAGACGTCGCCGGCCATTTTTCAAAGAATATTGAGCAACATAATAAGAAAACATAAACTGTCAGACGTCACGGTAAACTACATCGATGATATATTGATTTTTTCAAAATCTTTTGAAGAACATGTAGAGCATCTATCACAATTACTAGAAGCAATAATGGAAGAAGGGTTCAGATTAAAACTCTCTAAATGAACATTTGCATTAGATTCTGTGCAATACCTAGGTCACATTATAAAACACAACTCAATTTCACCAATAAAAGATAATCTAATTTCAATAAAAAACTTTCCAGTACCGAAAAATCAGAAGAATATTAGACAGTTCTTAGGGAAAATTAATTTCTACAACGAATACGTTCCGAAAATTTCACTAATTTTAGAACTCTTACTGAGGAAAGGGCAAAAATTCATTTGGTCCAAAGAATGCCAAGAAGCCTTTGAATATATGAAGAATTTCCTCTGCACTCAACCAACATTAGCCACCTTCGATGCGAGTCTATCGATATATATATATACACGGATGCAAGTTTACAAGGCATAAGAGCTGTATTAAAACAACCACAACTAAATGACGATAAAAAAATTGAAAAACCAGTAGCATATTTTTCGAAAAAACTAAACGAAGCACAAAAAAGAAAGAAAGCTATTTACTTAGAATGCCTAGCAATAAAAGAATCGACAAAATATTGGTAATATTGGCTTATAGGTAGACACTTCAAAGTATTCTCAGATCACAAACCATTAGAAAAAATGAATATTAAAGCTAGAACAGACGAAGAATTAGGCGATCTCACCTACTATCTATCACAGTACGATTTTGAAATAATATACCGTCCAGGTAAAGATAACTTAGAAGAAGACTGCTTAAGTAGAAACCGAGTATTAGAATGTCAAGAAGACGAAGATGATCAATTGAAAGTTGTAAATTTAACAAAGATAGAAGATATTTACGAAGATCAAAAGAAGAATGAAGGTATAAAAACTAACAAAGATAAATTACTTTTCAAAGAGAATTTGTACTATAAAAGGGAAAAAAAGAAAGAGAAAATCGTACTATCAGAAGAATTTTGCAAGAAACTTATAGAAAACACCCACAAAAATTTCTGCCACATTGGCATAAAACAAATGCAAAGCAAAATATTACCATACTATACAGCAAGAAATATTTCAGAAAATATAGAGCGAATATGCAAAATTGCGAAATCTGTATAAAAAACAAGTCAAGGGGACAAGATAAGATTGGTCGGATGTCTAATCTTGGTCCCGCAAAAAAACCATTTGAAATAGTTTCCATAGACACAATAGGTGCATTCGGTGGTTCACGATCCAGAAAGAAATATTTACATCTGCTAGTAGACCACTTTACCAGATTTGCTTATATATTAACATCAAAAACACAAAGCGCGCATGATTTTATTAAGTTGACGGAAAACGTGCTGAAAGAAAACGATATAAAGATAATTTTAACGGACCAATATCCGGGCATAAACTCAAAAGAATTCAAAGATTACTTGGAAAAGGAGAAAATCACGTTGATCTTTACAGCAATTAATGCACCATTCTCCAATGGTCTGAATGAAAGACTCAACCAAACCTTAGTGAATAAAATTAGATGTACAATAAATGAAGAAGATAGAAGAAATGCATGGACAACTATAGCACACAACTGCGTAGAAAAATATAATGAAACCGAACACACAGTCACTAAGTTCAGTCCAAAATATTTGTTACGAGGTGAAGACACCTCGAACATTATCAAACGAGTTACGAAAAAAGAAAGATAATAATATTTTAGACAATGATAGAACAATTGCCTTCAAGAACAGCACCAAATATCATGAATACAATAAGAAATTATACGATAAAAACAGAAAGGACTACGATTTTAATATCGGGGACTTAGTGTATGTTGAAAATGGTAATCGACTGAATCGAAAAAAATTAGACGAATTGAGAATCGGTCCTTACAAAATCTTAAACAAAATATCAAAATCAATATACGAAATCGACACAGGACACAAAAAACCGGTATCAAATTGGTTTCATATCTCTAAACTCATTCCGACTCCTAACAATTTGTGCCAAATTTTTTCTTAAGGGGGGGAGATGTAAGGAAAGCGTCCTTAGTTATATTGAATTTAGCGCGAAAATAGGTCGATAAGTCAGATCTCCAACTGTCTAATAAATAGACATGTGGCGTCAGAACGACAATGTAAGCCACGAAGTGCAATTATAAAAACTAAACAAGATATTAAAATTAAAATTAATCAAGAAACAACGGTGTGAATAATAGCATTGAATGTTGTTTCTTTACTATTACAGAGAAACGATTCTGCTTATTATCCACCAATAACCTGCATATTAAAGAAATCATTATATATATACACGCAGAAATTTATGCTTAATATGATTATGATTTTATGATTAATAATTCTTCAGTTGCTTTTTTCCGATGTTTATCTCTCCGTAAACACGCGCTCAAGATACGAGATGACGCTGCGTGCGTGTCGGTGTCGTCATTTTTATTTATTACAGAGCGCAAGCTCCTCCGAGCATTAGCGTCGGGGGAAATTGTCGGTTTCGAGTTTCGGAACACTATTTTTATTTTGTTTCTAAACAACGAACGCCCGGGAAATTGTAAATATGCGTATCCGATACCTGGCACTCCGTAAAAAAAATGTCTGAAATACAATTCGCCTCGCGGGGGCGCCGTAAAGCCTCCGAATAAGACGTGAACGGCCGCCAAAAATTTCCAGACGCTCTCGTAAACTAAATTCAAGCGGTCAAATTCGTTCAAAATCACCTTCGACGAACGACGCAAGAAAGAAAAGCATTAGAAAAGTCGATTATTTATTATTTATATATTTTCTTTTGTGGTTGTAACACGAAAGTTTGCCTTGTCGTTGTCGATGCATTTACGTTATTTATATTTATAAGTTTTCGCAAGGAATTATATTTAAAGGTTCGCCTCGCCTCGTCTGCTTGAACAAACATTGATAACCGTAAAGAGGATCCCGACGTGCTGTCGTTATTAATGATAGTATTTCGTTCCGGCGCTTTTGTTAGGTGGCTGATGGAATTCGCATTTCCGCGAATTAAGAGGCGCGGGGGGATCTTTATTAATTGCTTTTGCAACAATGACGTCTTTATTATCGTTTCTTTAAATATTTTTTTATCGTGATTAATTGGAAAGGGAAGTCGGCGCGTCCGTCGATTAATAATAATTTACAGGCGAAGCGGAAGACCGGCACGAAAGGAAAGCCGTTAAGACATTTCGAAACTTTCGCCCGGCCCGAAATCTTAAGTTTTACCTAATAGCCTGCGGACGAACTTTGCACATTGAGATTTCTGGTCCGAGAGAACGTGATATCCATTACCGATCAAATGTCCCGGTTTCCTTCATTCAATTTAGGAGCACGCAATTATGTACCCGTGTGTGTATGTGTTTATGGTTGAACTTTGTAAATCGCGGTATATGACGCAAGATAAATAACGAGGGGTGAATTGAAAACTTGCCACGACAGATAAGATTTCTATTTAGCGACAGGGGCCGCGCTGAATGCTTTTCTCTGTAGATAACTGTTGCTCGATACCGTGACGCTTTTGTGGTCCTCGCCGACGGCGGCGCTTACGGCCCCGGAGCTTTTCCTGATTTTCTTTTTTAAATTGATAACCATACGTTCGCGCGATCTAATTTATATTATGGCTCGACGTTGGTCGGGATAAACAGCGATAAAATCGCCGAATGGCCCACGAAAAGTTAATATTTCAAACAGTTGCGCTCGTCGGCATTTAAGTAAAGTTTAAACACTCGAGAGAGTTACGCTTTTTATGTATATATTATGTACGTCTTTTTAAAATTACAAGGCGTCGTTCTTTTTGGCGAAACACATAAAAAGTAAAATTTAACGTCGAGGCGATAAAGGGGGCGCCAACTTTGTTCGCAAGTCGCTCGATTCGTTCGGGAGAAGAATTAAGTCGACGCAATAAATTACAATATTATCGGTCAAATACATCATTAAATATTCATAAATTCGCATATTTATGTTTAAGCAATTAATTCCCAAACAATTATTAAAAGCGGTCCTTTCACGTGGGCAGCTTGAAAAGTTCGCGGCCACACAGGCGCAGAGTTTGTCGAAACGCGAAACCCGCAGAACTTGCGTTAACGTTCTCTGGAGAAAATTACTTCTTTCGATTTTAATAGTTTCCGGAATGCGGGCGCATATCGGGGCCGTCGTTTTGTAAATTTTGGGAGCGAAAAAGCTTTCGCGCCACCTGCTGCTTTTTGGGCACTCCAATGAAAGCGTAATGAAATTTAGCTAAAGGCTCCTCGAATCTGAGATCCACTAACTAACCAAAACCAACGTCACAATAGTCAGCAACGACGACCGATAGCAAATGGTATATCAGTTCTTTGCCCTTGACGCTAAGAAACCGAGCTCGAAGAGGCAGGAAATCATTGCATTAAAGACCCTGTCCTGAAAATATACTGTTTCCTGTATTACTATATGAAATGGAGGTGTGGACGTTGACGAAGGCCAGCACAAGGAAATTGGAAGAGTTCGAAATGTGGATCTATAAACGTATATCGAGAATCCCTTGGATTGGAGACACGTAACGAGCAACAACATATTGATAAGTTTAACGAAAAAAGTCGAGCCTGCGTTAAAACTACAAAAGAAGAAGAAAGACCGAGCATTTTGGGCATACAATGAGACGAGGAACCTTGTAGGCGCGTAGAATCTCTTGAATCTGAGGCACTGGTTCAACACTACAATCACAGAATTATTTACAACGGTGGCCAAGAAAGTAAAAATAGCAATGTGAATCGCCAACGACCGTTAACGAGTAGGCACAAGAAGAAGAACTAAACATACAAAGATTCAAAGATTATGTTTATATATATTTTCGCGTTATAGCGTTTTACGCCTTGCGATTCCCAATTTCCATTGTCCTCTCTCATTCCATTCTCGGTCATTCAGGTGTCTTTCACTCATGGATTTTTGGATCCCTTGACTCCAGTTTTTCCTTGGCCTTCCTCTTTTTCTTCTTCCTTGTGGTGCTCACTCGAGTATTTGTTTCGGCAGCCTACTCTCGTCCATCCTCTGAATATGTCCGTACCATCTTAATTGTTTTTCTTCTACCTCCTCTATAATGGTCTTTTCTACTTCCATTATTTGTCTGACATATTCATTTGTTTTATGTTCTAGTCTTGAAATCCTCGCCGATCTTCTTATGGCGTCCATTTCCGTGGCTAATATTTTCCTTTTATCGTTTTCGGCCATTGTCCATATTTCACTGCCATAGGATAGTACGCTTTTTATTATAGAGTTGTATATTCTAAGCTTGCTCCTTTTTTTAACGTTTTTTGACCATAATACACCATTGAGAACCCCTATGACTTTCCGACTTTGTGTGATTCGGTTTTGAATTTCTGTCGTATCTTTACCTTCATTTGTAAATGTTACCCCTACGTATTTGTACTGTTCTACTTCTTCAATCGTTATATTATTCTCAAGTGTTAAATCTCCTAATTTTGCTCCTATATTCATATACTTTGTCTTGGTAACATTCATATCCAGTCCCCATTGTTGATATTCTTCCATTAGTTTCCTGGCCATATATTCTAAGTCATCCCTAGATTGTCCGATTACTCCCTGGTCGTCTGCAAATTGTAATGTAAATAATGTTGTATCGTTCTTGATTTCATAACCCATCATTCCGCATTTTCTTTTCCAGGCTTTCAATGCGTGTTCTATATATATTTTAAAGAGTGTAGGCGATATACAACAACCTTGTCTTAGTCCCTTATCTATTGCAAACCCTTGTGATAGTTTATTGACCATTTTTACTTTCGATATGCAGCTATTGTATAGGTCTTGAACTGCCATTATGAGTGTATGATTGATTTGTGTGTTTGTTAATGCTTCCCATACTTTTGTAATCGGTACTGTGTCGTATGCTTTTGATAAATCGACGAATAATAGATGTACTTCTCTTCCATAGGCTAGTTCTTTCTCTATTATTTGTTTCATGCAGAATGTATTGTCAATGCATGATCTTCCGGCTCTGAATCCGCTTTGATGTTCTGATTCTTTATCGCTATATTCCTTTTCTATTAGGTCTCTAACAACTCTTCCATAAAATGGACTGAAAGTACTAGTGACTGATAAACCTGGATAGTTGTTGCATTTCGTTCGGTCGCCCTTTTTAAACAGTGGTGTTATATATGCTAATCTCCATTCATCCGGGACCTTCTGACCATTAATGCACATTGTGAATAACTTGGCTATCATGTGATATAATTTATCTGTTCCATGTTTGATCAGCTCTGCTGGAGTTCCTCCTGGACCTGGTGACTTTCTATTTTTTAATAGTTTTACCGTGGTCGATATTTGTTTCGGTGTTATTGTTATATGGCCCCTTCTATATCGATAGGCATAATATTAATTTTTATATCTGAGATAAAGGCTTGACGTTCTTCTTTAAAAAGATTTGCGAAGTATTGATTCCAAGACTCTAAGCTAATTGTATTCATTTTTACTTTTTCTCTTACTGGTGCTTTTATATTCTTAATAAATTTCCAAATCTCTATGATTATGTTATGTTATGATTGATTATGTTTGAACTACTTAAATCGTTGCGATTGCGTGGAAAAAAAGATTCAAGAGCGTCAGATGGAAAATTGGGAGGTCAACACTGAAGGACGAAAAATAAATATACGTAAAATGGGCGTGAGGGAGCGCAAGTTAAGACAGTTGCCGTGGGCGCTTCGCCTTCGTGCTCTCGTTGGCCATCTATACGTTATATTGACAACTTGAGAGGGAATGCTCGTGAATCACGTGACTTATTAAACATTGCAACGACTGCCGCTAACTACAAATCATAAAAGAACCCGTAGACAGTGGGCCGAGGAGCGTGGGAGACTTGCAGTCAGATAATAGGCTTGTTTTTACCAATTTTACCGGAAAGGCCACGATGCGAAGGTGGCGGTGTGATAGTGCGGGCCGAAACTAGTACCGGAGGTCCTTCCGTAAGCAGCAGCGGTGGGAGGGCAATTTATTTTTATGGATGATAATGCTCGTCCACATCGAGCAAACATCATGAATATCCGGTTCGTTGAACTAGGAATGGAGAGAACGAACTGGCCAGCACAATTTCCTGACGGTAATCCAATCGAACGTGCATTAGGGAGATGTTGCTGCACGAAATATGCCATCACGTACAATTCCACAATTTCAAATTGTTCGATAATCTAACCGAATCCATGCCACAATGCGTTCGGTTCTTGTTCACAAATGTTGCAGTAATAATAAAAAAATATTTACAAATGTTTAATTGTCTCACTTTTCCGAAACAGCCTTTAATAATTGTTTTGAGCAGTGCGGTTCTCGTTATCCAGAGCGACTAATTCTCCCTAATTGTAACGATAACAGTACAAGTGTTCTTTTTGAATCGCCTCTTAACGAAATTCCTTTATAGATTGTCGATCTAAAGAGACGACGACGCCTGAACTTAAAAAAATAAATGCCATCCCGACGACGTTTTTGCCTCGAATTAAAAAATTCGTCTGCGAAGCAAAAATACGAGTCGAGTAGGTAAGTGCATGACAGTTTCACTTTCGCATTACGTCCAATTAGCGTCGTTCTTTATCGTGCATTTAGAGTTCTTCGCAGAGACCTTTTTAATCGAATTAATTACGATTGTACGGAGAAAAAACGTAACGGTCATTCCGCAACCAAAACGGATCGGGCGAAATATTCTCGAGGCAACCCTCTAAGGCTCCACGTAATTAATTACAACTTTCGAACACTCCACAGGTTCGATATTATATTAAGCTCCTTTCGTCGAATTTACCTTTTGATTCGTTCGAGGGAGCTTTCGAAGGCCACAAAAGACGCAAGTTTTCGCAACTTTCGCAAATCCCGCGTAATTTAATTATTAAGTCGCTTAAGTGTCGACAATTATAAATTAATTGCCCGTCGCGTTTTCCGTCGAAAGAAGTTTGACAGTGATAAAAGCACGACGCCAACTTTGCACGTGTGCATTAAAATAATAAATAAAGGTTAAGTATGAAATATAACTGAAAACACATCTATATATCTTTAAGAAAGATTTTCCTGCTAAACTTCTTCGAGTTTCGTAATAAATCAGGAAGGGATTAAAGGAGAGTATAAATAAGTGGCCATAGTTGGAACTAACTCGGGCGAAACATAACGTCGACGCGGCACGGGGATTCTTTAGATTTCCTCCGGATTAAATTCGAGTCGGGTTTATTAGTTAGTTTATTAACTACCGGATTAGTCCGATAGAGTGTGCTTCCGTTCGTCCGCGTTAAACTTAAACGAATTCTCATTTTCCATTGAATCTTGCCCGAACAAACTACAAAATACTTCGTTATTCTATTTCAGAAGGAATTCTATTGGTGGAAAGGATTCTCGAAATTCCGTTCCGATGAAATCTTTTCTCGACGTTCGACGGTAATTAAGCACGGCCTAGAAACCGAGACGCGTTTTCGAAAAATCCCCGCTCCGCGTTCCGTTGAAAATGCGATGGGCTTTCGACTGTTCTTTTGTGGTCGAATATAAAGAGAAGCTTCCGTGCAATTTAAATAAATTCTACAGCTTTAAATCTTTCGTAACAGCACTGCTGGTTAATGTATTGGGTGTTTATCCCGGCGATTGAAAGCTTTCAGAAACGAAAGCCCGATCGACGTTGTAAAAGAACCTATAGAAGTTTATTTTTGTTTCTTTGCGCGCGACGCGACGTCCGAAAAAGCGAAATAAAATTTATTAAATGATTAAATGAAATAATAAAAATTTTGCGCGACGAGGAGTAATTTAATTTCAGGTTACGTGAGAGGATGATGGGTAACGAGTTGTGTGTAATAATGTTGTTGCCTAAATATGCCGCCTTTGATGTTCAACATTATTTACAATTTAATATTAAAGCGACATTTCAGACAAAGCGTCATATTGATCTGCAGTATTTTAAGCTCCGATAACTTTGCAATACTCGTGCTTAAATTATAATCGTACGCAATCTGGAATTTGGAATCTCCAATTTGTTTTAAAAAGGGCCATTGTTCTTTAAAAACGAACAAAGATCGCATTTTAAGTCGTTCCATTTTACACGATTAAGGGCTAAGAATACAAATTTACCTACAATGACATATTTCAAAAGGAAATAAACGATGAAAAGGCCAACGACATTCGTTTTTCAAAGAAACGTAGATCCTTTAAGATCAATTCCCTCAAGACCTTCAATTTAAAGTAACATAATAGGTGACAGGAACGACTTCAGAGATATTTTAAAGGCAAGCGTACATTATGCCGAGACTCGGCGGGCCGCATCGCAGCGCATTACTCCGCAACCGGCATCAACTCATTTAAAAATGCGACCCGCTGCGCCCCGGCATAATGTACGTTTACCTTAAGCAGTTATTAAAAAAATCTTTAACTGAAGGTTAAAATTTATTTCTAAAAAAATCGTAATCGACAAATGACAGTTAAAAATTGCGCCCGGCAAGTGGTTTACAAAAATCCGTCACCAATCAACCAAAAAAAAATCAATCATAGTTCTTAACTGCGTAGCAAAATAATAATATGCGCATAGATAATGGGTCGTTAGGAGGGACTAAATTAAAATGAATTAAGAAATAAGAATTCCGATCGGCGCGCCCGCGTCCGCAATTAATTTTTTACCGATTCCCGTGCAACTTTAAGGAAATTGTATATTTATAAACTCGTAACCGAACGCTTCTGAACGCACCCGAAACCGGAAAACCGTATATATTAATTATTTACGAGATTGATCTTTGCGAGGCAGTTCGAGTAATAAAACGGCCGATGGGGGCACTGGCGAAAAAAAAGGGCGAAACGTTTCGAAGCGAACGTCTTGAGTTCCGAACTCCCCCCCCCCCCGAAACTTTTCGGTTTTCGAACGTCCCAAAGTTGAATTAGTCAGGATGGCGTATTTTTGCGTTGGGCGCCGGAACGTCGACAATAAATCTTCGACGAGCGATTCCTCCGCAACCACGAGCGACGTCAGAAATGCAGGTGGTTTTGTAAAAGTTGTCTAACGATCGATCGAATTTTACGGCTCGCCACGTCATACACGTTTTATCATAATATAATATTTCGATTGGTTTTTTTTATCTCGTGCATGAAGACGATAAAATGAGATTGACGTCTTTAAACGAACGATTTTTTCGTCCACGCGTGCCGTGGAAACGTTTGCACGTTCCATCTCGTGCATTTAAAGACCTGCGAACGAAGACGATAAAGTGAGTGCGACGTGATGAGCACTAAAATTTGATCGACCTTTAAACAAGAGCACCGTCGGCGGCGACTTGTTCGTCTGCGCAGGCCAATTGTTCGCCACGAAAACGCTCGAGTAAACAATGTTTATTAGTGTTCGGTGTATAAAAATTGCCGCCATCCATTTGCTCGCGTGTGCAGATTCGAGTCTGTAACGACGGGAATTGCTTTTTTCTTTTAAATTGTTATTGGGAGAGCATTCGGCCGGGCTCAACGCCGAAACGGCGGAAAGTAAGCGCTAAACTACTACGATAAACAACTGATGACGTCAACTATAAAAAAAAAATAAAAAAGTGCAGCTCGAATTGAACCGTCGTTTCGACGCTTTCCCGACCGAATGCGTCCATCGATACAACAACGTTTCATTCGTTTCGCCGTTAATTATAATAAATGATTACAACCTAAAAATACACACGACCATTTTTTTAATTATTCCAGTTAATCTCCGTTTACATCGGTCGAATTAAAAAAAATTTCCAGCATCGGGTACTTTATTAAACATTCCACGATCGATATTATGCACGGGCGTAATTTCCGAAATTTGCATTACGACCCCAAATACGTCGGGGATTTATTTAAATTTTATAAACGGGCACGGGGATTTTTGTTAATTTTTAGACAAGTGGCGTGTTTATTTTAATTAGTTTCGCGTAACGGTCGCATTGATTGGCAGCTCGCCGGCTACGAAAGCAAATGAAACGTTCGCGACGTCGGCGTCGCGCCGCGCGTCGCTTGCAAGTGTCACCTTGTTAAGACATAAGACGCGATATAGAATGCTAATTACGAGCGAGCATTACCGTAATGAGCACGGCTCCACCTCGCACTTGTATTACCAGCTTTCATCCTCGCTGACTGAAGTCAGTCGTTCTAATTAAACAAAACAAAATACGACAATGACGAATTAGTTCCGCCGAACGTAGTCATTAACTAAAGCTTCAAATGCAGCTAGACGGGTAATTACTGTATTAGCTCGTAAGTTTAGTTGGAAACTGTCGTTATTTATCATACGGACACGTAAATATATTTAACCGAAACACCGTCGCCGCCGGCGTTACGATTATTTAGATGCCGAAGCTTTCGCACTCAATTTCCATACCTAGCTTTTCTTTTAACCTCCGCCCGTCCGATCTTTAAACAATTAAAATTTTGATAAATCGCGGTAGCTCTCCGATAACGACGACGTGACGTGCGCCAAAATTCAAATTTCCCGAACGATAAATTTCTTTTTCGCTAATTAAATTCTAACGCTCCCCCGGCCTTCTTCCTCTTCTTCTTCTTCTTCACGTCGTGGATCGTGGTTTCTTCCGATGACGCGTAAAATTTGACCCGCATTTTTTAAATTAAACGTAGAAACCTTTAATTAGATTAAAAGGTACCCGAAAAATAAATATCGCGTCGACGAAGTGGAAATTTTGTTTCTTCGAAATGTCGTTTTCGCGTTTCAAATAATTGTTGCGGCAACTAAACGATCTTCTAATGGAAAATTACCCATTTATTATTAAACTTCCAATTTTGTACGCCGACCATTTATTATTTACGTAAGTTATTAAACGCGCGGAGAAATGAGATAAAATCGAAAGTTGTTTGCGGGAGGTGGGGAGGGGGGATTCGCTTCGTAAAAAAATTATTCGCCCGCGGGTCGTCGAAAAAAAAACAAATTTGATTCGCCAAGCGTCTTGTTTTTATAAATTTCGTAATTTAAGGGCCCGAATCGCCCGATAACTAAGGTCTAATGTAAACTATTCCAGACATGCGTCATTCGGTTTTAACGAATTTTCATAGAAAATAGAGCTATACCCAGCCTGTCTGATGACGGCACCCGGACGTGTCTTTTGAATTTTCTCTGATCTCGAACCTTAGATCACGAAAATATAGGTCGTTCATTTTCGATCGGTCATATATATATATATATATAATATATATACAGGGTGCGTCAAAGAAATTTCCAGAATTATTTTTTACCGCCCAAGCGAAGCGCGAGCGGGCGGCCGCTCCTGTCGGGATTGGTGGTGGGGGTTCTCAGGCAACAGGGAAAAAAATATTCAGTTGCTTCCGAACCGCCGGAGAGTGTGGATTGCTTCTACAGTGAGACCCTGTTTGGGTGACGCGTCACGACTCACGATGCAGCGAAATGTTGAACAGCGTGTGAACATCAAGTTTTACGTTAAACTTGGAAAGACTGCTGGTGAAACTTTACAAATGCTTCGGACAGCTTACGGGGACGAAGCAATGAAGCAATCAAGTGTGTACGAGTGGTTTAAAAAGTTTAAAGACGGCCGAGAAGACGTCCAAGACGATTCCCGAGCAGGACGACCGAGTTCAGCGACAGCCGATAAAAATGTGGAACGAGTGCGAACCTTGTTGAACTCTGACCGTCGGTTAGGCTCAATTTGATTGATTGCTCAAGAGTTAAATCTTTCCAAATCCAGTGTGCACACCATTATTAGTGATCATTTGAACATGCGAAAAGTCTGTGCAAAGTTGGTACCCAAGGTGTTAACAGAGGACCAAAAGGAGCGTCGCCGATCGATTTGCGCTGAACTTTTGGAGCGTGTGCAAGTCGAACCTGATTTTCTGGATTCCGTGATAACCGGGGACGAGACATGGGTCTTTGAATACGACCCGGAAAGGCTGTGACGAAGCAACTCAACAGCATGACAGAAAACGACTTCAAGGGCGCGTATGAAGATTGGAAAATTTGGTACGAATGCTACGATGCCGATGGGGACTACTTTGAAGAATTTTGAACAGTTGTACGCTTTATTTGCAATAAATCCTGTTTTATAGCCTCATTCCGGAAACTTCTTGAACGCACCCTGTATATAATCAATTTCTTGCGAACACGATTCCGGTCGCAATTTTGATCGTACAGGGCTAAAATTTGGACAGGGTATTGTCTTTACGAAAACAAAGGACGAGTTCGTTAAACAGTCAAATCGACCGACTCGTTTCGAAATGGCGGCCGTTCAAAAATTAAAAAAATTCAATCTCCGTTATTAATCATCGGATCGGCAATGTGAAATTTGTTTTGAAATCAGCATAAAATTTTCCACCGATCATGTCTCTTTATAATTTTCGATAGAATGCAGTATTATCGAAATAATCGGAAATATCCGACCGCCCGCAAACCGCGGTATCGAAGTTTCACGTTGCATGTCAAAAAACTCATTTTTTTTTAAATTTTCTCGAAAGAAATACGTTTTTTTGAAAAATAATATTTACGAGAGAAATTTATAAGAATTAATAGATATATATCACTTTTTTTCAATTAGGGTAAACAATACAGTAATTGGCCCCTTTGGCCCTAATTTTATTTCGCTCGCCAAAAATACATAGTTGCAAATGTATATGTTTCAGTGGCATCAACTCATTCGGAAAACTCTAAATTTTCATTTTTCTTAAATAGTTTAAACATAATTGCAGTATTTCTGTGATGCATTACGGTTTAAGTGAAATTATATCAAAATAACAGCGATTGGCCGTCACAAGATAGTGATTGGCCGCCCTGTTTATCACGTACGCAGACACATATAAAGGTTATTTTTCAAATAAAAGACAACAAGGATTAATAAAAAAGAAACCTTTATTTGTAAATGAATTTTAAATAAATAAATTTTACATAAAATTTTAAATAAACATAACATACAGGGTGTAACTAAAATAAGTCTAAACCTCTTAATGGGGGGGGGGGATAGCTGTAATGATTTAAACCACATTTTCCTTATCAATAGATAGCCGTTTATTAATAGTTGCCGAAAAAATTGCATTTCAAATTTTAAGTACGATCCTGTCCTTACTCAATTTTACTTAAATTCATAATAGTGAAGAAGCAGATTGTTGAAGCACAAATGACTAATTTTCAAGATAAAACGAACATCCGTATAATTTATAAATAAATAAAACGTACATATGGATCGTTTAATATTTCCCTTAAGGTCTCTTAAGAGAGCTCGCATTAAGGTTCAAATTTGCTTGTTTTACGAAACTTTCACTAAAGATTACGGCCAAAATAAAAAAAATTGAGAATTTGATCGTTGCACTATTGTATTATTTTAAATTATAGAATTTGACGTAAGACTTGTAGAAAAAATGTTTATTTTTGTTTAAATTTCAAGTTTAAAAATGCCTTTTATTTGGAACATAGTGAAAATTGTATTGAAGAATTACAAGAAAAATAAACATTTTTTCTACAAAATCGATACATACGTCAAATTCTATAACTTAAAATAATATAATAATGTAACGATCAAATTTCCAAAATTATTATTTTAGCCGTAATCTTTAGCCAAAATTCTGTAAAACAGCCGAATTAGAACCTTAAAGCGAGCTCTTCTAAGAGACTTTAAGCCTTCAGATGTTAAATAAGCTTCTATTTCGTTAAACCATCTTTTAATGTCAAGTTCTGAAATAGCTGAACTTACAACTGTAACGGCTTTAGACAACCTTTTGGTAGGTTCGCTGTGACGGCGAAGGAATGCTTTATACCACCCATCACCAGGAAAGTTATTCGTAAAAGGATTAGGACGAGGAGTTTGGTCATCGATAGTTGCACGTCTTCCTCACGTCTAGGAAATCCTTTTCTCTGATTTTCTATGATCCATTTGACTAAAATAGTTTCCTCTCCACGGGACAAACTGGGATTTGATTCATAACTGATTTTGACGAATTTACTGCTTCTTAGAAATTTCAGCATTGCCCTTGGCATTTCAAACCTTCTGGATGCTTCTCTCGGCGGCATACCATTTTCTATTTCTTCTAAAGCCCTTTTGAAACTATCTTTCGAATAGGTTTTTCTTATAGGTCACTCTAGCTTCAATTTTTGGCATTTCGAACAGAATATATTGTAAACTGCAAAGGTAAAAACTCAACCAATTATAATTATTGGCCATATCGAAAGATGATAAGTTATTGGCCGGTGGCCAAAAACTGTAAGCGATAAAGTTAAGTCATGCGAAATTCCTAAATTAAAAAATATTACGACACATATTAATGTAAACTTTCTAATAAAACAGGCATTAGTCGTAAACTGTAGTTATCGGCCAAATGGTCAATCACTATATTTTTCCAATTTTTCAATACAGTTATTGGTCTCCCGTAAAATATACAGAATTTACAAGTTATAATGTGTGTAAATGTAGTAAAATACGTATTTATTCATGCTTTTTTAACAAACAATAACCAAAACAAAACTTACCATATCAAGCCATCACAATAAAATCTAGAAGCCTAAATAGCGCAAGGTCATCAGATCTTTCTGGCGAAGGCTAAATGTTAATTATTTCGATCAAACTCTTAATATGAAAGATTTAAATTAGCTCGGCCAATAACTGTACTGTTTACCCTATATACCAGGTATACCGGTATGATGTGAGCGTTTTTTTGTGAAAATGAAACACTAATTTTGAATGGAAAGTAAAAAATTTTTATTCAAAGTATTGACCATTGCTTTCTACACATTTTGCCCATCTTTCTGGTAATTTGTGGATACCACGCCAATAGAAATGTTCGTCTTTTGAAGCAAACCAATCAGACACCCAATTTTCGACTTCTTCGTAGGAATCGAAGTGCTGCTCAGCCAATGAGTGTCCCATCGATGAAAACAAATGGTAGTCGGAAGGGGCCAAGTCTGGTGAATACGGCGAGTGGGGGGGGGTAGCAGCTCCCAGCCAAGTGCTTTGATTGTATCCTGAACCGGTTTTGCTTTGTGTGCAGGCGCATTGTCGTGTAACAAAATTACTTTGCCGTGTCTTCTGGCCCATTCTGGTCGTTTTTCGATCAATGCCTGATTCAAATTGATCATTTGTTGTCTGTAGCGATTAGTATTAACAGTTTCACCAGGTTTTAGAAGCTCATGATACACCACACCTTTCTGATCCCACCAAACACAGAGCATTGCCTTCTTGCCGAATCGATCTGGTTTTGCAGTCGATGTTGACGGTTGTCCCGGATTAACCCATGATTTTTTCCGTTTAGGATTCTTAAAATAAATCCATTTTTCATCGCCAGTAACAATTCAATGCAAAACTAATTTTCTTTCGTGTCTTTGAAGCAAAATTTCACAAGTGTTGTTTCGGTTTTCCATCTGTCTTTCGTTCAATTCATGTGACACCCATTTTCCACACTTTTGGATCTTTCCCATAGCCTTTAAACACTTTAAACATTGCTGCCATTTGCTTTTGACTCAAAGTATCATCTTCATCCAATATTGCTTGCAATTCGGCGTCTTCAAACTTTTTTGGTGGTCTTCCACGTTCTTCATTTCTCACATCAAAATAATTATCTCTGAACCGTTGAAACCATCTTTTGCATGTTGCTTCTGATAGAGCATGATCACCATATGCCTCGACAAGCATTCGATGGGACTCTACAGCACTTTTCTTCAAATGAAAACAAAAAATTAATGCTTTCCGCAAATCATCACTTTGTGGTACAAATTTCGACATTTTTAACACGATGAAAAAATATGATGTTGTTTGTTCAATGACTTGATGTATATTAAATATGTTTAACAGATGTCATACCAACCAAAAAAAAAATTAAGGCTCGTTCACAACAAATGTTCCCTATCAACACATTTGTATCTTAACGCTCACTTCATACCTGGTATATATATATATCACTTCACTTTCATTTATATATATATATATGACCGACCCAAAATGAACGACCTATATTTTTGTGCTCTAGGGGTCGAGATCGGAGAAAATCCAAAAGAACACGTCTGGGTGCCGTCATCAGACAGGCTGCAATAGCTTTATTTTCTATAAAAATTCGCTAAAAAGTGACAATTTTTTTTCTAATTCTTATAAATTTCTCTCGTAAATATCATTTTAAAAAAATGCATTTCTTTCGAGAAAAATTTTAAATAAGCAGTTTTTTTTTGACGTGCGCCGTGAAAATTCGATGCCGAGGCTTGAGCGCGATCGGATTTTTTGTTTGTTTGTTTCTTTCGAGCGCGCCGATTTTTATTTTAGCTCGTATACGTAGACACTATTTTATTAAATATACGCTTCGATTGTTCCGCGGGAGTTTTTGCATTAAATTACGTTACTGTTATGCTCCGCGTTATTTTTTTGTTTTCCTCAATCCGACGAGCTTTCACGTAGTATTACTACATTCGTGTAACAACTTTATTAAGGAGATGGATCCGAGGGAGTCGTCGTCGCTCGATCTCGTTATCGAAATATTTTCCGGCTCGAACTCCCGCTGATTTCCTTCGCAGGAAAACTACGAACATGATCGTCGTTGGTTTTAAATGAGAAATGTGGGGCCCCGCATTTTTCCGATGTTTCGCACAAATTCGGGGTTATATAGATTGATCGACGCTCGCTAACGTTGTCGTGTATCAAAGTATGTAATTTTGAGACAATTTAATCCAATTTACGTATGAAAAATTCATCGGCCGACAGACTTAATGCCGTTGCTCGGACCAACTACGTTGAATTATGAGCCGATTATTTTAAACTAAGCGGTCCAATTTGTTTCTGCGTTTTTATCTGCACGCACGTTTTCTTTACTTTGGAGGACGGTGGGCGTCACGGTCGGGCGACCTCGCTCCATTAGACGCAAGTATTTGTAATTGGAATTGTAAAAATCCACGTAATAATTGAAATGAAAATATTTCGAGAAGTTTATAAGCAAAATGTCGCAAACGGTTATCGCGAAATTTTAGAACGCGAAACGACGGAAACGCGCGATCGATCTTTATGTTTTAATAATGAAAATGCGCGTCGCGAATTTAATTGTCCCGTGGACAAAAATTCTCGAGCGCACTTTTCGAGATTATAAAATGTTTTCGTATTAATAGACCTGCCGCATTCCCGAGCATCGACAGGATTTACGCGAGAAACTTGGTCACAATCCGCTATCGGTGCGGAAAGTCCGCTTTCTCGTTCTTCTGGTATAAGATCTCTTTCTTCCGCTACATTGTTTGTGTGGGTTTTCCATTTTTTTGGGGTCCTCGTCTTCTTTTTCCTCCTGGCTCCGCCCAGTGTATAATATAATTTTTGATCGTTTTTCTTCCGATCATATTTTTCAAATTATTGTTAAACTGTTGCTTAATTTCTAACGATAAGTTACGAATAAAATTGTGAGTTAAACTGTTGATAATGTCGCGATATAGGCAATATCGTGATAATTTGTTTTACAAGTGTAATGACATTAATAAAAAAAAAGAAGCAGTTTGCTACAGCAACGTGCTGAGAAAGGAGTGGAGCGATGAGTGGTGATGTGGAATTGAAGACGAAGCACGAGCGGCGAGGCTATATGTAAATTTTTATCTTAGAATGATGTGGATGACAATTGGAGACTATTATGTAAAGCAGTGCCAAGTAGTATCAGAAATAAGTTTTGATGACAACGGCGATTTAAATGAACCCAAATAATAAACAGTAAATCTTAATAATATTTGACCAAAATTTATTTCGCATATATAGTTATAAGGTTAAGTTATGGTTATGTGTTTCATAGTGCGAGTTTTGTATTAAACTGCCGATGTGGCTACCTATATCAATTCCGCCCGTATTGTTTTTGTATTACAGTATTACCTAACCCATATTACGACATTACTCAATTATGCCACCTCACTACATTTGAATAATTTGTCGCTGATCTTAATATTTCAGAACTATTGCGATTCCCGAAAATTGCGAGAGATGTATTGGAGTGTCTTCTGTACTCAACACGTAATTGTTTATTCACTGATATGCGAATAATAACGGCAGACTAGAAAAATATCGCGATATCACCATTCTTTATCCTATTTAACGACTCCCCTCTCCGTCATCTTTACGTCATTATAATTAAATTAACATAAACCTGAAAATTACGTTTATTAAGTTGACACAGCCACTACGGCACAATCGAATAAAACCTATTTAGAAATTTAGTACTAATTTGTTGTTCTATTCCCGATTTTGTTGCTCCAGCCATTTCGCCAAAAACCATGGCTGTGCTAACTTAACAATAAAGCTTAACAGCCACACACAGAAAATTAAAAAAAAAAGTAAAAATGATGAGGTATTTCTAAACTACTATTTTGTTGCTAATTTATTGCTCTACTTCCGATATTATTGCTACACCCTTAACACGAAAAAACCACCCCCACACCTACTGCAGTAACACAACTACTTAAAAATTTCGATTTTCTTGATAAATTTACTGTTATGAATTAGTTGCTTTACATTATATTACATCACGATTTTATTGCTCCACCCCTAATTCGAAAACAACTACCCCTGGTACTCAAAAGTCAGTACAACACCTTAAAATTTCAAAAATATCGATTTTTTTGATAGTTTGGGGCTTTATGATTTAGTTGCTCCACGTTCTACTATATCCTGATTTTGTTACTCCACCCCTAATACGAAAACAAGTACCCCTATTACTTAAAAGCCAGCACAACGCTTTAAAACTTTTATAATATCGATTTTTTTTAATAGTTTAGGGCTTTATGACTTATAATCTTAAAATTGTTCATTTTATATTAACAACTGTGGTAACTAAAGAAAATTTCTGGTTTCAACTGCCATCAAAATAAAACCTATATTGAGAAATTGGCCCTAACAGTTGCTAGCCTTACTCTAAATTTTCATTAAATATGTTTATATATACGTATAACTATACTATTACAACCCAATTTCATAAAAATCTAATCGGCTGTTAAATTAAACAATATTATTCGGTTTATAATTTTTAAGAATTTAAAAATTCAATTTGATAGTTATTGTTTAGTTAAATTTTAAACTAACGGTTAAAATACGCTTTTCTCTATGAAATCGGGGGTAAATATCATTAATAATATCAATAAAACAATTTTAAAAAAAGATAAAATTATTTGGACGAATTTTGTAAGTTTTCTTAAGGCCAGGTTCCTCCAAACAATTTTCAAAAAATCGGAATTTTTTTTTCCCATAAATTGCTAGAAAATACTCTTAGAAATGATATAGAATTAGTCCCGAAGGTACGCGTGACCGAGAAGTAGGTAGAGAAAAGGGATGACGGTGCGTGCCCAAGCGGTGAATCCGGCCGTTATGGTGCGGTTATCAAAAGGCAGTAGCTACAGGTCAATTACATAACTTCAAACATCCTCCGGCTTTTGATCAAGAAATTCAAGATCTTTTACAACCAATTTATGAAGAATTAACTGACGAAAAATTGCTCGAGAGATGTTTAGGGGCTAATACTCAAAACAATAACGAAAGTTATAATTCGTGTGTCTGGAACATAGCTCCTAAACATAAGTTTGTTGGAAAACAAACACTTGAAATTGCTGCTCTTAGTGCTGCTTGCATTTTTAATGAAGGGCTTTTACCGATATTGAAAGTTATGGAAGTTATGGGAGTCAAAATCGGCCCGCAAGCAAGGCAGTTCGCTGCTAAGGCCAACGACAAGCGTGTTGATCGAGCCGAGCTTGAAGCCACTGAAGCGTTTAAAGAAAATCGTACTGCCATTAGAAATGCAAGAATACTTGAAAATGATGCCTACGGAGATCAAGAAGGAGTTGTGTACGAAGCTGGAATGGATATGTGAGTAAAATTCACCTTTTTTCACGATTTTTCACGAATAAAAACTTTAATCGGCTTTTTCTCGAAACCACATTTTCCAACTAAGTGTCATTCGTATTTCAAGACTATTACACTTATCAACATGAACCAAACGGCATTTTACTCTTTAGATGTCTCTCTATGGTCTATACTACAACCAAAAATATTCATTGTTATTTAAAAAAGTTATAAACAATTGAAAGTGCAAAAAAAGGGTCGAAAATTAAAAAGTCCGCCATTTTGTTCTTTTCTCGGTGGAAATGTTTCATTGTAGTACCGACCAGAGCCAATTCGATACAGAATATGAAACTATTTTGTTTTTTGCTTTCAGATAATTCGTTTCCAAGAAATGATGACACTCACCAACAAATCGGACGAGTTTTAGCAGCTGTTTTCAGAGCCGCCATAATAAAAAAAAATAAAAAAAATATTTTTAAGTAGTTTAATATATGTACTTTTATCTGTAAAAAGTTTAATTTTGAAATATTTTTTGAACAATAAATAGAATTTGTTTTAAAAAAACACGTTTTTTGGAGGAACCTGGCCTTAAGTCCTTTTTATTCTTTCGAAGCGACACTTATTATTAAGATTTTAGACATTGAAAAAAATTATAACAAAAGATTTTGCCTAAATATTACAATCAAATGTTAAATGATTTACAATAATTAATTATTTAGGGGTATTAAATTTTGTTTTTAAATGTCATATTTTGATTTTTTTTAATATTTTATTAACCTGACGTTTTAAATGTATTTTTGTTTTAATAATTGTTGAATTGTTTTCCATCGTTTTTTAATTGTTACCACTGAAGATAGCGCCAACCAAAGCTGAACTATGTGGTTTTATTCATTTAAAGTTGTTTATATTGGCTTATTACCACAATCTTAAAAGAAGAAATGTCTAAATAAAATAAATTGTTCATAAAATACCTTAAGTAATACATATTTTTCAACGTCCACCTAACTATTACCATAAGTTATTTTCGTATAAGGGGTGGAGCAAAAAAATCGGGTTATGCTAGAACGTGAAGCAACTAAATCATAAAGGCCTAAATTAAGCCCTTAATAGTAAATAGATTAGTTCATAAGGGCATTTCTCCCTACCTTGTGGCAATGATCTCAAGCTACTTGAGCGACAGAGCAAGTCAAGGTGAGTGACAGTTCTGGTCGCTCTGAGTGGCTTGAGGTCACTAGGGGCGTCCCACAAGGATCAGTTTTACGTCCATCCTTGTGGAACATCTTATACGATGGAGTCCTGAGACTAGACCTGCCGGAGGGGGCCAATCTGGTCGCATTTGCCGACGATCTTGCCTTGATGGTGTCAACAAAGTCTGAGGGGGCTTTACAGGGCATTCTCCAGCAGTGTGTCGACCTGGTGTCAATGTGGATGACCGATAACGACCTTACCATCGCGCCAGAGAAAACGGTTTTGTTGCTGCCGAACGGGCGCAGGAGGATCCATCTCTATCGAGATCGGAGGGGTTTTGGTGCGCCCGAGCGGCAGTGCGCGATATCTGGTAGTCATACTAGATCGTCACTTAAAATTCAGATCCCACATTGACACTGTGGTTAACAAAGCTAAAAAATTAGCTGGCGCATTGAGGAGAATTATGCCCAGAGTCGGAGGCCCCTCAACCAGGAAGAGAAGATTGCTGGCAAGTGTGGCCTACTCAGTAGTTTTATATGCTGCTCCGATCTGGGTGGCGGCTTGCGAGGTAGGGGTGAATGCCAAAGCTTTCGATTCTCTTCAGCGTTGGCTAGGGATCAGCGTCTGCTGCGCATACAGAACTGTCTCATCTGAAGCTGTTGCTGTGCTAGCAGGCCTGATCCCTATCCGACTGCTTGCTTTAGAGAGGTCGGAAGCATGGCATTCACCGGGATTATTGAGTAGGGCAGCAAGAAGGAGGGTGACTTTGGGGAGATGGCAGGAGGAGTGGCAGCGATCGAGGAAAGGGGCGTGGACGAGGAGACTCATCCCTGACCTCGAGAGCTGGCACTCCAGATCTCATGGGAATATGAGTTACTATCTGACACAGGCTTTCACCGGACATGGTTCGTTCGGTGTTTACCTGTGTCAGATAGGGAAAAGAGAGTCACCTTCCTGCAGGGACTGCTCTGACGAGGAGGACACGGCAGAACATGCCTTGTTCTCTTGTCAAAGATGGGCTGCCCTACGAGGTGAGCTGGAGAGGGAGTTAGGCTGCCCCATTCTTGTCAATAATGTTGTTGAAGCAATGATCCAGAACGGAGCGGTCTGGGATAGGGTTGCCTCCTTGTGGGAGTTGATCCTTCGTACCAGGTGTGAGGAGGAGCGACTCGCACAAGCTGGTGTGGGTGGCCCTCCTCCTGCAGTTGTCGACCCCGTTGTATAATGGGGAGAATTGCTGATGTTGTTTCGCTACATTTCGTTGTTGTATTGTTAACTGCTTCTGTTCCCTGTTTTACCGTTTATCGTTTTGTTTACAGTTTTGATGTTCCTGTTATTTGTTTGTATATTTTGTAGTACCAGAGCCCCGACTGACGATATGTTTTACGACGGTTCCGGTCGGGGTACTACCACTTTCACTGGTCAATAAAGGATTAAAAAAGCCCTAAATTATCGAAAAAAATCGATATTTTTTAAGTTTTAAAGTGTTGTGCTGACTTTTGAGTACTAGGGGTAGTTGTTTTCGTATTAGGAGTGGAGCAACAATTTCGGGATATAATGTAATGTAATGTAAAGCAACTAATTTATAACAGTAAATTTAAGCAATTTTTAAGTAGTTGTGTTACTGCAGTGGGTGTGGGGGTTTTTTCGTGTTAAAGGTGTAGCAATAATATCGGCAATAGAGCAACAAATTAGCAACAAAATAGTATTTTAGAAATACCTCCTCGTTTTTACTTTTTTTTTAATTTTTTGCGTGTGGCTGTGTGTTAAGCTTAAGTGTTAAGTTAGCACTTAACTCATGGTTTTTGGCGAAATACCTGGAGCAACAAAATTGGGAATAGAGCAACAAATTAACACTAAATTTCTAAATAGGCGCCGTAGTGGCTGTGCCAGTTTAATAGACGTCTGAAAATCGCCGCAGTTCCCTCATTTCCCAAATAATTAGCAACATTACACCATCAGCATCATCAACGAATCGCACTTTTCGCTATTTGACTCGTTACGTCGTTTGTTAGGCGTTCATTCCTCGAAATATACGAGAGTTTCGAAAGGAACTGCGCGTCTTTGAGGAATATTTTGCGCTTAAAAATAATTGTCCCGAGTGTCCTTTCGAACGGCGACTCGGGACCGTGGGACTTGGCGGTTTTTAATCAAACTCGAAGCCCGTTACTTACGCCGACCCGGTTGCTAAGAGCTCCTCCGCGAATGCTGCACGCAAGAAAGCGAGCGGCCCTCTCAAAAATTCTGGAAATCATCTAAAAAGCGTCTCGAGTGCGTTTAACGGCTCCCCTCCGAACGTTATAAACGATTATCGAATTTTGCTCGCAATATAATAATGTTATTATTGCCAACAAATAAACCAAAACACCTTTAATTCGCATTTATTTATGGGGCTAATTCGCCTAATCTGTACTTAATTACATTAAATTGTTGCGCAACTTATTTTTAGTAAACTCTAATCGCGATTAATTTTAATTGGACCTTTTCGCTTGGTCTGCTCGTTAATTCTCGATAGACGTTTTTCGGTTAAACATCAGTAGTACTTACGCGCGTCTTAATGGAAACGTTCATTTTTGTTTTCGTATCGGATTTATTATTTTGCCGTTCGCGTCTAACGTTTTTACGAATGGCCCATCTATTATGTAATATTGGCTCAACAGTGCAACAACGTAAACGGCGTTACGGATTCCGCTAAAACTTTTACGTTCGACGATTTACGACGTTCATTATTTCTTTTTTTTGTAAATTTACTTGCCGCAATCTACGAAAAGTTAGGAAATTCGCTTTAATTTGCACAATACGTTCTTTGTTTCTTTATAAAATTAATAAGAGGAAAATAAAGAGAGCTTTTCTTAGAATTTTCGCCCTTCATAATATTAACGCGCTGTTTTCTACTAATATTGTACGCCCGAGTGCCATAAGAATCGTTAGCTGTTATCAAGATTCGCCCGAGGGTGTCCTTATGTAAGATCTGAAGGACCCTCGGCAGGGTGCATAGCTGCAAAAATTAACTAGAACGACAATCGGATGTGCGAATCGACCTTCGATTTTCTTTAAAACGAAAAAGTTACGTCGACGCGTAAAACGGCACCTTAATCGTCGATTTCGATCGGGCAACCTTAAATAAGCATCCCTTCGTTTGAAGTTGTCGAATCGTTCTCTTCGCCTCGACACGTTCGAACAAATTCGCAGTGCGTCGAGTGCGCGTAATTAAAAAGTCATTTCGTTTTATTGAAAACGATACAGCTGCCCCCGACATCAATTAAATAAATCTCCATTAAGCCGACCTTCAACGCACGCATCTGCCCTATATGCATTATTAAAAAGAAATCGCGAGCGATGAATGAAACCGTCGGCGCCGCGGCGCTCGCATCAATCGCCGTCGAAACAAGGCGCAAATTTGTTGAGACGAGCAAAAATTAGAAAGGGGGACATTATAAATAATTCGAGAGCAACAGGGCCGAACGTGACAAATAACCGATAGCGGTTGGCCGTATAACTTTGAGGCCAAAATTAATCAACGACGTGCTCGGAAGCCGAATAAAAATATCGGCGAAAGGGAAAACTCGGGCTTAATTCACTTTTATTGCCGCGATGTGCCGTTCGATTTTGTAAATTGCAGTCATTATTAGTGTTCGAATGTCTATAATCGAACTACATTGTCATTTACGTTCGTATCTGCGATCGAAATCTATTTCTCTATGATCTGTCATTTACATATTGTAAACGTGAATGTGAAATCGAACGATAACGATCGGAATAAATGAATAAATTACAGTTATTGTCTATGTCGAGGAAAAACTATTAAACGCTATTAGTTATCGGAATTTGTTGTTAACTGATCGTTAATTCTGCCGCGTATGACGCGTATGACCGCGCGATGCGGCGCCGTCGAAATCCGCATTCGAAACCGTCACCTTCGTCGTAGGGCCCTAATGGGGAAGAAGTTGATGAACAGTTCCGATCGATATCCAGCGAATCCTTTGATTTGAAAATAAATGCGACCACGCGAAGTTCCGCCGCGTCGTTCGCATCAGACGAAATTCGCTCGACAGTGATTGATCAAAAACAGAAAATTCTTATATGAAACAAGTAATCCGTTGTGTTCGGTCGTAGTTCAAATTACGACAAAGTTTATGAATAAAAGATGCGACATATTTTAATATTTATATATACATTGTATACTACGTCGATCGTTTTAATAATAAAATGTTTGCAGGTTGCGATAAAGTTAATTTATAGGGATTTTCGATTTGCCGATGCTGCGGTTTAATTTTGATTATGGCGCGGAAATTCGTTTTTTGTTTTTTAAAATTTCTCACAGGTATAATTGTACGAGATCAGTATACAGTCAAAATGTGACGACAAACTAGGTTTAGAATGTTACTTCGTGTAAACGTACTAATGTGCGAATGTACAGTGCAACACGAACATCCTGTATAGTAAAATATTGCTATGATACGGGAAAAGTTAAAAAATGTTATGTAAAAGGGGTAATAAGGAAGAAAATAGTGTATGAATAAAGCATAAAGGATAAATAAAATATAAATAGTGTAATAATAAAAAGTTAAAAGAAGAAGGAAAAGATATCGTCGAACAAGAGGAAAATTCGGAAGAGTCCGTGACGATGGAGCCAGAAGAATATCAGCGAGAATTCGTGAGAGCCGGCGAAGAATTAAAAAGCAGCGAAAACGGTGTTTGGATGGAATGGGGGATGTTAATGAAAAGCAAAATGGACAAGGAAAAGAGAAGGACAATAAGAGGGCGAGAATTACTGTGTAAAGGTAAAGACCGATTAAATAGGGAATCGAAAGGGGAAAAGAAGAGTTGTACGGGTTAGATTAAGGTAAGGTTCAGAACGTTATAGTAACTTATAATTAGTTAAAATATATAAATATATACAGCAAATATAATTAAAATAATAATTATAAATATTAAAAGCCCAACGTGGGGCTATGGCAATATATATAAACAATGTAACGTATAAAGCACAAGGATTACTTTTTAGGAATTTTCCAAACAGCGAACAATTTCCATGTTCAATGGGAATGCGTAACGAAGCGCGTGTTGGCGTCTCGAGCGAAAAAAAAACGCTCGTCTATCGTAAAAAATACAAAAGCGCATTTACTCAATTTTGAATTATTTTCCAATTATAATCGAATAGCGACAATGTCAAAATTTACACCCTCTCTCGCGAAAATATCGCGATAAAAATCCTGTAATTCGGCGAAAATCAACAGAAAGACGTGCGGAAACCTCGCGAAAAAATCGACAAAAATGCTTTTTTCGCGCTATTTTCGAGATACTTTACGACAAAATGCGCAAAACTACCGATGAAATCGGCAAATGCCGTTATACTTCGTTTCGCGTTTTTTATCGGAAATTAATTTTTCCTCTCGAAAATGGCGGCGTCGATCCGCGCGAACCCATCGCAAACGAAAACTAGGTATAGCTTATTCAAACTTATATGATGTTCACGTCATCAATGCAAGGTTACTAGATGATGACGTTTCACACAGTACTGTCACTTCGTACCTCGCATTTTGACAGTTCTAATAAATTGTAGCCTTTCTTTATACCATCTAATATGTGCACAAGTAAATCATCTATAGAATATGTCACTTTCTAAACTTTAAACCGAATTACAAATAAACAATCTAGTAACTTTTTGTTGATGACGTGAACATCATATAAGTCTGGATAAGCTATAGACGCCCTTTCGAGCGCGACAGCGATAATATCGAAATTTTCTCGGAACCCGTGAAAAACGTTTTTCCGCTCGCAAAATGGCCGGTCAAAGATCGATTTTCGGCACGCACACACAAAAAATACCGGCAAATGCCTCAACGGCGACGGTTTTTAAATATTCCCACACGTGTCTCGTTCGGTATCTTTTGTTCTTGAAGACGTCAACCTGCGCGACTCGTAACAGCAAACGACAGCCAGATGAATAGTCTTTTAAAAGTCATGCTGGCGATAACGTTTCAATTATTCGTCTTCAAAATTCCGATCTCGCGGATCGGACCATGCTGTAGATGAGCCGCCCCCAAAGTGGTCGATTGAGAAATAGCCTAGACTTATATCCCGTGATGACTGTATTAAAATAATTTTGAAAATTTTCAAGTATAAAATCGACCTCCTTTCACGCGTCCGGCCTCACGACGCAGACGTGACGTTAACTCACGTGAGCGATGGGAAAGCCGGGAAATAGTCAACGTCGTGGACGTTTAAAAGTCGTTAAAAACTCCACTCCATTACTCAAATAAAAAAACTTAAGGCAAGAGATTTGTCTTTTTTTTTAATTATTAAACGGAACAACAGGTGAAGGATGATCACAATACGAACGCAAACCGATATACGCACAGTTTGTTCGACAAGAAAGAAGGAGCGATTTTTTGAAAAATACAAAAAATATTTATTTATAACTTGTCCGACATAAAAGTAGATCAAAAATAAAATAAATCAGATAATAACCGGTATAGTGGCGGACGTATAAATGGCCGCACCCCATAGACAAAGTTTCCATTGCCGATTTTCCCTGGGTTTTCAAACTTGGGCAAAAACTGCGACAACTAGCAAATGTAGAATTTATCGGGGAATAAGATGATAATGTTCACTTTTCATCCAGGACCCATAGTGCTGACTACAAATGTAATACGTTCGGCCGACTCAGATTCGGCGGGGACATATAAATAGCCGCACCCGGAACTCTCCTGTTTTATGAACGAAAATTTTTACTCGACGAACGGAAAACAACAGTTTACATGCAGCAATAACCTAATACTTAGTAGGGAACCCTTTGCTAGCAATAATAGATTGACAACGACGTTGCATGGAGTCGACCAGCTTCATGCAGCGGGTAAGGGGGATGTTGCGCTAGGCTTACTCGATCGTGGCCGCTGATTCGTTCAGGTTCTTCGGTTTCTTGGCCTGCACCATTTTTTCTACATCATTCCACAGGTTCTCGATCGGGTTTTAATCCGGGCTCTGGCGCCAGTTGTTCTTCTGGAACCAGGCCTTCGCGATCTTGCAAGTGTGCTTCGGGTCATTATCCTGTTGAAGGATCCAGTTCCGTCCAAGATTTTGACGCGCATACGGCTTCAGCACATTCTCCATGACGCCCACAAACTTCTGACCGTCGAGGATGTCTTCAATTCGATGAATCGGACCGACTCCGACACCATAACAGAGCCGCCGCCATGCTTCACTGTGACTTTGGTGCAGCGTGGATCGAATTCTTCACCCACGCGCCGCCGTACATACGTTTTTCCGTCTGATCCTAGTCGGTCGAACTTGGATTCATCCGTAAACAGCACTTTGGCCCAGTCTTCGGCTTGCCAGTCGACATGCTTCTTGGCGAAAGCCATGCGAGCTTCTCGGTTTTTCTTGGACACAAGTGGCTTCTTGCGGGCAATGCGTCGCATCAGTCCAGCTTGGTTTAGACGTCGTCTAACAGTCCGCACGGCGATGTTGAAGCCAGGAGAACCGCTTAACTCCTTGTGGATGTCCACGGCGATCTTCTTTCTGTCGGCTTCAGAGATCCTAACGATTTTCCTGTCGACGCGGACGGTGGTTTTACGTGGCCTGGGTTTCCGCACAGAATCGATCGGATTTCCACCATTCTTCTGCAACGTTTTCACAGCGTTTCGCACGGTCTTTATTTCTAATTTTTCTCATGAAAATACCTTCATTATTCAGGACGTCGATGCCAGCACGCAGTTGCGGCGTGATATGCTTACCTCTTCCCGTGTTCTAGATGAATTGAATACCAGATTAATAACAGAACTACCAGAACATACAAAATAACACGGTATCACGCAAACAATTCAGTCAAAAACGCGCAGAAAACAGGAGTTCCGGATACGGCTATTTATATGTTCGCACCGAATCTGAGTCGGCCGAACGTATTACATTTGTTGTAGTCGGCACTGTGGGTCCTGGATGAAAAGTGAACATTATCATCTTGTTCCCCGATAAATTTTACATTTGCTAGTTGTCGTAGTTTTTGGCCAAGTTTGAAAACCCAGGGCAAATCGGCAATGGAAACTTTGTCTATGAGGTGCGGCTATTTATATGTCCGCCACTGTATATCACCGCCGCTAACGAGAATGGCTTGGCACCTGTTGGACCAGTTTTTTCGCGTATTCGGTCGCAAGGGAACGCCACATCATCTGAATAACCCGCGACCGCTGCTTGAGATTGTAGACGGACCTTCCCGCGAGTCGACTCTTCATAATGTCCCGCGCGTTTTTGCTGAAATTTGGAGGGCCGGTTCGTCGTTGCGATGAATTTTTCCCTTTTCGGGTTCTGCAGAGTTGTTTCGACGTTTCGGGGCGATTATCTTTGGATCGTCGTTGGATCGAAATATCTTCTCGGCCGACTTTAGAAGACCACGCTTGTAAATTTTGACCATATTCTCTGCGTTCAAATTCTCGTCGAGGAACTCGAAGCGGCCAAAACGGCCCTCTCCAAAGAGCACATCTCCAAGACGTCGATTTTTACCGGGCGTTTCGCAGTGCACTGGACGAACCGTGTTCGTGGACAGCTTAACAAATAAGCAGGCTTTGTACGAACCCACCACGCCCAAAAAGTCGCTTCCATCAGACTGTTTTTATCGGTGGATACGTTTTTCGATGTGGACTTCAAGGTGTATATACAATCAATGTCAACAACACAATCGCGCCGAGAAAAAGAGGGGCAATACATTTTTTATGCCCTTCGAAACATCGAACTTCGTTTCTTATCGAACAGACTGTAAGTAGGTGCCGATAATTTAAACATACCGAAAGAAAAATCCCGTAGGTACGTATAGACTGATGGGGCGTTTCGATGACGCGCACGCGATCAAAAGAAAAACAAATATCAAGTGCCACGTCGTTGGTTTGCGGAAATTTTTTTCTCTCGACAAGCGAACAGGTTACCGAAGGGCAAACGAGGCGACGCGCTTCGAATTGGAAATTCCAAACGCGGTTGATTTTCAATCGTCGATATTTTTGTACGCGTCACTCGGCATTTCGTTTTTGCCCAACACGTCGCGTTTTTTCTGAAATTTCCGGCATTAATCGCGATCAGAAACATCGGGCCGACATTTCTACGGACAATTTACGCCCTACAATAATCGATTGATGGCCGAGAGTGTCGTTGCGATCCTCCTCCGCTCGCATCGTTTAAAAATAAATTTCGACGTGACGAGTCGCGCAACGAGTCGCGCTTCGATTAATACGATTCGAAAACTGGCGTCGCGTCGCTACGTTTTCAAATTGCGACGCCCTCAAGCCGCATTTCCAAAACAAAATGCAATTACTTTCAGTTTTAATTGCGCCCCTCCTCGCACTTACGCGTGCAAAGTTAATTTGTAAATTAATTTTGCTGGAAATAAAGCGGTTTCAATTTGCAGTTTATGCCAGTGTATCGGCATACCGTCGGCGCTGACGTGGCGGAAAACAATTTCGGCGGGCGTTTTGTTATTACTCATCGGCCTTAATGATGCGAGATTGCTCGTTCGGATGTCGATCATTTGAAGACGGCGCTCGCGGGAAAAATGGTCGTAAAATGTCGGGCGTCCGTTCTATTTCCGTTATTATTAAGCACCGACCATCGATAAATTTAATTTATTAAGCGAATAGTGGAACGCTTAAAATTGATTGACTACCATCCGGCGAACAAACATGCAAACGAACAATCTGTTACCAATTTATTGGGGTGGAAAAAAAATCGGCGTCATCAGTTATCTCTTTAATTACTCGATTCGTTCAATACGACAAACGGCACGAAAGAAAAAATAAAGGGGTTGGGGTTCGGATGAATAGCGCCACATTTAACACCTACAGCGATTGAAATATGAAAGGTTCTGTGTAAAACGCTGATTTTCAGTATTTTCGCAACGGCCGGGCGGGAGGAGAATGGAAACATGAAGACAGATACATTAAGGCATTTCCGCGTGATAGATTTTCTCATTACCACTCCCTTTCTCATCCTAAGTGCTGCGAGTCTAATAATAATACAAAACCCTCTCCTTCCATACGTAAATAAAGTCATTGCAGGATGTAGTTGGCAGTTCATTCGGGAAGCTTACGTAAATCTTCCATTTATTTATCTAGGGCGCAATATTTTCTTTTGTTTCGCTTTGTCCTATTTTTCTTCTGGAGACATGTCCCGTAGTAACAGGGCCGTCGCGGAATTTCTGTTTCGAGTGGCGAGAACGCGCACAAAACTGTTGTTAAACTACGGAACAATAACGCAAGAACTTGCGGCCGTTTGGAGTTTTAGAGCAACTGCCATATAAACGTTACTATTACAACTTACATTGCTTCTCGCACGTCGTGATTGCTATTGTTTCGGGGACCCCGTTTCCGCTACGCAAAGTATAAAATTGGCTACATTAACGAGATATGTTGGATAATTTACATTTTGAAATTAGGAAAGTTTCGAGATCTTTCTTTTACGACGATAAGAACGTTGAACCTCCGAGGGTTCGCGTTAGGGATTTCCAGTCCGGCCCTGCAAAAATGTAGGTGATTGCGCGTTGTAGTTTTCGTCTGTCGTTTTCTAATACTTACATTAATAATAATTAAATATGCGTATTGGCGATATTTAATTAAATTGAGAATGTGAAGCGCCTGTGGCAGGTGTCTAACTTGACCCCCTGATTCAAAAATGAGACTTAGTGGACTTAAAAAAAAGTATTTCGTACGTTGGATTTCATCCTAAATTTACCAGAGACAACAAAAAAATCTCTTTTCGATAAACTAAAAAAAATATATATATATATAGCGATCTATTTAAAATAATAAAACTGACTTTATTTCCGGTGAAACCGGAAGTGCCGCAATGGTTCTTAAAACTGAAAAAAATAGATTTTTAACTCAAATTTACTTATGCAAAAATTCATCTTTGTATTTCTAAAATCTGTTAAGTTATTAACTTAAGACATGTTGGCCGAATCGCCCGGTATAATGACGAAACTTAAACGTCTTACATAATTATAACACTTTGTATAAATAATAAAATTTAGGATTTTAATCTGAAATTTGAAGGTTAAATCAAAAACTCATTCAAAAATTAATTAACCTATTAACAGAAGTAAAGATTTTCTTTTACATAGGTGACTAGTTGTGAAAAATTCGGAATAACACCTCTTAAAGTTCAAGAAAGATGAACACCGCCAGAGTACACGAACTGCAGCGTCGAATGAAAAAAGACGCGATCGACGCGACCCTGACGCGACGTAACGTGCGGGGTTAGTAGCGCAGTGTAGTTTTCTATGTATAATAAATAAAGGTATCTCATTTTCGTATGCGGAAGTTTTATCACGGCGTTCCTTTAATAAAGAAAAACCGCCCTCTCAAAATAAGTTTCTACATTTTGGGTTAAAACATTTTTTCTTTTAGTTAAGGCACCAACTGGTTTTCTAACATTTTAATATTCGAGGACGTTTTAATTGTACTTTAAAAACCTACTCATATTTTTTAAATTTTGACGTTCCCTAAAAATCGTTAGCAATTTCAAAATTTTCATAGATGCAGTGCGACGGTTGATGGACCATTTCAATTTTTTTGCCGACGTTGACCTCTATAGGTTGGTAGTTTAAAACAAAAATATTTTAATTGTATCGTTTAAAAATGGCGGTCAGTTTTTGTCTCGCGCCGTGTCGTATTGCCATCGTAACGCACGTGCTTTGAAACGTTTCGCGCACCTTTTAAAAAATTTAAATGTCGCCCCTAAATGCCTACAATCGGGGATTGAAAATTGTAACTGCTGTAGTGTAGGTATAAATTTGAAAATTGAACTTTTATATACACCATCGTAATATATACGCTTAGAAACGTTTTGAACTCCATTAAAATAACGCCCCGAAATTCTACAATCGGGGGTTGAAAATTGTAACTGCTCTAGCGAAGCTATAAATTTGAAAATTGAACTTTTAAATATGCCATCGTAATGTAAATGCTTAGAAACGTTTTGCCCGCCTTTTAAAAAATTTATATGCCGCCCCTAAATCCTACAATCGGGGGTTGAAAATTGTAAATGTTATAGTGTAGGTATAAATTTAAAAATTGAACTTTTAAATATGTCATCGTCATGTATATGCTTCGAAATGTTTTGCACACCTATTAAAAAAATTAAATAACCCCCCAAAATCGTACAGTGGCGTAGGTATAAATTTGAAAATTAAAATTTTAAATATGCCTCTACGCACCGCGCACCTCTAGTCTTTTGTGATGGAAGCATTTAAAAAAAAAGGCTGCTGTCTTTTAGCCGTTCTATTATAGTATTAGGGGGACCGGAAAGTAATGTCGTTTCTGCGCACATCAATATTTGTTTACCATTTATCAGCTCATTGTGTACTTCAAAGTCGCACCAAAGATATTTTAAGGTTAATGTGACTTGTTTACTTATAAATAATTAAATCTTAAATTTTTTTACAATTTTGGGCGAAATGGCCAGCCAAATACTATAAGAGGAACATATCTGGAATTGTATGCTTTTTAAGTTTCACAAGGGTATGACCTATCCAAACCCATATGCAATTGACGTCATCAATAAAAAGTTACTAGATTGTTTATTTGTAATTCGGTTTAAAGTTTGGAAAGTGACATATTCCATAGTTGATTTACCTGCGCACATATTAGATAGCATAAAGAAAGACTACAATTTATTAGAACTGTCAAAATTCGAGGTACGAGGCGACAGCATCGTGTGAAACGTCATCATCTAGTCATCGATGACGTGTTGCATATAAATTTGGACGAAGTATAGTAACGTAACAGTTGCTACCAAAAACATTTACGATGTTTATCCAAGTGCATTAGATGTTTGTAAATGCCAAAGGTGGTTTTCTAAGTCCAGATCCAGTAAAAAATTTGAAAATTTGGATGATATCCAAAATGCCATCTCCAGATATTTTTCTCAAAAACGAATTGATTTTTATCGATCCGGCATTGAAAATTTGCACACTAGATGGCAAAAGATTGTTGATAACGAGGGTGATTACATCATCGATTAAAAATAAAAACTTGTTTGAATTTAATGTAAAAAAAACGACATTATTTTCCGGTCCCCCCCCTAATAGTTACACTATTATATAGTCGAAGGTGTTAATCGTACTTTATATAAATTAAGGGCCGAAATTCTTTATAACGTTTTGACTTTGTTTTTGTATTTAATTCATTGATATCATTATTTGATATATTATCATATCCATATAGTTTTCTTTTAATTTGATTTTGTAGAGAAGAATCTTCAATTTAATAATAATAATGTTTATTTTATCTGCAACGGTTTAAAAAAAAACGGTTTCAGTGAGAGCACCTTAATATTAATATTTGTAGGTTAGATACGTGTTAGGTAAGTGCTATTCCTTATTTTACAAGTAAAATCACAATTCGAACACTTACGTATACGACCTACAATTAATACATTCGAATTTATTCTGATTTACGCCTAATTTTTTATTATATGTAATAATGCCCAAGTATTTCACTGTAAATGTGCTTATATTTTTATGACATTTTATTTAATCAACTAATATTTTTAATTAAGTACATATATGTACCTAAGCTATAATTTTTTAAATAACTAATACAAGAAAAACATCATTATTACTGTATTAGAATACTGGTCATAATTCAATGCATTTATTGGGGGGGGGGGCAAGTTTATGTAACTAATTCTTAAGTAAGTACGTTAGAAAAAGCAGCAAAAAAGAAGGAATGTCCTTCATGCAAAATCGACTGTATAATTCCAAACCTTTAAACTCAATTTTCGCCAATTGTTTTTATGTACTACATTTTGTTTTAATAAAAATGTTATTTCTCTAAATTTTTCAGGTAGATGTATACAAGGTGTCCAGGATATTGTGGCAAATATTTTGGGAGCGTATGAATCACGTCAAAATAATGCCACAAGTTCCTATAAATTTTTTTCCTACGACGGTGCCCTGTCGAGATATTCACCCTTAAAGTTGAAAAATAAAAAATCAATTTTTTTTAAGTGACATTTCTATTTTTTGTTGGAATTTAATAATTTTTGGTATACGTACGTAATAAATGAAAGTCTTTTAAATTGCGTAATAGGTGTTTGGATATCACCTCAGTCGAGCCAGGGGCGCACCACCGCTAACCTTTCCAACCTAAAAACTTTTCGAGGTTTAAGTTGTTAAAAACTTTTAATTACATTTTCGGATTCCCCAGACATTTTAAGATAGAAAAAAAGGTGCCTCTTGCTGAATTTCGATAAAATGTACTGTATTCGAGTAAATCACGCTTAAATAATAAAATGCAAAGTATCCCAGATAACTATTGTCTCGAAAATAACGAAAGTAAGACCGTGGAATCCGTGTTAATTGAACACGTAACAGATTCTATTCTGAAACTGAAAGGACTTTACGGGTTTTTATAAGGAGCTAGGCCCAACTGAAGATAGCAATGAACTATATACCATTTGAAAGCTCTCAACGAGTACTACAACGTAGGTTCAAGCATAAGTCACGAAAACTGAGTACAACATTTTTATGAGCATTCAAATGTTTTATATCGGTTTTGTAACTAAAGACACTTATCGATAGAATTCATGAACAAGTACTCATGTGCTATATATTATCGGAAAGTGCGCTTCGAGATCTTTACGATGGTGTCAAATTCAACGACTTAACTGGTGGTACAAGGGCACTTTCAATGCTTTAAATGAATTTTTATGCTGGCCCAGCAACTTGTAACCAGTCTAGGACACGCATATGTCGACGGACCCTCATGAGCCATATAACATTGGAAAGCGCGCTTCGAGGTCTTTACGATGGTGTCAAATTCAACGTCCTAACTGGTGGCACAAGGGCACTTTTAATACTTTAAATGAATTTATGTCCGGGCCCAGATGAATGAAAATGAATTTATCTACATCGTAAAGATCTCGATGTGCGCTTTCCAGTGGTTTATGGTTCGTGAGGTCCGTCGAGATATGTGTGTCTTTGACGGAATATACGTTGCTGGGCCCGGACAAAAATCCATTTAAAGCATTAAAGGTGTACTTGTACCAGCAGCTAGGACGTTGAATTTGACATCATCGTGTAAATCTCAAAGCGCACTTTCCGATGGTATATGGATCATGAGGGTCCATAGTCGTATGCGTGAGCTAGACTGGTTACAAGTTGCTGGGCCAGCATAAAAATTCATTTAAAGCATTTAAAGTGCCCTTGTACCACCAGTTAGGACGTTGAATTTGTCACTATCGTGTAGATCTCGAAGCTCACTTTCCGATGGTGTATGACTCGTGAGGGTCCATAGTCGTATGCGTGACCTAGACTGGTTACAAGTTGCTGGGCCAGCATAAAAATTCATTTAAAGCATTGAAAGTGCCATTGTACCACCATCTAGGACGTTGAATTTGACACCATCGTAAAGTTCTCGAAGCGCGCTTTCCAATGGTATATGGCTCGTAAGGGTCCGTCGACGTATGCGTGTCCTTGACTGGTTACAAATTGTTGGGCCCGCATAAAATTTCCGTTAAAGCTTTGAAAGTGCCCTTGTACCACCAGTTAAGACGTTGAATTTGACACCATCGTAAAGATCTCGAAGCGCACTTTCCGATAATATATAACACAAGAGTACTTGTTCATGAATTCTATCGATAAACGTCTTTAGTTACAAAACCGATATAAAACATTTGAATGCTCGTAAAAATGTTGTACTCCGTTTTTGTGACTTATGCTTGAACCTATGTGCTGTCCAAATCTATATGCAATTCACGTCATCAATAAAAAGTTACTATATGCCGACGTCACAGGCAGTGATGTCGGATTGTTCTAACGCTTGTAAACAAAAGATCTAACCTCAAATTTTCACATCCATAAACAATGCTAAAGTTTCGATACAAATTATTAGTCGATATACAGACAATCCGTTACTGCAAATTGTAGCTGTTGCTGTGTTAACTGTAATTTGATTTTAATAAGTGCGTAGTGTGGATTTCCCGATGTGTTATTTGCACTTGTTGTTTACATGCCAAAGAAAGATTAATACAATTCATTAGTTCAAGGTACGTAGGTCCTAATCATTGTAAAACATAATACAATAATCGAATTGATGTTTAGGGAGACGAGTTACTTTCGGGGTGATGGGCTGTCTTGTATTCATGCAATTATAGTAGAACCTCAATCGTCACCTTTGATAAACCAGAACATGTAAGTACAAATCAATATTATTGATAATAATTGACACTTTTATCGCTAACTCGAGCGACTGCTTCTCCTACCGACAAACATTGCAATGCATTTTGTTTCAGGTTGATCCTATGTAGAGGTTAAAGCCATCAGATCTTCACTTGTTACAAACTGAAGTCTTGCAACATGCAGAAAGTTCACGAATGCATAGTGAATTAATGTAACACGAAAGCAAGACACCTCAGCGAGTAATAATTACACACGTTAATTAACCAGAGCATGGAAAAGAAATGAAATACATAATGGCTGACGACAATCGAGAATCATTGATAATCGCTTGTTAGATTACATATTGCGTTCCTGAATAAGTGTACTGTGCTTTTGCAGCGACAATGTTAGACGTATGTACACAGGAAGCTCACATTTACAGTACAAAAACAAGATAACGTGTACCACTGAACGTTATATAACTAATATAAAGCAGTACATCTTTGAATGGTCATGCATGGTCTTTTATAATAATTCATGTAATACTAAAACTCCATGTAACTTGTTTACATGTGTATTATTCCAAACATATGCATGCAGGTTATTTGTAAACAGAATCAGACTAATGACGATTAGGAACAGCAGAATAAAGTGTTATTGTACAATTTGTATCAGTTTTATTATAAGTACAATTACATGTATCAATTATATAACTACCAAAATATATCAAAATTAAACCAATATCGTAAATTTTGCCTCAGGTACAAACCCATTTACTGTTCCTGTATGTACTATGATAATATACATACAAAGTAACCGACACATTAGAATAATCACTACAATATGTTTCTAAATTACCTTTTCCATCCTTTCCACCTTTTTACAGTATTATGTTAACACGACTTGATCGTGGAACTCTTTTTGAAAGATCCACGTTTCGTTTAAATACACACATATTGCCCCATATTCTTGTAAAAGTCATAGCGATATGATGCAATTCAAATATTGTTCTATGATTACAGTCTTTCTTCCACTTAAACCGCAAGTTATTGTTATGTATTTATATTAATAATACAAATATCTTGCTAAAATTATATTGGTTATTATATTTTTCATTTTTACACACACAAAATATAACCTTGATCGGCTCCTAGTTGGTATTACAGCTCCCTTCCTATTATAATACACTACAGTTATCTAGGATTTTTGCCAAGCTGCTTCGACCTCCATCGTAAAAATCTTTGTCTCTCAGTTTTGTCAATAACGAGTTCGGCGTTACATTCATCCCTATACACAATAAGATACGATAACACCACTATTACAAGTTATTACATCAACTTACATTCGGAATACACCTCATAAAATAATAACTTAACTCGTAGTCTGCATTTGGTTGCAGGGTCAATGGTAACTGCACTTGCTGCACGTGGCTTACATGTAGTAGCTGTGGACGCGCTACATACCTTTTGAACTGCATTTAATGGCAGTAATTGACCACCTTCTTGCCGTTTCTTCTCAACATGTGTTACTAAATTAAATCTCTTTGCCCATATTTCGCGGTGGTTCCCTGCACATACTAAGGCGCAACACGTGCTTTAGAATGGGCATAAAATATTTGGCAGCGTCGCATTTCTGATATATTTCTTGTACGCATACGCCGCAAAATAGACATTCGGACGCGAAGCATGTTATCAACGTGTTAGATAAAGATAGCAACATACAGATATGTCGAAGAATGTAACTTACGCAGATATCGGTAGCGGTCGGATAGAGGGCTTTGTATTACCAATTACTTTTTAAATTATCGTACCATTTTTACACGGAACTATTAGGAAATTTCATATTACGGTTTTGGTAGACAATTGATGACGTGAATTGCATATAGATTTGGACAGGCCGTACGTTGTAGTACTCGTTGAGAGCTTTCAAACGGCATATAGTTCATTGCTATATTCAGTTGGGCCCAGCTCCTTATAAAAACCCGTAAGGTCCTTTCATCATTAATAAAGTGGTCAAAACAAAAACGTTACACATAATATCCTAAGCTTTCGACTAAACTAAACGAGCTTCTTCGCACAGGGCCGGGAGCTATTTAATTGTAATGACCGACGTTCGGTAACAATTAGACGTGCGAATTTATGTTGTCGTAGGAATATTCTGGAATATTGTTCGTTTGATCGAAGAGAACCTTTTTTTATCGGGGACCGCCGCAGGTTTTAAAATTGATAAGAAATTATTTTTCTCCCGAGAGATTTGCCATAACTTCCTGAACACCCTGTACGCGCAAGATTTTTCCGCGGATCTTCTTTAATCGTCGAGATGCCAACAATTTGTTTATAAAACGTTTCCGATTGAGGCGTTAAAAAGATCCGAAAATCCACCTTGGCAAATTTTAAAAATTTACCTCTCCAATTTACTAATTTAACAATTGATATCGCAAGGAAATCTATTCTATTTTTAATTTGAACTCCCCCCCGAGCCTCCGCGTAATGCCCTTCGTAATCTGAACATACGTCATATTATTATATACGACGCGATGGTTCGGCGAGCAAATTGTTGTTTAATTAGTTAACAACGTTCGCAAAACAAAACCCTAATCTACGTCGTTATTAATCCGTTTTTGCTGCCGTAAAGCGTTCCTTTATCATTTCAGAACCGTATTTCATGAACAGAACGGGATCGAGACGTTTTTGCCCGACAACTGTAAGGTAGGTAATAAGTGTTTATTTTCGAAGCGCCCCACCTCCTCCTCCCAAAGTCCGGACATAATCTTCCCGCGGTTTTTACGCGATCGGCGAGATAAGACCCGAGGAAAACTTTATTCCGGCCCCAACGGCAACGGTCAGAATATCGAGTTATCCGGGTCGACCGAGATTCCGCCGCAAACCGAGACCGTCAAATACGTGCAAATATAGTTTTCCCATTGCAAGCCGAAGTCCCCGGAGATCGGGCCTGGCCACATGCGAACGTTATGGTTCCCCGGCGGTTAGCGTATTCTGACGATGGTTGTTGCGTTTGCAAATTCTAATTTTAATTAAAGCCCGAGGGTCGCCCGACGTTATTGATAGATAGGTCCGCGATAAGTTATGACCGGCACCTGTGGCATAATCTTCTCGTTTATAACGCTCCTCCGGAAGCTACCGCGGACTTCGCGTCGAAGTTCTCGAGTTGACGCTGAAGTATGGGAGAAATATATTAGGATCGAGAAAGTCTACGTTGCTTTTAGAAACAGTATAAATGACGGTATTGGGGCCGTCCGAAAGTTTTCGCGACGAAATGCGAACTTCCGGAATGTCTATTAATAAGGGGGCCTCAATTATATAGACCGATCGAGTTTATAGAGCTCCTCCGAACTTATGGGCACCGTTTTAAGTTTGGGGAATGGATTGTTCGAGATGGGTTGGGGGAGGGAGGAGAAGGGAGACAGACTGGGCGATTCCGGGATTAGTTAAATGGGTCGGATAACTAGAAACGGAGCTCCTAATAAAGAACAAAATAGGTAACGCGCGCGCTGAATAATCGAAATCTACAAGGTTTAATGTGGAGAGATCGTTTTAAAAACGAGATCCGCAATAAAGAGGCCTACGCGGCGGGCGGAAGAATAAAAGGGCGAACGAAATTTATTTAAGCGGGCTACTTTGTCGCGCTTTCAAAAGGAATTGAAGTGGACGATGAAAGGCATGTCGAAACAAATAGCTTTTATTTTTTTTGACGTATTGGAGATATTACGCGCGCCCCCGTTCGTGTTTAGGCGAAGTGTGCCGGTAAACATTTTCGGCTCGAATAAAAGCTTTTGAGGATTCGATGTCTTTCGTTGTACCCATCTGCCTGTTTGACGAAGGAAAATCTAACTTTATAAACCTGAGCGTTAAAATAAATGTTGTGGACTTTGCGGTCAAAACATTTTTTAACAAACGGATCGCCGTACGAACGGTGAATATTTTACATGGAAAAAACTTTTCGCTCGATTTTTGTAGGTATAGCTCATCCAAACCTTTATGATATTCACGTCATCAATAAAAGGTTTGCTAGATGATGACGTTTCACATAGTGCTGTCACCTCGTACCTCGTATTTTGACAGTTCTAATAAATTGTAGTCTTTCTTTATACAATCTAATATGTGCGCAAGTAAATCATGTATAGAACCAGACATGGCAGTAATTGTGCTCGAGCCCTTCGCACTCAAAAAGACGGTTCAACCTCGCACGTAACTCGTGTGCAACTCGTACCACCAAAACATTTTTAATTTGTTAAGACAGGCAAATGGTTGTGCTCGCGCCCTTGGGTGCTTCTCGCTCCCAACCCGACCCAACTTCGTACCTAACTCGTGTGCAACTCGTACCATCAAAAGATTTTTAATTTGTTAATCTCGTAGAACGCATGCGACTCGAAGGCCAAAACTACGTATTTTTAAGTAGACATTGTTTTGTCAACATAGGTCTTATTTAAAATAATAATGAAATTTGAATATTCTAAAGTTAGACACGAAAATTATTTTCTAAATTGAGAAGTTTGCTTTATTATGTTCATGCCATATTGTTCAAAAATTCCTTAATTGAATAATACATAATATATAGGTACTTACAGGGTGCGTCCAAGAAATTTCCGGAATTATTTTTTACCGCCCAAGCGAAGCGCGAGCGGGCGGCCGCTCCTGTCGGGATTGGTGGTGGGGGGTTCTCAGGCAACAGGGAAAAAATATTCAGTTGCCTCCGAACCGCCGGAGAGTGTGGATTGCTTGTACAGTGAGACCCTGTTTGCGTGACGCGTCACGACTCACGATGCAGCGAAATGTTGAACAGAGTGTGAACATCAAGTTTTGCGTTAAACTTGGAAAGACTGCTGGTAAAACTTTACAAATACTTCGGACAGCTTACGGGAACGAAGCAATGAAGCAATCAAGTGTGTACGAGTGGTCCCGAGCAGGACGACCGAGTTCAGCGACAGCCGATGAAAATGTGGACCGAGTGCGAACCTTGTTGAACTCTGACCGTCGGTTAGGCGTGCGATTGATTGCTCAAGAGTTAAATCTTTCCAAATCCAGTGTGCACACCATCATTAGTGATCATTTGAACATGCGAAAAGTCTGTGCAAAGTTGGTACCCAAGGTGTTAAGCCACACATGCCTTCTCGTGCTGAGTTATTGATCAAGTACGGTGTGACAATGCTTCCCCAACCAACCCCCCTATAGTCCGGATGTGGCTCCAAGCGACTTCTACCTGCCCCTAAGCTGAAAAGAACCCTCAAGGAAACTCATTTTGGGACCACCGATGCGGTTCAAAAGGCTGTAACGAATCAACTCAACAGCATGTCAGAAAACGACTTCAAGGGCGCGTATGAAGATTGGAAAACTCGGTGGCAGAGGTGCTACGATGCCGATGGGGACTACTTTGAAGAATTTTGAAAGTTGTACGCTTTATTTGCAATAAATCGTGTTTTATAGCCTCATTCCGGAAACTTCTTGGACGCACCCTGTATATCAAGAAACTAATAGACATCGAATCAAAATTAATTTTTTTGCATACCACGAGCCTGAAAGCCTCATTGCTGCTTTAAATTTGTCGTGATTTTGAAATAGTTTAATTTTGAGGAGTATAATATGTAAAATATAATTTAGAACTAACCACTCAACTGCATATCACGGGTCTCGTGGACTCTTTGTTATATTTTCATAAAAGCTGGTGCTTCTTCCAAAACTAAAAATGCACCAATAAAAAATTAAAAATATCTTATAATATAAAAGGGAGATCAAAAAATATAATTTTGACTCAAGTTTAAAGTACCTGAAGGTTTGAAAGTGTCGAAAAATGTTACTTAAAAAAGTTGTTCAAAATGAAAAATTATAGAGAAATACGAAGTCACAACCAATTTAGTTTAATTTTATTCTTTTCAGTAATTTTTTCAATAGTGCCTTGAAAAATAATGTTGATAATAATAATTCATGAATGTCATTCTTTTACCTTAGGTACACTCAACAATATGAAAATATCTTAAGTTATTTAACATTAATATCAATTTCATATATACATAAACTGAAAAAATTCTTCGATTTTATTATGAAAATATTAAAATTTTGGACATACGAGAGAAATTAAAAAAAACGGAAATTAATAAATGTGTCTGTAACGAAAAGAACGATTTGGAAGAATATTATAAGCAAATTTTTAGTCGTTTTATTCTACCGACGATAAATCCAAACGGGTTTGAAATATACGGATAAACTGTTCGAGTTTTAATAATTTTAATTTAAAACTATTCGAATTTATGGTAGGTATAATTACAAAAAAACGTTAATATATAATTTGAATTAAAAAAAAAACATATGTAAATCACATTACAGATTCATATTCAGTAAAATTTGCTAAAGAAACAAAACATTTCCTTTCGAGTCATTAACATAACGACCAAAACAAATTTTCTTGGTCGTTCTGCAATTATACGAATATTTTAGAAACAACTAATCACTTATTAATAAGAAACATGGTTATTAACGTTTAACGTGATGCACGGACGATTATAATTAATCCTTTCGATGGTTACGATCGATCACTTACACTCAAATTTAAAGCTTATAGTTAACCCCTGCTCTTATAGAAATGATAAAGATACAATTTTTTGGCCGATATTAATAATCTTCTTTAAAATTATGGTGATAAGCCAATATACGCAAAACTTCGAACAATTAACAAACGCCAATTCCAACTCTGATTAGCCATCTTCGAGAATTTCACAAAAGATGGAAACAGTCAACAGCTTTCCTATTCTTTCCGGGTTACACCGGAAATGGACACCAACTTTCCTATTTTAAATGGAATTTGTATTATCGATTTGTATCCCGAGACAATTGTACGACTTTTTGTTTCAATAAACATTGCCTCTAAAATTAGCCCAATTGCAATTACTTCTCGATTAGGTAATGTCGAAGTATCGCTACACGAATTCTTCGCTAAAATCGTAAGTTACGAGTCAAAATTGTAGCAAACAATAATTACATTTAAATATCACTTTTATTGCCTCGGATGGATGGCGCCGAAACATCTTAAATTAAGTCGACTTATTGTTACCGAAGAAAGCTGTTCCAATTTTATAACCTGTCCGTGAGCTTATACAGAAATACGTGCGTTTCAGTTCGTCATTAATTACCATCCAAAATAGACACCTATTAACGAAACTACATCTGTTGTCTTCGAGGATACGTTAACCTACAAACAGGCTGTCCGGTGTAAGAACTGTCATAGCTAGTAAAACGACTTGTTACCAACGTGAAACAAAATTTATTTATCTCGAACAGTAAAAATCGGGTATGTTGCGAGTAATTCATATTTGCGACGACGTAAATATCGATATATTTACTTATTTTTTTTAACTCGTTGGAGGTTCCTCGTTGCTAAAACGGCTTAGATCGAATACGTATTCGCGTTCGATAGTAGAATTAGCATATTATTATAGTGTAATATGTCACTTTCCAAACTTTAAACCGAATTATAAAAAAACAATCTAGCAACTTTTTGTTGATGACGTGAACATCATATAGGTTTGGATAAGCTATACGTCTTAATTTGTTGTTGTAGATTTTACTGTTGTTTTTCCAGTGAAAGGTCATTCAGAACATCCGTTTTGCGTCGTTGAACAATTACCTAATTGTAAGACTGTATTCCGCTTTGAGACATAAAAGTCCGCATTTGCCCCATTTGGGTTTATTAGTTTTTGTTGCGCTTGATAGACAAATTCTACAAATTGAGATTAGACTATCTGAGAACGTATAAAATCGGAAATACATTTAAACGTGTGTTTTTTTTTATTTCTGTACAGTTTTCGATGTGAGTTTGAAATGTTCGTGTTTTGCCAGGTGCACGAACTCGACGAAACAACTATCGGCGCAAATTCTGAAAATAAACTGAATAATTTGCGCGCATATTTTCATTATTTACAAAGATATTCACGCTGGCGAAACAAACGATTAGTGAAATTTTTAAATTAACTAGTCGCGTTTTTTTAATTATTTTTGCTTACTAATAATTTGCGCCACGCCGATTTTCATTTTCAAATTTTCGTCACTTTCGGATATATTCGCGATTAACTCATTGTTTCGTCAATTTCTTTTTGCGCCGACGAAATAAAGTTGAATTTTTCAAATTTTTTCTTTTAGCAATATTTTGCGCCCATTTACGCTCAAATTTCATTTCCAAACGAAATAAAATGTTTTCTGTAGACCTTCTTCTCGTATCTCGATAATCGAAACGTTTAAATTTAGAGATATTGGCAAATAAAGGTTTTGCCAGATACCTATGTGTATCTACAGTGTGTTTCACTTTCAATGAAGACACCCGAATAACTTTTTTATTTTTAAAGCAATCAATATAAAATATTTAAAGGTTATTTAGTCCATTAAGAGGCATTTTTCTATGGCAATGGAATTTTCTGCCAACTGTGATCCAAATAAAAACTAGCGTTTCAAGTAAAGTCGTATTGGCGATTAAGATAGAACAAAAAATTGTTGCAAATCACAAAAAATGCCCAAATACGAAGTTTTGATGAAAAATTTTCATTTTTGTAATTTTTCAACATCTGTTTCACTTTCGATGAAAACACCTTAAAAATGAAAAATGCATTTGTCTGCGGGGAAACTTTAGTTGAAAAAGACCGCATTTAAAATTTTGTTCGTTAACCTGCGTTGTCTAATCTGCTTATTATTGAATTAACTGAATAAAAATGTTGAAAAATTACAAAAATGACAATTTTCCGACGAAACTTCGTATTTGGGCATTTTTTGTGATTTGCAACAATTATTTGTTCTATCTTAATCGCTAATATGACTTTGCTTGAAACATTAGTTTTTATTTTGATCACAGTCGACTAGGTTTTGACGGACTAAATAACCTGTAAAAATTTTATATTAATTGCTCCAAAAATAAAAAAGTTATTCGGGGTGTCTTCGTTGAAAGTGAAACACAGTGTATGTTATATACATAATGTATGTTGGAAAAGTGCTGCAAGGTTTCCGAATAGTAATGAAATAATACGCATGTGTTTTCCTGCTTAATTAAGCTCCAATTTACACCGTTAGCTCAACCCTTCGGCGAGATATTGTTAAAAGTCGTTATTTTTTATCTATTTTCATAGTATTAATGAAATTATATGTTAATCGCGAATATCTCCGAAAGTAATGAAAATTGGGGCGCTAGTAGGCGCAAATTGGGCGCAAATTATTTAGTTTATTTTCAAAATTTGCGCCGATAGTTGTTTCGCTGAGTTCGCGCACCTTGTTTCGGCACTATTTCGATAGTTCCGGCCGTCGCGGATCTAGTGCAGACCTTAAGAAATTAAATACCAAAAAAATCGCGTAATTTCTTTCTCTACGGCAGACACGAGTTTGACGATCTTTTTTTTCTAGACGTTTCTGCGAGTACTCCGGAGATTCGCCTTTTAGCCGAGGGGTGTCATAAAAGATCGCGACAAATATGGAACTGAAATTGTTTCGGTTTGTTCGGTTGTAGTCGAAATTCGAATTGTTCGTGTACTGTATGTCCAACAGGTTTTGTCGCACCGGTATAAAGACGTGAGAAGTCGAATTTTGATTCGATATTTTGTGTGGGCGGATTTGCTGGTGTCGATAGATTTGTTTCGAGTTTGCGAACGGTCCAGGATGTACAGGGTGCGTTTACAAAATTTCGATTGAATCGTGTACTAAGCTTACCGCGTTATACCTGATTTTAGTTGGCCCAACAGGGACTCGGGAGGTTCTGTTGAAATTTTGTCGTTAGAAGGGCTTTTAGCATTCTAACACATTCTAACGTGCAAATTATAACGTTCTAAGAACTTCTAAATCGTAGCTTTTGGTCGATCGAATATCGGAATTAGTTTTAAACGATGTGAAAGTACCGATTACAACAATCTAAAGGCACGTCTTAAAACCGTTATCGAACAATAACCAAACAAATTTATTATAACAATTATTCGTCGAAGGACAATTAATTTTTAATTAAACCATTACACAAATGCGACTGCGAAGAACTCCTCAGAACCGATCGAATAAATCCGCTCTCGCATCCTAAACGTTGGAGGTGCGTGAAGTTAGCACGTCATTAAAAGCACTAACGAAAAAAATTGTGCCAATCGTTTGTGCTTTGTTTGTGCACGATATAAAAATTTTGCACGACACGCCGTTTTCGAGTTATTCAAAAATCAAAATAAAAAATCATTTGAAAGCACAAACAAAAACAATTGTAGCAATCATTAGTGCTTCGTTTGTGCACGATACAAAATTTTTGCACGACACGCCGTTTTCGAGTTATTCAAAAATCAAAATGAAAAATCATTTGAAAACACAAACGAAAACAATTATGAAATCGTTAGTGGTTTGTTTATGAACGTTTCTGAACATTGTAAAATTTTATTCAAGTTTTCAAAAATTAAAACCTGATGCTTAACACGTTGTCGTTGAAGATACATACAATCAAAAACAATATTACAGCATTCATTAGTTGGTATCTAAATACTTCTTGGAATATTTGTAACTATCGGGAATTTTATAATCAGCACGTCAAAAAATATTAACTATTTATACAAGGTCGTTCAAGTTATGTAAACGTACTCTTCTACGCAACTAAACGTGGCGGTTGCAAAAAAAGAACAAGTTAAATTTTCGAGTAGACAGATTAAATGAATTCAAAAACAGAATGAAACACCCGAAAAGTCGACTATTAATCGACCCCACTTTCCATTTAACACCTCCTAAACCGTCGAGTAAATAGATTTCGTAAAAACTGTATTCCGCATAAAATTTTGAAAAGGTTCACATTTTAAGCTCCTAAAAACGCTGTTTGTTCAAACAAATAATTTCGCCGGGAATAACCCTGGTCGGGACGACGCAAACATTGACATTACGTTCTCATTTTCTATGGAAATTGAGCTTCGAAATACTTTTAAAGTCGAATAGGCCATCCGGCATTCCTTGTTTTCTTTACACAAAAGCGTCGACGCCCCGCCGAAAAACGGGATCGCTTCAAAATTCGATCGAACGTGCCCGATAACGTCGCATTAATGAAGCGTAAAAAAAAATAATCGCTCTCGGCAATCTTTCGGTTATCAATTTTTGCCGCGCCTTTGCGCGCACAAACGATTTTAATTGTTTTACCGGTTTATTATTTTTAGTTTTGAACGCGTTAGTCCGGCGACGCTTTACGAAAACGTGCAACGCGACGTTATCGGTATTTAAACGAAAAACGACTTCCTTTTTTTTCGGATTTTTAAAACTATCGACGTGCAACTTATCTTTTAGCGGGGGCGCGGGGAAAAGGTAAATTAGGAAAGAAACAAATCGATCGCGATCGAACGAAAGCGTCTGCATCACGTAATGCTCGTAAACTTTTGTTTAGTACGCGCAAGTTGGCGGTGAATATTTTATGGGCCACGTGAATAATCAAAGCGCACACAGACGTTAATTAATATTATTTTGTTAATATACGTGGCGCGTCCACGAAGTAGTCGAATTTTAAAGTGTGCGACAACGCGTTGCGCATTTGTTATTTCTAAACATATTGCAATACATTATCGTTGCTTACTGTGTACAGTTGTCCGCAAAAATAATGCGCGAGCTCGAGACGATCGACGGTCACGACACAATTTATTGTTTTAACGAAGATGTCCGTACAAAATATTTAACTACAATTCTTTTATAAATAGCTAGATAATTCGCGTTCCGTTTAGTTTGTTTGATTTATATTTTTAAAAATCCGCTTCCGATCGTTACTGTATATCCACGATGTTTTCGTACAGTTCAAATTAAGCCGACGACTTAATATTTTTCTTTCCACAAATGCTGTCTCATCATCTTATCAACTTAATTGTGATCGATATACCTCGAGGTAGGTATTTCAAATGTCAAGTATTAATTTAAAAGAGATAACATTTTTCGTTTGGGCCTTCTTATCCTCGTAATTCCGCGTCATTTTTCTCGAGGAAAAAAGAGTCGGGCGCGTTTTTTATGAACGTTTCAATCCCGCAAAATTCGGAGACTTGCGACCGGGCTGAGAAAAAGAGAAAACGCCGACCATCCCCTTGTCCATAAATCACATTAAATTAGCGCGTATATGTTATTACCGGCTGTGTTTTTATAAATTACGGATCTCATATACGGCGACGGCAGTTTTTGTATTATTTATTATGAATTTTGGCGCAATAACACGCCATATTTGTCAACTGCGGTTGTCGCATTCGTGATTAACTTGAAAAATTTAAAGTGAGTGGCGTTTAAAACTGTATATATATATATTCACTCCATACACGCCATTTTGAACTATCGTCCTACGCACTAAACCGTATTTTAAAGCCAAAGACTTTTCCACCACGAATTTATTATAAACGCCCGAAAGTCATTAACATAAGATTTATATAAGTACAATACGTACAAGCTGTCACGTGTGCCGTTGCTTTAAGAATAAGCAATAATTTAACCCCGAGCCGTTTAGCGTCCCGACCGTATCGACTCGACGGCGTCCTTAATTTTTCGAACGCACCGTATAAGATTATTCATGTATCAAATTAAATTTAAATTTTCGAACAATTGGCCTACTTCAATTTTGTTGCTATCGGCGTTTCGACGATATAATTAAAATAATTAGAAACTCGAAACTTTTGTTAATTCCCTAATTATCGCGATTTAATTAAATTTCAGTTTGTTTCGAGTTGCCTGAACTTTTTCGCGTTACCTCTTGCAAACGGACGCACATTCGAATTACCTAATTTATTTAGAAAATTCACTATTATTTTAATGCGGGGGAAATTAGTAAAATAAAAATGCGTTCGCGCGTAATTTCGCTGCAGTAATTACACGTCGTAACTACGTACCTAATAAACTATAGGCGACCGTGTATTTTTCTGTGTTTGTAAAAGCTACCTACGGCGTATAATAAGCACTTAACAATTCCCACATCGATTATTAATGTTTGTTCTACTTAACGAAACTGGGTAGCTTTATGTATTTTGTATTTACGGGCCCTCTCGTTCGCGTTATCCTTTTAATAAAAGTGTTAGGTAATCGTTTTAGCGTTAATTACTTTCCGCTTTACATATTGTAATTCGATGAATGTCGCGAATATAGGTACATAATTGGTTCGTCAGAGATTGCTCAAATCGTTGTCGAACGAACGATACGTTTATCACAAAAACAAGGGGAAGCTCGTGGAAAATGTGAAATATCAGACCGACGCACTATGGGGCGAACTAGCAAATATCATCTCAAAATTCAATATTGTGAAGTATGTTGTAGAAGTAAAAGAAAAATTAATTATAAATCATTGAAATCTATATTTTTTTGATCTGTGATTATATTTGCTGTAGGTCTTTCTGTTAATTTGTTATAAAACCACAAAGTTGAACATTTACAAACAACAGATCTATTGCTACATTTTACGCGAAACTTTGAACTCCTATTATAATGTGTTAAAGGTTGAATCTAGATATTATTTTTATTTTATTATCTTAAAAGAATATCTATTTACTATGTAAAGGTCTAATTTGGGTTCTTTATATTTAATAACTGTTTCAAATTAAATTGAGAAGCACAACGATTTAATTGCCTACAATTATAAACTTGCATTAGACATTTAATAACTAGCGCTTTTTGCCGATGTCTAGAAATTGCGATTTTTATATTCGTCGAAGTGTCTACTTTAAGAATCGGCAATAAAATCTTGCACCAAATTGCACCTTTTTAAAATATTAGGTTTGTAACAGAGCACTGCGTAATAAAATTTCAATAAGAACAATTAACTTCGAAAAATATTATTTAATCTGTGGTCGTGATGAGATTATAATTTGTATATTTGTCAATATTTCGCACAGGTTTCTTTTTATATTTATCGTATATTTAACATATAGAGGGTTGGGCAAAATGAGTGGAACTCCAAATTTCTGGCTTTATTATGAGCTGGACTGAAAACTGACCTTAAGAAAAGTTTTTGTATATTTTATGTAATATTTAATGACCTTTAGAGATTTTCGTTATCTGTCATACTTTTCAAGCTATGATATCATTGGACGTTCAAAAAAATGCCAAACTTATCCGAAAAATATTAATATCTTAGTAAATTTAAATACCAACCTACATTTTTCTCAATTCTATTGCATTGTACGTTCAAAGTTAGGGTCAGCTTGTATTTACTTCCCTATATCTAAATGTCATAGTTTTAGAGTTATCTTGGAAAATGTATTAACTCCCTCGAAATTTTATTTCATCCGGTATTATTTTGTTAAGTTAATGATTTATAATAAAAAATACTTACCTAAAATGTTAAATTTGTACATGCATAAATGTCTTTAAAATGTGGTTATTTGTAATACCCTGCGCAGCTATCATTTTTTTTTTTAACAAAACATGAAATAATTCCAAACGGTCTAATTCTAGAGGCAATATTTATTGGAACAAAAAGTCGTACGATTATCTCGGAAATACAAATCAATAATAAAAATGAGGGTGTTGTTCCATTTAAAATAATAGCCGATGATATCATAACTTGAAAAATACGACATAACGAAAATCTCTAAACGTCATTAAATATTAAATAAAATATACAAAAACTGTTTTTAAGGTCAGTTTTCAGTCCAGCTCATAATAAAATCAGAAATTGGATATTCCGCTCATTTTGCCCAACCCCGTATAAAAAAATTCAAATTCAATTTAGATAGGTACATAATAATATCACTAGTAGATATACCGTTAAGTACTACTGTCAAACAATTGTCTGTGCAATATAATTTCAAAATGAAAGAAAATTTAAATAGTGATTATTAAGAGAGCATTTTCCCTACGCTTATTGTTATATTTCTAATGTAATATTTAATAAACTCCGTATAAATTATAAAACTACATTTATTCAGTAGCATACATTCCAAATTTCACTTCGATATACGTTTTACTGTTAAAGTTATTAAATTTTGAGATGATATGTGCCTGTTCGCCCCATAGTGCGGCGCCCCCTCGAGTTGAAGAGTAAAAAACAATTTTTTTAAATAAAATTACGTACGTAATAAATTAAGATCTTTACAATTGTCTAATAGGTCTTTTGATATCACCTCGGGAGAACCACGGCGCGCTTCCCCTGACCTCTTTAACCCCAAAATATTTTAGAGGTGTAAGTTTTTAAATTATTAAGGTCACTTTCAGACGTTTTAGGATAAAATCTTGATTAATTTCGACAGAGCGAACCATATATACGAGAAAATCATGTGCGAAGAGAATTTTTTTTTTGATCACCGACCATCAGATGTGTTTTCAGATTGAGAAATTGTGAAAAGAATTTAACGGGGACACTTGGGGCCTTTCATGACATTTACTTTTGTAGTTCACAGAGGTCAACTACAAAGGATTTTATTCTATTTATGTACCCACCTACTATTTGTAATGCTAACGATTTTATATGGTTAAATAGTTAAATCTCGTCGGGAGAACCGGGGTGCGCTACCCCTAACCTTTCTCGCCACAAAATATTTCACGAGGTTTAAGTTTTTAAATTATTAAGGTCATTTTCGGATTTTCCAGACATCTTAGGATGAAAAAGGTACTCGTCTTATTTAATTTCGAAAATTACACTTGAATAATATCTAATTAACGATAATATCAATGACGTTTTGGTAGAACAGCGTAGGTAACTATAAGCAAATACCTCGTGGAAACCGCGTACGATGTAGTCACTGGCCACCAAACAGTCCCAATTTAACGCCTCTAGATTGCTTACCTGTTCGCCCCATAGTGCGACGTTGACATTTAAATATTTTCCAGTAACTTATCCAGGTACGCGATCCTAATTAAAACCCTTTTATACAAGGTGTATTTTTGATTATTTCGGTTGTGAGTTGGGCTAAAAATTGGAATGCGTGCAATGTACGCTCACATGTTGCCCGCTTATCCAAAAATTTTATTATTAAAACAAAAATTTATTACTTGGACACCTATTCTCGAATTGTTCGCTTACAAAACGTACGCGAAAATTACGTCATAACAATGGGAAAAGTGATCGAGACGGTTGACTACTTAAATGGAACACCCTGTATATTTTTTAATATTCACTGTCAGATAGAGCTTTTAATTGCAAGTTCAAAAACGCTCAATTTTGTACATTTTACATTTTTAAATATCTATTATGTTTTTCTAGATACGAAGAAGATTAAAATTTATAATTGAAAGGGTTAAAACTGAAACCACCGTAATAGTTCAGTAATAGTTGTGTAATAGTTCACGTTCAGATAATGATTCAATTACAGCTGAATTGAGTTTTAATGATGATAGACAAAAATTCGGCAGCCGGTAATATAAATTTACGATACAGTAAAACCTCGATTATCGGAATTAATGGGGGGGAGGGGACTGGGCTCGTTTCAGGTAACCGATATATCCGACCAAATCCGACCGACCGACTTGTGCGTTAGAGAATCACAATTAAAATAATCCCAATCGCAGGTATACCTGCAAAAATTTTTCAATAAATATTCGAACTTAGCCTTAAAAGGCACACGAGACAGGCCAAAATAGACGGACGTTGCAGGTACATACTGTGAAGGCCTGCGATGGAGTCGTGCAAAGTAATTTTTATTAAAATAACAGCAGTCGTTGTTTGTGTTTCCATGTTTTCAATCGATCCTGTTTATCGTTTTGAATTTATTTCACCCGGATAACAAAAAATATTTTTATTAAAATGTTAATCCGTGCGGAATTTCATTTACTACCTAAAATTTAATTTATGCAATGAAGCGTAAATAAATGTTAATGTTGTTTTTAGTAAACAATTTACAGCTCCTCCAACATAATATACATATTTGTATGCGTATATTTGTATATGTCCTCCGCTGCCGCGGGTAAGGTTATAATTAAATCCCCCTCTAATCAACGGCTATAGCGAGAAGGCGGTCATTAATTCCCGAAAAGGAAATTAAGTGCAATATTTCTTGACCTGTATTATTTTCAAGCTTGCTATTTTGCACACACAAAGACAAAAGATTATCTATAGCTCATCCAAACCTGTATGATATTCACGTCATCAATACAAGGTTACTAGATGGTGACGTTTCACGCGGTGCTGTCACCTCGTACCTCGTATTTTGACAGTTCTAATAAATTTTAGTCTTTCTTTATACCATTTAATATGAGCGAAAGTAAATCATCTATAGAATATGTCACTTTCCAAATTTTAAACTGAATTACAAATAAACAATCTAGTAACTTTTTGTTGATGACGTGGAACATCATATAGGTTTGGATAAGCTATATGTATGAATTTATACGTAACAAATTGTTCGTCTATTGATGCTCGCTTATTATTTGTCTTCAGTTGTATCTTCATTTTCGGATAATTGTGTTTTGTTGATGTGTAAATGAACGCTCCCCAACCAATACCATCATTGATTGATAACGATGAACATTCGGTCGAGTTTACGAAAATATCATCTACGTACAGTCTATCTCAATTTAAATGTCACTCGAATGCCTTTACAAATGCTTGCGAATTAACAGTAAAACATATGATTTTTTTAGATCTTTAAATTATACAATAGTTGTTGCCCTTTACGCCAATACGCCATCTTTAGTCTTTTAACGTGACTAATCGAGTTACTAGAGAGCGGCACCGGTGTCGTTTAAATTGCGATCGACTGTACAGTTGAATGCAAACTACAGTACAAAGCGACCCTTACCGACTCGGGCGGGGCGTCATTAAATTTAAGGACCCGCTGTACTAGTGCAATCTTTACGAATTACCTTCATGTAGACGTCAAAAAGTTTAGCCAGAAAATAAAATAGAAAGTTCCACCGAAAATTATTGAAAGCGTTCGCGTCGATTACAGTAAACGCGCGATCGATCGAGAAAACTTTCTCCATTATTGTTTGACAAAAATTCGGGCGACGCTTAAATTTCGCCAAAATATTCAGTCGCAATCTTCTAATTTGTTGTGGGCGGATGGGAACAATAAATTTCACGATTCCCGCGAAGGCGCGCTCGCCCGTTTATCGTTCGCAAACGGACGACCGTAAAGAGGGCCCCCATTTTCTTTAACGCCATTTGCATTCCCCACGTTCTTTCATATAAGTACAACCCGTACTTACGACATGGTGCCCTAAAATTAGGTGCGACGAAAATCATTTTCCCACGTGCTTTATTTCGGTACTAACCACTTTATTATTTTACGGTCGCGATGGTTCGGTTGAATTTGAAGTTTTGTTGCCGACATAAAATGTCGTATACGACATTTCATTGAATAGCGCTATCTGCGACAAAAAGTACAGCGGGGTCCGAAATTAATGACGCCTCGCTCGAGTCGATAAGGGTCGACTTTTTGTTTCATTTTAAGTGAGCTATATCCGTTTAAACGCCGATAACGAGCAAATAAGACAGAAAAACATTCCAGCCTTGTCTCACTTATTAGACATAAGTACATCAAGTTGGAAATGTAATTCCCTTTCGCAACGAAGCGCGCGAGACATTGTTCGTTGTTAAAGATAGAAGCAAAACTGCAATTAGAATATAAACATAGAGCATTGACCCAAGCCTTAAAACCTCGAGTCGTTAGTCAAGGCTTTACTTTAAAAGCGTGTATTTGAAACAATGTGTTTGTTTCGAGGCTTGAGTTAATGTTCCACTATGTTTGCGCTCAGCAGCGACTATTTTATGTTGCCGGAACGAAGAATTTCTCGGTAAAGAATAAAAATTGATAGGTCGATGTGTTTTAAGACAATTTCCCATGTTAAACTAATAACCAAACAGTTTTTTTGGCCTACTTCAGCTACACTAACTTACACCTCATATGCACTAGTCTAAACTCACCTCATCTACACTAACCTAAACCTACCGATTTACTTGACTGCACTAATCAATAGCGAAACACTGACTCTCTTTTCCCCCTTTCTCATTCTTCCACTTTTAAAAATGGGCGTGTCCGATGAAACGAATGTTTACCCTTCAAACAGAGCGTAATTTACGCTATCGAATTTTAGATAAAAAAGTTCACTGCTACCTATATCTAAGAACTTAATTCGAGAAATTCTCCATTCGAGCAACTGTCTGCACACCTCTTCTATATGCGTCTCGATGTCAAGCTTGAGTCGAGGCATGAGTCAATGCTCCACTATGTTTTTACCTTTAGACTAAGAACGATAATTTACCAGAGGTGACTAACTAAGTAATTTGTTGCGAATGGGAGTTACTATACGTTTCTAATGAGTTGTCTAGCTTGACGTACGTCTGATAAGTAATACAAGACAAGAACGTGTGTTTTTCTTTGTCTTTTTTGCTCGTTAAGGGCGTTTAATCCGATCCAGCTCGTTTAAAACGCAACAAACTGTGCGCCGTCTCAAAATCACGGGAGCCAACTGTACATTCGTGGAAAAAACAATTCGAACAGTAAAATTTGTCGTTCGCGGCAATCCGTTCGAAATTTCCACTTTCTAAACAACAATTCCATGCTTGCGTAGATTAATTTAATTGTGTTGCTGCGTGGTTAATCATCCGCGCGTTACAATCTACTTCGTATTTGAAATACGGCCGGTTACAGCACGTATACTACATTATGATTGATTGCATCTTTGTGCTCGGAACCCTAATCGTAAGATGAATGATGAATCGAGTTACTCGCCACATTCGGCTTTATTTTAAATTAATTGCGCACGTAATTTTTCACGAAAATGTCGCCGATAACGGACAAGAATCCTGTCCGGTCCTACTCTTTATTTATAAACAGCCGCACGCAAACTATTATCTTTTACGCATCCATTAACGCACCCCGACGTCAACCCGTTATCATTTTATTTTTTTTTTACTAAAACGCAAATTTTCGTTTATGCAAGCCGATTTGTCTTTCACGTTAACGAATTCCGCGCCACTACATACAGTGCTCGATACAGTTCATAACTTCAGATTAAAACGCGGATTCGCGTTCCTATTTATTTTTAATTAAAAACGCCGAGATCCGAAATGTATTCCGGGCTTCTCCAATGATGTTTAATTAAAAATTTACTTAATACGACTAATTAATCGAGACCGGCCTCGCGAAACTTTATCTAAGTTAGTTTTATATATGGGCGACTGCCACAAAAGTGAGCATTTTTCTTATACTATTTGTCTTCTATTTGAAATTAAACAGATAAAATAAATTTTGTATTAAAATATTCATAATAATAAAAATAATTGAAAATTATTTAAAATATCAACATCACAAAAATAAATTTTTGTGATGCATTAAAACGAATGTTTTCTCAAAACATATGATAACAAGTGAAATTATGTCAAAATTATTATTATTATTATTTCATGGGACTAACATTTACCCCCAACTGCACTTAAGCTTAAAATTTAAGTGTAAGTTGAATATGAATTATCCATGAAAACACAATGATATCCAAGAAAAATTAGGCAGTTAAATTACACTTAAATTTTAAGCATAAGCGGTGCAGTTGAGCATTGAATACACGGAATTGACAACTTATAGACGGGACCGATAACTAGATGCACGGAGATAGCAAAAACTGCAATTAGAAATTCACAAATATGTTTTATTACAAAGTAAAAAAATATGGAATAATGTTAATCGCATAATCTCTTTAAGAAACTATATAAAAGAAACAAAATTATTTAAAAAAATAATCTAAATAACATAAAGGTCAATGTCGTCGATAATATTATAGGAAAATGTCTTAATTTATCAAACCCAGAGTTTCGCCCTTTAAATTTAAGAAATTTAATTCTTTAAATAAATTTAAAATACTACCAGCTTTTCAACTTATCAAAGAAGCATTCTTATTGTTTACAAAATTAAAAAGTCGACCGTGCGCAAGCCTCGATATCGAATTTTCATGTCGCATGCCAAAAAATTCCTTTTTTTAAATTCTTCTCGAAAGAAATATATTTTTTGAAAAATAACATTTACGAGAGAAATTTGTAAGAATTTAAAAAAAAATCTCGCTTTTTTTCGATTATTCCGAAAATGGTGCGTCCTATCGAAAATTATAAAGAGACATGATCGGTGGAGAATTTCATGCCGATTCCAAAACATATTTTATATTACCGATCCGATGAGCGATAACGGAGATTAGAATTTTTATATTTTTTTGATCGGCCGTCATTTTGAAACGGCTCGGTCGATTTGGCTGGTTAACGAACTCGTCCTTCGTTTTCGTAAAAACAATATGCTGTCCAAATTTCAGCCTACTGCGATCAAAATTGCGACCGGATTCGTGTCCACAATAAATTGATTATATATATATATGACTGACCCAAAATGAATGACCTATATTTTCGTCGATCTAGGGGTCGAGATCGCAGAAAAGGCTGCAATCGCATTATTTTCTATGAAAATTCGCTAAAAAAACAAAATTTTGCAACATAAATCTAACATTAAATTAAGACCTTATAGCACAGCATTATCAAAACATTCTTTCGAAACGAAACAACGACAACAATAAGATTTTAGACATTGAAAAAAATTATAACGGAAGCTTTTTTTAATTTACCTAAAATTCATAAAAATGTCTGTAACGAAAGAAGAGATTTAAAAGATTTATCTAAACACTATTATTATTTGTGGTTGGTTTTCAATTTTGTTTTTTAATGTCAAATATTGAAGTTTTTAAATTTTATTAACCTGATGTTCTAAATGTTCGTTTATATGATTGTTCCAACCAGAGCCGAAATATATCGACGCAGTTTTTCCAAAATGGCGTAACCCACAAAAACTAAATTTTACAGGAGAGCACATTTTATGTCGTCGCGTAGCTATAAGAAGATACGTTTCGCGAAAATACAAATCGATTTTTCCGGTGGAAAAAATCGGAATGTTGTTAATAGATTTTAACAGATGGTGCCTTTTGTTTTAGTTGCATAAGATAGTCGGAATAACTCGTTTTTACAAATTGTGTGGGTTACGCCCTTTTGGCAAAACGCCGTCGATACGGTTTCGTTCGTTTCAATTGTTTATATTGGCTTACGACTGAAGTACTACTCGTAAGTTTACTGTTTGTATAGCACAATTATTTCATTTTTTTTAAGGTGAAGCACGCAAGATTACTCGCTCTTGCGGCAACCGCCCGTCAAACAGATAAAAAAAAAAGGGAAACTGTAATCTCTGTGGGTCGTCCTTTATTGAGTGAAAGAACTCGTAAAGAATTTTGGGTTTCACGTTTCGATAGATGCGGTCCTAAAATGAAAATTCTCGAGGGCCTTTCACGGAATTACGTGAGCTGGACCGGAAATGAGGCCGATATGTTAGAAAATCGCAACTAGAAAAATCGGAGGACGGACGATTACATTAAACTCTCGCAGTGTAACTTTATAATATAACACGAATGAGGGTTGGACAAGTTAACGGTTCGGATTTAATCCATCATTTGAAACAACAGATGGGGATGAACGGGGGTTGATGTTTGTTGCTGACGAACAATGGCGTCCCGGGCATCTCTATCTAAAACGTAGGACGTTAAACGTAATAAAGTGAAGTTTAACATTGCCAGCATTTTAAATGACCCATTAGGCTTAAAATGTGTGCGTAATTCAACAAGTCATCGTTTACGTACAGGGTATATTAGTGGTGGTTTCGGCCGTTCGTCGCCGATCGCCTGCGCGCCGCGCCGCCCGGATTAATCTCGCGCTTTTCTGGAAAACTCGACGTTAAACAGTCACATTTCGTTTCGGGCTTATTCGCGTTTATTAATTCCGTGTTAGAAATTTTAATTTTCGAATTAAAATGCAAAGATTCTGTTTAAAAAAAAAAAAGTGTCGCCCCTGTTAAAATTGCTATTTACCCGCCAACGGACTCGGCCTCGATTTTTCATTACGAAGTTTCGTTTCTTTTTTTTCTTTCATTAGGTAAGATATTTAGACGGAAATTATGTGCTATTTCTTTTGGAGGACGGGATGCGAAAAATTGTTTCGAACGTTTCCGTTTCGCGAGGCCAATTTTCAACGGCAAACTTCCGGTTCTGCGTCGACGAAAATTCGATTATTATCAAAATCGGGTAATTTTTCCTACAAAAAAAAAAACGTAAAAATTCCTTCTAAACAAAGTAGAAGATAACTAATCAAATCATTGACGGATCAGTATTACCGTTGAGTGAGAAATTTATAAGGAGGCGCAACCAGATAGACTTTTTCGTTCTCCCGCAGAGTCTCACGGATAGGCGACGCCACGGTCGAAAAATTCTGCTGGGGTCTGAGAATTTTCGGGTCCCAGAGATTTCATTGTCAGTTGCAATCGTTCATTAGGAACGGTAAGGTATATGTATATCTATCGTGCAGACAGTAAATTCCTTATAAAATTGTAAAAAACTACATTTTTTAATAATTACATCGTAATATCTCGGGAACCAGATAAGCTATCGATATAATCTTTTTAGAAATAGAAATCCAAATCTTCTCTTCTTCTTAAGCCCTTTAAATCCATTTTTGGATATAGGCCTTCCCTAACTCCTTCCATCTATCCCGATTTTGTGCAATTTTAATCCAGTTTAATCCAGCTGTTCGTTTAAAGTCGTCATACCAACGCATAGGTGGTCGTCCTCTTCCTCGTTTGTGCTCGTACGGTCTCCATTCAATTATTTTTCGATTCCATTTGTTTATGTCACTTCTTGCCACGTGTCCCGCGTAGCTCCATTTTAGTTGGGCAATTTTAATGCCAATGTCTTTCACTTTTGTAATTGCTCTAATTCTGTCATTCCTAACTTTATCCCTTCTTGTTATGTGTAACATCGCTCTCTTCATTCCTCTTTGTGCCACTCTCATTGTTTCTATGTTACCTTTTGTTGTTGCCCAATTCTCCACTCCATACGCCATGACAGGTAAAACACATTGTTCAAATACCTTTGTTTTGAGACGCTGATTAATTTTTTGTTTCTTAGAATGAAGGATAGCTTTCCGAACGCAATCCAACCACTTTTTATTCTTCTTTTTATTTGCTTCCTTTCGCTGTTTCTTCCCAATTCTATTCTTTGGCCTAGGTATATATATTCTACTACTCTTTCAATCTGTGCTTCGTCAATTTTAATTTCTGTTTCTGGATCGGGGTGCATTATTGTTGTTTTTTTCAGATTCATTTTTAGTCCTACTTTATTTGATTCTCTATTAAGATCGTCAATCATTTCTTTTAGATCTTCTACACTTTGTGCGAGTAGTATGATGTCATCTGCATAGCGTAAGTTAGTAAGCTGTTCTCCGTTCACATTTATTCCTTTCCCCGGCCAATCTAGTTTCTTAAATACATCCTCGAGTACTAAAGTGAAGAGTTTTGGGGAGAGTGTATCCCCCCCTGTCGTACTCCTCGTCTAAGGTATACCGGGTTGATTTTAGCGTGTAGGATATATGTTGCTGTGGCTTCTTCATTTAAATCTCGTATCAGTTGTATATATCTTTGGTCTATTCGACTATTTGCTAATGCTCTATATATTGCCCAATGCTCGATACTATCAACGGCCTTTTCATAATCTATAAAGGCCATACATACCGGAAATCCATATTCATTTGACTTTTCAGTTATTACTTTTATCGTTAAAAGGTGGTCTCTGGTGCCGTAGTTTTTTCTGAATCCGGCCTGTTCTTGTGGTTAATATTCATCCAGTTTTCTTGCTAATCTATTAGTAATTATCTTTGTGAGTAATTTATATAGATGTGATAATAGGCTAATTGGTCGATAATTTTCAAGCTTTGTATTTTCTCCTTTTTTATATAATAGTATGACATTTGAGTTTTTCCAAGTTTTGGGTATTTTCCCTAGTTTTAGGCATATATTTAGTAGCATTGCTATTTTTGATATTAATTTATCTCCAGCTTCTGCGATCATATCTATAGATATTTCGTCTTCTCCTGTAGCTTTGTTATGTTTGAATTTCTTTATAGTTTTCTTTACTTCCTCAATAGTTATGTCGGGCTGTTCTTCGGATCCCACGTTTAGAATGTTTGCAGTTTTTGTATGAGTGCTTTCTAATTCTTGTGATACTTTAGATTCGTATAGGTCAGTATAGAATTCCTCTGTAATTTTTAAAACTTCATCTCTATCATAGATTATTATACCAGCTTTATTACGTAGTGCGTATGTTTCTTTTATTCCCAATGTTTGCTTGAGTATTTTCATTCCTTGATTCCTTTCTATTACTTCATTAATTTGTTCTTCTTGTATTTGCATTTTATGTTCTCTTGTATGTTTTCTTATTTGTTTATTCACTTGTTTAAATTCTTCTGTTGTTCTTTTATCTTCTTTTACTAGTCGCCTACGTTTTTCCATTAGAAATCCAAATAACAAGCGCTAACTATGGTCTAATAAAAAGACGATAAGGTCATTTACTTTTTTGGAAAACAGAGAAAGAATATGGAAATTAGTGTTATGCGTAGTGGAATTTTCAATAAGCAAGATTTTTTTTTATTTTTGAAAAAAAACCCATGCATGCAGCGAACGAAGATTGAAATTTCTTTTAGAAAAAACCGGAGTTTTATACGTGCCTTCGTTTCCTTTATATGATTTTTTTAATTTGGCAACCGCTTTGCAAAACTGCGACTGAGAATTATCGTAGCGGTTAAAAAGAACATCAAATGCAGTGCGAAAATTGCACGTATTTTTTGAAAAGAAATATATAAAAAAGTATTAGGTCTTTTGAGATATTTCTTTTTTTGTTTATATTTATTGACATTTTAATAAGGGCGTTGTTACTAAAATTTCTAAAATTCGTATTTAAAATGCCTATAAGTACGTTTTAAAACTTAGGTACGATTGAAAATTTCTTTCAATTACCCAAGTACATTATTTTGTTTTTCTTATGTTCTAATTACAAATTTAGAGAAAAAGGCCGTAGCTGGGTAAGCATTGAACACATGCTTTTGCACGAATTTGGCTAATTTTGTTCTCAGAGGTGCGTTTTGATGTAACTTCCACCTTAGCACAATATCAGCTTCCAAAAATTCCTGCTATGCAAAAAAACAATATTATTTACAATTAGTAAAATACGGCAAAGAATTCTTCATTTTTTTAAAACTTATTTGAGTTAGGAAATGTGCAATTTTTCCTAATTAGAGTGGAAAAATAAAACAAAAGAGAAACAATGGAAACGATACCGAAGAAACACTTCACAAATTAAAAATAACTAATGTTACTTACTGTGTTTACTTTTGTTTTCCATTGCAATCAAATAATTCACTACATCAAAATATGGAACTTAATTTATTTGACATGATGACAAATAAAAGATTCATCGTCAGTCAAAATGATAAAAAATTTCTTAGCGAACTTTACAAAATCTTGTGTACAGAAAAGTGTTTTTTTTTCTATTTTCGACAAATTCTTATCTCTTTTCTTATCTCGTACAAATAGTTTTATCTATGTGAATTAAAAAAAACACATTTTTTCAGACACTATTATAACGAATTCTATGGCACTTCTGTGATACTGTAGAGGTGCTAAAGGGTCATCAGTGGTATTGTTTTCGAGGTTCCCCCGTGTACAGCAAATGAGCAAAATAGACAATAATAAATGTAACTAATTTAAAAAATATCTTATTGTACTTGGGGGGCAGTCATTAATCTTTAATCAAGCTAATAGTTAGGTGAGCTTATTTTATCCATCATATCTTGAACACTCATCACCAAATCATCATCTAGAAGAGAAAAACTCTTCAAAATTGACACTATTTACCTGTTATACTCTTTGGAAAATTTTGATACTTACAGATTATAGTAGGGAGACACAAGGAATATTTGACGATTTTAGTGGAACGGCCAAAATCGGAAATTTCACGATTTTTTATCAGAATACGAAAAAGAGACACTCGGGAACCCTCGAAAGGTGAAATTTTCTAACTACCCTAAAAAATTCTGGAATTTTCGAATTTCAAAATTCACTAAAATCGGGGATATCGGTAACGCACGCCATTGCTTTTCGTCGGAAACGCCGCCCGACACCTTCCTCGGATAGCTGACCGTGCCTCTACGACCCTCCCATCTTGCACCTAATCGAGCCCAAACGGTCAAAAAAGCAAAACCCGTAATTTCTCTCGTTCGTCAATTTCGTGCCTCTTTTTAAACCGCCGTCGCGTAGACTTTCGCTTTTAGTCGTAAAACACGCGCCTCGACGCGGTCCACGCGATGCACTCGATCCGTTTCCCCGCGCCCACGAATCCTAAAAGTTATTCATCAGAAACGGCCGAAACGGAAAAATTGAGGATTTTTGTGAAAATTGGCGTCGCGAAGTCGACGCCGCCTCCAGCACCGATGTTCTCGCTGTACGTGGTGCTTGGGCCCGTTTGACGTGATCTACCCGAGAACGGGTAGTCCGCCGCCTCCGCCTGGCGGTCCAAAACAATTACCGATGTTTTTTGGTAAAAAATAGACCCACTTTTTCGTTCCCACACCCCCGAACGCGACGACGGCAACTACTCCCGCTTGACGAGGACGCCCGGAGTCGGACCGCTTCCGACGCCGCGGCGCCGTCCCCGCGAAGTCGCGAGCCCACAACTTACGGCCTTTTAAAGTTTTCGGTTTTGGAAAGCTAAAAAACTTCCAAGCCGTGCTGCGTCACCATCGCGTCGTCGGCGTCGGATTCGGGTCGACAGTTCGAAGCGGTCGTCGTTCGCCATCGACGACTGCCATACGGCGCATTTTTAGCGAGCGCCGTTTTCGCAAAAAAATTCCGGAAATTCGAAAAACGTAGGTAAAATCCGGTTTTTCGTCTGCCGCGCCGCCCCCGGAAGTCGCACGGTTGCGCACTCTTAAACCCGTATTCCGGACGTCCGCCCGCATCATCTGCTGCTCCCCCGTGAAGTGCCCGAAACCGCGAGCGAAAAACCCTTCGCGAAAGTACTTTAGCCGGTTTTGCGCAGCGGAACGTCGCGACGCGGCATTTTCGCAACATGCGGGAGTAAGCGCGGCTAGCGCCGCGCCCGTCGGCGCTTCGCGCGTCCGAAATTTGTTTTGTTTTCGACCTACGGCAGTTTAAAGATTTAGCGATTTCGCACCGCCCCGCGTGCTAGTAAAAAAAAACGTGTCTCAAACGTCGAATGATCGAATCGCGCGCCGCGGTGTTCGAAAGTCGACAAAATTCTGCACAAATTTGACCTTGGAATTTTTCGAAAAAATTCTGAAAGTCGCGAAATGCCACAAATCGAGTCGCCACCTCCGCCCGATTCATCGTATTTTTCCCATATGCGCCAATTTTTTTAACGATTTTACAAACAAACCCCGACCTCTTGCGACCCCCAGTTTTCCAAAAAATAAGCTTTAAACCGTTTTTTTTCCTTAACATATTCTTACAGTGGGCGGAATATCTACATAATTTAAAAAAATCTATAAGTACCTATTCATAAGTATATTAATGTTAATTGTTTTTATACTTAACCGTATTGTAATAAATTTTTATTTAAAACAAGGTTAAGTACTAATAAATTATTACCTATAAGAATTAAAATTATTACTTGGGTATTTCAATAAATAAATACTTACTTTTAATAATTGGAGAATTTACATATTTCAGTGCGATCGATATTTCAGTCGATTCTATTCGGGTACCAACACGCCTGATCGGAGATCAATTATCTTTTCAGTTCTTAACTAAACAACATTCAAAGAGGGCGACAAGTGTCAGATGTTGAGTTTGTCGACCGCGGGGAGCGGTGTTTTCTATTAACGTGAGATAACGCTGTGGAACGAAATTTTGCATTGGGTTACGCCTCTTGTTAAATCCTTCACTCAACGGTATTACATCGCACATAGGACAATTTCGTGGTACTTATATACTTACAAGGAAGATTAGGTAGGTGGAAAATTCAGAAAAATTTGAAACTTTGCAGGATTGTAGTACTAGTCAATCCTAATCAAGAGCCGTATTCCGTTCGTGCCCTTATTCGGTTTAAGAGGGAGAAATCCACCCTTGAAAATTGGAACTTTTTTCGATTTTGCTTATTATCTCTCGAACAGCAACAGCTATCGCCAATAAACTATGTATTTTTGTAATTTTTGTAATGTAAATATATTTTGTCTATTCAAGACCTACATTATGATACAAAAATTAGGGATGAAAATTCTAAGGGGTGCCGTCCCTGCCCTCAACCCTCAATTATTTTCAGTATTTTTTTGTGCGCTGCAAATAATTGATAGATTATTAAAAGAGTTATTCATTAAAGTGTAATCACCTTACATTTATTTATCTGTATTTGTGCAATTGCACCCTTTGGTAATAATATCCGAAGCCGCGTATCCTTAAACAATAAGAAATATCACCAACAAATTATATATTTTTGTAAATAACTCTCCCAGACCTACATCAGGATACAAAGATTAAGGATAAAACGCCTAAGGGGTTTCATCCCAACCCTCAACCCCCAATTATGTTTAATATTTTTGTGTACGCTGCAATGCATTTTCATAACTTATCGGCGTAATTATTCATTAAAATGTATCACCTTAAATTAATTGATTTGTATTTGATCAAAACCACCCTTTGTTAATATCTAATATCCAAAGTAACATTTTACCGAAACTTATCTCTTGAACAATAAGAAATTTGTGTTTTTCAAGTTTGTATATTTATGTAACTAGTTTGTCATGAACTACATAGTATCAATATAGAAAGGTCAAGCAAAAATTCGGGTAATTTCACCAGCAAGGAAGTGGAAAGGTGTACTAATTATTATTATGGTACTGAAATCTATATAGTGTAGATATGCTATTTTGTATTCCTGTAATTTAGTTTAGAACTGTTAATATATAGATAATATGTACATATAAATTAAAATACTAGAGAATAATTACCTACCTACTGACGTATGAAATATATAGATATGTAAATAAACAACATACGCAACAAAATATCCTTATTATAATAATTATAATAAAAATTATAATTATAATAAGTGTGCGAATAATTAGTAGGAATAATGAATTTTTCCTATATTGACAAAGACGTGAGATAGTGAATGTAACAGTTAGTTAATAAATATTATTTGCTGTATTTATGTATTTATATTTAATTGTATTTTAGTTATCCATATTATTATTGTAACAGCGAATATTATTGTAACATTATGTCGATAAGTTTAACAAAAATATTAAACATAATTGGGGGTTGGGGGGTTGGGATGAAACCCCTTAGGCGTTTTATTCCTAATCTTTGTATCGTGATGTAGATCTGGGAGAGTTATTTACAAAAATATATAATTTGTTGGTGATATTTCTTATTGTTTAAGAGATACGCGGCTTCGGATATTATTACCAAAGGGTGCAATTTCACAAATACAAATAAATAAATGTAAGGTGATACACTTTAATGAATAACTCTTTTAATAATCTATCGATTAATTGCAGCGTACAAAAAAATACTGAAAATAATTGAGGGTTGGGGGCAGGGATGGCACCCCTTAGAATTTTCATCCCTAATTTTTGTATCATAACGTAGGTCTTGAATAGCCATTTACAAAAATATATAGTTTATTGGCGATAGCTCTTGCTGTTCGAGAGATAATAAACAAAATCGAAAAAAGTTCCAATTTTCAAGGGTGGATTTCACCCTCTTAAACCGAATAAGGGCACAAACGGAATACGGCTCTTGATTAGGGTTGACTAGTACTATAATCCCGCAAAGTTTCAAATTTCTCTGAATCTTCCACCTACCTAACCTTCCTTGTTAGAGTAGAATGAGGCAAAAGTACGCGTCTAATAAAAGTGAGCATTGGGAATTTTTCACATTTCGAAGTTTCGTGTAAAGTCGTCTATCCGCCGTGTAAATGTATTCAGAGAAGCAAACATACGGAGATAGGGCGTGGTTTAGTTTCGTCGAGTGTTTGTGATGGATAAAAATGAGATAAGAAGTTTAATTAAGTCTTTGATGATCTTTTCTCAGTAACTGCTCGTCAAACTGCATCAAAACGACCAATAACAATACAGCTAACCTTGTTAAAGTAACGCATAACCTTTCTACGGTCGCGCCAAGTTTAAATTCACTCTTTGCGGTAAAAGTGCGCAAAAGTATGGGGGGAGGTATATTACCTACAATCAAGTTGAGATAGAATATTCTGAACCGTCTGCATCTAGAACACCCCAGCACGCCTCGCTCAATCAGATTCGGCCACCGCCGAAGAGAAAATGGGTCCAGCAAAGAAAAAAATCCTTTATTCGAGTTAGAATAAATGCAATAAAGGAAAAAGAAAAGTATTTGGCTCGCCAATCGTTAAGAGTATCAGCAAAAGTAAAGGAAAAGAAAAGCAATTTCATTCGAAAAAAAAATTGGTACCCCCTCAATGTCACTTGTCCCGGCTGCGAAGACGCCTACGAAGAAACGCCTAATGAAGAATGGGTGCAGTGTAACCAGTGCGAAGAGCGATGGCACGAAGGCCACTCTACTTACTAAAGAATTGGTGCTTTCATTTGTGACAATTGCGTTTAGTTGTTTTTATCTAATCTTTCTTTTTCGGTTTTCGTGTTAATTATGTCATTTCGAACTCTTGCCCCACCGAGTGCCCCAATACTCGGGCAAAAGTACGTTTTAGCACTCTGTCAACAAATTATTTATAATCACATCGATTAATAAATAATCATTGAAGTGTGATAACCAACTTGTCGTGTAGGGTTGCAATAAGTTGTTCCATATCATATTTATGCTAAAAGTTAAATGCCGGACTTCTAGCCCACACTGCTCAAATGAAAAAGAATAAATATTCGAAATTCAGATTTTCCGAGAAAAATTCACAAGCTTGTAATTTTACCATCATTTTTTTTTGATCAAATACATTCTCATCGTCTCTGAGAAATTGTCTATTTCCCAAAAGAAACTGAAAAAACGCAGTCGCAAATAGCAAAAAAATTCCATAAATTGTATTGATTTAAACAATTTTATTTTTTAAAAAAGCACCAGGCCATGATGAAATTCCAAATATCTTGCTCAAAAACTTAACACCAAAAGCACTGACCTACTTAGCAACAATCTTCAATATCTGCATTAGTATCAGCTACTTCCCAACTACCTGGAAAATAGCTGAAATACTAATATTCTTGAAACTCGGCCAGAAAAAGAACGATCCAAATAGCTACAGGCCAATCAGTCTATTGTGTACCATCTCAAAAGTCCTTGAAAAGGTTATCCTAGCAAGATTAAATGATTATTTGCACGCCAACGAAATTATACCTCACTTTCAATTTGGATTCAGACCTTTCCACTCTACAACACATCAGCTCCTAAGAATAACTGAAGCAATAATAAGAGGGTTTGAAGAAAAACAACACACTACGGCAGCATTCTTAGATATAGCCCAAGCTTTCGATAGGGTATGGCTGAAAGGCGTAATATACAAGATGAAAATTCTGGGCTTTCCCGAATACTTAACTAATCTGATACACTCATTCCTCACAAACCGAACTTTTCGTGTTAAAATCAACACCACACTGTCACAATTAAAACCTATTGCAGCCGGAGTGCCACAAGGATCGGTCTTGGGACCGGTATTATTCAATATATTCATGTACGACATACCCAATGCAGGAAACAACACCATTTCAATGTATGCAGATGATACTGTTGTCCTTACCCAACATCAAGATAGTAATGTAGCCGTTGCAATGCTCCAGGACTCACTGGATAACCTCTTAAGATGGTTCAGACGCTGGAATATCCGAATTAACTCCACAAAATGCCAGGTTAAAATTTTTACCCTACGAAGAACAGCAGACCCCGAACCTATAATTATAAATAATCAACCAATAACATGGAACCCATCACACAACGCCGTAAAATATCTTGGGGTGCACTTAGACAGACGACTCACACGGAGCTTACATGTTAATAAAAAGCTACAAGAAGGCTATGCGAGAATTGCAATGTTTTATCCCATATTAAATAAAAGAACATATTTAAAAATAGAATGTTCTAAAATGTTGTATCAAGGCATCATAAGACCCGTCATAATGTATGCCTGTGTAGTACGGAGAACTACAAGTAAAACAAACATTAAAAAGCTACAGACGCTTCAAAATAAGGTCTTAAGACTTGCTACGAATGCCGACTGGTACATCCGAAATTCCCAACTTCATCGCGAACTAAACATGCCAAAGACAGAAGACTTTATAAAAACTCAGCTAAGAAGTTCTTCAATAACCTCCATAATTGTCCAGCGTCAGCTTATTATAAACTAGGACTCAAATCAACAACGCAGCTGAAACCACGGCTGCCACAAGATATCCTACTCTCCGATAGTGATTAAAAGTGTTTGATAGTGAACTTCTTAGAATAACCGATGCGCTTAGTGAAGTGCTAATGTCCATATGTCTAAAGGTTAATGTAATCTTATTTATCAATGCTGTGAACAGCCCTAGTGTGCTTAACCAGTACCTCTAAAAATAAAAAAAATAAATAAAAAATTATTTTACTTTGTTTAAAAAATTTGTGGTAAGTAGTAAAATATGTAGCTCTAAAAACACAGCAAATATAATAATAATAATTTTTTCTAAGCTCTTATTAATGGTCCCCCCACAACGTAATTGCCGCGTCATTTCGGAAGCACCCTGTATTTTCTTTAATTCGAACATTATGTTAATTTATTTAAAAAGATGGGAGAAACAACAGTATGTGCGTAAAATTGCAGTGACCGTTTTAGATGTTCCGCTTTCGAGGCAATTTTTTATCAATTACGACGCGAACTGTGCATCAAGTGGTTTCTGTTAGCAACATTTAAGGGATAAATATAGATAATTTATTAAAAAAAGTACTTACTGTGTACGTAATGATGTTCCGTGCGTTTTTAGGGAATAAAGTATGGATTGAAAAATCATGAAAACGGGCCTAATTTTATTTATTCGCCTAACACTCTTAAAATTTCAAAATTAAATTAAACAACGGCACTACTTTCAGTTACGAACGTACATATTATTTGTGGGGATAATAAAAATCACCTTTGAAGGCCACATTGCTCCGAGAGTATTTTATCAAATTTTAATTGTCGATAGACATAAATACCTATAGGCAATAAAAACATCTGTTAGGTACAAATAATAAAATTGCGATTTTCGGTGAATTAATCGTAAGAAATAAAGCGAAATTTCAGCCTGCGTTGGTTCGTTATTTATATAATATTGTTGAAACAATCGATAATTATTAAAGCATGTTAAATTACATTGAAACATCGGTTTCTCGTAATCGAACAGTTCAAACTTTAAAAGAATATAAATTTAATGGCATCGTCACCTTCCTTCGAAATTGCAACGTCGCATCGTCCAGCAACAAGTCGAGAAGTAATCGAATTCTTTCGGGAATCACTTTCAAAAACACTCCCATCAGTTCAACGTTCAAATGTCTTAAATTCGGGCTATTCAAAGTCTACACACAACCAAAAAACACCAATATGTGTCTATTTAGTAATAACGAAATACAACGGACACAAACACAACCATCAATAATGGCTTCGCGCACCAGACTAGCGGCCAGTGTTACGACTCGACTCATTCGTCATTAGAAACATCTGCACTATATCGCTCCTTGTTCTTTACAGGCGCGATTGAGTTTTCCTATTCTCTCTAACTTAGACTGTCTGTATTTCTAGTAGAAGTACAGCAACAACAACCAGTGGATTCCAAAATTTATCGCATTATACTTAAGTAATAAAATGATTATTTAAAAATAAGTTTTTATTAATTTATAAACACATTTAAAATTGAAATTATTTTATTCAAAAACGTGTTATATCATTATCCTGTTATCATTTCTTAATATATAAAAATTCCTGACTGACACATCGACCGCTGATCCCAGAAACGTGCAATTTGGAGAATACGTTCCATTTATGATTTAGTTATTCTCTAGGAAAATATTTCTTTAAGCATGAAGCCACCCTCCAGGAAAGGATTGTTCAAAATTCCACCTCTAAGAGGAGAAAACAAGGAAAAAATGTTTCTTAAAAATTTGACAAATTATTGCAGGTCCTCAAGCACTTGTCCTAAAAACGTGAAATTTAAAACATACGTTCTATTTATGATGTAGGCACCCGCTGGTAAAGGATTTTTCAATATTCCACCCCTAAAGGAAAAAAAACAAGAAAAAACATTTTATAAAAATTTGACAAATCATTGCTGATCCTCAACCACTTGCCCTAAAATCGTGTAATTTGGAGGATACGTTTCTTTAATGATGTAGTCACCCGCTAGCAAAGGATTTTTCAATATTCCATCCCTAAAGGAAAAAAACAAGAAAAAAGCGTTTTATAAAAATTTGACAAATCATTGCTGATTCTCAACCACTTGTCCTAAAATCGTGTAATTTGGAAGATACGTTTCTTTAATGATGTAGTCACCCTCTATGAAAAGATTTTTCCAAATTCCACCCCTAAGGAGAAAAAACAAGAAAAAGGCGTTTCTTAAAAATTGACAAATCAACGCTGATCCTCAACCACTTGTCCTAAAGTCGTCAAATTTGTAGGATACGTTCCTTTAATGATGTGATCGCCCTCTAGGAAAAGATTTTTCCAAATTTCACCCCTAAGGAGAAAAAACAAGAAAAAGGCGTTTCTTAAAAATTTGACAAATCAACGCTGATCCTCAACCACTAGTCCTAAAACCGTGAAATTTGGAGGATACGTTCTTCAATGATGTAGCCACCCGCTAGGAAAAGATTTTTCCAAATTCCACCCCTAAGGAGAAAAAACAAGAAAAAGGCGTTCCTTAAAAATTTGACAAATCAACGCTGATCCTCAACCACTTGTCCTAAAGTCGTCAAATTTGTAGGATACGTTGCTTTAATAATGTAATCGCCCTCTAGGAAAAGATTTTTCCAAATTCCACCCCTAAGGAGAAAAAACAAGAAAAAGGCGTTTCTTAAAAATTTGACAAATCAACGCTGATCCTCAACCACTGGTCCTAAAACCGTGAAATTTGGAGGATACGTTCCTTTAATGATGTGATCGCCCTCTAGGAAAAGATTTTTCCAAATTCCACTCCTAAGAAGAAAAAACAAGAAAAAGGCGTTCGTTAAAAATTTGACAAATCAACGCTGATCCTCAACCACTTGTCCTAAAGTCGTCAAATTTGTAGGACACGTTGCTTTAATAATGTAATCGTCCTCTAGGAAAAGATTTTTCCAAATTCCACCCCTAAGGAGAAAAAACAAGAAAAAGGCGTTTCTTAAAAATTTGACAAATCAACGCTGATCCTCAACCACTTGTCCTAAAGTCGTCAAATTTGTAGGATACGTTGCTTTAATAATGTAATCGCCCTCTAGGAAAAGATTTTTCCAAATTCCACCCCTAAGGAGAAAAAACAAGAAAAAGGCGTTTCTTAAAAATTTGACAAATCAACGCTGATCCTCAACCACTTGTCCTAAAGTCGTCAAATTTGTAGGATACGTTCCTTTAATAATGTAATCGCCCTCTAGGAAAAGATTTTTCCAAATTCCACCCCTAAGGAGAAAAAACAAGAAAAAGGCGTTTCTTAAAAATTTGACAAATCAACGCTGATCCTCAACCACTGGTCCTAAAACCGTGAAATTTGTAGGATACGTTCCTTTAATGATGTGATCGCCCTCTAGGAAAAGATTTTTCCAAATTCCACTCCTAAGAAGAAAAAACAAGAAAAAGGCGTTCCTTAAAAATTTGACAAATCAACGCTGATCCTCAACCACTTCTCCTAAAGTCGTCAAATTTGTAGGACACGTTGCTTTAATAATGTAATGGTCCTCTAGGAAAAGATTTTTCCAAATTCCACCCCTAAGGAGAAAAACAAGAAAAAGGCGTTTCTTAAAATTTGACAAATCAACGCTGATCCTCAACCACTTGTCCTAAAGTCGTCAAATTTGTAGGATACGTTGCTTTAATAATGTAATCGCCCTCTAGGAAAAGATTTTTCCAAATTCCACCCCTAAGGAGAAAAAACAAGAAAAAGGCGTTTCTTAAAAATTTGACAAATCAACGCTGATCCTCAACCACTTCTCCTAAAGTCGTCAAATTTGTAGGATACGTTCCTTTAATAATGTAATCGCCCTCTAGGAAAAGATTTTTCCAAATTCCACCCCTAAAGAGAAAAAACAAGAAAAAGGCGTTTCTTAAAAATTTGACAAATCAACGCTGATCCTCAACCGCTTGTCCTAAAGTCGTCAAATTTGTAGGATACGTTGCTTTAATAATGTAATCGCCCTCTAGGAAAAGATTTTTCCAAATTCCACCCCTAAGGAGAAAAACAAGAAAAAGGCGTTTCTTAAAATTTGACAAATCAACGCTGATCCTCAACCACTTGTCCTAAAGTCGTCAAATTTGTAGGATACGTTGCTTTAATAATGTAATCGCCCTCTAGGAAAAGATTTTTCCAAATTCCACCCCTAAGGAGAAAAAACAAGAAAAAGGCGTTTCTTAAAAATTTGACAAATCAACGCTGATCCTCAACCGCTTGTCCTAAAGTCGTCAAATTTGTAGGATACGTTGCTTTAATAATGTAATCGCCCTCTAAGAAAAGATTTTTCCAATTCCACCCCTAAGGAGAAAAAACAAGAAAAAGGCGTTTCTTAAAAATTTGACAAATCAACGCTGATCCTCAACCACTGGTCCTAAAACCGTGAAATTTGGAGGATACGTTCTTCAATGATGTAGCCACCCGCTAGGAAAAGATTTTTCCAAATTCCACCCCTAAGGGGAGAAAACAAGGAAAAAGCGTTTCTTATCAACTTGACAAATAATTGCTGTTCCTCAACCATTTGTGCTAAAAACACAAAATTTGGAAGATACGTTTCCTTTGTGACGTAGGCACCCTCAAGAAAAAGGTTTCTAAACTCCGCTCATAGGGGATGAAACAAGTAAAATAATCGTAATCGTACAAGTAAAATAACAAGTACGGCATAATGTATTGTATAAACTGCCTTCCGTAGTTCATTATATTGAAGTTAACAGTATAATTTTAAACAAATTATTTGTAAGAATTAACGAGTATTGATAAATGAATAATAACAAATTCAAAAGTCATCCATAAAGACAACATATATACATATTTTTTTATCATGTGGAACGAGGGTGCCTCGACTGCCAAGATTACTGGCATTAGTTCTACAATATTTATTACATTAATATGTTATACATATATTTGATTATTTCACTTATTAGTTTATATTGACAAAACAATAAATTTCAATTTTTTGAACACCCTTTATAATATCGATTTTTGGTTGGTATTAACGTTTTTTCGAGGTTCAAATTAATAAATAAATATTTACTAATAAAATCGTTTAAAAATACAAACTTATTTTAAAATGTTAATTTTATTATACTTATAAATCGCGATAAATATTGGGGTGCACTGATTGTTATTGTGAATTCTACGCGAGAAATACGGAGCACTAAATTGGAAAGAAACAGAAAATGCAATAGTGCTTTAGAAGAACAAGGAGCGATATATAGGGCAGGTGTTTCTGTTGGCGATGTGTGGGCGGTGCGGAAAGGGAATTGCAACCACGCACGTCTGGCTATAAGCCAGTCTCGCGCGCGCATCCCTTGTAAGTGGTTGTGTCGGTATCCGTTATAAATATTTTGCTATTAACATTGATATGTTTAATGGCGCTTTTTGATTGTGTGGTAGATTTTGAATGGCCCGATTTGAAGACATGTAAACGTTGAACCAACTACAATTAATTGAAATGTCGTTGTTGTTGAAAGAAACCCGAAACCGGACGATTCCAAGTTACAATTTCGAGGTAGGTGTCGATGCCAATAAATTTATACTTATTTTTTTCTGCCGTTCAATTGCGAGAAACCTCGAATATAGATAATTTAACTTGCTTTAATAATTATTTTCCAACAATGACGAGATAATTGTTTAAATTATGATTATTTCATGTTATATAAATAACGAACAAGCGCAGACGCGGCAATTAAACGTTTGGAAATTTCCGTTTAGCTATATTTATTTATTATGGATAATACACTGAAACTTACGTATTAACCGTAATAGTTTTTAAATGTATTTGTTCCTACAATTAAATTAAATTTGATAACAAATATTCTCGGAATTGTAATACAAATCTAGGTGATTTGTTTGATCGTAGGTATTTAGTTGATTCATATCGACGCAGTTTTTCCAGAAGGGGGTAACGCACAAAAATTAAATTTCACAGGAGAGCACATTTTTTTGTCGTCGCGTAGCTATAAGTAGATACGTTTCGCGGAAATACAAATCGATTTTTTCGGTGAAAAAAATCGGAATATTGTTACCAGATTTTAACAGCTGACGCCTTTCATTTCAATGCGTAAGATAGTCAGGATAACTCATTTTCACAAAAAGTGTGGGTTACGCCCTTTCGGCAAAACGCCATCGATATCAAGCAATGCGACTTTCATAGGTGATTATATTACCCCCGAATATGTATCTGCACGTTCATACTGAAAATAGCGCCGTTTTTACTTAATTTAATTTTCAAATTTCAAGAGTGTTAAAACAATAAATAAAATTACGCCCGTTTACCTAATTATTTTTTCAACACAAACTTTGTTTTTCGAAAACGTACAAAACATCTTTAATTTTCTGTATTTTCCCCTAAATCGGAACCACTTCATCATGCACAGTTTGCGTCGTACTTAATCGATGGAAAATCCCCCCCCCCCACAAGAGGTAAATTTAATAGGATCATCGCGATTTTACGCATTTGGATGAAATGTTTGAAAATGTTTATACTACATTATTTGAAATCGGAAACATTCCGTGATGGTTGTTTTTTGTTGTTTAAACAATTATTGTAACAACAAGATATAGGGTGCTCGGAAAACTTTTTTGGAAGCGTATAAACCACGTCAAAGCAATGCCACAAGTTCCTATAAGTGCTTTTCTTACGGCGCTCCCCTATCGAGATATGCAGCCCCAAAGTTGAAGAATAGGAAAAATCATTTTTTTAAATAACATTTTTATTCTTTGTTCAAATTTAATAATTTTTGATACACTTATGTAATAAATTAAGATCTATAGAATGGTCTAATAGGTTTTTCAATATCATTTTAGGGAAACCAGGGATACACTACTTTGATCTTCTAACCTCAAAATTTTTCAGAAGGTTTTTAAATTTTTAACGTCGTTTTTGGCTTTTTCATACATTTTAGGATAATAAAGGCACCTCGTTTAATTTCGATAAAATGAACCATATTCCTAGTATCCTAGATATTCGGTTCATTTTAACGAAATTAAACAAGAGTACCTTTTTTTATCTTAGAATGTCTGGAAAATCCGAAAATGCCCTTGAAAATTTAAAAATTTAAACTTCCGAAATATTTTGGAGTTAGGACGTTTAGAGGTAGTGCATCCCTGGCTCCCTTTGTGTTCGACAAAAAATAAAAATTGTTTTATTCTTCAACTTTGGTGGTGCATATCCCAACAGGGGAGCGCCGTAAGAAAAATATTTATGGGAACTTGTAGTATTATTTTGACGTGGCTTATACGCTCCCTGGAATTTTTTTACCATTTTCTGAGAACCTCGTATTTTGCTGTTATAATTGTTTAAACAATACAAATACTCGAGTGCGCCTACCGAAATATTTTTGGTTTTAATTATTTAATTATTTATTTGTAGTATAACGAACATTTTAAAAACAATTTCAAGGGTTCCCTACAACGTGTAGATAGTGCAGTGTTAATGCAAAATTTTGAAATCACCCTGTATACATATTTATCTGTTTCAACAGTTTTTAAATTTAGCAATTTTCGGGCAATACATACAAGTACATTCTGCAAGTATAGGTACCCCACCTACACATACGAAATTTGGTCAATTTAACTAATTTAGCAATACGGCTAGATCTAAAAAATGTGTTAACAAAAAAATCACGTATCTTTATTTTTAAGATATCCCACGTTTTATCGCCGATTAAAATTTCTACGTTTTCTCTCGTAAACTTTACAATCGCCTAAGTACGATTTAGATTTTTTAATTTAATCAGTTGAACTGTCGAGCACCGTCCGCACAGTTATAATTTGAATAATAAATTTCAGCGTAAAAGACATAAAGAAGACAAATTAATTCGGTTACAACTTCGATAACTCGTTCGTCTTGTAGATTGTAGATTAAATAATTTGTGCCGAATTATTCTAATATTAAACTTTTGGACAACAACTTTTATTTCTCGTGACGTCATACGCATTTTTATTAAATTTCTGATTTCTTGACGTTTGTTTTATTTAATTGATGTACGTTTATTTAGGCATTCAAACAGCGCGAGTTAATGTAATATAACATCTATCAATCAAATCTTTAGGAAATCAAAATATTTAATAAAATGTGTATGACGTAACGAACGACAAATTTTAAGCAAACGGTGGATTTTTATTTTGATTTGGCCACTGTTACAAAGATGATTGCAAACTTATGATGTTATTAAGTTTAAAGATAGTTTACGAGTTTGCGGTCGACAATTTACATTATTTTGTACGACAATTCGAATTGTTGATGACGTTAACAAGTGATGTACGTATAGAGCAAAAAAAAACAACAAAGAAAGCTGAAAAATTCTTTTCAGTTGAAGCATTTGATTTATGTACAGGTTACACAGTTTAGTGAATGCAAGAATTTAATAATTCCGATTTCTCTTTTGACTGTAATGTAATTTTTCGTTCATTCGAATATATCGCGCTACACGAAAGCAAAAAAATGGCGAAAAACATCAAAAAAAATTAATACTTGAACGCGTTATTAATTTTCATTATAATAAATGGTGGAACAAATAACGGAAAATTTTCAAAGCAATGAAAAACAATTGCCATTTCATTTTACCCGCATACGTTATTACCAGTACACCATGCCGAAATTTATTAACTTTAGTCGAGCCAAATTAGGTTTATTACTTCGGAACCGACAAGCACAAAACCGATTTTGATGAAACTTTTTTTAAAATGTTCGTTATTTACAATTTATTACAATAAAATCTTTTGAGAATGTATAAACCACTACAAAATATAACCACAAGTTCCTATAAATATTTGTCCCTGTTGAATTATTCACCCCCGAAAGTTGAAAAGTAAAAATCAGTTTTTTTTTAAATACTTAACATGTTTATTTTTCGTTAAAATTTTGTAATTTTTGGTGTGCGTACGTAATAAATTAAGATCGTTAAAATGATGTAACAGTTGTTTTAGATTGTCACTCAGGGGAACCAGACATACACTACCCCTAACATTTCTAACCCGAAAATATTTCAGAAGTTTGAGATTTTAAAATTTCGAGGGTGGCCTCGGTTTCCCAGAAATTTTAGAATAAAAAAAGTACTCTTGTTTAATTTCGATAAAACGAACGATATTATTTATCTACGATTTTCTCGTATATGGTTCATTTTATCGAAATTAAACAAGAGTACTTTTTTATTCTAAAATTTCTGGGAAATTCGAAAATGACGTTAAAAATTTAAAAACTTAACATCTGAAATATTTTGTGATTACAAAAATTAGGGATAGTGCATCCCTGGTCCCTTTGAGGTGATATCGAGAGACCTATTAGACCATTTTAAAGATTTGAATTTATTACGTATGCATGCCAAATGTTATTAAAGTTCCTACGAAAAATAGAAATGTTATTTAAAAAAATTGGTTTTTACTCTTCAACTTTTGGGGGCGATTATCTCAACAGGGGACCGTCGTAAAAAAATATTTATATGCTCCCGAGACATTTGTTACCATTTTTCTAATCTGACTAAACGTTTGTAAACTAGTTTGTTGTAATAATTGTTTAAAAAATACAAATGCTTGAGTGAACCAACCGGAATGTATATGATTTCAAACAATGTAGCTTAATATAAATTTTAAAAAACGTTTCATCAAAATCGGTTTTGTTCTTGGGGGTTTCGAAGTTTACGCGATTTTTCGACTTTTATTTACTCTACTACACTCAAAAAAATATTTTACTCAATATTAATGAACGCCAGTTATTGACTTTTTAATCATTGATACAATGAAAAGTTCATTAATACTACTAATACACTGAAGAAAATAAATGCCTAATTATGCAATTAAAACGATCGTCGTATTTACGAATCATTTATAATTTTTTACCTAATAACTTTTTTCATACCTACAATGAAAATTTTTATCGAAATAACGAATTTTTCGTTACTTTTTAAGAGTTATCTAATGTACGTACATTGGACGCGTTACGTCGGATTTTTTTTTGAGTGTACTTATGGAGAAACCGTGCAAAATATTACATTTTTATAAGAGTAATAAAAGTTGTTAAATCGACCTGTCATTTGAAAAAATTACTAAAAGAGCCGGTGAAAAGTTGTTGTATAAAAAAAAAATGAAGTTGTGACCCCTAAAAATAGACACCGTGTGTTTGTTAGCCTTAATTGCAACAATACATGTACCTTATTTAAAGTTTTTAGGTTAACTCGTTAATTTAATTAACAATCGTTAACAAATTTTTGACATTGCTCTTTTCGAAGACGCAACGAACACACGTGGGTGTCATTTAACGAAAATAAAACACAGTTAGTTAGCATAGCAACGAAACAAAACAGTATAAAAACAAACCAAAACTAATTATCATGTGAGTCTAGATACACCAGAAAGCTTTTATATTTATCATTTTCTTTCGTATTTCTTTTAATTAAACAGTTAAAGTCAATATAAGTTAATTTTGTTAGCAAACTGTGGTCAAGCGATGTACAGAGCTTTCAGAGACACCCTGTATTTTAAATAAATTTCGCTACAAACCGTAGCAGTTGAAGCGTTATTTGTCTAATATTTAAAAAGATGTAAAAAATTAATGGAATAACCCAACACCAAAAATACATGATTATTAATATAAAATAACGATGGCCGTAACTTTGAAAAACCACGATAGCAAAACAAGTTCTATTTATATTATGTTATCTTTATGTAGGTATGTGTAATTTAACCGAATGTGGAAAGTTATCTACTTTCGATGATAGCCGGTGATGAATCGTTCGAGCGGCCACGGTCGTAATCACATACACGACTCTTACTCATTTATGCTTGTAGTTTTTACATAGATATACCTACAATAAATTGTGAACAGTCCGAATCTAAACACACGAAATAGTTTTTGTATTATTTAGAGTAAAATAAATTCGACGAATGCGCAACGTCCAACCCAACGTCACAGCATTTATATTCAATAGTAATTTACAAATACTGACATTTCGAAGAGACGAGGCTCCTCTCGTTCTTCCATGCAGCACGCCTTTTTTTTTAATCGGGAGACGCGAGACGTGTTTTTTATAAAATGAAACGTATTTCGCTCGAAACGAAACTGGAAAACAAAACTCCATTCGCTGAATTATCGAAATAGTCCTCCAGCCGTTTTTCGGAAGCGAAACGAGAAAATCGAAAATTCGACCTTCGTAAACCGACTTATAAATAACGATTTCGATTATGGAGAGGAGCTCGTTTAATTAAAATTTCCAGTTGCGTGAGACCGATAAGCGGTTCAGGTGGTGACCTGTCCGACAATGCAGCGTCGTATGCTATCTCGATACCGCGATGATAACATAGAAGGCGTCCGAGGCCGACCCGGGCATTCTTATGATACCTAACTTCCGTTTCTGGAATTTCAAATCGTCAAGAACACACGCGAAACATTTCATTACAATAATATAGAAAAATCTGTACTTAAACAATATCAACTAATTAAAATAGATAATTAAAAATATTTTTAATATCACAATTTATTAAAATATCCTCAAGTTATCTAAAAAAAAAACCGTTGTATTAAATACTTAAATTTTTAATTTAACTTTTAAAAATTAATTGACGTAATCCAGCGATTCTTAATCTGAGACCCACAGACCTCCAGCGATTCGCAAAAGTAAAACGAAAGATTTTACAATTTAAAAAGATAAAAAAGACGTTTTCGTTTATTTATTCGTTTTTAAGTACACCGAACCAAAAGTTGACGTATATATCGTCGTATATATATATATATATATATATATATATATATATATATATATATATATATATATATATATATATATATATATATATATATATATATATATATCAACGTTTTTGATCGTCGCAATAATTTTTAAACAATTTAGACTGACGGCGAGACAAAATTTGATCGATTAACTTTTTATTTTGCCACCTCTTTATTTAAAAAAAAATATTTTAATAATTCCAGTTTTTTTCGTGGCATTCTTTTAATTTCTCCCTTTTTTTTACTAAATATTGTAATATTTTTTATAATTATAATTACCTACTCAAAAATAAGGAAAATTTCGGAACATACCGCCAAAACTGCAATAAGAGTTATTAGTTTTTATGAGGTTTAGTTGATTTAAGTTGATCTTTAGTTTTACGATTTATTGTTTTTTTTTTGTATTCCCACTAAATTTGCCATCTGTACCAATACATTCATCAAATTAAATGACTATTACATCAATGTCTTGCCGGAGAGTGCTCCTTAGCACTCTACCATAAAAAAAAAAGGTTTTCAGGCCTGGTGTGACTAATAGGAACAATAACTTAGAAACTAAACTTACACTAAAACTAAAACTAAACTTACTTAAATGCAATTAAAATCTATCTGGTAATTCATTGGGCGTAAGCCTTCTTAGTCTACTGTGATTTATTGGTTGATTCATAAGATTTGTTACCAAATCATTGGGGTGTACACTGAGTCGAGTTTTGTATTTGGTGCTAAAATTCCGAATTTCTTCTTTGACCGTTAGTATCTGCAAATCGTGCGTTATTGTTGCGTTTGTTACGTACCACGGTGCGTCAACCATCATGCGGAGAACTTTGGATTGGAAACGTTCTAGGATCTCTATGTTTGATGTTGCAGCAGTTCCCCAGAGTTGTATACCATACGACCAGATTGGTTTTATGATAGCTTTGTAGATGAGGAGCTTATTTAAGATGTTAAGTTTAGAATATCGCCCAATTAGCCAGTACATTTTAGTGAGAGTTAAACCTAGTTGTTTACGCTTAGTAAAAATGTGTTTCCGCCAGGTGAGTCTTCTATCTAGGTACAGACCCAGGTATTTTACATCGTCCTGTTGCGGTAATGATTTGTTATACAGATTAACGGGAGGACACGTTTCTCGTCTCGTAGTAAACGTTACATGTACGGATTTTGATCATTTGCTTTAATTCTCCATTTCTGTAACCATGATTGTATTGATTTCAGAGAAGTTTGTAGTTTTTGTGAGGCAAGAGCTGGATCACCGTCAGTGGCTAGTACTGCCGTATCATCTGCAAACGTCGCTGTTAAAACTTGTGGTGTGGTCGGGAGATCAGCCGTATATATGACATAGAACATTGGCCCGAGTATACTGCCTTGGGGTACCCCAGCATTTATCTGATAGAGTTTCGTGAGAACAGTGCCAACTTTTACAAGGAAATGTCTATTGTGGAGATAGGATTTTAGTAGCAGGAAATAGTTTAATGGGAAGATTGATCGCAGTTTATATAACAGTCCGATGTGCCACACTTTATCAAAAGCCGATTTATTGTTAAGCTAGACTTAATTCAAGTTAAGTCAAGATGGATTACTTTTGGAAATTGATCTTCAAAGAAGGCACGTCAACGACTGGGATGTTTTGATGGGGTGTAAATGAAGCATTCAGAAAGAAACGAAGACTACAGAAGACTTTAGTAAACTCGCACCATACGAAAGTTGGGCGAAGAAGAACAGTCTGTATGTACATAAAATAGAATAAGTTTGCAAGTTGTAAACAAGTTACACTGAATGTGTTGTGAAGGTTAAAATCTTGAAATGACCTTGGCTTATTTGGTGTGGATTGTGCGCAGTAACTCACGTAAGAGAGTTTTAAGGTGAAGCCTCGACCTTACAGAGACAACGCACCTGGGAGAGTACCTCGAAGGTAGAATAGAAAACTCCCCAACAATTTAATGTTTGTTGTAGGTGCACTCAACCAAAAGTTAACGTATATACAATGAAAACGTACGTTGAATTAATGAAAAACAGCATTAAAACTCGTCCAAAGATCGCTTTCATTAAACCAACGAAACATGTTTGATTTACTTATAACTGTTTCATTTTTTCAATTAAAATATTTTATTGTATTAATGAACATTTATTAAAATGTTTCATCGACTTATAACTTGATTTATTAACCAATCAAATGTTCATTGTGTGAATAAACGCGCATTCATAGCCTGAATGATTTTGTTTCATTTATTCAGTTATGACATTTTATTGTATTAATGAACACTTATTATTAATAACGGAATTTATTGACTTAACGTATATAAAATTATTATATTTAATACACAAAATTATTGACGTAATGAATTATAACTATACAGGTGAATAACAATAACAATAATAATGTTGCCATTTGTTAAGAAGGCCATTTTCAAAGGCAATTTTAAAATCCATATCAATCTGTAACACGATAAAAATTAATTATGTTCGAAGTAATTGCGAATTGAAAATATTTACCAATCTAAAACCTGATGGAATTTTATAAAACGGCCAATGGACCATTATAGCAGCGGTATTGCCAAGCGTTTTAATTTGCTGTAAGCGGTATTGAGTGCATGCATGTCTTCCAACAGTTATCAAATTCTTCTATGCTTAAATTATCGTATTTTAAAGCCTTTATGCAACTCTCTACGTCGTCTTCCGGTACTGAAAACAAAGTACATTAAATTATATTGTACGGATACAAACAGTACAATTACTTACCAAAATCTTTTTCATATCTAGACTTTCTCTCTTGTGCGACCTTTTTTTGTGTTTGCAGCAATACATGGTTGGAAACCGCAGTTTTAAATGTTGTTTTTAAATTACAGAATTTGTTATATATTTTTCCTCGTTTGCTTGTTCTGTAATACTCTTGGAATAAAAACTTTTTAAAAAATTCCGGCGTTGAAACGCTAAGAATCTTACCAATTTTTCGTTGGGGAATCTTTCTAAAAGTTCTTGCTCTAGTCGGTGGCTTGTAGCAAAAGTCATTTCTAAACCTTTTTCTTCAAAAAACTGCGCAATTGTGGTGATAATTGAATTTCGTTGATCGTCATGAAATTTTGAAAATTTATTGTAATAGTCTACCAACATGGTTCCTTTTACAGTTTCATTCAAAATATTTCCTAATTTGATTGAAATGTTATCATTTGGACTTGAAGATCTTAACGTATAAGGTGCGAACCACAGTTGTTTGCAGATGGCGTGGGTGTCCTGATAGATGAACATGAGGATCTTGAAGATGGAGGGTTACTCAAACTCATTGCAGTCTCATTGCGAAAGGTATTCCAATAATCCATCAATGGTATTCCAATTGACTGTCGCCATTCTTCGAGATTATGTTCAAACAAAATTTGTGTTCCCATATCAAAATTTTTAAAAGTCTCTCAATGCGATGTCGTTTAATGACTTTCAAAACATTTTGTGCTACAACAAAACCAATATGAAAGTTTAAGTGTAGCTCATATGTATCTTTATTTATATAAATTTATTTTATACATACCTTACAGAAATATCAACACACTTCGATAAACACACGCGAGTTATTACTATTGTCAAAAAATGTTTGGCTCGTGGAACAAATTCATTATCTTGTGGGTTCCATTTATATGAAATCAACGTAATTACTTTTAAACAGCTTTATTAATTCTTTTTGGTTTTTGACAGTTCCTATTATTATTCTGTCTCGTAGCTACCGCTACGCCACATTCTTAACCAACGTTGAATTAACTTATCAACCATACATCGAGACTGTGATTCTAATCAATGATTGATAAAACGTGTAGTTGCTTAGTTAATAATATAAAACTTTAATACAACGTATGAATATTGGACCGACTCATAATGGGAATTACTATGCGAATTCGTATACAGGGTGCGTCCAAGAAATTTCCGGAATTATTTTTTACCGCCCAAGCGAAGCGCGAGCGGGCGGCCGCTCCTGTCGGGATTGGTGGTGGGGGTTCTCAGGCAACAAGAAAAAAATATTCAGTTGCCTCCAAATCGCCGGAGAGTGTGGATTGCTTGTACAGTGAGACCCTGTTTGGGTGACGCGTCACGACTCACGATGCAGTGAAATGTTGAACAGCGTGTGAACATCAAGTTTTGCGTTAAACTTGGAAAGACTGCTGGTGAAACTTTACAAATTCTTCGGACAGCTTACGGGGACGAAGCAATGAAGCAATCAAGTGTGTACGAGTGGTTTAAAAAGTTTAAAAACGGCCGAGAAGACGTCCAAGACGATTCCCGAGCAGGACGACCGAGTTCAGCGACAGCCGATAAAAATGTGGACCGAGTGCGAACCTTGTTGAACTCTGACCATCGGTTAAGCGTGCGATTGATTGCTCAAGAGTTAAATCTTTCCAAATTCAGTGCGCACACCATTATTAGTGATCATTTGAACATGCGAGAAGTCTGTGCAAAGTTGGTACCCAAGGTGTTAACAGAGGACCAAAAGGAGCGTCGCCGATCGATTTGCGCTGAACTTTTGGAGCGTGTGCAAGTCGAACCTGATTTTCTGGATTCCGTGATAACCGGGGACGAGTCATGAGTCTTTGAATACGACCGGGAAACCAAACGGCAAAGTGCCGAGTGGCACACCAGTGCTTCTCCTCGCCCCAAAAAGGCGCGCATGAGCAAGTCGCGGGTCAAAACAATGCTGATTGTTTTCTTCGACTCCAAAGGGATCGTCCACAAGGAGTTTGTGCCAGCGGGACAGACGGTAAACGGAGTTTTTTACAAAGAAGTCATCGAGCGTCTAAGAAAAAGGGTCGCCCGGAGATCGCCACCTGGGTTCTCCATCATGACAACGCGCCCAGCCACACATGCCTTCTCGTAACTGAGCTGTTGATCAAGTACGGTGTGACAATGCTTCCCCAACCAACCCCCCTATAGTCCGGATGTGGCTCCAAGCGACTTCTACCTGTTCCCCAAGCTGAAAAGAACACTCAAGGGAACTCATTTTGGGACCACCGATGCGGTTCAAAAGGCTGTGACGAATCAACTCAACAGCATGTCAGAAAACGACTTCAAGGGCGATTATGAAGATTGGAAAATTCGGTGGCAGAGGTGCTACGATGCCGATGGGGACTACTTTGAAGAATTTTGAACAGTTGTACGCTTTATTTGCAATAAATCGTGTTTTATAGCCTCATTCCGGAAACTTCTTGGACGCACCCTGTATGTAATAAAAATATTCATTCTTACAATGTAAAAATTTTCAATATACCAATAAATACTGATTCTTAACGTTAATGAATTAAAAGCAATTAAAACTGTGTACATAATGTTTCGTTAAAACAAACATTAGTTTATTGTGCCAACGAAATAACAGTCTATAATCAGCGTTTATTAATACTACGATCAAAATTTTTTTCAGTGTACCTACGCAGTATATCGTTCCTGATTTTAGACATTAAAGACCCACCGGCAAATATTAAATCCTACCCCCTTATTTTATAAGATTTTTTTTCTTTTTACTACTGTCGTACGCGTTTTATTCTTCTGAATGATCGATGTCTAACATAAGTCAAAAAAAAAAAAAAACGGCACGCTAGCCACGGACATTTAAAGAGGGTTCGTATTAAACAGTTCAAGGGCCGTCCGTTAAAAGGCGTTCAAAACGTCTTTCAGTCTTGTGAAAGACGGTGGAAAGACGAAGGGCACGTCTTAGCTTAAATAATGACATGAATTATTCCTTGTCGCGTCGTAGTAATAAAATTACTTAAACTAACAATAAGGCACGCCTTTATTTTTTCACGGCCAACCGAGACCGAAAAACTTTTTCGGTGTCTTTTTATCGGCGGCTCTTAAACTGTTTAATACGAACCCTCTCTTCGAATTGTTACAGAAAATGGTACTTTGGAAACGCCTTTGCGTCCTCTACAGATTATTCATTTTATTCATTCTTAATGTTCTTTATTCACGTAACTTTTATAATTTCACAACGCAAAGTAAACGAACGTGTGCACAAAAGTTGTCGAGAGTTTCGAAATAGGTTGTAAGTCGAAAACTCAGCCACGGCGATGTTTCGATTTGTTTTTGAAAACAAATTTTTAACAATGACAACCAAGAGGCAAAGAACAAAAACAACAAAAAAATACGTGTCCTTAATTTTTGGATATCCCTCGTACACATACCTATACGTGGTCGTGTAGATTGTACTCGATTTCTTTCGATTGTTTTATTGGGCACTTTTTTTATTTAATTATTGCGAACCCCCGCTGCGCGTTGTTGCAATTTCAAACGTAAACGAAGTAACAAAACATAACAATGTTGATTAATTCAGTTACAACTTCCGATAACTCGTTTATCTTAGGAACTGTAGATGAAATAATCTGGACCAAATTATCCTAGTACTAATTAAACTTTTTTATTTTGGCTCGTGGCCCGTTAGAGGAATAATCGCGAGTTTGCGGTGTCGCAAAGCTCGCGAACAGTCTACGGAGCATCTAATCGAACAATTTATCATTTTAAAACGGCGAGGCTTTTTAAACCGCAACTTAATTTCTTTTGTTATAATTCACATTTCTGTTGTTGGCAAGTGAAAGCGGAAAAACGAAAAACAAACAACAAGGAAAGCTCGAAATAGATGTATACTATAAGTAGGTTATCAAGCGAAAAATAACAAAATTCTAATTTTGCAATAAATCAAGCGAGACCGTCCCACGATTTATTAGAAATCGATGTTTAAGTGGAAAATCGAAGGACCGTTATACGAGGGACGGCTGATAAGTAATGCGCACTCGCCCGTATCTCAAGAACGAAAACGGCCATCGGAGTGAAACACAAAAGAAGATATAAATGGGCAATTTATCGACTACAAAATTACAGCTAACATGGATATAGGTACATTGGCGCCCAATAGGCGAGCAAATAAAGCCGAAAAATCGTGAAAACTTCGGAACCCACAAGAACAGAACCGATTTTGATGAATTTTTTTTGTTTAAATTCACGTTATTATTTATGTTGCATTATTTGAAATTAGAAACATTGCGGTTGGCGCATTCAAGTATTTGTATTGTTTAAACAATTGATAACAAAAAAATATAAGATGTCAGAAAACGTTATGTTCGGTTACAGTAAATAATAAAAAATCTCTAGGGAACGTATAAAATACGTCAAAATAATGCCACGAGTTTCTATAAATGTTTTTCCCACGGAGCGGCGCCTACGATCCCCCATCGAAAAGTAAAAATTGATCTCTTTAAATGAAATTTTTATTTTTTATTAGAATTTAATAATTTTCGGTATACCCACGTGGTAAATGAAGGTCTGTAAAATGGCCCAACAGATTTTTTTTATATCACCTCAAACGAGCCAAGGATGCACTATCCTGGAACTTTTCATTTTTCAGCGTTTTGAGTTTTTGAATTTTTAAGAACGTTTTCGTATTCTGCAAACATTTCAGGATAAAAAAGGCGCTCTTGTTTAATTTCGATAAAATGAACCATATTAATAGATATTATCTCAGATATTATGTTTAAAATATAAGTGTGATTTTCTCGAATATGGTTCAAGAGTACCTTTTTTAATCTAAAATATCTGGGGAATTCTAAAATGCAGTTAAATGTTTAACAACTTAAACTTCTGAAATATGTTGGAATTAGAAAGGTTAGGCAACCTACTACACCATTTTAAAGATCTTAAACCAAACATTATTGAATTCCAATGAAAAATAAATATGTTATTTAAAACAATTGCTTTCGCTCTTCAACTTTGGGGGTGAATATATCAATAGGAAATATATCAATTTACAGGAACTTGTGGCGTTATTTTGATGTGATTTGCGCGCTCCCGAGATATTTTTACCCTTTCCCGTACACCCTGTTTTTTGTTGTAATAAATAAATTGTTTAAACAATATATATATATATACTTGAATGCGTCAACCGGAATGTTTCTGATTTCAAATAATTCGGTACAACAAACATTTAAAAACAAGTTTTATAAATATCGGTTCAGATCTTGTGAGTACCGAAGTGAAAATCTAATTTGACGCGACCCTACAGCGCGTTCTTTCTTTTCGTTCGTGTTTCATTTCGAAAGCTGCTTCCGTTGCTTCGTTGCATTACTTATTAGTCGCCCCTCGTATAATTTAGACGTACCTACTTACATTTACTTGTATGATAACCTTTCATCCGTCATAACATTATTAAAAATACGGGTAAAAAGCCTAATTTCAATCATTTCACTAATTTTTTTAATTGAAAGGAACCCCTCTGTACTTTCGCACACTAACGTAGATAATAAAAAGCGTCCGATGCCGTGGTAATGTACTTATACTTTGAAAAAGTCGCCGTGGGCGTCGCACGAAATAAAAAGTTTCAAACAACTCTCATTAAATTTCATCTTTATTTGCTTTATACTGATTTTGAGTAAATCGTAAGACGGGTTGTTTAACTTTTTTTTTTAATTTGTCGAAAATTCGACCTTTCAAAAATCGAAACCGACGCTGAGCCGCCGCACAGTGGGGTGTTTAACACAAAAAGTTGGCCAAAACTATTTTATGCGTTTTTGTGTTTCTACTATGTCCAAGTAATCATTTAAAGCTATTTTAACTCAGATTTTATAAAATTGGAAAAAAACGAAAATTTTTGAAATCAAATTTGTTGCTACATTACAATAAACTTATAAACAACTAATGAAATAAATTGAAACAATTAGGAATTTGAAACTTGGTACGACCGGATTCCTTTATTATATCAAACAAAGCCTTCCTTTTCATATTGGTAAATGTTTCTGTGAACAAAACAGCAATTTTATTGACTATACAAATATTTGAAAAATACATACATTAACACGTAGACCTTATTTAAAAAAATAATAAAAATTTAATGGGTGTACTTTGGTAAAAAAAAAAGTTAATTATTACAGCTACATAATTGACATTTCATATTAAACAACTTTTGTTGTTTGGCAACGCTTGGAAGTATAACTAAAAGACCGGTGATTATTAAAAGTAATCGAAAAAAAATTATATTTTATGTTTAATTTAAAACAAAAAATATATACGTATGTTTCGATATAAGATGGCATATATTCTACTAAATTATATACATACCTTCTAGATCAGAATCCTTCTTCGAAATTTTCACAAAAACTCTCTAATACATTAATATTTTGAAAATAATACAAACGGTTTTGTAGAGCTTTGACAAAGTTACCTGTAAGCCGGAGTTACAGACAAATTACAAATGAACTAGACCCTTCTATAGTTGGACTGACGACAAGAAAATGGTGCAGATAGACGGCCCAGAGTCTTATTTATTCTGGGAGATTCTAAGCTACATTATATAATTGATTTAAAAAATACGACTTTTAGCCAACTTCTCATATCATATACTCCACTGTGCGCCGGTATCAACTTGTTTAATGAAACGCGCGAGTTATATTCGCTAACGGAATCGTTAGATTGCATTAAAATTTAAATTCTACTCTCTGCTCCGGCAATATGCATGCAAAATAAGTAATTTAAACTAACAGTTACGTCGAACTACCTAATGTTCCATGGCAAGGTTCAGAAACAGAATGTTTTGTTCCCGTTACGTAACGATACTTACATGCAAATTAATTAAAACTTAGGCTATATTCTTATTAAATTTTAATATTTTTATTAGTTAATTAAGGTTCTAATCCATTAAACAAGTATTAATCAGATTTGCCACTATACATTTATAAATCAATTATTAATTTATAAATATGCTTCGCATTTATTTATTTATTTCTAATTATATAAATACTAATAATATAATAATATATAATTATATATAATAATATATTTTATTTATTTATATATAATTATATAATAGGTATAGTATATTAATTCAAAATTAGTTAGGTATAATTATATAATTTTTATTGTACGTTTTTTAAGCATCACAATTTCTCAAATTATTGCTACATGACAATAACTTATTATGTATAAATATTTTTAGTAAAAAGCTTAATTTCGCACTTTTTGACTCTGGGTCAACAATTCTTAACCAATTAAATTTTAAATTAAAATCAAATTCTTAAGTTACAAAAATAAAAATTACAATTAAACTATAAATTAAGATTAAAATATTAAACTGGAAATTTACAAAAAAAAACAAACAAATTTTGGGGTAAAAATTAAAAATTTTTTAAGTTTAAAATTTAAATGTTTTTTTTCATAAAAATAAATTCATCATTTTAAAATAAAACATTAAAATTATCATTCACTCTGTATTTAAAAAAAAAAATGAAGTGCCCGAAGAAAAGGATTATTTTGATAGAATAAAACATGTAAATTTTTACCTTCATTATGTTTGATAGAATTAAACTACCACCTAAAATATCAAAAACTTTTATACATCTTATAATAAAACATAAAAAGGTAAGCTAAATTAAGCTTTTGGGTTCATACCTCAACTATAAATATATTTTTCTTTTTAATAGCTAAAACTTCTAAACTAATATTCATTTCTCTTTTAATTATAGGAACATTAATTTCAATTTCAGCGTATTCTTGATTCGGGATATGAATAGGTCTAGAAATTAATTTACTAGCTATTATTCCAATTTTACAAATAAAAAATAATTACCTTTCAGCTGAATCTTCTATTAAATATTTCATTGTTCAAGCAGTGGCAACATTTATTTAAAATATTTATTTTTATTTATTAACATTTATTTTAATATCAATTATTATATTGTCATTTAAAAGAAAAATCACATTTAATGATTTCATTAATTCAGCCCCCATATTAATGATAAATTTAAGACTTCTGATAAAAATAGGAATAGCCCCGTTCCATTTTTGATTTCCTGAAGTTCTTGAAGGATTAAGGTGATTAAATTGTATCCTTATTTTAACATGACAAAAATTAGCCCCCATAATTTTATTAATATATATCATAGAGTTTTCAAAATCAATATTTATTATTATTATATCAGGAGTAGTAGTTAGAGGAATTTTAAGACTTAATCAAACTAGATTACGAAAACTAATAGCTTATTCTTCTATTAATCATATAAGATGAATAATTAGATCAATAATAATTTTCAAATCAATTTGACTTATCTATTTTATTATCTATTCAATTTTAACATTAAATATCCTTTTAATTTTCAATTATTATAAAATCTATTTTATTAATCAATTATTTCAATCATTAAATAATTTTAGATTAATAAAATTTATATTTATCATGAATTTCTTATCATTAAGAGGAATTCCACCATTTATTGGATTCTTACCTAAATGACTAACAATTCAAGCTCTAATTGATGAAAAAATATACTTATTAACCTTAATTATAATTATATTTCCATTAATTATAATTTTTGTATATATACGAATTTCTCTATCTTCGTTAATTCTTAATAATAATGAACATAATTGAAAGATTAATTTCACTAATAAAAACCCATTTTTACTAACATTAAATTTTATAATAATTTCAAGATTAGTCTTAATTACTTTAATGTTTAATATTTAAGGATTTAAGTTATATTAAACTATTAACCTTCAAAGTTAAAAAAAAAGACTATCTTTAAGCGTTAGGTTTAAGATACACATCACCTTCAAATTTGCAATTTAAAATCATATTTGAATATTAAACCTTAGTAAAAAAAGATTAACTTCGTAAATAAATTTACAATTTATCGCTTATACTCAGCCACTTTATTAAACAAATGATTATTCTCCACAAATCATAAAGATATTTTGACATTATATTTTATTTTCGGAGCCTGATCAAGAATATTAGGAACTTCCCTTAGTCTTTTAATTCGAGCAGAATTAGGAAGCCCTGGAACCTTAATTGGAAATTATCAAATCTACAACGTAATTGTAACTGCCCATGCTTTCATTATAATTTTCTTCATAGTTATACCTCTAATAATTGGAGGATTTGGAAAGAATCTAAAGAATCAATCTAAAGAATTTACTTAAAAAGACGTGGTCCGTCATCGGGAGAGTTGGGCTGCATCGAAACGGCCATTTCAATTCGGCCTTTACAGGTTTTTTATTTATTTTTTTTGGCTTCGGGAATTTAGCGCATTAGTCGCAGACTTGTACTGTTGCAACGGCACCGGTATTAGTCGAGTCAAATTAAGTTTTTACTTCTTAACCCACTTAATCGGGGCCCGATTTTGATTAAATCTTTTTTTAATGTTCGTTTTGCCACATTATTTGAAATCGGAAGCATTCCGCTTGACGCGCTCAAGTGTTTGTATTGTTCAAACAATTATTACAATAAAATACGGGGTGTCCAGGAAATTGTAAAAAATCCACCTCAAAATAACGCCACAAGTGCCTATAAATTGTTTTCATACGTCGGCTCCCTTGTTGAAAGGGGAAATTCGTCTCCAAAGATGAAGAGCGAAAATCTTTTTTTTTTTAATAACTTGTTTGTTTTTCGTTACAATGCAATGGCGAGAAATACATAGCACTAAGTTGCAAAGAGATAATTTTAAATAATTCTAAAATTAAATTCGAAAAGAAAAAAATAATTTAATTGGTTCGATGACACCTTCGAAATAGCCTAACTGTAAAATGTTCGAATCGATTTAATTTAATTGGCTAATTTAAAATTTATGAACGAACACCCCCGTATTTTGTTATCGTGAAATATTAATTTAGCTAGATACCTACCTATCTGTTCGTCACATCGAAAATATAAGAACTTTTGGTTCGCGAATTAAGAAATTGATTCCGATTTAGTAAATTAAATTAATTTTTATAAATATTACCGAATTTAAGTCCGATCTAGTTAAATAATCTATTGATTACTTCTTAATTAAATTATATATATAGGTAGATATAATTTATTTAATTAGTGAATCACTTGGCTTTTTATTAAATTTAATTACCTTTAAATTTTAAGTTAATTTTAGTAAGTTTAATTATTAAGATCGGATTTAACTAGATCTTAATTGAATCGGATTGTATTCGATTTTTTTTCAATTCGATTACTTTGAGTTAGTTGATTAGCTCAGAGTTTCGAACGGATTTAACTCGATCGGATTTACTCATACTTATTGTTAGATTAACTTATAATTCGAACACATTTAATACACTACAAATTACATTGTTAATTTACATTTTAATAATCGTTTTTTTTATAGTTGTGAAGTGCGTGTCCAGAACAAGAGTTTGCCAATTGTCGAGGAGTCGAGGATTGAGGAGACGAGGATTGATGAGGCTATAAACGTCGGCGTCGTCGACGAATTAAGGTAGTACTTATAAACCATCTGGAAAGTTGAATACATTGCAATTTAATTTTGTCTTTTGTTTGTTACAGGTAGGATTTTTCTGTTTTGTTAAGCGGGGCCATATTTACTTATCGGTGAGTTCATTATTTATTTATTTTATATAAAATTGTACAACTTTAATCGTGCAATTTGTTAAGATCACACACATAGGTACTTATACCTAATTAATCATAATATTAATATGTTGCAAATAAGTAATTATAGATAATTAATTTACCATTTGCATTCAGATCAATTTTTAAATTTCATTGAAATTTCAAACAGCTCAATACCTATACGTAATTACTTACTTGGTCAAATAAAATATAAGTATATTGAATTAGAGTTGCGGATTGATCGATTTTTAAATTTCACGGAGCTTGAAACAAAGCGATCAAATAATTAATTTCATACATACAAAAATTCGAATACAAAATTGCGGATTGAAAAAGAATCGTTACGGTCGTGATTCTAACACGTAGACAAGGAATGTAGGTACGAAAATAAAAATATGGCCCGCCCATTGTCGTTTTTCCTGCCACGTTGCGTAATTTTCAATTTTTTTTGCAACGCAATATTTTGGTAAACGCTATTTTAATTTTAATATTAACGTAACAATTTTTAATCATCTCGATGGGGGAGACTTTTCATGTAGAAATACGTTAGTGGTCGAAGAAACGACGGTGGTTATAGTATGTTAAAATGTATTATATCGAACATTTCGTAAAAGTAACAGCAAAAAATGTAATACACCCCTCCCCCCCCGCGCCATTCTTTGCCATGTTTATTGGTAAAGAGCTGTAGGTAAATCTGCGTGGGATGCGGGACTGTTGAACTTGTAGCCAACGATCAAAGGTAGGAAACTGCCGTTCGTATTCTATTAACCAACACTTCATTTATGTATACTATGGCATTTGCGTACACTATATGTGTATATCATCTGGCATACGAATACATAAATAGCTTTCAGTACTAAAACCAATTCTTTATGAAAAAAATGTTTTTCTTTTTGAAATCGAAACTTTCGATAGCTTAGGTTGTTTCTAAACATTTCTTTACGCGGCTATTTCTACAAGGAAACGGAAGTCGCAAATGACGAACTCGTACATAAATACCCAAAGAGCACCTTTTGCTTTTCGAGTAACGCGCGCGTAAACCGCTCCTAATAAATTACAACGTGAATATACGATTCATAATGTACACTTATATGTTATGAACCATCTCTCTTAAGGTAGTGATAACCATAGTGAAAGGTACAGGTAATAAGTAGGTAATGCATAGGTAATCGTAGGTAAAACAGGGTTCGGATTAGACTGCAAAACAGGGGAAACCTGAAAAGTCACGTAATTTAAAATATTAATAAAGGGTCAGGGATTCTGGTAATTTTTTTTTTTAAAGTCAGGGAGTTTAAAATATAGATAAAGTCAGGGAAAAATCAGGGATTCTGTTAATTTTAAAAACTCAGCGAATTTAAAATATTAATAAAGTCAAGGAAAATCAGAGTTTTTGTAACTTTTTTAAAAAGTCAGGGATTTTAAAGTGTTGATAAAAAGTCTGGGATTCTGGTAACTTGTTGAAAAGTTAGTGAGGTTTAAAATATTGATTAAAAAGTCAGGAATTTTGGTAAGTTTTTTTAAAGTCGGGGAGTTTAAAATATTGATAAAAATTAGGAAAAGTCAGGGATTTTGGTAACTTTTTCAAAAAGTCGGGGAATTTAAAATATTAAGAAAGTCAAGGAAAATCAGAGTTTTTGGTAACTTTTTTAAAAAGTCAGGGATTTTAAAGTGTTGATAAAAAGTCAGGGATTCTAGTAACTTGTTGAAAAGTCAGTAGGTTTAAAATATTGATAAAAAGTCAGGGATTTTGGTAACTTTTTTAGAAAAAACGAACAAAAATTCGTTAAGACTTAGGGAAAAACCTGGAAAAGTTTGGGAATTTCATCATTTTATTAACGTCCGAGCCCTGTAAAAGGTACAGGTAAAAGGTATACGCGGCGTTGCAAGTTCACAGTCCACAGAAGAGAATCTACGAAAGGTAGGGTGGTCGTCTGCCTCCTCTCGATATTAAATTTACCGAAATTGCTGTTACTGTAGTATTGCGTCGAAACGTTCTTTCAGTTTAAACGGGAGTGTAAGTGTTAAAACAAAATGGAGGTATGCAGGTTAAGTTTGAATAGAATTTACTATTTTTTTCTTATTTGTCTTATATGAATGGTATTTATATCACGATTTTTCACATAATTAATTTTCTTTTAGGTCGGAGTGTGACGGTTCCGGTTTTTCGTCAATACGTCGTTTTTCGCCGTACCATTTTGCGGCAGCTCCAATTCTGTTCACTTTATAGGGTTCTAAACAGAAAATCAAGACAGCCTAAACGAAATATTATACGTTTTAAAACGCAATCTTTTAATGCCTTATATCTCGCTTCAATAAAAAGATATTTTAATGAAATTTGCTTTCGCATTTACTTAAGTACTTAAAAAAAATTGTAGCAGCGACAGATTGCAATTTTTTAAAACTTCGCATGTTACTTATTAATTATAGGTAGATGGAACATTTTAAAAATGGTTTAAAAACGAAATTTGCGCAACAAATCGATATCGGTAGTAATTTACAAAAACAAAAGAATTAAAAATTCTTTTTTTTTCGTTTCTAAATTATTTTACATTGGGTTGTTATGATTTTTTTTTTGGCGATTGTTCACAAATTAATCGTTCCGCGGACGTTCAATAACGAACTAAAACAAAAAGGACACTTTTCAACTAGGTATATAACAGTTAATGGGGCTCGATCGATTAAAAAAAAAAACGATGGTGTCGCAATTTTTTAAACACGTCCCGCCCTAAATTGATAAAGGTTTCGGATGAAGAGAAAAACGGGACCCGCGAACGGATCGAGTGCTTTATACGGGAAAAATGTTCGCCATAAATATTTGTCATTTCGTAAGTGTCCTTTACACCCTCTCCGTCGAGGATTAATTACGTTAATTAATAGGACGAGATTTCCGAAACGAACGGGTGAATTTTCAATTTTCTCGGCGCGAAAGCGTGACGCACTCGTTCCGTTCGCATTAGAAAAACCAAGGGTTTCGAGTGGAAACGCGAACTTCCTTAAAGTCTGAAATTCTAGAACGTGCACCGAAGCGAATAATATTATCCGCGCCGACCGCAGTAGAGAAATTCCTATCTTTCAAATAACCCCCGGTACTCCCATTTTCAACTTGTCACGCGGAGAAGGGGTTTTCGATTTTCTATTATGACCATCTGGACGGTAATTTATGGACGACGTCTATCTAAAGTTAACTTATCAAATTTATTAAGGGTGGTTTTTACGAAATTTCATAAATTATTCATGAGTTCTTAGTTGAAATGAACTTCGGCTAAGACATCGGTTTAACCCTCTCTAACGAAATGGAACTCGCGGCTTTTAAAAGCATTAAATGCGACATTAAGAATGAAGCGGAAGAAAACGAGGTGTTTTAAAATTTTGCGGTGAAAGTATCGATTTCTTTATAAATAAAATTTAGTATTTCGTACCAGGTTAAAACCGTTATAATGATCCCTTAATTTAGGACGTACTAGACGAGAAATCAATTTTGTCATAATCGCGATATCCCACTGTCTAAGCGAAAACGGGAAATATATTTTACTCGGAAAATGCGTTTCGGCAAATTTTATTCGGATCGCGTTTGATTCGTTTTCGAAGAATTGCTTCTCAATTGATCCAAGGCGTGAAGTTAATGTATAAAAACGCGAGCGCTCTTCTTAATTAATTTGTCGCGTCAGAAGCACGTGTCGACGGCTTTTAACAAAACACCCTTAGCGTCTTATGTCGATAACAAAACTATTTCGCACCTCCGCGATATCGAGAAATTACTTTAAAAATTGCCGAGACGCCCGCCCCCTCGCGAACCTGCAAATTATAAGACTTGAAGGAGTTCGTAAATTTTGGAAGAGGCGCAAACATCGAAAGTTGCCTAACTAACTAACTGAAACTTCATAATTAATAACCTACTACAAGATTCTCTTTAAATATCTCTACAGAACTTTTTATTTAATATTTGCACCTAATTCTCCAAAAAAATAAATAATAAACGGAAAGAAGGGCGAGAGCGCCCGCGGGGGTCAAACTGAATAGATTCAATTTAGAAATCGTAATCCCAACTTTCCTTTATGTATTTTTTCTCTTCACGACGCGGGGGACGCCTTAAGTAACAACGCCGCCCCATTGTAGTTTCCGTTGAAAAGTCCACTCGACGCTTTCGGGAAAAACCATTCTGCGTAGTTAAAAATCGATCGCGCGCGCAATTTCGAAGAAACCCCTCGATTGCGTAGCTGTTTCGACAGCTGCTGCTGAAAACCTCGGACTCGATTAGGAAGTTTGGAAGAAACTAAAATTGAGCATTACAGATTTGTTCGTCCGTTCGCGTACGAGGTGCGCGACACGAAAATACTTAAACCGATCTCGTGTTTTCGAAATATTTGGTGTAAAAAATGCTCCAGCATTTTTAACGGTAACATTTTTTAAAGCAGGAATTGATCTGAAAGAAACTGAGCGATACGACGGCTCTGAGCAAATGCGCGATTTACGGTGTTGGGGGCGACATTTTCAATTAACGAATCGGCAATCGAATGGTTTGATGATTGACGATGAGAAACTAGCGGCAATCTTCATTTTTTTGTATATCTCGATGAACACATATTCCTAGTTCTCGACTAATTGTAAACTTCTTTCCCAACTTTTCTGGAAAGTAACTTACGATTAGATGACGATAACAAAATCCGCGATAACAAAATCTGGATGTTGATAATTTCCAAAACAATTGCCAATAGTGTATATAATATATTCAACGATCAACGCTTAGATAAAATCAGCGTTAGCCAAAAACCATATGGAGAAAGACTAACTACCAAGAAGATTCTGATGTATTGCAGCCAAACCATTTATCCTTGTTAAAAAAACTGAAAAAAGAAAATTCAATTGGAGATGTCTCTGATACAACGCGAAGCTTTGAACGCTTGACGCAGCTTCAGCGACGTCTAAGTTTTCGAAAGATTCAACAGCACCGGTTTTGAATTTAGTTCGGCAAGAACTTATCCAAAAAGTCTTCAAAACTTCTCGATAAGCGTACACTCGCGAAATCAAAAAAATGTCCGCTAATGAGAAATAATAGATTTTAAAACAGTTTGAACATTGCAGTAACTAAAACAATGTCTATTAATAAAAATGAAACATAAATACCTAGAAAAATTGTTTTTTTTAAACAAAAATCTGTTATTTTAGTTTGTTTTTTATTTACACTTGCACAACGCTTTTCGATATGTCGCTGTAGGTCGGACACCATTAAGAAAGAAACAACAGAAAAGTTAAGAAAACTTTGGAAATTATGAAATAAGAAAATTCAAAAAATATATTATATACCCGATAAAACAGTAATAAAAACAGTAAAAGGAGGTATCTTGGCCCCTTTCCCCGCCTTTTAATTCACCCCCTCGTCCATACTGTGTTCGATATCGAATTGCGGATTAAATTAAGGGAGTAATTGATTCGGCGAATGGTTTCACGGATTTTCTCGCGATATCGTGCAATCGACGGTTCATCGTGGTTTTTATGTAACGTGGCGACTTAATTAGGCGTTTTGATCCGCGGATCGAAACCGCGAATTAATTCGCGGAATCGCGCGTAATGCGGCAATCGTCCCCGTTAATCCGCCCAAAAAAACGCTTAATTAAATAAAAGCTAGGCACTTAAAATAAAATTACCGATTAAACGTCGAATTAAAATAAAAAGCGCGATCCGATAATTAATAATGGAGATAACTCACGATCAGTTTAAAATCTTTGATCGGCCGCCATTTTAAAACCCGTCCTTTGTTTTTTTTAAAAACGATACATTGTCCAAATTTCAACGTCCTACGATCAAAATTGCGACTAGAATCGTGTCCACAAGGTTTGATTATATATATATATATATATACATATATATATATATATACATATATATATATACATATATATATATATATATATATATATATATACATATATATGTGTGTGTGACCGATCCAAAATGAACGACCTATATTTTTCTGATCTGGAGGTCGAGATCGGACAAAAACCAAAACGGCATCTTCTCGATCCCGTCATCAGACAGTCTGCAATAGCTCTATTTTCTATGAAAATTCGCTAAAACGCGCGATTAAAACTTTAATTAAATTAATCTATTTAATTAAACCGTTAATTAAATTAAATTTCGAAAATTAAGTCGCGAATTAACCGTAAAATTGCGCAGAATATCGCGAGAAAATCCGCGAAATCAATCGTCGACTTGCGCAATAATCCCTCAATCAAAGTGCGAATCAATTTAATTAGCAGTTTGATGTCAAACACGGTATGGGAGAGGGGGTGAATTAAAAGGCGTGTTAGGGCCAAGCACAATTAAAATTCAACTGTTAGAATAATTAATTAATACGAAATGTTTTGTTAATATCACATAATATCACTAATCTAAACGGCGCAGCGTCAATACTTTTGCATACGTCGCCGGCGTCATCGAACGTATGTAAATAAATCGAATTTATCAGATTTTTAAACTGTCCGTTATAGAGAAGTTTTAGTGTCCGCATCCGTTATTGAGAAGTATTTTAACCATTACAGCCTATAGAAAAATGTCGGGACTTTTAAAAGCGTCTGATATCTGAAAATTGGGGGCGAACACTTGCTATCGAAATGATTAAGGGCGTACGGTCCCTATTGCCGCCAAACGATAATCTGTAGATGGCACTGTTAGTGAATTTTAGAGAAATTTTAAACAGACCATCCTTCTCGGTTGAAATAGCCTGCCTCTGTAAAGTCGTAAAATCTGCCAGCTTTGAAGCTAAGGGTATAAATGTTTAGATACGGTGTTTTTACATTAAAACGTATTCGAAGACGATTTTAAAATTCGCAATACAAAAGTTAAGATTTAATGTTAAGTACAGGAAAAATCTGAGATTACTGATCTGAAAAACTGATTTATTTAAAGTTCGCTAATAAATAATCTACTTTAATTTTAATTGAAATTAGAAAATTAATTAATAATTAATATTATTATTATTATAACAATATAAATAGGGCGTTCTCGATGATATTGAATGCGAACGGATATCGGTAATTGTATTGTTATCAAAAAATGTTGTTTTTAAAAAAATAATAGATTTCACATATGAAAAGTATTACATTAGGAAAATTGTAATTTAAGTAGATGTATATTAAAAGAATAATAGTATAGTAATATTGTATAACTAGTGCTAAAATACTATGCTTTTCCGACGACCACAAGTATTTTTATTAAAAAAAAAATTGATTTTTGACGTTTACGTAAGTTCGTTTGACATTTTAATAAAATGTCAAATTTGATAATAAAACAGTTGGTGCATAACAGTGTAGAAGACTTTGATTGACCGTGTGCAATGATCGCACACGGGCTGCAACGTTTTCGATTGGCTAACGAGTTTCTTTACGCACGGTCAGCCTATTTGTTTGTAATGGTCAACTTTCCATAACATTTATTGGTGTGAAATTATGCACTTTTCATAATGGTCGTCGGAAAATGTAACTTTCCGTACTAATAATGTAGGTAATATACCTATTTCTAGTATTTTTATTTGTATTACACCACCAAAGTTTTATAAATATGTACATGTAAATAAAGACCATTTATTAAATAATGACGTCAAAAGTAGAAGGTGCCATATACAAAAAAAGGCAATATCGTAAGAACTTCAATTGCAAAATAGTCGTCAAAAAACTTAGTTACAAAATAGCAAGAAAAAAGAACAAAATTGATGTATTCCAGTGATCTTGCGAATTCCTCATTGTTAATTTTCTCAAATTTAAGACATTTTATTGGTGCAATATACGATGTAATGGGATAACTAATCGTGATTAATATTTTGTTAATCAGGATTCCGTTTCTAAAATGTACGTAAAATGTCATATACTAACCGTTTATTGATGTTACAATAAATTATGTCTAAATTCACAATATTGACTTAAAGGACTTAAAAGGAGAACGTTTCGTTTGATTTATACTGTTAAGTGCCCAATGCTCGCGTTAGATTTTTAGGTTGTAAAATTTATGACCTTTTACAATAAAAATAGGGAGGTCTAGTCGTATTACTCAGTATTTAACAATAGTTGTGGGACGACCCACAACTATTGTCCGATATTGGGCGTCAACATTTAAACCAAAAATTAAAACTTCCAACAACCCGCTTTTGATTATTTATAAAAAATTGATGTAAAAACGAAAATGATCATCAGAAGTGATTCTTAACGGCAAGACGTGCTAAAATTTCTCCAATTTATTTAAATGATCGTTAAAAACACACATTGAAATTTTAAAAAATTGCGAAGCAATTATTTAATTAAAATAAGTATTTATTAAGCAAAAGAGCACGTTGTGTCGTAGAGGGAATGTTACGTACCCACTAGTTATTAATTTGCAAACTTTGGTTACCCCAGTTTTGAGTTATGATTGCATTAAAATTGTACTTTTTACACAATCGTTAAGGTTTTTAAAGGTGTTATGGAAATGATAGATTTTTTTAAGTATTTTTCTGTGAATCAGAACATTGTAATCTATGGAAAACGTAATTTATTTCATAAAAACATCAATCTTTTTATTTGGACCGTACCACCTTAATAACTTCAAAAGTATCGACGAAGTCAAAAATACCCGTTGATTCTTGGAAATTATTTTCCCTCATTAAATCCAACGTGCTCGTAAGCCCCGCGAACGAAAACAAAAACGCCCGTTCCCGACTATTGTTTTGCATAAATAATAACGTCGCGAGCTGCGCCTTAATTAAAATCTTCATCCAGCCCGCACGCAACCGCACCCTTTGTACTTATTAGGAAAATACTAAGTAGCATCTCGCGCGGCAGTCGGCCGCCGCCGAAAAAGGGGGTTTATTAAAGCCCCGGCCAACTTTGATTCTAAAATAACATTCCCCATTAACGGCGAGCCGTTTGTAAATTACTTTGAGCCTTTTAAGTTCGGTCAACAAACTTAGTAAGGCAAACACGCTTTGTCGAATCCTTCGTCCCTTTGATGCCGGAACGGACGGATACCGTTCCCGACTTATATTGCGTTATTGATGCAACAAATTTCGAACTGAAGGAAAAAAAGATAAAAAGCTCGCGTTCGGGGAAACTTCCGTTGGGGACGCCGGTATCTGAAATCTGAACTCTCAGCAAGGATAACGAGTGGGATGATGCCTGTGCAAAACAGATTTGATATAGATCAGTGCGTCCAATCTCGCGATATCGAATACGATCGCAGATTTACCGCTTTCTCATTATACCACACTGACGATCTACTCCCAATAGGAAGGAACACCCTCACAAACACGATCTTAGATGGCTCGTTGCAGTTACCGTATTTATGCAACTACGTTAATAAAACACGTCGGCATGAATACAGATGGGCGTCGTTACTCGAAATTGTATTATTAGCGAAATGCGGCCGGACGCGCACCACATCGCCGTTGATATTGAAAAGGATCTAGAAAAATATTTATTGCGCGCGTGTTCCCAGATACACATAAAATCCATGTGGCGCCCGTTCCATTATTTCTAACGTAATCTCAATAAACGAAACACAGAAACGAACAAAAGGAAGACGCATAAAAGGGGGATATCGTAAATTTCGCGCGTTTTGTTGAATTATGAAAAAAAAAATGCGAGCTTTCATAACTTTTACAACTACTTACACACATACGCGCGCGCGCGCACGACAAAATATTTGTCTTGCGCGTTAATTCGCAACATCGCGTCGATAGACATTAAATTTCGCACCGACGTTTGGAAAGCTAACGACGTAAGTTGTAGTTTGGGCGATGGTTAATCAAAGTTACAACAAACACCCGACGCTGCGGCGCAACCGTTGGAATATTCATAAACTTCGACAAGTGCTCAATTTGCGCAACAAGCTGATATTAGAGTATTTTAACGGTTACGTTGTTAATTGATTAACCCACGACTCGAGACTCGATTTTCTCGAAGAAAAAAAAACGGCGCATTTAATCGAAAATTGCGCAGAGAAACATTCGACACAGAATCCCGCGCGAATTCCCGTACATATTTGTTGTTAACGAAGATATTCGCGGTTAAGTACAATATTTTGTAAAAAATTCAGTCGCGCGAGTAGAGAACAGGCACTTTTGTTTGATTCGCGGTTTAATTAAAGTGCCCCGATTAAAATGATTCGCGGTTTAATCCGCGGATTGACTAACGTGTTACGCGCGATTCCGCGGTTTTATTACCGTGTTACGCGCGATTCCGCGGATTAATTAGATCAATCAAATCAATTCGCACGTAACACGGTAACCAATCCTAGAAGTAATTGCGTAACACGGTAATCAAATCGCGAAAACGCGACGTAACACGTTAGTCAATCCGCGGATTAAACCGCGAATCATTTTAATCGGGGCACTTTGATTAAACCGCGAACCAAATAAAAGTCAACTTCTCTGCACGCGCGATTTTATGGGAGCCGTCGTAAAATTTTAATTCTTCTTCGTGCGGGATTCGCGCACGTGCCTCGTTAACCGCGATCTACATCGACGATATTAAAAAAAATATATTTAAGGACAAAAGTTTCCGAATTAAAATGTAAATGTTAGTTTTACATTCCGCGTCTGTGTATATCAGTCGCGAGAATTGTAAAGTCATTTGACGTTTGATTCGCATTCAATTTTCTACGGCAAATTCGATAAATGTAAATTTTCTTTTTAAGCCGAAGTGTTCGGATGAACGTCGCGCTAACCTGGAGGATTTATTGTTTCCTTTGTGATAAAGTTTCATTTTCGAAAGTGGTCGGTCGTCTGTTATTTGTATTAAGTGTTGTCTGCACTATTAAATTATCGTTCGGGCGAGCAAGGAAAGGTCAATTAAATGGGACTGCGCACGTACTAAAAAAACAAAAACAAAAGTAATTTCAACAAAATGTCTTGTAACAACACCTCGAGTTTCTCTAAAAAAAAAGCTTTCATATTAGCGTGCGGTTTTTACGATACGAAGGCTTAGACCGACAACGATAAGCTTATTGACTGAAACTTATACAAAACGCACAGTTTGTTTAAAGCCGAACAGTCTCATTTTTAATATCCTATATAGGGTATTTATTTATTTACACGACTTAACGTAATTCCAGTTTTTGTTTTTAGACGCACTAAATAAACATTGTCTAGGTATAGATAAACATTTTTTATTATCACGGAGTACATTGTTTCAAGAACAAACCGAGAAAAAATATTTTCTTTATTGGAAAATCGATGTGATATTACAAAGCAATGGACTCGGAAGGCTTTACGTTAACGAGCCCTACAAAAAAAAAGAATGCGATATTATACGCCACAGTTAACGTTATAAATTCACCTTACGACCTAATTTTGCATTGTTTTTGAATCGCCGAAAATTTTAAATCGAACAATTTCAAGCATCAAACGTAACCTTCGGTGGCTTTTAAGCTTAAAGTTGAAATGGTAGGATCATTAAATGCATGGTAAAATGCGATATTTATAAATACAGTCGAATCGGTCGCTCGCCATCTCGATACGTTCGACTAAAGAAGAGTTGAAGTAACAGAGATTCAACAGTAGATAATCTTATATCAATGATATAATTCGAGTTATGGAGACATTCAGGTTATAGAGATTTAAAGGTCAAGATAACGATCCGTTCACTCTTCAAATATTGTCAAGGTTCAATTCGAGGTTTTTACAGTCAAAGGTCTTAATCCGTCGTTGCAGAATTGCACGTTCAAAATGATCTAAATTACCGATTGTTGCGCACTCGTAGACCGATTAAAATTAACAAAGATGTTAAGGTCAAATTGTGACCTTAAAAATACATTTTGCAGTTGTTCTTTTTTTTTCAAATTAACAACGCGATGGTCTGCGAAATCAAAAGCTTTCTATTTTCATTCTGAAGGTCATCCTAAGGAAAAATTGTTTCTTAATTTTTTTTGTTCTTATCCGAAATACCGTATTAAAACAAATTTTTGTCACTTGCAATTTTTGCGGTATTTAGATTAGTTACCAGTATATAACAAATTGTCAACTGATTTTTAATGTGTTTTATTCGACCAGTTTTTATTAAATATATCGCACGCTCGTCGTTTCAACCGATTACCTATATTCGAACTTTGTCTTGATAATAATTTAAACACACATCTAAACCTGCCAGCATTTAAATTATTCCCGCTTATTTTCAATTTTTTTTTGTTTCGATTTGGGCGAGTCGCGTCTTAATATTTTACAAAATCGTCCACGCAAATGTGTATTAACGATTTGACCTCGAACACTTCGTGCAGTAAGAAAGGCTCCATTATAAAAGCCTTAAGTTAACGCAACGTCTACTATATAAATTCGCCAGCTCCATCTAGTTTTACCTGGCGATTCAAATAGGCGCGATGGACAATAAATTATTTTTCGAGCTTTAATTGGCGCGATAGAAACAGTTTTTGACGCTCTTTCCGTTAATCACGTCTTTTGTTTAAAAGAAACAAAATTTTTGGAGGCTGTTCGACCTTGAAAATCGCACCGCAAAGCCACTTAAACGGGCCTTGTGAATTTTAAAAGATCACGTGGTACTTTTCGCATTCAAATTGTTTCGCTAATTTATTCAAATCGAACAGAAACACATAATAAACAAAGTTAATTTAACAACGAGCGTTAAAAGTATTAAAACATCAATTTAAACAAACAACTACGAGGCATGTAGATTAATTAAACTTACGACAAACGACGAACTATATAATACCTATATAATCGTTAATACACATTTGCGTGGACGATTTTGTAAAATATTAAGACGCGACTCGCCCAAATCGAAACAAAAAAAAATTGAAAATAAGCGGGAATAATTTAAATACTGGCAGGTTTAGATGTGTGTTTAAATTATTATCAAGACAAAGTTCGAATATAGGTGGTAATCGGTTGAAACGACGAGCGTGCGATATATTTAATAAAAACTGGTCGAATAAAACACATTAAAAATCAGTTAACAGTTTGTTATATACTGGTAACTAATCTAAATACCGCAAAAACCGCAAGTGACAAAAATTTGTATTAATAAGGCGAAATGCGCGATTTCAAAATAAACATTTTAAAGGTCTATATTGTTGTATAACGCAACAAGCGAACTTATTGTTAAAATTGAATATTAAATACTTTTGTGCGTAATTTTTGGAATCCGTTCAACCCGGCGATTATTTAATGTTTTTCTGTTACGAGAAGTCTAGGTTAAAAATTATTAACATAATTTTGCCATTGATTTGGCGATTTAACCGGCATTTCGGTTAAGAACAAAAAAATTAAGAAACAATTTTTCCTTAGGATGAACCTTCAGAATAAAAATAGAAAGCTTTGATTTCGCAGACCATCCATCCAAGGCTCCGTTATAACAGCCTTAAGTTAACGCAACGTCTACTATATAAATTCGCCAGCTCCATCTAGTTTTACCTGGCGATTCAAATAGGCGCGATGGCAATAAATTATTTTTCGAGCTTTAATTGGCGCGATAGAAACAGTTTTTGGCGCTCTTTCCGTTAATCGCGTCTTTCGTTTAAAAGAAACGAAATTTTTGGAGGCCGTTCGACCTTGAAAATCGCACCGCAAAGCCACTTAAACGGACCTTGTGAATTTTAAAAGATCACGTGGTACTTTTCGCATTCAAATTGTTTCGCTAATTTATTCGAATCGAACAGAAACACATAATAAACAAAGTTAATTTAACAACGAACGTTGAAAGTATTAAAACATCAATTTAAACAAACAACGACGAGGCATGTAGATTAATTAAACTCACGACAAACGACGAACTATATAATACCTAACAAAGTACTTTTTAAGAAATGCCAAAGCACTATTTTCAAATTTTCAAACGAAAATGCACCCGCAAATTCAAACTTAAGGGCGACGCGTCACGACGCCCGAAATTCTAAAAGATCGGAATCCACGAACATTCGACTTACCTTAAAGGGTTGAAAATATCGTATCTTATTCAAGCCATAATGAAGTGACGAATATTTACAACGTCGGTCTAGCACCCGCGACGCACAGCTGACGACTAAAGGGGTGCTCGCGACGCCGCATCGACGCGTAGCTCGCACTTTCGCAAACTTGTACACATTGGTCGTTCCGCGGAAGTTTCTATCGGAATTTTTTTATTCTAGACGGCGTCGTCGATTTCGATGCGACTTGAATTTAAAATGGCCGGATTCGAAGTGATATTTAGCAGAAACTTATTTAATACACGTGGACGACAACGGACGAACGAGCACGAGGAATGATCAACTGTGCGATGGCGCCGTGCGCACGAATATCGACGCTCTTCCGCAAACGACGCTCTCGCAAATCGATGGATTGCAATGTAATTTAACGCGAACGAGACTGTGTTTTGGCGAGCGGATGTGCGCAACGCTACGACACAGTCTAAACGCCACTTGTTAACCAACAATAAAACGATGCTCTCGTATTTTTCGTTATACTACAAAACTGTCCTTATTTCGCAAAATCGAAACTGTAAACAACGTAAACGACAATTAATTTAAATTACTACGCGTTAAAAGACGGAAATAAAATTGTAGGTTTCCGTTCGTTTCTAAATTTCCACGATTTTCCAGTACAGAATCCTGTAGGTTCGACATTGATTTATCTTAAAAAGAAATCGCGCGCTCTCTATCGAGCGAAACTGGTAAACGTTTCAAGATCGCAGTTATCATTTTTACGATACATTAAACACCAGATAAATACCATAAATACTTTAATGTTTCCGATAGAAGTGATATGCGAATATCAAGTACAAACTTTATAAATATATTAACGACCGAAATCTGAAAATGTGAACTTTTGCAATTGACGTGAAATTTAGGGCGTTTTGTACTGCGGGCGGACGGTTCGTCGTAGGCCCTTCAAACGAGACGTTGGCCCAGGTGAGAAAAGGTGATGACCGGAGCCGACTTCGGACCTCGCTGATTAAGGTTGGCGTGTTGATTGCGCAATAAGTTGGCGCACAGAGGCATGTACGTTTTGGCGAAGTTATCCTGAAAATTTCCACCGTCTAAACGAGCGTCGACAATACACCGCGTCTTACTTGGCTATGATGTGCAGAACAGGCCCTTCGAGCACGCAGATGTAACTGAGCCAGAGGACAATCGGACTGCAGCGAGCTCTTCAACGACTTAATCACATCTTCCGCTAAAAGATGTGCACCAGGTCTTCTTAGTAAGTCGGGCGTCTCGCTAAGCCCTTTCGTTATTTAAAACGATTTAACATATTTATTGATATTATTTCAAACTGATCAAACTTACGCTCGGAGCTGATACTACTGAACAACGAGGAGTCCAGCATTTCTTCCCGTATCCTCGCCAGCCGCTGCGTCGGATTTTCGCCGACCAACCAGTAGGTCCTCATTTCGCCCTTGCCCTTGATAGATATCAGTCCCCTTTCTTCGCATATGTAGCCGCCCAAATTTTGCAGCAGCGCGTGAGTGTCGTGGGATATGTGAATTTTGAAGGCGGCCCCGGAACTCTCCATCCTGGACGCCGTGTTCACGGTGTCTCCGAATAGGCAGTAGCGCGGCATTTTTTGGCCGACAACGCCTGCCGCGCATTTTCCTGCGCCAAACCTTAATTTAATGCGATTTTCGGCGTTGCCTTCGAAACCTACCGGAGTGGATGCCGATTCTGAGCTGTAAAAGCTCCCCGGAACGATGTTTGATTTCGAACTTCTTGATTTTGCTCAGCAAATGCAAGGCCATCGACGCCACCTCTCCGGCGTGCTTATAACCATTCCTAATGGGTAACCCGCTGACCACCATGTAAGCATCGCCGATCGTTTCGATCTGCAATCGAACTAATTATCGTTAAGCGTCGACAATTTAAGGCAAACTCACTTTATAAACGTCGTAATGGGAAATAATTGAATCAAAACACGTGTAGAGGTCGTTAAGGAGATCGATCACTTGCAAAGGTGTGCTGACGGCCGATAGTTCGGTAAACCCGACGATGTCGCTGAAGTATATCGTTACACAATCGAAAGTTTCCGCTTCCACGCGATCGCCACGTTTCAACGATTCCGCCACGGACTTGGGCAGCATTCGGTGCAGCAGGGCGTCGGTTTTCTTCTTCTCTTCCGTCAGTTGGTTGGTTCGTTCCTGAACTAACCCCTCCAGGTTGTACGCGTACTTTTCCATGATCGCCAACATATTATCGAATATGTTGGGCTTGAGTCCCGCCTGCATCTCCTTGAGACGGACCCTCACGAAGCGGATGTCCGGCCTCTGATCGGGATCTTCGTGCCAACACGCCTTGATGCACCTTACAACGTAATCGGCCGCTTCGAGTTCGGTCAGCGGGGGACGAAAAGGTGGCTGTTGGTTCTCCTTCTTGATTTCGTTTTGTATTTCTGAAACGGGATTGGAAAGTTGTCGGTTAAGTTGTCGGAGCGGTCGAGTTCGGGAAAAAAAATTACAGATTACGGGAGTGAGAGCTGTCATTTGAAAAATTGCGAAATCAGAAACGAAACGCACATTTTAAGTGTACCAGAATTTTAATTAGTCCACTGGCTTCTCCCGATTTTATGGTCTATCCAAATTTTAACGATTCGGAACAGCCATTTCATCGCCGATTCTCTCATTAATTATTGTTAGATAATGTTAGTGTGAATGAGATTAGTTTAGACTAGCGCAGATGAGGCGAGCTTAGGTTAGTGTATAGATATAAATCGTTCAAGTTGCTATGCAAATAGTGTTTTAAACAATAAAAAAGTGCAGTCAATTGTTTTATTAAACAAAACGTCTTTTAACTAAAGGTGATATAAATTTTAATCGATTATGTATCGGCGATAAAATTTTCGTCGACGAACCGGCGACTCCGAATTGTCCTAGATCCTTGTCTTTTAATCATTATTTTGCAGAAAAGGAATCTTCGAATTTAGGACTCGCCGCGTTCGCGTATAACGTTGGAAAACGTTGTTGGTCAACGTGCAATCAAAAATTGTGCGCTTTTGTACCAAAAAAACGGAGTCGCCCAACAACTCACCATCGTGAGTCATATGCGTTTTACCCACGGCCCGCTCCTGCCCAAAATCTCGTACAGAACGATCGCGAACGAATAAACGTCGCCCTTTTGGGTGCCACGCGGGGGAGGGTTTGGGTCCCTTAGCAATTCCGGCGCCCTCCACAAGCACCTCTGCAGCTGTTTCTCCTTCTGCTCGCCGGCTAAAATTAGACGGTCGATTTACATCTCGTTCACGATCGAAAACGTCGTTCACCTTTGAATTCGTGCAGACCGAAATCGGTGATTTGCAGAACCCAACGGCTGTCGATGAGACAGTTGCTCGAACGCAAATTTCCGTGGGACACGATGTCGCTGTCGTGAAGGTAAATCATTCCCTAAAAAACGATACGGGGGTCATCTTTGAAATGAGTCGTTTTCGCTCGCTTGCCTTTAAAATGTCGGTCACGAGCGAAGATACGAACATGTTATCCAGATGAAGGTCTTCGTTAGCGAGAACGTCTTCTAAACTACCTCTGGCGCAGTACGCCGTTAGGATCGCCACGTTTCCGTGTTCGACGCTCGCGCCGATGAACGGTATTAAATTTTCGTGACGAACTTCGCGTATCTGCAACATATCATCTTATTAACAAACGCAAACTTAATGCCATGGGCAAACAAAAACGTAAAATTATCTAACAAGGAAAGTGGCCCAAAGGGTACACGCCGATTTTGATAAAAATTTTATCATTTTATCATTTTTAGGGTAACTACTAACCAATAGATGATATTTGGTGAAAAAATTAGATGCCATAAAGGCTTCGTTTACGTTTTATTCAATAAAGTTGGTAAAATGGTGATTTTCAAATTCATAGGGCTGTTATCAGAACGATTTTAGATATAGGTTTGAAATTCGTAACATTTTCAATTTGAGGTTATTTTGCACATTTTCGAATTAAAAAAAAATTTTTTTCACGCACAGTTTTTGAGCTCGGTCGCCATCTTGAAGTTTTTTAAATGGGAACATGAGGTGTGTTATATATCATCGGAAAGCTTATTTTTTTCTCTATTTAACCGTCTAAAAATCGTGTGGGGTTATATTAGGAAAAATTGAGATGAAATAGAAACGGGTTTTTCATATACCTATTTGTTCGGCTATTATAATAGGTATATTGTACTTACTTATTTTCATTCTTCTATTTTAAAGTTTACTTTAAAACATAGGAGTCATTACATTTATAAAATATTATTAAAAGAAACCATAGCTAAACGATACACGTCTTTTTTTTGGAAAAATTTTGTCCCGAACATTCCGAACAAGTCGGAAACTACTAGAAAACTAGTATTTCTAGTATAACAACGCAAGAAATGACAAACTGCGGGCGTTTAAATAGATTAAAGTTTTTTATAATCTCGATAAAATGACACTACCTGATACGCATAGAACAGGTCCGGAATGACTCGAAAAGTAGTTTTTCCGAGAATAACAATGCAAGAAATGACAATATTTAATATGACAGTAATATTGACATTTAAATTTAAACGAATAAATATATGAAAAACGTTTTTCCATTTTATCTTAATTTTGCCTAATGTAACCCCATACAATTTTTAGATGGTTAAACAAAGAAGAAAATAAGCTTTCCAATGATATATAAAAATTCAAAATGGCGGCCGTGCTCAAAAACTGTGCGTGAAAAAAAAAGTTTTTATTCTAAAATGTACAAAATAACCTCAAATTGAAATGTTACGTATTTCAAACCTATATCTAAAACCGTTCTGATAACAGCCCTATGAATTTGAAAATCGCCATTTTACCAACTTTATTGAATAAAACATAAACGAAGCCTTTATGGCGGCTAATTTTTTCATCAAACATCATCTATTGGTTAGTAGTTACCATGATAAAATTTTCATCAAAATCGGTGTGTACCCTTTGGGCAACCTTCCTTGTAAATATATGTGTCTAAAGAAATAATCGCTTTTTATTTATTTACTACGGCGAACCACGCTCCGAAATTCGAACAAATCCATTATACCTACTATATGTGTATGTTCGGACGATCATGCAACTAAGGGTTGCTCATTTAAGAACGGAGAAAAGGTTCCGCAAGAGACAAGGTTTTTATTTGACACGTTCTTTACAACATGACAGAAAGAAAAAAAAACTGTTTATCAAAAAAACAAAGCTTAAAAATTATTTTGTTTTTCTTGTTGCGAAGCAACGGCAACGTTGAAAACTAGACAATATGCGCTGCTCGCTCTCGATCTTACAGGATTTAATTACCGTGTTAAAACCAGCTCGAAAACGTAACAATATTGAAGAGGTTTTAATTACTGTTTAAAGACTGCATTAGTACGTTGCGAGAGGATTATTTATTTTCATGCGCATCGTTTAATTAAAGGTGTTTAGCTGTTTGTTCTCCATTAAGGGGATTACGAATTAAATAGTCGTAAATTCGCGCGCCACCCTTCGGCCACCCTAAATTCTTATATAACCTAATTGACGTAAACACGGACGTGTTTCCTAAGTGCGCTTCGATGTCGAGACGTCAAAAATACATCAAGCCCATTTTTATGTAACGGCAGATAATTTAATTTCGCACAGACCTGCTTTAGTTCCTTCCTAATAGATCTTGTTAGGTCCACCGACCTTTTACGTATTTGTTTAATGGCGACGATATTGCTTTTGTATAGACCGATGCGGGTGTAAGCTCTTTTCGGGGTGGTTTCGGCCATTTCACTTAAACTGCCAGTCGGCGCCTGGAACACGCTATGTCTGCACACTTGAATCTGGAATTAAAACGATTTCAAATAAAACTCCTAAAAACTTTTAACAAATCCCAAACATCATTAAAATTATGAAACGCTCGAGAATCCCTCGAAAGTTTTTTTTACGGAGCCCACTTTCCCAATTAAATATTATAAATAATATTTAATAAAAAATTGCGAAAAAATTTTATGCTCCAATAAATTAGAAATTTATTTACAGGCAATTAATATGTAGGTAGTTAGTTATTAAGTTCCTCTTCGACGTTTCTATCAAAGTCGTTCAAAAAACGTTGCTTCTTCTCTACAAAAAAAAATTGTTTTTAATTGCGACGCGATAAATTTACGTCGCGGTAGGTAACGGAAAAACAAACCCGGTTTCCCCGGATTATTCGGGAAAGACGGTTTTTAAAAGTTATATTGCGCTTGAAATTTACCGTTGCTTTGTTGTTTTACTAGGTCGCGCCGTAACGAGCGTAATTTAATGATCGAATTACGTCTAATTCGGTTTTCGTTCGTGTTTACGATTTTATCATTCACATGGAGCCAACAAAAAACGAAACAATTTACTTAAATTGCCGAAATCAAAGAATAGTAATTGGGCGCAATCAGGATTTAAATCGGAGATCCACTGTTGCGCGTATGTTTCACGATAATAAACGGGATAATTGATAAATTTGTCAGTGAAAGCACCAAAACAGTTTATTTTCGTTTAATAGAGAACGACACACAAAATCCACGTTAGCGCGGGAGGGGGGGGGGTTGTTGGCATATATAAATTTCTGAGCAACGCGTACCTATACGGATCGATTTTGTAATTTTTTACTTCCACAGAATAAAATTTGTTAGCGCTTATATCGGTTACCGTTAGAATTTTTCCTGTCGAGGTTTCCTTAGGTTAGTATAATAATAAGAGTTTGAAGGTATTTCATTTAGAGTCGATTTCTTAACGTCTTAAAACGACATCATAACGAATTGGGCCGTTTTTTCAATCGCCACTTAACTCTGGCCATCAACCAATCATTTCTATAGTCAAAGTTAACTGGCGATTGAAAAACCGATCCATTGCGTCAAATCGAAACGGCCGGATTAAAACAAACAACGAACAATTAGCGTTTAAAAATTCAAATTTAAATAGTAAAAACCCGATCTGGCCTTGTTTTTTTTTATTAACTAGTTTCTATTTTAATTTAAATGAAGTTCACATTGTTAGGATATTTATAATAATGAACATTTTTGATAACGTCTATTGCATAATGTCGATTTTTTAACGTCGAATTGTCTCGGTTCGAAGTGGCCAGGAACAAACATTTTATAGCTTAAAATTGTCTTGTAACGTCTCTAGATATTTTATAACGTACCGAACATTTATTAGACAAACGGCAGAATGACATTTAAAAATAAATGGGTGACCTTAATATGGAGATAACAAAATCTAAAGAAATGTACGGTTTCCTTTGTCGGAAAACGTACAAAGAAAGCTCACTCGTTGCGTTGGTTACGGCGGACAAACTTCAACTTTCCATCGGTGACCAAGAATACATTTGCATTGTAATTCTAATTAAATTACGATAACAAACAAAGTAATAAAAATTAAAGGCCACGTTCTCGTTGCGATAAATTATTCATGCTGTGAAATAACAAACATCCATAATTCATATTCCACGCTGACAGCCAGCTTACTTACCATGCTTTTATTTCTTGTCGCGGATTCTGTAGTCTCGGTAGGAATAATCGTCACGTCTTTCATGTCAATCTTCCATAACAGGCAAGCCAACTTCTGCTCGTATCTGTAATGTCTGCCGAGGAGAAGCGTTTAAATTGCGTCTACTTCGTTTAATCTACTTACTTGAGCGCGAATAAAATTCCAACTAGGACGGCAATCGACACGAAGGACATGATGGCGATCAATCTCCAATCTGTCTTGTAAATACACTTCTCGCCGTAAAAACCGCAAATCGGCTCGACTAAGGGCACTCTTCCGTCGATCCATTGAATCGGCCTCGACGAGTTCAAGTATTTGAATTCCTAAAACGATCGGTCCTTCGAGCCGGATCGCAATATTAATTCAACTCACCGGTAGCGCGCTCGGAAAATTACTGCCGTTAGGCGGGTACTGGAAATAACCAACCGGCTGCATACTCATTCTGAGGCTTCCGTTCATTTCGGTGTCGTCTAACAGGGCAACCACCGTAAAGTTACCTTCCGCGTCCCCATTCCCGTCGATGTACACCTTATTATAATTAATCAGAGTCGTGTAACTACAACAAACTTAAGCGAAACTCACGTCGTATCCTTGAAGCGAGTGATAAGACCGGTTCAAAATCCTTTTGAGGACCGCGGGCCCGTCCCTCGGGTCCTCGTTGTTTTCGAAAACTTCCGTTAAAGCCCTCGCGTAAATCATGACCGCGTCGTAGAGGTACGCGGCTTGGATGGGAACCTATAAATCGGACCGTTAAATTTCGAACTGCATTTCGCAACACTCACCGATATGCTGTCGAAAATTTTCGGGTGATAGGGCACGCAGAAGGGCGGCCTCGCGGACGTCGCCTTTATCCTGTCGCAAACGGTTCTGCAATACACGGGTCGTAAATAATTAAAGGGCAGGAATGCGCGAATGTAAGTCTCACTTGTAATTCGGGTTCCGAGGATGGGACGGCGTGAGCTTCAAAACCGATCTAAATCCCATCACGTCTCCGGTGTTGCCCCACGTTTCGCTCAAAAACGGATCCAGATAATCTAAAAACGAAGTAAATTTTTAATCGGTTTTTTTTTGGTTTTGTTTAACGTTCGCAGTTTCTAGCGTAGCGCCACGTCAGATAAAATACGTGGCGTATTTTCGGCGACGTTACGTCGTATCGCTGGCGTGCCTTCCATATAAATAACCCTCCCCTTTTAGAAACTTTATATCGCGTCAAATTCGATATGTCGGCGTTACGTTGCCGAAAATACACACGACGTACTATTTCACGTCTTCTACTGCGGCGGAAGCTTTAAAAAGTTGTCGCCTTGAAAGATTATTTTTAAAGCTGCGCCACGCAAAAGTTCCGACGACCTTGAGACGCTTAACTTTTTCGATTGCGGTCGCAAATTATTTTGTTACGATTAGAGATCTTGTAAGAACTTGAGCGCGATCTCGAATTTTTAAACGTGCAATAACTTTTGTTAAGTTGCAACATTGCGCGTCGATAAAATTAACAATTTCGAGTAAAATGCGTCGCAAACGGCAGCGAAAAACAATTTGGCGCCCGACGTGCGGCGCCAAATACGAGCGAAAACGGGATTCTGTTAAATAACGCGCGGTGCCGACTTTTGTGAGGCGTTTTATTAAACTGTTTTGCGACATTAAGAAATTTAACGCTACTAGCCGAAACGAGAAGAAAATTAAAAATACGTAAAAGCCCGTCCCCCAGAGTCCGACACGTTGGAAATTAAGAAAATAATCTTCACGTTTAAACGTTTGCGAGCATCGTTTTATCTTCGCGTTTTTATTTGTTTAACTTCTGAATGTCTCAAGGTTGTCTAGAAACAAAATTTACGATCAAATTCATCGCGACTTGTACGCGAGTCGTACGACAAAAGAAAAACATTCAATTTAAAATTGTTTAAGTTTAACTTACCTCGTTGAATCATTTTTATTTTACGATTGGGGTCGTATATTTCGTCGTCGACCGATATAACCACGTAATCTCCAGAGTCTAATAGCTTTCTGCGTTGTAAGCACTTTATAAAGTCAATTAATGCGATATGCTCCCCCACGAATACGTAAACTGAAATTACAATCTCAGCTGAATATTATCACAGAAAGTAAATTTTACTTTAAAATAAGGGGTTCGACGACTTTAGACGTTAGCGCCCGGACAGTTTAATTATTTACTTAACGTCGCGTCTCGCGGGACGTCGAATTTTAAAGGATTTTTCGCCGCCCCTTAAATTGACAATTAATCGAATATCGTTCGCTAAGCGTGCCGTTTGTGTTCCTTATAAATTTGCATTTCATAAATCGTAAACGACGGCGGCCGAATGCTATTTATTGCATTTTTATTAGCCAATTCGAGTGCCGTCGATCGATTTTCTATCGCACAGATTAAAACGGTAAAAAATTTAAAAATATTCGGGTCGTTCCACGCGAATTTTGGTCCTGCGTGTTTTTAAATGTTTTGTGACTTTTGTAATTCTCTGCATCTATGAAAACGATGAAAAATGCAACGTTTCAAATTTTTGGGCATTTTGTTTACGAGTTATTGACTTACAAAAATACGAAAATTTGAAAACTATTTGACTTACAAGGAAGGTTAGGTAGGTGGAAAATTCAGAAAAATTTGAAACTTTACAGGATTGTAGTACTAGTCAACCCTAATCAAGAGCCGTATTCCGTTCGTGCTCTTACGCGATTTAAAAGGGTGAAATCCACCCTTGAAAATTGGAACATTTTTCGATTTTGGTTATTATCTCTGGAACAGCAAGAGCTAATCGCCAATAAACTATATATTTTTGTAAATGGCTATTCAAGACCTACATTATGATACAAAAATTAGGGATGAAAATTCTAAGGGGTGCCATCCCTGCCCCCAACCCTCAATTATTTTCAGTATTTATTTTGTACGCTGAAATGAATCGATAGTTTATTAAAAGAGTTATTCATTAAAGTGTATTATCTTACATTTATTTATTTGTATTTGTGCAATTGCACCCTAATAATATCCGAAGCCACGTATCTCTTAAACAATAAGAAATATCACCAATAAATTATATATTTTTGTAAATAACTCTCCCAGACCTACATCATGATACAAAAATTAGAGATAAAACGCCTAAGAGGTTTCATTCCTACCCCCAACTCCCAATTATTTTTAATATTTTTGTGTACGCTGCAATGCATTTTTATAACTTATAGGCATAATTATTCATTAAAATGTATCACCTTAAATTAATTGATTTGTATTTGATCAAAACCACCCTTTGTTAATATATAATATTCAATGTAACATTTCACCGAAAGTTATCTCTCGAACAATAAGAAATTTGTGTTTTTCAAGTTTGTGTATTTGTGTAACTAGTTTGTCATGAACTACATAGTATCAATATAGAAAGGTCAAGCAAAAATTCGGGTAATTTCACCAGCAAGGAAGTGGAAAGGTGTACTAATTATTATTATAGTACTGAAATCTATATAGTGTAGATATGCTATTTTGTATTCCTGTAATTTAGTTTAGAACTGTTAATATATACATAATATGTACATATAAATGAAAATACTAGAGAATAATTACCTACCTACTGACGTATGAAATATATAGATATGTAAATAAACAACATTCGCAACAAAATATCCTTATTATAATAAGCCCTAAAGTGTGCGAATAATTAGTAGGAATAATGAATTTTTCCTAGACTGACAAATAGAAGTGAGATGGTGAATGTAACAGTTAGTTAATAAATATTATTTGCTGTATTTATGTATTTATATTTAATTGTATTTTAGTTATCCATATTATTATTGTAACAGCGGTTAATATACACACTACGACACCGTGAGTGTGCGATATTTTTTATTGTTCAAGAGATAAGTTTCGGTGAAATGTTACTTTGGATATTATATATTAACAAAGGTTGGTTTTGATCAAATACAAATCAACTAATTTAAGGTGATACATTTTAATGAATAATTATGCCTATAAGTTATAAAAATGCATTGCAGCGAAAACAAAAATATTAAAAATAATTGGGAGTTGGGGGTAGGGATGAAACCTCTTAGGTGTTTTATCTCTAATTTTTGTATCATGATGTAGGTCTGGGAGAGTTATTTACAAAAATATATAATTTGTTGCTGATATTTCTTATTGTTTAAGAGATACGTGGCTTCGGATATTATTAGGGTGCAATTGCACAAATACAAATAAATAAATGTAAGATAATACACTTTAATGAATAACTCTTTTAATAATCTATCGATTCATTGCAGCGTACAAAAAAATACTGAAAATAATTGAGGGTTGGGGGCAGGGATGGCACCCCTTAGAATTTTCATCCCTAATTTTTGTATCATAATGTAGGTCTTGAATAGCCATTTACAAAAATATATAGTTTGTTGGCGATAGCTCTTGCTGTTCCAGAGATAATAAGCAAAATCGAAAAAAGTTCAAATTTTCAAGGGTGGACTTCATCCTCTTAAACCGAATAAGGGCACGAACAGAATACGGCTCTTGATTAGGGTTGACTAGTACTAGAATCCTGTAAAGTTTCAAATTTTTCTGAATTTTCCACCTACGTAACCTTCCTTGTTAGAGGGCTGCATTTTGTATCATTTTCTTCAATATTTGCCGAAATTAAAAGGCAACTAAAACAAATTAAGAAACTTTTATATTTTAATAACAAAACAAAAGTACAACGAAAAGGTTAGAGTAGATGAGGCAAGTTTAGATTAGTGCAGATGAAGGAATTTTAGATTAAAATATGTACGTTTCCGCTGAAACTGGGTGAAATTCCTTTCAATGCCGAACCGTGTTTCGAACCGAATCATTTTGGCGACCTGGACCGAATTGGGGAGTTGTGCACTAATATTGGCGGTGTGTTATCGAAAAGCCTTTGATTTCTTCTAAATATCATCGAATGACAAAACGAACCGACAAATTAAATTCAACGGCAAATGCAAAATCGTAGGTTAGATACGAAATAATCCCTAAAACGGACGCCCTAATTCTTAAATGGGCACTTTAAGGCGCTAAAGCGAATCCCCTCGTAAAGCGAGAGCTACACGATTGATGAACGATTTATTGCCCCCTTTTTTTTAGGTTAAGCTAAATTATCCATTAAATTCAAATAGAAATTCGTCGTTAGTCGTTTACGAGGGCATTGCGCGTCAAGCAAGATAATTAATATGAAAACTTTTCTATACATAACGCATTAGTAAACGTTTTTGAGTATTAACTATATTGTAACGAAATTATTTATTACCACGTACGATATACCTAATACATGTTTATGTACCTACTAATTGAAAACTACAGTAATCCCTCGTTATACGCGGGGTTAGGTTTTTGCAATGTTGCGCGGATAACTGCACTAGACTATGTAAAATAATGAGTTATAGTTTTGATATTCTGCAAAATTTTGGCGCCAATTTTTCTAAGTTGTTTCAGTGACAGTGGGATTATACTGTAATCATAAAACATCGTCTAATTATCCGATTTATTTATTATATTTCCGCTGTGCGAAAATGAAATTTATATATCGAAATTGACGAATCTGTGCGTCCTTAATTTGCACCCGCTCGTTCTGCTCCGTTTGTAATTGGACAACATCGAGCGATAAACACTTTAACTTTAATTGGAGTGCACGTTAAACACTCTCGCTTATCTGTTTAGTCTCGACATTTCGAGTATCGAGACCGCAAACTTTAACGACTACATTCTACATGTAAATTTCGAAGCGCCGCAAGTTCGTCAAGAGATCGTTATTGAACTCACCTCGGGTCCTTTTATATGTGTCGACGACGATGGCGTCCATCTGATCGATGTGTCGAGGAATGTAATCGGAATATTGTTTTGTGACGGTGACCGTTAGGTCGTGCACTTCCGACAGTTCCTGTAAAAAAAATAACAATTTTATCGAAGGACATAACAATGGAAGCGTACGCGTGTCCCACCTCGATAGCTTCCCGTACTTCGCTCCCGGTAGCGGGATGGGAACCGGCCACGAGGACGAATTTGTGCCACTTAAAGGCGATCAGCAGCGCTACGACGCTTTTCGATACCTTACTCGACGGCGGCAGCGTCCTCGCGAACGTGTAAAACACACGTTTATCGGATACCCTAGTATCGCTGCATTTCTGAAAGGAAAGCCCCACAATTATTCGATTTATTAACTTCGCATTCACATATATATAGGACGTATCCGTTTCCATTCCATCCCCCCGCACCCCCCCCCCGCGCCCATCCCAAGGAGACGTTTTCCGCCGCGAATCCCATTGTTCGAGTTTCCGCATATTTTGAGCAAAGAATGTTATCATTTTAGATCTATTCAAATAAACGAACCGAATAAACAGTTTCACATTGCTAGTTGGATTCTCCGAAGATGTAATATAGGTATTTGAGAGCGTGCTTTTTAAACGTCCGTCGTCTTTGACCTTAAATTTAATGAAGATGCGTATAATTTTTTTTGTATACATAAATATAACAATTTGGGATAATTCCATGTTACTCGCACTGCGACAACGGCAAAAGGCCACCACAACGTGTTTTATGGAAATAGGATGGCCGGCTCAAAGTCTCGACCGCAACCCGATTGAACACATTCGGGATGCGTTGGAGCAGAAAAGTCAGAATATTTGACTTTTTTTTTATTTAAACAGTGCGGTAACGAATATTAACACGCTCACGATCAGTGCGGTAGTAAGTCTGTTAACATCAGGTGCTCAAATTAATTTGATAACACCGACGAAGATTGCACAACACACGAAACACAGTATTTACTTGATTTAGTCGTCCAGGAGTAGCATCAATTTTTACGCCAATTGACGGAATCGTTCAAGAGTGAATAACGTCTGTTGATGAAACAATTACTCGTACTTGAGTTTTAAAAGGAATAGGAATTCGATTATCTACATCTAATAAACGGAATAAATGATTTCTTTCAATTGGAGATATATATGAGTCAAATTCAATTTTTTTGAAATCTGAAAATTCATATGATCAGTATCATTGATGACCAAGAGTTTTAATAGTAATAGTTGGTTGATTTATTTCATCTATAATATAAAGTAGTTGAAGGGAAGGAAGAGCAATAAAAATTAAAATGATTGCTGGAGTAATAGTTCAAACTAATTCAATAAGTTGATTTTCTAAAATAAGATGATTAGATAATTTGTTTATGCATATTGATAATATTAGATATGCAATTGTTATTGTAATTATTAATAGAATTATTAAAGTATAGTCATGAAAGAAGATTAATTGTTCTATTAATGGGGAAGTTCTATCTTGTGAATATAAATTGAGTCAAGTTGCCATTTTTCTAAAAAAAGTTTGACTTTATTTATAAATCTTAAGTTTATTGCACTAATCTGCCATATTAGATAAATATTTATTGATAATTGGTAATTCATTAAATGAATGTTCTGCTGGAGGAGTTATTTGAAGTCATTCAATTGATGAAGTTATGTTAATATTATAAATTCTTTTTTGTATAGAAGTTATTCTTTCTCATAAAATAAAAATAAAGAATATAATACTAATAGTTGAGATTAAAGATCCAATAGATGATACTATATTTCATGTTATATAAGCATCAGGATAGTCAGAATATCGTTGAGGTATCCCTCTTAAACCTAAAAAATGTTGTGGGAAGAATGTTATATTAACTCCAATAAATATTGTAAGAAATTGAATTTTTAATATATTATTATTTAATGATAGTCCTGAAAACAAGGGATATCAATGAATAAATCCTGCTATGATAGAGAAACTGCTCCTATTGATAGGACATAATGAAAATGAGCAACAACATAGTAAGTGTCGTGAAGTACAATATCAATTGATGAATTGGCTAAAATGATTCCTGTTATTCCTCCTGCTGTGAAAAGGAAGATAAATCCTAAAGTTCATATTATTTGTGGAGAATAGTTAATTTTTGTTCCATGAAGTGTAGCTAGTCATCTAAAAATTTTAATTCCTGTTGGTACGGCAATAATTATGGTAGCTGAAGTAAAATAGGCTCGTGTATCAACATCTATTCCTGCAGTAAATATATGATGAGCTCAAACTACGAATCCTAAAAATCCAATTGCTATTATGGCATAAATTATACCGATACATCCAAAGGTTGTTTTTTTTCCTCTCTCTTGTCTAGCAATATGAGAAATTATTCCAAATCCTGGTAGAATTAAAATATAAACTTCTGAATGACCAAAAAAATCAGAATAAATGTTGGTATAAAATTGGATCTCCACCTCCTGAAGGATCAAAAAATGATGTATTTAAATTTCGATCTGTTAGTAACATAGTAATGGCCCCTGCTAATACTGGTAGAGAAACAATTAAAAGTACAGTTGTAATAGTTACTGATCATACAAATAGAGGTATTTGATCCAGATTCATTCCTGGTGTTCGTATGTTAATGGCTGTTGAAATAAAATTAATTGATCCCAAAATTGATGAGATTCCAGCTAAGTGTAATCTAAAGATAGTTAGATCTACCGATGATCCTCTGTGAGCAATGTTTCTAGCTAAAGGCGGATAAACTGTTCAACCTGTCCCTGCTCCATTTTCTACAATTATTCCTATTATAAGGAGAGATAAAGATGGTGGTAAAAGTCAGAAACTTATATTGTTTATTCGAGGGAATGCTATATCTGGGGCGCCTAATATTAGGGGGACTAATCAATTTCCAAATCCTCCAATTATTAGAGGTATAACTATGAAGAAAATTATAATGAAAGCATGGGCAGTTACAATTACGTTGTAAATTTGATCATTTCCGATTAAGGTTCCAGGTCTTCCTAATTCTGCTCGAATTAAAAGTCTAAGAGAAGTTCCTAACATTCTTGATCAGGCTCCGAAGATAAAGTATAATGTTCCAATATCTTTATGATTTGTGGAGAATAATCATTTGTTTAGTAAAGTGGCTGAGTGTAAGCGATAAATTGTAAATTTATTTACGAAGTTAATCTTTTTTTACTAAGGTTTAATATTCAAATATGATTTTAAATTGCAAATTTGAAGGTGATGTGTAGATACACATCACCTTAGGTTTAAGATACCTAAGGCTTAAAGATAGTCTTTTTTTTGAACTTTGAAGGTTGATAGTTTAATATAACTTAAATCCTTAAATATTAAACATTAAAGTAACTAAGACTAATCTTGAAATTATTAAAAAATTTAATTTTAGTAAAAATGGGCTTTTATTAGTGAAATTAATTTTTCAATTATGTTCATTATTATTAAGAATTAGAGAAGATAGAGAAATTCGTATGTATACAAAAATTATAATTAATGTAAATGTAATTATAATTAAGGTTAATAAATATATTTTTCATTAATTAGAGCTTGAATTGTTAATCATTTAGGTAAGAATCCAATAAATGGAGGAATTCCACTTAATGATAAGAAATTCATGATAAATATAAATTTTATTAATCTAAAATTATTTTATGATGATTTATTTATTTTAAAACAACTCTTTGTAATTTAACGTTTCAGCGTCACCTGCGACAGTGTACGCTATCTTTTTACAGGGTAATTCGGAAATAAAGGTGAGGAGCCAAAATACGCAAATATGTTTGAAGTCCGATTTTTATCCGTTACAAAGACAATTAGCTCTAGATTTTTTTTGCATTATAAACTAACCATAATGTGAAAGGCATCGCATACGTCATATCTTCATATTCATCAAACAATGCTTTATTGGGGACTTGGCCGCCAAAATTGCCGGGTCTCGTTCCTCTTGATTTTTATCTTTTCGTCTTTTCGAGACAAATGAAATCGTTTGGTTCGCGCTACAATTCTCGTTAATCTCATTATTATAAATCTCATTATAATAAATTTTGTTCGGTATTTTTTTAATTAAGTACCCACTACAACTTTAATAATTATCTTTGTAACGCACGAAAATCGAACTCGCATTTACTTTCTGTGTCATTTTTAAATTACTTTATATTTTTAAAGGAAATTAGATGTTATGTAGCAAAAAAGAAAAACACAAGCTTACGCGCCCACGACAATTTCCAAACAATTGGCAACGGGAAAACCCAAAATAATGCTGGTTCGTTGCTTTTAAAATCTTACAAAAACGCGCACAAAGGGCGTATATTTATATAACTTAACAAATAAGAATATTAAAGTTTTTATTAAATTAAATGGGAATTGATCGTTAATCGTGATCGTTAATCACACAATAGACATCGTAAACGTCGCATTAAACATAATTATCAATCCGTAAACATATCGTTAAGTAGATTTACCTGTACATAAAAGACGCGCTCGCACCCCCTAACGGCTCACATTTCCACCATGCTTTTGTTCGATCGTCTCCTTTGCCTTCAATTCGTTACCGCGTACGCTAAATTAACGTCCGGCGATAACCAAAACGTCGACTTCGATCAAAATCACATCAACGACGTCGTCGAAATTAATACAAAACCAACCGACACCGTAATCTTCCTCAACCTGCACCCGCAACTTAACGCGCCACGAATAAGTGCGCGCCGCCCTACCATAATTTTGAACGACCACTCTAAAGACCTGAAATATTTTTATTTACAACGCGCCGACGCTTACGTCATAATAATTTGGAACGACTCCATCTCCGACGTTTTCGACGTGCTATCAAGACAAAAACACTGGAATCCCAGGGCGAAATTCGTCGTGGTATACGACGGAGATCCGAACTTCCTATTCGAAAAGCTCGAGGAAGTCTACGCGCACAACGTGATCGCGATTTCTCGAGCCGAAATCGTGAAATCGTCCGGCGCCCCGAACGCTTGGAAAAACTTCCCCGTCAGACTGATCTCGATGGATTATCCGCCTTACATTATGCCCGCGACGTTGTCCAAAAGGACCGGGATCGAAATTCACCTTCTCCAACTGGTGAGTCGGCCCTTAAACCGCGACCTACCCTTAAAACGATTCATTTCTCAGATGCAGAAAGTGTTGGGTTTCGAAATCAAGCCGGTAAATGGAACTTACGAAACGTGGGGGTCGAAACTCGACGACGGTTCGTATTCTGGGGCTTACAAAATGTTACAGGACCGTCGTGGGGACATGGCGATCGGATTCTTCTACACGAACTTCACCGAAAGTTGGGACTTCGATGTGACTTTTCCTTACATCGAGGATTTTGCGAAATGGGCGGTCCCCTCCGCGAAGCTCAAGCCGCGCTGGCAGAACATAATCGACATCTTCGACGGCGATCTCTGGACGGTCATATTGGTATTCGTGGTTGCGCTCACGATGTTCGTCTACTTCGTGTCTACAAAATACGACGAGCCCGGTCCTTTTCGGGGCTTGCCCAATTGCCTGCTGATCGCGTTGAGGTGCTTGATCGGGCAATTCACCGCCCTCTTGCCGAGATCGTCCGCCGTCAGGATGATGTTCGTTGCCGGAATTTACGTTGGACACAACTGCAGGTGGCCTTTCAAAGCCACCTGACGGTGGCTTTGAATTTCGACGCATACGAGAAACAAATGTCGACGGTCGAAGAGCTGCTCGGCTCGAATCTCGAGTTCGGATTACCGAACGAGCTGAGGCACATGTTTTCGAATAGCGAAAATAAGCACGATGTCTATTTGCACGAGAGCGGCGTCGTTTGTCCACTTAACGTCGAGTGCCTGGATAGGGTTGCGTTTAATGGAGATTTCGCCACGATCCACGCCTCCAGATTTTTGAAGTACATGGTAGGCCAGTATTACCTGGACGACAACGGCAGACCTTTGATCTACATGTTCGAGGACAGGCTGTGCAATATTTTCGTGAGTATCGTGTTTGCCAAAGGTTTTCCCATGTACGAAACGGTGAACGGGCTACTTCTGAATATGCAGTCCAGCGGATTTGTCGAACGCGAGTATAAGATTTTCCAATATTACACCGATAGGGCCTTCTTACGGGCGCGGACGGTTCAACTGAACGGGGATACGTTGAGTTTTAAAGAATTAGAGGATTTTTTTGTTTTGCTGGCAGAAGGTTGGTTTATCGCTTTATTAATTTTTGTCGTGGAATATTCCGCAGTATCGTTGCAATACATAATTGTGGGAAAAATTTGGTACAATTATAAGTAATCACAATTATTATTATTTACCTACTTACAAATAATAATACACCCATACCTCGCTTTTCGGCCTAGATACGTTCCACGAAACTTGGCCGCAAAGCGAAAAGCCGTATAAGAAATCAATTATCCTAATACAAATTCATATAAATTCAATGGGATCGGTTCCAAATTTGTTAAATATGTAACATGGTTTATAATTCAAAATGCATTTTATCTTTTTATTTCATTTAAATAAAAAATACATACATAACAAGTACATACATTTGTACATAAAATAATAACAGACTCCAAAAACCAACAATAATCTATAAACAAAAATGAAACAACTTCATGTTACATAAAATATGTGTATGTATACATACATAATTTTTTTATAAAATGGCTTTAATCTGAAGACGATAAAGAAATAGTAACTTGTAGATCACTGTCGTCATCATTTTTCGTTGGTAAGAATGGGCCTGGCTTTAAAAAATTGTCCAACGTTGTTTGTCTTGCCTTCTTGTCTATTTCGTTCTTCAGTGATTTATAACAGCTAATGGTCGAGTTAATTCCTCGAGAAACTTTAGCGCTACGTTCGATGTCAGGATCATTTTCAAGGAGGATGTTTATTCCTTGTTCGAAATAGGAAATAGCTTTGAACAAATTTTTTGATGTTAGCTGTTTGGATACAACAGGCTCTGTCTCTTCATCAAATGCCGGTTCTGCTTGCAACCGAATGAGTTCCTCATATGAAAGGGATTCCCTATCAGCTTCAAGTAGATCGAGCACATCACGTTCGTTCAAACCTTCAAAGCCGAGATCATGTGCTAGATCCAAAATGTTTTGCCTAAATTCAGGGAGGAAATTAACTTCCGTATCAGTACTTTTTACACATTCTGGCCATATTTTTTTCCAAACATGGTTCATTGTTGTTAATTTTAATTCCTTCCATGATTCACCGATGCTGTCAACAGCATCCTTGATGTTATAGTTTTTCCAAAATGTTTTAATTGAAGATTTACCATCGGTTTCCCTTATAAGTTGTCGGAAAGTTCGGCGTAAGTAATATGCCTTAAAAGTGGCTATTGAACCCTGATCCATTGGTTGGATCAGAGCTGTTGTATTTTTCGGAAGGTACTCGATCGTGACATCTTCAGATAGTTCGGATAAATTAGTAGGATGCCCTGGTGCATTATCCAAAATTAGCAAAGCCTTGTTGCTTAAGTTATTGTCTCGCAAATATTTTTTCACTTCTGTACAAAAGTGATTTTTGAACCAATCCTCAAAGGTAGCTTTAGTCATCCAAGCTTCCTTGTTGAATCTCCATATGACGGGTAATTGATTTTTATTTAGTCCTTTAAGAGGCCTTGGATTTTCGGACAAATATATTAAAAGTGGTTTTAGCTTAAAATCACCCGCGGCATTTGCACCAAGTAGCAAAGTTAATCGTTCTTTAGACACGTTATAACCAGGCGCAGACTTTTCGGTTTTTGAAATGTACGTGCGATCAAGCATTCGCTTCCAATAAAGCCCTGTTTCGTCTACGTTAAACACTTGTTCAGGTTTATAACCACCTCTTTCAATAATTCCCTTTAAAATGTTGGGATATTCCTTAGATGCGGCCTCATCGGCGCTAGCTGCTTCACCTTTCATTTTCAAATTATGCAAATTAAATCTATTTTTAAATTTTTCAAACCATCCTCGGCTTGCTTGGAATGTGACATCTATAGCAGATTCATCGGTATCTCCATTCTTCAAATTTTCTAAAATACTTAAAGCTTTTTCCTGGATAGTCATTTGACTCATTGGCATTCTTCGTTTGTTATTGTCCTCAATCCATATAATCGATAGTTTTTCCATTTTTTCCATAATCCAGTTTCTTTGGCGTGTTAATCTCGAGACATTTAAAGGTGCAGCAGATTGCAAATATGTTTTAATGTCTTCTTTTTTATCACGAATAGTTTGAATTGTAGATTTCGCAAGTCCCATTGCCTTGCAAATTTCGACAATTTTCTCTCCAGATTCTATACGACGTAATACTTCTAGTTTAGTTCCTAGCGTGACTGATTTTCGGCATCTCTTTTTATCAGTCTCCGAAGTCGATAATTGTTTCGATGGCATTTCGTCTAAAAAATAATGAACTATAAAATAAGTTTAATAAAAAAATACATATTAAAAATTTTTAATTTGTACATGTATTTATATATACTTAAGTACCAAAAATGTCCCTAATTGTTTAAAATGTTTTCAGTAAATGTGTAACAATTAATAATCAATATGTATATAAAACACTCACAGACAAGTCTAAGCTAGCCGCTTTATGAGCACACACTGAATAACGTTCGTAAACAAGAAGAAATAGAAAAGAGTGTGCATCGAGATTGCGTTTGCGCAAGATTGGCAACATGTAGATATATCGACATCGAAAAAAAGTTTTTTTGCCGTTATAACGAAACATTTTAGGCCGTAAATCGAAAACGTGCCTTAATTGAAGAGGGCCGTTATAGCGAAATGCCGTATAAAGAGCGGCTGTATAGCGAGGTATGGGTGTAGTATTATTTACGAGGATTATTATCGCGCGAGTCGAAGACGAGTGCTTTACTCATAATGTCATTTATTGAGCACATATGTATGTGTTACTACGCAAGTATCCGTTCGTACGGGGTAAGTTTATTAGTTACTTCGTGCCACACGCGATGTGAGGCAATGCGAATGGGGGCAAAATGAAACGGTGAACTAAAATATAAATATATAGTATAAAGAAATATAATATAATAAACTTGGAGAAACTCAAGGACGAAAATAGCCAGCAACAAATTAATCAAATGATAGCAGAAAAATTCAAAGAAATTATAACAGATGACACTTATAATACCTGGAGAAACATGAAATCAACAATTCTTGAAGCGGGGGAGAAAATCGTTGGCAAGGAAATACATTATTGGAAAAAACTTTGGATGACCCGAGAAATTATCTCACTGATCGAGAAAAAAAGGGAACTGAAAAACAAAGAGGAAGGAAGATATAGGCAGCTGAGAAGGCAAATACAATATTAAATAAGAAGAGCTAAAGAAAATTGGATGAAGGAGAACTGCCAAGAAATAGAACAACTAAACAATAAGAACGATATAAAAAACCTCCACAAGAAACTCAACGAAATCACGGGGAATAAAAGAGGGAAAATACCGGTCATAACAAGGAGAAATTCAGCTATCAGAAGAAGATAAAAAGAAAACTTGGGAAGAGTATATCAAACTTTATTTCTAGACGATAGAGCAAGTTGCGGTGAGGTGGCCGACGATGAACCTTTTGAAATTCTGATTTCAGAAGTTAAACCACGCAATTAAGAACATGAAAAACGGAAAAGCTGCGGGGCCGGATAATATTCCTATAGAAATTATAAAAGTACTGGATGAGAACAATCTGGAATACATAACTAAACTCTTCAACCAAATATACAACCGAAGCAAAATTCCCGAAGAGTGGCTAAAATCGATATTTATACCGATTCCCAAAAAGAATAATCCAAAATCCTGCGATGAATAAGCCGACTTCTAAGCCTAAAGAATCACATATTGAAGGTCCTATTAAAAATTATACAACGTCGAATATATAAAAGATGCGTGGAACAGCTCGATGACACCCAGTTCGGCTTCCGAGGAGGAATGGGAACCAGAGAAGCTTTAGTGCCGAGAATACAATAAAGATGTATATATACGTTTTATTGATTATCAGAAGGCCTTTGACAGAGTACAACACGCAAAATTGATAGACAAGCTAAAAAATGACAACTTGGATCCAAAAGATATGAACCTTATTAGGAACATTTACTACAACCAAACAGCTGTCGTACAGATAGATGACATGGAGACGGATGAGATTGGTATACAGAGAGGAGTCAGACAGGTATTATCGCCCACATTGTTCAACTTATAACTTTATATAAATTCACAATTGGAACAGGACAATGAAATAAGAGCAAGAATTGAAATGGCGAGGAAAGCGTTCATAAAATATGGACCAGTGTTCACAAATGGCAATTTGAGTTTGCATATCAGATTGAGATTCCTGGAGTGCTATGTGTGGTCACTGTTATTATATGGGGTGGAATCATGGACACTGAAGGCACAATCAATAAAAAGACCGGAAGCCTTTGAAATGTGGCTTTACCGAAGAATACTTAAGATCCCATGGACAGATAAGGTCACAAATGAAGAAGTGCTAAAACGTATTGGTCATGGTAAAAGATTCTTAATTGCAATTAACCGCTTATCTTGGGCATATACCACGTAATGATAAATACTCCTTATTGCACACTATCATGCAAGGAAACATCGAAGGAAAAAAGGGCATCGGGCGCAAAAGAAAATCGTGGTTAAGAACTATCAGGGACTGGACAGACCTCAGAGTGGAGCAACTGTTCCGTGTTGCAAGAGATAGGGAAGCATATAGGCAGGTGGTCGCCAACCTTCAATAAGAAGACGGCACGAGAAGAAGTAGATAAAGAAATCGTTAAAAAACATCTGATTGTGTAAACATGGTAATTGACAGAGGTTCAGCGGTGATCGGCTGTTGTCCAACTGACCCCCCCCCCCGCCGTTTCATTTTGCTCCACATGCAAACCGTTGTATTTCACTTTGACCCTTTCCCCCATTGCACGCTATCCCAGTAGCGTGTTGTAGGAGGGTCGCCTGTACCTATATATTTGATTTATTGATTCAAACGCGCGCGATAAAATCTTCAAGAATACCAAATATTTAATAGATAACTAAATTTAGTAATTTAGTAATAATTTGCGCCTTTTCGATAGAAAAAAATATTGTATTTGATCGCGTGGTATTTGTCCAAATTAGAAAACTAGGTTGTTGTGTAGTTTGTCCAAACGACCTCATAAAATTGCCGCTTTCTAACGAACTTCCAGGACATTTCCCGATACGATTTTTCGGAAAGCTTTCATCATTTATATCGCGAGCCTGTTGCGTGTTTTATTTTTTTTTTGAAACGACTAAAAGTAAAACTAATGGCTGTTTTTCATTTTGTAGGTCCTTTGTTTTTTTAGCATTATTTACTGACGTGTCTTCGGATTTATGTAAATACGACTTGAACATATCGAATTTTGTAGCTAATCAAAGTCGATACGTATACTTCGGGGGTACAATTTAATAATTAATTGTAGGTACGTTTGTCGTTGTAGTATTAAGTAGGCATTAATATTTTATTTTGTTTGCTTCTCGATAAACACATATTAATGCTGTTTATTTAGATCGATGTTAATAGACGACTTGAAACCATTTCCTTTGTTTATTTCACTTATTTCCTATACCGAAGCTTAACATTCTGGCGAAAATGTTAGTGAAAATTAAATTAATATACTACCTAGTATGAATAATATGTAAGTCCACTAAAATAATTCGCGTTCTTTAAATCTGAAAAAGTGCAAGAGATCCCCGACAGTGTGGATCTAGCACGAATCGGGACAGTTCTGGAAATCATAAAAAATGCCCGTAATCCATAAAACATCACACTTTGCGTGCGACATAGTAATCAAAATAAATGTGTTTGCGTAGGACTTAAAACGTGCGCGTTGTTGTTGTTCGAACATAAGTAGAATTTCGGTACGAACTTTCAATAATTAAACTTGCAGTATTCGATTTCAGCAAAATACGGGGGGTGGGGGGCATCCTGGAAATTGTAAAAAATATCGCGGGAGCGTATAAACGTCACAAGTTTCTACAAATGTTTTTCTTACGGCGCTCCTCTGTTGAGATATTCACCCACGAAGTTGAAGAGCATAGATCAATTTTTTTAAATGAAATTTGTGAATTTTCGTTGGAATTTCATAATTTTTTTACTTAATAAATTAAGATCTTTACAACGGATCCAATAGGTCTTTTGATTTTTACGCAAACTGGTTGGACTGCGGTTAAATGGAAAATTCCGACAGAGGTCAAAGGAAACTACAAAGGAATTTTTTTCTATTTATGTACCCACCTACTGTTTGTAATGCTACCGATTTTATATGGTTAAAAGTTCTAAATAAATATTTAAATTGTTGATGCAGATTATAGTTTTGAATTTAAATGGACTAATTGTATCCAAACTATTTACTTAAATTACGTTGTTTCAATATATAGGATTATTGGTTATATTTTGACAGTCGCATTATTTATTTTATGATTATCGGTGTAAAAAAAGTTTCAAATAAGAGTTGTAAGAGTACATCTTAATATTTCTAAAACGCATTAAAAAATTCAGTGACGTGCATAAGTCACGTGATGGAAATAATACTTTTACCCTGAACACCCTGAATATTATGATATTTTCGAGTAAGTTCCTTTTCTCTGATTACAACGATATAATGTTATACATGTCTATTTTTTTGCAATTTTCGAGATATTGAACATTAAATGTGCAAAAGTGCGTTTTCAAAGAAAAAGCATTAGTCGACCATGCCCGAAAAACGTGTCAGTGAAAATGACACTTATTTAATAAAAAATAGCTTATACTCCAGATGAAAAACCAGAAACGAACAAGCAAATTTACAAAAAAAAATCAAAAACGCCGTTTAATTTATTAAAAAATTCATTTAACACACAATCAATAAACTATAAACTCAAAGAAACCAAGTGACCACCATTTCGTTGTATGAAAAATTCACAACTTTTTCTTAAATTGTGTACACAAAGCGAAATAACGTTATTCTCATGTTCGTTTAAGTTGTTAATTTGTTTTCTAATTTTTGTTGTAATATCTTAATTTGTTTTCTAATTTTTATTGTAATATCTTTAATATAATTATTACCGTTAAAGTGTACGTGCTCCTTTAGAAATCCCCGTAGAAAGCAATCTAGAGGCGTTAAATTGGGACTGTTTGGTGGACAGTGACTGCATCGTACGCGGTTTCCATGAGGTATTTGCTTATAGTTACGCTGCAACACAAAATGTGTCACCTACGCTGTTCTACCAAAACGTCATCGATATTATCGTTAATTAGATATTATTCAAGTGTAATTTTCGAAATTAAATAAGACGAGTACCTTTTTCATCCTAAGATGTCTGAAAAATCCGAAAATGACCTTAATAATTTAAAAACTTAAACCTCGTGAAATATTTTGTGCTGATAAAGGATAGGGGTAGCGCACCCCGGTTCTCCCGACGAGATTTAACTATTTAAACATATAAAATCGTTAGCATTACAAATAGTAGGTGAGTACATAAATAGAATAAAATCCTTTGTAATTGACCTCTGTCAACTACAAAAGTAAATGTCATGAAAGGCCCCAAGTGTCCCCGTTAAATTCCTTTCACAATTTCTCAATCTGAAAATACATCTGATGGTCGGTGATCAAAAAAAAAATTCTCTTCGCACATGATTTTCTCGTATATATGATTCGTTCTGTCGAAATTAATCAAGATTTTATCCTAAAACGTCTGAAAGTGACCTTAATAATTTAAAAACTTACACCTCTAAAATATTTTGGGGTTAAAGAGGTTAGGGGAAGCGCGCCGTGGTTCTCCCGAGGTGATATCAAAAGACCTATTAGACAATTGTAAAGATCTTAATTTATTACGTACGTAATTTTATTAAAAAAAAATTGTTTTTTACTCTTCAACTCGAGGGGGCGCCGCACTATGGGGCGAACAGGCACATATCATCTCAAAATTTAATAACTTTAACAGTAAAACGTATATCGAAGTGAAATTTGGAATGTATGCTACTGAATAAATATAGTTTTATAATTTATACAGAGTTTATCAAATATTATATTAGAAATGTAACAATAAGCGTAGGGAAAATGCTCTATTAATAATCACAATTTAAATTTTCTTTCATTTTGAAATTATATTGCAGACAATTGTTTGACAGTAGTACTTAACGGTATATCTACTAGTGGTATTATTATGTAAATTGTATTATCTAAATTGAATTTTAATTTTTTTATACAGGGTTGGGCAAAATGAGCGGAAAATCCAATTTCTGATTTTATTATGAGCTGGACTGAAAACTGACCTTAAAAACAGTTTTTGTATATTTTATTTAATATTTAATGACGTTTAGAGATTTTCGTTGTCATATTTTTCAAGTTATGATATCATCGGCTATTATTTTAAATGGAACAACACCCTCATTTTTATTATTGATTTGTATTTCCGAGATAATCGTACGACTTTTTGTTCCAATAAATATTGCCTCTGAAATTAACCCGTTTGGAATTATTTCATATTTTGTAAAAAAAAATTGATAGCTGCGCAGGGTATTACAAATAACCACATTTTTAAGACATTTATGCATGTACAGATTTAAGACTTTAGGTAAGTATTTTTTATTATAAATCATTAACTTAACAAAATAATACCGGATGAAATAAAATTTCGAGGGAGTTAATACATTTTCCAAGATAACTCTAAAACTATGACATTTAGATATAGAGAAGTAAATACAACCTGACCTTAACTTTGAACGTACAATGAATTGAGAAAAATGTAGGTTGGTATGGCCTATCCAAACCTACGAGGCGCGTTTTTTAAGTAAGTACCGTTTTGGAATTAAAAAAAGACGTGCAAAGATATCGCAATAATTTTATTTTTACATGAAAGCCTGTACCTTAATCTACTTTTCTACATAATTTCCGTGAATATTGAGGCACTTGTCATAACGTGGCACCAATTTTTGAATACCCTCCTCATAAAATTCTGCCGCCTGACTTGTTAACCACTGTATCACAAATGTTTTGACTTCGTTATCGTCTTGAAGATGCTGACCACCCAGGTGTTTCTTCAAGTGCAGGAACAAATGGTAGTCGCTGGGCGCCAGATCAGGGCTGTATGGAGGATGATCTAGAGTTTCCCATTTAAAAGATTTGATGAGATCTTTGGTCCGATTAGCCACATGTGGACGGGCATTGTCATGCAGCAAAACGATACCCTTACTCAACTTGCCACGTCTTTTGTTCTGGATTGCACGACGCAGATTGTTCAATGTCTCACAATAAGACGCTGCATTGATTGTCTCATTACGAGGCAGAAACTCCACTAGCAATACTCCTTTTCTGTCCCAAAAACTGTGCACATGATCGGACCAAAGATCTCATCAAATCTTTTAAATGGGAAACTCTAGATCATCCTCCATACAGCCCTGATCTGGCGCCCAGCGACTACCATTTGTTCCTGCACTTGAAGAAACACCTGGGTGGTCAGCATCTTCAAGACGATAACGAAGTCAAAACATTTGTGATACAGTGGTTAACAAGTCAGGCGGCAGAATTTTATGAGGAGGGTATTCAAAAACTGGTGCCACGTTATGACAAGTGCCTCAATATTCACGGAAATTATGTAGAAAAGTAGATTAAGGTACAGGCTTTCATGTAAAAATAAAATTATTGCGATATCTTTGCACGTCTTTTTTTAATTCCAAAACGGTACTTACTTAAAAAACGCGCCTCGTATATGCAATTCACGTCATTAACAAAAAGTTACTAGATTGTTTATTTGTAATTCGGTTTAAAGTTTGGAAAGTGACATATTCTGTAGATGATTTACCTGCGCACGTATTAGATGGTATAAAGAAAGACTACAACTTATTAGAACTGTCAAAATACGAGGTACGAAGTGACAGCACTGTGTGAAACGTCATCTAGTAACCCTTTTATTGATGACGTTTTATTGCGTATAGGTTTGGACGAAGTATATTTAAAATTACTAAGATATTAATATTTTTCGGATAACAAGTTTGGCATTTTTTTGAACATCCAATGATATCATAGCTTGAAAAGTATGATAGATAACGAAAATCTCTAAACGTCATTAAATATTACATAAAATATACAAAAATTTTTCTTAAGGTCAGTTTTCAGTCCAGCTCACAATAAAACTAGAAATTTGATGTTCCGCTCATTTTGCCCAACCCTGTATATGTTAAATATACGATAAACATAAAAAGAAACCGGTGCAAAATATTGACAAATATACAAATTATAATGTCATCACGACCACAGATAAAATAATATTTTTCGAAGTTAATTGTTCTTATTGAACTTTTATTACGCAGCGCTCTGTTAGAAACCTGATATTTTAAAAAGGTGCAATTTGGTGCAAGATTTTATTGCCGATTCTTAAAGTAGACACTTCGACGAATATAAAAATCGCAATTTCTAGACATCGGCAAAAAGCGTTAATTACTAAATGTCTAATGCAAGTTTATAATTGTAGACAATTAAATCGTTGTGCTTCTCAATTTAATTTGAAACAGTTATTAAATGTAAAGAACCCAAATTAGGCCTTTACGTAGCAAATAGGATATTCTTTTAAGCTAATAAAACAAAAATAATATCTAGATTCAACCTATAACACATTATAATAGGAGTTCAAAGTTTCGCGTAAAATGTATCAATACGGGGTCTGACCAATAAGTAATCAGACTAAGTCCATAAAATACGTATATTTAAAAATTAAGGTACATTGATGTGATCCCCTTCAAAGTACTCCCCTCCCACAACTACACACTGGTTCCAACGTTTCTTCCAGCTTTCGTAACATTTCTGGAAGGCTTCGACTGGAATGTCCTGGAGCACCCTCGTCACGGCGGTCTGGATGTCAGTTATGGACTCAAAATGCGTTCCTTTCACAGCCAATTTTGTTTTGGAACAAGAAGTCACAGGGTGACATATCCGGCGAATAGGGCGCTTGCGGCAACACTGCGATGTTTTTAGAGGTCAAAAACTGCGACACACTGAAGGCACGATGGCATGGAGCATTGTCATGATGAAGGATCCACGTTTTGGCAATCTCCGGACGGACTCTAATGACTTGTTTTCGCAGCCGATCGAGTACTTTCAGGTAGAAATGTTGGTTGACGGTCTGCCCAAGTGGTACAAACTCTTTGTGCACGATTCCTTTGCTGTCAAAGAAGCAAATCATCATCGTTTTCACTTTTGATTTGCTCATTCTCGCCTTCTTCGGTCTGGCTGCACCAGGAAAAACCACTGTTGACTTTGCCGTTTTGTTTCGGGATCGTACCGAAAACACCAACTTTCATCACCAGTAATTACACGATCGAGAAGAGTTGGATCGGCTTCAACCTGTTGCAGACACTCCTGTGAAATGGACATTCGCTCGTGTTTTTGTTCCGCCGAAAGATTCTTCGGTACCATCTTTGCACACAGCTTTTTCATGGACAAATCATCGGTTAAAATTTTTCTGACGGTTTCTCGATTCAAATTAAGTTCATCGGCCAACATTCGAATGGTTAGCCGCCGATCTTGATGCACGAGAGTGCGCACACGCTGAACATTGTTGTCAGTTCGAGCTTCAACCGGCCTCCCACTTCCCCGACGCTCTCACGACCATTTTTAAAATCTTTATCCCATCGAAACACTCGAGCACGACTCAGGGTTTCTTCACCGAACACTTTGACCAATTTACCGTACGTTTCCGTAACAGAATCGCCGAGTTTAACGCAAAATTTAATCGCGTACCGCTGTTCAATATTACGTCGTTCCATATTCGTGACACGCCTTACAAACACGTTGTCGAAAACACAACACAACTGGAGAACTAACGAACGTACGAAAGTCGCGAGTACATGTATCGATAGAGGAGGGATGGGAGATTAACCGACCGAAGTTTCAAGTTCGCAGTGTTACCACAAGCGCGGTTAAAAAATCAGTCCCGTTACTTATTGGTCAGACCTCGTAGATCTGTTGTTTGTAAATGTTCAACTTTGAGGCCTTGTAACAAATTAACGGAAAGACCTACAACAAATATAATCACAGATCAAAAAAATATAGGTTTCAATGATTTATAATTAATTTTTCTTTTACTTCTAGTTCGTCCCATAGTGCGCCGGCGCCATAGGAAAAACATTTATCTGTACGATCTATATTTGGTTGTAATAATTGTTTAAACAATTTCAAATACTGGAGTGCGCCAACCGAAATGCTTTCGATACTACAAATAATGTAGTATTTAACAAACATTAAAAAAAAAAAGTTTCATCGAAATCGGTTCTGTTCTTGGGAGTTCGAAGTAAAAAACCTAATTTGACTCGACTAAAAAATTGACGTGGTTTTCGAAGTAGATAATTACGTACATGCGTAGGTGGTATTCTTTCGATAATCGCTGGAAATTCTCGGAGCGATTATTATGATTACGTCTGAACACGTGTACTTGTAGCTGTTCGTTTTTTTTTTGCGACATGCAATTTCGAGTTTATCCTCGTTACTTAATTGCAACGTCTGGTGAAGTTATTTCGAACGAAAAGACGCGGACAATTGCTGATTTTGATACTGCAATAAATCTGCCAGTTCGCGAGACGCTTTAAATGTTGTCAAATGTCGATTCGGATGATCGTATACCGAACTAATTGATAAACGGTTAGATAGATATTCCCCCGAGATTTCCCCGAATCGGGCATGTTTCTGAACTAGTATGACATTTATAATAGACGGTAATGCTTGAAATTTAACTCCATTCAATTAGATTTCGTACATGAACGAATACGCTGCCTGTTGCGTTATCCGTTTCAAAACGAACGAACTGGATCTCCGGCTATTGGATACGGCCCATCAATAATAATAATATAAAATTAGCGTGGGGCCGCGCGCGCGCGCGCGCTACTACAATGGAAACCGTCTGATTTTATTAAGTACCGAGCGATTTTATCCGTAATTGTGATTAGTTTTAATTTCGTGGGGATTGCGATTCCGTATTTTTTTAAAACGAATCGATCGGCTTATCGGATTAATTTGAAATTTAAAAGTCGGTTGATTTGCTGTTATCGTTCGAATATCTGAAACGAGGTCGGACATTTTAACGTTGAAGTATTTTATAAAATCGACATTAATAATAAAACTTTTTTTCGTTTTGATCCGATAAACGACGTTCTGAATGTGACGCTTACTGTGCGTAGTCGAATATTTTTGATTTATATAGGTTACCAATTAACGTAGGTTAAAATGTAAAATCTCTCAAAACGATTGACATAAATAATTAATGTTATTTGACTTTCGAAAAATAAACAAGTTCTCGTTGGAATTTTAGCTTTAGACGCGGTTGCGTGAATTCAGCACCAAAAGAAATCAAATTAATGCTTATAATTAACTTCTGCCTCTGTCTTCTTACGTTAGAATCTTTTCTATAAATACTTGTTATTAATAACATTCTCAAAATGCTGAAACGAAAGGTGGCTTTGGGCAACATAAACCGTTGCTGCCAAAATTGATAAGTACGACGTTTACAGTACAGTCGAGAAAATCACGAACCAACAACGCAGACGAATATAATCGTAAAACTAATTTTTAAAGCGTAGCTAATTTTAATTATTCGAAGTTGCGAAATGTGCCCGTTTTACGCAGGAAATGCGAAGATTATCGCCGAGACCGAAGGTCGTCGAGTGCGTGAACCCAAGTAACAATTTTGCTTAAATAAATGTTGTCTAAAGCTTTTTGTAAGAAATTATTCAAGAAATGCGACTTGAATTTTCTTAGTGTAAAGTATTATTCAGGGGCTAATGCCAGTAAAAAGGGCGATTGGAATGCGGCTTGAACTGGTCTTTATTCAAGAATATGTTATAAAGATTTATACAAGAATATATGAATAAAGTTTTACACGAGGATGGTATACAAGGCTTATTCGAGTACAAAGTTCTTAGGTAATGAACTTGAGTAACACTTGATATAAGATTTATTTCAGAAGTTTGCGTAATCCTAAAATGTTTTACATGAATAACATTGTAATCAAGTTCATTAGTTCAAGCTCTATACGAGAAGACATATTACAAACAGAAAAAAATCATTTTTACAAATCAATTTGTCCAGGTTTTTTGTTTGAATTCACAACATTTCCCCTACTTACCCTATTACAATTTTTATTTTTTTTGATTATTTACATATATTCCGTCAGCCAAAATTGTCTTTAATTCTTCGACAAATGAAATCAAATACAAGCGCAGATCCGATGGCTTAGATTTTCCATAATATATTCCGATCACTAATGGTTTTTGTTTCGGTAATTCGGCAATATTGGCCAGGATGGGCTAAAACTCGTTTTTGGCACTTTTAAAGTTTGGCAGTCCATCTATGTTTATATTTAATGATAGGCTATTATATTATAGGATTTATTTATAGGCTTAGATATTTTTGAGAATAAGTTTTCCAAACAAAACCGCAAAGCATTTTGCCAATATTCGCCATCACCCAATGGTATAATTTCGACCGTTTGATGAGTTTCCATTAACGTGCGTGGATCTTGTGACAACGCGTGTTTATCAAAACAATTATTAATAATTTTGAGCAACTCTTTTACTGCCGAGTGGTTAATGTTGAATGTTAGCGCCCAATGTCTTATATTCGTGTGAAGATTTTGGCTCCTTTCATCTTCAGCCGCTGAACTGCTTCATCATCATATATGATGCGATTAATACTATTATCACTACTATCATCATCTGCGTAAAATTCATAGGCACTTTGTCTGTAATCTTCAGGTGACTCATCGCTGACAACCCCTATAATACGTCAATAAATCATAGGTGCGATTTAAAGTATATATATATATATATCGAATATATCGAATATATCTACTTAGCAGTCGGTATAGAACCTAAATTACTAGTTTTATCATTGGATACTGAAATTTCATTATTAGTTACGCATTTATTATTGGACGATTGAGGTATTGCTGGCAATAACCTCTTAGATGACAAATTTGGAGTAGCAAAAGACGATGATTCTATAATCAAACTTGAAAGCTGTTTATTTACCTTTCGGTAATAGTGGCCTGACCTTTTAATTTTTTTCCATAATTTAAATGCGTCCATTTTTATTTGTAAATACTTTTTATAAGATGTAAATTCGGAGGCAAGAAAAAGCGCTATACATACCTATATTTGATAACTATAATTCGCGCGCGCGTATATAGCGTGTAAGTGCAACTTGCATAAAATATTATTTAAGTTATTTATTCTGGGAATTTTGTATAACACTTACAATTTTTCTTTATGCGAGATTCGGCAACGCAAAATTAATAAAATTTGTATAACGCTTCCAAATATGATCTTGAAAAAACTTTAAGCAAGAATTTATTTAAGTTTTAGTTTATAAAAAGAACTTTTGAATAAGACTTAAGTGTTTTCCTCGAATAGAGGTTTAATTAGGTATTTGTGCTTGAATAATGAATTTCTTGAATAGTTCTTAATTTTTCTTCCTTATATACAAGTTTATACGTAAGTATTTTACCTACAAGAGTTTTTCAAACATATCCAAGTGTTTTACAAGGTTTTTTTAACAAGGTTTTCTGAAGTATAATTGTTACTTGGGGAAACACGCTCACTCTAAAAATCTGAACGACGACAATTCTATAATCCGCCTCTGCAAACAATTAAACGGCCTCAGTATCGAATTTTTACGTTGCATGCCCCAAAACTTCGTTTTTTTTTTAAATTTTTCCCAAAAATACATCTTACGTCTACTATGTTCACGTTTGAATGTTCGATAGAGAATTTTACGACGATTTAATAATGGAGAAACGACAACCCCGTTTAAAATTTCTGTTCGACCGTCGTTTTGAAACGAACTCGTCCTTCGTATTCGTAAATTCGACGCACCGTTCGAACTTCAGATTTTCAAAATTTTGTATAAAAATTCGCTAAAACATTTATATCGCTTTTTTCCACGATTTTCTCAAAAACCGTGCGTTTTATCGAAATTTTCAAAGAGGGACGTCTGATAGAGTATTTTGCGACAATTCCAAATCATATTTCGTATTACTGATCTGTTGATTAATAACAGAGAAACGACATTCTCCCACGTTCGAATTTTTGATCGGCCGCTCATTTTGAAACGGGTCGGCGATTTTTTTTTTGGTTAACGAACTCGTCTTTCGCATTTTTAAGGACGAATTCGCAAAAATTTGCTAAAAGATTAAGGTTTACGTGCAGCAGAAACCCAAGTTTCTATTAAAATTCAACCTTGACGTTCACAAAAATCTACACAACTGTCAGAACACTCGGTAATCGAATTAAATTATTTCACGAAAATCCTCGATTTTCGACAAGAACGAGGAATTTTATTTTTACGAAATTTTATTCCTCGGTACTTTCGTTAGCCCCCTGCCGTTAATTCATCGAAGTAACCTTTAACAATAATGATTGTTGTAATTTAGAAAAATACGCCCTTAATTTTCTTATTCTTATATTATTTTGTACTAATTGCAACTAATACAAGGACTTGAATTACTATTTTAATGCCTAGTTATCTACATAATTATTATATTCATTTGGTACGTAAATAATGAATACATAACACGAACAATTTGTCCAAATTTAAAAACGTCACCTGCGGATTTGTTGTACAATATACAAACGCAGTTTCCTTCACAACTAATTAATCTAGAAAGAAAGAAACGAACAAAACGTAGCCGACAGTTTTCCAGTTTAAAAATTTGACCCAATTAATTGTAAGAAATCCCTTTCGTTTTTTGTATATTTTCGCGATCAAGAATGTCTGCACCAACTATCTTTAATCTCGGTTCAAGTTTTTTTTTTTCAATAAAGTGTATCGAAAGTGTCGATAATTTATAGCCAGCGTCGTCGTTCGATAGATACGCAAAGCGCACTTGAACAAAATTTATTATAATTTATTAAACAAATATCAATCGAATCATTAGGAAATCAAAGTATTTAATAAAATGTGTATGACGTCATGATCACTAAAATTGAACGGCATTTAATACATATACTTATCATTAGATAAGATTAGAAGTTCACTTCATTTTTTGCACCTCTTTCACGAACTCGGCATTTTGATGATTAATACGTGAGATAATTAATGCGAGTCCCAGAAGAGATGAACAAATTAGGAAACACGTCCCCGTTCAAAGGGCAAGAAACGGCGTGCAGTCCGGTAGTCTGGACGAAACGTTAAATAATTAGATATTTCGGCTACATATTTTACGACTAATTTATTTTTGTTTAACAAACGCATTCTTGTAATTATAGTAACGGATTAAGAGCGCATATCGAACGTTCCCGAGCGTTCGACTTCGCGCGATTCGTCTCCTGTACTGCTCGTAACTCAAATATTCGAAATTTCCATTATTTAATCGGCCACTTTTTATCGGAGAGAGTTATCTTATCGCAAGTTGCGAGTAAACGCAAAATGTCAAGTATCGCCTATTTATAAAGAATTTTAAGAATTTAAGAAAAGCAGTTAAACTTGTAATCTGAAAATTGTAGACAAATTAATGAAAGATCTGGTAAATGATTCGGCAGAGGTGTTCGATTTAGGAATGTTGCTCGAGAATTTAGTGGTCCTAAATTGCGTCCGCTTCATTTGTTACAAAAAGGTCTCGATTCCTCAAGAACGTGCAATATTTATCGAGGCAACAAGCAATGCGGGGCTCATTTAAATTGCTTTCTGATATCCCGTCGAAGGGTTGGCGAGGCCGACGCGACGTCGACGACAGCTGCACAATTTCGCAAATCAAATTCGAGTTTATTTTTAGACGACTTCTTTCCATCGCAAGTTTTTCAAGTACAGCATTAAATAAATCTACTTTAATTGTGCTCCCGAGCTGATGATCCTATGCAAACATAGACAGTGGCATCACGTCACGTCGCGTACGCCCCCAGATTTCTATTTTGCTTGTATTTTTTTGCTAGTCGCGCTGGAGTTGAAATTAACAATTAGAATGGTTACGGAAAGGGGGCGTAGGTAGGTTTGGTTGCACGCCACGCTTTCCATTCGGATTTCGAACAAGAGAAATTACAATTTAAAGTACTTACAAGAAATTCCAATTTTATACATCAAAGAGCTTAAAAACGAAATAGGGCGCCTTAATCGGTTTTAAATCGACACCTTTCGGCCTCGCTTCCGTTCAAATGATGAACCAATTCCTGAACGGGGTGAAAAAACCTATTTAAACGGCGTCCCATTTCGTATGCAGGTCGTTCAGCAAATACCTATGAATCTTTGGAGGGCTTTAAGGAAAACGAATCCACTTGCTCTTATAACTGCGTCCAAAGACGCGGCTGATCCGCGGTTCTCGTCCGCGTCGACCTAATTTTCGTTTAATCGCGGAAAAGCTAAAACCCCGGCCCAAATTATATTCGTCGAAGTTTAATCCAGGAAATTATCGGGGCGAAACACTAGGTAATTTACAGGAACGATAAAAACGATTTATAATAATTGTCGAGAATATTTACCGAAAATGTGGGGAAAAACGAAAATTTTAATCGTGACCTTTTAATTTTCGTAATAACGTTCAAGTCTTCAGAAGGGAAATCTTTCAGATTTATGAGGGTTAAGCTATGATAATTGTTTAGCCGGGGTTAACAGGTTAACGGCACTTTTAAACAATTTTTTAATTTAACAGTATTTCGAAAAATCGTCTCACAATGCACAATTTCAACGAGTCCCAGTTCACTCAAATTTTTATTCCTCCCCATTCAGATATATATATAAAATATCACTCGTTCGTTTTCATTATGGAAATCCCCCTTGAACTTCTATTTAATGTGGGTAGTCGAGAAAGTTCGAATAAAACCTCATTTACGTCCTACACAAAAAAAATAATTAAACGATACGAATTTTCTTTTGGAAAGTTTAATCGAACGCGCACGTAGGCGTAGCCCCGAATGAAAAATTCCTCGTTTTCGGTGTTACGGCCGCGCTCGTAGATTTTCACACATTTCGATTTCATAACATAATATAATTTCATTAAACTTACGTAGGATATCATCGGCAAGTTCCAGGCTGCCGAGACTAGGGCCTCCGATGAGCAAGTGTCGTCCGGTCCTATGAAGGCTATCGTGCCGTTATCCCTCATGGCGGTCATAATTCTAATTGCACGCGCGGCTAGGGAGGATTTTCTCCTGGATAGACCAGAAGCTCCCGGATTTGTTCCAATATCGGCGGCGATGTAGCTCAATCTCCGGCCGGGAAGTATATCTGCAGGATAAAAACGGAAGTTATTATTAACTTCGCCGTTTAACCTCGACTAAATTTTTGTCTGTGCAACCTTCCGCGGATTTTGTAAAACGATCGGATTCGTCGTTTTGAAATTATAAAAATCGTAGCCCACGTCATGTCTACTCCTGGGGTCCAATTCTCAGACCATTCGCGTACGTTATGTTAGCGAATGGTTTGAGAATTGGACACCCGGTTCTGCTACCAATTGCTTATTAAGACATTAATACCGCACATTAACAGACTTTCTGTTCTTACGTTAGATATGTTTACCCTTAATTTACGTGAGGTATTTATCTAGTCCATATTTTTTGCAAAATTTTAAAGCTATTTGAAACTTTTAGTTTAGCTTAGAAAGAATAAGAAACACACTTGAATAAAGTATGATTTACCTGCACTTACCGCAACCTCGACCACAACCGATTTCGATCCGCTTTAACATACGGGTTGAGGGGGGGGGGCAACCAAAAGTAAACGGATATGTAAACGGATCTAGGACAGTACGTCTTCGTTTTTGAAAAAATCGAGGTCATGGTGCCGAACCGGTTATGGACCTAGGTGATCCATAGACTGTTAAAAAACAACCAAATTTTATTTGCAAACTAATAACTTTCGAGGAATTAGTAATTCCAGCGCGTCGCCCAACAGTTAAAGCACTTGCTCGCGTACCTGATGTATATCAATAAAAATTGCTTGTTTTTTTTTTAGCTATCTATCGATCCCCCTGGACCCAAAGTCGATCCGGGCGACGCCGACGCCACTACCGTTGACCACGATTTTTTTTAAAAACGAAGACGTAGTGACCTGCTAAAACGGTGAGACGGAGGTTGTGGCCTTCCCTTGTTCGCGAACTAAATTGACCTTGACATAAAAATCAAAATTAAAATAGGCGTTTCTTAAGGTTAAAATAAAACGTTAACCGTAAACGGTAACAAATTCAAAATAAAAATTTTAATCTTAAGTAATCAGTATAAGATAAATAAGTACCTACTATTTTTCTTCCAGATTATTTTTATTCTAGTAGTTACGCCACCAAGAAAAAAAGATCTAGTTTAGCTGCTCGGTCAATTTGACGAACGACCTTGCCAGCAATTAAACTTCAACGTCAGAATTTCTAATGCAAGTTTTTGAATAAAACTCAACACCTATCGTTGTTAGCATAGCTACAGCTTACTTTTCGAGACAATCGGCGAACAACAAGCTTATTTGACCTTTAGATAATTTTGCAATTTTCGGAGGTGTCCGAATAAACGTGCGTAGGTGTACTTCGAAAATGTGTTTAGTCTTTAAATAAACGACGGTTTTCAAAAGCTCGACCTTTTGTTGAGTTCTCGGACCTTGAAAGTTTTGACCTTCGATACGAATGTTCGAACGTTCGAATTTTCGTAATTTCAAGGATAAAAATGCAAGTTTTGAATTTACGCATACTCGCGCTTGTCAAGGTCCATTCCCATCCTCGCGCTGCTCAGATGGAAATCGACCTTTAGTCTTATAGCGTCCTTTCTCTGTTCTTAGGCATTTCTTGGTTTGACAGTGTCGAGAGCGATCAAGAATAATGAGCTTTGGTCTTGATTTCAATTTGTAGTATTACACTGTACGGAACTCCAGAAAGATTGCTACGTAGGGCTTTTTTCTTTTTCAAACTCAAACTAACAAACCGTACAGTTAATTTTCCGTAAATAAAAAGTAAGGGCAAGCGGAGGATGAAGGAGAGGTCTTTTGGAGAGGCTCGCGACCCTCCAGCGATCGCAACCCTGCCCGCCCTTTTTTTTTAAATCAACATGCCCGTTCTTAGACCTTGACGTGAAACGCAAAAACCTGAATTTTTTCACTTGTTATTTCGTTGCAATTTCAACAGAGTTCTAAATTTGAAGATCGCTATATTCTTGAAAGTGACCTTAACGTCAAGAACTTCCGATGATTGCGACTTTCAGACCGCAAATGTTTCGATTTGAACACCAAAAAAAAAATCAAATAAATATATAATTTCGTCGCATAATCGAGAGTAGATCGGTAATTTTTCATAAGGTAGTTTATCGAAAAGTTGTCCGGATTAGATGGTTTCTGTCTACGTTACGTGTGGAAAATTCTCGACCGAATTGACACGTTAATTAAATAGGGATGTTTTGAGGAGAACCAATCGATATTTTAATAATTAATTGTAGCCGACGATCGTGCTTAAAAAAATAATTCATGTTTAAATTTAACCTTCGGCGTTATTGACGGCCTCGACGGCGAGCGGCAGGGCGCCCAAGACGACCTGAGCCTGTCCATATGCTCCAAGGAATCCGATGGTCACAGAGTCGTTGAAGTTGTGAGCACCAGATGTTAAATAGCTGTAAGCGAACGTGTAATCTTCGGACGTTGCGTTTTGCTGATCGTTGTTATCCGAGTCCTTTACGCACGACGTTCCTTTTTCCGCCACGTTCTCGTTTAGGGTTAAATTGCGGTAACTCGCGGTATAGGACGACATTATCGTTACTTGTATTAATAAGTATAGGGCGGATTTTTGTAGTGGCCTTTTTTCTTTCCACATTTTAGAAAGCAATTTCACATTTTAACTTGATTCGGTAGCGTTTTTAGTTGTCGAGGCGCCTCCGTCCTCAAAATTTGTTGTACGAACAGCGATTAAAGCAATGAATCGAAGACGGGAATTGAAGTTATCTACGAGCTTTTTCGTTGGCGTACGCGCGAAAAATAACGGGACAAAAATTTTCAATTGGGTCTAAATTGGAGTCGCGCGAATTTTGAAGTTCAACTTGAAATGTCCCGAGCCCTACGTTATTATCGAGAAAAACTGTCAGGTTTTGAAAAAGAATCGATTTGCAAATGAAACAAATTGATTTGGATTTGGGGCGTTAAAAAAAAGACCGTAAAATGTTTACTACAATCTCGGTGTGTTTTCGGGTAATTATTTCCGCTTAGTTACACGTATCTATCGAAACAAAGGGAAATTGCCGTGGAAATACGAAAATCCGTGGGCTGTCGAGGAAAATCGTGGAAACAAGCTGAGAAAAACGGGATTCTTCGAGCGACCTTCAGCACACGATTTCGCAATGGTATCTTAATAAAAACCACCGATAGATAACACGATACGAATACGAATCTCAACTGTCAAAAGTTATTATTGAAAGAATTTTCCTAGCGAAATAAGGGCGAGCACAATTTTTTTTCTAAATAAGCCCGCGCTGAGCGTCGCGGATCGCGGAGAGCTTTCGAAAAGTCGTACGGAAATTAGTTAAAATGGCAATTTGTTCGCGGTAAATATTTATTAAATTGATTCGACGGTCGTTTACGTATCACAATTAATTTTAATTGATTTAACGCGCCCGGCGTTGTTCCCGGCGGCGATCAGGAGGAGCTTTCGGTTCCGCAGCTTTCGACAGGATAGTGTTGGCGCGCACTGGAATTATTCCTGCAGGCTCCGGAGTATCTTGTTGATCGGATTTAGTGAATGAACTTTTAAAGGTGCGGGACGCGTGCGCTGTTGCGAAGGTAGCGGGTCCTGAATGAACTTTTAGATTTACATAGGTGAAAATGTTTTGATTTTGTTTAATAATATTTAACGAATCGCTTATTGAAATGAATGAGTTCAGTGAATGTTCAGAAATTAAATTAACTTTGTCTTTACTTATGTGTGGAGATAAATTAACTAGAATATCCTCGACCTACAAACAAACTGTCAACTTTTCTCTTATTCGCAATTGTTTTTTACAAAAGTGTCTCGAAAACGAGCTAAAGAAAAAATAACCACTTCGTGGCTACCGAAACGATTGGTAAGTCAGTTTTTAATAGCTATAATATTAAAATACATTGACAAATTGAATAAAATTGCACGATTGCGTATAAAAAACGTTTTTTGAACTTAGAAAATTATAAACTTTTATAATTAAGTTTGTTGTTTAACATCTTTTTTTTGGGTGTTATTTTATGATCTCGGGATCCTTGTCCATTGATCAGCGAGGAGTCGGTAACTACAATAAATTTTTATACACAAATTCATACTAATTCGATCTAATTCAAAGTAATTCAGGCCTAATTTAAACTAAAACAATGTAATTCTGTATTAAATTTTAGAAACAAATACACATTAATACATAAGTTACCGACCCCTCGTCGATCACATACTTTTGTTTATATGTTTATATATGGTTAGTATATGTTATGATTAATTAACGTTCACAAACCTCCATGGTTGCGGCGGGATTCGAACCCGCAGCCGCGGCGGCACTGCGCTAGAAGGCCAATCAGGTAACTAATTCTCTGCGCCAACACGGCCCCCGTTTAAATTCTCGGACTTACTATATAGTTTTCTTTGAACGCGTTGTAACTTAATTTAAACTGTCCAAATTCACATCGACAGCTGCACCTATTCAACAAGTTCCCGACCAACGTCGCCTTCGCCAATTCAGTACCCGAGCGACTGTCCGGGCCTTTTTTTGCAAAACAAATGTAGCGGTGCTATACGTAAATGATAATTTAAATAATAAATACGGCACTGATCAGAGCACGAAACACGTCCGACCTTGTTGCATAAAATCCTCGACTTTGAGCCTGGAATTTTCGGACTATCGCGGCTTGCAAAAGCCAGTACCTGACGACGATATCCGTAAATTTTTCAAAAGGACCTTAGGGGTTTTTATAAGGAGCTGGGCCCAACTTAAGATAGCAATGAACTATATACCGTTTGAAAGCTCTCAACGAGTACTATAACGTAGGTCCAACCATAAGCCACAAAAACGGAGTACAACATTTTTACGAGCATTCAAATGTTTTATATCGGTTTTGTAACTAAACACATTTATCGATAGAATTCATGAACAAGCACTCATGTGTTACACTCCACAGGAAAGTGCGCTTCGAGATCTTTACGATGGTGTCAAATTCAACGTCCTAACTGGAGGTACAAGGGCACTTTTAATGCTTTAAATGGATTTTTATGCGGGCCCAGCAACGTATATTCCGTCAAATACACGCATACGTCGACGGACCCTCACGAACCATATACCACTGGAAAGTGCACATCGAGATCTTTACGATGGTGATAAATTCATTTTCATTCGTCTGGGCCCGGACAAAATTCCATTTAAAGCATTAAAAGTGCCCTTGTACCACCAGTTAGGACGTTGAATTTGACATCGTAAAGATCTCGAAGCGGACTTTCCAATGGTATATGGCTCGTGAGGGTCCGTCGAAGTACCCGTGTCCTAGACTGGATACAATTTGCTGGGTCCGCATAAAAATCCATTTAAAGCATTGAAAGTGCCATTGTACCGCCAGTCAGGACGTTGAATTTGTCACCATTGAGTAAATCTCGAAGCGTACTTTCCAATGGTACATGGCTCGTGAGGGTCCGTCGACGTACTCATGTCCTAGACTGGTTACAATTTGCTGGGCCCGCATAAAAATTCATTTGAAGTATTAAAAGTGCCCTTGTTCCACCAGTTAGGACGTTGAATTTGTCACCATTGAGTAGATCTTGGAGCGTACTTTCTAATGGTACATGGCTCGTGAGGGTCTGTCGACATACTCGTGTCCTAGACTGGTTACAAGTTGCTGGGCCCGCATAAAAATCCATTTAAAGCATAGAAGGTGCCCTTGTACCACCAGTTAGGACGTTGAATTTGACACCATCGTAAAGATCTCGAAGCGCACTTTCCTGTGGAGTGTAACACATGAGTGCTTGTTCATGAATTCTATCGATAAATGTGTTTAGTTACAAAACCGATATAAAACATTTGAATGCTCGTAAAAATATTGTACTCCGTTTTTGTGGCTTATGGTTGGACCTACGTTATAGTACTCGTTGAGAGCTTTCAAACGGTATATAGTTCATTGCTATCTTAAGTTGGGCCCAGCTCCTTATAAAAACCCGTAAGGTCCTTTACACAAAGCAGTTTTACAAAAATTTGGTACATTCTTCCCTGCTTTTTGCAATCTCTTTTACTTCATTCCAGGCTAATCCAATTTGTTGTGGTTCTTTCGGTAACGTTCTTGTCTTGCCTAGTTCTTGTTCTAGTCTAGGGCTGCTCTTGTTACACCTTCTCTTAGTTGATGTTCTAAGGATGTGACTAATCCATCTCGGATTACGTACGTTTCCTTACGTTTACTAATTGTTATTTCGGCTCTTTTTTCACTTGTCATTTCCCACAATTCTTCATTACTATTTTTTCCGGCCAAAAGATTTTGTGTACGATTCGATTGCATCTATTTATAAATGTTTGTACTCTTCGATACTGTTTCTTGTTTTTATTTCACGTTTCCACCCCATATAGGAATTTTTTACGTAATAGTTATGTAAAAATGTCGTTGTTATACTACCTGGTTTCACAATAAAAATTAATATTAAATAGGTATCTATAGCATCTAAATTTTTTGAACCTAGCGATTTTGTTTTGTTAAGATAGGTTATGACTACCTATTTACATTTGTACTCGAGCACAATAGATGTTTCGAAACGGATAAAGCTCGGGAAAATGAGGTCGCCCAAGAATTGAACGGGGTGGCTCCCCTATCTTTTATTAATTCGTTGACGACGAAGTCTATCACGAGATCGAGACAAACGGGAATTACCTGCTCACAATGGGCAAGAAAATAAAGAGGTCTCTATTGTATGTTGCCGTATTACATTAAATTTTAATTAGATAGGAAGATATTTTTTAATAATTCGTCTTTCTGAACAAGTCGCGCAAAAATGCGTCTGTTTTTTGTGGCGAGTGAACTGAATACGAAAAATAAAAATCGATTCCATTGTGCACGAAAATTAGCTGCAAGTTGGCGTAATGGAATTATAAGCGACGCCGACCGACCGACGCGACGTCTCGACTTACAGACTTCAGATAAGTATATTTATCTCAAAGGTTGCGTAGAAAACACCGTCATTTTTTTGGGTCGCGTAATTTTCGAACTGTTTGGAATCTCGTTAGAGTTATTAAAGCAGCAATCGATTTCTTACGGGCCCAACAAATATAAAATGTTCATATATATATATACACAAGGTGGCCCACCTACTATTAAAAATTCTAAAATTGCAAGACAGATTTTTGTTAAATTTTTAATTCACCATCAAATTGTGAATAGTTTTGACTTAAAAAGTAAAATCTATAATTTTCAAGTTATTACCAATTTTGTGGAAAACATGATGGTACGTTTTCCGAGACCTGTCTTTAATCTCTTCACGGCGATGTTTTGGTGGTTACATTTGTAATAAAGAGATCCGCTAACATATGATATTTAATGGAATGCAAAAAGTCGATTGTCACAGAAACAAACGAGTGTTTGGAAATGAGTGGCAACCAATAGAGGGTGAGTGAATCTATTACTCACATCAAGACATAAAAATATCAATTAAAATATGTTCGAAAATCAACCGACTTGATCGTCGTTTTGTTTAAAAAAAAAATGTTTATTTTGGTAATGTTTTATTACAATTAAAACTATTTTAAAAGATTTTAAATTGCCCAAAGTACCTAATAATTCATTCCACAAAGATTGCCCCTCTTTTCCGAACGCCCTATATATTTCCCGTTGTATAGATTGCAATAGATATTTTACATTAAGTTCGGCTTGAATTTGCATGTGGTTGATTTAAATGTAAAAAATGTAGTAAGACAATATCGCCCATTTGCAATAAATCGTAAACTGGCCGCGAACTCGATTGACCGCAAGTAAACTTGCCGCGAGTCCGATAACCTCACAGTTATAAACACGCTAAGACATCGGTCTTTGAAAGAAAATACTTCGGAAACTTAAAATTTACTGTGAATAAGAACTAATAAAATAAGTATGATTTCAATCGCTATAGCTTTGTTTATAGTATTTTAATTGTCCTGCCGCTCGAAGACTATAAATTCAAATCGATAGTATGTCTGTAGATAGTAACGTAATTGAAACTTTTATGGTAAGTGTGTAAGTATTTAACGATAAACGTTTGTAGCACGCTCACTTTGATTAAATCCATTCGTTTACAACTGCGCTTAAAAAAAAAACTTGTTTATTACCTATTTGATAACCAATTTGTTGATTAGCCGTTTAAACGTATTCAAAGATCAAGTGGTGTCTACCTAACGAACGCGATTAACCCTCACTTAATTATATTGAAATTACTAACTATGCCGAGTTTTTTTTTTTTTTTTGATAAAACGGCAATTTACCTCTCTTAAACCGAATTCTCGGATTACTGCAAATTGTGCGACACTTTTCTAACTAAGTCGCGTTCACATGCAAATTTATCGAAAATCCGAAAATTTCTTCACGCCGCCAACGTGTACTGGACATCCATTTCGAGACGTGCGACGATCGACGTCAATATCGTCCTAAATATTTTTGCCCCAAGATTTACTTTGTAAATTCAATTTGCGAGGGCACACCGAAAAGGTTAAGAACTTTTTTTTGAGACTACACTAAAGGAGCGCACTCTATTTATAGCTAGACAAAGGGGGAATTACGGCCATGTCTGTTTTGTTGCTAACGAGTAATTGAATTATTCTTTTGGAAGTAAAATGATTTGTCGTTAAAATTTCTGCTAATGTCCGTAATAACGCTTGAATACACTTCGAAAAACAATGTAAGCGATTTCGTTTCGTCCTTATCTCGTTCGTTAATGGAAAGGTTAATTCGATCTTGCGACCTCGCTGCACTTAGATAATATAAAGTAATAAATTGCAGTTTTGCAATTGAATATACAATGTTTTAATAAGTGGCAGTCGTTATTTACTTACTAAGATATTTTTACTAACGAAGCGAGATTATAAACATGAATTATTTTAAAGTTTTATTGTGAAAATTTTCAAATGTACGTGCGCGCCGAAAATTTCAGTCTGCATCGAAAATGGCACCCCGAAGGCCCGTTTTCGATAACATTTTACGAACGACACATAAAAACGCAAGGCGCCTTTTATAGCCAATATCAAAGACAGGTGGTTTACGAGCTTCCCCTAAAAAATAAATCATAGAACTTGTCGATGGTCACCGATCGAAAGATTTAAGGGGTGCTTTTAAAGATAAATCCACTGCCACGCGAATTTATCGAAAAAATATATTTTAGAAACATTACGTACACCCACAGGTGTCGGTGTCTGATAAAATTTTCTCAAACGATTGGATACCCACGCATTTAAATTACGACACGCTTATTCACGGGCTTTCCATTGTTCCGGAGTAATATTTATAACGGAGAAGGTGCTTTTTTGTTAGGAAAACGTTTTCAAAATCAAAGTCGCGTCTAAATGAAAAGTTTGACGTCTCTTGACAAGAGCTCTTTGCCCTTTCTAATAAAATTAAGTTTTCGAATAACATCTAGTAAATTGCGTTATACGGGGTTGGTTCTGGTATGATTGGACAAAATCTGCGATTCGCAGTTGGACAAGTTCGTACTTAACAAAAATGTTGATTGCGATCACCTCTTTCGGAACCAGCCTTTATAATATTTACGTGACCTTTTGAACAATTACAATACAATACAATTGAATTTTTTTTTCGAAGCGCTCCGAAAAGTGTTTGCCTATATTTTTTAAACAAGTACGACCCTGAACTTTACAAACAAATAATTCTTCTTGTCCCGTGCCCTCTTCTATCGTAGGTGTAGAGGGTATTTCAAGTAACGCATTTTAATATTTACTGTTGTAAAGAAAAGCTTGCGATTAGCTCAAAGTTATTAGATACACCCTGTATCTCGTCCTATGTAATTAAATTGTTTCGATAACTTCATCCAATTTCTTAATTTATGAAATAACCTGTAGATGCATAAATTTAAATCGTTATTAGTTATTTTATTTTAATGACGATATAATCGACAGACGCTCCCGAGAGATTCTCCGCGATTTCCTGGACATCCTGTATGTAGCAGATTGAATTCAAGTGACGAATCTTTTCAAATATTTACTTGTTATACCCTTTGAAAAATTTTAATATGTACATGTATAGTAAGGGTAGGTACGAGGAATATTTGACGAAAAATTGGCGACTGCCCCCCCGAACATTAGATATATTTTTTAATGATTTAATATTATAATTAATATATTTTTTAATTATTTCAATTTTTGTGGGTCCCAAAAAAATACGAGTGATGAGGATTTGATGAGTACAAAGAAACTATTATTTTATGTAATAAACTGTACGTTTTTCTTCTTTAGAAAAAATATAATAGCATTATTTGTCGATTTCTTGCTTTTTCTTACGTTAATAAAAAAAAAGCAAGAGCATCGGGTTTACCTAACAATGCATTATCCGAACTATAAAAGTAAATATACCTTAAAAAACGCTTTTGTTACTAATAAATGTTGAAGACTGCTGAATTATTATTGAATCGAAAAGACCTCGATTCTGTAACATTGTAAAAATAGGTCGTCTTTATAAAGTTCCTAAAATACGCGTTACCTAGCGTTAAAAGTAATTTTACGAACAGGTAAACGAAATATTTTATCGACAACTACACCTACAATGTTCTTTTTTTTATAAATCTTGAATAAATTGCACAGCATTTTCTGCCATGGTAGTAAATATGTGAGTAGGCGTTTTCGCGAGGGTTGTCGTAGTTAAAAAAACACAATCGGTTAAAAATGGCCGAATGAAATTACACGTAAAACACTAGTGTGAAACTTTACGGTAATTGTATAATCACCGTACAAGTAAACTCGTGTTCGGGCCGTTAAACCTTTTCCATCGCGTTAAACGGATTCACAAATGAAAAGACGAAACCGCAAAAAATACTCGCGCTTTTCTTTATTTGTCTTTACATACCCACCTACGTAATTTTACGACCAAACATTCGAGGAGTCCAAAAAGTCTTTCGGTCTCGGTCGACTGCGGAAAGATCTCGGTTTAAAAGATTCTAAACTAAAGCGTGCCTTTATCCGTTCCTCGGCCAACCAAGACCGAAAGACTTTTTGGGCACCCGCCGCTCACTATGGTAAATTTTGTTCTCGAACACGTCTATTTTAAAAGGGGGAGCATCTTTTCTGGAGAAAAGGCAACCCCTCCATCACTTGATGAATTCAATTTACGAAGTAGATACTTATTTTTTCCTTTGGGGGCGACTATTTTAAATTTTCCGATTTTTCCGAATGTTCGTCCCTTCTTCCAAGACTTGAACTAAATGACGTCGTCTGGATTTAAACCGCGTCCTTCACTATTGCTGATTATTCTATAGAGCATGGAACGTCATTTAATCTTGAAAACTATCGATGATATTGCTAAACCAAGGATGTTGCCTGATGACGACAATCACTCGTCGATTGTTTTGATACCTTTTTTTAATCCGCCACCGCCAGGTGGACATAATCGAAAAGAAAAATCACATAAACGTTGATCATTAAACGTTGGACATAATCGATGCAAGATAATAACCCACAGAAGAAAGTGGGTCCATTTCCCTGGAGTGCGACTTTTGCAAAACAAAACAAAAATTATGCCATTATTTTGTACAAGTTTTTACAGTTTTGTACAACCTTTAGTTTTTTTTGTACCCTTCCAAATAGTTAGCTATCGCAGATTGAAATTTCGCACTTCAGGAAAATGCTGGAGTGCAAAAGTTAAAAATGTCGTTTTTTTATTGTAATAATAAGAACTCATTTTGTATAGTTTTGTACAACTTGTAAAAAATTTTGTACCCTCCCGGAAATGCGTGAAAATGACCGCCAAAGCTCGCACTCTCGATGTATTTTAGAATGCTCAAAATGTATAGTATTAAAAAACATTTTAAGAAGATAAATGTCCTTGTTTTTATATAAAAAATGACTTATATTTTGAATTTGTTTAAATAATGTTAAACAAATATTATTTCTTCCAGATTTGTGGTTTCTTGAATTGTTGATAAAATTAACAGATGAAATTTATATGTAATAAATAAATTGAAATTCAAATAACATATATTTATTAGAATTTCAAAAAAACAGGTATAAAAATATATTTTTTAAATATGATATATAAAAATATTGTGTAGTGTACTAATTCACAATTTTATAACAGTATATATAAAAAGGCCGTAGCTAAAACGCCGCGAACAAAAACACCGGCAGTTTCAAAAGTCAAATTAAATTGAACCTATTATTATAAGCATTACTATATATAGCATATATAGCATAGCATATAGCATACCATATATAGCAGTAATAGGCATCTACTTACCTGTATTTGTATATAAATCGAAATCAGTGAATTCCAGTTTTTCAACAAACAGTGAGTTGCAAAAATTTATTCTTAACAGATTCCTGCTTACTTTGAAAGTACATAAGTATAAACATAGTATAAATTCGGATTACTTATTATTATATTTGGCACATGCTAGATATAATATAATATGTATATGTTACATTTACGTGATACATGGTTGGGATAAAATAATGTTAAAACTACTTTTTGTCTTTATACAAACTTTCTTAGTGATAAACGTTCTTACGATAAGAGAATATGAAAAATTGAAAATAACGAGCATAGAAAGAAGTTGTCTGCTTTTATACAACGATTTAAATGATTAAAATATTATTCATAACACATTATTCATTATTCATATTTATTATTCATTCATAATGTTTATAATAATAGATTCAATTTAATTTGACTTTTGAAACTGACGGTATTTTTGTTCACGGCGTTTTTGTCGACGGCCTTTTGACGTGATTCCACATTACTTATGTATATATATGTATATATATATATATATATATATATATACTCACTCGAAAAATTATTGTACATAATATCAATGAACACCAGTTATTGACTTTTTGATCATTGATACAATGAAAAGTTCATTAATACTACTAATAGATGTTCATTTTTTAATTTCCATGTTCGTAGTCCCAATGTTATTATGTTCATTAGAAACTGATGAACATATTTCATAATTTAATGGATATCTTAATTGCTTCGACGACTCTTTTTCGTCAATCCAATCATTACTTGATTGTATCTACGAATTTTTACATTAACATCATAACTTAAAGTTTATGAATTTAAAACATCGCATTAATGTAAGGTCGGTTTGAAATAATAACTACATTTATCGTATCTATGTCTAAGTTCACTAATATACAGTATAAATACAGTTTATAAATATTTTTTTATTAAAAGACAGCGTAGTTTGAAAACTCAAACTAAATAATTGCAAAAAACATTATCACGACGTTTACATAAATATTTATATTAGAACTGTTATAGAAAAATATTTCTAAAAACGATTTGTGTGTGTTATTACATATCAAATTCCAGAGAAACGTGTACAAATCGATTTTTTTCACCGGAAAAATCGATTTGTATTTCCTACAATCGACAACATTGAACAATAAAAAACTAATAATCAAATTTTCTATGTAGGTATATTCGAGCGATAATTAATTGAAACATTACAAAAAATAAATTTGCTATAGAAACAATATATATAAACATTGTCCTATTTACAATGTGAAATAGTAACTGTACTCTTTTAATATGAATAGAAGTGTACATTGTAACAATGCAAGAATATTCCTTTATTTAATGAACACATTCATCAATACAATAAACAAACTTTGCATTTCAGTGGAAATAATTTATTGAATTTATGTAAAAATATCGATAAAACTAATAAACACAGTTATTATCACTATAATGGCCGATCTTTTCATCTTCCATTTAATTTAATTGACACATATTTACCATAGAAACGTTTGTTCAAACAATTGTTTCCGTGGTAAAAATTTGTCAAGTAAATTTATTGGTAGATGAAAAACCGACCCTAAATCAATATTCATATTATCTGTGTACTAATTTATTTAAAAAAAAGAAAGCGTGTTCATTGGAGCAGTCAAATTATTCATTAGCGTAATGAACTGCATTCGATGTAGCAATGTATTAGGTCATTACACCAATAAACGTTCATTGGGTAATGATTTCGAACATCAAATAATCTTTGGACTTACGTTGTAACGATGAAATCGTACTTCGGACGAAAATTAATGAACGCCAGTTCTTAATATAATGATTTTTTTATTGTATTTACGTACTTTTTTGGTTGAGTGCTGTTATAAAATTGTAAATTCGTACACTACGCACTATTTTTATATATCATATTTAAAAAATATATTTTTATACCTGTTTTTGAAATTCTAATGAATACATATAAATTTCATCTGTTAATTTTATCAACAATTCAAGAAATCACAAATCTGGAAGAAACAATATTTGTTTAACATTATTTAAACAAATACAAAATATAAGTCACTTTTTGTATAAAAACAAGGACGTTTATCTTCTTAAAATGTTTTTTAAGGCTATACATTTTGAACATTTTAAAATACATCGAGAGTGCGAGCTTTGGCGGTCATTTTCACGCATTTCCTGGAGGGTACAAAATTTTTTAAAGGTTGTACAAATCTGTACAAAATGAGTTCTTACTATTACAATAAAAAAAACGACATTTTTAACTTTTGCACTCCAGCATTTCACTGGAGTGCGAAATTTCAATCTGCGATAGCTGACTATTTGGAAGGGTACAAAAAAAAAAACTAAAGGTTGTGCAAAACTGTACAAAACTTGTACAAAATGTTGGCATAATTTTTGTTTTGTTTTGCAAAAGTCGCACTCCAGGGAAAATGGACCTGAAGAAAGTGATCATGAAGAAACGATCATGATTTAACACGCAGATAAGCGTGCAGATCTCCAACATCGGCAGATCTGGATTGGCGCCAAGAAAAATGGAGAAAGTCAAACCACATCCAACCGATCGGGACCTTCATACATGGGATCGACATAATCAATTGCCGTTGATATCTTTATAAAAGAAAATTTAATATATGTACGTATGGTACTTATAAATCGCCAATTAAGAACCAATACTTCTAGCTATGCATTTTAAATCGATCGAATGCAAAAAAAACAATGTGTCATTTTCGTTATCCAATTTAACAGATAACCCTCGGGGTCGATTTTTCTAATAGGCACAAATAATTGACGTGATTATTTATTTCCAACGTTGATTAGGGCGAGTATATAAGACAATTTAATTAATCGCTTTCATTACTGTGCTCGATCGTAAACTGGCCGACATAATGAACGTTTGGAGTTTCGGTATATGCCTTTTGGCTTGCGTCCTCCTCGTCCGTGCGGGCGATCGCGTGCCAGGATCTGGCGCAGGTAGGTCTTTATCAGTTTAAACCCTAATAACTAATTTCGATCGTTTTATAAGAGTACTATTGGCGCGATTTTGACGGCACGATGCCCGCCGATGCGATGCCCGCCTCTCCGAACACCTACATCGGTTTGGTTGTTCACGACGGACACGAGGTTACCGCCGCAGTAATTGACAGCAAGTCCGTCAAGCGCATCTACGCGGAAATTGCCCACAACGGCGGAGTCTACACGTATCGAGGATCCTTTAAAATATTCTGCACCACCGACCTCGAACAATTCCAGTGGATCAAAACCGACGCCGACGACATCAAGTTCAGAATGATCGAAACGCACTTCATCAAGGGAGGCGCCGACGACTATCGTCCCTACTTGATAGGAAGATCGATTGAATCGGCTAATGTTGGAAAAATTATTACCTCGCAATACAATCCGGGACTTGAGTATGCCCATAACGATCAAGCACACCGCGACTTCGAATTCGAAGCACTTGCGTACAAGTAAGATTAAATTTTTTCCTAAAAACAAAAATGTATGATTTCGATTACTTCTAAAATAAATTAACTACCGACAATTATTTCATTTATATCGACGTATGCTTTGTTTTTGTTTGTTTTTTTTCCGAAAATCGATTCGCAAATTCGCCGAATTTGTAACGGTAGGTCGTCGTTTAATTGCGATTAACACATTTTAATTACAACGTTTTATTTAAATAAAAGAACCTAATTTATTTGTTGCGAATTATTAATTGTCAAATACGAAACGTTTCGTGGCGTTTTCGTCGACAAGCGACAATAGCAATTTTTTGGTCGATGAAATTGTTTTCGTGTGCCTAATGACGATTTAAATTATTTACGAAATAAAATTATTTGGCGATTACAAAGAAAATAACACTTTCCTAATCGACGATCCTTCAGTTTACTGATGATTTCACTTCGACTCAAAAATAAGTCGTGTCGCGTGAAATATCGAAAATGCACGAACTTCGATTTAAAAATAACAAAGATTAACCGTTTAAAGCACTGTTAATAATCTCCGTTTGTGGTTGTGTTCGGCAATTTCGTCTCTTTTGTCTTGACCAAAAGCGAGCGCCCTTTTACAAAAAGTAGAGGCGAATAGAAGTTGTTTCGAAATTTTGGGGAGCTGAAGGACTTCGGCCGTTTAGCCGCCGTTCGTGCGTCCAAATCCAGTACGCGTCCAAAAAGCAATTTTTTCCTGCGTTCACCGTTAAGATTCGCCCCTCGAACTACACGGTGTATGCAACCAATTAAACGTCAGCTGAAAAAATTAATCCCTTTTGGGGGCAGTTCGGCTTTTTTAGTATTGATAACCTGAAAAGAAGAAGTAAAAGAGTGACCTAAGGAATAATAAAATGCGCAATTGAATTTGAAGTTGCGACGTGCCCAATATTTCCTTTTGCAAAATTTAATCGTTCGTAAGTAAACAAAAACGTTTTAGGATTTAAATATCGTTAAGCGTGGGGTTCGAAATTGTTCAAATTCGACAGTTTGTCCACTGATCAAGTCGAACTTGTTGAATATTGGCAGTGCGCAGTTTAGTTTAAATAGTTTTGTTTTGTGGTTTATGTCGAATCTCGTAAACAACTATATTGAACGCTTGTATTTGCAACAGATACACTTCACCTTCGATATACAGGGTCGGACAAAAGTCCCGGGACGTTTTGCTCGCCTTTTAACAGGTGGAAAAAAGAAATAAAAATCAGGGAGTCTTCAGAGTACACCTATAAACGAGGCAATTTCAAAAGTTTAAATGAGAAAACGAATTTACATATTAAATTAGTAACATAAGAAGTTTATGAAGCTCGAACTCATTTAAATTAATTTACAAAAACAAACGACGATCAGAAGTCAATTTATAATATACATCGATGGCGTTTTGGCAGAACATCGTAAGCAACACTTTGCAATCGTAAAACTAAAGATCAACTAAAATCCATAAAAATTTATATCGCAAGCGCTTACTGCAGTTTTGGCGGTAAATTTCGAAATTTTCCTTGTTTTTGAGTATGGCCTATCCAAACCTATATGCAATTTACGTCATCAAAAAAAAGTTACTAGATTGTTTATTTGTAATTCAGTTTAAAGTTTGGAAAGTGACATATTCTATAGATGATTTACTTGCGCGCATATTAGATGGCATAAACAAAGACTAGAAGAACTGCCAAAATACGACGTACGAGGTGACAGCGCTGTGTGAAACGTCATAATCTAGTAACCTTTTACTGATGACGTGGATTGCATATAGGTTTGGACGAAGTGTAGGTAAGGTAATCGGGAAACTAACCGCACCATATTTTTACAACCACACGTTGCCTTATTTTCACTTTGTTAGTCCCATAAGTTTCTTCCCTTTTTTTTGATGCGAAATGAATACACGATATTTTTTGTTTAAGATGGATTTATTATGTTATATATGATCCGTTCTGTTCTATAACCTTCTTCCATCTCTCAGGAAGCCTCATTATGTCCTCTTTCCAAAATTGTTTAAGTTTACTTGTAAAATATTCATCTAGGTGCGTTTTTATTTCGCTTATGGATTTGAAAGATTTACCACGGAGAGAATTTTTTAAGGAGAGGAACAAGTAGTAATCGGATGGAACAAGGTCTGGGGAGTATGGAGAATGAGGTAGAACGTCCCAATCAAACTGTAATAATTTTTGCCTTATGGCTAACGCAACATGCGGTCTTGCGTTGTCGTGATGGAAAACGACACCTCGTCGGTTCGCCATATTCTGGCCGTTTTTCTGCTATGGCGGCTTTCAGTTGATCCAGTTGATTGCAATATTTGACAGCATTGATCATATCACCTTGAGGAAGGAGCTCGTAGTACACTACACCTTTCCAGTCACACCAAATGCACAGAACAACCTTCTTCGGATGAAGTCCAGGCTTCGCAACAGTTGAAGGTCTATTTTCCTTGGACCAAGTGCGTTTTCGATGCACATTTTGGTATAAAATCCAAGTCTCGTCTCCAGTGACAAGCCTCTTTAAGAAAGGATCCCTTTCATGTCGCTGGAGAAGCAAATCGCATGTAGAGACGCGGTTCATAAGGCCGGTCTCCGTCAATAGGTGTGGATCCCAAACTTCATATCGATTCGCATATCCCATCTTGATTAAATGCTTATATACCGTTGCCTTGGGAATATTAGTGGCATCCACTATCTCACGCACACTCTATCGTGGATTTTCAGTGAGCACAGTCTTGATAATGTCCGTATCGGTCGTTGCTGGGCGGCCGCTGCGGTCTTCATCTTTCAACTCGAAATTGCCAGCTCTAAATTTCTTAAACCAATTGCGGACGGTCCTAATAGTGGTAGTACCACTCCCGTAAACGGTGCAAATCTCGTCTGCAGTGTCCTTTGCATTATTACCTTTTTTAAAGCAATGAAGCATAACATACCGCAAATGCATCTTTTGGCTCTCCATATTGAACGGTGCAGAAAAAATTTTAAAAGAGACTTTGTCACCAACGAATCGTACTTTGAAAGAGCTTTGGGACGACTGAAACCGATGCCATAAACGGCTAAGAGATAAGCCTGCATGTTTATATAAACACACCCACTTAGAGTCACTCATAGCGTGGCGCGGAAGAAACTTATGGGACAACCTAATATTTAGTAAAAAAAGAGAGAAATTTAGAACAAGAAGAATTAAAAGAATGCCACGAAAAAATTGGAATTATTAGAATATATTTTTTTAAGTAAAGAAGTGGAAAAATAAAACGTTAATTGATCAAATGTTTGCCTCGTTGTCAGCTTAAATCAAAATAAGAGAAATATTTAGTAAAAAAAGAGAGAAATTTAGAACAAGAAGAATTAAAAGAATAAAGAGGTGGCAAAATAAAAAGTTAATCGATCAAATTTTGTCTCGTTGTCAGTTTAAATCAAAATCAAAAGGTAAAATCAAAATAAGAGAAATTTAAAAACATTAAAAAAAAATTAAAATCCTGAAATATATTTTTTTAATATTTACGTAAAATGCAGACTAACACTGTTGCTGCTGCGACTGCCACTTGTCTATAACAAATTATAAGAAAAATTAAAAACTTATAAATTTTTCTTTCTATTTTCCTACCTTTTTCTCGTCATCGTTTTCCCTCTATTGCCAATTTCCAGCGTAGATTCTTCCGTTGACTGCGAACTTTTCGAATTATTACGCACATACACGCTTCATATTTCATTGTATTTCACGAACCACTGTGATCGCGAAAATGCGCGTAAGATAAAATTTAATTCCCGAAATTAGCCCGTCGAATATTTGAGGGGAGCCCTAATCAAGACCCTAACCGAATCCATATCCAAGAGCCTAACCAAACTCGAGAAAACTCCACCAAACTTTTCAGAGAATTTGTGTTACAACGTAAAGGTGCATGTATTTACACTTTATAAATACACGGAGAGTTAGTCGACAAAGAAAAACACTACCTTTCCTCGTCGTATTAATCCTTTTTGTTTGTAATCCTTTTAGAGAACACAACACTCGCGCACTCACACGCAAAAAGGCCTTGTAAACCGAACGAGCACTCCTCGCACACACGCACAATACGACGCCGTAATTTACAATTCGAACTACTGAAACAAACACCATCACTCTTTATCACTGACGCGAAAGACCTGAAGCGGTTTTTCCAGAATTCTATATATAAATGCGTTCGAGTTTATAAAAACTTTTATTTTAAAAACCTTCAGTTTTTTGTTCGTACTCCGATAAGTCATGAAAGTAGGTGGCGCACATGTTTTATTAGTTGTTTTGTATTTTATCGGTCGCATAAAACTGCGATTAAACTTTTATCCGGTTTATGGTTTGTAATAGGGAAATTTTAGGGTGCTTAAATGCACACGAATAGTTTTTAAATTAAAAATATAGTAAATTTGTACTTTTGCGGTATAAAGGCAGTAGATAGTGATTATTCAAATAATTTTAAACTGGTATTTGGTTTTTTATATTTTTTATTTAGATACCGAAATTTTTATAAAGGATAGTAATAACAATTTTTTTATAATTCTTCGAATGGTACGCATAATCCACAAGATTGAGAGCCACCGCAATAGATTCTTGTCGAAAACGAGTCACTAACAAAAAACAATACACGAGATTTTCTAATAGTTTCAAAGCCAGTTATCACAATCAGGGTAAATTTTTATACGTAAGATCAAATAGTACCAAAAGACAACAATAAAACAATTGAGAAAAACGTTTGATACTATGTTTACTACGATAGTAATTTTTATGTTTTCTTGAATTTTGTTTTGTTTACAAATTTGTTATTATTCTTTATTTTATACCTAACACGTATCTAAAGTGAAGTAGGTATGTATCTACATATAAATACCTACATAATTAGGTAATATAAAAATTAAAAGTCCTTAATTAATTGTATGTAATTCCAATAATAGTTATTGCAACTACCCTTACACTGTGCTGACCACTAAGTACTTAAGTCCTGACAGTTCAGTTATACGTTACACGCGCGCACATAAAGGTTTTTACAGACTTTAGATAATTCAAATTATATAAAAAAAAATATATATATATATATATATATATATATATATATATATATATGTATTAAAGTTGAAAGCTGAATTAAAAAAAAATTGAGATGGTGACGTGCGGATTTTAGGAAATTTTGGTTAATTTGACATTACCCAAATGTAAACCTTTTTTTTTTAAATTCAAATAGTTATTACAATTAACGTTTCGTAAAATACCGCAATAGACAAAGATTGTACTAATTGCCTCGATTTTCCGATTCTAAAGGCAAATCAATAGTTCGACAAGTTCATAAACGATCGTGTAAAAACAATTAACGTTCTAGTATATGTACGTATTTTATAATCGTGGTCCGATAAAATTGATACACTTCATCATTTCCATTATATGTCGATTTATTTGCAGGTAATTTGAGAACGTGAACACCATTCGCGCGTTTGATAAATTCAATTTATGCTGGAGAAGACTTTTTGTGTTAGGATAAAAAGTCAATTTTAATGATTTAGTGTCTGGCGATCATCTGCATGTACGTATTTACGTAGGTATATTATACATACCGGGCGTCAACGAATTCATTAAACAGTCTTTATTTTCGATGGTGAAAAAGGTATCGGTCTGAATTTTTGTGTGAGTAACGTATGGAGTTCCAAATATCTTGCTCAAAAACTTAACACCTACTTAGCAACAATCTTCAATATCTGCATTAGTATCAGCTACTTCCCAAATACCTAGAAAATAGCTGAAATACTGATATTCTTAAAACCCGGCAAGAAAAAGAATGATCCAAATAGCTATGTGTACCATCTCAAAAGTCCTTGAAAAGGTTATCCTAGCAAGATTAAATTATTATTTGCACGCCAACGAAATTATACCTCACTTTCAGTTTGGATTCAGACCTTTCCACTCTACAACACATCAGCTCCTAAGAATAATTAGGGTATGGCTGAAAGGCGTAATATACAAGATGAAAATTCTGGGCTTTCCCGAATACTTAACTAATCTAATACACTCATTCCTCACAAACCGAACTTTTCGTGTTAAAATCAACACCACACTGTCACAATTAAATTAAACAATTAAACCTATTGCAGCCGGAGTGCCACAAGGATCGGTCTTGGGACCGGTATTATTCAATATATTCATGTACGACATACCCAATGCAGGAAACAACACCATTTCAATGTATGCAGATGATACTGCTGTCCTTACCCAACATCAAGATATTAACGTAGCCGTTGCAATGCTCCAGGACTCACTGGATAACCTCTTAAGATGGTTCAGACGCTGGAATATCCGAATTAACTCCTCAAAATGCCAGGTTAAAATCTTTACCCTACGAAGACCACCAGACCCCGAACCTATAATTATAAATAATCAACCAATAACATGGACCCCATCACACAACGCCGTCAAATATCTTGGGGTGCACTTAGACAGACGACTCACACGGAGCTTACATGTTAATAAAAAGCTACAAGAAGGCTATGCGAGAATTGCAATGTTTTATCCTATATTAAATAAAAGAACATGTTTAAAAATAGAATGTTCTAAAATGTTGTATCAAGGCATCATAAGACCCGTCATAATGTATGCCTGTGTAGTGTGGGGAACTACAAGTAAAACAAACATTAAAAAGCTACAGACGCTTCAAAATAAGGTCTTAAGACTTGCTACGAATGCCGACTGGTACATCCGAAATTCCCAACTTCATCGCGAACTAAACATGCCAAGCATAGAAGACTTTATAAAAAACTCAGCTAAGAAGTTCTTCAATAACCTCCATAATTGTCCAGCGTCAGCTTATTATAACCTAGGACTCAAATCAACAACAACGCGGCTGAAACCACGGCCGCCACAAGATATCCTACCGATAGTGATTAAAACCGATCACTATCCTCCGATAGTGATTAAAACCGATCACTATCCTCCGATAGTGATTAAAAGTGTTTAATAGTGAACTACTTAGAATAACCGATGCGCTTAGTGAAGTGCTAATGTCTATATGTCTAAAGGTTAATGTAATCTTATTTATCAATGCTGTGAACAGCCCTAGTGTGCTTAACCAGTACCTCTAAAAATTAAAAAAAAAAATGGTTGCTATATTTTGAGTGTTGCAAAATTACTATTACGCTTCCGGTTGTGCCGGAAATGACCTCGACTTTCGATTTTTAAATGGAACATCATGCATATTTTGATTTTTTTTGGAATCCTCTATTGATTTTTAATACAATTACATCATTTTGAAAAGTTTTTATAGCTTACCGGATTTTTTTTTAGATTGTTTGCATCTAAAATACCGCGATCAGGCCGAAAGCAATCTAACTAACTTATAGAAGGACAGAAATTTATTAGAGCTTCGAAGTTTAACAAATCAGTTTTTTCGAAACTACTCAAGTCCTTCCTTTTAGCCCGACCGCGACATTCTAGGTGCACGAATAAAATTGTTTAAAAAATTCAAGTAGGCTATAAAATCTTTTTAAAATGATGTAATTGTATTAAAAATCGATTGGGGGATTCCAAGAAAGTCAAAATATACAGGGTGTTCCATTTAAAAATCGAAAGTTAATATCATTTCCGGCTTTGGCGCGACTGGATGCCTAACAATAAAAAGTAAAACGCCCTGTATAAAAATAACTCGAATCGTCCGCGCAACTTTCATAAAAATCAAAACTCAAAAACAACAAAAGCTTTTCGAATCAACCTACGCCTCAATTAAAATTAAACGAATCATCTATAAGAGCCCTAAATAACGAGGGCCACAAAGGCTAGGAATTAACATGATTATCGTCGCTTATATTGTTTAATTAAATCGTCTACAACGTAAACAATTTAATAACGTTTTAATTTGCCGTTTATTTATTCGAAGAGCCGTGATCAGTGTTAGATTTTTGTTTTCTTCGCGCACTTATAATCCTTTGAGGGAATCTAATTGTGGACGTCTTAGAACTTTCCTTAATAAAGGGCGACGCGTTTTCGCCGAGGCGAGGTGAAAAGTTTTCTTTTGTTTCCCTCTCCCTGGGACGGTTTTTGTAAATTTGATCGAGCGTCTTAATTCTCGAAACTAATTTGTTTTTCTAAACTCGATTTGTTTGACTAATTTTGCGGTTGTTGTTGTTGGCATTAACAAATGATTGTGTCTAGATTACGTGGCCGAACTCGTTTAAAACGAAACACAACTGGTTGGTTATCAATGAAATAATCGAATGTGACGAGAACGAGTTTACTTCAATCTTTAATGATGCCAAATTCATCATCTTTTTCGAAAATAAAAGGAAAACCCGTATCGCCTAGCATGTTTTTGAATTGCACGCCGATGTCCATTAAAAAGTCCGTTCGCGCAAACGTTATGACGAATTAGATTAGTCCTTGTCGAGTTGCAAAACTTCGCAAATTGAAAACTGCCATTTCAAAGGGAAGTCTTACAAAAACACTCATAAAAGGACAACCTTAACATTTCTTTGCGCGAGTAGATATATGAAATTACGATAATAAGTTATTGAAAAAATAAGGTTTCGCGTTATTATACGTTCCCATTATTGTCAGCTCGTGTTGTTAACAGTCGATATGATATAATATTGACATTGATTGTTCGGGTCGCGTTCCCTGTATATATATTTTTTTAAGTTTTCCATCGTCGTAGTATATCGCCGTGTTTTAATCTTACGACGACCTTTGTTTTGACGGCCTTCGGGTTGTTTGTGAGAATTGTCGACAACGAAAGTCCTTTATTTACAAATAAAATAATGTAATAAGTTATTGTATACAGATATTTGATAATACCTTGGAACGTCCGCACGATAAATTGTTTTGTTTCGAATTAATAATTTCTATCGACAACGAGAGCCGGGGCCAGTGAGGGAAAAACACGTTGTTTTTAAATTAATTTAAAGAAATATTATCTTGAAATCGTCCCCGTCGAGTGTCTTTCAAGGCTTCACACGTGGAAATACCCGTTGTCAAATATAAAAGACGCCGCAAAAATAAAATATCCGAGTCGGATCGAAATTAGCAGCGAATTATCCATTCAATGTCTGATGGGGCACAAAAGAAAAATAAAATAATTAGTTTCGTCGAATAACGATGTGAAAACTATCATTCAGTTGGAAATAGAAAATATACAAAGCGGCACAAAATGTCAGACCGAGATCGTATTTCATATAAGCAGACTTATTTGAAATTTAACGCATTTTGCGTATTAAACAATTTGCAATTTACCGAAACCGAAACTGAAGTTATTGGAATGGAAAGTTTATGGTCGATGCCTAAGAAAATTAATGTACTCGAATATGTAACAGGATAATCTGTTACGTATTATCAAAATAATCAGTCGCTAAAGTATTTGCTCTAACGGTTGCCGGCATTTCTGTCAAAATCGCTCGATAAATAACGATGTTTGGATAGAAATGTTTAAAACACACTAAATATAAGGTTGTTTGGTAATGACTTGCCGCTTTTTCGCTAGAGGGAGTTTGAAGCGTTGTGGGGCAAGCAAATAAAGCAGCATTTGGCAACTCTGTGTGTCATTTGACAGGTGATGACATTAGCTACAAAACGACGTGTCATTTGTTTAGTTTTGACTTTTTTTTCACAAGAGGCAGTCGCTGAAACATGGAGTTCACTAATGCCGAAATTCGCGCTATTTTGAAATTCTTCTTTGTACAAGGCGAAACCGCACGTGAATCGCATAGCAAGATTAATGGTGTTGTGGGAGATGGTACAGTGTCGATTCGAACCGCCGAAGAGTGGTTTCGGCGTTTTAGAGCCGGCCGAAACGACATAACAGACCCTGTACCCAGTGGACGGCCAATAACCACTGATGTCGACAAAATCATAGAAAAAATCCAGGAAGACCGGCATGTGACTATCAGAAGTATCGCGAGGGAGTTCCAGCTGAGCACTGAAACCGTCCATAGGCATTTGAAAGCAGCCGGATACACTAAAAAGCTGGATAATTGGGTGCCACATGAGTTGTCCAAAAAAAACCTAATCGACCGCATTTCCATCTGCGAATTATTGCTGAAATGCAACGAAAAGGAGCCGTTTTTGAAGCAGATGGTGACTGGCGATGAAAAATGGGTCACCTACGATAATGTTGTTCGCAAACGACCGTGGACGAGGAAAGACGAAGCGGCCCAAACGGTGGCCAAGCCAGGATTGACTCCCAGGAAGGTTTTGTTGTGTGTTTGGTGGGATTGGAAGGGAATAATCCACTATGAGCTGCTCCCATCGGGCCAAACACTTAATTCTGAGCGGTATATCGAACAACTAGACCGTTTGAAGGATGCCATCGACCAGAAGCGGCCAGAATTGGTCAATAGGGAGGGAGTTGTGTTCCATCAGGACAACGCCAGGCCACACACATCTTTGATGATCCGACAGAAGCTCCGGGAACTTGGTTGGGATGTTTTAATGCACCCGTCTTATAGTCCTGACATTGCACCATCGGATTACCATCTCTTCTTGTCGCTGCAAAACTCTGTTGGTGATATTAAATTCAACACAAGAGAAGACTGTGAAAACCACTTGTCTCAGTTTTTTGCCAATAGGGAGAAGGGTTTCTATGAGAGCGGCATAATGAAATTACGTTCAAAATGGCAACAAATTATCGAACAAAACGGCGCATATTTGACCTAATTCTGTTTTAATCCTAACTATATTAAATAAAATATTAAAAATCTTGTAAAAAGCGGCAAGTCATTACCAAACAACCTTATATTTCGAATATTCCGAAAGCGCCCTCTCGGGAGACCTCCGCAAATCCCGCGTGTCGATTTCGCTCGAGATCGGACGATAAATAACGACTTTGCCGAAATACTTTCAGATCACCCTATATATTATATAAAAAAAAATCGAAATTTAATTTCGAATACATCTCGATAAGTGGCGCCAGCGCGACGTGCCACATTAAACATTCGAAAATCGAGTGTTGTTCCGTTTTGTTTAATTGAAAAGGGCCCACAATTTCCTCTTACGACTATTTTAAAAGACACGTTATTTTATTAATTTTACCGTTTTAACGTCGATCGTTCATCCTGACATGGATAAAATCGAAAATAATTCGCCCGAAATGGAAGAAGATCAGCTAGCTTATTGGCTCAAATATCCGTGCACGAATTTATCTTGTTACAAGGAACCTGTGCTGGATCGATCTGCAGTTGGAATAATCAAATTGATCTGCGAATTTTTCAAACAAAACGTCGAAGTGTTTATAACAACGGTGGACATACTGGAAGATTACGTTAGGGCTAAAAGTGACTTCGACTACGAGCACTGCGGCTCGTCGATTACTGTGGCGTGTGCCGTTATGATCAGCAGCAAATTGGTGGGAGGAATGACCGAAATCAAAATCGATACCGTTCAAGAAGTCATTCAGCATATGATCAAAGTTCAAGTGAGTGGGGATATTATTCGAAACACCGAAATGGACATTATAACAACCATAGAAAAATTACCTAGCACTACGATTATTACTAATCTGTTAATGTTCATAGAAATGTATATAAAAAAATTAAGATTATCAATTCATATAGAGCCATTATGTATAGAAATACTTTATATCGTGATTATAACCAGGATGGAACTGTTTAATAAAATTAAGGCCGTATATACAAAGTCGATCGAATCGTTACAAGTATTCCAACAGTTAGTATGCAATAAGTTTTATTTTATAGCCGGCATTGTTTTATTAGCTTTAAAGTTAACTAATTTAAAAAATATACTAAACATCAAACAAATTGTAAAGGACATTGAAAAAATATCGAAAATCCATTCGGAACACCTCGAATTTCTATGCAACACCATTCAGGGCATCATTAATATCGATTTCGACGAATAAATTTCTACGTTTTAATTATAAGTAACGAAGAAATAACCGTTCAGTTTAATGTTCTTTTTTTAAATAACGAATGTATTAATAATAATAAACATTTATTTGATTTATAAAGTCCACTTTACGATGTAATAATTTTTCTTGCCCACCCTCACAAATGAAATATTATTTGCTAGTCTATGGACGGCGGGGTTTAGAACTTCGTTTGGGTTGACAGCTCGTTTTTGGTTTATATAGAATCCACCGGCGGTTATAATGCGCACAGCATCGTCTGCGACAAATTATTATTTAAATGAAAATTTAAAGTTAAAAATTTTAAATCGCACTAACTTCGAGTGGGAAAACATCCCGCGTCCATTGCCATATCCACGACGGTCTGTCCAGCTTCTGGCAACAATTGCACGACGCAGGCCCCCTGAAACATTTGCGCTACGTCTTCTGCCTTCATTTCGCCCAAGGAGGCCACGCTGCCTTCGTAAAGAGTTTTGGAGGCCGTCTCGGCTTCTTTAAGTCCTTCCTGCCCGTGCACCAAAACGGTAACTCGTTCTGCCAGTCGTTTTTGCGCCAGTCTAAGCTCCGGTTGTTTGTCGTGTCGTTTCATGATGTCTGAAATTTCTCCTGTAGCATCGAATGTGAATAATTTTAACAGACGTTCTACATCTGCGTCGGCAGTTCGAATCCAAAACTGATAAAACGCGAAGGGCGAAGTCCTTTAGATGATAACCAAATGGCGTTGCCGGCCGACTTTCCAAATTTATCGCCCATTTCGGTCGTTATTAATGGTAAAGTCAGTCCTGCAAGTTTATATGCTGCAGTAAAAATTACACTATCGCACATACTTTCAGTACCGTAAACTGGTGTTTTACATGTTTTACTAATTAAATCGTGGCCGGACATTATATTTCCCATTTGATCGTTACCACCGATCTGTACTAATAATAATCGTCATTATTTGTATAATTACTATGTAGAATACAAACCTGAAAACGACATCCATATTTTTGAAATAAATGTAACCAGTCGTACGACTGAAATAATTGATAACTGAATTCGGTAAAATTCATTCCGGTCGGCGAAGCAAGCCTCGACTGCACACTGGTCCTCGACAATAAAGTTCCCATACGTAGATGCTGACCGGCGCCGCTTATCAATTCTACAGCCGACAAATCCTTATACCAACTTTCGTTATTCACTATACTACAAAAATTCGTGTAAAACAATATTCGACAAAGATCAACATTAATTAATCAACCTAACGTCCACTAACTGTCGGCCTTGATCTAACCAAAAATATTTCTTGTGATTTTCGAACACCCGTTGAATATTTGCATACAGCCCCTTAACATTGTTATCGATACTACTTGTCGAAAGCACATCACGTTCGGTACTGCGACCGCTCGGATCCCCAATCTTGGCAGTCGCTCCGCCTACCTAAAACGCTCGCTATTGTTACCTACAAATTAATCTAGCACCGTAAACTACCCTACTACTGCGATCACGTTGTGTCCACCTCGTTGCCAATGCAACAAGTTCTGCAAGACCAACAAATTTCCCACGTGCAAACTGTCGGATGTCGGATCGAACCCTGCATAAACCCACTGCGGTTGGGAATTTAACAAATTCATTATCTCGTTCCTGAAATTGTTGAATCAGAACCACTAAGAGGGCTGTCGAACGAAAAATACTTACACAGAAAGTTCTGGAAATAACTCCTGATACATGCCACGATCTTTTAATCTAATCATGTTCCTGCTTGAATAACACCTGTGAAAACGCATTATTTTATTGTTAGAAGCTTTCAGCGTGTGTTTTACGAGCATTTCTAACACGAAAACGTTTAGGTTATGTTTGTAAACAGTGCGGCCAATTGTCAAATATATTTGGTTATGTTGTTTTGGGTAGTGATTGTGGTTCGAAAGTTTTATTTATAATAAATAGGCAAGTTTATTGTAAAGGCATTGTTAAATTAAGAAAACTAAAAGATAACCGTACTATTGTCATTATTATTTTGCAGTTGGGGGTCCGAAAGAATTTTATCTGTAACAACCTGGGGTAGTGAAGGGCACCTAAAATATACAATCGTTGCCGTTGCTTCTTTCTATATATTATGTGCAAATCGATAATGGATCACGGTGGATCGAGACTATAGTAGTAATCAAAACGTTGCTGTAGTGTACGTCCAGGTATTTTCTTTTAATTATAAAAATTTAAATAGGTGCTTGTTTTTTGGGGCAAAGATAATATAAGATGATACTTATTTAGTTAGTAACGATCGTAATAACAGTAAAATAAGATAATAGGCTGCTAACTGTTCTCATAAGCGGTTTTAAATTCTGAAAAATCTAGCAGCAGGTGTATGCATCGAGTAATATTTGACTTGCGTTGTGAGCCACTTCTCCCTTTCGTCGTCTTTCAAATTGTTTGTCCCGTTTAGTAAATGTCGGTGTCTCCAGGGTTTTCATGAAAACGTTGTCTTCGATAGCTTTGATATGAACTATAGAGGACAAAGTAAGACCGTTACTTTGTCTGAATCTTTCGTTTTACGCGAGTTTAGGCTCTTACTGGTGTCTCAATCTTGCAAAGTACAAGTACTTTCAGTGACATTCGTGTATAACATTATATACGATTGATTTTTTGAAGCTTTTCTGTGTACACGATGTTTTGGTGTCACCGGCATTCAAAATCATGCTCTACTAAACGGTTTGACGAGGCCAAAAACCTTTTGCCGACTCCGAATTGATTTTAAGACCTTAAAAAGTATACAAACTTCTTTACTATAGTTAACCCATTACCCGCCAAAACTTTTTGGTGATGATTTTTAATTGAAAATTAAGTTATTATAAATAAGTATGACTATACTAAAGTAAAAAAATTAATTTTATTGTATTTCAATCCTTAGTGTCCTTAAAAACGGCCGTCCCTTTTTGGGGACATTGGCATATTACATTATCAAAATTTACTTAGTATGAAACGGAGCAAAACATTTGTCATGTAATGGAACATCACATCTTAAACAAATTCTGTATGTTTTTTTTTTACAGAAGGCACATCTCCTTTGTGTAGGAATTGGCTGAATGAGGTGGTTTTCTGCGTCATATCTTATTTCCATACTCACCCTTCCACCCAGAAATTTGCTACTTTGAGGACCTCTTCGTTTAGGTGCGAACCTACTTTTTTTGTTGAGATATAGTAGACATATCTTTCTACCAAAGGCCAAAAGAGAAATATTTTCATCGTGATTTATTTCCTGATAAGTTCGCCAAGCATCGACAACCATAATATCTATCATTTGTGTAAAAAGAGGCCACCACCATTTTTTTGAGCGGATCCGAATCCGGTACAAGGATATCTGTTTATCCAACAGGTCAACTCCACCCATATGGAGATTATATTTCTGTATCGCTTTTGGGATTTGTATTTGTATATGCTTGTTCTCTTTTTGGGAGTATCTACGGACTTTTGCAAAGGGTTTCACGGTGCTAAAATTGCTACCAACTGTGACGATCTTATTATCTTTCCATTTCATAATCAATATCTCATTTACTTTATCGAACCTAAAGTCACAAAAATCTCTTTCTTTTTTCTTCTCGATATCCTTATTAGAGGTAACTGGACACTTCTTGATACGATTTTCCCTCATTGTCCCAGTAGCTTTGATGTTTCTTTTTTTTAGGACTGCAAGTGCCTCCACGCTGGTAAAGAAGTTATCAAAATATAGCTGGACCTGCTGTGCCTTGTCCGCTGGTATGACATTAGTAAGCTGAGAAATTACTCTCACACCTAGAGGTCCTGCATCAGTATCTGATGTTTTTCCACAATATGGTATAAAATTATACAGATAACCATTAGAACTGCGTAAGCACCAGATTTTATAGCCAAATTTAATTGGTTTACCTTTCATAAACATTTTCGCTGGGTGCTTGCCATAATATCTGACCATCATTTCATCTAAAGAAAGTTCCCGATGGAAAATTCCAAACTTAAAAAATTCCTCCCGCACATTATCAAAAAACAATCTCAGTTTGAACATTTTGTCTGTCTTTTCAATTTTGGAATTATCGTTTAAATGTAAGAACTTTTTGATTTCTCTGAAACGATTTTTGGACATTGTTTCGTATACTGCTGGAACGCCTACATCTGGAGCTCGTTCCCAGTACATGTGTTCCTGGGGTAGCTTATTATAGCCACTTATTAACAATATACCTATAAAAGCCTTTAGCTCATCCATACTTATATAAAAGCCAGGGCAATTCTTTTGGTTAACATAAAGTTCATTCTGGGTTATAATTAATGTTAAGACTTTCTCAGAAAGAAATTCTTCAAAAATTTCCACTACCCCTTTTCCTCGTAGAGAATCTACATTGTATTTGTTGTCATCACAGTCACTTGCATCTGCGGTGTAGGTATATTTGCCATCACATTTCGACCATATTGGCGGTTCAAATATTTCCACTTTTGTTGAGGTAGATTCTCCGACATCAATCTTCCTTCTTTTATTCGATGACGACAGATTTTTTTCACTACTTTCTGCTTCCCCTTCAAAATCTGCAAATAGTTCCAATGTCCCAGCTATATCTTGAACTTGATTTGCATTGAGATCATTTTCACATATATCCTCCTCATCCGTTATATCGTCCGGTTCGGGAGGTATAATTACTACCTTAACATCATCTACACATTTTTCCTCTTCCAGGTCGTCCAAAAGTGATACTATTTCGTCCACAGTGAGACCTTTCTTACAAGAAGTCATGATGTTGCGATAAGACGTCTAAGACAATGAGAAAAATATAACAATGTATGTACATTATGCCAATGTCCCTAAAAGGGGACGTTGCACAAAACTATAAATAAGACTTACTAAGAGATCAAAAATGAGTTAACTGTTGTAATATACACTTTTGTAAAACTATAAGTAATAATTATAATACAATTTCTAATGCAAAAAAGCTGTAGTAAAAAAGAATTATAAACTTCAACATAAAAAAGCAAAATTGAGGACAACCCGTGTTTTCAATTCACTGTCACAGTACACAATGACATAAATTAGTCCAAATGGACTATTTTTCTGTTTCGCGGAATCAAGTACTATCAATCGAACCACAGAAAATATTCTCATTGTTTTTCGACTTGGATAGAAAAAATAAAATATAAGCGTCCCTAAAAAGGGCCAATGGTAGGTAATGGGTTAAGATCGTGGAAGTCTCGTAACAGAATTGCATTGCGACAGTAAACGATTGAATATATTGTGTGATATTTTGATATAAAATGACAGAACCGCTGATTAAACTGATGGGTGACATACAAGTATATATATATACAAGTGACGTATACAAGTCGAAAACCTCCCTCGGTAACGCCACGCTTGTTTAATTTATAAAGATACAATTTTAAAATTACCATCGACTACTATATAAATTTTTCCACAACTTATAAAAATAACAGACTACCGCTTTTGCATTAATTTAGTATATAAATCTGATTATTATTGTAACTAGCGTACAACCAAGCACGAATGGTTGCGCCATCTATCATATTGCATGTCGAATTTTCTTTGAAAGGACCAATTTTCGCGGCATGTCCAATAACGTATGCGATAAATGTTTCTTCGCGGACTGACGTAAACAAATGCGCCATCGGACCTGAAATCAAAAATTCGTTAAAATAGTACACTTGTAGAATAAAATCCCGGGGGAAAAACCTGTAGCGTATACCAAAACGTCGGCGCCCGAATGGTAAACGAAAGTTGTAATTACAGCCGCCTGTTGATGGTAATCGAAGCTCCTGGTATCGTCTAATTGTGGGTTACGTCTGACTGCCGTGTTATTTTCGCAAGTAAACTGAAAATTATTTGGTCCTCCCGTGCCGTATAATAAATAGGTGTACGGAACTCCGCCGGCGATTCCGGGTGGGGACACGTCTGCTTAACAAATTGGATCAAGGTGCACATTGTCAAGTCGCGACGAACATGTTTACGCCTACCTAAAACGCTTTCGGTTCTATCTGGATATCCCGTGAATAATATGGACTGATCGTGGTCAGACACGACGATGATCAACGTTTCCATCTGCACGTCCTGCGTTAATTCTACAGCTTTTTCGACCGCATTACTTAATTCCACAGTTTCCGAAAGGGCTCTCCGTGCGGTCCCATCATGGTTACCATGATCTATCCGCCCTCCTTCCACCTGTACGAAAACGTTCAAACGCCAACTTTACCACAACCTCGAACCTACCATCAATAAGAAACCGTTGTTATTATTATTCTTCTTCAATATTTCGATCGCCTTCTCCGTCATATTTGTTAAAGATGGCATTCCTTTGGGACCTCGTTTTCGTTCGTGATCGTACGCTAAATGACTATTGGCAAAAATTCCTAAAAAAAAAAATGATTTTACTTTCAACTAAACGAACATGTATTGCGATTAACGTCTACCCAAAACATATTGAACGTTCGAGTCCGACATTTTCCAGGTCCTCGTTGTTCGTCAAAATTGCGTAAGAAAAATTTCTACCGATCTTGTCCGTTTTCCAAGATTCGATCAAATTTCGGCCGTCTCTGCTGTAAGAAGGTCCAACGACGACGGGGTCCTCGCTTGATCCTTCACTGTTAGATACCAAACACTGACGTCCGCCGCCCATAATCACCTAAACGTTATCAATTGAACTAAAAGCAATACTAAAACGATTATACTGACGTTAATGTCCCTTCCAGGCGAATCTTCAATTAGCTGTCTAGCAATGTCTTTACACTTAGAAGCCTCGACAGGAATGGACGCTTCGCTTTCCCAAAATCGATTCGACGAGCTGGCATATAAAGCGGCCGGCGTCGCGTGAGTGACGCGCGTGGTCGTTACGAGCCCTTACAGAAATTTTTGAGAAACGGCATCGAAATAGGCATTTTTAGGGAAGACGTACCGGTAGCCTTTCCGGCTTGCTGGGCCCAATCCACGATGCTTTCGAGTCGCGCCTCGTCCCTTAACGAGGCCTCGCAATCCATCGCGGACACGGTCGCGTCAACTCCTACCGTTTCCTGGTTCGCCTTGACGCCGCAGAATATCGACGTGGCCGCGGTACACGAGTCGCCCACCAATTTGTTGGCGGAATACGTCTGAAACGTGAAAAGCGTTAAACAGATTGAAACTAGAACGGTTAAAATCGTACCTTCAGAGCACTTGTGTAAGGAAATTTCTCGAACGCCAGGTAGCCTTTCTCCGTTTTACCGTAGATCCTGGAGGCGGTGGTGGTTGTCGTGCCCATGCCGTCCCCGACGAAGAGTATGACGTTCCTTGCGACGCCCGTGTTCGGCTTTAACGACAGGGCTTCTTCTAAGTCGCTTTCGGCCAATTTTCTCCAATAATCTTTGTCTGAAATGGCACGTATACTTTTTTTGTGTGTGTTTTGCTCGGTCGATGGTCCTGGATCTAGAGAGATGCTTGGACTGCCGTCCATGTCGATATGGCACAACGTTTCGGTTTTCTGCGCGAGCTCGTGTTTTGAACACTTCAAAATTGACGGTGTTGGCGAATCGATTAAATTTTTCTGTTTGTGTATCAGAAAAGATCTCGGCGACGGAAACATTTACGACGGTCGACAAAGAGATGAAGATTTGTTTGTTTTTTAGCATTGAGATTGCTGATTTGGACCAATCGGGAAAAAAACAAATACGCATCGAAGAAAGTTACGACTTACCTTCTGTAATTGACGAACATCTTTGACGCGCGATTACTGCCGCGATTAATAAGTATAACGAGAGTTTCATATTGTCAAACGTTAAAAACGACATAAACGCATAAGACAAAAGTAAGTTCGCAAATCGCTTTTATCATCTAATGCGGTTTGTTTCTTTTATTTACATTTTATTAAGTGTCGTCATTTTACTGTATACCTACCAAACGCGGTTTAATTCCATATCTATTAAAAATCACTTTATTGTGCCATACGATGATAACAAAAAAAACTTGTAATTTAACACGTTATAAACAAATACTTATGTTTTCAAATATTGATATAAGATTTATAGTGTTACGTTTTTAAACAATGCATAATTGCATGTATTACGATAAGAGCGATTTCTCGGCGACTCGCAGTGGGGCGGAATATCGTAAAACGTGGCAGAAAATCAAAAATTGAAATATCATATTTACTTATTTAAACTCATATTTTATAATAGCTTAATCATCATCTTTGATTTTTATGTCTTTAATATTTGATTGAATATCAATATTATTTATAAGTTTTGTTATGTATATTTCTTCTATATTTATTTATTATAGTGAGGGATATATAAAAGGTGATTTGAATATTAATCCATTTATTATTCTTATTATAATTTTTGTATTATCAATAGTTTTTTTTAATTATTAGTCCCAATTTAATTAGAATTTTATTGGGTTGGGATGGTTTAGGTCTAGTTTCGCATTGCTTAGTAATTTATTATCAGAATGTTAAGTCTTATAATGCTGGAATATTAACTGCATTATCAAATCGTTTGGGGGATGTGGCTATTTTAATTAGTATTGCTTGGATAATAAATTATGGTAGATGAAATTATAATTGTTATTTAGAAATGGTGAAATGTGATATGGAGATTATTTGTTTATTGATTGTTTTTGCTTCAATTACTAAAAGAGCTCAAATTCCTTTTTCTTCATGATTACCTGCTGCTATATCTGCTCCAACCCCAGTGCATCATTAGTTCATTCTTCTACTTTGATAACTGCGGGTGTTTATTTACTTATTTAAATGATTTAGAGCATGTTTAAGATATAATTTAATGTTTTTTTTATTATTTATTTTTTAATAACTGTATTGATATCCGGTTTAATAGCTAATTTTGAATATGATTTGAAGAAAATTATTGCTCTTTCTACTTTGAGTCATCTTGGATTAATAATAAGGATTTTATCATTAGGGATTAGAAATTTAGCATTCTTTCATCTTTTAACTCATGCTTTATTTAAGGTTTTATTACTTATATGTGCTGGTTGTAATTCATGCTGTGAGTAATAATCAAGATATTCGTTTTTTTGGTACAACCTATCCAAACCTATATGCAATTCACGTCATCAAAAAAAAGTTACTAGATTGTTTATTTGTAATTCGGTTTAAAGTTTGGAAAGAGACATTTTCTATGGATGATTTACCAGCGCACATATTAGATAGTATAAAGAAAGACTACAATTTATTAGAACTGTAAAAATACGAGGTACGAGGTGACAGCACTGTGTGAAACGTCATCGTCTAACCTTTTATTGATGACGTCGATTGCATATAGGTTTGGATGAAGTATAGTTTAATTTATCAGATGCCTTTAGTTTGTTGTTTATTTACAGTTTGTAATTTTTCTTTATGTGGTATTCTATTTATGACTATCATCACATATTTCCGTGTAATACAAGTAGAACTGGCAATTCCGATAAACTCGTATGAATTGTCTATTACACGTCAAAATAGTTGTTCCGTTCTTCGTTTAGTTTTATATAGATAATTAATACAAAAGTTAGTCGAAATCGAGGTGGATGCGAAATTTACAGGTACATAAACTTATTTAATAAGTTATTGTACATTAACATGCCTAATTTTGTTTATTATAATTAATCTATTTTTTATAACTAAATTTCATTTCCTTCATGTCACTAAATCAACTTATCGCTGACTTTTAGTTTACTATCAAGCTGTATCGGGTTACTTTTTTTTGCATAAAAGTATAGCTAATACATACGGCTACTGCATAATAAAAAAAAATACTGCGACTTTTTGCGACATTAGAAGATAATGGCCTATAAGACAAAGCTTACAGCCGACTCTGTGTTTATTGCAAAATAATTTAAGTAAACTTCGACCGATATTTCGAATATTTTAAAGTAACTTTTCATTCTTCCCTATTCATCTTCAATTGTAGAAGAAGCAGAAAGCCGAAAAACCTCAAAAATTTTACATGTTTTTTGGCAGTGTTCTAAAATCGTTGAATTCGTTCAGTAAACTGTTTAGCTTCCCACAAAAAAAGTTGAAGCAATTTTATACAGATATTTTATATATATATATATATATATATATATATATATATATATATATATGCTCGGGGAAACAAATATTTTTCGATATAAAGATGAATCGTCTCCCGAAGAAGAGGAAACAGAAAGTGTTTCTTTTTCATCAGACGACTAAACTACACTATTTTCTATTGTAACTAATTTTATTTTAATTTTACGATTAGAATAGTTTAATTACAATAGAAAAACATACCTGAATAGTTTACTTAATGAAGAAGAAGAAACATTTTCTGTTTTATTTTATTAGGCCATGTTTTATTCAATTAATTTATTTTTAAAATTATTCACGAAGGTTTTGTAAGAGTTTGTTTTGTGAAAGTTTTTGAACAGTTTAATAGCAGTAATATTTTTTATTTTTTTAGTAAGATAGTTTTTGAGTACGTACGTTATATAATAAATGTAATTTTTTTGCTTGATAAACTTTGTTTTCAAAATAAGTCGAATATTCTACAAGCAATACATTTTTTCCTACTGCGATGAAATTTTTATTTCAGAAAACCCAATTTCAGAGACACCTTATTTATGAATTTATATGTATAAAAAATATTTATGAAATTTCTCTTGTGATCAATAAAAATAATGGTTTACTTGATACGTTTTTTTTTTTAATTTAAATTAAATTCAAATTCAATTTCGGCATAAGAGGAGTTGGCTGGTGTAGATTTTCAATTATTAAGGGCGGTCGTTTAGAAACGGGTTAGTAGAAAAATATCAACATATAAAATAAAAAGTCACCGACGTATGGCCTATCCAAACCTATATGCAATTCACGTCATCAAAAAAAAGTTACTAGATTGTTTATTTAATTCGGTTTAAAGTTTGGAAAGTGTCATATTCTACAGATGATTTATCTGCGCACATATTAGATGGTATGAAGAAAGACTACAATTTATTAGAACTGTCAAAATACGAGGTACGAGGTGACAGCACTGTGTGAAACGTCATCATTTAGTAACCTTTTTATTGATGACGTGAATTGCATATAGGTTTGGACGAAGTATAGTCGGATTAAATAAAATATATATTGTAACATCTTTGAAATAATAGGACCTCCGTACCCTCCGTAGGAGGTGAGTAGGGGGGCTATGCCTAAATACTTATAGGTATTAGTAATAGTCTTTTTAGGTCCTAAATTTGGCTCATATTTTTCTATTTTGGATTTTTTGTCTTTTTGGATTTATTTTTGTTACTGTTTTTGGATTGGATTTACTGTTTGGATTTACTTGTTATTGGTTGGACTTGGATTTTGTTGCCGGAAAGACTGGAAAGATCGATTTTATTTACCACGCGGAGACAGCTAAGTTTAATCAATTGCCGTTAGTAGTATATATATGCCGGTTCTGGACCAAATAGTCTTCCTTTTTTATTGTGGTTTACATAGATAAGATAATTCTAATTATATACATCATGTGACGGGTGTCTTCCTTTTTGATTTGCGTTGCGGGTATGGTATCCGTTTAAATTTTAATATAAATAGAGTTTGAAATATTCTCTTTTTTATTCTGTTCTGTTAGTTCGCACTATAGTAGTGATAACAATTGTCTACTGTTGGTGTTTGTTTCGATTTTGATAACGGTAAATAAAATTAATTAAACTTTTTAATAATATTTTTTAATAGTTCTATATTTTTAAAAATATGGATTTAAATAAAATTAACGCTGTTGGAATGTTAATTCAAAAACCTGTATTAAAAATCGTTGATATGATAAAAGGAAAAAAATATTTAATAGTAAATATGAAATCTATAAAAACTAAATTTGGAAGAGCTATAGTTTGTGAGACGAATGATAAATCGATATTTTTACCTAAACGTATGGTTGAATTAATTACAGATGAGCAAATTAATAACATAAATTTAAGTGATAAAAAACTTTATTTATTAATGGATGGGTTTGTACAATTTGATGATAAAAAGGAAAAAATACCCACAATTAAATTTGTAGAAGATGAATAGATAATTAATTTAATAATAATAATAATGCACTTTATTATTACTTGTAATTTAACTTTATGTTTAAATAATTATGTTTAAATAAAATAGTTATTTTAATTAAAAATTATCAATATATTCAACAATTACCTTTACCGCTGAAAATATGTTCGGATATTGAAACCGTTTATAAATGTAAATTTTATCATCGAAAGTATATTAGAATATTACGAAAATATATATATTTGAATATCGAAACCTCTCTAAATAAATTATGATAATAACATCATCTTTAACTTTATATAAATTATGTTTAAACAGAATAATATTTTTAATTAAAAATTATCAATATATTCGTCAGCTACCTTTACCATCGAAAATATGTTCGGATATTGAAACCGTTTACAATTTTGAAAAATTATTATTTTGTTATGAAACAATTATTTCAGATTCAGATTGATTAATTAACTTTACCGATACCAACATCAATATCAATCGCCAACAATAAATAAAATATTAAATTAAATTTTAAAAATGAGCAATTTTCTAAAAATTGAACAAGAAGTTTATGAAGAAGAAATTGAAGAAGAATGTTTAGCAGGTCGGCTCTTTAAACAGGTTAGTTTAACTGAAATTATTCTTACATAATTTTACCAATTTTTTTATTTTTCAAAACAGGTTAATTTAATTGAAGCATATTCCGTCATCACTGAAAATGGGGAATTTACTCAAATTTCAAATCAAATTTTAAGAAGTTTAATGCGAGATGGTTTACAAAAATTCAAAGAAACGTATTCGAAGGCTAATAATAATAAAATTAAAAAACAATTAATCAGTGACTACATTCGTTTAAAAAAAATTAAAAATTCTGTGTTATCATAGAACAATTTTTCTATTTGAAATGGATCAGCCGTCAACGTCGTCATCATCATCATCGTCAATGCCAATGTCATTAGCAAAAGAGGCCTGTGTAACCAACAAAAATTTATTTAAAATTTTAAAATTATCAAATGATCTTGTAAACCTTAAATCTTGTAAAATCTTGTAAATCTTGTAAACTCGTAAACCTGTAAAAGAAGATGAAATTAAAAAATGTATTAAACATTGTAATATAAATATACGTTTGTTGAGGTCAACTATTCGACAATTTGATTTAAATATTGGTGAAAAAAAACATTTAGAAACTATTTTCAATCATACTAAACGTTATAAAAAGGAGTTAACAAATATTTTAAAGATAAATAATAAATCTTCTGTAAGAACTATAAGAAATGAACCCCGCAGTGCGCGAATTGTTTGGGAGGAATTAGAATCGGCATTTAGATGTAGACTTAGAAGTGGCGTTATTATAAATTTAAAACATAAAGATATAAATAATTTTTTTGATGATGCTTTTTATCTATTTGCGATTCGTATAAAAAATTCTTTTAAAAAATTTAATATAAAAGTATTTAAAGTGAACACCGAATTTTGTGGAGAATTTGTTAAACAGTCCCCTAATAATAATGATATTATTGTGGAAATAAAATATTTGAGTGTTAAAAATAATATCATACTTTGTTCGGATAATTTAAAACAGTGGTTTGAGGATAATGTAAAACAAACTCTTTTAAAAAAATTAAGTGAGTTTCAAGAAAAAGACAGTGGATGGGTTCTAAGCAAAATTTTATCATTAACAGTAAATATTAACAATTGTGAAACTCTTTTTCATGCTTTATCTTATATAAACTTACCATCTCAAATTAAATCTAAAAAGGCTGTAGTTAATGTTAAAAATAATGATAATTTTTGTTTTTGTTGGGCTATAGTTTCGGCTCTTTACCCTGTCAAACAACATTCCGATCGACAATTATCATATCCGCATTTTTCTCAAGTGTTAAATATCGATGGTTTAACATTTCCAATGAACTTAAAACAAATACCGAAATTTTTAGCTTTAAATAATAAATTATCTATTAATATATACATATTAAATAGAAAAAAACGGAATCAATTCGAAACTGTTCCTATATATTTAACGAAGGATGTGAAGTCAGTACACGTAAATCTTCTGATGATTCAGGATCGATATCATGAAATTTTGGATGAGGAGGAGGAAAATGCTATCAACAGTAACAACGAGAACGGTGAAGATTGTAATAATGAAGAAAGTATGATGGTAAGATATCATTTTTGTTGGATAAAAAATTTAAGTAGGTTAGTAAGTTCGCAATTATCGAAAAATAGCCATAAAATGTTTATATGCGATAGATGTCTTAATTATTTTTACAATCAAAATAGTTTAAATATTCATATAATAGATTGTAAAAATATAAATACTTGTAAAATTAAATTACCTTTACCTGGAGAAAAATTAAAATTTGTAAATCACATATATAAACAATTTATACCGTTTATTATATACTCTGATATTGAATGTATATTAAAACCTATTGATAATGTTAATGATAAAAAACATTTTTTACAATCACAATTAAAATCTGTAAAATATCAAAAACATATACCTTATAGTATAGGATATTATTTACATTGTACATATAATAATTTAATTTCTTATTATAAATCATATACCGGACTAGATTGTATAAAGTGGTATGTAAAAGAACTTCAAAATATTGCAATAAATTTAGATAAAAATTTTTTTAACAATATTATTCCTATTGAAAGTTTAAACGAATTGCAGGAACGTGAATTTTATCAAGTAACCGTTTGCTATATTTGCGAAAAACCTTTTTCACCCGATTCTATACGACTAAGAGATCACTGTCATTTTACTGGTAAATATAGGGGAGCTGCACATCAAGCTTGTAATCTTAATTTTAAGACATTAAAAGGTGTAATACCTATCGTATATCATAATTTAAGCGGATATGATAGTCACTTTTTAATTGATGATATTTCAACAGCTTTTCCGGGCGATCTATACATATTACCAAAAAATAAAGAAAACTATATATCATTTACAAAAACAGTTAATGTCGATCTCGATAATAATGACGATGATGATAATGATCATGTTAAATTAAAATTTAGATTTATTGATTCATTTAAATTTTTAAATACCAGTTTAGATAAATTAGCTTCTTATTTAAATAAAGAAGATTTTAAAATTTTACGATGTGAAATTGGTAAATTCGGTTACAATAATGATAACGATATATTTGAAAGACGTTTATCGTTACTTACTAGAAAAGGTGTATTTCCATATGATTATATAACTTCGTTTGAAATATTATCTGAAAGAGAATTACCTTCGAAAGATAAATTTTATAACAAGTTAACAAATTGTAATATTTACGATGTTGATTATGCGCATGCCCAAATAATTTGGAGTGAATTCGGTATACAAAGTTTAGCTCAATATTCCGATTTATATCTTAAAACGGATGTACTTTTATTAGCAGATATTTTTGAAAATTTTCGAATCAATTCTCATAATACTTATGGGCTTGATCCTGCACATTATTATACTTTACCGGGCTATACGTGGGATGTTATGTTAAACTATACCAAAATTGAGTTAGAATTAATATCAAATATTGATGTATTAATGTTTATCGAACGTGGTATTCGAGGTGGATTAAGCCAATGTTCGAATAGATATTCTAAAGCGAATAATAAATTTTTTCCACAAAATTTCGATCCCAATCAACCTTCAAAATATATAATGTATTATGATGTAAACAATTTATACGGTTGGGCTATGTCCCAGTTCTTACCTTACAATAACTTTAAATTTTTAAATATCGATGAAATTAGTCAATTTAACGTTTTCGATATAGATGATAAATCTCCAATAGGTTACATTCTCGAAGTGGATATTGAATATTCGAATGATATAAATATACATAATTTACACGCCGATCTACCGCTATGTCCTGAACGAACGATTCCGCCAAACTCTAAATTACCTAAATTACTGGCTACGTTAGCTAAAAAACAAAAATATATAATTCATTACCGTAATTTGAAGCAATGTATGAGTTTAGGTTTAAAAATAACTAAAATTCACCGTATATTATCGTTTGATCAAACCGATTGGTTAAAACAATATATCGAATTAAATACTAAATTAAGAACTTTAGCCAAAAATGAATTTGAAAAAAATCTATTTAAATTAATGAACAATGCGGTTTTCGGTAAAACCATGGAGAACGTAAGAAAACATCGAATAGTTAAATTAGTATCGAAATGGGGCGGTCGTTTTGGAGTTAAATATTATTTATCGCAACCTAATTTTCATAGCAGAACAATTTTTAATGAAAATCTTACAGCAATAGAATTAAATAAGTTGAAAATAAATTTTAGAAAACCGATATACGTTGGTATGACAATACTTGATATTTCAAAAACATGTGTATATGACTTTCATTATAATTATATGTTAAAAAAATTTAATTTAGAAAATTGTAAACTTCTTTATACTGATACGGATAGTTTAATTTATGAAATCACTTGTGAAAATATTTATGATATTATGAAACGTGATTCTGATAAATTTGATACGAGCGATTATCCTAAAAATAATATTTTTAACATTTCATTACTCAATAATAAAACCCCTGGTTTAATGAAGGATGAATGTGCTGGTAAAATACTTAGTGAATTTGTAGGGTTAGGATCTAAAATGTATAGTATTAGAATCGAAGGAGTGGATTTTTGTAAAAAAGCAAAAGGGATTGTTCATAACGTTATAGATAATCAGATAACTTTCGATGACTATATTGAATGTTTAAAGACTCGAAAAAATTTAGAAAAATCTCAAAATTTAATAGTATCTGAACGTCATGTATATTGTATTAATCAAGCAAAAATAGCTTTAACGGCCTTCGACGATAAACGATTTATTGGTCAAAACGGTTTAAATACTCTTCCATGGTATCACATGAATATACCTTCTTCTGTATCTATTATTTAAATGTAATGTAATTATTTTATAATATGTATACTACTATAGGAAATTAAAATGTAACTCTCTCTTTATAAAATAATAAAATTTATTATTATATTTTACATATTTTATTTATATAGATAAACAATAAATATTTGCATATGTATGTATATAGTATTTTATTTCACTAACATGTTTTTATTTATCCACGAACGTTCATTAATTCCAAACCATTTTACATACACTTTACTCCCACGATGTTTCAACACTTTTTCAATTAGGTACACGTCTGGATATTTAGTCTTTTGTAATTCCCATTCGTAAAATCCTCCAGAAATCGGTTGTTTGTTCATATCTTCTAATAAATACGTTACAGGTTTAGTAATACGAATTTTAACAATTTTAAATAGCTCAGATGACCAATTGGGTGTATATCCTTTTTCAAATACACTTTTAAATTTACTAATCCGTACAATATCTCCAACATTGAATCGATGTTGTTTTACATATATTTTCAAATTATCGTAAATTGTTAGTTTTGTTTTAGGTGTTACCTCAATAGGTTTCATACCAATCGTTCGATGTTTACGATTATTATAATCTTTCGTTACACCATTTAATATATCTAACCATTTATATGATCCTCTAATACTAAATGTTTTGTATAAAGTATTTTTAATAGTTCTAATTACCCTTTCAGCTATTGCAGCTTTTTTAATACTGTACGTAGAATAATGATTTATGTTGAATTTTTTCATTAATTTCGAAAAATGCTTATTATAGAATTCAGATCCATTGTCGGTTTGCAGATTTTTCGGTGTTCGATAATGAATATTATCGTTATTATCATTTCTAAAAATAGATTCTACAGCGTTGATAACAACAAAACCGATTTTAGATTTTAATGGACGAACCCAAACATATTTTGAAAAACAATCGATAACCACTAGTATATATTTATAACCCATATTTTGTTTAACGTAGGGTATAAATTCCATCAAATCCATTTGCCATAAATCATCATAACCTTTAATTATTGTTCGTCTTCTTGAAAAATTTTTTCGAGCTTGTTTATGAAGCTCGCTTACAACGGCTTCTTTAGACATTATTTTCTTTTAAATTGTAACAGCTATCTGATATGTTAATCTATTTTATGTTTATGTTATATACTATTTTATTTGTTAGTATTTGAATCAATCATTTTTTTAATATTATCTTCAAAATTAGCAAGTGTTTTTTCTAAAGCTTCAACACGATATATTACATTTTCACTACATGTTATATTCCGTACACTTTGTTCGTTATTTTTTGTATCTAATATGATAAATAATTCATTAATTTTGTTTTGTAAATTTTCATCATTTCTTGTAATTGTTATAGTATATTCTGACTCTAAATTGAAAAATAACTCGGTAATTTTTGTAAGTAAAGTAATTTCTGTATATCGAATTGCATGAATAATTTTTTCTTCTAAAGTTTTATCATAATCCATTACACTTTGTATATTTCGTTCTATTGTACCAAATAATTCGTCAATTCTTGAAAGTAAAGTAGTTGTTACAAAATTTTCTACATATTTTTTATTTGAAGCATCCCCATTCTCAACAGGATCCGCTAAATTTTTTAAGCTTTTATTTTCGATATCGTAGTGACCATCATTTGTTAAATGAAATCCAATACCTGGAGGTCCCCTCTCGATTTTAAGTGATAATTGTTGATGATGATGCCCGAACTTATCAACGTTCATTTTACCTGAAGGTCCCCTCTCGATTTTAAACGATAATTGTTGATGATGCCCGAACTTATCAACGTTCATTTTTACAATTTACAATTGTAATTAAACGTTTACAAAAATTTATTTTATATGTTTAAAAAATTTGCATTAGGTTCTTCTATATAACCATCTTCATATAATTCTTCAACAATAGATAAAATATCGTTATTAAGCGAATTGTTTCCTGCAAGCTTCTCAGCCCACAACAATTGTAACTCGTCTATTAATTCATGAATATCGTTCCAATATTTATATTCGACAGGTCTATTAGTTATTTCTTTAAATAAATCGTTATCAATAATTTTTCTATAGTTTTTGTTAAAACCACGACCTTCAATATTTTTACCGATATTAATTTTCTTTTTAGAACGCAAAAGATGTTTAATTATACTCATATATTTACGATTTCTGCTTCCTCTAACCTGTTCCAAAGGATTATAATTACGTCTAGCAACATTAGTGTTTATTAGAATTTCTTTGTAATTTTTTTTATCCACAGAAGTAATTTTAGAAACGTCTGGGTCAGACATAATTAAGAGTTCGTATAACCCTACAGTACCCTTATACTTTCTTTCTTTAATTTCTATATCGTTTCCGATAATATTTACAATATCTTTTCCTATCGTAAATTGGTTGATATTAACATCATATTGAATACCGTAAGTTGTATCAATCATATTCGGTTCATTGCGAATAATTTTTTCAATATATTTTCTAGGTAAGGATTGATAATGAGAAAGAGTTTTAACTACCATTTCTAATGTTACTGGTGACGTTGTTTTTTTCTCTATAACTTGTTCTATTTCTGTTTCTTTTTCTTCTTCTTCTTCATCACTACTATATTTTAAGACTGGAGTTGAGATTGATAATTCTAATTCTTCATTGTCACTACTATGTTTTGAGGTTGGAGTTGAGATTGATGGTAATTGTAACGATGTTGATGGTGTTGGCGAAAAATCTCTCTTTAAAATTTTATTACCATCTTTGTTATCTTTGCTATTAATATCTTCATCTTCATGTAATAACGATTTACTTTTTCGATTTCTTTTTTTATCTCTTTTAACATTAATATTAGTAGCGATTTCCGTAAGAGGTTTTAGTATAGGTTGATAAGTGTCTTTAAATAACTTTTCATTTTCGTAAATATTTTGTTTAAGCATATTATATTTTTGTTGTATCTCTGAACGAATTTTAATAATCTTTTTTTTCAAATCGCTATCGAATTCCATCATTTTATGTATTTAATTTAACCGATGTAGATTTTAGAAATACAGAAACCTGTTTATTTACCTGTTTAAACGATACAGGTTCTGTTTCTACTGTTTTAAACGATACAGGTTCTGTTTCTAAACCTGTTTAAACCCCTGTTTTAACGATTCAGGTTCTGTTTCTAAACAAACAAATAGCTGTTTAGAAAATATAGAAATCTGTACTTATTTAACTATTAATAATTGTTTGTTTGAAAAATACAAAATATTGGGAGTAGTAAGATGTTCCTTTGCTGCAAACTTTTACATAATAAATAAAATATCATGTTTTAAAATTTTATATACCGATCGAAACCTTTACGATAGCGACCATTATTTCTATTAGCATCTTTATTTATTACTAAAAAATCATATGGGTCAATCCAACATGTAGAACACATTTTTTTTAAATTCTTGAAAATCCATATCGGTGCCTACATGATCTTCATATACATGTTTTAAATTTAAATCGTCTTGTTTGAACAATATTATTAAATTTGCATTATCTCGAATTAAATGTTTTGGTATTCGTGCATATGTTTGGCAAAGATAAAAGCAATCAACTAAACTATGTCGACCCATACTAAAAAATGCTCTAATATTATTCTGTCTATCGCAACTGATATCATCAAATATAAATATAGAATTAGGTTTAGCATTCCACGGTGTAATTATATCAACATTTTCATTATACGTATAATAGCCTATACTCTTCATTGGTTTTAATAGTTGTTCTAAATATCTATATTTAGGTTGATACAACGATTTTGAATAAATATAAATATTTTCGAATTTGAGTCCGTTAGGATCTTGAAGTATACTTATCATGATGTTAGTTTTACCACAGTTAGATGGACCCGATATTATACAACGTATGGAATTTGGTAATAAAGTTCCATGTTTAGAAACTTTAGACATGTGTTGCCCCCGATTCAAATCTAAATTGGTTATTGGTAAAGAACATTTCTGTTTAACAAATTTCATGACTATACTATACTGAAAAAAAATAACGTTTCATGTTTATTATATATCATTTATTTTTATAAAATAAAACAGAAATAATACATAGGTATAAATAAGCTATATTATATACATACACACACACACACACATACACATAATACATATACATATATATATTACGTTATTTTTTTTACTTCTCCTGTAAGAGGATTGTATTGCATTATAACATCGTGTATTATTAAACAATAAGCTACTGTTCCGGTTTCAAAATTTCCTAAAGATTCCATTTCCAACTTAATGTCGACGGTTGAATTTTTCAACATTTCATTTTGTTTTGTACAATCTATTATGAATATAGGACATTTCTTAAAATCGGTATAATTAAATAAAGGTTCGCTATAATTCTTTCCATAATAGATATGTTGAAAATTTAAAAAGTTTTGATACGCTATAATATATTTACCCGAATCTAAATCTAAATTCATATGCTCGTACGGATAACTTTCCGAATTCAGATGAATTTTAAGATTAGTAATTTTAACATGATCGAAATCTGTAACATTAACATCTTTTTTATATTTCTTATTTTTCTGAAAGGCTATTACTACCCAACGAGGTTTCTCGAGCTGAGTTGATATTTTTATAGGCCATATATCAGATTTTGTCGCTTTAAGTGCAGGTAATTCGTAAAGTTCCCATTGATGAAAAGGTATTGTCACCCACGATTGTTTATTAATATAATTGAACAGTTTTAATTTTACAACATCACTGGGTTTTATGTGGTGTATCTTCCATTGAATTTTAGTTAACGTTATATTACAATCTGCTTCACTTTTATAACAATCAAGATCACTTCTTGATCGTATTAAAATCAACTCTTGTTTCATATTGATAATATATTTTCTATAATTTTCGGCGAATCCAAAAATATGTTTTAACGGAATACACGCAACGAAACCTTCATCTAAATCACTTAATTTACTTTGTACTTGAAGCGATTCGCGATTCCCTAACTCTGGAGACCATCCCATATATGTTAATGCTTTACTTTGATTAGGAGAATAGGATATGTATCCTTTAAGTGTACTTGTAATTCCGGGTAATCTACAAACGTCAATTTTATGTCCATTTAATTCATATCGAATTTCTTCAAAAAGAAAACAGGCGAAGTTGTTAGTTAAATTACAGGTTTTAGCTTTATCCACAGCAGAACGGTTAATTTTACCTTCGATATAGATGAAACTTTCATGTGTCGATGTTATTAAATCTTGACTTTGAATTGCAATTCTAATTTCATCAGATAATCCAAAGGTAGTATTTCCATAAGGAAGATAAGTATGTAGATCGTCTCTGTTAATTGTTTCATCATAACGGGGATCTTCAAAAATATTTAATTCATTAACCATTTTCTTTTTTCAATATATCCAAATCCAATTTTATGTATATAGGTAATAGTAGATTGAAATTTATATTTTCCGTAATTTCAATCCAATTGAAATTAAAAACTTCTTTTCGGCAAACGTGAGGTTTTGTCCTTCTTGTTTTGTTGATCGAGACAAAGAATGAATTAAATTAGAACGTGATACAGTCAACTCTCTCTTGAGTGCCACTATCAATAGTGCCACTTCCCCTGATTTTCGCTCGAGCTATACCCCCACTCTTAGGTAGCTCTCGAGGCCTGAATTCCCCTCCGGAATTCCAATCTCTCTCCATCAATAGTGCCACAACGAAAAGTCGAAAAAATATAGTTTTTATAAAATACAAATCTTTATTTTATGTTTGGCACGTCTTTGGCAACAATTAAATAATTATCAATATTATTATTATAAATATAATTATAAATTAAGTATTTAAAAAGTTATGTCAATTTAAAATTATAAATTTAAATATGAAACATCGCAAATGTAGAACACAACTGATTACGAGTTTTCTTGCATCGTTGCGAGTGGCACTATAGCAAGAGAATGATGCGAATGGTGCGAACAACTTCGAGCGGTGAAACATGCAGAAAGTGGGGGAACCGCTTTTCCGAGAAAAGTCCTCGAGTTCGAAACATTTTTGGCACTCAAGAGAGAGTTGACTGTAATATATTTCTTTTATGCAGATATTGTAGATCGGTAAATATTTTACTATCGTTATAATTATTAAGAATTAATCCCATGCTACTTGCTCTAGTTTTTTAAGTTCTAATCGTACTGTAAATTTTTCACCACCAAAATCTATAAGAGATCCTTCCTGATCTATTAATTTAATCGTAATGTTTCTTATAATATCTGTATTTACCAATAAATATGGGGGGTTCGTAAAAGTTTTATCTAATCTGTAACCTGGCGAAACCGAAAGCTCAATTTCACTTATCGTTTTTGCAGATTCTCCATTACGATACGAACCGGTAATGATGTTGCATTCGACGTGTATATTAGTATGTTTTATTATTTGAATATTTAAATTGGACGTGTGTAAAACATTCGGTTTTAATATTACGGGATTGAATCCAAGCATACGACCGATATTGTGAGGTTTCGTAAAATCTATAGTGAAAGTACTGTAAATTTCAGTTTTTATAGTATTGTTATTCGCCTTTATTTTAAGATTTTCTTTATGTTCAGGACAAATATGCTCTTGTAAGTAGGAATTAATTTCTTCAAGTTCGTAAGAACCGTGTGGAATGATAACAAATTTTTCTACGGGTAGCGTTGTTAAAATGTTACTTCTTCCAGATAAATTAATTTCTTCGGGTTCGTAAGAACCATGTTGTGGAACGATTTTTTTTATAGCGTTGGTAATGTTGTCAGTTTCAGAATCAATAATATCAATATTTTCTTTATAATAAAACTTATCATGACCTTCATAAATATTTCTAACAGAATTACACCCGTAAAATCCAATCAATCCAATTACATATTTAAAATGCGTATCTAACTCGATTGGAGGGAAAAAATTATATGAAGCGATATTATTTACACCTTCTAAGCTAAACGTTATAGACATTTGCTTTTTTGTTTTACAGTATAAAATCAAACTGATTTTATTATTGTTATTACATATCTATTTATATAAAAAGTTTAAACATAAATGTCCACAAATCTTAGTATTAAAATCCTGTTCACGTTTATAATTATAATAAATTTTACAACCTCGAAAATAATTTATAAGTTCCATTGGAGGTTTAAGATTTCCAAAACTATCGTAATACATTACAGTTAATCCACGCTTCTTATAACACACCCAGTGGCTTCCAGGTCCTTTTATACTGTCTAAGTTCACAATAGCAGATTCGTTAAATCGAACTTTTTTAGGTAAATTGACTCGTGAAAAAACGCCCCGAAAGTATAACACATCTTTAGCAAATTTTCTTAAATCTACATCAGTAAGAGCTCTTTCGGGTAATTTTACTAGTTTTTTGATTTATTGTATGGTTTCAAATACAGCGCACTTCCAGTCTTGTAAGGTTTCAAATATAAGCCCGATCCTTTTTTACCTAAAGCAATCATTTCCATAGCTTGGTTATGTCGAGAACTTTCTTCTTGTTGTTTTTTAGTATCTGTAGCTGCGATTGCCGTCTTGGCTATATTCGAAACACCTCCGACTAAGGCGCCAGCTGCAGAAAGCCCCGCAAAGAGGGGTATTAAGAAAGGTAAAAAACCACCCGATTGTTTAGGTAGCGGTATAATTCTAGGGATTTTTAAATTTTTTCGACCTCCAATTTCCTTAATAGCAGCTTGCGCAATTGTAACCGCTTTTTGAATTATGTTTTTAATTCCTCGACCCCTCTTCTTTTCGATTCCGTTTTTGCAGCAGAAACGAACGATTTTTTTTAGAAAACCTCCTGAAAGAAAAGAAATTTTCTTCAAACCTCTCCTTTTCTTTCTATCATTTTTAACGCTTTTTGTTTTTCTTCTACTACCCCTCCTGCCCCTTTTCGATTTTACATTCTTTCTAAATCCCATTCCAAATGTTCTTTTAGTTTTCGTTGCTGCTGCAACCGATAGCGCTGCAGCACGTTCTCCTAAACTAGCGTCTTTTGACTTAGCTCTTTCCCAAGCCTTATTTTGCAATATTTTATCAGCTAAATGTCTATCTTTTAAATTTTTATTATTACTATATTGTATATCATGAGTTTTACAAGCGGTATCTAATAGATTTATTCCTTGATCTCCTCGTAAAATACGTTCTTTTAGTTTGGTACCAGGACCGCAAAATTGATAACCTGGTATATGCAATTCAAACGGGGGTTTGTTAATTACCGCGTTTAACACTCCTTCGCCCTGCTGTTGTAAATATAGCATTGATAAATTTTATTTTAATTTCTTCTATTTATATTTTTATTTTGAAAAATAAAACAACACTATTACTAGAATTCTTTAAATTTTATTTCCTTTTTTATTTTGAAAACAATAGAATAAAATTTAAGATGTTAACACAACATTTTCATTAATACAAATTAGTTTTTATTAACAATTTCAAGATTACCGGCGGTATCACCGGTACCGGAATACATTAATTTAACTTTATTGATAGCTTCCAAAATAATTTCCGGATACAAATGTACTATTTCTAACATACACAAAACATTAAATGAATTATAAGAAGTAATCTTAACACTTATATTTAATATTTTATTAACGTTTTCACAAATCTTTCCCTCATCCTCTTCCTCCACATTTATATTTTTAAAAAAAGCTACTAAATTTATAAAATTATTATAAAATTTAGGAAAACAATGTAAATTTAAAAATTCTAACTTATAATTTACAATATCTTTTAATGCGAATAATGTTTCAAGCTCATCTTTTGTAAAATCACAAAAAATTGTATAATTATTTCGAGTACAAGTTACAAATTTTTTAATTTGACCGTTATTACATTGTTGAAATTCGAAATTTAAATTTATAATCATATTCCTGCTTGACATGTAATTATTTGATTTATCGTTCCTTCATCGGAAACTTCTTCTTCCCATTTTTTAGGTAACGTTGACTCTAAGATATTTGATTCGAAAAAATCGTTCATTATATAAGTTTCAAATTTTAAAAACTCATTCCAATCTTCACCAGTAAGAAAAATCGTATTATTAAAAAATCTACTATTTATCTTTTCCAAACGACCAATTCTGACTAATGGAATAAGATTTGCTTGCATACTATATCCAACTTGAATAAATTTCATACCAGCTTTTTTATTTTTTTTATCAAGAGAATGAATCCAACGGCAAATTAACGGAGTTTCTTTCATAATTTTCTGCTCGATATAAAACACTACATCATCGGTATCGATAATATTAGATATCTTCATACTACTACTGCTGCTGTTGCTACCGGTGGTTGTCGACAACGTCGTTCGCATATCCGTGTCGGCGCCGTTACCGTTAACTTTAACGTTTTTATCCATAAATAACACTGGTGAAATTTTTCTACGTTTCGCTTTTGTTAAAAATTCTGCGATATCGTTTTCTAGTTCGATAAATTCTGATGTATTAACATTATTAAAATCTTCCATGTTATAATATAGCACAAAACAGAACAGATAATAGATAGATACTTTCTTTAGTAAACACTTTTTTAAACTAATTAAAAATATATCTAATCTATTAATATTAACTCCTCCCACTCCACTCACAAAAACATTTTTATTTATTTATTTATTTCTAAAAAATGTGTTTGTGGTTTTAAGGGAAACTAAAATTAATTTTTCAACACTATCACAACTACTGTTATCGCTATTGTTATCCTTTTTTTCCAATCTATTAACATATGATAAAATTGATGGATATTGAAATTTTTTCCAATTTCTAAGAATTAATGCATTTTCTAACGAACACATCATCTCTTCTCTAATTTGAGCTTTATGGTTTAAACATCGAAAATAAATAGATTTATTATAATCGTTTTTCTTTAAATATTTTAGAGAAGGACAGTTGAAATCTTCTCCCATATTAACTACTATTTTATTTCCATTTAGAAAACTTAAATGTTTCATTTTTTCAACACCTTTCACATATATTTTATTAAACGATAATAACACTTTTAAAACTTCAGTTTCATAATTTTCAAACTCTATATGACCTGAAGACCAGCATAAACCATGATAATAATCTTCTAAAAAATGTATTTGTTTCTTTACCGATTGTGGTAATGAAAAATATTTAAAAGGTGGTTTTATTAACAATACAATTATAGTTTGGTTATCACCAGAAACAGCAGCAAATTCCTTGACGATAAACTTTTTATCAACTCCACGAAAACCTTGAACGTCTACAAACACTTCCATTTTAATTTCACTACTAAAATATTTTTCATTATCAAATATTTATATTATTAGTTACACTTCCATTTTAATTTCACTACTAAAATATTTTTCATTACCAAATATTTATATTATTAGTTTTTCAATCGCATTTACATTTAAACCAATTAAAAACGAGTAAACAGGAAAACAAAAATATGTTTATTTGTAGTCGTGATACATTATCTTATTGGTTTCCCGTCAGCATCACATTTAATCTTATTAAACAAACAAACAGGATTTGAAAAAACAAAAATATATTATTTGTGATTTGAAAATTTTTTAAAGTTACGTTGACGATAATATTCCAGATCCTTTCATTATTTCTTCATCATCATACTCATGTTCTTCTTCTATATCTTCAGTAAAATTTTGTATTTGCAACAACGATGAAGATGATAACATTAAGCGTGATAACAATTCTCTAATCTATTCTAAGATACTTTTTTGGGGACAATTTAGACCTACAATACTTAAATGTTTTTGATCTGCTCGTATTAATAAATTAGAAAATTCATCGTATTCATAAAAATTTTGTTTATTAAAAAAGTATAACCTTCCATTTGTGTATTTAAAAGCTGATCTAATATCTGCAGGTACACCAGGAAATTCTTTAGTTATTAACCCATGTTTTTTTATTTTTAATGTACATTCATTTATTTCTATAAAATAGTTGTTATTATAAACAATGTACGTACGACCTGAATTAGTATTGAAAGCAGCATTAATTTTCATAATTTTAGTTAAACCAAAAATATTATTTATTTTAGGATATCCAGCTACTAGTTGAAATTCGGGGTATGTCATCATATAAATAAATCCTTTTATAAAAAATACAATTTCACCGCTAGGTCTTTGATAAACAGCATCGATTTTAACAAAATTTTTAGGTAAAAAAGATATCCAGTCACTTATTAAAAGCGGTTCTGTATATATTTTATCGTTTAAATCAACTAACCAAACGTATTTTTTAAAAAATATATACATTTTACCATTAACTATTAAAAATGTATTAATAAATCTAGTTAATTCGCATAAATCTGGTACTTGCTCTTTCTTAGTATTAGTACCATCACCGCTGATTGTTACCCCAGTAGTTTCCGTTCCCGTTCTTGACAACATCGTTGCTGGAATTATCGTTGTCTTTGTAGTAATATTTTGAGATCCATATAATTTGTGTATTGCTAACCGATCATCTGACGGTAAATTATAATCAGAAACATTAAACGATATAGTTGGTTTAACATAATAAGGGTGCATAATAGAATTATGATCGTTAGAATGTTCTAAACCTAAACTATGACCTATTTCATGAATTAACATTAAAAATAAACTGAACTTTTCTTTTGAAATTTCATGTCGATCCAAATTCCAATCGATATTTTCGTTAATATGTATTTCTAACTGCTGCTGTCCTTTACTAGGATAATATGCATGTGCTAAGGTAAGCGGCGAAAAATCTATATAACATTTAGTTCCTGTTTTTGTCATTATGTGGGTTAAATTTGAATGAAAAGAAATTAATATATTCGGATTATAGTGATTATGAACAAATTTTAAATTTGAATTCTTTTCCCAAACTTTAAATGCATCATCTGTTACTAAATATTTTAATTGTTGTTGCTGTTGTTGATTAATAAAATGAATATCCCAAGATATAGTATTAATATTCCACTTAGATCCGCGCAAATTATAAGCGCCAATATGATCTTGCACACCACATCTATATCTTGTCATTAATTGTTTGGTTTCAACGTTAAGTTTTTTATCTACAGGTAATTTATAATAAACCTGGAAGGCAACCAAAGCAAATAAAAATTCTGAAGAATTTACATTTAAAACTTTTAGAGAAACTTCATCCTTAACCTCGAGATATCCATATCGATGTAAATACTCTATAGCTTCCTTAACGACACCAACATCATCATTGTAGTTGTCGACAACAACGTCAACGTTGTCGTCATCATTATTTGCCAATATAAAAATATAAGGGTTTAGGATTATAATTAAAACAAAAGTAATGACAGAAGATATTTCTAACGAAATAGGTGACATTGTTCGTTTATATTGCGCGTATTATACTTAAATTTTAAACAAACGATATTAGCACGTAAAAATATTTCACTAAACTGGCAAAAAAATTATCGATTTCACAATTTAAACTCATATTAATTTTTTAAATAAATATCTAAAAAAATATAAAATTTAATTTTTATTTTTTGAGATGTTTATTAATTTCATAATGTATATAAATTTAGAATTATCTTATCTATGTAAACCGCAAAACCAATCAATCTATTTCTTCTTATTTGTTAACGAAATTATATTACCTTATTTTTATAAAAACATAAATCGAGGTGAGGTTTCCTGTAAATAAAATATTATTTATAACGAAATTAGAAAAAAATTTAAAACGTATTTATGTAGGATATATTTAAATTACAATTATTACAATTACATATACATACAATTATACATTATTACATTTATTTAATAATTTAATCTTTTTAATACCCGGGTTTTTCGTTGATCGTCTTCTTCAACACATGTAGGACAATGCTGTATTTGAGGGGGTGGTCCATCAAAATGAGTAGATTGATTAGGTAAATTCCAATGCAATCTACATAATCTATATTTTTGCATGGTTTCGTTTTCTTGAACGGATTTTTGAAACTTTTCCCAAGCTTCATCAATTTCATGGTAACTTGTATGTTTCTTTAAATATTCCATTGGTAATAACGCCAAATCTTCATCAGACATTAAACTTAACCTCTTACAATTCAAGTGTGCAAGTATTGCATTGGAAACAGCAGCAGTTTTCTTTACATACATTTTTTATTATAATATTAACGTAAGAAGATATTTTACTACACTGAGAAATAAATATTAACGATTTCACAATTTAGCAGAAGTGCATCACGTGACGTGATCCCACCACACGATGTATATAATTAGAATTATCTTATCTATATGTAAACCACAAAACTCGATGGATGATGATGATGATGATGATCTATTTCTTATTTGTTAACGAATTCTTTAACATCAATCAATCAAAACGAAGACCCCGCCCCCCGACGGGACATCCATCAATCAAAATTTTTTTAAAAAAGAAAGACACGCCCACCATTACACCACGCCCCCCACACCACCCCTACAACCCACCCATCCACCCTCCCACCACACCCCCACGCCACGCCACGCCCCCCCAAACCCCACCCACCACCAACCACCGACAAGACACGCCCCCACCCCACCCACCCACGCAATATACACGCACGATCGAAAAAACCGCTACCGGTGGCTCGAAAGGACCAATTTTTGGTCCAGAACCGGCATATATATACTACTGCCGTTCGGACTAATTTATATTTTTGTTATTGTTTATATTAATTATTGTTAACGAAGTGTTTCTCTAGAAGAATTAGCGTACTTACCCATTTATACAAAATTGTTCATATTAAAGGACCACGCACACTTTATATGGAAAAATAGGAACCAGTCAAATCGATTTTTCTTTATATCAATCGACTCATCTTAATGTGACGAATAATTATTATCATTGCGCCAATTTTGTTAATTTATAAATAAAGCCGCAATCTTTAATTAACGCTCTTATGAGAATTTCGTGAGAGCAAAAGAGAACCTACTAAAATCAAATTTGTTTGAGTTCATAAATCAACTTTGTTATTTATTGCGGGGTACTTAACAACGACGGGTCGGTACCTACCTACTTAAACTGCCCTGAGATTTAAAACGATTGAAATAATTCTTTAAATGGCTTAAAATTCTTGGCTTTGTGCACATTAAAATGTATACAAAACTAAGAGATTATTTGTACCTATCTATAAAAGATAATATCGATGGCATTTTGTCAAAAAGACGTAACCCATACTTTCTATTAAAATGAATTATTGAATTAAATGAAGACATAATCTGTTAAAATCTGGTAACAATATTTCGATTTTTTCACCGGAAAAATCAATTTGTATTTCCTAGCTACACGACAACACAACATGTGTTCTCCGGTAAAATTTACTTTTTGTGGGTTACGCCCTTCTGAAAAACCTACGTCGATATTTACATCAGCTTGCTTTTTACAATTGCTGTTATAATACAGTTGCTGTTGCTGTTAGAGCTAATAATTAGAAATAAAATCTATTAATATATTAATAACATTAACAAACAATTCAAATAAAAAAACAAAACATATTCACGAATAACAAATCAATAAAAAAAATAATTCTTCGTATATTCAAAATTGTGACTCAAATAAATAAATAATAAAATAATCCAATATAAGACAAAAATACACATAATGTAGCTGTTTATTTTTCTACCTCTATTAAAAATGTTCACCATAAAATATCTATAGGTAATTTCAAATTATTAATTTTATTTTAGTGGGAGTAGTAGTGACCAGCCTCATTAGAGATCTCTGTCAAGTAATTTTAAAATAACTTTGTAATGTAATAAATAATTCAATAAATCATTAATATTGAAAAATTGGCCTATGTATATCGGTTAAAAAAGAAATCTTCCGCATCAAATTGTGGCTATTATAACAATTACGGCCTATCCAAACCTATAGGCAATTCACGTCATCAATAAAAAGTCACTAGATTGTTTATTTGTAATTCGGTTTAAAGTTTGGAAAGTGACATGATGGGTGATTTACTTGCGCAAATATTAGATGGTATAAAGAAAGACTACAATTTATTGGAACTGTCTAAATACGAGGTACGAGGTGACAGCACTGTGTGAAACGTCATCATCCAGTAACCTTTTATCGATGACGTAAATTGCCTATAGGTTTGGATAAAATGTAACTAACAAAACTATTAGTTTTTATGAAATTCTTTTATTCCAGGTTTTAAGCTCGCTTACAGTAGGTACCTTCCGAATTCTATTCTAACGGCTCTAAAATAGTAGGATTGAATTCAGAATTGAAATGCTACCGTCAATTCAATATGAATACGGGTTTAAAATTTTTAATTACCACAAGCAACCGAACAATATAATACTCTATCCCAGCTAACAATTTTTAAATTTTGCGGCAGATTTCTGTTGGTACTACTCGTATATAAACGTCAATGTCAGATAAAATAACAAAGGCAGTGACGTACTGTAGTAAATAATTAAATTAAACTAATAATATTTTAATGTAAACATGTTCAAAAATAACATACACTTCGTCCAAACATATATGCAACACGTCATCAATGAAAGGTTACTAGATGATGACGTTTCACACAGTGTTGTCACCTCGTACCTCGTATTTTTACAATTTTAATAAAGTCTTTCTTTATATTATCTAATATGTACACAAGTAATTTATCTATAGAATATGTCATTTTCCAAACTTTAAACCGAACTACAAATAAACAATCTAGTAACTTTTTATTGATGACGTAAATTGCCTATATGTTTGGATAGGCCATAAGTGGTAAAATACGTGAAACTGGACGTAATTATTTATATACTTAACAGCAGGTGTAATATTTCGCTACTCAAACAATTCAAAATTCCTCTCGCCTAATTTATCGCCGCTACTGACTAAAAATGTTTTCAAGTGATACCAATAGAAATCCGCCGCGAAATTTAAAAATTGTTAGCTGGAATATGAGCACTATTTTACTGTTTTCTACCTGCTACTTACATTTGTGTCGTTTCTTAGAAACGTATTTACCATGACCCCTCCATAAATAACGAGCGACAGATTTATAAACTTCCGAGATAATTTAAAGCCCAAATTTTTTCAATAAATTGTTCATTAACGGGTTTAATAATAAAGTTACAGATTTGGCGCAATGGTAATAATTATTCGTCACATTAAGACGCGTCGATTGATATAAAAAAAAATCGATTTGAGTGGTTCCTATTTTTCCATATAAAGTGTGCGTGGTCCTTTAGGATTTCATTTAGGCCAGATACCAAAATTAACTCTTGTATTGTACGTTTCTGGATAATTTAACTATTGTAACTATTTAACCTCATATAAGTTTAGTAATTTTCCCCTTCTTAATAGTTATTGGTCTAAGGAAAATTACTTGGCGCCCTTTATTTATTTTTTTTTGTTATTATTAGAACCCGACCGAACTCCACTGTTAAAAGCTAGCCGACAGGCCTCTAAATTTTGTTTAGTGCTTGTTTACCATTATTAAATAATTATTTTTCGATCAAATTTTATTTAATTTTTATCATTTATTTTTTTTGCACGTAACATACTATGAAATGTTCGAAAAACATTGTTCTCAAGCAATATCTACCCGTCCGTCACAGCTCATGTTTGACTGTAGTTCAAAAACTGACCATTATATAACTTTTTACGTATTACATTTTTTTGTTCAACAGGTCCTAAATTACAACATATGTGACAACCTATCAATGTCACGAGATCATACTTTCTATAAGATACAATTATTGCGGGGTATTTTTATTTTAACTTTTTAAGCCCTTTATCTACATTTATTTTTAAAATAAAACTTGTAAAATATTATAAATGATCTATATTTATTCAATCTAAATGATATACCAAATAGTTAAAACAATTACATAAATCAAAATAGTTTCTGCCACGTTTTACGGTATCTCGCCCCACCGTGCGACCGATCAAAATGACAATTGATAGAAATAATCCGCGACTCTGTGAAAGATCTCTTGGATAATATCGACGCGATTTTTCAAAAGGGCGTAACCCGCAAAAAGTAAATTTTATGGGAAAGCACATTTTGCGTCGTCGCGTAACTATACGTAAGATACGTTCGCGGAAATGCAAATCGATTTTTCCGGAAGAAAAAATCGGAATATTGTTACTAGATTTTAACAGACGATGCCTTTTCTTTAGATGCATAAAATAGTTAGATTAACTCGTTTTCACAAAACGAGTGGGTTACGCCCTTTTGGCAAAACGTCATTGATATGTCTTAAATTTCTCCTCGAGTTTTTACTTACGGCCCTTCAAAGTGGAAACGTCTGGGGTGGCGTTCACTCCAGTCGTTATCTAACGCTGCCGATTTCGACGCGTAACTGGGTGGAGTTTGGCTAAAAGTACCCAAGCCAAGGACTGATGATATTTGGCGAATAAAGACGAACTGCGATTTGCCGATCGGAAAACCATGGGTCGAAAACGCCGTTTCTTCGCTCATATTTTGATATCGTCGATGACAATGATATCCGCGAGTGTTAAGCGCTGTATTCATAGTCGCCTTTCTGACAAATCGTCAGTGATGCGCCAGCGGGCGCTTCACTGGCAGTTCGCTGCGTAGAGTGTTACCAGAGTTAACATCCAGCGATACGCCAAGTGAAGGAGCGACGGCGTGAACGAGTATTAATAAACTGAAAAACATATGATAAACATGAGCTGTTGTGGATCTATTAGTTTGATTATTGCGTCAAAAATTCAGCTACCTGAAAAATTTAAGGACACACATGTGCGTTTCAGGACTCATGGGGTAAGAAAATAGCAAATGTGATAGGAAGTAGTGAAATAGCATATCACACTTGCTATTCTACCACTCAATAAGACATGAAACGCAGACCGAAACTGGTGCGTGTCCCTAGCCTAAAAGTCCGCCAACTAAACTTTCACATTTAAATTGTCTGAAATTTACAAGGTTGACTATAAGAACATTCCTTAGTTGTGTAGCAACAATGTCGCAGATCGTAGCGTATACGGTCGAGGAAAAAGAGATCTTAAAACAGCTTATTATTAAACATTCTATAATAGAAGCAAAAAAAAACTGATGCTACAGCTATTAGAAAAAAGAATGAGGCCTGGCAAAAAGTAACCGATGAATTTAATGCCTATTCGAAAAATACCAAGGTGGGTAAGTCGTATTGGCAGTTATATATATTAGGTGTACAACTTTGCTTCCGCCGTTTTGCAATAAATGGCTGTAGCGGTAAGTGGTAGTCGAAATAAATAGATCGTAGCTGTCATACAATAAGATTAGGTATTTGCAAATATAACGCCATCGAAATATTAGTCGATTTGTGTCTGCATCATAAAGTTATTCTCGATTAAACATGTCAGCTTACGAGCCAAATTCTCGTCATTTGCGGGAGGTTTTAATTTTCTGTTTTAATATGAAGAAATCTGCGGCTGAGACTCATCGAATGCTCTCAAATACCTACGGCGAGGCCGCTATTAGTGAAAGAACGTGCCGAGAGTGGTTTCAACGCTTCAAGAACGGTGATTTTGACGTCAAAGACCGGCATGGCGGTGGAAGAGAGAAGGTTTTCGAAGATGCAGAATTGGAGGCATTACTTGAGCAAGACTCAATACAACGAGAGACATGATAAAGTAATCTTACAGCATGACAATGCTCGACCCCATGTTGCGAAAGTGGTCAAGACATACTTGGAAACGTTGAAATGGGAAGTCCTACCCCATCCGCCGTATTCTCCAGACGTTGCTCCCTCGGACTATCACTTGTTTCGATCAATGGCACACGGCCTGGATGACCAGCACTTCCGGTCTTATGAAGAAGTAAAAAATTGGATCGATTCGTGGATCGCTTCAAAAGATGACCAGTTTTTTCAACGCGGGATTCGTACGCTGCCCGAAAGATGGGAGAAAGTAGTGGCCAGCGATGGACAATACTTTGAATCATAAATGTATAACCAGTTTATTACAATAAAGCCTCGAATTTCGGAAAAAAACGGCGGAAGCAAAGTTGTACACCTAATAGTTATAATAGCATCGATTACGACACACAACTTTTCATTTTTCGAAGTTGATAAGATTAAACTTCACATTATAAATTCCTAATAAACATAACTTAAAACTTTTAAATTGTGAATTAAATTGAAATAGGTATCACCAACCACAATAGCATTCCCTAAATTTATAATATACGATTTTATTTATTTTTAAGAGTATATAGGGGCAAAATATAAAACATAGTATAAAGGAAAGGGCATGTTTCTCAAAACTTTTATTGAAACAAAAACATGTTTTATGAAACTGTTGTTTGAATGAAACTGAATGTTTTACAAACATACCGAAAGTGTACCTATATTCGATAGTAACAATAAGTTCATGATAGTTTACGAATTCAGTATTAACGATCTATTTAATGGCATACTGTTCTTTTGCAATAAATCAATACATGATTAAGTCCACATAAAATCCAAGTCAAGTTGCTCTTGGAATGATTTGGCAGTCCGAATAAATAAATTTATTATATCAAGAGAAAATAATGTTTAGCACTAACGGTATTAATATTGTAGAGAACAAAAATACAATTAAATAGATGCTGGGACAAAATGAAGCGGTTGCGAAAAATTGAGTTGGCAGCCGAACGACGCCATCAAATGGACACAGGAGGAGGTCCTCCACTCCCCGAACAAAAAGATGAAGTGGAAGTAGCGGCCCCCCACCTAACATACGAAATATCAAATGATGCCGATAGTGATGGCGTGTATTTAAAAATTCATCAACTGCAGCCTTCTGCGTCTTCAGCAGAAGCAGTACTCGTGCTGGAACAGGAAGAGTCTTATGGCATGCAAGGAGTACCTCGAGAAGCATTACCAACAGATTTTCAGCAGACAACAATTTAAAACAATATTTAAAACGCAAGCGTACGAATAGACGCCAAGAAGCAACGAATAAGATAATTGAAGTACGGCTGAAAAATGCCGAGCAAGAAAAACTTCAAAATGACGAATTACATGCGTTGCAACTACAAACTGAAACAGAAAACCTAGAAACTGCAAAATTACACAGAAAAGCAGCGAAACTGAAAGTCCTAATTGCGGAGACAGAATTAGAGACTGCGAGAATGAAATTGACAAAAGAAAAAACCAACCAAAATTAGTTCTTTTGTTTATAAAGTTTTTTATACACATTACTTTATACAGTTCTTATATATAAGAAGTTGTTGTAACATGTAGGTAACGTGAATAAACAAAAAAAAGTAACGTGTTACTTTCTGATATACATTAACCTTCTTCATAATTAATTTTGAAAATGTCATTGAATTAGAGCACGTCTAAAACCAAATCCAACATTATTGGGTGCTTGGTAATGAGGAACTTCCTGAAGGTTATGCACATTGTTCTCTTCAAAATGTATTATGAGATCGTCGTTCGCTGCTTTTCCTATATTATACAAAACAGCACAAGCAACTATTATTTTACAGGATGTTTCGGGTTTATTATTTAAACATTTTGCAAGACAAGGAAATCTACGTTTCCACACTCCAAACATCCTTTCTATTGTGTTCCGGGTTTTTATATGGGACCGATTGTATCTGTTTTCGACAGGACTGTCAGGATTGTCTACTGGAGTCATTAAGTAAGGCAGACAAGGATATCCACTGTCTCCTAAAAGATACCCTCTTAAAATTCCACGTTCAAATTTTGTTCTGATAGAACTATAATTGAATATTACGGAATGATGCTCCCTACCCGGCCAACGTGCTACAATATCGAATATTTCCAAATTAGGACCACAAACCACTTGAACGTTTATTGAAAAATAGCGTTTTCTATTTCTAAATACTTCGGCAAAAGATCCGCCAGGATTTTGAATTCGTACATGGGTACAATCTATGCAACCTGCAACATCGGGAAATTGTGCAATCTGATAAAATATTTCTCTTGATCGCACAGTTTCTTCTTCTGAGGGAAATTGGATAAAACGTTGACAATTTGCAGCAATTTCTTTAGATACGAAGAAAACACTTCTACATACAGAACTTTGTGAAATTCCCCTTAAATCAGCACATATAATCTACAATTCAATCAATCTGCTTAGCAAATATTTTATTTGTTATCTAAACATTACTAGCTTACTTGAAAATTGGCTGTGCTGTAAAATCGCAATGTAGCAAGAAGCATTATTATAGGCGGCAGTGGTAGTCCTCGATTATTAATATGTTCTGACCAATGTATTAGAGGCATTATACAATGCATAACGGTATTTTTTTAAAACCGATATCGCATTTTAAATTCTAAATGTGAGTAGAACTCTAAAGAATTGATTGCATCACGAATATACCGTTTTGGTTTTGGTAACTGGTTATAAATTTCATTTTCTACATCAAAATCTATATTGACAACACGTAACAAATGTAAATCACCTTCCATTATTATATAATCAACATACTGGCGAGACGCTGGAGGTGGTCACAGTAAGCTTCGGCGAAGCGCCGAATATTCATGTACTACGCATGTACATTTCGGCGACTCGCTGAAGTCGCGTTGTTTCTGAAATGCACTAAAATAATTTTTCATCGAATGAAACTTGGCGAATCGCTGGCGACCGACTATGAATAGAGCAGTTAGCAAATTGAAATGGCGATTGGTGAAAAACTAGCCCTTGGCGTGTCGCTTTCTAATTCTCGGCCCCCTTTCGTTAAATAAAATTTTGATTGTACACATTTTAAATATTTTTATTATACCTCGCATTTATAATAAACTATGTAGATTGCCTAATTGCTAAGAAACGTCGTAGCAGTCTTGATCTCTGCCAATTACCTCCAATACTTTAATTCGGTTACGTATTTGTAATACTGATACCATTGAGCTACCAGTTTTGAACGGGAGTCCAAAACCATTTCGGTTAGTATAATAAAAATTTTAATACGATCATCGTCGCGCAACCGACGATCGTGAACGGTTGCGCAAACGTAATACTCGACGAATTTTCCTTGAAAGGTCCAATGTTCGCCGCGTAACTTATAACGTAAGCGACAAACGTCTGTTCGTGAACTGACGTGAACAGGTGCGCCATCGGGCCTGAAATTCAAGAAAATCGCATTTCGAAAAACGGCAATTTTAAGCGAACCCACCTGTAGCGTAAACTAAAACATCGGTGCCCGAATGTAACACTTCCGATGTGGCCACGGCTGCCTGTTGATGGTAATCAAAACTCCTGGTGTCATCTAATTGCGGGTTACGTCTGACCACCGTGTTATTTTCGCAAGTAAACTGAAAATTATTTGGTCCCCGTGCCGTACAATAAATAGGTGTACGGAACTCCGCCGGGGATTCCGGGCGGGGACACGTCTGCTTAACAGATCGATTTAAAGTGGGCCAAATCGCGCGACGAACGCGTTCAAACCTACCTAAGACGCTTTCCGTTCGATCTGGATATCCGGTGAAAATTATGGAATGACCATGATCGGCGGTCACGACGATTAACGTTTCCGACCTCGCGTCCCGCGTCATCTCCACGGCCTTTTCGACCGCGTTACTGAACTCCACGGTTTCGGAAAGGGCCTTTCGCGCCTTCCCGACGTGGTTGCCGTTATCTATTCGCCCTCCTTCGACCTACGCAAAAAGTTGTTCATCCCGAATTAGTTTGACGCACCGAACCTACCATCAAAAAGAAACCGTCGCCGTTCTTCCTCAACACTTCGATCGCCTTTTGCGTCATGTTCGTCAACGACGGCATCCCTTGCGGGCCCTTGTTTCTGGCGTGGTCGAACTTTAGATGACTGTTCGCGAAAATCCCTAAAACATCTATTTGTAGGACCGATTAAATATGCGGGCCGTTGCGATTTTTTACCCAAAACATATTCGGCGTTCGCGTCGATATTCTCCAGATCTTCGTTGTTCGCTAAAACTGCGTAAGATAGATTTCGATTGATTTTGTCCGTCTTCCAAGATTCGATCAGGTTTCGCCCGTCTCTGCTGCAGCACGGCCAGGTTTCGACCGGATCGTCGGCGGTGCCTTTTACGTTGGACACCAAACATTGACGGCCGCCCCCCATAATCACCTAAGCTTCATAACAATTACATTAATCGAACGTTAAATTGGAAACTTACACACTGACATTTATGTTTTTTCCTGGCGAGTCTTCGACCAATTGTCGGGCGGTATCCTTGCATTTGGAGGCGCCGATGGGGATGTACGCTTCGCATTCCCAATCTCGCTCGGACGTGCTGGCATACAAAGCGGCCGGCGTCGCGTGAGTGACGCGCGTGGTCGTTACGAACCCTTAAAAGATTCTTTTGAAAACGATACGAATCGATGGAAAATATTACCGGTGGCCTTTCCTGCCTGCTGGGCCCAATCCACGATGCTCTCGAGCTGCGCGTCCGGCTTCAACGACGCCTCGCAGTTTCCCGCGGGCACGCTCGCGTCGACCCCTGCAGTTTTTTGGTTCCCCTTCACGCCGCAAAACATGGCCGTCGCCGCGCTGCTCGAATCTCCCACCAGCTTGTCGGCGGAATATGTCTTTTGAGAATTATGAAAATAATCGTTGGTCTATTATAACGATGTGGGCGTTTGGAGCGTACCCACCTTTAGGGCTCCCACGTACGGAAATTTATCGAACGCCAGGTGGCCTTTCTCGGTTTTCCCGTAGATCCTCGAGGCGGTGACCATCGTCGGGCCCATGCCGTCGCCGACGAATAGTATAACATTCTTCGCGACGCCCGTGTTCGGCTTTATGGACAGGGCTTCTTCTAGATCTATTTTGCCCAGTTCTCTCCAATAATTTTTATCTGAAATGTCGGTTGTATTTTTCGTTTAAAAGTGATCGAGAGGGGGACGTTTTGGCCATAATTTACAGTGAATTTGACTTAGAACGTTAAGAGAAGAAGAGCTTGTTGAAATGATGATACATTTTGGATGATGCACAATAAGAACAAGGTTAAGATCACACATGGAATTTCCAGTATCGTTTCATTTAGACATTGGTGGAAAATGTTCGAAACGATGGAATTTCGTTGCGGTATTATCAGGTTGGGGAAAAAGTTTCTTCGTATTTTCGCGGTAGATGGCTTTAAGATCGCATAACTCTGGTACTATTAATCGAATTTAGTAACATTTACATGCAAATGAAAGCTGACATTTCACAGAATAAATTAACCTAAAAAATTGTGATATTTATTCACTCAGTCAAAAGTTATTGCGTTTTGAAAATGAGTGAAAATAAAGAGGAAATTAGATACATTTTGAAATTTTATTATAAAAAAGGGAAGAATGCGACTCAGGCTGCTAAAAAAATGTGTGATATTTATGGACATGATGCAGTGTCAGTACGCGTTGCACAAAGTTGGTTCAAGCGTTTTCAAGCTGGAAATTTTGATATCAAAGATGCACCTCGCTGTGGTCGGCCAATCACTGAAAAAGTCGATGAAATCATGAGAAAAGTTGAGCAAGACCGGCATATGATGTTATGATGTTAGCAAGGAACTAAAAATCGACCACAAAACAGTTTTAAACCATTTGCAAAAGGCCGGATATAAAAAAAAACTCGATGTTTGGGTGCCACATGATTTGACAGTGAAAAATTTAATGGATCGAGTTTCCATCTGCGATCAAACGGAACGAAATCGAATCATTTCTGAGACGGCTCATTACGGGCGATGAAAAATGGATCAGTACGATAATAATGTACGAAAAAGATCGTGGTCGAAGCAAAATGAAGCTCCGCAAACGGTGGCAAAACCAAGATTGACGCCAAGAAAAGTGATGTTGTGTGTGTGGTGGGATTACAAAGAAATACTTTATTACGAGCTACTCCCACCCGGTCAAACAATTGATTCTAATCTCCATTGTCAACAACTGGAAAGATTACGTCAAGCAATCGAGAGAAAGCGACCAGAATTGATCGATAGGAAAGGCGTTGTCTTCCATCACGACAACGCCAGACCCCACACATCTTTTGCGACCCGTCAAAAATTGAGAGAGTTTGGCTGGGAAATTTTGATGCATCCACCATATAGTCCTGATCTTGCACCATCAGATTTTCATTTATTTCGATCTCTACAGAACTCTCTTAATGGTGTAAAGTTGACTTCAAAAGAGGTCTGTGAAAATCACTTGTCGCAATTTTTCGCTAAAAAATCACAGAAATTTTATAGTGATGGTATTATGATTTTACCTCAAAAGTGGCAAAAGGTGGTCGAACAAAATGGCACATATTTAGTTTAATAAACTTCATTTATAATATAAAAAAAAACTTGTTTCATTTTCGTACTAAAATACGAAGAAACTTTTTCCCCAACCTAATATATTCGATCCAAAATTTTCGAGATTTACAACGGAATGTTAACCGCTTGGCACACTAAATACCATACAATGATACAACTTACCTTCTGGAATTGATGAACATTTTTGCGACACTAAAACTATTACGATTAAAAAACAATACCGCGGCCGTTTCATTGCGTATCGAACGGTTATGTAAATGCATATGTGTTCTCCTCGTGTTCAACGGCACCGCGCAAGCTACCCACTACGTATTTGAATTTGTATTCGTTGAGATAAGACGTTTGCAAATATTTTTATCATCTAATAGTTTATTTTCATGTGTACGATTACGTTAATAAGATACCTCATTTTTTAATTGTCACGTACTTATGTTCTTAATTATATTGCTGTGCTTTCATAATAATATGGCGATAAAAAGAATATTATATTCGACACATTATTCAAGGTTAAAAATTTAAAACACAATTGATTAAAGTTTATAAACAACTTTCGATAATTTTAAGTGGGCAACTACTTTGTAACTGCGTTAAAAATTAAAAACAAAAAAAAAAGGTGGATATAACGGATATAACGTCGATTGATAAATTACTTAACAATTTCGGGCTGTGTCGTAAATTACAGACTCTCGCACTTATCGTCAATGAATCGCAATCATACTATTAGTTGGGTAATTATTATTCTCATCACTAAATTATATGACGCGCGCTATTATGTCCATGTAAACGTCAGGATCGGCTCCAGAAATTTTGCCTGGTACAATGAACTATGACGAACGCCTTTTTCAAATAATAAATTAGAAATCACTGCAATTATAATGAAAATCGATATATTTATCAATTACATATCGTACGTAGTACGTGCTTAGAAGTTCGGCGACTACAAGCGATTTCCGCGTACTGTTTACAAACTCAACGTACACAGTCTTTGTCGATCTAGAGCCCCGATAAAATATAACTAAATTACTTACATACAGTATGTGTCAATTTATTCTCGCGGGATAGCGCGCTAACTCTCACTGAAACATACCTCTGGAGGTCGAAATTTTCGAAACGCCCCCGTACCTGCACAGGATAACGATTACGTGGCGCGTGGCAAAACGTCGGCAATTTTTATTTTCTTTTGTTCTTTCAAGTAGGTATCGGCGAATCGGTTTGCAATCCGTTTTCGCCATTCCAACGCACAGGGCCGGCATTAAATATTTTAATTGCGTTCTTCGTCTTCGAATTTGGGCTCCTTTTGCGGTTCTGAACTTCGTTTGTTTTTCAAAAACACCCCCCCCCCCCACCCGGTTTCAATCTTAGTCGCAATTTCATAATTATTATCGTGCTAATTGTAAGTAAATGTTCGTATTTAATACCTTTCCCACTTTTTCGTCTTTTTTCCTTTCTATCTCTCCCGTACTTTTTTACTGTATAAAGAGCGTAAATATATATAAAAATATCAAATTTAATAGATTTTTTTTATACTAGGGCCAGTTGTACAGGGGGTCTATTCTAATTCAGATTTCGACTCGAAATAATTGCGACTTGTTAAAATTAACTACGTAGTAACCAAATTGGTAGTAACCAAATCAGTGTTCGACGTCATTAAATTGCGACTGTTGAAATTAATTTCGATTTTGAAATCGTGTTGAAATCTTAATTTCGACTCGAAATTGTGATAGTTTGTTGGTGAAATAGAGGTTATGTTTCATCAGATTATTTGAGCGATATGTTAACCTCTGTGTCTAACATAGAATAGTTATTATTATAGCCTTATTATTAGTCTTTTTTAGTATATTATTAATCTTCTTCATTTTATTTAGTCTTCTTGATTTTAGGTATTATCGTTTTGAGATTCTGTTTAAGTTTCCGTTAGTGTATTTTAGTCGTTTTAGTTACTAATTGTAGGTATATTGTAAGTATCAATAATAAAACAATCCAAAAATCGATAGATTAGTTTGATAGGAAAACGTAGAAGTGAATGGCACACTTGTATGCTCAGCTGCAGGTTATCGAGGACATAGAAAGGCATGAACGGCGACGTCGCGTTCGATTTTTTAAACGCGCAGTTAGGGATGCCCAAGATCCCTTCTGCATACCAGAATCAGATTTTATTAAGCACTTTCGCTTAAGTAAAGAAATGTGTCGGGAGTTATTGCGTGCTGTAGAACCCCACATGAATGTTGGGAGTTATAGGTCCAGAGTACCTAGTGTATTTAGAGTAAATACGGTAAAATACAGAATTGTGGACAGTATTGTAGTACAAACAAAAACAAATTTTTAATTTAGGTGTTTGCAATGTTAAACTTTGTCGCTACCGGGAGCTACCAACGCAGTATTGCTGGCAATGTTCTAACATGTTGCAGTCAGCAGGTAGTCTCCCGTAGTATTAAGGAAGTTACAGATATTCTACTGCGACACTTATTAGACCGATTGGTACGTTTTGCACGAAATGACAATGAAAAAAATTCAATAAAAGCAAGATAATGATAAACATTGATTGTTAACTATTTAGTGACAATGTTATATGCAGATTTGTTAGGCAACATGATATGGAACATATTCTTGGTATTGTTGATGGTATCCATGTCGCAATTGTTACACCATCACACACAGAACACATATATGTGAACCGTAAAGGCTATCACAGCATCAATTGCCAATTTGTAAGTTAATATTACAGATACTAATCTATATAGTAATGATATTGTTCTAGATTTGTGATTCGCACATGAGGATCATAAATGTTGTAGCAAAATGGCCAGGAAGCACCCATGATGCATTCATGTGGCGTGCAAGCCGAGTCGGTCAAATCATCCGGGCTAATTATGTAAATGGCGATGCAGACAGTAGGATCATAGGTGTAGAACAAACATAGTAGTAGTATTCGAATGTGTTACATGTCTGCGGTATATTTAGGTGATTCTGGATATGCATGCCTCCCGTGGTTGTTAGTACCCATTAGTAATGTACAGCATCGTGATGATACATGGTATAATGCTGCATTGATTAAGTGTAGAAGTGTGGTAGTACGCTGCATCGGATTATTAAAAGGGCGTTTTCGATGCTTGTTGAAGGACCGCACTTTGCATTATACGTCACGTGCCGCAGCACGAATTATTCTCGCTTGCACAGTTTTGCACAATATGGCCATCCACTACAGGGCACGGGATCCTGTTCTTCAATGGGATGACATTGATCTGCAAGCTGACCCAGTAGGAATTTCTGATAGCAGTGGCAGACAGGATACTGTTGATAGGCACTGTCTACGGCAATATATTGCCACTTATTTCCATGAATAGGTGACCGTATGCACTACCATTCCAATGTCCATAATTTCAATTAGCTCTTTGTAGAATGGAGTCCATGGAAAAGTTTATTTAAACAAGTTATTCTTGTTATTATTCTGTATATAGCTATTTGGATTTCTACGAGATGGAACGACTTGCTCTAAATGTATTCTGAAATAATCGTGAAAACCTCAGTTTAGGATACTGTTCACACGAACAGAAATGTGAACATTTATTTTGATAATGCGCTAATTAGTTCACGTAACAATTTATTTGTTTCTTGCTTTTTCTTCGCTATGTATCTTGTAGTAGGCGAGGATACTCCACTAGTTTGTAATGGTGTAGTTGGTGGGTCCACAGATAGCGGTTCGGCACTATCTAATGGTAATCCTGCAATACCATCCAAACCGTGAACTGCCTCATGGTTTAACAATGCCACCACCCTCTCCTCAAAATCGGTCAAGTGACTGGTTCCCTGAGGGCCCCCACCTGTCTGGTTCCGATGGCGATAGATATCTGCAGCCTTTTTCTTTATTTTGTTTTTTAAATCAACCCATACCTATAATATGTTTCCTTATCACCACGTAACAGTAGAATATATCATATGATAAACTCACTCGTTGCCATTTTATGGTTGATTTTGTGGGACCAGTACACTCATTTACTAAATGTGCTAACTGGTTCCACATAGCTTTCTTGGTTTGTCGACCTGTGGCGCCCAACAACTTACCCCTTGCAAAGTCGTCATGCTCCTCCATAAATTGGAAGAGCATCTCTTTCTGGTCGGACGTTACTTTTACCTCCACTCTGGTGGCCATCCTTTATGATTTCACAGATGCGTACAACCGAGTACTGCTACTCTGCATACAACACACCAAAGACAACCAATACCTAAACTAATATGTATAAGTTCGAAACACAGACATATTTACACCGGAACATATAAATGTACGGGAATAACATAGGTTTTATAACTTACACGTATGCGATACTTTACAAATGGTAGAATGAGTGCCGTCATTAAATGTCCTTCATATTCCGATTTTACCTATCTAAATTATCCGCAAATATTTTAAGGACTTATAATATATTAAACTTGCCGCTCCCGCTTAGTTATGAAAACTATATAAAACATTATCTTTTATAATACCAACCTAACATTCCGACATGTTTCTGTTTCCGCTATTAGTCGAAATCTTTAGAATCGCTCGCCTGCTGTCGAGTCGCTTTGACGTCATCAATTTCGACGAAAATCAGTCGAAATGAATTAGAATAGACCCCCAGGTTTAACCTTTAATCTAGAGCTTACACCATACATTCTTCATTCTGTCGTTGTTACTATGGAAATCAATTGTACAATTTCCCCCAGATTACTGATATAAGCTTCCTACTTACTAATTTATTTATTTTTTCGATCAAATTAAATAAAATACAATAATTTAATTCACGCATTATTATTATGTATAATACTGGCACACTTATTATAAATACATGGAATATCAAAATTAACGGCTTTAAAGCATGGTCGCCATTTGGTTGTCGTTTGTGGAGTCCGATTTCCTCTTATTCTGAGAATGGGTGTTTTGCGTAATGAATTCCGACAGGCTACTGCTTCTGGTGTTACTTTGACTTGTACTGGCGCTTGATCTTCGTGGGCAGATCCATTGAAAGAAGGGACATTTCCTAAACATTTTGTTTTGTTACAATACGTCGAGCTCAAAACGACAGATTTAAGAGTACCTATCCATTAACCGACAATTAGATAACTGTAAGGGGAAAAAGATTCCTTCAAATACGTATCAATGGTTTTTTTTTTCATTTTTAAGTGTTTTACTGCAAGCACACTGGTTCAAAGAAATCATTATTCTCGACGCCAACAATTGTTTAGATAATTGTTTTAATCGACTCTTCGACTGATTAACAATGAAAAAAATCAACATCCTCACCATATTTTCTTGAAGAGGTTGGTGGAGAATACGCAGTAGATTATCGGGTTGGCGGCGGAATTCAGCGGCGCGAGGCTTTGCACGAGCGTCGCTATCGCTATGTTCGTTTGGGTGACGGGAATGTGGTCGTAGACTTGCAGCAGATCGAAGATGATGTAGGGACTCCAGCACAAAATAAAGGCTGCAACGAGCGATAAAATTGGTCGCGGGGGAAAAAAGTATCCGAGACGCGCGACGTTCACGATACGTACCGCTGACGATGACCAAGGTGATTTTGACCGTCTTGACCTTCGCGCGCGGAATTAGACCTCTGGAGCTGGCCCTTCTGGAACTGTCCGATCCTGACAACAGATTTTTAAATTAAATTTTAAGTTTTAATGGCGAAAGAAAGAAAATGCATTTTGAACAATGAAATCGCATAAAATTTTCACCCGCCACCGTGTGTCGCCTACGTACGCAACATAATAAAAATAAAAAAGCAGTTACACTGCTTATCTAATGTGCGGGCGATTGGGTCGAAACTGAATTTTATGAATTTTTGAAAGCCTAACCGCACCACTTCATTTTTGTGGCGTTGTGATATCCAGTCGCTGTGCTGATCGTTCACAATTTTCGTAAAGGATACGCTTTTAATCGTAACTGATGATCATATATACGAGGGTGGTCCGTAAAATAAGGTTCCCAAGGAGCTGCAGACACTAGGAACGCTGTTACGCGAGATTTGGCGACACTGGCGTGTAGCTTGGTTCCCTTTTTCCCAGTCCCCGCCCCGGCGATCTGTCTGCGACGTTCATTCTAGTCTTGGTAGCCTTTAGAGATGGAGCTCCTACTCGCTTCTCACGCCAGCTGCGAATTACGGTCTGTTATTCGTTTTTTGTGTGCAAAAAACGCTGCGCCGGTGGACATTCATTCCCAACTGTGTGAAGTGTACGGGAAAAAATGTATGAGTGTGCAGCATGTGCGCAAATGGTGCAGAGAATTCAAAGACCTCCATGACGAACAACATTCTGGCCGGCCATCGGTTTCGGACGAAACGATTGCGACAGTGGAAGAAGCAATGCTGAAAGATCGAAGGGTGACGGTTCGGGACCTCGGCGAGATGATCCCTGATGTTAGCAAGTCATGCATTCACAAAATTCTGACAGACCGTTTAGGGTATGCCAAGGTTTGTGCAAGGTGGGTCCCTAAAATGCTGACGGATGACAACAAACGGCAACGAGTGGAAGCGGCCCGCGAATTTCTTCAGGCCTACGAAACCGATGGCGAGGAATTCTTGGACTGTATTGTCACTGGGGACGAGACCTGGGTCCGCTACACGACACCGGAAACAAAAGAACAATCCCGTCAGTGGAAACATCCGAACTCGCCGAAGCCGCGGAAGTTTAAACGAACACTGTCTGCCGGAAAAGTGATGGCGAGCGTCTTTTGGGACAGGAAGGGGTTATTGTTGTGCGAATTCATGCCTGCCGGCACAACAATTACTGTGAGACGTTGAAGAACCTTCACCGCGCGATCCAAAACAAGAGGAGAGGCATGCTCACAAAGGGAGTGCGTCTCCATTAGGACAACGCTCGTCCACACACCGCCCGTGTCACGACCGATCTCATGAACGGATTTAGATGGAATGCTGCCACACGCCCGCCCTACAGCCCAGGCACGGCCCCCAGCGATTACCATCTCTTCCCTGTTTTGAAGAAACACCTGGGCGGGACGCATTTCACAACCAACGAGGAGCTGAAAAAAGAGGTTTTAAGCTACCTTCGTGGCGCGGCGGTAGAGTTCTACGATTCCGGTATAAAGAAGCAAAGAGAAATGCAAAAATGCATTGATCTCAACGGCGATTATGTCGAAAAATGGGGGAAAATCTAAGCTTTCAGAATATGTATTATTCAATGCCAATAAATATGTTTTTCATTGTGTAAAATCATTGGGAACCTTATTTTACGGACCACCCTCGTATATTGAGGGCTCAGACGTCGAACAGTGCAAATCATTGTTCTGCCGTTGATTTGTGTAGTACGTCACTGGAGGCTGTCCAATGGCAGGACAATAACGACTTAGACCGTTTTGACTTCTAGGTCCTCCATATGTAGGTAATATTCCTGGTAAGGAGGGATTCAACTGTCGCGATTTTTTTCTGCGCTTTCCTGCTTTATATTTTCAAAACTGTCGACGTACGACGCCAGTAAACGAGTTGCAAAAAACTCTACGCCGACTAAATTTAAATCTACCTCAAAAATAATTAATGCGGCGTCCGTTTAACGGCGACGAGACAATTTTTACCTGTGTTAGTTAAATGGTTATGTAAGCGTTCGTCCTTGTGCTTCGAAATTGGAATGGGGCTCTTAGACCGAATCGTGACTATGATAACGGCGTAGCATGCGGTGATGACGATGGCCGGAACGATAAATAACGAGACGGCAACCAACGTCATATACACCTGCCATTTCCACTGGGCCGAAAACTCGATCCAACATTGAAGTTGATCTAAAAGCCAACGTCAAACTCGGCCGGAAAAAACCTGTAACGTACCTTGCACAAGCTTCTCCTCGTAGAACATCAATATGGGCATGGAGAAGAACACGCTCAGCAACCAGGCCGCGATTACCAAACATTTCGCCCGTTTCCCTGGAAATTGATCTGTTCAAACACATTTTGAGCATCTCTTTTATATGATCAATTCAACACGTACAACTGGTCGAAAACTTCATCGGGTTTCTAATGGCGTCGTATCTGTCTATACTGAGCGCAACCAGCACGTACGTGGAGGCGTACGTCACCAAAACCTGTAGATACTTGACGATCTTGCACGTCACGTTTCCGGCGTTCCAGGACACGGTCATCCTCCATATGATGTCCGTTAAAACGTTTATTATCCCAACTAGAAGGTCTGGAAAGTTTCGTTTTGTTAGGTGGTACCAGTAAGCGGTTTCGCTCGTCGAAACCTACCCGTTAGTGCAAGGTGCGTTATGAAAAAGTTCATGCGGTTCTTTCTCGATTTCGAAAAGATTAAAGTTATTAGGACGCCACTGTTTCCTACCACGATTACGATGAAGAGTAGCCATAGCACTGTAAATTGTTCTACCTGAAAATTAGATCGCTGAAGAAATCAGTTTCGTTTGCGAGGGGTATTAATCCCTTAAGAGTGGCGGCGACTCCGAAAACTATTAAAGCTTTTCGTTGTAACTACCACCTAACAACTTCAAAACGCGTGAAGTGAAAGGTGAAGTCAAACGAAGAGTCACTTATGACCCTTATTGGCCCGTTTTAAGATGTTTTGTTGCCCCTTAGAACGTTAAAACCTTTTTTGAGACACACTGTAAGCAGGGTGCACGTTTTTTGGCTGTAAGCGCGGGGCAAATTTGTTCTATAAATAATCTTATATAATAAACGTTTAGTTTAATAATTGTATTAGATAAAATATTGACCTAATTTAACCCATCCCGGGGCTCTTAATATTTTTTTAAGTTTGAAATTTTCGTACGATTGGACTAACACTCTATTATCTATGTATATATTTTAATTTATCTTTAAAATGCCAAGAGAAAGCTCAGCATCAACTAAAATCGCTCAAGCTATAGAAACACGCACATTAATAAAATATTCGGAGTATTTTATTAGTGAAAGATGTAATTAGTAATAGTATGCGAAAATATACAGCGTGTTCAGTTCGAGGATCCGAAAATTTGGCACGTCGCAATATTCTTCAACTTCAACCGCTTCAGAAATTTACAGATCGCCCTTTAATTTTTACAATTATTATTTTATTAAAATAATCGTGGTTGCGTAAAAATCACGGAAAATAAACAAACGAATAACTCGAATTTGTCGATTTCTCGATAACATTGATTTCTCTATTCGTAAAGTAAAAGAAATGTTTTGGGCGTGACGTGGAGGGCTTGTTTTTTTTTCTTTCTTTCGTGCGTTAATTAGCACCGATCACACTAAATTGTCTTCGTCAACAACAATTCGAACAATCTCTTCTGCCATTCAACATTTACTTTGAGACGCACGCACTCGCGGCTAAAATTATAAATAAATCTATGTAGGTTCGAAAAGGAAAATCTTGCAGTCATCGCACTTTTACCTAATCGAATGCTAATAAGTAATTCATTACCGTTAAAATTTTCTATTAATACCTCAAGTGATGGAAATGGGAGCAGCACAGATTTTGATTCTAGAATTTAAATAATCGAATTATAAAGTACGTTTAACTGTGCGCGCGGAGGGGGGTCCGATGCCCGTATCGTCCTAGTGAACATTTTAAATTCCGAATTAAAATAAATTTGAATTTATAATAATTATAGCGTGTTTTGCATTCAAACCAAATTAATATGAAAATTACGGAAACGAAAGTTCCACGTCCGACAACAAATATTACGTACGACTTACCTCGTAAAAATAAAACGAATCGATAATTTCCGACGAATTATTTGTAAAATTTATTATCCGTTGTTCTTCTTCGAGGGGCTCGAACGACATAATTCAAATTTCCACAACACAACAATCACATCCCGCGTTATTTTTACGAACGGAATTTTGCCTAATTCGAAAAAGTCGGAGGTTTTTACTGGATTGGTCGAAAAACGGCGGGAGAGTTTACTTTATAAATGCCCCCTATTTAGTACATGCGCACCGATGCGCGTGTCCCGAAATTTATATTTTCCGCTAATTTTACGACACTTACTTACATCGTTTTCGTGTTTATTTAGTAAGTAGGAACCTGTTGCATTATTTATTTAATTTTTACATAAATAAACAATATTATTATCTTTTTGTGACGAAACGGTTCCCTGTCAATGAACTCGTTTATTATGATTATAGAGGGTTTACAATATTGTCGTCTGTGAGACTATCATTTTCCAGATTTTCCTTATAAGTCGACGTATTTTCTATTGTTGTAGTTTTCAAAGCGTGACCTTTGATCGCGCCTTTTGTGCGTGCATAGGTCGAGTCTCCCTCATTTCTTAAATACATGTAAAGTACATTGTACTTTTTGAATTATCCCGCGCACTTGCGTAAGTAAGGGAGATTACTAAGCAGTGATTACTAATGACAGTTATTATATATATATTAGTTTGTTAAAATTTGGAATTGGAGAAAGGGCATAGGGAATAATTGACATTTAATGTCGTTTCTCTTTTTACAGGAGAAACTCAGATTTGTTATTATTCAACCCTGATACTAATAATTATTGATAATAAACCTTATAAAACGACATTATCGTCAAATACTCAATTATGGAAAAGCTTAAATTTGGATTCGAGGTGAAAGGGGCAGAGGACGGGAAAACCAACAAAATTTTCCTAACCTCAATTATGACACAAGAAAATAAATGTTATATAATGCCACTAGAATACCAAAGTATGAATCTACATACCATTCTTGAAAAAACGAAGGCTTATGTCAGAATAAGAAACACTCTAAGAAAAAGATATCAAAAAAGGAGTGTGTGGATAACTTTATCTGAAGATTTGAAACAAATATACCTGGATGAGGAAGAAAACCTAGTGTTCGAGCAGTTTTATTTAGAAGAAATAGAAGAAAAAACAATAACAAAAAGTGAAGGTATTGAAAGTGAAGAAAACTCCATGTCAAAGTTATTGGAAAAATTGATACTTCAACAACAAATTAATGAAAACAAATGTGCAAAAATATCAGAGAAGTTTATATTGGAAAAATTCTCAACAAAAAGTTCTAAAGCATACCAATGGATACAAGACTTTGAAAATGAATGCAAACGTTTTGAGGTAAACCGAGACGAAAAGAAAATTGAAATTTTCAAAATATTCCTAGAAAAATCCTCTCTAGATTGGTATGGCAGTATGTTGATAAAACTAACTATAAATTCAGATTGGGATATATGGAAAAAAAATTTATTGAAACTTATGCGAATAAAGGATGGAGTCAAATTAGACATGCAATGTCATTCAAATACCAAACAGGATCTCTTCTGGAATATGCTGTAAGGAAAGAAAGACTGCTCCTAGAAATTAGAAAAGAGACTGATACTGGCACATTGATAGATCTCATAGCTACAGGTTTACCAAACTTCATATCAGATAGAATTGACAGGGACTCACTTCAAAATGTTGAAGATTTATTTAATGAGGTGGGAAAACTGGAGCATTTAACTGATAGGAAGAAATTTGGAGAAAAAAGAGGAAGCAAGACAGAAGTAAAAATAAAAAAATCACCATGCAAATACTGTCAAACAAATAACAAAGGCACACGTTTTCACTCAGAAGCTGATTGCTGGTTTAAACCGAAAGATAGTGAAGAGAGGAAAAGAATAGAGTTTATTAATAACGCAGAACTGGAAGATGCGCTGAAAGAAGAATCAAAAAAACTAATTTTGACACCATTGATAAAAATAAAGGTATTGCTGAACGATTCTCTTGAAGTAGATGGTATTTATGACTCGGGTTCAAATATATCTCTAATAAATTCTAAATTGATCAAAGTAAATGAGAGGAAAATAAGCAATTCTGGAAGGACAAATATAAAAACAATCAATGGTGTCAAGAAAGCAGATGGTTTGATATCTATAAAAATGAAGATTTTTGAAATTGCAAAAAAAGTAAACGTTATTGTTATAAATAGTGAATATTTTAACCGTGATATTCTGATTGGCTTAGATTGCATCAAAGAATTTAATTTATGCCAAGATGAAAATTTAAAAATCACACAGAAGAATATTCCAAGTAGAGTTGATAAAAATTTACCAAAAATTGAAAACACCAAAAGCCACGAAAATTTAATTGTAAATTTCAACGAACACGACGATGAAGAAGAAAAGCTGCAAGTTGTAAATTTAATAACTACAGAAGTCATCAAAGAAGATCAAATGAGAAATGAGAAGTTATGTGATAAAAAAAATAAACTAATACAAAAAGGAGGAATTTACTATAAGGGAAAAATAATACTGCCCTCAAAACGACGAGTAACTGAAGAAGACGGGGCGGCCCGCGGAGCGAAAGAAAATTTTTTTTGGAAATTTTTGTCCCGGAGGGGGAGATGTAAAGTACATTGTACTTTTTGAATTATCCCGAGCACTTGCGTAGCGTGGGTAAGGGAGATTACTAAGCAGTGATTACTAATGTTTGTTAAAATTTGGAATTGGAGAAAGGGCATAGGGAATAATTGACATTTAATGTCGTTTCTCTTTTTACAGGAGAAACTCAGATTTGTTATTATTCAACCCTGATTCTAATAATTATTGATAATAAACCTTATATACATTCACATTTTAAATTTGGCGACATCGAGCCTCGGAAGTCCCCCGTCTTTTTATCGTTTAACTTATATTTATTTAGATTTTTTTGACGCTTTTTGGAATGAAAACTTACGAGATCGATGCAGGTATAAATGAACAATGACCACCCTATACATACATATAACTGTTTATGACTTACCTTATCATTTCAGATAACATTTATACTGTCATTTCAATCTAAATAATGTCGCTCCCGGACGAGCACCCAAAAAATCTAATTCCCGAGCTGTGCCGGCAGTTTTACCACCTGGGATGGGTTACGGGAACAGGTGGCGGTATAAGCATCAAGTACCAAGATAAAATCTACATAGCCCCTTCGGGAGTTCAAAAGGAGCGCATCCGCTCCGACGACATATTCGTGCAGGACATCGACGGGCACGATCTCGAACTACCGCCTCCCGAGAAGAAGCTCAAGAAGAGCCAGTGCACCCCGCTGTTCATGTGCGCCTATAAGGCCCGAAACGCGGGCGCCGTGATACACACCCACTCGAAATCCGCGCTACTGGCCACGATGCTCTTTCCAGGAAAGGAATTTAAATGTACCCATTTGGAGATGATCAAAGGTATCAAAAATCAAAAGTTGGGTCGTAATTATAGGTACGACGAGGAGCTTGTCGTGCCGATCATCGAGAACACGCCGTTCGAAGAGGATTTGAAAGACAGGATGGCCGAGGTTATTGCACAGTATCCGGAGAGTTGTGCGGTGCTCGTAGCGGAGACACGGGGTAAGTATCGATCGTTTGATCGTTTTACCGCTTCAACGAGACGTTTTTAGGTGTACGTGTGGGGAGATACGTGGCAGCAGGCCAAAACGATGAGCGAATGTTACGATTATTTGTTCGATATCGTGATCCAAATGAAACAGCTCGGGCTCGATCCGGGCGCGACCCCCGACGAGTACGAACTGAAGTATCAACAGCAAAACGGAAGCGCTGTTAAGGTGTAGGGCTTTTGTTTTTTCTTTGGTCGCATCAGAATGTACCTACAAACAATAATATTCTAATATTCGCCGATTTGTGTTTCTTTTGTTGTTAATCGAAACCCGGTTCCTCTACGTTCATTTGAATTTTGTGTTCAATTTGGAAAATCTACAAGACGGCCACTGCCAACAAATTTAAAATTGATATGTATATCTTTTGAATTTATCGATAATCCCTTAGCGCAGTTCTTCAAAACCTTCAGGAGATACGGGTAAAAGGCTTCCATTTTTTAATAATTAAGGTAATTTGTGATTAAGAACTGAATCGGTGACAAAAACATACTCGATTAAAATGAGCATTTTATTTGTAACATGGGACGATATTTCATTTACTTATATATTATTATAATACTGTACATATGCACAAGCAAAATTCTTTACAGGCCGTCTCAATATTCTGGACAAATGTAATTCATATAAAAATGACACAAATCCATACTTTTTGATTTAAGTCTCATTTTAGACTTCCTTTTGTCGCATTTTCAAAAAATCGCAGATCCTCAACCCCGACTAAATCAAACTAACTTATTTTCTGCAAAATAATATATTGAGAATCGTCCCGCCGTGTCGTCGACAAATTAAATTCAATCGATTCAAAGAAATCCTAATATTTATAAAGATAAAAAAATAAATAAATGTAATTGGAACGTAACAATTATAGAAAATATGTTTATTGCGTGCTACAACACCGATTAGGCATTTAATATTATAGTATGAATAAAAGGAACTTAATTAACCTACTAAAAATAGAATAATTAAATCTAACACAACCTCTAGAAATCACTATTCAAAAAAAGAAAAAGAAAAACCAAAAATCGAAAATGCAATAGTAGTAAATTAAAAAATCTTTTGAATTTATCGATAATCCCTTAGCGCAGTTCTTCAAAACCTTCAGGAGATATGCGTAAAAGGCTTCCATTTTTATAATAATTAACGTAATTTGTGATTAAGAACAAAATCGGTGACAAAAACATACTCGATTAAAATGAGCATTTTATTTGTAACATGGGACGATATTTCATTTACTTATATATTATTATAATACTGTACATATACGCACAAGCAAAATTCTTTAAAGGCCGTCTCGATATTCGGGACAAATGTAATTCATATAAAAATTACACAAATCCATACTTTTTGATTTAAGTCTCATTTTAGACTTCCTTTTGTCACATTTTCAAAAAATCGCATATCTTCAACCTCGACTAAATCAAACTAACTTATTTTCAGCAAAATAATATATTGAGAATCGTCCCGCCGTGTCGTCGACAAATTAAATTCAATCGATTCAAAGAAATCCTAATATTTATAAAGATAAAAAAATAAATAAATGTAATTGGAACGTAACAATTGTAGAAAATATGTTTATTGCGTGCTACAACACCGATTAGGCATTTAATATTTATGAATAAAAGGAACTTAATTAACCACTAGAAATGGAATAATTAAATCTAAATGATTACCTCTAACACAACCTCTAGAAATCACTATTCAAAAAAAAAAAAAAGAACCAAAAATCGAAAATGCAATAGTAGTAAATTAAAAAAATCACATCACTTTGGTATTAAAATGCACCAAAATTTGTACTTTTCTCATAAAACAACATATATGCAGTACTTTGGAGCACCTCCTCGATTGTCGCCTCTCGAATCTCCACGTCCGACGTATAATACCACCTGCAAATCGTCGAAACAATCATATCCCCCCCAACATTTTTACCGAATTCTCCTTACTTAGTATTTTGATGTCCACGTCTGTAAGTAATAAAATGTCCCGAGTGCGCGTCTCCGCTGTGCACGACCACGGCTGCCAACTGATAAACGTTGCGCCATTCCGCCGCCTTATCGGAAAGCGACCCCGCGCCCCACGACGACGGAACACTGTTAGATAAAGGACTGCCACCCTCGCTTGTGCTCGTATACAACTACAACACAAAACAACTTAATCAATTCGTACAAATGTGGACGCGATCAATATTTACAGAGGTAGTTAGACGTCTTTGATACTGCGCCTGAATAAAAGTGTAAGCCGCAAGCGACAATCGAACCGGAAACTGCACGTAATCTTGTCGTTTCGATATCGCCCCAGTTTGCCACATATTACGCGATATATGTATACACAAACAGATGGGTAGCTAAAAACAAAATCGGTTATATAAACCGCCGTGCCGGCTCTTTCGAAACAAACCGACCTTTCCAAAATTTAATATCTTTATTTGCTTAGCGACGACGGGCGGCAGTGCCGGATCTCTGCCTTCGTTGCACCCTTCGCATTGCACGTCCAACACCACTTCGGGCGTCACAAAATTCGTTATAAGCTGATGCAACTTGTGCCTCCCCCAACCTAAGTCTCCCATGCCCGTGGGCAAGGCCAACGACAAGCTCTCGAACTTATCGTAACGCACGGCCGACTTGAATCCGCATTCGGTGCACCTTAACTGGCTCGTGAGTGTGCCGCTGAACGGATGCAGCAACGGTTGCGCCGGCGGCCCCGCCAACTGCAACGACCTGCACGACCTCGAAATCCACCGGTAACGGTGATTTGCCCCGCCGCGCCACGAAAGACTGTTCGGCCTGCACAAGTCGTTGAGCGACATCACGCTCCCCATACTTTGAAATTCGGCATTCTCGGATTCCCGATCGGGACTTCCCAACTCGCAAATGCCCAGCGCGTCGGATAAACAACCGGCCTGAAAATAGTTCAATCGAAGGCGAACGGCGATACTTGGTAGCCAATATGTGTTACCTTACGAGACATCTTCTGTATCTCCTCGTCCAACGTCGTCAGAATAACGTTGAGCAATTCGTGGGCGTCCTGTTCTCCAACCGGAATGACCCAGCCGAGTCTTTTAAGGGCATTTATAACGGCAGCCGGCGCATACGAGGTCTCCTGCACAGACTTGTGCGTTCCGTTGATAACTGAAAAGTAATCCGATTAAATCGAATAACCCGGGAGGTAAGATTAATAACGATACGATACCGGATAGAACGGTCGAAAGTGTTGCCCGCAAACTCGTATCTTTGGTGGACGGATCGATCTGCAACCACGTCACGAACTGCGAGCAGGCGGCGAGGGCGTGCAAGACGGCGTTCAGGAAGCACGTTTGTCCCAAATTCACCAGGCCCGCTAGGCGGCCCCTGCCCCTGCCGGAGTTGCTCACGGGGCCCCAGAATACGAAGGCGCCGACGACCGCTGCCGCCGTCAGGCCCGCGGCGACCAGTAGTTTTTCCGATTCCATTGTGTGCTTGTTCGAATTGTTGTTATTTACATGACAAGAGGATACTATTAACGTTAACTACATAACCCTTTATTATTTTTTTGATATAGCACTTATCGTTACGGTTTGTCGCAACACATGTTTATTACTAACGAATTTTGAGAGAGCCTTTAATGCGTAAATACTTGTTTATTTGCGTGTTAATTTCACTTTTATTAATTGACAGCGTTTTTACGCGTTTACTACCTGGGCGTTAACAGGATGTTCCAAAAGTCGATCATTTATAATGTACAGTGTATTTCGAAATTGTTTGGAATGTCGAAGAGGGTCCATTTCTTGTTATAGGCATAATAACCCAATATAAAATATACTAATTTTTTTTAACCTTTGATGGCCCAATGTTCCAAAAATTGAACATATCTTTAAAACAACACTGCTGGAGTTAGATCTAATCAATTCATTTGATATTTTGAATATGTATGGTGGAGATGTTAAACTTTGACCCTGTCAATACTCGTGACGATATCTTTTCTGCATTTGTGGTTGTTTTGTTTTATAATTCTGCATTTTTATGAAATTTCAATGGATTTCATATCATCGCATTTATTTTGTATTGAAATAAAATATTTACTTTTTTCATTGTTTCATTTTGTTCCCACATGTTTGGGCTATGCATATGTATTTTTATTATTTTACAGAATGATTTCGTTCATGCGTTATGCACGTTTGAATGTCCACGTTCCATTTTTGGAACATTGGGCCCTTCAGGGTTCGAAGTTTTAATTTTTGATTTTTTCAAATAATTGTCTTGTTAGAATGTCAGTTCGTCGTTATTTAACTGTGCAGGAAGTTGTTGAGAGAATCGAAGCTTTTTTGGTTTCAGTTGTTTGGACATGTATTTACAATCATAAATCTTATCCAACTTGTTTCTTTTGAGGTATGGGTGGTGTAGATTTGCTCGATCGTTTGATGGAAACATACAGGTCAAAACTGCGATCAAAAAAATGGTGGTGGAACTTATTTTCCAATGGGTTGAACATGACTGTTGTGGCAGCTTGGCGCCTTCATTGCCACTTGATTGGTAAAGAATTCCGAAGGGAAGTTGCAATTGTTGCAATGAAAGTTGGTTTGAGCACACTTCGCCAAAGACGGGGTGGGCCTACTGCTGCAGTCAGTGCTGATGTGCGAGCTCCCAGTGCAAACCACTTTTTGTCCAACATTTTACAGGGCCGTCGCAGTGTTTGTTCCAAGAATACAACAAAGTGGTGCGAATTTTGTGGAAAACGTCTTCGTGAGCGCTGCTTCCCGTTGTTCCACAATGTTTGAAAAAATCTGACTAAATTTGTCTAGTGTGCTTCATTTTTTCTTCACGTGAAATGTTTTGAGAATAAAAATATATTTTGATCAAGTATTGTATAGATTTGAACATGGCAACAATTTACATATATTTTTGCAATTACTATTAATTTCACACCTCGAAGGTCCCAACGTTCCAAAAATGGAACATGCCACATTTCATTGAATATTGAAGATACCAAGATGAAACTTTTTGAGTATCATATTCATATTCCTTACATCAAAATACTATAAGGTGGATATGTTTGGAAGAGTGTTTCAGTATGTGGGCCTTCAAAAGTTAATGTTTTCCTCTTTGAATGGTATTACCAGTTCCGTCCTTTCCTGCACGGAGTTTGATAATGGTGCTGGTCGGCCATTTTTCCTATTGGCCGCAAAATAACAAAACGGGCGGTATGATTAGAAGCAGGCTAGCTATATTTATATTATAATATTCATTTAAGAATTACAAAACAAACATTTTTATACATTTACAATAATATAACATTGTACATATTAGATTCTATAACACTTCCTCCTTTTTTTTATAATTAACTAATAATGATTCAGATTCAAGATGTGTTTTATTAATAATGCGTTTGATTGTATTAATTATTCTTAATTGCAATATTTCACAACCCATCGAAAAACGAGACCAATACAAGTTTTATTTGTGTTCCCCATTGTAATTTTCCTGTTAACGCTCGAATCCTTGAGGAAATTGGTTCGTCCGGGACGTAAACCTATAAATATTTACATTTTTCTATTCCATTTATTGTCATTTCTTTAATCCGTTCTCTCGAATCTGAACGATCATTATATTTTTCGATTTATTAAATGATATGATAATGAACGTGACGTGGTTACGTATATAATTTGATGATATGAGTCTAAAACCGGTGATATATTATAATACTGTCGTTGGATTTATCAGATTCTTGCACAATTTAATCTCTATATTCATCTACCAACGGATTGTGGTGTGACGAATTTTGAAACAACGTAAAAGTGATAATAATTAAAGGTAGAATTAGTTAATGATGTTGGGACAGTATCCATATTCGTGTCCTGTGCAATAAACTCGCGGGCTGTGGGAGCTGTCCCACATTCCGGGACCGCATCTCATGCAAAGTCCCGACAGCGTGCACGGAATTTCGCGAAATTGCCTGAACTGATGCAGAAGTCCCCTGGCCTTGCGAGCTATCACTTGTCCGTCCATGTACATAGCTGAAAACGAGATCCGTTAGTTTTTGGCCATTTAATGTCACAGGATGTGCGGGTGGGAGGTTAAATATTTTTGAACGGAAACCTCTCATCTCGATGGCACATCAAAGATAACAAACAACACGAAGTCCGGAAACCAAGTCTTCGCACGAATTTTTTTTTAATGACTCTAGTCACAGACCGATCGCAAACGTTCATGGTTGCAGGAAGATTTGAACCTCGGACCGTTGGTTAACTAGGAGAGCATTCGGCTCTCTAGACCATCACGACCTCCTTTGCACAACGAGCAAACATTTTTATTATTCCTGCATTTATTTTATCCTTAATTTAAAAATGCATAATTCGTTTTCGAAAATAATTTCAAGTCGTGTGCAATTTAACTGTGTAACTAGTTAAATGTTTAATCGCTTTTATGAGACTGATTTATTCTATTATTTATTCTAATAAGAAGCGTCCTCCAATAAGCAACGCCCTCTAATAAGCAGCGCACCTTTGTACTGAAATTTCTAATAAGCAGCGCCCTCTAATAAGCAGCGCGCTGGTTATTAGAGGAAATCTATGCTTACTTATTGTGAAATTTACGCATACTGTAACCGTTTCATTTGCCTTTTTTTTTAAGTAAAATCATGTCTGATATTGAGTTAGATCCGGTCGAAGTTAACAAAAAGTGTACTTTAAAAAAATATTCAATTGACTATAAGTTATCGGCAATTTATGAGGCAGAAAAAAATGGCAATAGGCCAACGGTTGATCGTTTGCATATTAGTGAATCTATGGTAAGTGTTACATTATCCTACATTATAGCATAATAATATTGCATCAACATTGCAATCTTAAGTTTCGTGATTGGCGTGAGAAAAAGGAGAAATTTGTATTTTTGGAAACCGAATCAAAAACTGCATCAAAAATTTTTCGATTGGAAGGTGGTGGAAGGAAAATTCGCGATTTGGATCTTGATAAAATTTTAAAGCAAAAAATTATTGAACATCGTGAACAAAGATTGCCAGTGACTTGCAAATGGATCATGCAAAACGCAAATCAAATATTTTTAGAAAAATTGCAAAATGGTGAAGCATGTGACTTTAAAGCCAGTAGAGGTTGGTTACAAAAATTTATGCAAAGGCATAAAATGACCATTCGACGTAAAACTACAATAGCACAAAAGTTGCCTAAAGATTTAATTCCTAAACTTACAGATTTTGTTATCTTTATCAGAAAATTGCAAATGAAGCAAAAATACGATTTAAATTCTATTTACGCATGTGATGAAACTGCAGTCTGGTTTGATATGTTGCCAGACACAACTGTCGACATGGTTGGTGTTAAACAAATCCCTGTGAAAACCACAGGGCATGAAAAAATGCGAGTGACTGTAATGCTGTGTGCCAAAGTCAGTGGTACAAAATGCAAGCCGTTTGTACTGTTAAAAAGAGTTCGACCATTGCCCGCACTAGAAAAAGCTTTTCCAAATTTAAATTTTGGCTACAATCCCACTGGTTGGATGGATGACTACCAAACACATCAATTTTTGCGTTTAACATTAGGTCAAATAACATTTTTTAGACGTTTATTAGTTTGGGATGCCTTCAGGTGTCACATATCTGAAGAAACCAAAAGTTTCATGAGCCAAATAAAAGCTGACATGGCTGTCATTCCCGCAGGATGTACAGGTTTGATTCAACCAGGTGATGTAAGTTGGAACAAACCATTTAAAGCCTTTCTAACTGAACAACATTCTGAGTGGCTTGAAAGTGGTCAAAAAGAATTAACAAAGTCTGGTAACTTAAAAGCAGCTCCAATTGAAGAAGTGTGCCGTTGGATATCCAAGGCGTGGGATTCTTTATCCTCAGATCTGATTAAAAAATCGTTTAGGTCGTGTGGCATAGGTCTGGCCACAGATGGCTCAGAAGACTCTGAGATAACGTGCTTTAAGTCAAATAATAAATGCGCAGAGGGTAGTAGTATGCTACTAGCAAAAAACACAGATTTGCATAAAGCGTCTGCAAGTGAGAAAAATGCAGAGAATTTTGCAGAAAACATTCAAGATAATTTGCCCTCTACATCGAGCAAAAACATTCAGTGTGAAACACCTGATGCAACAGAGTATGAAGAAATTGAAGATGACGATTCTGAAGATTTTGATGACGATGATGTTGTAGAATTTGGACTGTAATGACATTTTTATGTGTGTTGTTTGTATCAAGTAAATCGTACCGTACACGTTATACACTACTGCTAAGTGTCAAATCAAAATGAAAAAAATAATTAGCAGCGCCCTCCAATAAGCAGCGCCCTCTAATAAGCAGCGCACCAAAAAACCATTTGAGATAATAAGCAGCGCGCTTCTTATTAGAATAAATACGGTATTCAAACATGTGCTGATAGATATATTCTTTCGAATTCGAAGCTTTCTAAAACGATAAACGGAATTTTTCCGCGTCATGCACGTACAAATATAATTATGGCAGTTGTGTCGGGCGATTGGTGCAGAGCGGTAGCGTGTTTCATCTAAGTTTATCTATTTTAAAATTCGTCGTCGCTCACGCGAGTGCGTGTTTAACGAAGAACGAAGTGTGCGTATGTGTTATTTCGTATTTACTACGATCGCGTAATTTTCTTGGAATGTAAAGATTACCTACAGGTAGGATTTAAACGACTAGGATTTTTAAAAATTCTCATCTCACACGACATTTAGCCGTAAGTAACACGAATTCTTTCCGACATTCAAATTGACGTGAACAGGCATTTTAGAAACTTGACTGGGCTCTCATTAAACAATAGGCGGTTATCTAAATTTCATATAGCTCGCGTGTTTCACGTTTGGTGAGCAATGAATCTGTTAGAATGTTAATTGTTTTTAACTAGTTGACTAGCGTTGGCCTACGTGCGAACAAAAACAACATCCCTCACTAGCACGAAACCCACCATCGCGTCGGTACAATTTGGGCATAAGTCAAAGTAGAAAAAAATCAAAAATTAATCCTCGCACTTTAGAAATAATTTTGTCAATGGAAAATAAAAATTTCGAGCTGCTGCCGAAATTAGTCGAAAAATAATTGTGCGGTTATCAACCGTTGACGAGGACAAAACTTAAGTTTTAAATTAGGAAGACGTCCAATTTAGACCGCGTAACTAACGCCAAAATAAATGTGCCAAAATAAATTTATTTATATATAAAAAAAACAGTTTATCACATAAATCGCTTTCGCCAGAATTAACGGAGCATCAATAAATAGTTGATATATTGACGAGATTAGTGCGAGCTAAACAATAAATTCGTTAACGAGCCGACAAACCGTTTAACTGTTACAACGGTTGTTAAAATAATCGTTTTATTCGCGACTTTACGTGTTCAGCAACAATATCACAGGCTTAATGGACGGTTTTAATGACGATCAGATCGTGCACTCGAAATGCTTCCTTTGTCGATTTACGAATCATCGTATTCATTCAATCGTCGAATAAGTGAAACAAAACTTTAATCCATTATCTTGTTACGTACATAAATGCTTTTATGCGTGCAAAACCAGCGTGATGGTTAATCGGTGTTTAATTATTAAAACTGTCAAATACTTTTAAAGCTTGTCATTTAACGAGCCATTAATTTCGATTAATTTTTAATTCAAACAATTGCGAAACTAACGGCCCGTTAAATTCGATCAATCAGACAGTTGATGTAATCTCACCCAACGAACTGAAATGAAGCAGCATCTCGTCCGCCCTTAAATCTTGCGCTATAACATCATCGGCGTAAACACAAATTATCGCCAAGCACAGGAACAAATGGAAGTAATCCGTCAGATAATTGGCCCAACAGGCCTCCCACATGCGTAAAGCGACCGGTTCGGTGAACTCTCGTTTGAAACACCTGAAACAGACCCCGATTAACGCTACCGGTACAAACGTAATCCTCGGACTTTACAATAAGATCCATCGATGGCAGAACAAGAGCTCGGTGGCGTCCCTGTGCTTCTCCAAGTGGTCGAAGAAACGGGGAACCATAATTCGCACGAGCTCCCTCAAAAACTTCAACGACCTATCCATGTCCCTATCGGTGGGGGTGGCGACGAAAACGGCCCTCTGCATCAGCCCGACGAAACACCAAAACGCGGCCACCTCGTCCCTCAATTCGCACAAAACGGGAGCCAAAAGGTCGCTCATACCCTGCGTGTAACTGCAATAACGTTTCATTATCGAACGTGACATTCTAATATTGCCCGCGATTTACCCCAATCCGGGATTATAAACGGCATAATTGAGCAGAATATTTTTCATTATATCTAAATTTGGATTGTCGTCCCCCACGAAAAAGGGGTTGCCCCGATCGGTACGGACCACGTCCTTCTCGACGACGCTCTGAACTTTCCGTCTAAAATGACTTAATTGGCTTCCGGTTAATTCCAAGTCGTCTCCTAGTGATCTCTTCGTATTCCTATTAAAAGAAAAAAACAACAAACAATTCGAACGGGAATTCCACGGTCTCGATCGATTTATATGACCTGCTTCCGTATCTCGGCAATTTGAGTTCTCTCTTCAAAAGTGCTCTGATACGGGTAACAATGCAACAAAAACGGCCACACTTCCTTCCTGAGGCTCCTCTCCATTCCCGCGAAAAATATCGATTTCCTCAAAACGAGATCCTCTTCTAATTGTCCTCTCTCGTTGAACAGGTTCCTGAACGTCTCCTCGGTCAGCTTCGGCACTTGACTTTCTTCCGGATGCAGTTCCAAATCGGACACTTCCGGCCGACAAACCATGAAGTGCCGATACGGCAAGTTCTCCTCGTACCCTGAAATTAATTTGTCGAATTGATAAGTTTCGATACAACGGGTTTCACGACTCACCCTTCGACTCGCCCTTCGCAAATTTAATGCTGTGCAACAACGAGTGCCACTGGTGCAGCACCTGAGCTAAATGGTCCAAGCCGCCGTGGTGGAAGTGCAAAATTTTGTACTGCGACTCCCTGGAGGCGACAACTAATTGTCCGCAGGTGCAGTTCGTGTCGCTGAAAAACAACCTGAGAGACCTCATTTGGCTCAAGTCGACGCTAAACGGTCTGCATCTGTGCTGCTGTTTCGTGGGCAAAATCGGCGAACAGTTGTTGCTTTCGGGGAAGGCCAGGTTGTGTTTTTGGGCCAAAAATTCGGGCGTCGACATCCAGTTGCACTGGCTGTCGTTGGACGTTACGGATTCCGACCGGGAAAAACTGAACTTTTCGACGCTCTCGGTGAAATCCTTGACGCTGTCCGGCGTCGTGGTTATTTCGATGTCCGGATTGGAAATTTCCACGTTGATGTTTATGATTTCCTTGGCGTCCTGCTTGTCGCTGTCGTCGGAACTCACCGATTCGGCCATGTCTTGCTTTTCGTCGTAGTTAAGGAAGGGGTTGGTGTTTTTAAGTTCGATTTGTATGAGTTTCTCCGCCGTCACGCTATTGTTCGATATATTGGAGTCGTTCGATAGCAAACTTTCGACGCTGGTCCTTTTCAGGGAATCGAAGTCGTTCCGTAACTCGCCGTTTTGAAGAGCACCGGGACATTTTCTTAAAGTGCTGTTTGGAATCCAGGTCAGAAAGAGCGTAGGTCGTTTTACGTCGTTATACTGATCCACGAACGTCTTGGTGTTTATTGTTAAATAACCCGGATGGTGCAGGATGTCGGTATCCTGACGCACCATTGCAGGCGGATGCACGCAGACGTTGTTTTTGCAAAATAAAATTTCATTGTCCTCGTATTGCGTTAGTTTTTCCATAAAATTTTCATTTTCCGTACCTAAAATATATGTTGACGCTCTTCTTATGATGTCAACTAAAGGCATCTTTAAGCACTACTATTTATAAATACCTAACGCGTAGATAACAACCACTACTTAAACACGTCGTTCATGGCGACACAGTTTTAAATTGCGTTTATCTAATGCACATATTTAAAGGTTTAACTCGATAACACCACGCTGAACCGTATGTTTCGTCCGCCCCCATGTCCTATACTACATTATTGATCCACATTTCCTCTCCGTCCAACTTTAAAATCGGAAATTGTTATTTGATTTCCGTTGTTGCAAGTCCGTGCGGTTTGGTGTGCTCGCAAATCGGGCCGCTGTCTGATATCCGAATTTTATCGCACTGCTCGCGATAATTCTCTCATTATTCAATCATCGATTGAACTTGAAACTGTTTGGGCACAACGTTACAGGGACCTGGGTGGCCTGTTGGTTGTTCGGATGAACGGTAGGTGTCGTTAGAAATGCTTCTGGTACGGCACTGCCTAGTTTGGAATTTGAGACTTCTCCTTATCCAGGTCACGATTTAAAATCCACGTTCCGGGCGTTCGAGAGGCGCTATCGTGCCAAATAAATAATCGTCTAATAATCCGAAATGGGAACGAAAACCAGTACCGTAACGGTAATTTTTTTTTTGTTAGAATGCGTGTTCGCGAAAGATCAGGTTTCGATATTAGAATATATTTTAAGTTAATGATCAACAACTTGCAATGATTAAAATGTTTTACTTATATAACAAATACAGTTAACAATCGTTACTTCCTCGAAAAATAAATATTCGTCCGCTTCCGTACATTCGTATTATCTTAAAAGAAACATTTATCCTTAACGCTATAGGTAATATATCTATGTATTAATACAATAATTTAATGAATCAAGCTTTGTAAATTACATGTACAAATAATCGATTAGCGTGTAAATTAAAAAAAAAATAGACAGTAAAACGATATATAAAAATATAATAGTTAAATCTTCGTTTTCGCACATTTATCGAATGTTTTAACACATCAGTACCCTAACTGATGAAGATCGATTTATCGACAGTCTCAATTGTATCTTCTGAACGGATCTTTGGTGTAAGCCCCTCTGTCCGTTTCCTCCTTTATGATAATGAAGAAACTGTAGACCACCACCCACATGTATACGTAAACGACTGAAAAATTAAAAGAATTATTTCCTGCAAATCGGAACTGATGCAAGAAACGGCTTACAAAACGATATCAGTCCGATGACGAGGAAGAGGGTGCCGTTCAGGTTGTCGTCCTTCATATAAAAATCGACAGACGTGTAAATGACGGAGACCAAAAGGCCAAGGGCCAACATGATTCCCAACAGGACCCACGGAATCATCAAATACATGTTACGCTGCAAATCGATTTTCAAAAAACGTAAACATCGATTAGATTAGATTACTTACTTTAACGGTGCCGACGATGAGAAGTATCGATATTAAAATCGTCATCGCAAAATTTACGGCCATTATAATTTGCACTAAAATTCATGTTTTGTTAGCACACATCGCGAACGTTCGTCGTTTGCATTATCATTTACCTGCAAGTTTAGGTAACCAATCCAGCACTATCGTTTTAAATTCGACGGGCACGGTGAAGATGACCACGATCCCGATGATCGCCAAGATCTAAAAATGTCATTTAAACAAAACGGCGATCGATGCGGAAAAAAACGGATCCACTTACAATTCCGGCGACACCTGCCACCAGGGTTCCCGTGCGAAGCGAGCCGCAGCAGCAGAAATTCTTCAGTAACGTCATGACGGTAGGTATCTGGAAAAATCGATTTTTTTTTAATGAAAACGTTGCACCAAAACAATTAAAATAACAAACAAACAAAAATGGCGCGATGCTCGAAAAAAATGGATCGAAAATTGATAGGGAAGAGTTCGCCGGCTGCTCGCGGGCGAGGATGGCATCTTCCAAACAATATTATAGTTATTCGGGCGCGGACGGTGTAATTTTTAAATGTCGGAGCCCGGGTCCATTCATATTCGTAGATATATGTTGTGTACACTACAACAGACACGATCGAAAATACAAACGAATTTCTAACGGTAATTTATCCTTTAACGCACAATTTTTTTGAATTAATGTTCTTTAGATCATAACTAATCGGCCGGTTAAATATTTCCAAGGCCACGATTTTTGCTAACGCATTACGGATCGTTTGTTTTGTTTTCGATTGTTCATAATTAAAAAACGAACTATCGCTAAAAAACCATCACCTAGCGAAATTGAATGTAAAACAATAACACAAAATATGTATCAGATGTGATTGCGGTGTACCGAGTCGTGGCCTTGAAATCTGAAACTATTTCAAAATCGCGTAATTAAAGATTGATCTATTATTTTAATTTCATTTCGTGTATTATTATTTTTCGTTGATCTTTTTAATATGTTTCGTTGTTGAATTTTTTATACGGACTTTAAGGTGCCCCCCCCTAAACTATATAACAATTTTTAATTTTGATTTATGTTCTCCCTTCGAATTTTCTTACAGTTTTGCATTGTTTTCGTTGTTGGGAGGCGAATTTCAAGTAAATACTTGCCTCTTAATTTTCGGGGGAGCCATTTAAATCAACGTGCCAATGAATAATGGATAAGGTAAGCTCTGCTTGACAAAGTTTTTTTTTGATTAAAGAAAAAATATCAATACGAGTATTTAGCTTGCCCCCTCCTTGCGTACGATTTCTAATTCGATAATTTTGTTGAATTTTAATTCGCAGTGCGCGGTATTGTCATTAACGAGAGAGAGAGAGAGAGGACGAAATTCGAAATAAATTCTTGTTTCTCTTGATAATTACGTATAATTTTCGGGGGCCATTTTAAATTAATGCATCGGTTATTTAACAAAGCCGGGGGTTTTTAAACGAAATATACATATCTACAAAAATTACGAAAAATTAAAACAAACAAAGACTTGCAATTTCTTAAATATTTTGAAAACCTGCCAATGATGAGCCGAAACAAAAATAATCTTCGTGTAACCTACCTTAATAAACATATTTTTGAATTTAAAAAAATATATATTGTCGTCGGCAATAAGCAACGGCCCCAACTACTCGACACATTTTTAATTTTCCAGGAATTAAAATAATATTTATATGTTATTAAATTATTTAATAACTCTATTAGTTTAAAATTAGAACGTGTTTCCCAATCTAATTTCGGATAGGCCGGATGTGGGGCACAATTTAATCTCCCCTTCTCCTAATTTCGCGATTAAAATAACACGCGCCATTATAGTATAGCAAATATTTTTGATATACCGATATTTTTAATTGTCGAAGTAAATATTTTACTGTTATAGATATTTGTCGGTTTTGATGGGGGGGTGGTCTTATAAATGAAATGTAAATGTGTTATCGTTATTTTTTCGACATCGCCAACGAATTGTGCTAACCGCGTGTTGGCGCATATTAGGGATTATAAAGGGCAAATAAAAAAAATACGGACGATGCTGGATTCGAACTCGCGTTCGTTGGATTGTCAAACGAAGATACTATCGTTCGGCAACTATCAACGCCGTAACGTGGGTACGAAGCGCCCGTGGCAAGTGTCCAGCTTGCGCCCTCTTAACCCAAATCTAGCCTCAAACTTAATTGCGCCCGTGGCGGGCGTCTCTTTCGCCACGCCCTCGTTACTTCGTCCAAACCCCGTCCTCTTCTGTAACTTTTTTTCGATAACCAAAACTCTTGCGGCTTTTTCAAAAATTTGACGCGGTTACTTTTTTAAGTTAAAAAAAAACATTATTATTGTGGTCCTTCGGCTATTCAAAGGTCTAACGTGTGTTCAAACGTGCGCTCGGGGGGGGCTTTCCTTCGTCGATTTTGTACCGTTACGTTTTTGTTTGGCAACGAAATTAGCAACGTTTATTTGCTTTCGTTGCGCCCAAGACGGAAACGCAAGGCAAAAAAACATATGGGACGACCAGAATCTCTACTGCACAACGGTGCAGAGCCCAAAATAAAACGGTTTACGGCTTGTAAACATCATGCGTTATTTATAAACGGCACACTAAAATTCAATTTAATGCAGTGCCGGATCACGTTTGCTCTTGAACTAAATACGCATCGCGCGCACGCAAAGGACGCGAATCCGTCAAATTCGAACGTTTCGGGCTTTAAATTTTACATTGACAACGAAAAAACGATTGTCGTTCTTCGCGATCTGGCATAAGGAAAATTGGCACTGATAGCGATATTTTCGAAATTATTTTTAATTTTCGATGTTTACTTTGATTTCGGTTATTTTTAACGCGAACATATGGACGAGGCGCGAACGACACACGTGCGCGCGAGCGGAGATTCGCGGCTTTTTTCTTCTTCGTTTAAGTTGGCGCATATACGGGGGGCGATCGGGAATTTTTCGGGCGAAAATCGAGAATAACCGCTGAGTCACTTTGGCGCGCATTCAATGTTTAAAATTGGACGAACGTTTGGCGGGGAAGCGAAGTGTATAAAGATGAAGTGCAAGACCAAGGTGGAGCTGCAACTGATTTGAATTAGGGCCAAGGTGGTGGATTCGATTTCTCGAAAATTTGACAAAAAACGCAACGACGACTTCCGTGCGAGGTTATCGAGGCCGAGGAAGCGGACGGCCTCGTCGGCGACGAGGTGAACTACGGGCGACGTCGTCATGGTCGACGTCGAGCATCGATTGTTCTTCGTTCCTAATTTTATTTGCCGATTGACGCGAGGTGGGTCCAAAACTGTTCGGCAGGGTCAAGGTTTATTTTCCCGTTCTTATATAACGACATAAATATGCACAAACAACAGCTTTGTTTTGAAATGTTTAAGGTTAATTGTGTTTACTGTCGCAGTTTGTGAAGCAAACTTTAGTTCAAAGGGTTCAATTACAAAGTAATGGTTTCCTGCTTTAGCCAACGACCTAATAGAAAGCTAACCTAACGTTATTGAGCAATAAACCACTCTTAATTACATTGGCTTTTACTTGAGTAATTCTTATATGGAGTCGATGATAATTGGGTCAAGTCTAATATGGTATTGAAATGTACAACTGACAACATTACACTTTATACATAAGTACTTATCCATAATTTATATGATACCTAATTGGTCAAGGTTTCCCAGATGGTTCCCCTAAACAAAAGGTTTGAATTTTTTTTGGAAACAAGAGATTGTGTTCGCACGAAAATTGAGTCATTCGAACCCGACTCTCCAAACAAATTCCATCATTGCTTCGTAAGCTTCCGGCGTTAAAAAATTTTTTAATCAGTTCTAAGATATCGTTCAAGGTCGTTTATTATTAGTTCGTTGCGTTACCGTTCGTCGCGGAGTTTTTTTTAAAACGGCGTTTAGACAGCTCGTAAGAAGCTCGTTTCGAAAATTGCCCCCCTCGGGAAAATAGGGACCACGAACGCGTTTGGTCAAAAGAAAAAAAAATTCGACCACGAGCCTTTAGATACAGCTCTGAATCACCTGAAGGTCGACATATTTCCTAAATTGGTCTCGTTAGAAGGACACGAACAAAACACGCTCTCGTTTTCCTTTTGATCTATACAAAGTGCATTCTCGTTAAGCGGCAATTTTTCGAACCACCTTCATTGGCGATAATGGCGCATTTCCTCAATTTGCCAATTCAGACGTGCAACGTCGATTTTTCAATTGAACTGCACATTAAAAAAAAAACGACGGCGGATCCAATGGAAATTATATTTCTGGCGACGATTATTATTAGGAAATTTAATGCCGACGACGTTCCGACGATGTCTTTATTTTTATTTGGACAGCCTAGATATTTTGGCCAACGCGTTTTTTTGATGGGGTTGTTGAACGTTTTCGTTTACTCGCGGCACGTCGTGCGACAGATATCTGTCGGTCGTGTGACGATTTTATGGCGGTTATCTCTGGCTCTTTAAAAGGAAAGACCGGGCTATAAAAATTTTAATTTAAAGAAAAATCGTTTCAAACGCGGAGGTTAAGCTCGACAAAATATATATAATAAAAAGTCAAGGGTACCTACGCGGCACGGGACTTGCCCATACGCGGACGAGAATTTCCGAATAGACATTTTGAGCGTTCTGTACTAACTTCGAAAATAAAAGCGAACAAAAAAAACATCGAAGTGCATCAAAAGTTTATTAGGAGAATTATGTGGGGGCGTTGGGGAGATTTCTGTGAAATGTAAAAAAAAAATCATAGCAGGCGATCACCTATAAAAGAACACATTTTGATTTAAAAAAAATTAAACACTTTATGAAATCTATGAATTAACATTCTTCAATGGCCCCCCGCCGCCCCCGACTCGAACAATTTCAATATATTTTTATCTTTTCTACAGCAACTAAAACATTTGGATGGAAATATTATGTTATGTTATGTTACAAAAATTTAAGCAACTCGTTTCTACATACCTGCACTTAAAAAAATTAAACTGACGACGGTGTTGGGGAGGGTAGCTCCGTATTTTTTTTTTAATTTAAAAATTCGTCCCAATTAACGTTTGAAAGTTTTATGAAATTTAAAAGTCCACGAGCACGACTGGAAACCACGAAGAATAATTTAATTTGTTGCGTGAACGATTTGAATTTAAAATTTTTTTAGTTTCGGACGATCGTGTATTCTGACGGTGGTAATTAAAACTGATTTACAATGCCTTAAAAAATCAAGGCTACCTCGTAAACACAAGAGCGCTTCGACTCGTCAATCATTTTTCGCGCCCCTTTTGCTCAGAAAAATCGACTTAAGATTGTCGAAATAAATCACAAAATTCGTGAAAATAATTAAAAATAAAGTCTGTAAATATTTATATATTTTTTCTAAAAATTTTCATTTTAGGGCGCGTTTTATCGTCGGCGAAATACAGTAATTATCCTTTTTTTTGGGGGGGCTAAAGAGCTTTGGGGCTAAAAAACAAACAAAAAGCGTTAGTTAGCGGTGTACAATGTGCCTACAAAAGTAATTTATTTATAAACAACCTTTAACAGCGACTGAACGATGGACAAAAATTGCCGATGCTCCCTCCACTTGTGTATAACACCCCATTGCCACTTTTTAAAGTTCAAAAATTTATCTGTATTTTACAAATTGTCATTTTTTTTAAACTATGGAGACGACAACAAAACAACCTCGGTTTTTATTAAAATTAACTTTCAACTTTCAAAAACTTGTCATTATCTAATAAACTCACAAACAGGAACGTTTTGCAAATATAATATTTAAGTATGGATATAATATTATAATTATTGTGGGGGGGGGGGACGATTTATATTACTTAGGACCCCCATGCTCCCTAATCAAATAAAAACTGGAATTAAAGCTCATTTTTTTGCGCTACAGCGTATCGTCGCGATCAATTCTCCCCCGGGGGTTTCCTCGCTTACAAACGCTGCCTTTTCGAAAACCCCCGCGTTTTCAAACCATATTCGAAACTGCGCATTTTAATTGCCACCACGTTCTAATTAACCAGCAACAAATTATTATCGACCGACGCTTCGTTTATTTGTCGACGAGTAGGTGAAAGGTTACCTTTCGAGTTAGATCAGCAACGATTGCTAAAAATAACGATTTCATAATTCGCGTTGCGGAAAAAAAAAATACACAACTCACCTAAAACTTTTTAAATTCCGCGTGCGTGTTAATCGTATTGTCTCGCACAACACCCACGCGACACCGTCCCCGCACGTTCAATTTCCGGATATAGTTTCAACAAACTGCGCTCTATGCGTTTCGAATTTGATCTCGCGGCCTCCAGGTTTGCAAAACTGATGGGAAGTTTGAGGCGCGCGCGTTCAAAAGCGACCTCGATCCGTGGATTTATAGGATTTGACGTCAGAAAATCTTCGGGCCACTTCGACGTGTACGAGCTATCATTGTTTGAAATGTTGACCGACGCGACGGACGGGACGTCCGTGCGTGACCATTTGCGACAACAATGGGAGAAAAGACGTTCTCGGCATTTGTTCTGCAAATACTGGTTTCGTGTCCGTTCCATAAATGGAATTGAACGGAGGCACGATTCTTTTGCTTTTTAACGTGATGACAAATCCTGTGGCGATGTTGAGTCGAGCGTTTTGTTGTTGTTTTTATTTTCGGAGATGCGTAAGCAAATTGACGGGTTAACGTCTGTCGCCTGAAAAAAGATCCCCGCAAACGTACCTAATTGCTCGTCGATTGATTTTCCTGGTTAAATTTTTGAACTCCGCGCTTCATTGACCGAACAGCGCGTTCTTTCAAAACACTAACCCCGCATTATAGTTAAATTTAAAAAGCAAATGAAACCTGATCGAGACCAAAACCTCAAAAAAATCGAGGTTTAAACCTTGATTTTTTTTAGGTTTTTGCCTCGATTAAGTTTTGTTTGCTTTTTAATTAGGTTTTTTTCACAAAAATCGACGTTCCGAGGTAAAACGCGTTAATTATCGTGCATTCGCCGAGCAAAAGTTGTCGGTTTAAACCTTGGTTTTTTGGTGGATTTGTCGCAAAAATACATTTTTAATGAATTTAAAACACTCTAGGCCGCATCCATAGATAGCAATTTAAATTAGTTGTTACCAAATTAAACGATCGAATAAATTTAGTTTCGATACGTAACACCCTGTATAATTTAAAACGACTTTAAAACCTAGCCCCCCTTGGTTTCTACAACTCCGATATGAGAAACGCGCTCGACATTTAAAATCGGTAAAGAAGATGGCATTTTTCGTCTTCTTACGATTCGTCCTGTACAACTACAGCCGGATTTCAAAAATCCAACGTCACAAAAAATAAATTTAGGGCCGAATAAAGCGACCCAAACATTTTCTAACAAGCGCGCGTAACTTCGACATCGGAACACTCCGTATAAGTAATATAAAATGATTTTAAAACCCAACCATTTCCGGTTGGGGGTCAGGCTTGCGCGTTATAATCTGTAAAAGAGGTCGCGTTTTATTAAAAATGCAACGTCCAGGTATAAATTCCTTGTTTTAGTTAAAAGTGATGTTTTGAAAATTTTTTCGTTTCATTTCGAACGCGATTTTCGGCATTGTTCGCCACAGAAACGTCGATAAAATTCATTTACGATTCACCTAAAATGATTTAATTTTTATTTATACGCTTATTAATCATTAATCTGTTCGTATTCGTATCCGAAAAACCGCGGTCGGTCACGTGAAGTTTGAAATTTTTTATCCAATCGATTAAAACTCGAAACGTGCGGGAAGTTAGGTTAAAAAAAATATGCGAGTTTGGTGTGTCCGTTTTATTTGAAACGCCCTGTATAGAATACAGACCGAAGAGACCACGTGCAACGCGCGTGAATTAAATAATTTTATTTTTTTTTAAATTCTATCTATTGTAAACAATTATCGGCTGCCAACTAAGAATGTATACGGTTCATTTTGCCGACTTGTGTCGGGAAGGCCGACCGATTACGTTTTAGGTCGTTAATCTTACAATTAGAATTAGAAACGCTATCGTATTTATTAAATAACACCAAAAACGTCGTTTTATTAATACGTTGTTTTCTCGTGAAATTGCTGACGCGTATTATGTGCACAACGAGTTGTTGTTAAAGTGTTAATAGGCTCGCCAAAGGTGACCAAAATTGCGATAAAGTTTGGAAAAAGAAATTATGCGATTGTGACAAAAGTGACAAAAGTCGTGACATGCGCAATGTCTTATTAAAATAGATCAACATCGACCGGTGTCTTCGACGAAACTTGACGAAACCGGTCGCGATTTCGCGTCTTCAACTGTAGAAAAGTTTTTGAAGCCCCGAATTTCATTCCTTCGACGGTCCTCGCGTGATTTTCATCGATTTGTGTGGCCTACTAGGCTTTTTGTTCGACCACAAACAGTACCTATTGAGGATGTTTGTCATTTAAAATTTAAGTAACAATTACTACGTTTTAGATCAAAAAAGGTCTTTTTATGGTTTTGATAACGTCGATTATTGACGGTTACGAGGATTCGAGCCTCAGACTACCAGTTTCAACGACCGAACGTTGCCGACTTGCTTACGGTGACCCCCCCCCTCAAAAAAAATTTAGAAATCTTAAATAGACGACTTTGAAATCGAAATTTTGTTTATTCTTTCGGAAATTAATGTTTCTTTTATTGTTTTAGCTTAAATGCTACTGTTTTATTCAGTTAAATAATTTTTACGTGCCCTAAATGAATGAATTCCTAATTTAAAAAGTTGTGCACGTTATGTAAAAGCATCGACGAAATCGATTTTGACCTATACGTCTCTTATGTACAAAAGCAAGCGGAAACGGGGTGAAAACCGTTTGGGCTCGAGTGCAACCGGTTCTTTTGTTTAACTCCAACGTTTCCCGAGCCCCCTGCGTGTATCAACTGTTTTTGTAAGTAAGCACGTCTACCTACTACACAAACTGTCATTTCCATTTAATTTTTTTTTAGATGTCGAACTGTCAAAATTTCCGTTCCAATTTCTAAAAAAAAAATGGCCTTTTTCGGCTATTACTTGGGCGTATCCAAACGTACGGAAGTGCTGCTTTTGACGTTTATCGGAATCTTCTGCACCGTGCTGGACGCGTTCGACGCGGTGAATTGGAATTCTAACCTGTCGAAAATTTGGGACGTGGTCGTCGATCCGGTCCTTTTTTCGAAACAGTCCCAACTTTACATAAAGGAGGTGTTAAGCGGGATCGTCATGGTGCGGACGTTCTCCGTCCACATTTATTTGGCGTTCTACATCATCATGCTTTGGCCGTTGCTCGTTGTAAGTATTTTCACGGCTACGAAGTTGAAAATACCGTATTAGTAATCGAATAGAAAGGCCGTGGGTGCCGTTATTGTGATAATTTAATGGAGGGTGTTGTCTGACGGCTTCGATTCCGCTTCCATTTATATCTATCTAATAACGGTTAGAGTGAATGCGCTATAATAGTAGTTCGATAGATCACGAACAATTTCATTAATTACGAACTGACGGGCGTTCGACTTAACTTTGATCGTTAACTCCATTAAAACGTAATTTTTATACAAACATCAATCGCCGATACGTAAAAGTTACGGTCCGTTTGGGAGAGGTCTTCGATTTTCCGTATTAAACCTGGAATATTTGAATAATTGTTTAAATTTTGTTTTTCGCAATACAAAACTACATTGGAATTAAATTGGTAGCTGATTTCTTTTCCCGATTTGGAAACGTGTCGGTCCAAAACGTGGTTCTCGATTTTGTTGCTGCCAACTCGCGAGTGTTGGCCAAAATTTGTAGGAGAAGATTCGTTTTTGATCAAAGCTTCGATCGACCGTTTAGAGCTGTTGATCTACACCTACGCCCTTAACGTACAAGAACGCAGCTCATTGTTTCGATTACGTAGATGACAAAAGATCTTCGATCCGAAGTACGGTATTCGCCAAAATATACGGTTCTGGAGTTTCGCGCAGTTCTCATATGCATGTCCGTTCATCGACGTACTGTTGAATCATCATTACGTGCTGTTAGTAGTGCAAAAATCATTGTGCTGCAAAATCGGAGTTGAAAATGGGTCTCACGACGGAAGAAAACGTTTTCATTGTCGAGTATTATTTGCGCTCGTACGGAAATGCAGGCCGAGTTTGAAGTTAGTGGCGGAACAATTTAATAAGGCGACACCAAGCAATACAGTTATGCTATCTATCGTTACGAAATTTCGTCGTACTGTCATTATGTCAACGGAAGGGAAGGTCTGGTAGGTCAGTCAGTAACTGCGTCAACAAATGAGATTTATGGACGTGTCCCCAATCAGATTTTGGAGTCTCCTAAACGAAGTCTTCGACGAACGTCCTTGAAAATGAACATCAGCAATATTGTCGCTTCGCCGATTGTTGGATTTCCATACAGAATTCAGGTTTCATCAACCGCCAAACAACTCGCTTCCTTGGTTTCGAGCGGCCAGACATTATCGCCGAGAAACCGCTACATAGTGAGCGTGTGACGATATGGTGTGCAGTGCCAGTATTTCGTTGAGGATTGAGGTGTGGCAACACCGCTCGACAGTCTTTAACAATGCTGCAGGAAATCTTTGCAGGACGAATCATTTCCCGTGGGACCGATTTCAACTACCCATCACGTTCCCCTGATCTTACACCACCTGACGCCTACATATGGGGAATGTTAAAAGAGAAAGTGTTCAGTTGTGCAGATCCACCCAGAACTGTCTCTGCGTAACGTGAGAAGATCGTTACGGTTTTCAGGAATCTGCAGCAACCTGTGTTCAAGAATATGTTTGATAATCTGCGTGACCGTTATGAACAGTAGTGCACATTTTGAACATTTATACTATAGAAATAAAAATAATACAAAATAGCAGCTCCGGTACTGTGTATTTTGGCGCATACCGTACTTTCGGTTAAAAGCAACATCGTTTTGCATTTGTTGTCGATCGAAATGTTTCAGGGCGGACGTCCCGCATTGTTGGTCCCGTGGCTATCGGTGTCCGCCGTCAAATGCCTATTGACTAGCCTGGTATCCTTGGTGGTCGGCTCCTTCATCTGCATCGGCAGCGGCTTCAGCAAGCCCAGTTGTTTAGATTTCGAGCTCTACGAAATGGTACAGCACGGGCCCTCGTTTTACATGTGGTTCTGCGTCTTGAGGTGGGCATTTCGGAGGTGCAAATTTAAAACGATCTACAGTTTCGTTTCAGTTATTACAACAACCTGACCAAGCGCGTAATTATCGTGCCGTGCCGTGCGAGAAGGACCATCTTCGATCCGGAAATCATTCTGAGACGTAGAAAAGTTCGATCCATTACCGAAAATTCGATCACCGCTATCGAGGAGGACAGGTGAAAATTGAACTATATTATACCATTATTAGAACGATGTTGTTTCAGGACGCCGATAAACGGTTCAATAATAGAAAACGCATTGAAAAACTTAACGACCGATTTGAAGAGGAAAACGAGCAGATCGCTGGATTCGTTGCTCGGCAAAATGGCGGCCGAGGCCTGTAAGGAAGAGCTAATGAGCTCCAGCCAGGAAGTGACTTTCGACGGGGACGGCCTGAACTTGTCGGAAAAAATTGTGAAGCTACTAAGGTTAACCGAATCGGACATAATCGAGGCCAAAATAAAAAAGAAATCTGGACACGAACAGCTGTTTACTAGTAGCATGTTGACGTTGACAGTAGTCGGTAAGTGAATCGATCGGCGACGACCTATTTCCTTGAATGGGACGTTAGCAGGGAAAAATATCGACTTTCACGTTTATAGTTCAAGGGTGTTTTAGATGACTCGTCGTGTTATAAAAGCGAAAATTTGATGACGTGCGGAAACGAGGAGCTAAGATCGACGCAGAGCGAGAGGGGCCCTTTAAATAATTGCAGCACGCCGGAACAGCCAATATGTACCGATTTTATGAGGAACATAAACGAAGTGCAAATCGGGAACGTTGTGACGTACAGCACGTCGTCGTCGTGCAACATCCCGCAGGAGGGCTTCGAAACTAAAGCTATCTCGAAAACCGAACTATTGCCGAGGAAGAAATCGCTGATACCTCTTAAGAACGTCGAGTCAATCGTCGAAAAGGACGAGTACGTCCAATTATCAGATTGTGGAAATTAAGGCGCCCGTCGCGAAGAAGATGAGGAGGCGCACGTACAATTTCGGTTGCCAAGTGTCCACCTTGAGCAAGGACATTTTGAAATCGGCCGACGACAAACTGGACGACCGCGTAAGTGACGTCGGGCCGCCTCCTTTGAGGAGCACCTCGAATCGAATCGAAAGGAAAACCGTCGACGGCGAAGAAAAGGAGAACAAGAAGACGATCGACAATCTGACGGATTTGTCGAGGAATAACTCGTCATTGAAGATGGACGGCTACACCGTCGCTTATATTAAGAAGAAGCTGAAATTCGACGAGGAGAAGAAGAAAGTGTAGATTCGATGTTTGACATCTTGAATGGTCTTTAATGACTTTTAATGTAGTTTACGTAGTTGCATAAAAATGTAAAATTCGTTGTTTTCAATTTCGTATTAAATAATTTATTGTATGAGAATTATTGATGTTCTTGGACTTGTTCGATCCCTTGAAACTTCCATTGGAATTGTATACAAGAAACTTCTATTCGTCGCACGTTGATCGTTTTGAAACAAACGTTTGCGCACAAGTTGACAATTAGACATTGTTTTGAACGAATGACACGGAAGAACGTTATTCGATAAACTCCAAGACGATCTTCGTCGTCGACTTCATCGTCCAAATATCGGTCTTTGACTGTTGAATATTAGATATCTTCAAATGTTTAGTTTTTGAGACCCAGCTTCCGAAGGAAACTTGGAAAAAATCAATTTTATCCGGGGAAAAGCGGGGCTTCGTTCATTTTTGGGACAGTTCCCTTCGTTGAGCGCCCTCGCCTAAATTTTCGGCCGATTGATAAAAATTTATATCTAAGAAAATCCACAATTTTATCTTGTTATTTTGACGGTAATAAAACTATTTATTAGGTATAGGTACAGCTCGCCGAAGTAAACATGATCTCTGAAGGGGCGTGGCAGGTGTCGCGGTCAATCTTTGGGTACAGTCCACGTAAAAAGTTATTTAGCAAACAAGAATAATATTTAATTATTGTACGTGCCGTTTCATTTCGAATTAGGTAACAAATGCTGTGATTCTGTAAGCAAATGTTACGCTTAACATTATGTTAACTACATAAAAATGTAAAATTTTAAAGTATGCAACGAAAATGCAATTCTATAAGGAAAATGTCCGCTGTTAATAACATTATGTTAGTAAAATTCACTGTAAAATAACAGTGAGGTAAAACGTGAATGTAACAAGTTTACATTGGGTTTGTAAGGTTATGTTGGCAGGTAATTTTCGTTTCTTGTGTCAATAGTTTTTGTTGATCTTTAAGGGATGGATGATAATATTGTTATAATGACATATATACTACTAGAGGAGGACGAAGAAAGGTAACTCGTATATATATTATAGGAACTACATTTCTTTATAAGCTGCAATTGAGGAACGTGTTTTTAAAAACGATCATGTCATATGAACATTTAAATCAAAGCCGGTTTTCGTATTTTAACGGTTTTTCGCTTCAAGAGCGTTTTTTCCAAAAAGGATTTTTTGGACACGATCGTTTTTGAAAAAAACGCTCCTCAATTGTACACGAATAATGACATGTTAGGAATAGTCCTTAACACCTACCGGTACAAATGTAAATAAATGATTATATATATATTATATAGGAATAGTATGCACTTTACAGAAGAGGTTTACGTGACACGCAAAACCCGTTTGAAGTGTTATCAGATTTCTGTTTCAAAAAAAGCTTTCGCTTTACAAAAGACTTAGCAATAATGTTAATTAATCGATTGAAACCTTACTTATCTACTGCCCGTTCAAGTGCTATTCCTGCATATTTGAAGGTAATTATCATTACATTAATTAACATATCATATGGGTGCCTATATGTTTAAAACTTTGGTTTTGGATATTCCTAGATATTAGTTACTTCATTTTTTAGGACATGGTACATAACATAACCTTAATACATGACATAACCTTATAACCTCATAACCTAATAACCTTACAAATCCAAACAATATTCGAAAATACCGGGAATGAAAACAATTCACTGCGCATGTGATAAAATCCCGTTGGTTCAAAAATATACATTTTTTAACTTTTAGTAAAAATGTTAAAAGCATTTCAACATTACCAATTACAGAATACGATTTTAATGCTATAAGGTTGCACATCACTTAACAGAGAAATGTTATGTACATAATTTAACGTTAACATAATGTTAACTAATTTTACAGAATCACAGCAAAAGTCTCGACAAAGACAGATTTCTAAAGATGAATAAACGCTGAAAAATAATGACTAGGTTACCTCAATAAATGCAAAAAAATCAGTACTAATGCGAAACTCGACAAACGTTGTTAGTTGTTCGCTAAAAATGTTTAAAATTAGTTCGCATATTTTCCGGAGATCACGTTTTCTTCGCTGAACTGTATTTAGCCTTAATGGATTAAAAAAATATATATATTAATAATTGTAATTAGACAACCAACATAGCTTTCGTGGTAGATTTATCTAGTAATGTTCATCGTTTCTCATAATTCTTAGAAATGCGATGGTGGTGTAATGGTCAGCATAGTTGCCTTCCAAGCAGTTGATCCGGGTTCGATTCCCGGCCATCGCATTATTTTTTTTGGAATTATTAATTCATAAACAATATGGCAATTGTATACATATTTAACTAAAACTGTTTGCAACAAATTATAGGGCATTTAAAAATGTTTATTTTTTAAGCACTTAAAATAATATCTAAATTATGTGTCTTTCGTACAAACTAATCACTAATTACGTCACTAATTACGGCCTTTTATCTAAAACACGAAAATTTTGCGTGACTAAAATGCGGCAACTTACGTGGGGCGTTCAAGAAACACGTATGCCGAATTCGGAGAGAGCCCTATTAATTTTTCTAACTTTTCTAATTTTTACTAACTTGCGATTTTAAAAATTAATTTTGCTATTTATACTCTTTTGCACTTACACGTTGCGATGGCTAACTGATGCTTTTTGAATAATTTTCGACCAGCTTGTATTGTATAATTCCTTCGAATTGTTATCTTGGGAAAACAGTCGTATCTGTTTAAATTAAAAAACCGAGTATAAAAGGAACGGTTAATTTACCTTACAGTTAGTTTTAGATTAGACATTCGCACGCATTGTAACCGGTGATAATGATTTTCCTAGGTACGTTTTTATTTATTTTTTTATAATTCCGAATAATCGTAATTTTTCTTTTAATTTTTTAAAATAGTCGAGAAATTTTTTTAACTATTTGAACGTCGTCACTGCGACATTTTGGTTATTTTTAAAATAACGACAGCTCGGAAATTTTCAGATTCTTCAAACTATTTTCGTATAAAATTCCAATTGAAATTCTCGAACAACGTAAAAAAAACCGGGATGGTTTTCGGAAAACCCCTTAGTTTTCGTTAGATTTTCGGGAGGCGACGAATTTTTAAATGTCTGGACTTTTAGAAATCAAAATTTTTTTTAAATACGTTTAGGAAAACTTGCGGTCTTAAAAAAATTGAACGTGCGCGTTTTGATAGTTTGCGAGTAGGTGCGTAAAGCCGCAACGAGGGCGTGGGCTCGTCACGGGCGCAAAAACGTAAAAAATCGAAAAAGTGAAAATAAATAAATTGATATAAAAGTACGATACCTATTTATACCCGATACCTATTGTATTTTTAAATGTTTGTCATTTTTTATTTCCGGAGGGGGGGGGGGGGCGCAAGCCAGACTCTTGCCATGGGCGCGCTTCATGTCCTCGTTACGGCGTTGTAGGCGTTTTTCAATTTATTTTCTACGGTGACTGCAAGAAATCATTCTACAATAATTTACGACTCCTCCGATCGCAGTGAAAAATTGCGACGGGTTTTCCTGACTTACGACATACTTACGTATAATTAAATAATGATTTTACATCTAAATTGCCTTGGTTATTCCTGGAAATTACAAATATCGAATCGTCGCGTCGCCAATAAAATTCCTCTTCGGTAAAAAAAAATATGTAAAAGTTGCACAACATTTTTGACAAGAAAAATCTTATAAAGATATGTCTAAAAACAACGATCTGGGCTTACAATTAATGCAACTTATGCATTATCATTGTTTGCTATCTTATTTGTGCAAAGTTGTGTAGATTTAACCTAGAAAGTTAAATAAATATTTAATTCTGTAGATATTTTGCGCGGTGTCTGTGTCGTTGCGTGTTTACCGCTCGCGTTATCGAGCGCGGCCCTCGACGACGGCTCCAAAATAACCCCCGTCTTTGAATGGAGCAATTTGGAGTTCGATTATCCGTCGCCGCAAGCAAGACAACAGGCCATCGATTCCGGAGAATTCGACGAAGTGGCTCCCATTCCGATAGACGTCGATGTGCACATATCGAACGAGGGCGTTCGACAGGTGTTCGTTTCGGTGCCACGTTTCGGGGATGGAATTCCGGCAACGTTCACAATCCTCACCGATAAGACGTACAACGACAATCCCGTTTTGGCCCCGTTCCCGTCGTGGGAGTGGCACCAAAATCTCACATCGTGCCCAACCAACCGCATAGTTTCCGTTTTTCGAACAAAAATCGATCAGTGCGGTCGCCTATGGGTTTTGGACACCGCCCGCATAGGAACCGCTCCCGGAACACCCCGCATATGCAGGCCGCAGTTGTTAGCCTTCGACGTCGAATCTGTAAGGCCCATCGCAAAACCAGCAACGTCACACTAAACAGTCAAACTTCCAGCACGAGCTGATACTCAGATACGAAATCCCCGAGAGCCAGTTAAGACCAAACGCGCTTCTTGTAACGACGCTTGCCGACGTTATCGATCCCGAAACGAGTTGCGAAGATGCTTACGTTTACCTAGCGGATTCTGGCAGTTTTGGCCTGCTCGTTTACGACGTGAAGAACGGGATCTCGTGGAGGTTCGACGATGCGACTTTCGACGCCGATCCAAATTTCACCACTTACGAAGTCAATGGTAATTCGTGAATTGTCGATTTCGTTCTTTCATTATCGCGTTTAGTTTTAAGGTTACAGGTTTGATGTGGTCGATGGAATTTTGGGCATGGACTTGTCGCCCCGGGGACGCGACGAAAATCGCATTCTTTATTACCACGCGATGTCCAGCGGGACCGAGAATTGGGTGTACACCATGTACCTTCAAAATGCGACCCAAAATCCTAACGTATTTAATGTAAATTTGATCGCGACGAGCTAGCGATGATTTATTCGTCGGCGTGCATTTTTAGACTTACCCTGGTAGACGAGATACTCAGTGTCCTCCGCTCGCAATCGATAGGAATGGTATCGCCTATTTTGGTTTGGTCTCGAGAAACACTTTAAACTGTTGGAATACTGCTACGGATTATGGGGAGGACAATATCGACGATTTGGCGTATAATCGTGACATTTTACAGTTTCTCACGGGCGTCAAGGTTTGTTGGAGTTGCTTGTTGTAGTTTTCGCGCAATTTTGGACTTTTAGGTGATTACCGACCCACGGGGACTCAAGACGTATGGTTTGTGAACGTCCCCATGTCTAGGTTTGCGACCGGTACCTTAGACCTCAGCAGGATTAATTATGGAATTTACAAGGGCAACACGGATGAATTAGCAAGCGGATCCAAATGTGTCCAAATTTAGTAGCGATAACCTGGGGTTAACGTGCATATAATTTATATAGATATAATAAATAAATGATAGAACGACTTTTCCAATTGTTTCGGACTTGTGCTAAACAGTTGAGGTTGCGTTAAAATTTTGCCAAAACTGTAGTACGTCTTTTTTCGAAATTTCGAACTCGATAATTGCTGATTTTAGCTGTAAATCTACGTGTTCAATGCTAAAAGGACACCAAAATGGAAGTTTCGTGTCGCGTTAAAATTATTCGAAAGAAACATGCACATAAGGGCGTGTTAGATAACTGTTGCCGATCGATTGGTCGTAACTACCAGTGATTATTGTCCATAAGGTGCTCGCACACTTGTACATTTTTGGTATTGCGCAACCTGGAAAATGGCGCAATTCTATTATTGCAATGTGTGAATAACTTTGCAAGTTTAAAAATTGCGCGATTTTCAAAATGTGGCGCAACTTTGGGTGTTTCTTTACATTTAAAAAATTGCCACGTATGAACAACGAGAAATAGTAACATTGCGCAATATTAAAATTGACCGACGTGTTGGTTATGAATTGTTGCGCCACTCCTGCTTTAATGCAATTTTGCTTACGTGTACTTTAACGGCGGTCGTCGCATCGAGTTCTTATAATAATTTTGTTATAATGCCGACTATCCCTAGTAAAAATAAATGGAAGTCGGAAGATACGTTACGGTTGATACAATTAGTTGAAGAGCGACAATGTTTGTGGAATGTGGAATTACCAGACTTTCGAGATCGTATAAAGCGAGAAAAAGCAATTTCTACCATCGCCGACGTTTTAAAACTACCAATGGAAGAAATTAAAAAAATTCATAGTTTGCGGACACAGTACACCAACGAACGTTCAAAGATAAATAAATGGAAAAGCTGACAGATATAAAACCAAATGGGAGTTCTACAACGCCCTACAGTTTATGTTCAAGCATAGTTCAAAAACTGAAACACTTGATTCAATGGTAAGCAATCATTTATTTATTAAAGTAGTACATATATCGTGCGGTAGTGCTTACAAAATCAAATATATTGCCGTTGCCATGATACTTGTCCTTCACGGCAAAAATAATTTTTAAACTCGTCACGTGCATTCTTTGCTGCTAGGCTTATTCCTCTTGCCATTCTTTCTAATGGTATCAACTGGGATTCTTCCGTACGCCAATTGCCTCTTGTAATAACACCATCGTTGTTCTCCACATCAAAAGTACCTCGAGGTGCATATATTATTGTCGACTCTTTACGTGACATTATAAAGTTATGAAGTGCGGCAATTGCACATACGATTGTTTCCATTTTTTTGGGTGACAGTTCCACACTTCTTCGTAAAATTCGAAAACGAGCTAAACGGCTGAAAACGGTAGTTAAATATTCTTTCTTCTACGCTCTGGTTTCTAAAAGCAAACGGTTTCATGATATATGGTTTTAATGCAAATGCATCATCTGCTACTATAACGAATGGCACTGGTATGTTTCGTCCAGGCAAAGGTCGTGGATTTGGGATACTCAGTGAATTAGTTGCAATTACACCTGCCAGTGAGCAATTGTTGTACACTCCACCATCAGAATCACGCCCAGGTGAACCAACGGTTATATAAATGAATTTGTAATTGGCGTCTGCCAATGCCATTAACACAATACTGTTAGTACTCTTATAGTTGAAATATAAACTGCCACTATTTGGGGGTGCTTTAATGTGCTTTTATGTGTTTTCCGTCCAAAGTTCCCATGCAGTTGGGAAAATTCCAGTTATTGTTAAAATCATTGGCTATTGTCGTCCATTCAGCTTCTGTATTTGGCATAACAAATAAAAACGTGAAGTAGTCATTCGTTATTTTATATTAAAATGAGTGCAGCAGCTGTACACAATAGTTTCGAGAAAGTTATTTTGGACATAAAAATTAATTCTAATCAATTTCTTGCAGACTACAAGAACTGTTTCTGAGACACACATTACTGATGGAGATGGAGATACTAGCAATAACAATGATGAAAGAGCAGTAAATGATAATCCTCGCGAGGTTCATGATTATCTTCACGAGATTCGTGATCAACCGCACGAAGTTCGTGATCAATCGCACTCGCACTCACCATTGAGTGACGTACCAACATCTTTAAAATGAAAAAGAGCACAAAATAGTATCGATTTGCAACAACTAGCAGCGATCAACCGTTGTGTTGAAGTTTTGAATGCGCCAAAAACAGTAAAAGACGAATATGCAGTATTCGGAGAATATGTCACAAATGAATTACGACTGTAAAAAGATGTGCAATTCACTTTAAAAAGTGCAATTCTAAAAAGTATTTTAGAAGCGAATACTGCAGCTCATGCTGCAAGAAAATTGCATAAGCTTTGCTCTCCTTCACCAGCAACAGTGCCATCATCAACCGCATCCTATCATTCTCCATCTTTACTATTGTCATCAGAAAGCAATTCGTCGCCAGAAATTTATGATGACGTGTCTATTATTAACACATTTGAAGCATTGGAATCACAATATTCAGGAGTAACCTTTGCGGAAAATAATATGTAAATATATTTACGCATAACTATGTATTAACAACTGTTTTGTTTTTGTACTTTTTTTCATAGATATCAATAAAACTTAATATTCTATACCTTTAAATAGTCGTCCTTTAATACGTCATAAATGGCTTTGCAGACCTCCGGTATTATTAGTGATAGAGTATTCGTTAGTATACGAAACAGATACATAAGTGACTGGTAGCTATCACCTGATAAAAATACATTATACCCTATTGTACAAGAATGATAATAACAAACAATCATTTACTTAATACAACCTTTACAGGTCGCTTATCTGTTGCTAAGTATCGTAATGTTACAACTAGTCGATCAGTAGGAGTCTGCGCTTTTCTCATAAACGTCTTTTTTTTAATTAATGGGGTGACGTTTTTAATAAATAATCAAAATCGGTCCTGGATAATCGCAAAAAAATTTTATAAAACACTTCGTCGCCATCTCGTAATTCTTGCAATAAATTATTAACTACTCCATAGCGGTCACGTTTTCGAATCCATTCTTTCACCCATATTCTCTTTTTCGTACGGTTTTGACGTCTTCTGTGTCGTCTTCGCAGTAAAACAATTGCTAAGCAAGCAGCGGCTTGTATTTTATCATCTTCTTCGGCAGAATACATATTTTATATTTCAATAATTTTATAATTTTTTTAAATGTGAGAGCAGAACCGTTCAACATAACATTCACTGAAGAACAACGAATAAAATTATAGGTATCGACATATTAAAAGTGCCAGCTTAAGTTGCACAACGAAAAATGACGAATTGTGTGTGAGTAGTCTTGCAACTTTAAAAAGCGCCAGTGCCACTGCTAAGTTGCGCAATTCATTTATGGCGCCATTTTAGACATATTTTTGATTACGTGTGAATACAACTTGCAATTTTACAATTGCGCCATGAAAAGTTGCTCCACAAAAATGTACAAGTGTGCGAGTACCTATACGGACATCAATATATTGCTCGTATTAGTAATTTTCTGCACCTAGAAGTCGGCAACTTACTTCACATCAATGTGGGTTGCCGTCGACTAGGCGCTGAAAATTCAATAAAGTATAAAAATTATTGCGTTTTTTGCGACTTTGCTGAATGTCGAGCAGTAAAAGGCGTAATTTAAGGCTTATAAATCAAGACATAATTTGCAAAAAATATGGACGGCTTTTCCGCGACATTTCCTGCTTAGTTTTAGCTGAAAATCGAGAGGTAAACTAAACATCTCAGATCTTTAATCATCTTTACACATTATAATCGACCGACAAATCATTTTACTCATTTCACCAATAAATAAACAAATGCGAACAATAGTAGTTTACTTCATATTCACGAAATTTACATCGCACTTAAGATTAGTTTTCGAAAACCGAAACAATCACAGCGACTACTTGAGCAAATAATTTATGCGATTGGTGACGATTAAAGATTAAAATGACAGTAGCAATCGTCTTCGTCTTCCGCGTTTCCGTCGTGAGTTTCATAACTCGGTACGTTCGGATCGCAAACGGTCCCCGTGATTGTTTCGTCGATATAACCCGACATAATTCTAAAATTGTAAACATTCTTATCTAAACTTCTGTACAAAAAGTATGGCAAACGATTAGTAATAATCCAAATGCTGGGCCTGTCCTCCCTGTCGACCTTCAAATCGTTCGGAAACACCAACGTAGTATTACTTTTAGCCACGACCCCCAAATTACTTCTTTTGTAAGGTTTACGCGAATCCCAGCACCCTATCGAATCTTTAGACACCAAGTTATAAAACAAAACCCCATTTCTATCCATCCCGGAACTAGAAGCGTGCCCCTGTTTTCCCCGACTTTCCCCTAAAACTTTGAAACCGTCCTTCGAGAGCATCCATCCGGTTTCGTTCCAAAGGATCGACGTCTTCACGTAAAACTCCCTATAGCTCGACATCGGATGAAAATACAACAATCTCTCTTCGACTCCAGAAACTTCGGGACTTAAGGCCAACGAAAAAATCCCGTCCGTCCACTCGAACGTCAAGTCGTGCAGTTGATATGCTGCAGCAAACGGGTCCGGATAAAACAGGTGATCCGTGACCCTCCAGCTTCGCATCGTCTTTAAATTAAACACGACCAAACCGAATCTCCAGACATCGGCGAGATAGGCGTGAACGTTGACGCAATCGCCGTCGCGTATGTCCACAAGTATGTTCGAGAACAATCCGTCCTGTTTTACAAATTTTTTCGGAATTTCGTAGCGCAAAATTGATCGGTCGGTTGTCAGGTCGAAAATCACAAGTTTCGGCGGACATATCTGTTCGGGCGTCTTCGCAATATTGATTTGACCGGAATCCAAAACCCAAATGCGATCGCACGAATCGACTTGGACGCGAAACACCGACACTAAACCGTCGCACCGGCCTGAAACTAAAAACGAATCGGTTACCGAACGGTTTTATCGACGGCGAACTTCGGATGGTCGCCTTACCTGAATCGTGCCAGTCCCAGTTCGGGTACGGACTGAATGGTGGCGATTCTTCCTTTGGCACTTTCGGTAGGACGGCCAACGTGCACGGGATGCCCTTCTTCCATTTGGGGAACGTCACGAACAGTCTATCTTTGTATAAGTCTATTCCTAGAGGGAGGTTGTTTTCGGGCGTAAATGCGTTTTCTAATATGGCACGGTCGCGGTGGTATTTTGATTCGTATCGGAAATCGATCTGTTTCCATCTATACCAGGTTTGGAATGGACCAGTTTTCTCCAGTGCCGGCGGCGAGTAAGGTGACTGGTCGTAATAGGTTTCTTGCGGCCTGGTCGTTAGGATGCCCATCGATAGGAGGTACGTGTAGAAGTTGAGCAGGTTGGGCGAAGAATCTGAAAAACGTCGTACCGAAAATGTTTCAAAATATTCTTTATGAGGGTTATACGTTTCATCAACATTTTGGTTAGGTATATCTAAACGAAAGGGCCGAAAAAGCTCTTCGAAATTGTACACTCAAAAAATTATTGTACATAATATCAATGAACACCAGTTATTGACTTTTTGATCATTGATACAATGAAAAATTCATTAATACTACTACCGTCTTTTTCCGAAAATAAAACATCCCCCGAAAATAAGCCCTGGCGTGATTTTCGGGACTTTTTGGAATATAAGCCCTTCCCCGAAAATAAGCCCTAGTTAAAATAATGTGAAAAATATAATTCGTTAAAAAATGCTGTTGTAAACTGTTGAATTTAGTAGGTATCTCTAGCTGCCCTAATATTTCAGAGAATTGTTTGGAACAAAATATTCCGAGAAATTCCTCGTTTACCTCTACAGTTCGTTTCAAGCAATGCACAGGCACGTGTCAAAATTAATTCCTGGAATTTATAAAGTAGAATTTCTTAAAAATACAATAAAGGCAGCAGTCTACATAGAGCGACGGTGCAGGTACAACGTTTGTGCATTTCAATCTTATAAGTCTGATTATTTTTTATAAAGTGAATAATTTTTAACCCCAGATAAAATGAGTACAAAAAGAAAGAGCTATTCCGTCGAGTACAAAAAGGGAATCGTGGAGGACTCCAGGGATGTAAATCTTGTAGCCTTCTGTAAAGAGAAGATGTTGGATCTCCGTATGGTTCGAAAATGGCGTGCAGACTACGATAACCTGTGTCAACTGGTGGACCAAGGAAATGAGAAAAAATGCAGGGTTGGATCAAGTAGGCAGCCGTTATTTTCTGAGTTGGAAGAATGCATCTGGGAATGGATTGCTGACAGGAGAGCAATGGCTTTGGTTGAGCGCAGGACTGATATTCAAAACTTTGCCCTTGAAATGGTAATTGAATTTGATATATCCACAGAAGAATTTAAAACATCGTCACACTGGCTGGATAACTTCCTTCAACGACATGAACTGTCTCTAAGAGAATCAACAACAATGTTTAAGCTGGAAGACAATGAAGTTGTTAAGCGTGCACTTGCATTTAAGCTTTTTGTCGATGGCATCGACTTTTCGAAATACCAACTCTCCAACGTGATTGCCATGGATGAGACCGCGGTATTTCTAGGCCAAGGAGCTCAAACGACGGTTCACCACAAGGCTTCCTCGTCAATTTACGTTCCTTCTACCGGTTACGGTAGTGCACGTGTTACCTGTATTCGATTGGCGATTCGTCTAGATGGCAAGAAAGTATCACCATTTATCATCACTAAAGGTAAAAAAGACAAGTTGAACGCGTTTCAGGAATTTATGTTCTTGAAAGTGAAAAAGCCTGGTGCACCCAAGCAGTTATAAGAAAGTGGGTCAATTTTATGCTGCCACCACTGTTGAGGGGTCGAAATAGAGGTTTACTAGTTTGGGATCCGGCCAGTACTCACCGTGCTAAAGACGTGAAAAACTTTCTTGCCGAGAGGAAGATTGATCAAATAATGATTCCGGCAGGAATGACTGGCTACCTCCAGATGCTTGATATTGCAATAAACAAGCCATTCAAAGATCATTTGCGGATGGAAATCAATGAATATATTGAAAATAGAATGACGAGAAATCAACGAGGTAATTTTGTAAAGCCAGGCTTACAAGAAGTTGTCACATGGGCTAAAAAGTCATGGGACAAAATAACTGACAGTTGTGTTTCCAATGCACTACGAACAGGCTACTTAGACAAGAAGTATTCATTTAACGATAGCTATATTGCAAGACATGAGAGATTCGGACCAACGATTCTACAGGAAATGGATTTGGAGGAAAATCAGAACGGAATTCAAAATTTGATAATTTATGACGATGTTCCAGAAGATGACATGACAGTAAATGAATAAATTTAAATTTCTGTATATAAATAAATATTAAACAAAAATATAAATCTACTTATGGTACTTGAAGCCCTCCCCCTAAAATAAGCCCTAGCACGTATTTTGGACCTAAAAAGAAAGTAAGACAGTGTCTTATTTTCGGAAAAAGACGGTAATAGATGTTCATTTTTTAATTTCCATGTTCGTAGTTCCAAAGTTATTATGTTCATTAGAAACTGATGAACATATTTCATAGTTTAATGGATATCTTGATTGCTTCGACGACTCTTTTTCATCAATCCAATCATTACTTTATTGTATCTATGAATTTCTACATTAACACGTAACTTAAAATTTATGAATTTAAAACATCATATTAACGTAAGGTCGTTTTGAAATAATAACTACATCTATCGTATCTTTGACTAAGTTCACTAATATACAGTATAAATACAGTTGATTATGTATTTTTTTAATTTTATATATAGAATAATCTAAGAATATTAACGGCTTCGCAGAAACAGGATAAATTCAAGACAGTGCAGTTTAAAAACTCAAACTAAATAATTGCAAAAACAATTATCACGACGTTTACATTAATATTTATGTTAGAACTGTTATAGAAAAATATTTCTAAAAACGGTTTGTGTTTGTTATTGCATATCAAATTCCAGAGAAACGTGTACAAATCGATTTTTTTCAGCGGAAAAATCGATTTGTATTTCCTACAATCGACAACATTGAACAATAAAGAATTAATAATCAAATTTTCTATTTAGATATATTTGAGCGACAATTAATTGAAACATTACAAAAAATAAATTTGCTATAGAAATAATATACATAAACATTGTCCTATTTACAATGTGAAATAATAGTAACTGTACTCTTTTAATACGAATAGAAGTGTACATTGTAACAATGCAAGAATATTCCTTTATTTAATGAACACATTTATCGATACAATAAACAAACTTTGCATTTTAGCGGAATAATTTATTGAAGTTATGTAAGAATATTGATAAAACTAATAAACACAGCTATTATCACTATAAATCAAATTCATATTATCTATGCACTAATTTATTAAAACAAAGAAAGCTTGTTCATTGGATCAGTCAAATTATTCATTAACATAATGAACTACATTCGATGTAGCAATGTATAAGGTCATTACACCAATAAACGTTCATTGGGTAATGATTTCGAACATCAAGTAATCTTTGGACATACGTTGTAATGATGAAATCGTACTTCGGACGAAAATTAATGAACGCCAGTTCTTAATATAATGATTTTTTTATTGTATTTACGTACTTTTTTGGTTGAGTGTACGTAGTGTAACTAAAAAAATTCTGGTTGCACGAATCACACGCGTTATTGTAGATGAATCTGTCGAAAGCCGCCACAAATCCAGACTGCGCCTCGACCGTCCCCGATCAAAGCCGTCAAAAATGAGTTTTTTTCACCACAATCTCCCCTGCGGTTTATTTTACGACAAAAATACTTATAATATCGATGGCGTTTTGGCAGAACGGCGTAAATGACAAAAAGTGAATTTTACAGGAGCGCACATTTTGTGTTGTAGCGTAACTATAAACAAATGCCTCCTGGAAACCGCGTTTATAGGTAATTCGGAGCGCGTTTGTACCAAATAATTGGTTTGTGTGAAAAACGGAGTCGTACAGAGGTTGGATACTATTCTTGAACGAGATATCATGACAGGTTATCGTAAGTGCTGCGCATTTGTTATTTCGCTAACCGTTCTAACCTCAAAATATGTCAAAATTTATGTTGTTAAATGTTTAACTACATTTTCGGATTTCCCAGACATTTTAAGATGAAAAGGTATTTTAATTTAATTTCGATAAAATGGACCATATCCGAGAAAATCACACTTAAATAATGATTTATTATTATCTAGGCTACTCTCCATCTCTTATTCTTTAGGTTTGATTTTCTCGAATCTGGTTCGTTTTATCGAAATTAAACTAAAATACCTTTTTATCTTAAAATATCTGGGAAATCCGAAAATGATTTTAAAAATTTAAAAATTGATTTTTATCCACTCTTCAACTTTCGGAATGAATATCTCTCTCGACAAGGACGAGTCGTAGAAAAAACATTTATGAGAACTTGTGCTATTATTTGACGTGATTTATACGTTCCCGGCAGACTTTTATCATTCCCCGGACACTCCGCGGTTTGTTGTAATAATTTTTTAAACAATACAAATACTCGGGTGCGTCAGCCGGAACGGTTCCGATTTCAAATAATGTAGGTAAAGAAATATTAAAGAAAATTTTATCATAATCAGTTGTTTGACTCGGACTTAATTTGACTTGACTATTAGTGCCCTCGGGACTAATATAAATATAAAACTTATATAAGTAATGTAACCTACATTTTTAAAGTAGCAGGTCCCGAAACGTCGACTATTTTTACATAATTAAATTTAATGATAGTAAATTATACTTAATAATATACAGGGTGCGGTCGCGATAATTTCCTAACATAAGTGTTATAGGTAACTCGTTAATCAAATCATTTTGTGGGTAAATCGACTTACTTAAGTTTCACGCGTGCATAAATCAAACGTGCAATATTCTAATTAGTTTGAATATTAATTAAATTGTATCTATTAGGAGTGGACAGTTATAAAAATGGCCTCAATCCCATTTGACGATTTACTTTTCATTTTTTGTTTTCGGCGTTGAAGATTTCATTGCACTGCGTGGAGAAATCTCGTGGCACACGTTACACGTGATTCTACGAGAACGACCTACCCTATAAATGAAAATCACGACAAAATTCCTTCAAAGTACAGAGAGAGCGTCGTTTATGACCATAAAATAATAACTATCGCATCTATTTTTGCTTCGATTTTAATTTGCCAGGTAAAATTAAGATAAACGACGAAAAAATTAATTACCTACCCACAAATAGTTTCTACAATACAGTTGTTAATTATTAAAAGTAACGAGTTTTCTATTATTCATTGGAGCATTTAAAAGCTACATAAGCATTTAACTAGCATATTGTGCGGTCCAAAGAAGCGATTATGTCATCGTTACCGAAACAAACGGTGTCGCTTTTTCTCAAACACTCAAAATTAATACCTATATCATGTTCGTCTTATGAAAATGAAACGAAAAAATATTTAAGGTTAACGTCCTTGATTTTGAAAAATTTTCAGATATTATACATATTGCCGTATTGGTGTGTTTTTAATTTTTTTAAATGTACGTTATTCGCAGAACGTATTAAATATATACAGGCCGTTCGAAAATTAATCGTCGGTCTTATCGTCATTATATGTCTTGATGTACGTTTATTTAATTTTACAACAATATCTCGAACGAACCTCGACACGTTTATACATAATACTTCCTTATAATCAGGACCTCCTATATCCTAAGGGTTCTAAGGCGTCACATTTATTTTAATTTCAAATAATATCTATACGCGACATAAAAAATTAAATTTTTTCAATTTAGCAACAGATGACTGCACTTTCTTTCGATAGGTATTGCGAAAGCGCAATAACTACCATGTCTACTGAATTAAAATGCCGGGATAATCCATTCAACAAAAAAAAACAATCTAGAATTTCTCTTTTTCTTTGTCTGCCTAACAGAAAAGTAGAAATTTTAATCATGGGCGTTCGAAATCGTACACTTGACATTGAAAAATTATCGGCTTTAAAAAAACGACTGACCTCTATTTAATTCGGAAGTCTACAACAACCGCTATGTATTATTATCATTCTATAGTTCAACTAAAGTTAATTCGACAATTTCTATAAATTTAGGTGACCAAAGTATTTACTCCGCTTCATTTTATAATGCTTGTGGACACGATGCAGGTACATGAAATAAAGTGGGGGCAGACATTTAAATTTTTGTTAACTACCCTCTCCCCCTTTGAAAATGCGTATTTTATATAATTTAAATTCTAAATATTGGATAGGAGGGCTCTCCTGAATATATTAATATAATTTTTATAATGCCATTAACGTTTAAATACTGCAAAAATTTTGCGGATCAATAAAAAAATATTAAAATAAAAATATAGTACTACATATTGGTACCTACGGTGTATATAATCTCAGAAATAATGTATTACATGGTGTAATGCAAGTAATAATCTCAGTATAAATAACACTATGAAAGTCTATATTGTATTTTTTTTATGATCTTACGAAACATTTAACAATATATACAGTATAAGTCAAAATTAGTGCAACTCTAACGTTAAAATATTAAATCGTAATTAAATTGTAGCGCCATATTGATCACGAACAATCAAACCACCGGTCAACGCGTCAACACCATAACAATTTATACATGGCGTTCCGAAAGTAACCAACTCGAAATTTAGCAACGCGATACGTAATCTCATTGTGTAGGTATTATATAGGTAAATAAATAAAGATGGAACGCACTTACCGCTGTTATATCTCTGTTTTTCATCTCCTTCGTCGAAAAATCTTAAATTACCCAGGCCGCCGAACGGTTGGTGTTCGGTCAATAAATTTGCGGGCGCCTGCCAGTTATGAAACCACGAGTGACTTACTGCCATTTCAACCAAGGACTGGTCGTCGATCTTCCATCAAACTCTAAAAAAAAAAAAAAACATCTAATTACGAATCGCGTCAAATTCACAAACGATTTCAACAAATCATCGAAATGAACATAATCGTGGGCGACAGATTATTTAGTGTTATGACACGCCCGATTTACTTTCACCGTTAATTGAAATTTAAGTAGGCCGTTTAAAGGGGGTGCGTTTGATTTTTTTGAGTAAAAAATTGAACTTACGTTTTGTTTTATTTCACATATTCTGTCACGTGTCACAAATTAAAAAAAAACATAAATACCTAAAGAAAAATTAAATTGCACTTCTCACTGTATCGTTGTTGCTGAGAATAATTCGTGACGGTTGTCCGTCATATATAGAATCGAAACCCTGCGAAGCCCGCGAAAGTAGTACTGCTTCCACCGATTTGTTCCTACTGCCGATTGGCGTCGAGTTACTTACGCACTTTATTGTGTTAAATTAAACCGATCGGAACGTTTACCTGCAGGTACCTTACGAGCCACTCGAGAAGTTATTAAAATTGCACGGCATAATAGTAAAGGTCGGACTAGAACCGAAACCACAAATTTACTGCGCTCGGTTTTTAACTGCGAAAAAGATACTTTCCCGCTGTTTTTTTTCTTACAGAAACCGCCGACGCTTTGTAAATACGAAGTTCGGGTTGGTTGTGGTTGTTCTTGATAAATTACGATCTTATATGATAATATCTTTACGAATAAATTAGCGAATTCCGTAGCATCGTGTGCGTTAATTAGAAAGTACAACGCGTTGATTTCCACGAGGAAACGATGGTTTTCGAGGTGAAAAATTGCAGAGATGCATCGATTAATGTTACGAAATTTAGGTACGGTTTCAGGAACAGGAATCAAAACGCAACTCGATTTTATTTATGATTCTTTCGATGATAAGATTCTACGAATTGTACACACCAGCAGAGAGAATTTTTCGATGGGTCTTTTTTCCCATCATCATCTTTGCGGGTTAAAGGAATTGAAATATTAATCATAATTTGGTTTTGGTGCAAAAGACGTTTTTTGATTATGTGGACGCTGCGACACAAAAAGTCTGAAAAAAATCACACATCATGTCAAAATATGGCATTTTGCGTCTTTATCAACTGTGCCTAGTCCGCACACCCACCACACGAGCAGTCCAGGAAGAAAGATACACTAAATGAATGTTCCCAAGCCGTCGCCAACGCTAATAGCATCGGGAGCGGAAAGTTTACATGTAGGACAAGTTTAACAGGCACAAAGAAACATACAACAATCTCGGACAACACCAATAGAAAAGCTTAAAGATAGAGATTTAGCTCGTATAGACTAGTTGAAGCGAGAGCGAAATCAGCGAAATTTATATGTAATAAATAAATTGAAATTCAAATAACATATATTTATTAGAATTTCAAAAACAGGTATAAAAATATATTTTTAAATATGATATATAAAAATATTGCGTAGTGCACTAATTCACAATTTTATAACAGCACTTAACCAAAAAAGTACGTAAATACAATAAAAAAATCATTATAAGAAAACAGGCGTTCATTAATTTTCGTCCGAAGTACGATTTCATCATTACAACGTATGCCCAAAGATTGCTTGATGTTCGAAATCATTACCCAATGAACGTTTATTGATGTAATGACCTTATACATCGAATGCAGTTCATTACGTTAATGAATAATTTGACTGCTCCAGTGAACAAGCTTTCATTTTTTTTAATAAATTAGTACATAGATAATATGAATTTGATTTATAGTGGTAATAACTGTGTTTATTAGTTTTAACAATATTCTTACATAAATTCAATAAATTATTTCCACTGAAATGCAAAGTTTGTTTATTGTATTGATGAATGTGTTCATTAAATAAAGGAATATTCTTGCATTGTTACAATGTACACATCTATTCGTATTAAAAGAGTACAGTTACTATTTCACATTACATTAACAGGACAATGTTTATGTATATTTTTTCTATAGCAAATTTATTTTTTGTAATGTTTCAATTAATTATCGCTCGAATATACCTACATAGAAAATTTGATTATTAGTTCTTTATTGTTCAATGTTGTCGATTGTAAGAAATATAAATCGATATTTCCGGTGAAAAAAAATCGATTTGTACACGTTTCACTGGAATTTGATATGTAATAACAAACACAAACCGTTTTTAGAAATATTTTTCTATAACAGTTCTAATATAAATATTTATATAAACGTCGTGATAATGATTTTTGCAATTGTTTAGTTTGAGTTTTCAAACTACACTGTCTTGAATTTATCCTGTTTTTGCGAAGCCGTTAATATTCCTAGATTATTCTATATATAGAATTTAAAAAATACATAATCAACTGTATTTATACTGTATATTAGTGAACTTAGTCATAGATACGATAAATGTTGTTATTATTTCAAACCGACCTTACATTCATGTGATGTTTTAAATTCATAAATTTTAAGTTACGATGTTAATGTAGATACAATCAAGTAATGATTGGATTGTTGAAAAAGAGTCGTCGAAGCAATCAAGATATCCATTAAATTATGAAATATGTTCATCGGTTTCTAATGAACATAATAACATTGGGACTACGAACATGGAAATTAAAAAATGAACATCTATTAGTAGTATTAATGAACTTTTCATTGTATCAATGATCAAAAAGTCAATAACTGGTGTTCATTGATATTATGTACAATGATTTTTTGAGTGAGTATATATATATATATATATATATATATATATACAGTGTGTTAGATTTTATGTGTCACAGCAAATATCTCGGCTATTGTATGAATTAGTAAAAAATGTTATATATGAAAGTTATTAAATTATTTATTCTTAATAATGTCTCAAAATCAGAAAAACAATTGAACACTAAATAATTCAGGTAAAGCAAATAAATTTAATATTTTAAATGGAACGTACGTAGTATTATTACATATTCTGAAACTACAAGAATTTACCTTTACAACGATATATCACATGTTATACTTTTTCATTAATTTTTTCATTTTATTTTTTCTATTTATGCTACCTATCTTCTACTACACTTCGTCCAAACCTATATGCAATCCACGTCATCAATAAAAGGTTACTAGATGATGACGTTTCACACAGTGATGTCACGTCGTATTTCGTATTTTGACAATTCCAATAAATTGTAGTCTTTCTTTATACCATTTATTATGTGTACAAGTAAATCATCTATAGAATATGTCACTTTCCAAACTTTAAACCGAATTACAAATAAACAATCTAGTAACTTTTTGTCGATGACGTAAATTGCATATAGGTTTGCATAGGCCATACCTGTTTAAATGGGTCCATTTCCCTGGAGTGCGACTTTTGCAAAACAAAACAAAAATTATGCCACCATTTTGTACAAGTTTTGAACAGTTTTGTACAACCTTTAGTGTTTTTTGTACCCTTCCAAATAGTCAGCTATCGCAGATTGAAATTTCGCACTCCAGGAAAATGCTGGAGGGCAAAAGTTAAAAATGTCGTTTTTTTCTATTGTAATAGTAAGGACTCATTTTGTACAGTTTTGTACAACCTTTAAAAAATTTTGTACCCTCCCGGAAATGCGTGAAAATGACCGCCAAAGCTCGCAGTCTCGATATATTTTAGAATGCTCAAAACTTAAAAAACATTTTAAGAAGATAAATGTCCTTGTTTTAAAAAATGACATATCATATATTTGTTTAAATAATATTAAACAAATATTATTCCTTCCAAATTTGTGGTTTCTTGAATTGTTGATAAAATTAACAGATGAAATTTATATGTAATAAATAAATTGAAATTCAAATAACATATATTTATTAGAATTTCAAAAAACAGGTATAAAAATATATTTTTTAAATATGATATATAAAAATATTGCGTAGTGTACTAATTCACAATTTTATAACAGTATATATAAAAAGGCCGTAGCTAAAACGCCGTGAACAAAAACGCCGTCAGTTTCAAAAGTCAAATTAAATTGAACCTATTATTATAAGCATTACTATATAGCAGTAATAGGCATCTACTTACCTGTATTTGTATATAAATCGAAATCAGTGAATTTCATAATTTCAACAAACAGTGAGTTGCGAAAATTTATTCTTAACAGATACCTGCTTACTTTTAAAGTACATATAGCTCATCCAAACCTATATGATGTTCACGTCATCAACAAAAAGTTACTAGATTGTTTATTTGTAATTCGGTTTAAAGTTTGGAAAATGACATATTCTATAGATGATTTACTTGCGCACATATTAGATGGTATAAAGAAAGACTACAATTTATTAGAACTGTCAAAATACGAGGTACAAGGTGACAGCACAGTGTGAAACGTCATCATCTAGTAACCTTATATTGATGACGTGAACATCATATAGGTTTGGATAAGCTATAGTATAAATTCAGATTACTTATTATTATATTTGGCACATGCTAGATATAATATAATAAGTATATGCTACATTTACTGATACATCGTTGGGATAAAATAATGTTAATACTACTTTTTGTCTTTATACAAACTTTCTTAGTGATAAACGTTCTTATGATGAGAGAAAATGAAGAATTGAAAATAACGAGCATAGAAAGAAGTTGTCTGCTTTTATACAACGATTTAAATGATTAAAATATTATTCATAGTGGCATTCAAGTTTCAACTTTTGCCTTTTTAACAATTGACAATAAACAATTTGACAATTTATTGACAACCATATGCTTTTCATAAAGAGCGCGTTCATAAAATTGGCGGCATGTTCAAATGGTATCAAAAATGATGGAAACGTGAAAGATAGATCTATTGTGCTCATCTTCGAAACGACGCACAGTGGTCGGAAAGCGATATTTAGGAGGACAAAATTTTCAAAAGGCATATACTTATTTTAAATGATATATTATTCATTTTATACATCAATAAACATATACAGCGTGTCCACTAATAACTGATTAGATACGTGTAATCGAGAAAAAAATTTCGAATTGAATTCTGATATTTTGGATTTAGCTCCCGCTTGTCCTTCAACAGTATTAAAGTGAAAATTAGTTTAATCATACATATACAGGGCGTTTCAAGGGCAAAATTTTGAAATAAAATAAGAGAAAACTGGCTTTATTTGACAAGATACGAAAACAATTTATTAAAAATAAGTTGTTTTGAATTAAGAGATAAGTTCAAATTCAAATTTTTAGAAGTATTACCTCATTTTGATATGTTATTAAAAAATTTTTTTTTTAATTCTTTTATTTACATACTTAATTAAGATTTCTTATCTTTAAATCTTATCTTCTTATCTTTTTAAATAAATTTTTATACAATTTTGCCGTTCATAATCAATAAGTAAATAACATTACATGAAAAAAAAAGTATTTTAACATACGTACTTATGCAGTATGTATTTTAATCAATAGATAATGTTTAAAAATAATAACCCAAGTAAAATAATTAGCATCTATAGGGCTTTAATTTTTATAATTAAATATAATACCTATATTTATTATATAATAAAAACTGATGTTTTCAACAATGTAAATTGTATTGCACGTATTCAATTATTTTTAAATATATTACATACGGGAAAAAATTTAATGATACGTCAATAATATACGTTTGTATTTATAAAAATTTCGTTATTTGTAGACAATTAACAAATTTTATCAATAATTTAATTTTATTATTTACGTCTTTTATTATTATTATATTGTTATTAACTAAAGAATTAGAATTAAATATGAACGACCTTGGAAAATAGGACAATTATATTTGACGTAAAATTTGATTTTAAATTTACTATAGTATCCGCTACAAGTTCCATTGTGCAATAAACACATGTAAAAATATATGCGTGCATATATTTATGATGTCTATTATCGGCTTGGGAACTTTTTTATAAAATTAAATTTTTAAATTTATAAATAATAAACTTAGGTACGGGATTTTTTCTGTATTTCGTATACAATCGCACTGAGCAGCTCGTTAAACTTTTCTATAGAAATTCTTAGATGACTTTGAAACGCATCTCTATCTTCTACTACCAATTTTTTTAACAGAGTCCCAGATGCACCCAAACAATTCCTTCTGCTAATCCACTTCTTTACCCATATCCAGCTCGTACTACCTCCTTTGATGCCATTTTAACAACTATTGACCTATTTTAATTAAATGGAAAACGTATCGAATTTTATTGTCTTTCAAGTAGATAAAAAGGCAAAAATGTTTATATTTTACTTGAAACTTGAACGTATCTTGAAAGAATTGTTCAAGTCAAGTAAATAATCAGATTCGTCAGCATTAGATTCGTGATGATTGTAACTAGGCCAGGAAAAAAAATGAACACAATTAATACGGATAACAACTTTGGCATTTTTTCTGAACATCCGGTATTATTTTGTTAAGTTTATAATAAATCATTCGATGCAGCATACTTCATAAAATACTTACCTGCAAATTTTAAATCTGCACATGCGTAAATGTCTCGGAAACGTAATTATTTGTAATAGATTGCAGCTGTCAAATTTTTTTACAAAACACGAAATAATTGCAAAAGGGCTAATTTTGGAGGCGATATCTATTGGAACAAAAAGTCGTACAATTCGTCTCGGAAATACAAATCAATAATAAAAATTAGGGTGTTCCATTTAAATTAAGGAAGTCGATAACGATTTCCGGTGTAACCGGAAGAAGTGGAAATCTAAAATTATTTTAAATGAAAAGGGCGTAACCAGCTACCGTTACTTCCAAAATTTCAAATAGCAACTCTTATTACTTTCCTATATTCTTCTAACCAAAACTCGTCGTGGCATACTGTATACTGTTCGCTTACCACTAAATACAGTAAAATTTCCACAAAACGAACATCCTTTTTTTACATTGTTACTTTCCGTTAACTTTTAATTTCAAAATAGGGTAGCGCCCCGACCCATACGAACGTGTAAAAAAGCCAAGTTTCGGGCAAGTTGATCAAATTGAAATTGGTTTTATACCTTAAAAAAAATAATTCGGCGATTTTTGTTTTGGTCCAACACTGGATCGAAGAGTGGTCCATTGCATCATATATAGAATCTAAAATTTATAAAAAAATGATAACGTCGCGTACCATAGAAAATGTCTAAATGTGTAGTCGATTCGATACAATGTTTCGGTCACTCTTCAATTACCCCGATCGAGGTGTGCTACCCACTCCTCTAAAATCTACATAAACTTCCTCGAAGCACTAAATCCGGTTCCCCGTTTAATTTTAGGAACCTTCCTTAAAACCAAAGTTGCATAACGGCATCTTTAAAATTTTAATATTTAGGTTGTACCGTTAGATTAATATCAAATTGATTTACGACTTCGATTAGCGACGGAAGCAGCGTAATTAATTTTGTTTTAAATTTATATTTATTGACAAGCAAGTAGTCGTTAAAATTTAAAAAAAAAAACAAAAAAAATGGGCGCTCATTTCCTTATCTAAAGGTACGCGTCCACTTGCGAGAAATACTCTCAAGAGCTGCTCTCGAGAGTATTTCTCGCAAGTGGAAACACATCTGAGAGCAACTGTCGGATAGCACTGCTAACTTTCGGACAGCGAATGTGTCGAGAGTTACTCTCAAATGAATACGCAATTATATTACATTTCCGATAGTTACTCGCAAAATACGATTCGCGAGAGTACTCTCAGTAGTTGAAAGCAAAGATTAAAGAGTAAAGAGCAAGCGAATTACTTACTAATGGTGTATTATGGATTACCTCGTAATATGGGATACACATTGTAGTAAATTGCGTAACAAATAGCTAGTTGTCCACTTAAAATATATACTCTCGAGAGCTGCTCTCGAGAGTATATTTCTCGCATGTGGAAACACATCTGTCAGTAACTGTCGGATAGCGATATCAAACTGGCGGATAAAAAGTGTTGAGAGTTGTACTAAAAATATACATGCGATTATTTACACTCCTGATAGCTACTCGCTAAATACGAACCAAGTTCGAATTGCGAGAGTTGCTCTCAGTACTTACCAATATGTCAAGCAAGAAGGAGTGGACTAAAGAGGACATAATAGAACTAATTATGATGTACGAAGGGTATCTAAATGCAGCCTGTTCCGTAACAGGACATTAAAATTTAATATTTTTCAAGAAATGGGCCAAAAATTTAAATGCACTTCAGAAGAAGTGCAACGTAAATTGCATAATTTGCGTAATCAGGTAAGCACGATACAGAAGCAATAAAATAACGCTAATTTCAAATGGATTGGTATATTAACGATACACTTGTAGGTGTCACAAGAATTAAAAAAAGCGGAAATGGTACCAGCGACAATTACGAGAGTAATTGGCCGTATTTTAAAGCTTTAAATTTTTTAATAAAAGTGGTGACGGCGAATCAATCGAAATCGTTCTCAATACCATCGACAATTACTAGTGAGGTAAGTAAACCACTTTATATATTATAATATAGGTACATACAGTACAAAATTAAAAAACGAAACGAGCCTTGAGATTAAAATGTACTTCTTTTTAGTTGCTTGAAATAGGCTGACTATTTCTTGTTTAACTACTTGCTGTTATCTTATTACCGAACCGATGACTTAATTTATGTATAAATACCCGCTTATCAAGGATGTTTAAAAAACTAAATACCTAGAACTGAATATTTCTTTATAGTACGGTATTTTCACAAATATTGCAGTGATAAGTTTATTGAAGTAAAATCCCATTAAAACAACAAATACCTACAAATTAAAAACCATTAATTTTCATTTTAAATGCGGCACCTAAGTACATTCAATTTGTGGAAAAAACTTATGCAAAAAATACATTGTTTATTATTATTTTACATTTCACGGCTTCACGATAACTAAACGCCGTTTTCTGTCATTCACAATATCGCAAAATGAGATGGCATTTTAATTATACTTAAAAAAACAACAAAATTGCAACGCTATGATTGTCTATTATTAACAAGACATGCTGAAATTAAAGATGCTAAAAAAATAATATAACGAGCAAATATTGAGAATTATTAAATATCCAGTTATTAAAACGTGAATTTATAAACATTAATATCTAACTGTTTATAAACTTACTTATCAGTTATCAGTTTCAGAAATGCCAAACGGCATTTCTAGAAACTGCATTCGTAATCTCTACCTACGAAAGTCATATTTACACTGCTTAACTTGATTCATTTCGATTTTAATTCTCCGATTGTGAGTGTACCCACCAACGCAACGTGGTATTAACCTGTGTATATGATTCGTCGACATAATATCTGCATTAAATTTACACCCTTATTTAGCACATGAGTGTTGGGTAATAAAACCAGAACACCAGGGGGCTTAGGGGACTGCACTAACCTGGGATAAAATTAACGCAACACGCTTTTGATATGTACAAAACTTTATTATTTACTTACTTTTAATTTACTACTACTAACTTAAAAAAATTCATTTACTATAACTGATGTATACAACCATGGAATAGTATATTGTATAACTAGTGCTAAAACGTGAAATATCCTTTCAGCACGTGATGTACACTATGTTTTTCCGACGACCACAAGTATTTTTATTTCAAAATTTTGATTTTTGACGTTTATGTAAGTACCTTTGACATTTCAATAAAATGTCCAATTTGACAATTAGAAATAAAACAGTTTGTGCGTAAAGTCAGGCTAGTCAGCATGACAGGTTAGAAGGCTTTTGATTGACTAAGTAGCGGTATGCAATGATTGAACACGAGTTACAACGTTTTCGATTGGCTAACAAGTTTTTTTACGCACGGTCAGCCTATTTGTTTGTAATTGTCAACTTTCCGTAACATTTGTTGATGTCTATCGGGACCAAAGTCACATTTTTCAGCTCTCTCTCTCTCTCTCTCTCTCTATATATATATATATATATACAGGGTGTTTGGTTCACCGACGTATATCCGAAAGGAGGTGATAGGTGAGTCGGTTTGGAACTTATTTAACCAAAAATACCTTTATACAAAGTGTCACGGTTTCTGAGATAAAGCCAACTTTGTGATTTTATTAAATTACTGCAGTTTTAGTATGATTAATTTTAATTAGACACAACTGCAAACTTTTAATTTCTTGTAACTTTTATTTTAGTAGTCTTTGATATCTGTTCTATCAAATAAAATCACTTGATACACTCTACATGTGATAAAACAAAATATTTAATAAAATCACAAAGTTGGCTTTATCTCAGAAACCGTGACACTTTGTATAAAGGTATTTTTGGTTAAATAAGTTCCAAACCGACTCACCTACCACCTCCTTTCGGATACACGTCGGTGAACCAAACACCCTGTATATATAGATGCGGATTTATACACTTTTCATAGTGGTCGTCGGAAAATACATTGTATGTTGATTCCACTAGGTGCTTAGCTGTAGGAATATTGCCATGACACTTCACCGGAGGGAGTCATAAAATATTCTTTAAATTCATCTCTAACGTGCTTTTGTGACGTTGTATAGTTATGTACATGTCCATGATGTAACGCGAAATATGAATTTTCAACTACTGTTTCTTCTCTCCAAGTTCCCGGTGTTATTTCATGAGTTTTTGGATCTTCCATATCGACTAATCCCAGATGTAAATAATTTGCACGTAAAACATCCGTGGATAATAAAAAATTATGAAGTGCACATATTGCAAGAACAATATTTGTCACTTTAGTATGATTGAGACAGATAGGTTTCTCTAGAATGCGAAATTTGTGTGCAACAATACCAAACACATTTTCTACAATACGTCGCGCTCTGGACAATCTATAATTGAAAATGCGGTTTGGTATTGGTTGATCACGAAATGGATATGGTTTTAACATATACATTTTCATCGCAAACGCATCATCAGCAACAAATACATATGGAACAGCCATGTCCCTATTAGGCAAGGGTGCGGGATTTGGTAAATGTAATGTGTTTCGTTCCAATTCCGTGCTTAAAGAACAATTTTGAAACACTCCACCATCGGACACCCTTCCGTTACATCCGACGTCAATATATGTAAAGTTATATTCTGAGTCAACGACGGCTAATAACACAATGCTGTAGGACCCTTATAATTATAATAGTGACTTCCACTGTTCTCGGGAGCTTGTATTACTATGTGCTTGCCATCAAGCGCACCCAAACAATATGGAAAATTCCATCTTTGATTAAAACCATCAGCAAGATTTAACCACTGTTCGGTGGTATTTGGAAACTGAAACAAAAGACAAGAGAAGTTAATAAATAATAAGTACCTATAGTTATTGGTAAATAGTTGCCAGGAAAAGTTTAAGTTCAAATTTCAATTTTATATTAGTCACTTTGAATCTTTCGAGTAATAAACTATTATAGAAAGAATTCATTACGCTGTGCTACGCTAAAATTGTACTTTATGTACTCTAGGGTGATGTGGAATTCGAACAACCGTCTGCTAATACGATGCCGACGTGTCGAGAATCTTCCGAACAAGAGATGCAGAGTCCAACACCACAGGCCATTAGAAAACGTAAGAAGAATACTGTCGAGGAGGACGATAAAGTTTTTAAACGAGCACTGAAAGTACTACGACAACCGCCGGATGCCGATGATCTTTTCGGGCAGTATGTGGCAATGGAACTCAAAAATTTACGGAGCGAGTTCAACAAACGACGATTAAAAACTGAAATTCGCAAGGCCGTCACACGTATTGTTGAAGACGATGATAATTTATATACTGCTTTTTCATCTACTTCAACGTCTCACGGCGGGTATTCCGAATCCAGTGAAACATCTCCTGGTAATACACAGCTGTCACAAATTGAAACAGGCCAACCGCAGTTTTTGTTGGATAACTCTGACAATGAGTCACTTGGACACTTACTACGGTAGATCCCGATTTTCAGCGATTATTTCACTCATTTACTAATGACCATTCATATATCGTGACATTTTAAATATCAACTAATGACAGCATTATTACACTGAATATTTTTTTAGTTTTTTTATTGCGATAAAACTGTACTTAACTTTTAAATACGCATTATTTACTTAATTTGCTCTCAAAATAGTTTCGAATTTTAAACAAACATATTTAATAAATATTATTTGTATATGGCCTATCCAAGCGTATAAGCGATTCAAATCGTCAATAAAAGGTTACTATTTTTACAGTTCTAATAAATTGTAGTCTTTCTTTATACTATCTAATATGTGTACAAGTAAATCATTATTTAACACCACTGAATATGTCACTTTTCAAACTTTAAATTGAATTACAAATAGTTGTAACTTTTATCGTGTAAACTGCAGTAACTAATTTTTTGTAAAATTTTGTTTAATGGAATCGTCGATAATCCACTTCGCCGATAATCGAGTCGCTGAAAATCAGGAATTTACTGTACTTTGTAACGTTACGTTACAATATTTTTGTATTTTTTATGAATAAATTTTTGATAACAGATGCACCCAAAATATTATTTTTTTATGAATAATAATAGGTACATTACAAATATACAGGGTGCGGCAAAAAGATAGGCAGGATTTCAAATAGTGGTTGCTCGGTTTGTAAAACCGGCAACACTGTGCACGCGGTCGCGTTAGGTAGACAAAAGTATGCAGTTTTCAGTTATCGACATGGCTTGGAGCGGAGTGCATCGTGCGTTCGTTGTCGAGGAGTTTATTAGAAATGAGGAATCTGTAATAGCGACGCAGCGTGCCTCCCGTAATCAGTTTGATGTTGGTCGGCATGGCGCGGTTCCGGATGGAAGAACAATTCGTCGGTGGGTTTTACACTTCAGGGAAACAGGTTCCGCGCTTAAACGAAAATCTACTGGCCGACCAAGGACAGTAAGAACACCGGAAAATGTGAATGCAGTAAGAGTTTCCGTACAACAGTCTCCAAGGCGTTCAGCTCGTAAGCATGCAGCTGCTTTGGGAATTTCCGATAGAAGTGTTCGACGAATTTTACACAAGTCACTCCAAATGCATCCGTACAAAATGATGGTAGTGCAGGAATTAAGTGAAAGAGATTTTGAAACCCGTACAAATTCATGCCGAGATATTCTTCAAAACATTCCCCGAGGCGCTGTATTCATGTCTAGCGATGAAGCTCACTTTCACCTATCGGGTACCGTAAATAAGCAAAATTTTCGTTATTGGTCGGCAAATAATCCACAGGAACTTCATGAGCGACCACTTCACAGTCCAAAGGTTACCGTCTGGTGTGCAATATCTGAGTTGGGCGTGTGGGGTCCTTACTTTTTCGAAGAAGATGGAATAACGGTAACAGTCAACGGAGACCGATATTTAGATATGCTTAACAATTTCCTACGTCCAAAACTTAACGAGTTGAACGATAATCAACGAGAAAACCTTTGGTTCCAGCAGGATGGTGCTACATCGCACACCTCACGTCGTTCACTTAATCTTCTTCAAGAAATGTTCCCAAACAAAGTGGTGTCTTTACGAGGCGATGTCGGCTGGCGGCCGCGTTCGCCTGATTTGTCGCCTTGCGACTTTTTTCTTTGGGGTTACCTCAAATCGAGAGTTTTACACATCGTCCGCGGACTTTGGAAGAATTAAAGGCAGCCATAAGACATTGCCGCAATTCCCCAAGAAATAATCCATCGGGTAATGACGCGCTTCTGTGAAAACCTACAAGAGTGCATCGACAATAATGGCCGTCATTTAAAAGATATCATTTTTAAAAAATAACGTTCCTAAATGGCATGAAATGTAGATTTCAATAGTAATAAAAAAAAAGTATTGCTTTATGTGGTTTGGTTTTTATTGACATCCCAAATAGTACCTATCATTTTGCCGCACCCTGTATTTACCTTTATATATCTGTCTTTAAGGACATTGTAAATAGCAGGTGCCGCTTCTGCTACTATTCTGCTGATTGTGCAAACGGGTATCCGAAATAAATATTGAAGGCTAGGGTATCCATTACATACCTGATGCGAAAAAACGTAATGTCACCATTATACGCTCGTAGACAGAAATAGCTTGTCGCATTTTCGTATTTTGTTTTACAATTTGTGGTCCAACCAATTCTATTATATATTGTACCTGCACTGCAGTTATACGAACAAAGTTGCGAAATTGTTGAGCATCTTCAATTTGAAGTTCTTTTATAAGTGAAGAACATGCACCAAATTCGTATCTACGTCGAATCCACAGTTTAATCCAGCATTTTCGTTTAATTTTTCGTTCTTTTTATCTTTTTGATAGCACTTTATAACAAACAATAAGTGCTGCTAGTTTTTGCACGTCCATCGTCACCAATTAATTCAATGATACAACGTAAGCGAACAACAGAACTAAACATCGACTTTCGCAGCACTCTCGAGAGTTGACGTTTGCGCTAGTGACGCGGTCCTGAGAGTGCTGCCTGATAGTTGATTTTCTGCTAGTTGATAGCTACTTCTGAGAGTAACACTTCTCGAAAATAATCTCAAATGGAAATAGCGCTGAGAGTAGCTATCGCAAGTAGCTCGCGCAATCTGCTCTCAAATGGACGCGCACCTTAAGGAATTCGAGCTCGGAATTCGTTACGAAGGGAGCGGAAATTATTCGAAACGGCGGGCTTTCTGACAAAATAGAAAAATGGCCTTTTCGAATCGATCGTTGGTACGACGATTTTCGGGAAACGTTTACGGGCAAATTACGTAACGCTTATTAATTGTCGTAAATTATCAGGTCGATATTTATTTGGCAATCCGTAAATTTTGATTAGTAAAAGTTAACAAAAAAAGGGAAAATTTTTTTAAAAAAACTTTATTTTTTGGGAAAAACATAAAGGTTAAATTAATTAAAATTTATTTTTAAATTTAAAAAAGTTTTTTAAAAAATTTTAAAAAGTAAAAATTTTTTATAAACTAAAATTTCCTTTTTTGGGAAAATTTTTGGGAAATTTTCAAAGGTTTCAAAATTTTTGGCCAAAAATTTTAAAACCCAAAATTTTTTTCCCGAAAATTTTTGGTTTTTGGAATTTTGGAAAATTTATCTTCCCTTTGAAAAATTTAATTTTTTTGGGAAAATTTTTGAAAAATATATTTTTAAAAAATTTTTAATAACCATTTTTAAAAAATTTGTTTAAAAAAAAACCCTTTCCAGAAAAAACCCAAAATTTAAAAAACACTTTTTTTGTTGGTTTTTTTAAAGGTTTTAAAAAAGGTTTTTTTTTCCCCAAAAATTTAAAACCCAAAAAAAAAATTTTGTTTGTTTTTGTTTTCCCAAATTTTTATTCCTTTACTTTTTTAAAAATTTCAATTGGAAAATTTTTTTTTTTTTACCCCAAAAAATTTTTTAAAGTCCCCTTTTTTTTCTTTAGAAAAAAATGAAAAATAATTTTCAATTAGGGGAAAGAAACGAATTTAAGAAAAATTTTTTTAAAAAAAATTTTTTCCAACGTTTTGTTTGGTTTTAAAAATTTTTTTTTGATTTCCAAACCCTTTATTTTAATTTTCCCAAATTTAATTTTTTAAATACTTTCAACCTAAATTTTAAATGAAAATTTTTAAAATTAAAAATTTTTCCCAAAATTTCCGTGGTTTAAAAATAAAAATTTAAATTTTTAAAAAATTAATTTTGGGGTTGTTAAAATTATGTTTAAGAAAAACATAAAAGGGAAAAACCCAAAACCCAAAATTGAATTTTTTTAAAATTTTTTAATTAAAAAATTTAAATTTTTTATTTTTTTTTTTGTTAAAATTTAAAAAATTTTTTTTTTAAAAATTTATTAATTTTAAAAAAAATATTGGAATATATTTGTTTTAAAAATTTCAAAATCTTTAAATTTTTAATTAATCCATTTTTTGTTTAAAAATTTTGTAAATTATGCAGAAAATTTTGGGTTTCCCCAAAAAATATTTTTTAGAAAATTTTTTTTTGTTTTCCATTAAAATTTTAAATTTTGGTTTATTTTTATTTTTTTTAAAAAATAAAAAAAAAAAAAAAGCGGTTTAAATTAATTTTAAAAAATTTAAACCCCAAAATTTAAAAATTTAAAAAAACAAATGCTTTGAAAAAATTTAAATTTTTTTTTAAATATTTTTTAAATTTTCCTTTAAAAAATTTTTACATAGATTTAAAATTTTATTTTTAAAAAACACTTTTAAAAATTTTTCCTTTTAATTTTTTAAAAAAAAATTTTAAAATAAAATGGGAAAAACCCCAAAAACCCAAAAAAAGGTTTTAAAAAAAAAAGGGTTTCCAAAAAAAAATTTTATTTTTAATTACAAAATATTTATTAATTTTAATTTAAATTTAAGGGAAAAACCCTTAAAAATTTAATTTTTTCAAATTAAATTTCCTTTCAACAATTTTTCTTTTTTATTTTAAAAAAGAATTTGGAAAACGATTTTAAAATTCAATTTAAAATTAAAAATTAATTAAAAAATAAATTGAAACCCCTTTTTCCCCAAATTTTCCCGTTTTTGTTTTAACCTAAAATTTGACTTCCCATTTAAAAAAAAAAAAATTTTTTTTTTAAAAAGGGGCCCCAAGTGGGGAAACCGGGTTTTAAAATTAACTTTTATTAACCCCAATTAAAATTCCCCTTTCGTTTGCCGGGGGTGTTTGGGGGAAAATCTTTTTTTTAAATAAAATTTTTCCCCGGTTTTTCAAAACAATAAAATTAAACCCGGGGTTGTTGGGCCTTTCTTTTGTTAAGGGGCCCCTTTTGGGGTTTTTTTAAGGGTAGGAAAAAAAATTTTTATTTAAAAACCTTATTTTCGAGGGGGAATTTTTTTAAAAAAGGCCCCGGGAAACTTTTGGGCCCCTTTCTTAATTTTTAACGGGTTCGAATTTTTTTGGGGGTTAAATTTTGGCCAAATAAAGGTCTTCCCCAAAAAGGAAGGCCATGAGTTTTAAAATTGAACTGGGGAAATTTAATAAATTTTTTTTTCGTTAAACCCGACTTTTTGAATTTTTTAAAAAATTGGCGGGAAACCCAAAAGGGTAAACCCGGGTCACCCCTTTCCAACCTTAAGGGGGATTTTAAAAAATTTTAAAATAATTTTAAAAAGCTTGATTGGGTTTAAATTTATTTGAAATTATTTAAATTTTCCCGTACGGGAACCTTTAAAAAACCCCATTGTGGGATTTGGAAAACGTTTGGGTTGAAAGAAAAAATGAAATACTTTTGAAAATTAAAAAAGGGGCCCCAAATTTTTAAAAAAATTTAGGGTTTTTTTAAAAAATTTAAAAAATTTCCCCAAGGGCCCTTTCGGGCCTTTTCAAATTTGGGGAAAAATAGCGGTAGTTTAAAAAATTTCAAGGAAATTAAAAACCCCAAGACCTAAAACCCGGAATTTTGGGAAAACCCCGTAAAAATTTTAATTTAAAAAATAAAAACGTTTTCCCAATATAAAAAAAAAAGGGATTTTTAAAGAATAAAAGCAAAAATTAAGGGGAAGACCCAAAATTAAATAAAACAACAAAATTTTAAATTTTAAAAACCCCAAAAAATTTTGGGAAAAAAGTTTTCCCCAAAAAAAATTTTAAAAAGCCAAAAGGGAAAAATTCCAAAATTAAAAGAAAAAGTTTCCCCCTTTTTATTAAGTTTTGAAAAAGTTTTTAAAGGAAAAAATACGTTTTTTTAAATTTCAACAAAAGGCCCCAAAAGGTGTTAATAAAATTTAAAACAAAAAATTTTTTCCTTTTAAAAGTTTCCTTTTTAATTTTAAAAAAAAAAAAAGAGAAAAAAAAATTTTAAAAATTTTTAAACCAATTTTTTTTAAAAGGCGGCCCATGGGTTTTAAAAAAAGTTTTTTTTAAATTTTTCCAAATTTTAAAACCCCTTTTTAAAAACTTAATTTTATTCCAAAAATTTTTAAAAACCTTGGGCCCCAAAACCATTTTCTTTTTTAAAAATTTTTAGGGAATTTTTGAATTTTAAACCAAAAAATTTTTTTAAAAAAATTTTGGAAATTTTCCCGGGCCCAAATTTTCGTTATTTTTTTAATAATTTTATAAAACATTTTTTCCCTTACAGACTTTTATTTAACCCTTTTTTAATTTTAAAATTTTCAATAAAAAACAAAAAAGGCCTTCTTTTAAATTTTAACCTCTGGTTTTTAAAAACTGGCCCTTTTTTTTAAATTTTTTAAAAAAAAAAAATAATTTATTTTTAATTTTAAAAATTTTCCCAAACAAACCCATGAAAACCTTTGAGGCCCTTTTTAAAATGAAAATTTTTTTTGGGTTAAAAAAGGTTTTAAATTTTTTTTTTAAAAAAAAAAAAATTTAAAATTTTTTCCCTAATAAAAAAGATTGGTTTGGGGAAACTTTCCCTTTATTTAAAAAATTGGGGAAAAAACCTTTAAAACCATTTTAAAAAAATAAAAAAATTTGCCGTGCAATAAAAAAATTTAAAAAAAAAAGGGACCGGGAAGGGGAACTTTAAAGGGAAATTGTATTAAAATATTTTTGACTTAAATAAGCCAAATTTTTAATAAAAATTTTAAAAAAGGCTTTTTAAAAAACCTTTTTAAACTTTAACAAACCCAAAAATTTTTGCCAAACTTTAAAAAACTTTTTTTCCCAAACAAAAATTTGAAATTTAAAAAAAATTTTGGGTGTTTGGGAAAATTTTTTTAAAAGAAGAAAGGGAAAACGTTTAAAATTTATTTTTTCCCTTTTAAACAAAATTTTTGAACAAAATTTTTATTTAAAACAAATTTAATTTAAATTTATTTGTTAAAAGTCAAATTGGGGGTTTTTAAAAAAAAAAAAAAAAACCCTTTTTTTTTTAAAAAAATTTTTAAAATTTTAAAAGGTTTTACCCAAATTTTATTTTATTTAAAGAAACAATCAATTTTTTAAATTTTTTTTCCTTTTTTAAACAAAAAAAATTTTTATTTGGGGTTTTGGGGGCCCAAATTAAACGCTTTTTTTATTTTTTAAAAATAAAATAAAAATTTTTGGAAAATTTTGGGTTGGGTTTTTTCAAATTTTTAAGAAATTTTAAAAGGGAAAAAAAAAAATTTTTTTAAAAAAATTTAATAAAAGAATTTTATTTTAAAATTTGTTTTTTAAAAAAAATTTAAAAAACAAAAATTAACTTTTTAAAAAAATTAAATTTATTTAAATTTAAATTTCAAAGGGAAAATAAAAGGGGTTTAAAAAAATTTAAAATTTAAAATTTGTTAAAAATTTGAAAAAATTTTTTTTTGGAAAATTTTGAACGCGAAAAATAAAGGAAAAATTTCCCTCTAAAAATTTTTAAATTTAGGATCCAAAAGCCCAAAAAAAATTGGGAAAAAAAAAAGGGGGTTTTACCTTGTTTGGCGAAAACTTTGGGTTTTAAAAAACCAAAAATCTCCAAAAGACTTAAAAGATTTTGTTTCAAAAATTTTGAAGAAATGCGGGAAGTGAAACCCCCTGAACAAGAACCCCAATTGGGGAAAAAAGGAAAAATTTGGAAAATTTTTTTAAAAAAAAACAAAAACATTGGGAACCCCTTAAACGAAACAAACAATGGGAAAAATGAATTCCAAAATTTCCCAAAAACCCGAAATTTGGTTATTTAAAAAGGAAATTAAAAAGGCCCCAAGGGGGATAAAAACCCCCCAAAATTTAAGAATAAAAGGAAAAACGAAAGTTTATCAATCAAAAACCCAAACCTTCCCCAAAAGCCCAAAGTTAAAATCAAAAAAAGGGCCCGGGTTGAATTCCCAAAGGGGCGAAAATTTTTTCCAACCAAAAAGAAGGTTTGGGCAAAAAAATTTTTTAAAAAAATTTGGAAAACCTTTTTAAAAAAAACCCTTTTGGAAAAAAAAAACCCGGGTTCAAAAACCCAAAAAGAATTTTCCTTTAAAATTTAAATTGAAATTTCAAAAAAAGAAAATTCCAAAATTTAAGAACCTTTTAAAATCTTTCCCAGTTTTCCAAAAGCTAAAAAAACCTTAAAAAATTTTTTCACCAAATTTTGGGGAGGGGTTTTTGGAATTTGGGGGTTTAAAGAAAGGTTTGGGGAAACCCAAAAAATTTTTTGGGGGCAAATTTCCAAAAATAAGTTTCAAAAATTCCAAAGCCTTTAAATTTATCCTTAAATAATTTAAAAACCCAAAAACAATTTAAAAATTTATGGGTTTTCCCAAAAAAATTCCCTAGAAACCACCCAGAAATTTGTTTTAAAAAAAAGGGGCCCAAAAAGGGGTTTTAAAAAACAGGGTAAAATTTTTTCCTTTAAAAGAAAAATTTACCAAAGCTGGGACAAAAAAATTTTCATTAAAATTCAACCAAATTCGGAAAAAGAAAATCCCCAAATTCCAAGAAAAAATCGGGGCCCCCAAACACCGGACCCAAAAAAAAAAGGCAAAATAAAATTTAAAATTTTACAAAAACCCATTAAAAAATAAATTGTTTTATTAAAACCCTTTACAAATTTTGGGAAAAAAAAAATTTTTTTAAATAAAAAATAAAAATTTTGCCGGGGAAATTGCCTTATTAAAATAAAATTTCAAATTTTTGAAACCCCAAAAATTAACCCAAAGTTTGGTTTAATTTAAAACCCGAAAAATTGGGAAAAAAAAAAAAAAAACAAATTTTTCAAATTTTTAAAAAAAAAGGGCCCAAAAATTGAAAAATTTTTTCCCCTTTTCTTTTTTCAAATTTTTTTCTTTGAAATTTATAAATTTTAAAAATTTTTATTTTAAAAAAAAAATTTTTAAATAAAAAATTTTTTGGGTTTAAAAATTTAAAAATTACCCTTTTTTTTAAACCCAAATTTAACCAGGGGGAAATAAAAAAGATTTTTAAAGATTTTAAATTTATTTTACCCTTTAATTGTTTTTTTTTAAAAAAATAACCATCTAAAAATTTAAAAATTCGGTTTTTTTTGGAACCCAAATAAATTAAAAATTTAAAATTAAACCCCAAAAAAATTTCCCTATCCAAAAATTTTGGTTTTAAAAAATTTAAAAGGGGGGCCCCCAAAAATTTGGTTTTTTTTGGGGGATTTAGGGTACTTAAATTTCCCCGTTTAAAAGGTTTTGGGGACTTTTTGGGGGTTTGGGCCGAAAAGGTTTTTCAATTTATTTTTTTTTAATTGTGGTTCCCTGAAAATTTTGGGAAAAAACCCGTGCTAAAAAAAATTTTGTTGGGCCCTTGTTTAAAAAAAAACCCGGGAAAAGGACCCTTTTTGGGAAAAATATAAATTATCCCAGAAAAATCCAAATTAATTTTTCCGTTTTTTAAATTTTTTGAAATTTATAAAAGGGCCCCCAATAGGTTGGAAATCCTTAAAGGGGAACGGGCTCCGCAGGTAATGAAAACCAGGGGAAGGGGTTAATTTGCAAAGGGCAATTAAAAACCTCCGGGCCCAAATTGTTGGGGGAAGGGAAAAGATTTGGGAAAATTTGTAAAATTATTTGGGGAAGCCCGGGAAAATTTTTGGCCGGGGGAAAAACCCAAAAATTTTCCAAAAATTCCCTTTAACCCCAAAAATTTGTAATTTTTTAAAATTTTATTGACCCCAAAACGAAACCCATAATATTGCGGCCTTTTTTCCCAAACCCGGGGACAGTTTTTTAATCCCCATTTACACCTTACCCCGTAAAATTGGGAAAGGGGGATGAGGGGGGGAAAAACCCAAAAATTCGGGGATTAGGGGAACCCCTTAAACGGTTTTTTTTCCGAAACAACCAAAAAAATTTTGGTTTTGGGAAAACCACCCAAATTTTTTAATTAAAAAAGGGGTAATAAAAAAACAAATTTTTTTGAAAATTTAAACAAAAACCCAAAATCAATTTTAAACCGAAATTTACCGAAATTGGAAAAATAAGAAATTAAAAAAGCCCCAAAACCGAAAAAAATTTAAAACCCCAAACCCAAAAACCAAAAAAAGGGGATAACAAAGGGAAAAATTTTTTAAATTTTTTCCAACGTTTTAAACGATCCCTTTTTAAAATTAAAGAAACCGCCCCAAAAGAAAGGCCGCCCGGGGGGAAAAAACGGCCCCCTTTTTTAAAACGAGGGTTTTCCCAAAAAGCTTAAATCAAAATTGCCGTTTCCCAAGGTTTTTTCTTTTTTTTTTTAACATAAAAAATTTTTTTTAAATTTTTTTCGTTTTGTTTTTTAAAACAAATTAATGGCGTAAAGGGCAAAACCTTTTTAAGGATTTTAAAACCGGGTTTAAATTTGGGCCCAAGTAATTTTTTTCCGTTAAAATTTCTTAAAGGAAAAGTTTTTTCAAAAGGGGTTCCCTTGAAAAACCCCTCAAAAAAACGAAAACCTAAATAAATTTTAAAAACTTTAATTTCTTAAAAATTTTATTTATTTCCCCCAAAACATTTACCTTAAAAATTTTTTGATGTTTTCCGATTTGGTTTTTAGGGAATTTCCCAATTTGGTTTCGAAATTTTCCCCTATAAAAAATTAATGGTAGGGCAAAAAAAAAATTAAATTTTTGTTTTTGTTTTCCCTTTTTAAACATAAATAAAAGGTAAAATTTTAAATTAAAAGAAAAATTATATTTGGGTCCCAAAAACCCCAAATTTTTTTTATTTTATTAAAATTGTTTAAATTAATTTTTGGGGGAAAGGGATTAAAAAAATTTATAAAAAAAGGAAACTCGTTAAAAGAAAATTGCAGGAAAAAAGGGGCACCAAAAAAAATTAAAAAAGGGCCCAAAACATTTGGCGGGGGAAAAAAGTTTTGGCTTTAAAAAAATTATTTTAATCCCGGATTTGGATGAAAAAGGAAACCCTTATTTTAAAAAACCCTTTTTAAATTTTAATAAAAGAAAATACTTAAACTAAAAACCCCAAAAAGGTTCCGCCCGCTCGTCCAAAACTTTAAAATATTTTTTCCAAATTTATTTAATACAAAATTTTAAATTTAAACAAATTTAAATTTTAAAAAACAATTTTAAACTTTTAAAAAAAAATAAAATTTAAAAGAAAAAACCAAATTTTAAAAGAAAAATTTTAAATTGAAAAAAAATGAAAAAAAACAAATCCCCATATTTTAAAGGGACGTTTTAAACGGATTTTTTAATTAAAAAGGAATTAACAGGAAAATTTTAAAAAAATTTTTTAAAATAATTTCATTGTTTCCTTGGGCCCAGTCCTTATAAAATGTAAGGTTTTCCATACCCGGCACGATTTGTTAAAGGAAATGGGAACACCGCGATTTTGTGAATGTTAGGAAAGGGCCCAAAGCGTGAATGAGCGGTTCCGGCACGCCGACCCATTAACGTTTTCCTTTGCCACGCCATCGTGTGATCAAAAATTGCCGTTAAATCCAAAAGGTTCTCCTACAAAGTTTTTTTTAAAGTCCCAAATTTGATTTTGTGCCGGGCAAACCTTAATTAAGGCTTCGGTCTTTAAATTAATGACCCGAACGAGGCTAAAATTAAAGGAGCCAACTGCTTAATTTTTTCCGAAAATTTTATGGAAAAGTTTTACATTGAAGGTTCTTTTTCTTTAAGTCCCTTCGGTGTAAACAATTACGTAAAACAAATTCGTGAAAACGGTTTACTTTTTACCAAAACTTTTAATTTTGAAAAATTGCTAAAATTAAATTTGTTTATCGAATTTGTTAATAAAACGTCCTTTTAAACACTTTCAAATCCTTTTAACCAGTACAAGAAATTTGGGTCTAAAACACTTATAATAATAAAGATTTATTAGTTAATAAGTAATTTTACCATTTTAAAATAAAATCCTTCTGTTCCAGTTTTCCGCGGCAATTAACCGGGAAATTTCTCTTATTTCTTGAAAAATTGAGATATTTTTAAAATTAATCCGTCGGTTTCTTATTGAACAAACTCCAAAAAAAACAACAAAAGAAAGGAAGGAAACGTTGGTAAATAATTTTGAATGTTTGGTTGTAATTAGAAAAAAAGTTTTCGTTTTTATTAAAATTACCGACTTATTCCTCCGAGTTTCGGAAATAAAAAAAGTAAAGGGATCCCTTTTAAAAACCATTACAGTTTGTAAACTTTTATACAAAAGGTTCCATCAAAAACTGGAAACCTTTTTAACTTAAGGAAAAAAAATAAAACAAAATTTCTAAAATTCCATCCGTAAGATTACAAGAAGTTTTAAAATAAAAATCAAATTGGAAAAAGAACGTTTAAAAAATTTGATAAAGCAAAAATAAGGGTTATTACAAAAGTTCGCCAAATGAAACAATAGGTAAAGACCAATATTTTGAATTTTGTTTTTAAACGGAGGATTCTTAAAGAAAAATTCCATGGTTGTAATTAGATACCCCAACTTTAGTTTTCCCCACCAAACCATTTTTTACGTTTTCCTTTTGTCCAAGAAATATTAAATTTCAACAAAATATACCAATAAGATTTTTAAGGGAAATTTTGGGATTACCCACCTGTAATTACCCTTGCTAAAGTAAATACAAAACCCCGAACCACTTAAAATAAAACCGCGACAGCTTTAAAATTACCAAATATTAATCGGGGAACCCATTCGGGCCTTTGTTTGTAAGGTGAGCTTTGTAGTTCACGTAAAAAATGTGACCGCACGTGCCCAAATTTTTTTTGTTTGTTTCAAACGTTTTATAATTTTATAAAACTTCTTAAAGTTTAAATTAGAAAAAAGAAATTTTTTTTTAATTTTTAAATTAAATTGACAAAGTAAGTTAATTAACTTACATCGATTAAATAAATTCTTGTTGTTCAGTTTTGCCAATATAGTTTCTCTTACTAACTTCACATTTTTTCAGTTACTTTTTGAAAAAATAAAAAAAAAAAAAAATAAAAAGAAACAATTTTGATTAAATAGACATTTGAAGGTTGGTAAAAGGAGAAAGTAAAAATGTAACGAAAATTAAAATTAAACGACTTTTTTTGGGAAATTTAAAAAATTATTAAAGAATTTTTTTTAAAAAATTACTGTAAAATTTTATAAAGGTCGATACCAAAACCCCTTCAATTGAAACAGCCCCTAAAATTTGGTCCACGGTAAGAATCTTTTTAAAATAAAAATGCTAAACTTAAAAATAATTTTTTAAACGTTAAGGGGTTTTACCCTTTTGAAACATTAAATAAACCAATTTAAAGCTTGTTTTGCGGGCTCTTTCAAAATTAGACTTAGAAAAAGTTTTAACAAATCATTGTTTTCAATAAGGAAGAAATTATTAAACAAAAATTAAATAGTTTTTAAAAAATACGTTTAGGGAAAAAACCATAGATTGATAAAAAGCTATATCAAACAAAGTTAAATTAAAATTAACCATTGTGCAAAAGTAAAATTAATAAATTACATAACTAAAATTTTCCTTGTTTTTTTTCAAAGTTCCTTTTTTAAATGGACCCTCAAATTTTTCGTTTTGCCGATAATTTATGAAACTTATCCAAATAAATGAAAAAAGAATAATTTTTGGATTTTTAATTAAATTCGAAATAGTAGTTATTCATTACCCAAATTGTTTTCAAATTGCGTAAATTTATTTTTTTCAAAATTATGGCCTAATTCCACAAAAGAATTTGAAAATTAAATAAAAATTATAAGATTAATAAAATCCAATAAACAAGTCGGCTCCATAAACAATTAATCTTCAAAAAAGGCAGCTAACTGTATACTTATACACTTTTTTGGGGAAGGAAAAGGTTATTAAGGTATTTTATTTAAAATCTTTCCAATTTGTAGTATTTGATTACCCAAAACATATTTTAAATTTCTGGGCAAAATTTTAATATTATTCTTTAAAAAAAATGTAAATGGAAAATATTTTAAACGTTAAACATTTTTACCCAAAATTTATAAATTGGACTGCCCTTTTGCTGGGCTCTTAATTGAGGAGTTAAAAAAGTGGAAAATAATTTGTTCAAGGATGTTACTATAAAAAATTGTGAATAGGTTGAAATTAATGTTTATCTTATTTGGTCCATAAACACTTTGGTAAATTAAATATTTTTAGAATTGTTAATTTAAATGAAATATTAATAAATAAATTATTTACAAAAGTCCCTAATTTTAAATGGACTTTCAAATATTCTTTCTATTTATAAAGTATTCAAAATTAAAAAAACACCGAAGAAAAAATTTGGGTAACAAAAATAAAATGTTAAATTTTAATTTAATTATAATTTTATTAAACAAAAGGGAATTGTTAAGTTTATAGTTCAATAAAAATTAAAATTTTCTGCCCAACCTACAATCTTTTCAACAAAACTAATTTTTGAATTAATGAAATTTTAATCACCCACTGTTTTGGAAATTGGTAAATTTCTAATTATCCAAATTTTTAAAAAAATGTTTCAAATACATAAATTAGCAAGATATCAAACCTCTAATTTTAAAAAAATTTATTGGAATAGCATTAAAATTTAAAAAATTTTGAGAAAATCATAATGCATTTTGGCAAACTTAAGTGGTTAAGTTAAAATTTGTTGAAAATTTTGATTGGAGGTTTACCTAAAAATATTAAGGACAATTTAGGATTTTTTTCTTATTTTAATACTTAAACAACTTTGGTTTCGGGTAAAATTAATTTTAATTAATCAAAACCGGCTTTAATTTAGGTTCTTTCAATTTTATTTCATTTAATTTTAAAAAAATTCAAAATCAAACACCAGAAAACTTGGGCCTTGTTTTAAAAAAAATTTTTTGCTGTTTTTGTTTTGTTTCATAATTAAAATTTTTGCACTTACGAATCCTACAAAAACAATTTAAACTAAAAACCTTGGAAGCCCCTGTGTTGTAAATTTGTAAGTCTTTAAAACGCGGCCAAAATTGCTAAGGTAAACTCGTATGGCAACCGTAATTTAAAATATCGGTTAGCAAAAAAATTTAAATTGAAATTCTTTCTATCATTGCCATTTTAAGAAACTTGAAGTGTTGTTCCTTGCCGCGGGATTAGCTAAATATTAAAAAAATGATTTTTCCCCAACTTTATCGGTTTCGGGAAAATTATTTTAAGCGTGGGCGAAACCGGCTTGTCTGATTAAGAGTGTGCACCCAATTCCTTCGTCAAACCTGTAGTAGGCGCGCTTTCGCCAAATTCTTGGCCGCCTTTGGCGATCACCTAAAATTTTGCACTTAAACGTTCCAAAAAAGGAATAAACTAAAAAGGCCCTGTGGTTATTTAGGGTTTCCGTTCGCGAAGTAATGGAAACCCCTTGGCGCGCGGTATTAAACGAGGTGTCCGCCCTTGCAAGTTCCTTCTTGGGGAAACCTTGATGTTCTCAGGGAAAGCTAAAAAAAAAATTGACTTTCCCCATTTAGCCCTTTTCGGGAATTTTGAGGAGGCCGGGGTTGTTCAATATTTCGTTTCGTTAAAGGTTGCCCCAATTTTCCGTTCGTCGAAGGCTTAAAAGGCGCGACTTTTCCCCTAAATTGGAACCTGGCCAAACCCCATTAAAACGGGTTCCCAATTTCGTTCCGAAATTTGGAAGGGAAACGTCGGTTATTTTCCAATTTTTTGATTCGATCGAAATCAAACCCTTGGCGGCGATATAAACGAAGGTGGGCAAGCCTCGGGTTGATGCCCAAGACCAAAAGGAATTGCTATGATTTGGGTTTCCATGGACCGTTACAAAATTTTTTTGACGTTTTCTTAAGGTTGCCGGTTCCTTTCGAATCGGGAAAAGTTGGGGGACCCCAAATTGTCGGGTGTCAAAACCCAAAACGACTTCGTGATTGGAAAACTGATTATTCAATTAATTTGTTGTGAAACTCACTTTGAGCGAAAAATGTTATAATCGGTGGGCATAGCCTCGAGTTTTAGAAGAATATTATCTTAGTTTTTCCATTTCGAATTTGGACCTTTAATGAGGGGTTCCATTTGGAACGCATTTGGAAAATATGTCGGTGGGTACAAAAGAATCGGATGAAAACGGACACATTATTAAATTTTAACCTACCTGGCCAAGGTTGTTTTAAAAACCCCTTTATAGCCTTCGAAGTTTTCAGAAATAATATATTTAGTTTTTCCCCGAAGGGATAAAAACGTTCCTTATTTTTACAGAATAAAGCAAAAAAATTTTGGATTAAAAAGTAATTATGAAAGAAAAGGAAACAAAAATTCCTCCTGAAGTACCTAAAACTAATAAACAAACGTTTTATTTCAAAATTTTAAATGGTAACCGAATAATAAATAATTTTAAAAAAATTTAAACAAAATTTTTGTTTTTATAAGTGCGGGAAAAAAAATTTCACTAAACCTTTAAAAACAAAACTGAATTCAAAAATGTAAATTAATAAATTTTATAACAAAATAACAATTTTCCTTTTCAAAGTTCCGGCCAAATTAAATTCTCCCAAACAAAAAAAACAGATAACTTGAAAAATTAAAATGGTAACAAATTTATTTTATATACTATAATACCCTTAACTTAGGGGAATTTTTTAAAAAGTTTTATTTATGTTTTAATTACTTATTTGATTTTTTCAATCCTATTCTTAGTTTGAGTTCTTGCCACAAATGTTCTATTGGATTCAAGTCTGGGGATTGACTCGGCCACTCCAAAACACGAACATTTTTCTTCCTGAAAAATTCTTGGAGTAGCTTCGATCGATGTTTTGGATCATTATCTTGCTGAAAAATCCAATTTCGTGGCAAATTTCGACGAGCATAAGGTAGTATTTGTACTGATACAATGTCTCTATACATATCAGCGTTCATGTTGCCTTCAATTTTGTGAAGTGGACCGACGCCTTTCCATGAAAATGCACCCCAAAGCATAATACCACCTCCACCATGTTTTATTGTTGGTATTTGTTACCTAGAAGAATTTCTAGTACCTTTAGGTCGACGAACATATCTTCTCCCATCATTTCCAAACAAATTAATTTTAGTTTCGTCTGAAAATAGCACTTTTTTCCATTCTTCAGTAGTCCAGTACTGGTGTGCTTTTGCAAATTCCAATCTGGCCTTCTTATTTTTTTTAACTAATTAGTGGTTTTTTAGTTCCAACGCGTCCAAAAGTCCCACTTTATTTAATCTACGTGAAACAGTACTTTGACTAATGTCAGCTAAATTTTCCTCGCGTAATTCACGTGCGATGATCGCAGCATTCTTTTTTACGTCTACGACAGCCTTTCTTTTAATAATTTTATCGACACGATTCGTTGTTTTTCTGGGCCTTCCAGGACAAGGTTTATCTTTTAAATCACCTGTAGTCTTCCACTTATTTATAATATCGTTAACAGTGGATTTTCTTAATGACAAAAGATTGGCTATTACACGTGAAACGTTCCCTTCATTGTGTAATTTAATTACTACTTTGCGTATGTCTAAAGACGTGCGCTTAGGCATCTTAACCGATTAATACTAAAAGTAGAATATGAAAGAAATATAGTTCTCGATGTTTACATACCTTTGTAACCGATAACATAAACGAAACAGAGCGAATTGTAGCTTCTTGGAATTTGGCCGGACACTTATGAAAAGGTGAAAATTGTTATTTTTGTTGTAAATATTTATTAACTGTTACTTGAAAATATTTAGTTACACATTTTGATTCTATAATAAAGATATTTTGTGATGATATATTTGTGTTTCCACTTCACATCCTTTATACATTACTTAATCGCAAAATTTTGTTTGGCCGGAAACTTTTGCATACAACTGTACGTGCGAGAAGACATGTGGTGCGAAGGCAAATATTGTTTCTACGAAATTGTAAATCGTTTCAAAATAAAACTTTATTTTGTGATCTCTCACGTACTTAAAAAAATAACGACATTCAGACAATAAAACAATGGCGGATGTGCGTATGTAAAATAATGCGATGGCCGGGAATCGAACCCGGATCAACTGCTTGGAAGGCAACTATGCTGACCATTACACCACCATCGCACTTTGCTTTCGTATCGATTTAAGCGACCTACACTGCCGAAATTTTGGTACAGTACGACTGCAAACGTTTATAAAAACAGCTTTTCTAAAATTTATTACCGTTTTGTAACTTACAGCATTAACAAATTGAAAATATTTGCACGCGCGTAAGCCGCCATAACGCATACACGCACAAATCGCTTTTTTCCAATTTTCTCGAAAACGACGCATTTTCTCGAAAATTTCAAGGAGAGATGTTTGATCGAGAATTTTATGATTATTGCAAGACATATTTCATATTACAGATCGGATAATGAATAACGGGAATAAACGGGTTTAAATATATTTAATCGGTCGTCATTTTAAAACGGATCGGTCGATTTTTTTCTGTTCAACTAATTCGTCGTTTGTATTTGTAAAAACAATAGATTTGCGAAAATTTCGACCTTCTGTGATCAAAATTGCGATCACAATCGTGCCCACAAGAATGTTTATTATTTATAATATGACCAATACAAAATGAACGACCTATATTTCTCGTGATTTAGGGATGGCGGTTGAAAAAAATCTAAATCGCTTTTATACGCTAAAATTGTGTAAAACTGTCGTTCCATTTTCTAATCAAACAACAATATTTATTTTTATTTAAAAAAGAAAACATAGATAAGAAGCGAACGTTTTAAATAAACTTCAACTATTAGTTTAACCTAATTTAAATTCAAACGATCGTTTAGAGAAACACGTAAAATTGTGAATTTGGGGCGTCGAAATTTTCCACCAGTCGATATTAAAGGCGTCGTGTTTGTGTTCATTTAATTTACAATTAGCTAAGCTATCAATTAAACTGCGGAAAAACTTGACACGAGGTTGTCTTCTATTGTTCAAGGCATTTGTTAAGTTATTTTTAATTTAGGGTACGATTCGAAAAAGTGGATTAATTATTTATATTCACAAATATTCGTTAAAACTAAAACGTATGAAGTATTGATTACAGCATTGTATAGCCCACCAAGACATAACATCAAGGAAGAACACTACCTTAACTTTCTTAAAAAACAAGGTTACAGATTTATTGTGGGAGGTGATCTCAATGCAAAGAATACCCATTGGGGATCTAGGGTAACAACAACGAAAGGTAAAGAACTTATGAAAGCATGTAACCGATTGAACTGCGAAATACTATCGACTGGTAAACCAACATATTGGCCAACAGATCTGAGCAAAACTCCTGACCTAACAGACTTTTTTATCGTCGGGAATATCTCTTTGAACTGCATCCAGGTCGAAGAAGCATGGGATATGAGCTCAGATCACTCTCCCATACCTTAAGTGATGCAGTAATCCAAAAAGAACCTCTACATAGATTAGTTAACAAAAGGACTGATTGGAAAAGTTTCAAAATAAAACTTGAGAACTCTATAAACCTTTCTGTACCAATAAGAACTAAAGAACAGTTAGATGCAGAAGTAGAACTGTTTGTTATGAACATCCAGCAAGCAGCATGGGAAAATACTCCTGAAATTAAACCAAGAGTCAAGGGCAATAATTACCCCAAAGAAATTAGGGAATTGATATCCAAAAAAGGAAATTAAGAAGAAAATGGCACCAAACAAGGGCACCAGTAGATAAAACCGCCCTGAACAACGCTACCCAGCAATTAAAGAGAGAAATACAGCGCATCAAAGATGATTCAATCGCAAGTTGTCTAAGTGAATTAACCAACGACAGTAAAACTGACTACTCTTTGTGGAAAGCCACCAAACGCTTAAAACGACCTACCCATCAAAACCCACCAATCAGAAAAGCAGATGGAAGTTGGGCCCGGAATAATCAACAAAAAGCAACGAGATTTGCAGAACATTTGGAATTGATCTTCCAACCAAATGTAGGAGAAGACCTTCAAGATTGGAATGAACCAAGACAAGAGGATGTCGAGATTTTACCCACCACCCCAAAAGAAGTTTTGGAAGAAATCAAAACGAATATTAACCCAAAGAAAGCACCCGGTTTTGATCAGATCACAGGAGAAATTCTTAAACGGCTTCCAAAGAAAGCAATAGTAAAATTGACTTATCTTATTAACGCTACATTTAGATTAAGATATGTTCCTTCGATGCGGAAAATAGCGGAAGTAATAATTATTCCTAAACCAGGAAAGCCTCCCCAAGAAGTGTCGTCATATAGACCCATTTCATTGTTACCAGTTATTTCGAAACTATTTGAAAAGCTACTTCTTAATAGATTAAAACCGATAATAGAGAAAAAGAACCTAATTCCTTCACACCAGTTTGGGTTCAGAGAAAGCCATTCTACAATAGACCAGGTACACAGAATTACAAATCTCATTGAAAAGTCTTTAGAGGAAAAGAAAGTCTGCTCTACAATATTCCTAGATGTAGCCCAGGCCTTCGACAAAGTCTGGCATGAAGGTCTATTCCATAAGCTGAACAAAACCTTGCCACAGCAACACTCTCAATTGTTAAGATCATACCTTTCAGGAAGATATTTTAGAATAAAGCAGGAAGAGGCCTATTCTAATTTAAGAGAAATTCAGGCTGGGGTGCCGCAAAGTAGCGTACTCGGTCCAGTACTCTACCTGCTATACACTAGAGACATTCCTGATCTTGAACAGAACATCATTGCAACGTTTGCAGATGATACAGCCATTATAGTAATAGGAAAAATCATGAAGAGGCTGCTGTAAAATTGCAATCCTCCATGGATACAGTAAACACCTGGACCAGAACTTGGCGTATCAAGCTTAACGAAAGTAAATCTGTGCATGTAGACTTCACCAATAAATTAAAACAACATATACCCATCAGAATAAACGATGCCCAGATACCACATGCTGACTCGGCAAAATACTTGGGCATGACCCTAAATGCAAGGCTGCGCTGGAAAGCCTATGTGAAAAAGAAAAAAAAAGAGTTTAATCTAAAATATAGAAATATGTATTGGTTACTAGGAAGAAACTCCAAGTTATCCATTCACAATAAATTGCTTCTTTATAAGCAAGTTTTAAAACCAGTGTGGACATACGGCCTACAACTTTGGGGCTGCGCTAGCGAAAGTAATATCCAAATCATTCAACGACTACAAAACAAAGTACTGAGAGACATAGTCGATGCACCTTGGTACTTCCGCAACTGTGACCTACATAAGGACCTTGAAATAGAGACAGTTAATCACACTATTCCCAAAATCGTAAGACGTCATGAACAACGACTTCACCAACACGTGAATGCTGAGGCACTCCAGCTCCTCGACAACACCAACTTGAAAAAAAACTTAAGAGGACAAAACCCTTTGAACTAGTATAGTGAAATGAGTGAAAAGCAGAGTATTTATGCGGTAGTTATACGCAAAAATTAGTGTACTTTAATTATCAGAACCTGAGGTGAACTAGTGAATAGATCCTTAGTTAAGTTTCAACCTGTAGCAATTTAAGTTAGAATCAAATTATTCATTGATCAAAGTTATGATCAGATTGTAATGTTAAATGTGCCCAGAAATGTATTGGGTATAAAATTTAAAAAAAAAAAAAAACAAATATTCGTGTCTATTTTAAATGAATTAAAAATTGATAAGGCTTCACGGCCAACATGATATAGAAACAATGCTATTTTTCCTCTATTTCTCCTTTCTTTACTACGTCACAATATTTAAATCCATTTGTAGGTATATCTGGAGTAACAAATTATTCGACAATTTAACTCTAAATTTCTGAAATAAATAAAAATTTATTGTTACATCAAACTTCTAAGTTGAGCCTTCTGTTTCTGCGACTCGATTTAACCGAAAGTAAAGCACGAAATGCTCACGGAAACTCACAGTAGTTAATTCGACGATTTTATTTTTATTTGTACCTTGTATCTAGTAATATACAAAAATATATACATCTTTTAATTAAAAACTTAAACATATTAGAACACGCTGAATTTCCCTGCGAATCACGATTTCGACAATAAATAGGTACCCATTTAAATCTGAGACTCTCGTAAAATGTCATCCTACTTCTTGAAGAATATGTTGTTGTTGTTGTTGTTGTGATGGTGAGGCCGCACAGCTTGAGGATTGAGGGAGATGCGGAGCACTCGTAAATTTACTTCGTTGGGATTCAGCGATTTCCTAAAGTACTTCTGGAACCTGGTCGATATCATCCATAAATCGCCGTCGTCGGGGTTCCACCGGATGTCGGCGACAAACTGAAGGTTTTGAGGATCGAACGCTATCAATCTGAAACCGTTTAATAAGGTTAGTCCGTTACACTCGATAGTGTCTGGTTTCACCTTTGATTGTTATTGATCGGGTTCCACGTGGCAACCGACGTTTCGGTGAGCGGACTGAAGAACAACGTGTCGTCGCGATTATCGACCGCAAGACCTATGCCTTGAGAAGACTTCGTCCCCACCAAAGACACCGGAAGGACCTCTAGTTCGGCTGGAGGACCCTTACGTAAAGCTACAGTCGGCACACTGAATATCCTGAAATTATCCCAATTTAAACTCGAATCGCGTTTATAGTTTCGACCTCACCTGTTTGTCGCGAGCGGTTGGTAGTACAAAATGCCCAAATTTGGAGAATGAGCAAGTCCGACCACACCGTCCATGAGCGTGAACGTTTCTCCGTCGACCGTCGAATCCGAATAATCCGGATCGGGGAACATGGACGGATGCATCACCCTCCACGCCCTATCGGTTAACGAATCGTAAACAACCATGCCGGGCGCAACGGTATCCGTAATGTAAGCGAAGGAAGAATCGCAAGTTCCCTGTACGCTTTCGTCGATCACCAAATTAGTGAGGAGGGAATTGGGTCGAAGCACTTGCCGGGGAAAAATAATTGTCCTTTCGACCTGATTGGTGTGGAGATCGATGATCACAATTTTTGGCGGACAAATCCTTTGGAAATCCTCCAAGGATGTCATAATTCCCGAATCCAACGCCTAGATTTTTCGGCTCATAAATTTGTATTACGACCACCCAAACGCAACTTACCCATAACCTATTGCAGGAATCCTTTTTAATCCTGTACACCGACGTGAGGCCGCTACAGCTATTATTTATACCGCGTCCCGCATCGTGGTACGACCAATCGGGGTACGCCCGTAGGGGCGGATTGGAACCTGGTGGGGCATTTCGGGGAATGTAGGCCAAGGTGGCCGGAACACCCGAATAAATTCGGGGCATCGACAGGAATATTCGGTTGTCCGTAACTTCCAGTCCGGTAATTACGGTTCTATCGGGCCTGTACTTAACCGTTAGACAATCCAAACAACACATATACGTTCGTATGTTTTGTGCGATAGTAATCATAGGCCAACCAGCGCCGAGAGCAGTTGTTTTTTAATTATAAAAAGGCACACGACAGATAATAAATAAAAACGAACGGTAAATTTTATTTTGGCCTTTCACGATAAAACTTCACACGGGCGACGGGACAAAACATACGAACTTGACTGTACACAGTACCTGAAATTGCCGATGAATCCGAAATCTGGAAACGGAAAATCGAACTCCGCCAAATTCCATTGATTGACGACTTCGAGTTCCGCCCCAAAACTACCAACAGTAGCAACCGACAAAATCAGCAATGCGGGCGATAGCATTATATCTAAAAGTTACGCAAACAATTATTAAAAAATATGTTTATTAACCTTGAGTAGTCGATTTTTAAATAATTGTTATTAAAGTGGGCGTGTCCCGTTTTTTCCCCATTAATTAGCTACAGCTGCCGCGAGATTATCGAATTCCTTTTATAAAATAGATAATGTGCTTATTCGTTCGCCTTGGGCGCCACGCCGTAGATAAGCGCGCCTCTAAAGTGGGTTAAATTACAAAACGTGATTCAATGTGGTGGTCTACCCAATAAATAACGACGTTTTCGAAAATCGACGCGCGTTGACACATACGAGCGCATTTATGCAATCGTCCGGGCAACTTTCGGTTTCAATTTGTTTTTCGATGAAATTTATCACAGATATTTAAAGTGGACCGTGTCGTTTTTATTTTCTATAATATGTTAAATATAGTAGATCGATTTTTCGGTTGGTTTCAAGTTTCCCAAATATGGTATCAAGTTAAGGAGCTAAATTATATACAGGGTGTACGTAAAAGGTATCTTCGAAAACCGGATTGTTGAAGTTTAAGGATTTTGACCCTACACCTGTTTGATGTTGTTTTACAACAAGTAACTTCATCCAACCGGTTGAAAGAGCATCAGCTCCGTTCGTTTAGGACGCTAAAGGTTATGGTGTGTCAAAAAGTTGCACCATTACCCCGCGTGCGATGGAAAAAAGATCTCATCCAACTGGCACGATGATCCTAGTACCACTAACATTTACCTAAATACATTTGAAGGTCGTGGTGCTCTAAAATGATGGTTTCCTATTTACGTTGCATCACCGACTAGCTTAACATTTCACGCGTTAATGAGTAACTGCCATTTTGACTGTTTTCGCGATTAATGATGTCGTTTATTGGTGCAATTTACGGCTGCGGTTTTAATGTTGTGGTTCTGAAACCTCGTCTTCACGTATAAAAAAAATTAATGCGTAGGTGACAAAAATAATTTAATAATTAAGATTTTTGTTTTTCTCGTTTTCCTCGTTTCATTAACATAAATAAAATGACGCTCGAAAATGACTTTAAATGTAAAAGAAATAATGATGATATTTAGGGTCCCAGAAAATCACCCAAATTAATTTGCATCTTTCTGATTTTATTAAAATTGTTTATAAGTATACCTTCTATCGAGGCGCCCTGCAACTAGTGTAGGTTAAGAAAAATTCTGATAGGTACAATTAAAGGAAATCGTCGCTTAAAAAGAAGAGTATGCAGCTTTCGAAAGATGAAGAGTTACACTTTGCGAAAAGAAAACTATAAAAAAATAGCGGGTGCCCAAAAAGTGTTGCAGTCTTGGTTCGGTGTGGAAAGATAAAGGTATGTGACATGAGTTAAGCGCATCGTAAGACATTCATTTTTCCACAGTAAACAAAACCGAAAGACCTTTGGCCACTCGTTATATAACAGTGAAACGCACATAATATTATCTAAAATAGTCACCATTACTAATTGTTTAAATTGTATATAAATAGAAAATACATGGAAACAATCGGAAGAAGCATCCCACATATTAATTGCGTTCCGCCACGCTCTGCTCCACTGAACAGGCAGTTTAAAAATATTTACATTACCTACTATATACTTAATTACGTACAAATTTTAATGAAAGCGATAAGTAGGTGATAATTTACAACTAAGTTACGTAATCTTGTTAAAAGAAAAACAATAGAATCGCATTTATTCGCCAAGACGAATCTTACAAATTAATTTAAAAAGGTAAGAAACAACAACATTAACTAGCATTTGGTTTTAAATTGCTACTATTACAATGACAGCACGAAATATATACAGGAACTCACGCCACTCATGTCTTATTATTTATCCGGGACAGTTTAATAGCGGATGTTTATATTAATTAAGTAATAGTGATTTATTAACAGCGAAAACCTTTGTAAAATAAATTATTTTAAAAAAGTTTGAATCGCCCGAGGCTGAAGAAGAAAACGAACGAATCAGAAAAAAATCGCATGCGATGGCCGAGAATCGAACTCGGATCAACTGCTTGGAAGGCAACTATGCTGACCATTACACCACCATCGCACTGTTTGCTCGTTTCCGTTGGTGAAAGTTGAATCGCCCGGACGGTGAAGAAAAAAGGAACGAATCAGAAAAAAATCATGCGATGGGAGAATCGAACTCGGATCAACTGCTTGGAAGGCAACTATGGTGACCATTATACCACCATCGCACTGTTTGCCGTCGTTCCGTTTGATGAAAGCTTGAATCGCCCGTACTGGTTGAAGAAGAAGACGAACGAATCAGAAAAAAGTCCATGCGATGGCCGAGAATCGAACTCGGATCAACTGCTTGGAAGGCAACTATGCTGACCATTACACCACCATCGCACTTTTGCGTCGTTTCGTTGGTGAAAGTTTGAATCGCCCGGACGGCTGAAGAAGAAAAGGAACGAATCAGAAAAAAAAGTGGCATGCGATGGCCGAGAATCGAACTCGGATCAACTGCTTGGAAGGCAACTATGCTGACCATTACACCACCATCGCACTGTTTGCCGTCGTTTCCGTTGGTGAAAGTTTGAATCGCCCGGACGGCTGAAGAAGAAAGGACGAATCAGAAAAAAGTGGCATGCGATGGTGAGAATCGAACTCGGATCAACTGCTTGGAAGGCAACTATGTGACCATTACACCACCATCGCACTTTTGCCGTCGTTCCGTTTGTGAAAGTTGAATCGCCCGAAGGCTGAAGAAGAAAAGGAACGAATCAGAAAAAATGGCATGCGATGGGAGAATCGAACTCGGATCAACTGCTTGGAAGGCAACTATGTGACCATTACACCACCATCGCACTTTTGCCTCGTTTCCGTTTGTGAAAGTTGAATCGCCCGGACGGCTGAAGAAGAAAAGGAACGAATCAGAAAAAGTCATGCGATGGGAGAATCGAACTCGGATCAACTGCTTGGAAGGCAACTATGGTGACCATTACACCACCATCGCACTGTTTGCCGTCGTTTCGTTCGGTGAAAGTTTGAATCGCCCGGACGGCTGAAGAAGAAAAGGAACGAATCAGAAAAAAAAGTGGCATGCGATGGCCGAGAATCGAACTCGGATCAACTGCTTGGAAGGCAACTATGCTGACCATTACACCACCATCGCACTGTTTGCTTTCGTTTCGTTCGGTGAAAGCTTGAATCGCCCGTGACGGTTGAAGAAAAAAAGAACGAATCAGAAAAAAAACATGCGATGGCCGAGAATCGAACTCGGATCAACTGCTTGGAAGGCAACTATGCTGACCATTACACCACCATCGCACTATTTGCCGTCGTTCCGTTTGATGAAAGCTTGAATCGCCCGTAATGGTTGAAGAAGAAAAGGAACGAATCAGAAAAAAAAGTGGCATGCGATGGTTGAGAATCGAACTCGGATCAACTGCTTGGAAGGCAACTATGGTGACCATTACACCACCATCGCACTGTTTGCCGTCGTTTCGTTCGGTGAAAGTTTGAATCGCCCGTAACGGCTGAAGAAGAAAAGGAACGAATCAGAAAAAAAAGTGGCATGCGATGGCCGAGAATCGAACTCGGATCAACTGCTTGGAAGGCAACTATGCTGACCATTACACCACCATCGCACTGTTTGCTGTCGTTTCGTTCGGTGAAAGTTTGAATCGCCCGGACGGCTGAAGAAGAAAAGGAACGAATCAGAAAAAAAAGTGGCATGCGATGGCCGAGAATCGAACTCGGATCAACTGCTTGGAAGGCAACTATGCTGACCATTACACCACCATCGCACTGTTTGCTTCGTTTCGTTGGTGAAAGTTGAATCGCCCGGAGGTTGAAGAAAAAAGGAACGAATCAGAAAAAAAAGACATGCGATGGCCGAGAATCGAACTCGGATCAACTGCTTGGAAGGCAACTATGCTGACCATTACACCACCATCGCACTGTTTGCTGTTGTTTCCTTCGGTGAAAGCTTGAACCCCGTAATGGTTATAGAAGAAAAGAAACGAATCAGAAAAAATAGGTCGCATGCGATGGCCAAGAATCGTACTCGGATCAACGCTTGGAACAACAGCTGACCATTACAAATCGCCGTTTGCTTTCTTTCTTGGGAAACTTAATCGCCCGTCGGTTGAAAAAAAAAGAAAAAAAAAAGATACTGCATGGCCAGAAGAACCGGATCAACTCTTGGAACAACTTTGACCTTACACCCCACGCACTTTTGTTTGTTTTTGGTGAAAGCTTAATCCCGTAATTTTGAAAAAAGAAACAATCGAAAAAATATCCTCTCCGAATGTCTCGGAAAGAGCTACCACGGTGAATTACACAAAATGTTCGATTGTGACTTTTTCAGAAAATTTAAAGGGTTCCTTATTTTTAAAATGCAAAAAAAAAACAAAGCTTTATCCTTGAATGTCTTGAAGGAAAGGGACTTTACTTTACTTCTCATCGCTAAAGTTTGATTAAATCTTTTAAATTTGTTACAAGACTAATTTATTTTGAATTAAAAGAAAATATATTTACATATTTTCCTTTTACCGGTCCTAAAAGAAAAGTTTACCAATCTTTGGTTATTTAAACCAAGAAATTTGGAAATTTAATTGTATTTAAATAAGAAAATTAAGAAGATTTTATTTACGAAATTTGACACTTAATAAAAATTCTGGGGCGTTTAATATTTTTAAAAGAAAATGTAATGTGTTAATAATAAATAGTGTTACATTAATTTAACGTTTGGTAGGTAGTTTATAATTGTTTGGTTCGGAAAACTTTTACTTTTTTAAATTTAGTTAATGTTACTGAATTATCATTGTGAACTGAAAGTAAATATATACATAGGATCAATACGGTCCATTAAAAATGATAACCAATAACAATACATTTAGTTATTTATAATTCAAGGTCAAATTTGTATTATTACTGTAATTATAATACCTTAAGGAAAGATATAAATCGTGAGATTTTTATTAAATTAAAGGTTGTAGGTTTAACAAAAAAATGTTTTTCTTTTGTGCGTAGTCAAATATTAATTAAAAAATGTTAAATTTATTTAATATCAAATAATTTGAAATACATTATTTTAAAACGTAGGTAATTTTAGTGTTTAAGAAAAAAATGCATGTTAGGAAATAAGGTAACAAAATATTACTTTTGTTTTAACGTGGTATTTTGTTTGACTTTTGATTATTTTTAATTTTGACCCCGTTAGGGGTATGGGACCCTTACCGATACGGGATGTTTAATTTAGAGGTTACTTTCAAAAAATTTTTATCGGTTAATATATCGTAAACTTTTTTAGTAAATCTCAAACCAATTTTGGACTTTTAAAATATTAATATGAGTTTTTCTACGCTAAAAATAAAATGTGAGTTTATAAGAAGTCTATGAATAAATCTTTGTAAATCGGATTTAAAAAAAATATTGTTTAATTCCCTAAGGTTTAGATATTTAAAATAATTGTTAGTAAAAAATTTAATTTTAATAAAAAAATATCAATTTTAAATAATCAAAATTTCAAAATTATTTAACCGAAAACTTAGGTAAATTTTACGTTTTTAAACAAAATCAAACTAGGTGTTAGGAGTCAATTTGGGGATAATAAAATAAATACATATCTTTTTTATCGTTGGAACGACGAAAATTTCGACTTGAAATGATGATTTTTTAATTAATATTCTTAATAAAAAAACAATAAAAAATAAGTTTTTAGAACTCAAAATCTAGAGGAAAAACATTTTTTCTTTATAGAATTTTGGTTTTCAAAATTAATAAAATTTAAACTTCCTTTAAACCAAAATTTCTTTTTATGACTTTTATAGTTACTTAACGTGGATCTCCGTCTTAAAAATTAAAATTGTAGATTACTAAAGGGGTTTCAATTTTTTTTTATCACCTGTAAACCTGCGATTTTAAAGTAAAAATATGTTATAAATTCCTCTAATTTTAAAAAATACTAAAACATTTTTTATCGCAAATCTAATTTTATTAAAAAATCAAATAATTATAAAAATACTCTTTACAAGTAAGAAATTTTAAAGGTTACCAACATAAAAACAATATTTTTTTTCGAGCCTATACCCCCAAAAACGTCCTCTATGGTTTTAGGAACAATAACATAGTTGCAAAAATACGACGTTGGCATTCTTTTCTCTTCCGACATCGGACCCGACCGGAAAACTAAGTCTTCGAGGGCGAATTCGCCCATTTTTTAATTAATACTGTTTAAAATTAAAAAACAAAATTAAAATTGACCGGAAGGGTCCGACCGAACGTATTTCTGAGACCAAAAACCAAGTTTATGTTTTAATAAAAGTTTTGGTTCTTCACAAATTCTTAAGATTAACGTATGTTTCTAAAAACGACAATAATTCGCGGCTAAGATACTGCATGAGGGTTCCAACGTCATTTTCCTCCTTTTTTCTAGCGAATTGAATTCCGAATTCTTAGAATTCGTTCGGCATGCGGGCCCGCTACAATCACCAATCGACTTGGCGTACCGCCCTACTTAACAAGGAAATTTATTGACACTAATTAAGCTTAATCGTAAATTTACAAACACCCATTCGTAAATTTTAAACCCCCGAATCCGTAATTATTATTGGAAAACAAGCGTTTCAAAACTGACCTTTTACTTAAGTATTACGAAATCCAATTTCCAAAACTTCACAACAATCATTTTTCCCTTATTGGAGAAAAATTGACGGCGCGAAAACGGCGCCGTTTGTTGAAGAAATCTCTTACGCAAAATTTAAAGGTGGACGAATTAATTTGGGGCACTTTTTTGTGGCGGCCCTGTAAAATCATAACCCCAGGACCTGGAGCGAACCTTAATTCAGGCCAATTCCCTTTTTTACCGATATCATTGTTTAGGACCATTTCGTAAATTGTAACAATTTTGCGTTAAAGGTCGACCATACAGATTTCGAAAAGTTAAAAAACATTTTGGTTTAAATAAAAGTATAATTGCCACCATTATACGGATAAGGGCAATTCGAAATAGGTTCAAATGAAATTGAACAATTTCGCCAATAAAAGTATAAAAACGTTGGGGTTGCCAAACGAAATTTGGGATAGCACACAAATTGTTGACAGGCTTTTTAGAATTCCCGTTAATCGGAAACGTTTTAAATCAGGCTTTGAGCCACGGCTTCAAAAAATTCACCAAGTCGATGAGTCCCCCTCTTGAAAAAGAAATATTTAAGCAGCTAAAAATAAAAGCCTAAAAATTTCCATAATAGGCCAACAATTCCCTTTCTTATTTTTAACCCCCTATATCAATATGTAAATATCAGAGAACGTTTTTAAAACATCCACTTTTCTCTAAACGGGTTAAATCGTGTTCAAATTTCTTCGAAACAGTCCCCTTCACAAGCAAATCGAAAATTTGGGGGCGTATTTCGAGAAATTGATCGATTCTTAGTCGAAAACAGGAGACGACAAGGTTGTTGAATTGTTTTATTTTTCGAAAAACCATTTAAATTTAAAAAATTCAATTTGAAAATCAGTTTTATATAACGCCCTGTATAATCAAATAAAACAGAACTTTTGTATTATTATTTCAAAAGAACAATCCCTTTTTTAAGAAAATTAAACATTCGGAATGGGGTTTTATTTAAAACCATTTCGGTAAAAGAAATTAAAAAAAAATCTAAATAATTCGCCCTTTAAAGCGAAGTACCACCTTTATTTCCAGATTTCGAAAATGCGCGTTCTAAGAAAAATAACCATTTTGTTTAATTAAAAATGTAATAATTGCTTGTAAAATATTTAGTAAACGGGGATAAAGCAATTCAGAAAATACGTTTCAAATTGAAAATTGTCAATTTTATAAAATTTAATAGTATAAAAACGTGGCGTGCCATTTTAAATTTTAAAATTACTAAAACGACACCCTTTTTTAAAAAACCGGTTTTTTGAAATAACCTCGCCAATCAAACGTTTGTAAAAATTCGGTAAAGACGCCTTTTGAAAGGCCTGCAGGAACATTTTCTCAAAATGGGCGACAAATGAATTGTAGTTTTTCCTCCGCCGCGATAAGAAATGCAAAAACTAAATGAAGCAAATTTCAACAAATTGGTCAACTTTCGCTTCTAATTTTAAAATTTATCAAATTATAAAAGAAATACAAGTGAACGTGATTTTAATTTCCTAATTTTGTTTCCACTAAACCTTGATAAGGTCGGGCTTATTTAACGTGAAGTTTGCCACAAACGCCAAAATTATTTAATTTTATGAAGGATTTTTTACATTAAAACGTACTTAACGAAATAATTTATTTATAATAAAAACAAAAACCGGTCGGCCAGACGTTACCCAAATTTCTGTATCGTGCAATGAACTTTATTAATATTTCAGCAAAAACCCACTTTCTATTGCTAATTCCAAATTTCAATTTAATTAATCAGTTTTATAAAATTTAAAAAAGGAATGAAAACTCTGAGAAATCAAACCCACGTTTAAATTATTCCTTCCGAAATTAACTATTTCCCTTTTTGCGGAATTAAACATTAGAGAATTTTTTTCCATTTAAAATTTCAAAGATTTTCAGTTTGAAAAAAAAAAACGATTCAAGGACGTAAAAACCTCAAAATAATTAACCTTTTTATTCAATTGCCGGAAGTCGGATTCGAAAATTTGAACTTGTGCCGGATAATTTCGTCATAAAAGCGCGTAGAAACATTTCCAACAACATTTTGTCGTCTCTCTTTTCCCGTTTTTTGAAAATTTTGCTCAGAAAATCGAATTATTGGAAACAATCGAATTCGTTTTCATTTTGAAATTCCACTTTTAAACATGTAATAATATTTTAATAAATTTAATATAATTTTTAATTAATTAACTTAATGGTAAGTCGGATTTGCATCGCATTACTCCATTTAAAATAAAATCGCTTTTTGGGGCCCCTCTGGGCTCTAACCGTTTCCATTCAAAAGCCTTTCGTTTTAAGAATTGCGCGGGAAATGAGAAAGGCCCGAAAGAACCGCTTTGATTTTTAAACCGCGATCGGCGACAAAAATTTAAACGGCGGATTGGGTTTAAACGGGAGCGACGAATAACCGACACATCGCCAAACTGTTGGCCTTGCCGCAACCAAGTGGCCGATCCAAGGCCGGTTATTAATAACTATATTTATAACGGCCACTAAGTTTTGGAACTTAAATGTTTAAAGACTTTCCGTACCTTTTGGACGTTTCAACGACCCGTAAATTAGCCTAAATTGAAGATTAAAAGTTACGAGGAGTACTTTTTAAATTGTGAAACTCGCCCACAACGACCCAAAATTATATTCATTTATAAAAGCAAAAAAACAATGAACACACGTGCATTTACCGTAAAATTTATATTTGGGTAGTTTTCCTGTACCCATATTAACAAAAATTACTCCTTTCTAATTCGGGACCCCATAGCCAAGAGCTAAATGATTGCCAAATTACGATTAGGTTTCAACTTACCTTGTACGCGATACAAGGTCTGTCTTAGCACATTCTAATTTTTGGTTTCAAAATTAAATAATTCACTTGTTTAAATAAAATTTTAATTAAAAGTGAATGCAAGATTGTTGGTATCGTTTGCTAACAGGTTTTAAATTATTTTTTGTCCGCCTCATTAAACTACATTCCATCGTGTCATTTTCATTATACTAAAGCCAAGTTTTTATTAATAAATCAAATTTTTAAACGCGGTTTTTGTAAGATTAAATAAATAAGGAAATACATTTTACAAGGCTACTTCGCTCAACAATAAACTTTTGACAAACGGCCAAAAGAAATAAAACTAAAACGGGAGGTCAAAATTTTTTACAAAATCCAAAAATTCGGAATAAAAACCTTCAAATCAAACATTTTTCCAAAACCCTAATTTTAAAAGGTTGGGGGGGGGGGGGGGGGAAAAAAAAAAAAAAAAAAAAAACCAAAAAAAAAAAAAAAAAAAACAAAAAAAGAAAATTTAAAAGGGGCCCGGAATTTTCGCCGAAAATTTAAGGGGATTAGGGGCCCCGGGCCGCCGGGGTGGAATAAAACGGCCAAAAAACCAATTTTTAAAAGAAACTTAAAAAAACGGGATTTTTTTTCCGATTCCCAAAAAACCCGGGCCCCGTCAAAAGTTTTGGCGTTAACTTTCCAAAAAAAAAAATTTTTTAATTCTTTAAAAATTATTAGGTTTATTTTAAATTAATTTTAAAATTAAATAAAACGAAAAAATTTGATTTTTAAAATGAATACTTTCCTTTTTTTTTTTTTAATTTTTTAATTTAAAGGAAAATTTAAACCCTGGGATTTTAAAAGGTCGTTTGTTTTCCTTGAAATTTTTAAAAAACGCCGATTTAAATTTTGAAACAAAAAAAAAACCCGGGTTTTTAACCTTTAAACGGTTTTTTTTTTCCCGGAAAATTAAAAAATTGAAAAATTTTAAAACCCCTAAATTTCGGGAAAAAAACGTAAAACGGAATAAGGTCGACAAAATGGAAGCGGGCTTTTCCCCAATTTTTTGGTTTTTCTTGGGCGAAAAAACCCAATCGGGAAACGTTTTTTTTTTGGGGCCCCGGAATTAATTTTCCCCTCCGGAACCCCGTGTTAAAATTTTGCAAATTTGAACCCCGTGGGGGCGGGTATCCGTAATAATTTTTTAAATGGTTTAGGTTTTAACCTTTAAAAAATGGTTTTGAAATTTTTTTTTAATCAGGGGAAAGGAAAGTTTGGGGTAGTTTATTATCGGAAAACTTTTTTCAATATGCAACCGTACTTAATATTGTAAAAGTACGTTAATTTTCAAGTATTCGGCCTCGTCGAAAGATAAAAACAGTGGGCATGTCAGTGAAATGTCAAAGGTCCCGTGATTTTTCATTTTTTCGAAAACGAATGCGCATTAGATAATGGGATTTTAACAAATTTAAAACCTTTTTAGTGACAAGTCGAGCGAAACTAGATTAACTCGCGATTTTTGTGAATGTTCGCTTTAATTAGTCAAGAGGGCACTGCTTATTTTTAAATGTTTGAATGTTTAAAGCTCGTTTGGCAAGTCAGCGGTCGTGCTCTCGAATCCTTCTCGAGCGTCATATTTAGTAAAACTCAACAAAATAGCCAACAAATAAATTTAAAGAAAGCTAAACTAACAATAAGTGCAGATTAAACACAGGGCGATCACAAATAATCACACTTTCTGCCTTAAAGGGGAAGTTAGCGTAGCGCGGTCAAACGAAACGTAAGACCCGTACCCGGAAAGCTTTTCAGTAACAATATATTGTGCTTATGGAAGACTAGACTGTACCCAAAAAGTCGACGTCCACAACCGCTCCCGAGCATCCGCTTTTAATAAAGTTGAAGTTGTAAATAAATATTTAAAATAAAAAAACTCGATTATCTCTTTCATGTCGGCCGAAAATAAGAAAAATTCAATTCTGTCGCCGCCCCGGCCCGACCCGACTGTTAAAACATCAGCAATAAGTGCAGCAGTTGCCCAACTTCCTCTATTATTTCTTCAAACGCATTTGTGTGATATATTAATATTTCTTTCGCGTGGTCGTTAACATTCTGACCTGGAAAGATTAAATGACGATCATTTTTTTTTACTAGAGTTCATTATTTCGGTAAAACTGCCATAAAAGTCCAGGATACGCGAGTTTCGAAGACAACAGAAATGGATTTCGTACGCTCTCGACAATAAAACAAATAGAAAGCGAAAACGTGGACATATGCAGGTACTTCGACAAATTGAAACATTATGTCATATAAGTATACATAAGTGGATTTCTTAAGCTGACTGACACCTTGAATTTTTTGCTACGCACGAATTTATTGAACTAGTATACCGACAAACGAACGGCGATTTAGAAATAATCCAGCAATCTATTCGGTTATTTCATATTTTTTTGCTCAAATAATCATGCAAATTAATTATTTTATATTGTAATTAAATACATATTTATTTTAGTTGTATTTAACGGGCCGACTTTCGATTAATTTATTCGTAAATATGCAGGTTATATTTAAAAAGTAGGCAACGGTTTTGTGTAGTAAGTGTAAAAATAAATTAAAAGTCTATACAAACGTAATGTCCTTAATCAAACGGTTACCGAGATACAGGGTGTTGAAATTTCATCGTTTTTTTTTTAATCCTGTAATATTGATTTTCTCTGAACAGATTGGAATAAAATTAACGAAATTAGCTGGATCAATACTTGTTGTTAGATATATCTGACGCAGGATAATTGTAAAATCAGCATTTTTACAAAACGCTGCCTATGCCTTACTGTCGAAAAAATGTACGTATCTCAAATTGGCTGATAAATCGCGGTGGTAGTAACTTAATGAAAAGTGAAAAATTCAACGAAAACGAAGAATTTCAAAAATAACTAGAACGTTTGGTTATTATGCATAAAAACTTTCTTTCAACTTTAACCTAACCCCGCGTTCGCAGACTCAAATGCATAATTGTCTGTGTAAAAGTAAATTTAAGTAATTTTTAAAATATTTTTATATTTTTTAAGGCGACGTTTTGTAAAAATGCTGATTTTACAATGATCCCGCATATACATCTTATAATTAAAAACTTAAACATATTAGAACACATACCCTAGCAGCACATCTGAGTTTATTAAACTCAGCATTATCTAAATGTGATATAATAAGCCACATTTATATATGTGACTTTAGTATAAGGTTTTGCAGATATTCTTTAGATGGTTTGTTTAAATATTACAAAATTAGATAATATTAAGATTGATGTGATCTTAGTAAACCATATTTGTAAATAATGTTTTAATGTGGTATATCAGCGACATAAAATAGTGAGCTTAAATAAATATCTTAAAATGGGTTTAAATTTATCTAAAAATGATGAATTAAAATCTTTTAAATTTTATACTAATAAACATGTTTAAATTTAAGTATACTTGATATGGATTTTCTTATCTATTCAATGTCTTTTGAATTAGTTTAAATAGATATCAAATTTAACAAAATCTGCTATCTAAAAATAGGTAATATAAAACTTCAAAACCTTCTCAAAATATATTGGTCGATTATTTTTCTTACTAATTAAAAACATTTAGGGAGAAGCGCATACACCGATCACTGATAAAGGAATATTATCAATACCTAGTTTAAATTAGATAAGTAAAACTATTAAATTGTTATCACTTTTCGTTACCGAGAATTAATGACAAAAATCCAAACCCAAACTTGGAGAAAGCTGTCTTCGTAGAATTTGTTTTCATAAAAGTTTTTGGGAATTAAAATGGCTCGTTTGCCGGTTTTTTTTTTTTGGCCCAAATGCTTGGGATGACCTCAATCTAAAACAGCATAAATACTAAACGTTGAAAAAGTTAGCAATTTCGAGTAAAACCTAACTTGAGTAAGATAAGGGTATTTTCAAACTCTTTAAGTGGGTAATAATCAAAAATGCAAATAGGTAGAACTTTGCGACCTTCGTCATTGTCATTTCTACGGTAGGAAACCTTTTCCCAAATTCTTACGACCCACTCCTTTGTTATCCGCACTGGCTATTTTAAAATCACGTAGTTTTATGACTATGCCGTTTTACCAGCAATGTTGAAATTAAATTTTCTACATTTCTACTGATAAACAAGGTTGTGCTTTTGCCATTTCTTCGAAAGTTTGACAATAGGGAATCATTCTTTGTCTCAGACATGTAAGCTAGTGCGTAACCAAAAAGTACCTACATATGTATAAGCGACTGAGAGCTAAAGTCCGCGAAAAAAACGACGAAACCTACTTAAGTTATGTATTTTGTAATTTATTATTTTTTTACAAACTATCTATACCTAGATACCTACTGTTTATGTTACTCTTTTTGAAGCAATAATAGAAAAAATCATTTGTGAAACATAGGAAAGTGTTTTTTTCCAATACGGCTGTGAATCTGTTGATTTAGTTCGGAAAGATACCTACTAAAAATCTAAATAAGAGGGTGTTATGTTTTTCACTAACTTTCGATCATTTTTTTTTAAGTTGCGGGTTAATGTGAATTTAATTCTAAAATTGATTTTAAATAAATGCTTGTTTTTTGGAAAATGTTAGTTTATCAACTTGGTATATATAGGTACTATGGTACAATAACTATTAAGGTAAGATATCGGGGCGGTTCTGCACATCGAGATGTGAGGTCACTCGTGAAAGAATCAGAAATCTGACAGGTACGTACTTGCATGGATGAACGTTGTTGAACGTGTTTAGAATATTCGGATATCCTACCTTCGTAAGGTTATACCAAGTATAGGTACCTAAGCGTATATACTTGCTATTGTTAACCCTCGGTCAATAGGTACCTAACGAGACATCATATCTTGTTGCTTGACCAAAGTGGTGTAAACAGAGGGGTATCAGTTCACTGCAACGAAGCGGATAGTGTACTTCTATTTTCAATGTTCAATAGAAAGTATTATAATATGTAAGTCAATTTTTATGATCTTATATATTACATTTTATTAATACATTTAATGTTTTATGAAGTCGTGGGATGTAACATTCTGGGAGCAATTTAAAAAACATAAGAATTAAGCAACTTCAAACGTACGTCGATATTTTCTATCTCTTTTACAATGCCAACTTCTGTGGAAAGAGAAAACGATAGCCGAACGCCACATTGCATTACTTATTACTTTCATAGGTGAGTCACACTCCATTTTGACTATACCTACTTACTTCAGTATTTAAAAACACGAACAAATTAAGTAGAATGTACTTAAGTAGGTAATCTTTGTTATTAGATATTATTTTTACTATTTTCTTTGAATGATTAATTATATTAATTTTCAGATAAACGTATCATATTATCCCATCGGAGAAAAATGCCCATAAGACAGTTTACTGTAAATGGTCAAATTACTAACTCACTTGTAACCAATAAGTACAAGACGGGACCGGCGTTAGAAAAAGAATCAACAAACCGACATTCTGTGACCTAAAAGTAATGAATGTATTGTTGGTAAGTTAAATATAAGTAATTTTTGTATAGTCGATCGTGTATTAATGTGTAATTTAATTTTCAGAAATAATACGACGAGTGTGTACACCATTCATGATGATAACTATAAGAAAATCCATCAGCATCTATTTGGCAAATACAAAAATTAAACAATGATACTTCACTTCAACTTTTTTATATTTTCGTTATTTTTATAAATATAAGTGTTATTTATAGATATCTATTAAATTTTATTTGATTATATACTAACCTACTTGATAAAGTCCAAATTTGTTTATTGATTAATTATTTATTTTCAATTTTACACTATTTTTGTTAAACACGAAAATTTCTTTTTTGTCAATTTTTGTATTGTAAGTATTGTTAACAAAAAAAAATTGTTGGAAAATTACAAAAATTGTGCCGAAACATTGAAAATAAATAAATAATAAATTAATAAATCTGGACTTTTTTATCAAGTCTTTATATAGGTACTTTTATTAAAATGAATTGAAATTTTAATATATTACTGAAAATATGTTTAATTTTGTATTAAAATTAGTATGTACTAATAAAATATTTTATATCCTTTTTTCAATAATAAAATTATAAGATAATATAGTAGTTTCTTATTTATACCACTGTAACATAAGTAAAATAGTTCCTAGCAAATTAATTTTAAAAACCTATCTTCCATTAACAAACGAAATGCTTCTTTTTAAATTTAAGCCCAGGCAAAAAAAAAACAAAAAAAAAAGGAGGATGGGAAACAATATAATGCTTAAGGAACTAGCTACCTTAACCAATCCATTTTGGTCGTTCCTTTGTGAAAAATTTCGGTGACGGTGAAAAAAAAGGAAAATCAGAAAAAAGTTGGGGATGGGAGAATCGAACTCGGATCAACTGCTTGGAAGGCCATTGGGAAACACCACCCCAACTGTTTGCCGTCCGGTTTGGAAAGGTCCCCGGGCCGGAAGAAAAAGAAAGAAAAAGATAGGGGAAATCAAATTGTTGGAAGGCCACTCCAACAACCTTTTGGGTTTTGGGGTTTTTCCCCAAACGCCCGGGGGGGGCCAAAGTGAATCGGACCAAGGGAAAAGGGGAAAATTGTAATTCCCCACCCTTTTGCCGGTTTCCCGGGGAAAGTTTAAACCCCCTGGAAGAAAGGCGAATAAAAAACATGCGGGTGGCCCGGTCCTTTGGGGCCAAATTAATTCCCCCCCTTTTGGGCCTGGGGCCCTAAAAAAAGGGCGGGCTGGGGAGAACGAATGGAAAGCTTGGAAGGCAAATGTGAATTAACCCCCACCCCCCATGCCTTTCCCGTTTCCCGTTTGAGAAAGGAACCCCGAAAAAGGGAAAAAAAGGGAAGGGGGGAATCGAAAAAGTTGGAAAAGGGGGAAAAAATCGATTTTCCCGGTTTCCTTTTTTGGGGAAAAAGGGAAAAACAATAAAAAAACATCGATGGCCGGCCGGAAAAAGCAAAAACCCCTCCCCGGGGGCGTTCAAAAAGGGCGGGGGAAAAGGGAAAAGAAAAAAGGGGCCGGATTGCGGAACAACCCATTAAACCTCCCCCCCAGTTTGCCCCTTTTTGGGAAAAGGCGCCCGGGGTAAAGGAAAAGGAAAAAAAAAAGGGCAAAAAAGGGGTCGTGGTAAGTTGGAAGGCCTAGGTGAAACACCACCAGCCGTTTGCCGTTTCGTTCGGTAAAGTTTGAAGCCCGGAAAAAAAAAAAAGGCCCGGGCCCGAAAAATCCCGGGGGCGGAAAAAAGGAAAACCCGAAAAGGCCTCCCTTTAAAAATCGACTGGGGTTTTTGGAGGGGTTAATCCCCAAAAGTTGGGGGGCTGAAAATTTCCCCTGGTTGAAGAAAAAAAAAAAGGGAAAAAAATAGGGGCCGGAAAACCCCAATTTAACAAAAATTCCCTTTTTTTTTGGTTTGCGCCCCGGTGAAAAGGGGGAAAAGGGAAGGGAAAAAGAAAAAAGTGGCAGCGACCCCCGGGAATTTTCCTTTTAAACCTTAACCCCGGCTTTGGGAAAAAACCCCTAGTTTCCTGGTTTGGGGGTGAACCGGCAACGCTTGGAAGGAAACGAATTAAACCATGCATTTTGCTTTTTTTAAAGCTTGCCCCAATTTATGGAAAAAAAACAAAAATGGGAGGTGGCCGTCGTTGGAAAGGGCCCCTGAAAAAAAGGCCAAAAATGCAGTCCTTTTCCTTGAAAATTTAAAGGGTTGGTTGATTTTAAAAAGCGCGCTTTATTTGAAGCAAAGAAGGAAAGGGACATTTTAAAAATTTTCCCTGATTTTTAAACGAAAATTTGGTTTAAACGGGGAAAATTGATTTTTAAAAAAAAATTTTAACTTTTTTTTCCCCTTTCCGCCTTCCGGAAAAGGGAAAAGTTTGAAATTAAGGAAAAAAGAAATTTGGAAAAAATTTTCAATTTGCAAATAAAAACGGGCCCGTTTTAAAATTTAAAAGGGAAAATTTCTTTTAATAAAAAACCCTTTTTGTTTCCGTGTTTTCGTTTAAAGTTTGGGTTATTTTTAAATTTTAGAAAAAACTTTTAAAAATTTTAAAAGGGAAATTTAATCGGAAATTATATAAATAAAAATAACCAAAACATAAATTTATTAAATTTTTATTAAATTTTTAATTTTTTTTTTAAAAAGTTAAAAGAAAAACAAAGGTTTTTTTAAATTTTTTTTTTGGGATAAATATTAATTAAAAAAGGAAATTTTTAAAATTTAAAAATTTAAATTTAGATTAAACGTATTTAAATTTTAAAAAAAAAAATAAAGGGAAATCCAAAAATTTTTTTTTAAAAACTGGTAGTTTGCAATTTTGATTGTTTTTAAACGGTTGGGGGAATCCCCTTTAAACCAAAATTTGAAGGGGTTTTCAAAAATTTAACCCTTAAAAATTTAATGGGTTTAAAAAAATTTTATAAATCGTAAAGGAAAACGGATTACATTTTAAAAATTTAAAGCTGGTTTTTGAGGGCCAAAAATTAAAATCGTATTTATTAAAATTAGAATAAAGGGTTTTTTAATATTTAAAAAAATAGTTTAATTCCCTAACCCTTTGGGAAAAAATTTTAAAAATTAAAATTTAAAATTTTTAAAATAAATTTAAATTTTAAAATTAAATTTAAAAATTTTAAAAAGGGGTTTATTATTTTAGGAAAAAAAAAACTGGGAGGGATTTTTAAAAAAAACCCAAAATTACCTTTAATTTTTTAAATTTTTTCTTTTTTGTTTTTTAAATTATTTTAAAAAAAAGTTTATTTTTAAAAAAAATTTTAAAATTTTAAGGGAAATTTTTAAAATTTTTTAAAATTTAAACATTTTTAAATAAATTAAAATGTTTTTTATAATTAAAAAATTTTAAACTTTTTTTTAAAATTTAATTTTTGGGTTTTAATTTTAAAATTATTTTAATTTTAAAAGCTTAAATAAAAGGGTAAAAATTTTAAAAATTTTTAATTTCATAATTTAAAAAAAAAATTTTATGTTAAAAAAAATTTTTTAAAAATATCTTAAAATTTTTTCCAAAAACTTTTTTAAAAACAAAAAAAAAACATCTTTCCCTTTAAAAAAATTTTAAAGGTTTTAAAGTTTTTTGGGCTTAAAATTAAACCCCCTTTTTTCCCCTTTTGGGGTAATAAACAATTTCGGGTGAATTTAAACGAAAATTAAAAACTTTTTTTTCCCCCCCCAAAAAACCCAAATTGGGGAAAAAGGGGTTTTTTTAAATTTTTTTAAAAAAAAATTAAAAGAAAGGGTTTCCTTTAAAAAATTTTTTAACAAAAAACCCTTTTAAAGGGTTTTTGTTTTTTTAAAAAAAAATTTCAGCCCTTTTCCCCCCTTCAATCATTTTTTGACGGCTCCGTTCTTTTTTTTTCCCTTTAATTGAATTTTTACCCCGGGTTTTTAAAGTTTTAATTTTTTTTGGGAACCCGTAATAAAATATTTTATTTAAAACAAAAAAAAATTCCAAAACATAAATTTTTAAAAAAAACAATAAAACAAAAGGGTTTTCTGAAAATTTTAAACAAATTTTAAGGTTTAAAAAAATTAGATTTTTTCCCTTTTGGGGCCCCTTTCGGGCCCCAAAAAAATGGTTTAACAAAAAAAATTTTAATTTAACCCAAATTTCCAATTTGGGTTTTTGGGTTTTTTTCCCTGGGTTTTGGAAAAAACAAAAATTACTGAAATTCCCCCCATTTATTTTTAAAAATTTAAAAATTTAAAAAACCCTTAAAGGCCTTTTAAATTTACAAATAAAACAAATTTTAAAATTTAAATTTTAAAAAGTTTTCACCCTTTGGGAAAAATTTTTTTGGGAACTTAAAATTTCTGGCTTTTAAAATCCCATTCCCTTAAAATTTCAATTTTTCCTTTCCAAAACGGCCCCAAGGTCCTATTAAAAACGTTTTAAAGGCCCGTTTAATTTAAAAAAATTTGTTTCTTTAAAAATTAAAAAAAAAAAATAAACCCGGCACGCCCTTTTAAAACAGAATTTTGGGGCCCGGGAAAACCAAAAAACTAAAATTTTTCCAAAAATTTTCCCCTTCCCAAAATTTTTTTTTACACCCTAGTTTAAAAAGAAAAATTGTTGGAATTTGAAAATTTGCCCCTTATTAAACGGGTTTTTTTTTCCCAAAAAAGTTGAACGAAAAATTTGTTGGGAAATTTGGGGCTTTTCAAAAAAAATTTTTTTTTTTTCCGAATTTCCCTTTGGAATTTTAAAAAAGGAAAAATTTTTAAAAAAGCTTTAAAATCTAAAACAAAACCCGGGATTTAAAATTTAAAAAAACCCCCTTTTTAATTAAAAAATTTAAAAATTTGGGGGTAAATTTAAAAATTTAAATTTGAAATTTTAAAAAATTAATATTAAAACCCCTTTAAATTAATTTCAAAAAACCCAGAAAAACCCTTTTTTTAAAAAAAGAAAAACCCTTTAAAAAGGGGAAAAAAATTTTCGAAAACTTTCAAAAATTTGACAAATTTTAAAAATTTTGAAAAAAGTGTTTTATTTTTTCCCCCCCCTTTTAGAAAAAAATTTTTAAAAAATTGGGCCAATTCGGGAAAAAAATTTAAATTTTCCAAAGTAAAAACATTTTCGTAAATTTACGGGTTTGGTTTTTGCCGGGATAAGAAATCAAAAACAAACAAATTTATAATTTATGGAATAAATTTTTTAATTCCAAATTTTCAAAAATTTTATATAAAAAGGGGAAAAAACCCCCAAAATTAAATTTCGAAAAAAGTTAAAATTTACTTTCTTTTTTTCCAAACCCCTAAAATTTTAAAATTTTAAAAAAACTTTTTAAAACCAATTCCGAAATTAAATTTTTTAAAAAAAAATCGGGAAATTTCCCTTTTCTTTTGCAAATTTAAAATTTAAAACACATTTACCCCTAAAAACAAATTTTAATTTTTTACCTTTTAAAAAAAAAGAAAATTTAAAAAATTTCCCCTTAAAAATTTTAACCCAACAAATTTCCCTTTTTTTGGGAAAAACCCTTAACGAAATCTTTTCCAAAAAGTTTTGTTTTGAAAAAAAAAAAGTTAAGGAAATTTAAAAAAAAATTAATTTTTAAACATCCCTTCCCAAATTTAAAAAATTTGGGCGTTTTTGGGAAAATACTCAAAAACGGGAAAAGGGTTTAAATTTTGTTTTTTTCCCGAAAAAATTTTAAAATTTTTAAAAGGGCCCGAAAAAATTTGAAAATTCGTTTTTATTTTGGGAAACGCCCATAACAAATTAAAGATAATTTTAGGAAATTTTCCCAAAAAAAAATTTTTAATAACCCAAAAATAAAACCGGTTTTTGGAAATTTAAATTTAAACCCCTCCTTTTTTAAATTTGTTTTAAAAAAAAGGGGGATAAATTAAACCGGCCCAAACCCAAACCCCAAAAAATTTAAAATTTCAAAATTTTTCCCGAAAAACCAAAATTTTTTTTAAAAAGAAAAAATTTTCAAAAAGGGAAGGGGTAAAACAATTAAAACTTTTTAAAAATTGTAAACCCAAAACCTTTTAGAACCCTTTTTTCAAATTAAAAATTAGAAAAAAACTTTTTTAAAAAAGGGCCCCCTTTATTTTTTAAAAGAAAACTTCCCTTTCCGGCCCCTTTTAAAAATTTTTCCCGTTTTCAAACCCGTTTACAAAAAACAATTTTTAAAATTTCCCCTTTTCCCCAAAGAAATTTTTTAAAAAATAAAGGGTTTAATTTAAATTTGGAAAATAATTTTTTTTTAAAAAAAAATTTAAAAGTAAAACATTGGTTGTATTTAACCTAATTCGGTTTCAAAAATTTAAAGGCCCTTTTCCCCTTTAAAAAAACGTGCTTTTTTCTTTTCTTAAAAAAGTTTATATTTTTAAATTTAAAACGGGAATTTTTTAAATTTAATTTAAAAAAAAAAAAATAATTAAAATTTTTAAAATTTAATAAATTTTTTAAATTTTAAAAAAAAAAAATTGAAAAATTTTCAAGGGAATTTGGGTTTATAAAAATTTAAAAAAAAAAACCCTTTTTTCTTTTCCCTTTTTTAAAACCCCCGCTTTAAATTTTCCCAAAGAAAATTAACCCCATTTTCCCTTTTCGGGAAAAAAAATTAAAAAAAACCCAAATTTTTTAAAAAAAAAATTTCAAAAAATTATTTGGTTTGGGCCGCGACCCAAACCGTTTAAAAAAATTTTAAAATGAAAACCTTTTTTTTTTTCCGGGTCAATTTAAAACTTTGGGCTTTTAAAAATTTCCCGAAAAAAAGGGGGACTTTTTAGGGAAAGATTTAAAAAACCTTTTGGGTTTCCCTAAACCCAAAAAAATTTTTTTAATTTAAAAAAGAAAAAAAAAATTTTTTTTGGAAACCAAATTTCTTGGGAAAATTTTATTTTTTAATTTAAATAATTTTCCGTCAAATTTAAAATATTTTTAAAAATTTTAATTCCCAATGTTTGGAGGGTAAAAACTATTTAATAAATTTTAAACAATTTAAAACCAATTTCCATAAAGGGTTTACTTTTAAAACTTCCCAAAAAATAAAAAATCTTTTCCAAAAAAGTTTTATTTTTAAAAACCCCTAAAAAAATTTTTAAAAAATTTAATTGGGTTTAAATTTTCACCAGGGAAAAAATTACATTTAAATTTTTAATTTGGGCCCTTTTAAGGGTCAAATTTAAAACTTAATCCGGCCCGGTTTTTTTTTTGGAGTAAATTTTAAAAATCCCATTTGACGAAACCCCAAAATTTTGGTTAAAATTTAAAAACTTTTAAATTTAAAATTTTTAAAAAACCCAAAAAAAAGGATTTATTTTAAATACCCTTTAAAGATAAAACAAATTTTAAAAATTTTCCCAAAAAAAATTTAATTAAAAATTTGTTTTTACAAATTTAAACCGGGATTTTTAAAACCCCTGGGGAAAATTTAAATTTTTAAATTTGGTTTTTTTTTAAACTTTTTTAAAGGAAAATTTTGTAAATTTTTTTTAAAAAAATTTTTCCCTTTTTAAAAATAAAAATTTTTCCTTCATTAAAAAAAAACCTTTTGGGTTTTTTTTAAATTTCCTTTTTAAGTTTAAATTTTCCCTTTAAATTTTAAACTAAATTTTTTATTGTGAAAAAAAAAAAAAAAATGTTTTTAAATTTTAATAAAACAAAAATTTTTAAAAGGGTTTTTTTTAAAATTTATTTAATAAAAATTTAATTTTTAAAACAAATATTTAAAAGTAAATATTATTTTTTAAAATAAAGGGGAAAAATTTTTTGAAAAAACCCGTTTTGGGAAAGTAAAAGGGTTTGTTTAAAATTTTCGCTCAAATTAAAAAATAAAAAGGCCCAAAATTTTTTTAACAAAACCGTAATTTTCGAACGGGTTTCCTTCTTTCTTGGGGAAAGTAGGGCAAAAAGTTTGACCCAAAATTTGAAAAAATTAAGTAAAAAACAAAAATTTTAAAACTTTAAAAAAAAATTTAAAAAAATTAATTTTTTTTTAAAAAACCTTAAAATGGGGAAAATTTAAAAGGGCCCCGGGGCCCGGCAAATTTTCCTTTTTGAAATTGAAAATTTCCCAATTTTTTTTTTCCCTTTGTGGGTTTTTAATTTTACCCTTTGGGTTAAAAAAACCCCAAAAAATTTAAAGAAATAAAACCTTTTAAAAGAGTTAAAAAGGGGAAACCAAAATTAATTTTAAAAAAGGGCCGGGAAAAAGGTAAACAAAATTAAAATTTGCAAAAAAAATTCCCAAATTTCCCGGCCCAGAAAATAAAGTTAAGGGAAAAAATTTAAATTTTAAAATTAAATTCGTTATTTTTTTTAAAAATAAAAAAAATTTTTTTAAAAATTTTTTAAAAAAAAATGAAAATTCCCAATTTTTTTTTAAAAAGGTAAAAATTTTTTTTGGGTTAAAAAATTATAAAAAATTAAAATAGAAAATTTTTAAACTTTTTTAAAAAATTAAATTTTCCCTTTAAAATTCAAACCAAAAAATTTTTTAAAAAACAAAATTTAAAAAAAAAAAAATTTAATTGTTTAAAATTGAAACGGGTTTAAAAATAATAAATTGGAAAAATTTTAAAATTTTTAAAATTTTTGAATTTTTTAACAAAACCGCTTTTAAAAAATTTCTTTGGTTTTTATAAAAAATTAATTTTTAAAAATTTTTTAAAAAATTTTAAATAGATTTAATTTTCCCTTTTAATTTACTTAGCAGTTAAATTTTAAAAAATTTTTATTTTAAAATATAAAAGAATTTTTTAAAAACTTTAATTTAAAATTTTTTTTTAATTTTTTGTTTTTCAAAATTGGAAAATTAGATTTAGGGAATAAACCTTTTTTTTTAATTAAAGCCCGGAAAAATTTAAAAAATTTAAAAGGTTTTTACTAAATTAAAAAAAAAATTTTTTTATAATCTGGGAAAAATAAAATTTTTAAAAAAACAGTTTTTAAAATTTAAAAATTTTTTTTAAAAATTTTTCAAAATTAAAAAACGGGAAAAACCCAAACAAATTCTTTTTTTAAAAAAAAATTTTTAAAATTCCCGATTTTTAAAAATTTAAAAAATGAAAACCAAAATTTATTTTTAAAAAAATTTAAAAAAACCAAACAAAATTTCTGGTTTTTAAAAAAAAAATTTTTTCCCCAAATTTTTCTTTATAAATTTTTAAAATTTTTTAAAAAAAAAAAAAAAAATTAGGGTTTTTAAATAATTACCCAAAAAAATTTTAAAAAATTTCTTTTTTTTAAATTTTAAAAAAAACTTTTTAAATTTTTAAATTTAAAATTTTTAAATTTTAAAATTTAAAAATTTTTTTAAATTTTTTAAAATGTTTTTAAATTTAAAAAATTTTGTACTTTTTGGAAAAAAAAAAAATTTAAATTTAACCCGAAAAACCCTTTTCTAATTAAAAAAAAAAAAAAACGTTTGGAAATTTTCAAAAAAATTTTTTAAAATTTTTTTTTTTAACCGGGGAAAATCCCCAATTGGAGCCTTAAATTTTTATAAATTTGGTTAAAAATTTTTTTTTTAATTTGGGAGGTTTAAAAATTAAAAAACTTAAAATAAAAAACCCTTTATATTGGTAAAATATTTTAATTTTAAGTTTGGGGTTTCAAAATAAAAAATTTGGGCCCTTGGGAAAATTTCAAATTTCCGATTTAAAATTTTAAAAACCCCTTTTGTATGGGATTTCATTTAAAATTGTTTTAAAATGAAAGCGTTTAATTTGGTTTTTAAAACCTTTTTTAAAACGGGTTTTTTGTTTAAAGGGAAAAGGGTCTTTTTTTCAGCTGTTTTGAACCCTTTTACTAATTTTTAAAAAAAAACAAAAAACAAACTAAATTTAAAAAATAAAAAAAAAAGTCCAATTTTTTCCGGGCAAAAAAAAAATAAACAAAATTTTTTTTCCTAGGGGTGGTCCTAAAAAAAACTAAAAATTTTAAAAAAAAATTTTTTAAAACTTTGGGACTTTTTTGGGTTTAAATTTTTTTCAATGTTTTAATAAATTTTTTGAAAATTTAAATTTAAATTTAAAAATAAAAAGTTAAATTCCAAAATTGGGAAAATAAGTTCCCCGGTGGGAGATTTAAAAACAACAAAATGGAAATTGAATTTTTTTATTATTTTAAAAAATTTGGGTTTAATTTTTTAAAATTTTTTTTCTTAACATTTGACCCAAAATTATAAAACGGGGCCTTATTTTAAAAAAATTAAAAATTTCCCAAAATTTTACATTTTTAAAAAAAGGTTTTTGAATCTATTAAAAAAATTTAAAAAAACACTTAAAAGTATTTGTTTTTAAATTTTTTAAATTTTCAATTTTAAAAATTTTTAAAAAATTTTTCAATTTTTTAAATTTTTCAAAAAAATTTTTAATTTAAAAAAAAAAAATTAAAAAAAATTTAATCGAAATTTTTTTTTTTTAAAATTTAATTTTTTTAAATAAATTTAATTTCAAAAAAAATTAAAAAATTTTTTAAAGTAAATTTTAAACCCAATTTAAATAAGGAAACCGGGGTTTTAAAAAATTTAAAACCCAAATTTTATAAAAAAAAATTTAAATTTTAAAAATTAAAATAAAATTTAAAAATTTAATTTAATTTTAAAAAAATTAAATTTACTTTGAAAATTTTGTTTTTTAATTTTAAAATTGTTGCAACAAAGGGTGCGCGGGAGGGTTAAGAAGGCGCGATTCCTGTAGACGGCGATGCTGGACGCGTAATAAGTGTCTGCTATTCCGCGGTGGTTCAAATTCAAACAGACCGCCGACGAAGGGATGGACAACAGCAACAGGAGCAGCGGCATCGACGGTTTCATTGTTAATTTTGTCGCGTAGGCTTTGTTTGCATAACGCGGAATGCTGACAACGTAATATTTATTGTATTTATTAATACGCAGGTAGTGCATTTTTATTTAGGTATGTAGGTAAGTTAAACGACAATGTTACGAAACGTTCGATAGTTGAACAAAAATCGTAGGAGAGGCCGAAAAATTTCCACGAAGGGAGGAGCGTTTTTATTATCATTTTTAATCTTGCTGCCGCGTCTGTACGAATATTTTCTGTAAACTGTAAACTGGTAAAATTAACACATTTTGGGCGGGTAGCCAAACAGACCAAACTTATATGCATAGCGGGCGAAATTCGCGAAACATTGCGCGCTTGAAATATAATCTATACATCGACATATTTCAATAAAATTTGATAAAATCGCGATAATTTATAGTTTATAATGTACTATAATAATATAATGTCTTTTAAACTTTTTACACAAACTATTTAAATTTATTATAATGTATAAATTATCTTATTGTTTTTTAAAAATATTTACTAACTCTAATATTTTTGAAATGTGTGGTATTTAAAAAAAAACAATCTCCCTTATGAAGGGGCACATTGCAAAACTGACACATAAAACAGGCTAAACTCTTTTTCTTGTGAGTAGCACAAACACGGTATTGTTTCTGGGGGTTCTTTTTTTTGTTACCCGTAAATATTTTTACAATTTTATGTTTTTTGGCGTCCAATAATCTATTTGAAAAATCATTTCTTCTACATGTACCAGATGTACTGGTTCCTGGATCATCAGGATTATCTAGAACATTACCGCTTATCCATTATTTGGCCACATCAAGCTTTTATAACTGTTTTTGGAATTGGAATTTAAAGTTTTAAAAACTCTAAAAGCGTTGAAAAGAGCTCCATTTAGCAAGAACATCACTGTGCTTTTCGTCCATTTTTTTGTGCGTCGTACAATAGAATAATATGACAAATACTGATCAGCACGATCGACACCTTTCATGAATTTATTATAATCTATAACACATATCGGCTTCCAAATTTTTTCTTTTGTCTTCCAATCAATATTTGTATTTTCTATGATACTGGCTGAATGAATTGTTGATATCATTCGAACGGGTCTTTTTGATTGCCAGCATTGTAAAAGAATATCTTTTCGGCGACGAAACATAGATTCACCTTTTTTTTAATTTTGCATTTTGTAAACATGCAGGAAGGCCTCTATTTTTACGTATAGTACCACAACTTCGGAATCCATTTTGTAACAAGACTGGACTCGTATCGACACTATTATAGTAGTTGTCCATATATAGACGTGGTGCCACAAGTTTTCATACAGCTGTAGGAGGTGTAGAGTTGTCTCCTGAAATCGACTTCCTTCACCATGATATATTCGGAAATTGCATATATATCCTGTTTTTGCTTCACAAACCATTCGAATAAGAACCCCATATTTGGTGATTTTTGAAGCATTATACACCTTGAATGATAGGCGGCCTCTCCATGGCATGATACTTTCATCTAATGACAACTCTCGTTGTGGCTTATATACGTGATCAAATTTTGTTATAAAATAAGATTCGATTGGGCGAATTTTTTTAAGGCGATCTGTTTCATTAATGTCATTTTCATTATTAGAAAAATGCCACGAATACCATATTTGGCGGAAACGATCTCTACTCATCACTTGCGCAAAAATTGGGGTTTCAATTGTACTGTCTGTAAACCAATATTCATCCCTACTATCTTTACAAACTTTGCCCATAAGTAGAAGTAATCCCAAAATGTTTTTCAATTCTACCGCAGACGCGTCTTTCCATTTTACAAATTTTGCTCTGTCTTTAAACCTATCAACATTTTGTGAGTGATAACGATTAGTTTCTTCTGCCATGTAATCAAACAAATCGTTCCCTATGAAAAGTTGAACCACTTCAACCACACTTTCCCGATTATTTGGCATCACAACAACGCCACTTTGTCCTAAAAATTGTTCAATAATTGGAGGATTATCATATTCTGACCACTCCACTTCTTCATTGTCACTTTGTTCAAAATTACTAGACAGTATTGATAAAACTCTACGTCTTCTAGGTTGAAAGAAATCTTCATCACTTTCACACTCGCTATCAAATTCGGCAATATCGAAATCACTTGAAATTTGCGATAAATTATCTGCATAAACTTCACTATCACTATCAGAAGCCACTATTATTATAATAAAAAAATAATTTAAAAAAAGAAATGTTCAACCGTCTAAAGCCGACTAAAAACTGAATTATTTTTAAAAATATATGTTCAACACCCCTTTCTAGTAAATTCTGAATGTTTATCTAAAAAAAAGTGTGAAAGATTCGAGTTTACTTTGTATATACATTTAAATTATGAGTGGCTGCACGAAAACATATTCAAGGCGAAACAAATTTATGGCTCCTTATCTGTATTATATAAACAAACGTTGAAAAAGTAAAGTTGTTGAATCTAAACGAAAAGTACGAGTTAACTCTTTCAGTTTTGTGTGTAAACCGATAGAGTAAAAGTACCTTGCCCCGCTTTTAAAGTAAGTACACCCATACCTCGCTTTTCGGCCTAGATACGTTCCACGAAACTTGGCCGCAAAGTGAAAAGCCGTATAAGAAATCAATTATTCTAATACAAATTCATACAAATTCAATGGGATCGGTTCCAAATTTGTTAAATATGTAACATGGTTTATAATTCAAAATGCATTTTATCTTTTTATTTCATTTAAATAAAAAATACATACATAACAAGTACATACATTGGTACATAAAATAATAACAGACTCCAAAAACCAACAATAATCTATAAACAAAAATGAAACAACTTCATGTTACATAAAATATGTGTATGTATACATACATAATTTTTTTATAAAATGGCTTTAATCTGAAGACGATGAAGAAATGGTAACTTGCAGATCACTGTCGTCGTCATTTTTCGTTGGTAAGGATGGGCCTGGCTTTAAAAAATTGTCCAACGTTGTTTGTCTTGCCTTCTTGTCTATTTCGTTCTTCAGTGATTTATAACAGCTAATGGCCGAGTTAATTCCTCGAGAAACTTTAGCGCTACGTTCGATGTCAGGATCATTTTCAAGGAGGATGTTTATTCCTTGTTCGAAATAGGAAATAGCTTTGAACAAATTTTTTGATGTTAGCTGTTTGGATATAACAGGCTCTGTCTCTTCATCAAATGCCGGTTCTGCTTGCAACTGAATGAGTTCCTCATATGAAAGGGATTCCCTATCAGCTTCAAGTAGAACAAGCACATCACGTTCGTTCAAACCTTCAAAGCCGAGATCATGTGCTAGATCCAAAATGTTTTGCCTAAATTCAGGGAGGAAATTAACTTCTGTATCAGTACTTTTTACACATTCTGGCCATATTTTTTTCCAAACATGGTTCATTGTTGTTAATTTTAATTCCTTCCATGTTTCACTGTTGCTGTCAACAGCATCCTTGATGTTATAGTTTTTCCAAAATGTTTTAATTGAAGATTTACCATCGGTTTCCCTTATAAGTTGTTGGAAAGTTCGGCGTGAAAAGTGCCTTAAAAGTGGCTATTGAACCCTGATCCATTGGTTGGATCGGAGCTGTTGTATTTTTGGGAAGGTACTCTATCGTGACATCTTCAGATAGTTCGGATAAATTAGTAGGATGCCCTGATGCATTATCCAAAATTAGCAAAGCCTTGTTGCTTAAGTTATTGTCTCGCAAATATTTTTTCACTTCTGTACAAAAGTGATTTTTGAACCAATCCTCAAAGGTAGCTTTAGTCATCCAAGCTTTCTTGTTGGATCTCCATATGACGGGTAATTGATTTTTATTTAGTCCTTTAAGAGGCCTTGGATTTTCGGACAAATATATTAAAAGTGGTTTTAGCTTAAAATCACCCGCGGCATTTGCACCAAGTAGCAAAGTTAATCGTTCTTTAGACACCTTATAACCAGGCGCAGATTTTTCGGTTTTTGAAATGTACGTGCGATCAAGCATTCGCTTCCAATAAAGCCCCGTTTCGTCTACGTTAAACACTTGTTCAGGTTTATAACCACCTCTTTCAATAATTCCCTTTAAAATGTTGGGATATTCCTTAGATGCGGCCTCATCGGCGCTAGCTGCTTCACCTTTCATTTTCAAATTATACAAATTAAATCTATTTTAAAATTTTTCAAACCATCCTCGGCTTGCTTGGAATGTGACATCTGTAGCAGATTCATCAGTATCTCCATTCTTCAAATTTTCGAAAATACTTAAAGCTTTTTCCTGGATAGTCATTTGACTCATTGGCATTCTTCGTTTGTTATTGCCCTCAATCCATATAATCAATAGTTTTTCCATAATCCAGTTTCTTTGGCGTGTTAATCTCGAGTCATTTAAAGGTGCAGCAGATTGCAAATATGTCTTCTTTTTTATCACGAATAGTTTGAATTGTAGATTTCGCAAGTCCCATTGCCTTGCAAATTTCAACAATTTTCTCTCCAGCTTCTATACGACGTAATACTTCTAGTTTAGTTCCTAGCGTGACTGATTTTCGGCATCTCTTTTTATCAGTCTTCGAAGTCGATAATTGTTTCGATGGCATTTTGTCTAAAAAATAATGAACTATAAAATAAGTTTAATAAAAAAATACATATTAAAAATTTTTAATTTGTACATGTATTTATATGTACTTAAGTACCAAAAATGTCCCTAATTGTTTAAAAATTTTTCAGTAAATTTGTAACAATTAATAATCAATATGTATATAAAACACTCACAGACAAGTCTAAGCCAGCCGTTTTATGAGCACACACTGAATAACGTTCGTAAACAAGAAGAAATAGAAAAGAGTGTGCATCGAGATTGCGTTTGCGCAAGATTGGCAACATGTAGATATATCGATATCGAAAAAAAGTTTTTTTGCCGTTATAGCGAAACATTCTAGGCCGTAAATCGAAAACGTGCCTTAATTGAAGAGGGCCGTTATAGCGAAATGCCGTATAAAGAGCGGCTGTATAGCGAGGTATGGGTGTACATTCAAATAGGTAAAAATACCCGGCCCGCTAATAGACAGCAGTTCTCGAGACAGGTATTTTTACCCGCCCCGCTTATAATGTGTTAAGGGACCTTTTAATTTCGGCACATAAAAATCTTTTGTTGTGTTGCCCAAATTTTGGGCACCACTAGGTATGTTTATGCAACTACGTTGCACCGCTGCACATGAAATTTCGGTATTCGAGTAATTTTTTGAATTTCCGCGTACGTAAAAAAAAAACGATAAAACAGCCGACTATCGCGAGCAGTTGGCGTTGCACGCAACAGATGGCAAACGGCGTGTGTTTCTTTAAGTCGTCACGTGTTTATTCCTGGCCTGGTCCACCAAACCGCCAGATGCGGTGCTGATGTTGCGCGTAATGGAAATGGCCGTCGTTTGATGTTACAGTGTGTATGTGTGTGTGCGCGTGTTTGGTTAATTAAACCGCGCGACATTAAACAATTACGGCTAATATGTGATTATGTCTAATAGCAATGCGGTCACAGTGATGAAATCTAATTCCGAAGGCGAACTGTTAGGATCGAACGGGATGACTGTCAACTCGGAGCGGGCGAATGTGCAATCTGTCGATTCTTCGAGATTAAAGCGTACCTTTACTCTGCCCAGAAACCCATTTAACGCGACCAGGATGTCTAAACGGAAATTCAAAACCAGGGATAATTCAAACAATGAGACTGAAAATAAAAATGTTATCAACAATGAACCGGAACGTAATAATAAGAAAGTATTTCGTAGGCCTTCTTTCCGAAAGTTTATCAACAAAATTGCTCAGCACATTGGAGGGGTGCCGGTTATGAGTTCCAATAACGATAATCGCGTGCCTCCTGTTGATTTGCAAACTTGGGCGCCCGACCAGACGCCCGGCGTTACCGGACTGCGAAACCATGGCAACACTTGCTTCATTAATGCCGTTTTGCAGTGCATATCTCATACCGATGTTCTTGCGGAGTACTTTGTATTAGATCAGTATAAGATCGATTTATCTAGGAGAAATAAGTTGAATTCTAAAAAGTATGGGACCAAAGGTGAGGTTACGGAGCAGTTGGCGATGCTCCTGAAGGCACTCTGGGCTTGTCAGTACAGTCCGGAGCTGAGCACCAATTTTAAACAGATAGTCGAGAGGCACGGTTCGCAGTACAAGGGAACCCAGCAGCACGACGCTCTCGAATTCTTGCAGTGGCTCCTGGATAAAGTGCACGAGGATTTAAATACGGCCTCGAAGAAGAAATACAAATCGATTAAGGTTAGTATATCGGTTGATAAATAATAGTCTGCTAAGTTTCGGTTAGATTTAAGTCTGCAAATATCGATCGGGGACGTAAACAGCAACAACCTTGTTCTTGTTTTGTTGTTTTGCTTGTTTTTTTATTGCAATAATCGCACTAAACTGCCCATTATTTTGGCATTAGTCCCAGAATTAATTAAAATAATAAGAGGTCCGCGGTATCTATTAATAATAACACTTAATTTGTTCGATTTTTAAAATAATGATAATATTCAAACTGAGCGTAATGCTACAAACGAAGGTTACTGTTTGTAGCGGAACCTTCCATTAAGCAATGCAAGGTCTGACGAAAAATATCTAGGACAAATGTTTTTTTTTTTAATGTGAGTAGGGTTGTATAGGTAATTTTGGATGTTCTGATTCATATTTTGACCTTGGGCACGTCTATTGTTACGACTCTTAAACCAAATATGACACAACACTTACTCATCCAACACAAAGATGTGTCAAAAATTTAATTTTACCACTATTCGCTTGTTTGGTATTTTTAATCGTGAATATACAGCCGGGACGTGGTCGTAATTTTTTTGGATAGATTTTTAAAATTTTGGTCCTTCGGGGCGTCCATTTCGCAATGGATATTTTTGGTTTAAAGTAATTTCGACTCGACGCAAGCTTCACTTCACGATTTACACAAATAAGGACGTCACGGACGATTAAATCTAAATTATTTTTAAACGCGTCCGGTTCGATTTCAGAAGACAATATAACAAATCCGAGTGGCCGAAAGACATTTATAAATTACAGCACGGCGAAGTTGGCACCCCCGGGTGCGAATTTTTTGTATAAAAATCGAATGGCATTTGTTTGTCTATCTTAAGCCTATGTCACACTAGTAATCAGTTTGATTAAACTGAGACGATGACGTCACGTGATGTTATTACAACAATTCGATGCGATTGGTTAATTGGTTTTCTATCTTTTGTTGTTAGTTCACTATCAACGCACTTGTTTCTGTTTACGTTTGTATAATTAACAATAACAGAAAACGTAATATGTCAAGAATGAAACATTACACGAAACTCCTAAACAAGAAATAGAACAGCACGCACCGATTTCGATTTCCTATTTAATTAGACTTGCTATTCTATTAATCCACTAGACCTGAAACGCACGAACGAAACCGGTGCGTGTGTGTCTCTAGTCACAGAATGAGAAACATGTAGAGTATTTTGAGTATTTGAGGATTGTCCACGATCTGCTCGCGTCGCGTTTTAAAAGTTCGCATTACAAAAAAATGTTATGGATCAAAATTTCCATCAAGTGAAGTTCAATTGTCCGCACATTGAACAGTCACAGGTTTGTAAATCGAGCTTTAGACGAGAATGATTTTTTTTTGTTTTGAACGAAACCGATTGAAGTTTTAATGTTTTTATCCAAATCGGATCATTTTCTTGTTTTCGATGGATTTTTTGGCGGCAGTGGCTGCAATTTTTTAGTTTGAACACGATTCTTCTTCTGACGGCTCGTTTAAAACCTCAATTGTCCGGTCGCGATAAAAATGCGAATTTTCGCGATTAAAATTTAAAATTCCGATTTGAAAAGTAGTTTGTGTTAAATTAAACGCAAGTTTTACGCTCGTATTTGTTATTTCGTGACTAAAAATAGAATTTTCTAATTTGTTATAACCTCGATTTTGCGGTTTTCCACGATTTCGGTAATAAAATCCCCGATCTTTTGGTCAAAACTCGGCCGGAGTCGAGAACCGTGCAACTCGATGCGCCGACCGAGAGTTTTAATTTTCTTCAACATTTTTACTTATTGTTAGGTAACGTTCCAATTAAAAGTTAGATTAGGAGCGTTAGAAGTCATTAAAAAATACGACATATGCAATAGTGGTTTTGATGTTTTCTTCGAAAGTTGCCAAAAAATTCTTTTGAAGATTAAATGTAAAATTCTCAGTTCAACTTTGATATTTCGGTTGTACGTACGTACAATACTTATTGATACTGTGACCCGCCCCAAGCTGAAAATACGAAGCTAGACCTTGTTAACTTAATTTGCACCGAAGAAAATCTAAAAAAAAAGATTGGTATTAAGTTGGTGTTCATGGATGATCGGCTCGAAGGACCACGTTTGTTCCATCATTGTTTTTCTTTGTGAAAATCATAATCAATCTTACGATGGTGTTATTTTCAATGGCGCCGTTAACGTGTTATCGTGAAAACGTGATTGATTAAATACAAAAGAAATGATACGGACATAGGGCCAATTAACTCGACCCATTTAGGATCAGAATTCTGGAAAAGCTCGTAAAATAATCGGCGAAACGCCAGCTTCTAACTGAACAACGTCTGGGTCCAAGTCGGGAAAACGTCCTTTAGACACGACCAGTTTCCGTTTAAGGTCTACAATTAATCCGATTTAAACGTGGTAATGATGAATTTGAGTATTACGCGTTATTTTCAAATCTGACAGGAAAAATATTACGATCGGATGGAAATTTGGCCCTCGTTTAAAAACGCGCACTTTGCCAAAAGTGCCGAAAATAATTTTCGTTCGACATCCCGATAAACATCTTCGCTTTTTAGTTTAACAGCGTCCAACTTCCGGTCTAAAAATCTGGATTTTCTAATTAAAATGAGATTTAAATGCTAGATAGAATCAAATTTTACCTTGAAATTGTTCGATCGACCACTGAAACCTTCGTTTTCTTATTATTTCTTTTTAATGTAGTTTATGTGATGGGATTTCTTTAGCTGTTCGACAATGGAAAAGTGCGTGGCTGTAGTGTTAAAGAAAATATTTAATTCCCGACCGGTTTCGTCGACTAAACGTGACTTGTACATACATACGTACGAGACTAACCGATTGTAAACCGTGGATTTGGTGTTGTGAAACCGTTTCTGAAGTTCTATATCTAGTAGTTTTAGAAATTGATTAATATGAACCGATTGAACAAGAAGAAAACGCTGATTTAACTTGAATACAATTTTTATCTTATCAAGTTTTATACCAAGACGGTGTATAACTTTATACTGCGCAACAATAATAGTCGAGATTTCTCTCTTTAAGGTCGTAAAAAATGACAGGATACCTAAGCTGTACACGTCGAATATCCGCACTTAATTAATTGGTCCTTCGATTCGAATTTACCCGTATATCCTCGTCCCGTTGTTATTCGACCGAGTTCTCCAGAATTATACTATCTAACTATCTAAAAATGTCATAATAAATCAAACGACGCATTATCAAGGCGATAAAAACGGTAAACATCGAACTTCAATTGTTAACAATTAGGTAATTTTACGTAATGGTCGGTGTTCGTAATTTACGTGCTTACGTCGAATGGCGATGCCCCACTGCGCCCACGCTCAACCAAAAAAGTACGTAAATACAATAAAAAAATCATTATATTAAGAACTGGCGTTCATTAATTTTCGTCCGAAGTACGATTTCATCGTTACAACGTGTGCCCAAAGATTACTTGATTTTCGAAATCATTACCCAATGAACGTTTATTGATGTAATGACCTTATACATCGAATGCAGTTCATTACGTTAATGAATAATTTGACTGCTCCAATGAACAAGCTTTCTTTGTTTTAATAAATTAATACATAGATAATATGAATTTGATTTACAGTGATAATAGCTGCGTTTATTAGTTTTATCAATATTCTTACATAAATTCAATAAATTATTCCACTGAAATGCAAAGTTTGTTTATTGTATCGATGAATGTGTTTATTAAATAAAGGAATATTCTTGTATTGTTACAATGTACACTTCTATTCGTATTAAAAGAGTACAGTTACTATTTCACATTGTAAATAGAACAATGTTTATGTATATTGTTTCTATAGTAAATTTATTTTTGGTTTTTTTTTGTTTTTTAATTTGACTCCACTGCGATTATACAATCAATCCAGGGGGGACTATAAGTACGACGTATGTAGGCCTTAATCTAGAGACTTAAATCTAGTATAAAAACATGACATGTAGAGTAGCACTCCAATGAGTGCCCCCTTATTTTCTATTGAATCATAGTGTTCATTGTTTAGATAAAACGAGTAGGGAGGTCGCTGGGTTTAAATCTTTTCAGTCGCCTGTCGTCTTCATCTTCATTTACGAATGAGACAGCAAGATCGTTTGGGTGGACGGAAATTCTATTTCTGTAGTTGATGCCGTGTCTTGTTATTTCTTCCTTGATGGTTGGTATCTTCAGGTCAGAATGCAGGAGTTTATTCGGAACGTACCATGGTGCATCTACTATAGCTCGGAGAGCTTTGTTTTGAAAGCGTTGCAATATTTCAAGGTTTGAATTGCTCGCTGTTCCCCAGAGAGATATGCCGTATATCCATATTGGTTTTAGAATAACCTTGTATAATAGGAGTTTATTTTCTGTTGATAATTTGGATTTTCGGCCGAAGATCCAGTACATTTGCTGGAATTTGAGTCCAAGCTGTTTTCTTTTTGAGAATATGTGGGTGCGCCAGGTTAGTCGTCTGTCAATATGAATGCCCAGGTATTTAGCTTCTACTTCTTGTGGTATGAGGTTTCCATTTAATGTGACTAGAGGACAGATGTCTTTCGTTAGTGTGTATGTAACGTGGGCTGATTTTTTTTCATTCACTTTTATGCGCCATCGTTTTAACCATTTTTCTAGTTGATGCAAATGATTTTGTAATGTTCCTAGAGGCTGTCACAGGGCTTAGATGTGAGGATAGAAGTTGCTGATGTCAGTCGGCGTATGTAGCTGTCATAGGTCTGATCTTGATTCAGGCAGGTTGCGACGTATAATAAGTATAAGATAGGACCGAGAATGCTACCCTTGGGGTACTCCAGATTGAATGGAGTATAGTTGGGTATGTTCCTCGAGATATTTCACTTGAAACGTTCTATTTGTGAGATATGATTCAAGGAGGGCGTAGTATGGGTCGGGAAGCTTTTTAAGTTTGTAGGAAGCCCCGGATGCCATAACTTGTCAAAGGCTTGGACTGATATCGATAAAGAGTGCAGAGCAGTAACGTTTGCCTTCTAGGTCGCTGGAATATTTTTCTAATGAGTCTGTATGTTTGTTCAATAGTTCCATGTCCCTTGCAGGAATCCAAATTGATGAGGGGTATTAGGTTTTTCTTCAATAATGGGCATTAGACGTTTGAGCAGTAGTTTTTCAAGTAACTTTGGAGAAAAGTCAGGAATGGAGACCTGATTGGACGATACTGAGGTTACCTCATTTGGGGCTTTTCCATGGTTTAGGAATCATTATTATTTGTCCTACTTTCCAGTGACAAGGAAAGTAGTTGATTCTGAGAATAGAATTATAAATTTGTGTTATTGCTGTAATGCATTTATTGAAAGAGTTCTTTCAGTCAGCTTGTCGGTGATCAAGTCAAAATCCGGGAGCCTTTTTGGATTAACTTCTGTGTTTATAACTGTTTTGACCTACAGTGAGCTCTTAATTATGTCTTTATTGGTGAGGTCCATCTGGTGCGGGATCTGCAGCTCTTTAATGATGTTTTCATTCTTCATCTGCTGTGCGTTGAAGAAGGAAAGGGTTGAAACACTGATGCGAGGTGTTCTGCAAAAGCTGTGGCCTTCTGTTAAGTCCGTTTTGCCCAGGTGCCGTCGTTTTGTCGTATTGGTGGGATTTGGTGTTGGGGTTGTTTCAATTTTCCGCGTTGCCTTCCACAATGAGTAGTTAGTCTATTGCCTTGGGCTAGATGTTCTAGATTAAGTACTATTTGATGGTGTGTAATCTTTCAGATTTTGTAACATCTCTTAAGGTCTTTAGCTATTTTGTAATGTTTCAATTAATTATTGCTCGAATAATACCTACATAGAAAATTTGATTATTAGTTCTTTATTGTTCAATGTTGTCGATTGTAGGAAATACAAAAAAAAGGAAAAATCGATTTGTACACGTTTCTCTGGAATTTGATATGTAATAACACACGCAAACCGTTTTTAGAAATATTTTTCTATAACAGTTCTAACATATATATTAATGTAAACGTAGTGATAATTTTTTTTGAAATTATTTAGTTTGGGTTTTCAAACTGCACTGTATTGAATTTATCCTGTTTCTGCAAAGCCGTTAATATACCTAGATTATTCTATATATAGAATTTAAAAAATACATAATCAACTGATATTTATACTGTATATTAGTAAATTTAGACATAGATACGATAAATGTAGTTATTTATTTCAAACCGACCTTACATTAATGTGATGTTTTAAATTCATAAATTTTAAGTTAGGATGTTAACGTAGAAATTCGTAGATACAATCAAGTAATGATTGGATTGATGAAAAAGAGTCGTCGAAGCAATCAAGATATCAATTAAATTATGAAATATGTTCATCAGTTTCTAATGAACATAATAACATTGGGACTACGAACATGTAAATTAAAAAATGAACATCTATTAGTAGTATTAATGAACTTTTCATTGTATCAATGATCAAAAAGTCAATAACTGGTGTTCATTGATATTATGTACAATAATTTTTTGATTGCAGAAACGATAAGAAACAATTCGGTTGGAAAAAATTCTTTCCGAAGAAAGTCGTCACGAAAAGTTCACCAGATCAATTTACAGTTTTAAAACGAATTTCTCTGGGTGAGATAATTGCCAAAAAATCAAAGTCGCTTTCGAAGTTCAAGGTTGGCGGTCGTTTTAAATTCAAACGAAAGCCCGTTGGGAGCAATCGATCGCGAGGAAATTTTGGGTTTCGAATCGAAGTTCCCGTTTTTCTGCCGTCGTCGTATAAATAATTTCAAAAATACACAAATTCGTGATAATTGATGAAAACACGAAACGAACGTTTGCATATCTACACGCACACTATATTTATACAAGTGTTTAAACAGACATTGCCAGCCGATTAATTAATGGATTATACGTGCGCCACCTTTTTTTTCTCTTTTTTATTTGTAAAGGAAAATAACCGAACGCGGTATTTTTAGAAAGTGGAGAATTTAATCGTTTAATCGCCGAAAGGAAAAGAAACCCAAATCCGAACATCTATTTTTGTCGATTTAAACTTTTTGGGCACGAAAAAACAGACGCAAAATAACGTAATAAATTGTCGTGTCCGCAAAGCCAAGGCCGTTCGAATTACAACACCCAAATAACTGGCCGCTAATTGTTCGGGAAGTGCAAATTGGACATCAGTTAAAACACGGGAATCTGTTAATGAAATTTTAGATCATGGTCAAGCAAGCACGTGTGGTCATCACGTTGCGCGATGACCGATATCATCATCGTCTGCGGTGCACGGAGATGCCAATACTAATTTGTAAAATAACGTTTCGTTAATCGTTCCGGTAAATAACGACCTTGATCGTTATCGTGCTACCGAATGGTCTTATTATAACTGGGTCGGAATGTCGACGGATGCGTAAAGAACGAGGCCATTAAAATAGCTACATACCTAGAATAGCTTCTCGTTCGTTAATTGATTTAATTTAGAAATGCCCGGATGCCTGTCGTGGTGGTGTCTGCGAGGAAAGTTACCATAATTCGCTTAAAGCACTTTAAACATTGAACGGAATGATTAAATTTGCCTTTTTCGTCAGTTTGTTCAAAAAAAAAACAGGCGACGCCATCGATCGATGGTGATCTGTAGAGCTTTACTCGGGAGTTCGAATCTCCCTGCAACCATGGACGTCCGTGAACGTCGTTGAATTTAAAAAAAAAAACAAAGGAAAGCGACGGCTCGATCACCTAGGAAACAAGTGCTGGACGGGATCGGCACCGGACGACCTTTCGGGGAACGTCGCACCGATGCCGTTGCAATGGTAAAAGTCTGCGGCCAACGGATCAAGTTCGCTCGAAGCCAAATTAATCGTCAAACGCCCCTTTTAAACCAAAACTCCATCGGCGTTGCGCATCTATCTTTAAAATTCGCATTATAACTCGCTCGATTTATTTAGTCTACAACATGTATACTAAACAATTGCCGTTTCTGAAATCGAACAGTTTTATCTTTCCCGACGAGCGAACTTTGAACTTTTAACGAAACCGTTCGTCTTGCGTGTTTTTGTTTTATGTCTTTTCGTATCGATCACCCCCCCCCCCCCCCGTCGTCGAAAGCGTGTAGGCACGGGACCGTGGCGCAAACAGAACATTATGGTCCGCAACTTTTAAATTTTTCGATTAGGGCAACCGACGGGGGCGGCACGCGTACGCGGGCGTAGTCGTAGATTTCCCAAAACAAAAAAAATTGCGCTCGTCGTTTCCTGTTTAATTACGTACAGACGTTTAAGCGTTACGGAGGACTTGATAAATGGATTTGTTTACCAATATTTCGAGATGGAATTTGCTCCGCCGATCATTTCGATCGTTTATCTTTCACCTTCGTTGTCTTGACAGTTGCGTGAATTGGTGCAGTGTTGGTACGTTAAAGCCATCGGAGACACTTTAGTGGGTTTATTTCACTATTGTAATGAGATTCCCTGATTGTGTGGAAACACGATATCGCATCGATTGTTGGCGATTCTTTTATCGGGAATGTATCGTGGTGACTAATATAGTAAATACACGAACGAACGTAGCACAATGGCTTGATGTATCATCGATAATACAAAAAAAAATATGTCCACGTTCGAATTATTTAATTGTTTGCTGGACAACCGTTTTTTTACAAGAAACAAAAAAACGAGAAGCATCGAGATTCGAACTTCCAGTTCACAATTTCGGTTTTGTTCGTTTACCCGATGCTTCCGGATGCGTTGTTGGGGTCAATGTGACCCCAAGCTCGTTAGCACAAAATGTTTACAAAAAAAAAAGTCTTTGTTTTACTTTATCGGCTCGCGAGCAACAATTCGCATTAAAATTCCATAAAGAAAGTAATAGGCATTGGGGTCGTTATGACCCAACAAAGCAATTTATGTTGTAAACCTTTAAGGTTTTCTGTTCTTTAAAAGATGGGATTGTACAAATTTACGCCTGAATTACAACGAAATGTACGTAACAACGAAATAGTGGGTCCGCGCGACACAGACAAATAAAAGTCTGCATATACTCTTTCGCTGTGCGTTTAAATTGCACGTACTTTTACGTCTATTAAGCTGACACGGCCACTTTGGCACAATCGAATGAAACCTATTTAGAAATTCGACAAACCATGGCTGTACTAGCTTAACAGTTAATATAGGGGTGGTTTATTTCGTACTAATGGTGGAGCAACAAAATCGTAAAGCACTAATCAATCAAAAAGTTTGATATTTTCATAGTTTTTAAATGTTGCGCTGGCTTGGGAACCGTAGGGGTGATTTATTTCGTACTAAGGGTGGAGCAACAAAATCGAAAGATAATAGAAAGTGGAGCAACAAAATTATAAAGTACTAATGTGTCAAAAATCGCAATATTTATAAAGTTTTTAAGCGTTGTGCTGACTTGGAGAGTCATAGGGTTGATTATTTCGTACTAAGGGCGGAGCAACAAAATCGAAAGATAATAGAACGTGAAGCAACAAAATCATAAAGCACTAATCAATCAAAAAGTTTGATATTTTCATAGTTTTTAAATGTTGCGCTGGCTTGAGAACCGTAGGGGTGATTTATTTCGTACTAAGGGTGGAGCAACAAAATCGAAAGATAATAGAAAGTGGAGCAACAAAATCAAAAGCTACTAATCAAACAAAAGTTTGATATTTTCGTAGTTTTTAAATGTTGCGCTGGCTTGAGAACCGTAGGGGTGATTTATTTCGTACTAAGGGTGGAGCAACAAAATCGAAAGATAATAGAAAGTGGAGCAACAAAATCATAAACACTAATCAAACAAAAGTTTGATATTTTCAAGTTTTTAAATGTTGCGCTGGCTTGGGAAACGTAGGGGTGATTTATTTCGTACTAAGGGTGGAGCAACAAAATAGAGAAATATAATAAAAATGGGTTCAAAATGGAAAAATTTTTGCGCAAGAGGAAGAAAATTGGAATGTTGATCAAGGCCCGGCCACGAATACCAACGTGATTTAAACAAATTTAAATTTTGGGGGTTTAGGAAATATCCCCAGATCGAAATATTTAAGGGTTTCGGAAGCAAATTTTGGAGTAGGGCTTTTTTCGATTTTTTGAATGTTTTACTGGAGGAATTGGTGAAACATTAGTGCATTCCAATCGGATTTGAAATTCATTAAATGGGATTGCGTTAAACAATTTAAAACGAATGCGTTTTTATTAGGACTTCCTACCTCCGACATTTCCTGGAATTTCGCTGGAATAGTTTTAAAAGTTGAAAAACCCATTAGTTTCGAAGTTAGTTAAATGGGGCCAACTTTTAGAAAAAAAAATTTGATAAAAGTATTCGAATTGAATTTTAAAGTATTAGCCTGTGTGATTGAAGGTATTGTTGAGGACCTCGAACTAATTTAGTTGAAGGAACCCCGAAGTTTTTTCTTTTTGGTAACGGAAGCCCCGAATTTTTCGTCCCCTTTAATGGCCCGCGTTTCCCAGAGAATTTAATACAACGAAGTCCCTTAATTTTGTAACGAATTACCCAGAATTTCTCTTCGGATTGAATTAACCGAACTTTTTCCTCGATTTCTAATTCCGGAGGTTTGATTAAAACCGGAAATTTAAAGGGCGTTCCGGTTCTTTTCTTCTGACGTTTTTTGAGTTTGCTTTCCGGTTGTCCAAGATTGAAAACTTGGTAATTTTGGGCCCGTATTTTAATTTAATGCGTGGTTTTTAGTCCGAACTTCTTACTTTTAAACAACGTTTGGCGGCAACCCCTTGCCTTGGTTTAACTTGTTTATCCAAACGGAACCTGCAAATTTTATCTGTTGTTAAAGATTTGGATTCGAAACCCTGTCTGGAAATTTAACTTCGTTTTCACGTTGAAACCTCGAACTTTTTCCTTTTCGTAAATGAATTAAAAAATTCCAAATTTGCACGATTTTTAAGGATTGTTTCCGTACCCTTTTTTCGTTTGCTCCTTTGTAACTTAATATTTCCACTAACTTAACTAATTTTCAAAACTTTTACTTAGGTTAAATGATTCCGAACTCTTAAAATTGAAATTCGCCTCGAATTTTTTTGGAAAGCTTTTGAAAGAAGGTTATGTTTACCAAAAACTCCGCCTTGGATTGCTTGGAAAATCCGTAAAGTGGAAAAGGTGGCAACGAGATTTCTATAATTTTCAAAAAACTTAAGCTCAAATAATAAACGTCGTCCTAGTTTTTTTCCAAAATAGTATTAAATTTTAAATTTGTTTTTTTTAATAAATCATTTTAATTTTGCCCTTTTAAATTGTATGAAAATTAACAATTTTAATTTGAATATTTTAATGAAACTAAAATTTACCCCAAAAACATGAAATAAGCTAAAAGTACTTAAATTTTAAGAAAGTTATAAATAATTTTAAAAAATTTATTTTTTATTTTTTTTGAATTTGTTAAAAAATTAATTTATTATGTTTTAATTTTTGAAAAATTAAAATAAATTTATTGAATAAAAAAGAATAAATAATTTTTATAAATTTAAAAAAGGTTAAAATAATTTTTAAAATATATATAAAAATATTGCTAACTTTAACCATTTTAAAAGTAAATAAATAACCAAAAACAACCGTAAAGTCAAATATATCTAAATTAACCTTTATTTAATTAATAATAGTAATATTATCATTATGAATATTATTCGTTCAGATACCGTAATTTCGTGCAAATCAAATGATAACGATACGTTTTTTAAAACATAATCATAAGCGATAATAATTCAGATACGTTATATTAATTTGCACATCAGTTAAATAAGAAATTAAGTAGTAAAGTGTTATTTAATAGAACTGTTACTGTGTAACATATGAAAACATTACATGGAAAATCTTTACGATAGAAAAGTCTGATTAGAAATTGAAATGGAAATTTAACTCATATAGAGAATGTCTGTATAATTACTAAATTATCCCACGGGACACGTCCAGAAACGAGCAAAAAATAAATAAAACAACACGTAAACCGCGTAATCTAACCGTTTTTTTTTTTAAAGCTAGTAATAAAAAACTAGTCACCTGCAAGGTGAAACATTAATGAATGACCCCGTTGAAAAACCGTTTTGCATAATTGACGTGCAGTTTTACTAGAATGTCATTGTTTGCTTTTGTATTGTAGACATCTGGGAGATCCGACGAAGTGATAGCCGCCGAAACGTTGGCCAACCATATACGCTGCAACAATTCCTTCATCCAGGCCGTTTTTCAAGCGCAATACCGTTCATCCCTGAGTTGTTCGCGATGCTGCACGCAATCGAACACCTTCGATCCATTTCAATGCATTTCTGTCCAATTGCCGCAGATACATCGACATTACATTTACGTTACCGTAAGTCGACGTTAATTTCTCTTCCGTATCTTATTCTAATTGTATTTTCGAAACAGGTACTGTACACGTCTCAACAGCCGAGACAAGTAAAAATTGGAGTTAATCTACCGTCTGGAGCGACAGTCTCGGAGCTGCGAGAGCTCCTACAGTCCGACACCTCGATAGCGAGGGCGAACATGCTCGTGACCGAAATCAACGAATCCGGTTTCTTGAGGACCTTCACCGACACACAAGCAGTCAGCGTTATCACCGAAATCGATCCCATATACTGCATCGAAGTGGCTCAATTGAAAGACGTCGAGGAGGACACCACGAGCGCTTACGTACTTCTCTGTTGGATCAACGTGCTCGTTAAGAATGGAGTTTGTGTGCGATTCGGTAATTACTTGTCGATCTCGAATTCGTTTGAAAGAAAAATACGGACGGACGAAGCAAAAAAACTCTTTAAACTAATCGCTCTAATTTGCCCAAGAATTGTGACTTGTGTGCGTACAACATGCAAGAGTTTTTAATTTCTGATTTAGATAACGGTTTAAAAAAAAAAGCAAACTTGTCTTTACAAAGTCCATCATTTTATCTTTGCAATACGAGCCGCACATTAAAGCCTCGAAACTTGATTATGTTATTATAATCGATAACTAATTTACTTCTTTCAAATTTACAAATGCTCATTTTGTCTTCGAACCCCGATTAATTCGACTTTGCGCGGTTTCTAAATTTTGTGCACAAGGCAAAATTGTTTCGATTTAGATAATAGTGCGAAAAATTAGCTTATCTTTACAAAGTCTGTCGGGTTTTATCATTGCGACACGAACAACATATTGACCTCGAAACTTGATTATATTATGAAGGATTTTGCTATTTTTAATAAATAATCGATTTAAAAACAATTCCGGGGCAAAAACTGATTCGGCGAGAGGCTTATCGAATTGTTCCTGAACTAGTTTTCTTTTTTAAATAAGTAAAATATGATTTTCGAGATTTTTATTCGATTAGTTATTGTAATGTTGTTCCTGTGACCATTTGATTGCAGTTTTAAAATCAAAATCGACGACATAATTTGACATTGTTAAATGTTACAAATTGTCTTACACATTAAGAGCGTTTATTATGTTTAAAATCCGTTAATCGTATTTCCAGTTACGTTTCTTTTTTTATTCGGCATGTATTTTTATTTTAATTTAACTTGAGATGCCATTTGTTTTTCTTAAAGGACCCCGCAGTTATTAGGTGTAAATTAGGTTTCCGTCAAATTGTCTAATTTTTTGATATATTACTCTATACGTCCTCCCGATCAAAAGTCCCAATGGGCATAAAGTCCCAAGGACTTGAAATTTTGAGCTACTGACCTTCAAAGTTCAACGTCTTGCCTATGTAATAATTCACAGGTGCTATCATTCGAGTAGTGGGATCTGTGGATTAATGCTAGGTTAACATGTTGAATATTTCTCACCCTGTCAAGGATGGTAGTAGGAAGAATGACTATGAGACATATTCATCCTCCCTTACGCTAGGGGTTGATTTAGGGGTAGAAAGGGGGTGGCATCCGCGTAAGCTCAAAAGCAACTATTTGAAATGATTTTTTTATATGCAAAATAAATCTCATTATTATTTCTCATTATCAATTCGCTCAATAATTCGTCCTCACCCTTGCACGAGGGGTGGACGAGAGATAGACAAGAAATAGATATAGGGGCGGAAGAGGGTGGAAACCGCGAACACGCAAAGTTCAGCTATAAAAAATGATTTTTTAATGCACAATATAACTCTAAACATTATTTCCAATAATCTTGCTGTTGAGTGACTCCATTTCTTCATCATTCGCGTCATCTTCCATTTCTTCATTATTCTCAAGATTGTTCCACCTACCTGCCGCACCTGAATATAGTTGAGCATGGCTTGGTCGGGATATCTTATATTACCTTGTTGTCTGGCATATCCTAAATACCACAGGACACTAGCTATGTGAGCACAACATCCCAATGTTCGAGCGCCAGATTTGCGCGTACAATAATATCCTGTGATTGGTCCATCTTGATTAAATTCTTCATCAAAATCTTGCTCAAAAGCAATCCATAGTTGGTACTTGGTAGCATTCCGAAACTGCGAGTATATTCGAATACATATTAGACCTGGCATCTCTATATTCTCATCTAATTCGAAAACTTCAGTTCCATCATGATCTAGTTTATCTTGAATGTTTGATGGTGATAAGCTTGGTGATACCCCTAAAGTTAGGGATTTCAAATAATTCAGATCTAATATTGGAAATCCTCGAAGTTCTATTTCATCCAGTTTAGTTCAAACTGCAATTCTTCGTGCTAAGTTTTCTAGTTCTACGTATGCTTGTACTACTATATTTGGCTCGTGTATCCTTTCCTTTATTTTTCGAGCTAATTCAGGAGTTTTTCCTTGCATGCTAATAGGTTCATGGTACTTGTTTATTAATGCACCACATATTAGATAAAAATCTTTTAAATGCAGTACATGAGCTCTACGAAGAATTCCATCGAGAAACTGAAAAATAGATTTTATTTGTCCGTTTCTTGATTCAACAATCCATCTTTGAATCTTAACCACTCTTGACTCATTAGCTTGTTCAGTTGTTAATTGTCGCTGTGGTGGCTATAAAAAAGTAGGCATTTTACTTATATAATTTTCATCATTAAGATAAGTAATAACGTCTTTGTATCCACGATCAACAATAAATATATCACCCGGTTGAAACCAATTTTTTATTCCATTTATATTCAAATCTAACTCATTTCTAAGAATGGCTGCATCATTATTGGGATGGTCTGTAAAATAAGGGCCTTGTACATCCAAAATGTAACCGTCAGGGGCAACCAACATAACGGGCTTAACTAAGTGTCGACCTTTGTGAACTGAAAAGGATTGCCGCAACGTTTTGTAATTACTTGACTTCTCAATATAAGTGTACGTTCCATCTACAATGACAACAACCTTGGGATTATTAGGATTGGGATTATACAACTCATTGGCAAAATCCGTGACATGTTGATTTATAAATTCCTCACGAGTAATAGCGTTTAAGCCTATGTTTTCAGGCACAAATCGCAGCATTAGTGATTTTCGAACAATGCTTATTGTCATGCTAACGGATTGGCGACTCTTATAAGTGAAAATAACACGCAAAAAATCATCAGATAAACCTCGACGCAATTTGCACAAAAATAAAAGGAGATCTTTCTTTTTAACAAAGTGTCGTCAATGTCCATCTTGAACCGGATCACAATAAGTGTAGAGCTGTTCAAATTGAATCTTTGTCAAAGAAGTCATCGTATAGAAATCAGCGTCCGTTAAATCATTTTCTTCCATGAATTTATCTCCTCTGCGTAACTCAACAAAAAAGTTGCCAACTTCTGAACCTGCTAATCTTATTGGTCTATTTATCGATTTCAAACCACCATACAAAAAATTGTGCAGATGCATTCTATCGTCAAGATGGACATAACATGCACGACTAGAAATAGGTATATATATATATATTTGTGTCAAGGTATATATTTACTCTTGCCTTGACAGAAAGATGATGAAGATCACCTTCGATATTGTTACATATAAAGCAACAGGCTGTCGACTTTTGCTTTATAACTTGTAAGCGTAAACATTCAGGATTGTTCGTGTTTTCCAAATCGGCTTTTATTATTTCATCGCAATTAATACAAACTCGAGTGTGATTATTGATTTCGACATGTTGGCGATCAAGTTCTTTTCTATGATGTTTCGCGATTTCAATCTTTTCATTGTTGAAATTAACAACAATCCTCACGACTCTAGAAGGAAATTAATCATTACAAACAAAACATCGAATACGATGTGCCATAATGTGCCTAAGTAAAAAAGAAACTAATTCTGTGTGTTGCTAATAATCTGTAGCGAGTAAGTCATTTATCATAGAAGCGAGCTCTTTTATTAAGCTTTTAAGAGAGCTACTCTATTGCAGAAAATCCTATACCACCTGGTGGCCAAAAGTGTTACTAAACTATTTTCAAGACAAGACGTTGAACTTTTAAGGTCAGTAGCTCAAAATTTCGAGTCCTTGGGACTTTTGATCGGTAGGATGTATAGAGTAATATATCAAAAAATTAGACAATTTGACGGAAACCTAATTTACACCTAATAATTGCGGGGTCCTTTGAAATAAAAATTTAATTGCCGTAATTATCATTGAAATTCTAATTTTCTTCACATCTGGACAAATCTTCACATATCGGACTATTAGAAAACTTGATGCAAATGAGCCAAATTGGATCAAATTTATTGGCAAAATGGAAAGGACGTTGTCGTTAATTCATAAATAATTATTAATGTAGGATTTTGATTATCCCAATAAACAATATCATCGCAATCGCGGCATAATTAAACAACACAATAACGACTAATAATTTGTGTTTTAAGGGAGTCCATATACCATGCAAGTGTCTCGAGAGACTTCATACGAAGACTTGCAGAAGCTAATGTTGAAGGAGATGGCTCCCATTTTACACGACGACATACTAACATCTTCGCAGCCTGCCGGGGTGGGCACTGTCGTTTTTAGTGAACAGGTAACCATTATTGATAGTTTCGTGTTTGCAGGTATTCAAAATACGCATATCGGATCCGGCATGTAACGATAACGAACCACCGTGCCACCTAGATCCCTGTTTGGAACATCCCCTATTCATGGAGGCAGTCGATCAGGCATTGGCCTTGTGCAGCGAGGAGGGCGGACCGCCGCACGTTAAACTGGTGCTCGAATGGACGATCGACAGCAAAGCCGCAATTATCGCAGACGATTCCGATCTAGTGGAGGAGCATTCTAGCGTGAAACAATTAAAAGCGCAAGCTTTACAAGGTAATATTAAACATTTTCGAGACGTGTTCATTCGAACAAGTAAAACCCGCTTTATTTTTTATGAAATACAACAAACCGTCGAACTCAATTAATTCTCTGTAACAAATTATTTCCAGGCGGAGCGCCCTTAACACTAGAAGAATGTCTTCGTCATTACACTAAAGCAGAAACGCTGACGCTCGACGACGCCTGGCGTTGCCCACAATGTCAACAATACCTGCCCGTCATAAAAACCCTCGACGTTTGGTCCTTGCCCGACATCTTGGTGGTTCACTTTAAAAGATTCAGACAGTAAATACTTTTATTATTAACCGACACCCAATATGCTGATCGACCTTCTTTCTTTAGGCAAACCGTAAAAGGGCGTCACAGCACAAAATTAACGACGATGGTGGACTTTCCCGTATTCGGCTTCGATATGTCGCCGCATTTAGCGAATAAAAAAAACTCGGAATCTGAAAATCCCATCATCCTGGGGGGCATTGGGTGGTCGCCCTGGAAGAGACACAGAAAACAATCACAAATCAACGACAACATGTACGATCTCTACGGCGTTTGCTACCATCACGGCACAGACCTGGAAACGGGACATTACACGGCCGCTTGCAAAAACCCATACGATAACCAATGGTATTTGTACGACGACACCAAAGTAACTAATCTCAGTCAACAGGCCAACGATATGAGTTCTGTACTTGTGAATAGCAGCGCCTACATTTTGTTCTATCAGAAGCGCAGCGGAATATACGTCAGTTCCAGTTCCAATTCCAGCAGTGCCGCCAGCACCAGCTCTGTAGGTTCCGCCGGCGATCATTGGGTATCGCGAATGCCCAAATTCACATATTCTCCACCGAAAGTGGTCAAAACTGCAGATAAGCCGCAGGACGCCGCAGTAAATGCGGACACGATCAATGAAGATTCCAAACCCACGGAGAGCAACAAGCAATCGATAAACGACGCCTCTCTCGAAGTGAATGCGAAAAACTACAAAAACAGTCAAGAGTCGGTTTCTCTGCGAAGCTCTCAAACGACACTGCACGCGGCAAACAACAGGAAGTCGTACGAAAACAAGGCGACAGAAACGACAAACTACAACAAGTCGCCGTCATTGTCCCACATAAGCGTGCGGAGCGCCCACAACTCGTCGGAAGCGAAGAAACCGATCTACACGACGAGCATCTACATTAATTCCTCCGGAAATGTCGATATACGACCAGCTGTGATAATCCTTCGCCCGTATTAAGTTTACATCGCGTGATCGGGGTGTCGGAAAGCGATGTTAATATTAAGCTCGAGGAGCGGAACGGCTACTACAAGGGCGATAGGGGATACGGGACTTTGGCCACCGTTCACAGGCTATCTCACAAGGAGGAGCCCGTGAAATGTTATCATTCTGATGACGACGCTCCTCCAACTCAAACGACTTGGGTAAGACGATTTTATTTACATTTTTTCGACGTACCGATCGTTATATATTTTGATTTCAGTTGTCGCCTGAATCCATTCATAAGGTGAGCCAGTCGCATTCGTCGGTGTAATAGAAATAAAATGTACTACTAAACGCTAACGTGTAATATTGCTATGTATTTATGTACATATGTTATTTAAACACTAAGTGACAAAATTTATTATTAGGATATTATGTTGAATAGCACCAAATTTTATTTGTGTGAATCTTCGATTTTTAATTTTACCAATTTTATTGTTTATTTCACATTCTATTGTAAGTATAATGATTTTTTTTTCCTTTTCCATCCTCTCGACGATATTTATGTACTTTATACTGTGTGCAAATATGATTGTTCATTCCATAAAAACAGCAAAATATTTAAATGTATTAGAATATATCTATTTGTATGATTTTGTTGAAGAATATTTTGTAAAGTTGTTGGAATTTATTTAAATATTTATGTTTCTTTTAATTTTTGTAAAAAAAAATATTTATGCTTATTTTAAGAGTTAATAGTTCACGGTTTTTCGTTTAATAAAGATGCAATCTAAAATCATGCCAAATTACCGCAACAATTGTCAATGTTTGTATTGAAACAAGTATAATAGCATAAAGAAGGGTATTTTTGACTAAAAAAAAAATAATACATGTATTGCCTAAATTTGTTAATGTTCTCTGGGTATTGTATTGCGATGCCGAAATCTATTGGTCGATTGATCGATTAATTTTTAACAAGTGATTCACCGGCAACTTTTACCCGAACAAGAGTTTCGACGTCGCAAAACTTTTATCCTCTTATACCTCGTTAAGGAAACATTTGATAATTTTATAAAACCGTAATAAATAGTTGGCGAATTATATGTGAACTGCAAAATTTAATTGTTAAAATGTGCCTTAGAAGTTTTCGATTGTATTAAAAGAAAAACAAAACACGAATGCATTCTTTACTCCTGTATTAAATAAACGATTTCGAAGACGAAATATTCCGGCGTTTTGTTTTTGAAATTCCCGCTCGCACCCCTGTAAACGAAATGAATTTTCGTTGGTCACGTGACCCTGCCGTCTTCGCGTATCCGAACGCCATCTTATCTAGTGTTGTACGAGGTTTTGTAGTGAGTGGGTGTGTATTTTTGAATGGGAATTAAACGGATATTTCAATTATCAAGTAAGTTATTGAATGTGTACGATATTTATGCTATGTATTACCTGCTCTTTAGAATACGAACGGGTTTTAATTCAATCCGTCCGTTTATTTTCGTTAAATTCATTTGTTCGACCTTAGGGGAAATGAGTCAGTGTGACTCAAGTAGATTTGTTTACTTTCGTCATAAAAAGGGGGTTGTTTTATTTAATACATCCTGTCCTCGGTCGCCATGGTGCATTTAAATCGTTAATTAATTAGTTAAACATGAGCGGCTCCATTCATCTTTGTTTTCTTTCGAGTGCTCTTCATTCTCTAACAGTTCTTGAAAGAAGATTAAGTTTCTCGCGTATAATGCGTGCGGTTTTCGTCGTTAATATTGCAGGAGCCCGTTTAACGAAGATGAATGGCGTTGCTCAATTTTGATTTCGCCGAGGACAGGGGCGGATTCGAAACGGATTTTGATCGTTCCGAAATCTAACCTTTAATTTCCCCACATACCGGGGCCTTCTGTAAAGTATTCGTTCGATACCCACTCGCCGGTCGTCCGATTCGAACGACCGTTCGAATTTTAACGGAACGACGAAAATCGATATTTCACCCCGAGGGGCGCCTTTTGGTCAACGAAAAGAAAACGGGTTCGTTAACGACGCAATTTAAAAGGGGGCCCTTCGTTTGGTAGAACGTCAATAACGGGCAGACAGACACACACGCGAAAGTCGTGACAATCCAGTTTCCGCCTCATTTAAACGAATTTGCACGCCCAAGATAATGTACGATGAAGTCTTTATTGCGTTATTGCCACTTTAAGTAAACAGTTGAGCGCGAGGTCGAAGTGACTCGGAACAAAATTCGAGATGTTTATCTGCGAAACTTGTTCGTCGCAGAATTCCCGAAATGCGTCGTCGTGTCGAAAAGAAAGTAGTTCAGGAAGCGTCGTCCTCCGTTCCGCGCCGTAATAAATTACGCGGCCCGCCTTCGGCAACAACAGGATTATTAACCCAAAAAAATATTTTTTAGGTCTTCGTGATGCTCTCGAACTCGCGGCTCCCGCGTCGTCGCGAGCTGTCGCGGAACGGGGTAAAATTAAATTTCGACCGTTTAGCTTTAATTCGTAAAAAATTGTTCGGGAATTGACGTTCGCGAAATAATTTCGTGCGCGGTTCCGCGTTCTCATGATCGCATTTGCATAACGTACGCATAAACGGCTCCTTTTTTAATCTCTTGTTCGTGGACGAAATGAAATTTAGCATACGCTTCGCGTAGTGGGCGAAGATTTTTTGTGGAATCGCGGTCGTCGGGGCGACGGGCATCACGAAATACGAACGTAAAGACAAAGCGAAAGGAGGTTTCAATTTGGTCTTGGGCGACTTGAATCGTGATCGACAACAAAACTCGACTAGTCAGTCGCCTTAATAATTTTCCACACATTTTGCCGACATAATTTTCTAAGAGTTTTTCTAACAATCCCAAAATTGCTGTTTTGATTGATTTTGAACGAATTTGAACAAATTTCTAGTGCACTCTCCACTCATTTCGCCCTATTAAGGCCGACTTTTCGTTCTTTTTAATCGACCGACATTTCGTGTGAAAATTTTGTTATTTTCGTAAAATAATCTGATGTCAATTTTGATCATTTACCTTCTTACGCCGTCGCCGTACGAGCTTTAAATAATATCTGCGTATTTTAAATGGGCTTTACGGAGTAGTCTACTGCACTGAAATTTATCGTGATTATCTTAAAGTTCCCCGATGAAGCACAACTGAGGGGCAACAACGTGCTCTCCTGTCTTGCTTAACCAGACAGTTGAAGCGTTCTTCTTTCTTTCTTTCATTTCTTTCTCCCCTTCGCTATTATATTATCAAAACTTTACCGTGTACCTAAGGTCTGTGAAGTTGGCACCTCCACATGTGAATTTTTTGAAAAAAAATACGGCATTCGTTTGCCCAACGTTTGCCCATTTTTGTCAAGGCAAAATTTTCGTTTGTCCACCCACCAAAAATTTTTTATGTGGAAAAAAAAATGTTTTAGTGAAAAATTCGAAAATTTTTGCACCTAAATCATTTGCCCGTCGTTAGTCCAGGATTGCCCAGCGAAAATTTTCGCTTGCCCACCCACCAAAAATTTTTTATTTGGGAAAAAAATTTTTTGGCGAAAAAACCAAAAATCAAAAAATTAACTTTTCTCGCGCTGCATCGTTTGCCCATCTCTCAAATTTGATTGCCCACCCTTCAGTTTCATTGTAAGAATAATTAAAAAATAATAAAATGGAAAGAACTCCATTCACGATGAGAAGGTGAATACATGGGACTATATGTTTATAACAAATGATAATTTTTAATGTTATAATCGCTATTTCGTTTGTCCATCTCTCGAATTCGTTTGTCCAACCTCCACTTTTATTATTAAAATATTTAGACAATAATAAAATGGAAAAAACTCCATTCACGATGTATAAGTGAATATATGAGAGACCATATGTTTATATCAAATGATGATTTTTATTGTTATAATGGCTATTTCGTTTGTCCATCTCTCGAATTCGATTGTCCAACCTTTACTTTCATTGTAAGAATAATTAAATAATAATAAAATGGAAAAAACCCTATTTACGATGTATAGGTGAATACATTGGACTATATGTTTATAACAAATGATGATTTTTAATGTTAAAATGGCTATTTCGTTTGTCCATCTCACAAATTCGATTGTCCACCCTTTACTTTCATTTTAAGAATATTTAAACAATAATAAAATGGAAAAAACCATTATTCACGATGTACAGGTGAATACATGGGACTATATGTTCATAACAAATGGTGGTTTATCTCATCAATCGCTTTTTCCTGTCTATCTCTCTCATTTATTTGCCCATCCTTCATTAGTTTCTATATTATTTAAACAATATCGAAATAGAGAATACACTATTTTCAAATTGTTTCTTAGAATGAATAAAGCATGGATAATCGAATTGAAGAGATTGACATTCAGTCTACAGTATGTTCTAATGAGCAATTGGCGTAGAAATTCTCCAATTGTAGCTGCACATGGAGGAGGATGAGTAGGGAAATGAATTTAGTCAATACGTCAATATTAAAGCATATAAAATGTTAGAAAACTTAGTCTTCAAAATAGTATTATCTCTACATATTAATTCTAAAAGCTAATTACATTCAAATCACTTCTTTGTCATTGATACAATATTTTACATTAACGATATAAGCTATCGTATATTATTATCGTGAAATAATTATCTTTATTTTGTTAATTGTAATTTCGAAATTATCACAATGTTATTGTACGAATATTTAATATAATATTCCATGAAGACGAATGCAAAGAGTTCTCCATTTCCTTCATTTTTTTCCACATAAAAAATTTTGCCTGGGCAAACGGTATAGCGTGAAAAAAGTTGATTTTTCGATTTTTGTTTTTTTGCCAAAAAATGTTTTTTTCAAATAAAAAATTTTTGGAGGGTGGGCAAAAAAAACTTTTCCCTGGGCAAACGAATGCCGTATTTTTTTTTCAAAAAATTCACATGTGGAGGTGCCAACTTCACAGACCTGTGTACCTATTAGTTGCAAAACCAATCAGAAAGGCATCTGTGTGTTCTTGTTGTTAATTCATATGTTAAAAAAACAATTAAAGCGAAAAAGAGAGAAATTAAAGAGGTAGGTCGAGAAGGGCATTTCTCTCTTTTTCGCTTTTACTGTATGAACCAATAATCTGTCGAGAGCCCCGATCGCCAGTTAACTTTGACCGTGCCAGTCGTTATACAGTGTGATTCACTTTCAATGAAAACATCTTCAAAATGAAAAATGCATTCGTCTTCAGGGCAACTTAATTGAAAAAGACCTCGTTTAAAATTTTGTTCGTTCGTCTAATTTACTTTTTACCGAATTAGGTAACTGAATAAAAATGTTGAAAAATTACAAAAATGAAAATTTTTCAGCGGAACTTCGTATTCGGCATTTTTTGCGATTTTTCGTTCTGTCTTCATCGCTAATACGACTTTACTCGAAACGCTAGTTTTTATTTTGATCGCATTTGGCTACGTTTTGATCTTAAACAAATTCTATTGCCACAGACCGCCGCTCGATGGAGTAAATAACCTGCAAAAATTTTCTTATTGATTGCTTCAAAACTAAACTTCGTTCACAATAAAACACACTGTAGAAATGATCATTGAATCAATTAACTAGCGATCGAATTGTTGACCGTTAATGATTTGTTGAAGTTCTCTAAATCTAAAACGTGCTCATTTTTTAGATACCTCCCTTTTCGAATCGCTTTCCGGAACAAACAAACTTCCCAGCTTGTTTTTTTTTTAAACAACGTCCAAACTCCTGATGGATTTAAGTACTTCGTCTTTAGGATCGATTTTAAATTGCGCGAAAAACGAAATTTTTCTCAAGTTTAGTCGGTCAAGATCGCCTCCACATGATAACGTTTCGTTTTTGATTCGATTCTAACGAATCTAACGTGTCGCGAGTTTTTTTTGATACGCTTGGAAAGAAAGCGCGGCCAATCAAACATTTTCCGTTTTAGAAAAGTGCGAAGGTTCTCGAAAAGTTTAGGATTTTCATTAAAATTCTTTGTTGTCGTAATATGCGTTAATGAAAAAAATTAAGGAAACGATAACGTAAAATGATCGATACTTTTTCATCAAAACCATTATAGTTGGGTACATTTTTTCCTCGATAAACATGTGCGATTTTTATATTATTTAAATAAAAGGCGTTAGTTATTCACGTTAATATTGATATCCTCTGAAATCATTGGGTATTCCAAAATTTTCGTAGCAATTTAGAATTTGAAGTTCGCGGCTTGTTTCTGGCAGTTTTTTTTTTAATGTCGCTCGATCCAGGCTTTATTATCTGAAATCTTGTTATTGTTGTTGGAGGTTTGTTTTCCTGCTGTTTCGGACAAACCGCGGTGACGGAAATGTGTTTGGTTGAATTTAAATTGGGGCGGTGGCGGCGCGGCGGCGTTGAGCCAAACGGTTGATATTTCTCACTCGCCACATAAACATTGGTTATTTAATCTTAAATATGTTAAGGATAAAAATCGTATTTGGGGATTATTTTGAATTTAGAAACAATTTCCACTTTTAATGCGATTGAATGCGACATTTTGGACAGGGTTGTTCAGAATTTCTGGAATTAGTAAACGTTTTATTCACACTTCGGGAGCGTAAATTACGTTCTATTTTAGAGGTAAAGAATAAAAATATGTAAGTCAATGTGTTTTAAGACAATTTCCCATGTGAAACTAATAACCAAACATTTTTTTTTATCTATTTCATCTACACTAGTCTAAACTCGCCTTATCTACACTAACCTAAGCTCACAGATTTATACTTGACTGCATTAAGTAATAGCGAAACACTAAACCTTTTTCCCCCTTATGCCCACTTTTGAAAATGGACGTATCTGGCGCTCTCGAATTGTGAATAAAACATAATATTGTAACGATCATCAACAAATGGGAAGTTAATGGGAAATAAACACGTTTAGTCGAAGAAATTAAACATCTGGAGTTATTCCAAACCTCAATTCAATGACCACATACTTCAAGTTTGAAAGAAATCAAGATTTTGAATTGGTCGATTCTAAATGAAAGTACCTATATCATCCTTTGGAAGCGCAGCAAAATGGTCAAAATTAAAGATCGCGAGCGTCTTTGGCAGGCGTATACCACCGATGACTCATAATTGCAATGGTGTACCGTAGACAATAGGAGAAACTCACTAATAAAAATCGGTTTGTTCAAAAAATGGAAAAATGATTTTGCGATCAACGTCAGGAGACAGAAAATTGGACATGATGTGAGATGACGGAGGAGCCTCGGCCATTCCGAATACCTACGTCGATTTCAAACAAAACTATAATGTTTTGGGGCGGTTTAGGAAAATTGCCTCGATTCGCACTACTTTGTCGACAGACAATATTTTTAAGCTGAGAGCTTTTTCGGGCTTCGAGTTGGGTTGATTTTTCTTAGGGGGACCTTCGCCGCTCGACCCCGTTCCAGTCATTCATTTCGTGGTGAACATTCGAATGGAAACTGACGAGTTGTTGTGATGAAAACACTTAAAAAAATGCCATAAGCGCATACTTACGACGACTCGCAATCACGACGAGATCGTCAACAAATGGGAAGTCGCAGGTCACATAAAAACAAGAAAACGAACTGAAAATTGATTGAACTCAGAGAATCCAAACATATTTGACGTTTCCTGATAGTTAACCGACGCGTTCACAAAGACCTATTTTTCGAAAGGAAAACCACCATCACTTAAACTGTTTCTGATAAGAAAAGTAAATTGGCGAAGTTCGACTTTTTTTTGCAATATAGACTGGAAAGTTCCGAAGTTTGCTTCGATACGAACGTCTCATTTGTATTATTAGTCGCGACCTGCGGCAACGTCGAGATTGTAGGTAATTGTTTAGATGACCTTAACGAACGTCCAACTTTAATTTGGTGTAGGTAACGGCAGCGGACCCCGAAGCATTTTTTCGTTTTCTTCGCGACGGTGAAAGGGACGAGCCGAACGATTTTAAGGCCGATGCCCCCCGATTTATCGTTCCATCCGAGACGGGGGTCCGGCGATAACCAAGAACGAAATAATAAAGGAGACGGATAGGAAATCTATGATTGATTTTATTGTACGAACTTTATTCGCTCGAGTTATCTGGAAGACGGTTGCTCGAAAAATTGAATAAACCACGAAGATTTTGACGTGTAATTTCTGGATGCGTTCTCGTTAATTTCGTTTTAAATTTCATATCTGCCATTTTCTCCTCGCGTTTCCGTCTCTATCGACTTGTCGTTATCGTTAATTAAATGCAAGTGTGCGCGTGCATCCCCCATGTGTGAGTTTTGTTTGTGGCCAACTGAGAATTATATAAACATTAGAGTAGTCAGTCATCAATAGGACGGCCGTAGAAACCTAGTCAGGATTTTTGCGAAGGATGCGGGTGGGTAGATCGATTTTAGTCGAGCCACGCCCTTAGCCGGGTTCGTTCTACCCTCTACGCTTTTGTACGCCGGCACCCTCGCAACCTTGTTTATTTCCTGTTCGTATAATACGTGTATCTACGGGATAATTTCATTAACATACCTACTGTCCTGTAATATTTTAACGATTCGTCATTTCCACTGTAAAGGCCGATGAACTTACCCGGACTTTCCTTCCATTTTTCGTATTACAACATTCGGAAGGTTAATGATCATTTAATCGCGGCATAATTAAAGGGCGAAGATTCGTTTCAAACGGTTCGGTCGACCGACCCTTTTATTGGGTATTAAATGTCGTACCTTTGTCAACGGCTCGTAGGACCCGTGAAAACTTTTAAAATTAAATTCTTTCCTCGAATCCTTTTAACTTTATTGGCAGGCGTCTTAATTGAGTACAGAAACTTTTATCTTAAAAAAAAAAACAAACTTCGCGCAACACTTCGCCTGGAAGTTCTCGTCCTAATTGCCAAGAGAACCGGTGGCCGAAATTGAATTTTTGGTTAAAAGGATTTCGGGACCGAACGACCACGCCGTGTATTTGCGTTGAGACTAAATTAAAAATTAACGTCTTCCAAAGAGCTTTCGAAAGATAACCGGTCAAAGTGCGCAATAAAAACGGGTCCGTTTCCCTAGAGTACGACTTTTGCAAAACAAAAAAATTATGCCATCATTTTGTACAAGTTTTGTACAACCTTTAGTTTTCTTTTGTTCCCTTCCAAATAGTCAGCTATCGCAGATTCAAATATCGCACTCCAGTGAAATGCTGGAGTGCAAAAGTTAAAAATGTCGTTTTTTTATTGTAATAGTAAGAACTCATTTTTTACAGTTTTGTACAACCTTTAAAAAATGTTGTACCCTCCCGGAAATGCGTGAAAATGACCGCCAAAGCTCGCACTCTCGATGTATTTTAGAATGCTCAAAATGTATAGCCTTAAAAAACATTTTAAGAATATAAACGTCCTTGTTTTTATATAAAAAGTGACTTAAATTTTGTATTTGTTTAAATAATGTTAATTAAATATTATTTCTTCCAGATTTGTGGTTTCTTGAATTGTTGATAAAATTAACAGATGAAATTTATATGTAATAAATAAATTGAAATTCAAATAACATGTATTCATTAGAATTTCAAAAACAGGTATAAAAATACATTTTTTAAATATGATATATAAAAATATTGCGTAGTGTAATTAATTCACAATTTTATAACAGTATATATAAAAAGCCGTAGCTAAAACGCCGCGAACAAAAACGCCGTCAGTTTCAAAAGTCAAATTAAATTGAACCTATTATTATAAGCATTACTATATAGCAGTAATAGGTATCTAACTACTTACTTGTTTTTGTATATAAATCGAAATCAGTGAATTCCAGAATTTCAACAAACCGTGAGATTCGAATATTTATTCTTAACAGATACCTGCTTACTTTTAAAGTACATAAGTATAAGCATAGTATAAATTCAGATTACTTATTATTATATTTGGCACATGCTAGATATAATATAATATGTATATGTTACATTTACGTGATACGTCGTTGGGTTAAAATAATGTTAAAACTACTTTTTATCTTTATACAAACTTTCTTAGTGGTAAACGTTCTTATGATGAGAGAAAATGAAGAATGGAAAATAACTAGCATAGAAAGAAGTTGTCTGCTTTTATACAACGATTTAAATGATTAAAATATTATTCATAACACACATTGTATATTTATAATTATATAGCATGTGCCAAATATAACAATAATTTATACTAGGCTTACTTTAAAAGTAAGCAGGTATCTGTTAAGAATAAATTTTCGAATCTCACTGTTTGTTGAAATTTTGGAATTGACTGATTTCGATTTATATACAAATATAGTTAAATAGATACCTATTGCTGCGATATACTAATGTTTATAATAATAGGTTCAATTTAATTTGACTTTTGAAACTGACGGTATTTATGTTCATGGCGTTTTTGTCGACGGCCTTTTGACGTGATTCCACATTACTTATATATATATATATATATATATATATATATATATATATATATATATATATATATATATATCTATATATACTCACTCAAAAAATTATTGTACATAATATCAATGAACACCAATTATTGACTTTTTGATCATTGATACAATGAAAAGTTCATTAATACTATAATAGATGTCCATTTTTCAATTTCCATGTTCGTAGTCCCAATGTTATTATGTTCATTAGAAACTGATGAACATATTTAATAATTTAATGGATATCTTGATTGCTTTAACGACTCTTTTTCAACAAATCCAATCATTACTTGATTGTATCTACGAATTTCTACATTAACATCATAACTTAAAATTTATTAATTTAAAACATCACGAGAATAATCTAGAAATATTAACGGCTTCGCTAAAACAGGATAAATTCAATACAGTGTAGTTTGAAAACTCGAACTAAATAATTGCAAAAAAAATTATCACGACGTTTACATAAATATTTATGTTAGAACTGTTATAGAAAAATATTTCTAAAAACGGTTTGTGTTTGTTATTACATATCAAATTCCAAAGAAACGTGTACTAATCGATTTTTTTCACCGGAAAAATCGATTTGTATTTCCTGTAATCGACAACATTGAACAATAAAAAACTAATAATCAAATTTTCTATGTAGGTATATTCGAGCAATAATTAATTGAAACGTTACAAAAAATAAATTTGCTATAGAAACAATATACATAAACATTGTCCTATTTACAATGTGAAATAGTAACTGTACTCTTTTAATATGAATAGAAATGTACATTGTAACAATACAAGAATATTCCTTTATTTAATGAACACATTCGTCGATACAATAAACAAACTTTGCATTTCAGTGGAATAATTTATTGAATTTATGTAAGAATATTGATAAAACTAATAAACACAGTTATTATCACTATAAATCAAAATTCATATTATTTATGTACTAATTTATTTAAAAAAGAAAGCTTGTTCATTGGAACAGTCAAATTATTCATTAACGTAATGAACTGCATTCGATGTATAAGGTCATTACACCAATAAACGTTCATTGGGCAATGGTTTCGAATATAAAGTAATCTTTGGACATACATTGTAATGATGATATCGTACTTCGGACGAAAATTAATGAACGCCAGTTCTTAATATAATGATTTTTTTATTGTATTTACGTACTTTTTGGTTGAGTGCTGTTATAAAATTGTGAATTAGTGCACTACGCAATATTTTTATATATCATATTTAAAAAATGTATTTTTATACCTGTTTTTGAAATTCTAATAAATATATGTTATTTGAATTTCAATTTATTTATTACATATAAATTTCATCTGTTAATTTTATCAACAATTCAAGAAACCACAAATCTGGAAGGAATAATATTTGTTTAACATTATTTAAACAAATACAAAATATAAGTCACTTTTTATATAAAAACAAGGACGTTTATCTTCTTAAAATGTTTTTTAAGGCTATACATTTTGAGCATTCTAAAATACATCGAGAGTGCGAACTTTGGCGGTCATTTTCACGCATTTCCGGGAGTGTACAAATTTTTTTAAAGGTTGTACAAAACTGTACAAAATGAGTTCTTACTATTACAATAAAAAAACGACATTTTAATCTTTTGCACTCCAGCATTTCCCTGGAATGCGAAATTTCAATCTGCGATAGCTGACTATTTGGAAGGGTACAAAAAAAACTAAAAGTTGTACAAAACTGTACAAAACTTGTACAAAATGATGGCATAATTTTTGTTTTGTTTTGCAAAAGTCGCACTCCAGGGAAATGGACCTAATAAAAACGAGACATTTGGCCATTTTGAGATGATGGCCTTTGTTCATTATGAATGGCGCGGGGTGTACATTATTAAAGGGAATCGCACACGTTTACGCTTACACGCGCGTAGGTCGCCACGGCTTATAAACCAATCGATTGCGAGCTTGTTTTATTTGTTGTTTTTTCGTTGAACTACTTTTGTTGTGGAAATAGTGCAAGGACCTCGCGTGGTTATCGATTTCGGTCAAAAATGAGAATGTACGCTGCACCTAATTAACGATCGTGAGCATCTCCCAATTAAACGTCCACGTTTAAAAATCCGACGCGCACGCGACAAGCAATTACTTAGATACGTTTTTCCCAGAAATATACGAAGTAATTTGTTGTGGACGCCGTCGAAATAGGAAAAATTCTCGAAATCACATTTGTTAAATAATTTGTTAAATCAAGATAATATTCTGCAATTGAAAATCAAACAATATCATCCAAGTCCAATGCACTAATCTAAACTCGCCTCTTCCTACACTAAGCTATACTCGCTTCATCTGCACTAGTCTGAATACATTTCATCTCCACCGACTAAACATATCTAATTTACTCTAACCTAGAATTTAGTAGAAATGATGGCCACGGCGAGAGAACTGCAGCTTTTCACAATAATCAGGATGTTAAGCAAGCATTTCATCTTTATCTCGACGCACAAAATAATAGGTACCACAAAATCCGGGAAAAGTAGGTGAAACTTACTGAGAACTTAGAAATTTTAAATGAGACGGAAGGGTGGAAAGTACTAAAAAAAGGACACACGTTTAAACCGTTTAAACAACATTACCCTTCTATTTCGTTCCTTTTAAGTTTACTATAAAGAATCGACTATTTGAAGACTCGCATTAATTTTGCACCCGACTGTGCACGTATTTTCGCCCATAAAACATTCATTAATCGCCCTCTTTCTACGGGATCGAGGTTTCTAATAACGCCTCGTATAACGCCAATTAGCATTTTAAAAGTTTTGTAGATCAAATAGTTAATTTGAAACAAACAAAGTTGAAGCACGACCCGAGAAGTTCGTTCGTACGTGACGGAAATTAATCGTTCTTACTCCTAAATACTTGTTAATAGTTTACGTTCGTCTTTATTGTGGTTTTTGTATAATAAAATAATTATTATTCGTGGTTGCGATGGATGGCCAGGGTCGTACAGGCAATTATCTCGGATCGTGACGTAAATATTAATTTATATTATGTTATATTTTGTTCGGCTAATTTTTTTTTCAATTTTAATTGGTTTTGAAAGGGCATCTCGACTAATTACAGTGGCTTGTTTGTATAATTAGTTTGCAATTTTCATTGGTTTTTTTTTTAATTTTTTTGGTCGTGCCCGCTATTTAAATTTTGTTTTGAAACGCGCATCGAAATTAAACGCACGAACATATTACTAATAAAATAATCGCTTATTTTATTGGACAATTTTCTAATCCGGCCTTTTAACTGCCCTAGTGACCCTAATACAGTTCTGTCGTACTTGATATCGTGAGAATTAAATATGCATTGCTTAGGTGTAACGTGACAATAATAATGCGTTCGATTTGTGTAAAAACGCACGCTTGGGAAACAAAAGACGACGGCGGTGAGTCATTTCAATCTGTTTTCCTTTGGAAGTGGTTAGAAATATTATCTGTGAGTAAGGGTTATTGCGTCGCATTCGTTTTAATCTATGTTTAGTTGGTTTTGCAGTTAAAAAATGATACCGGAATACGCGTTTTTAATAAGAAAATTGCAATAAACGAAACATTACTTATATTTGGAATAGCCGAAAAAGAATTGAATTATATTTAGAATCGTGGAAAAAATGTAAGTAAAAGACAACGAAAAAAAAATGAATAAAAGAAGACGCGTTAGACTCCCACGAAACGCCCCCCTTTCCCAACGAAAAAGGAAAACCTGAAAAAGAAACAGAACTTGCTTTGTACTTAAAAACTAAAATAATATGTAATAATTAGGGTGGAACTCGTCAATGTTATTTTTAAGTATAACTTTCGTTTAAATCGTTACGTTCTACGAAACCCTCGCGAATGTCAAGGGATTACCGTATTGCAAAAAAAAGAGAAATAGTTACGAACGTGCTCTTCGACATTTTCAAGGGAACGAATCAATTCTCTCTCGTCCTTCTCGTCAGAACTTGCGCCCGACAAAATCTTCGATCGTGATACGGCCAAAAAAAATCGTCGAAATCAATCTAAATTTTAAACCTGGCGAAGTATTAAAACATATTTTTTTACGCAAACTTGCGCGAGCCGAGCTTGTTCATTTTCGCCACCCCATCGCAGTCGGCCGCGTCTCCTTCGTTAATTCGTATTGCCGCGAGCCCTCCAGTTTGTCCTACATTATCCCTATCGTGGGAAAATATCGAGGCCTCTCACGATTTTTAATCATCATCGAGTGTGCGCTGGAAATGTTTCAATTTTCCATCTAATTTTCGATCTCGCCTGCCCTTTAAATGTCGACGTTCATTGGACTTTTGTTCGACCGAAAAACGGGCTCCTTTGTTTTTTTCGCAAATCGAAATGCGCGGCTCGATTTAATGGAAAACGTTCCAGAAATTTCCATTAAGTAGGCATTCTTTGTTGTATTTGCGCGATTTTTCGTGTTTTTACGTTAATTCAGTATTTCAACGTTATATGGGTACAGAGTGAAATACGGTATGGCGGCCCAATTCAATATGTTATTCCCCAAATTCAACCCAGTGCTCAACCCGGACAAACACTTATTTAGTTTAAGCGACTAGCTTAAAAATAAATTAAAATCGATCGGGACGGGAAATTGTCGTCGGCAAAGTGGAAAATGCAGGCCAGTACGTGACAGGATATTAAGTCCGGTCCCTATTTTATATTCATCAAAATCACGATCCCACGCTCGTCGTCGACTTGGCCACACGGAAAACGCATCAAACACTTGCGTTTGATGCCACCCACTTCGGCGGCCGATTTCTCGCGAACTCGCGAACGGAATTAATCGCGTCCAGTTTGAATTATTGAACGCGGCGCCGACGTTCGGGAGCCGGAAGTTGAAACTATTAGTGCGAATTATTGCCTTTTGTGCGAATAAATTTCGGCTAGTGCGCGACAGCTTGCCCGCGTCCCTCGTCCCCTTTCAAAATTAACGCAGTCGGCCGCGGCAAGATAAGACGGAATCAAATTGGTAGGTAATTAAGTGAATTAAACTGGAATCCAGTTGGGAAACGTAGAAACTACCTTAATTCAAATCGATTTCGTGTTAACCGACGAGGAATTGGGTCTCTCGCCTTCCGGGAGCGTTCGAAGTTTTTTCGAGCGTCCCCTGTACTTATCGTGCTCGGCCGAAACAAAAACCGTTTAACTCAATTTAACAAATTGCATTATGTAATAAAAATCAATTAATTTAATTGCGAGTGCGACGCGCTGTCGACTTCGTTAACCTTAATTCGTACGCAGATTGCTATCTTTATTAAACTAATTAGTATATTATAATTAATTCGATTGTGGTCGGCCATCTGTTTTATTGGAATAACACGGCTGTTCAACCAAAAATCAAAACAAAAACAGACGTCATCTTCGTGAAGTAAACCAACTCGGGGCGCAATAATGATTATTCAAGAGATTCTGGCAAGCATTACTAACCGTTAGGTGTATTGGACGAACGTGAGGTTTTCAGTCTAGATTGGGTGGCGATCGAACTTGCCCACGTTGATTTTACAATTAAAAGCAAAAGTCTGTTGAACTTTCACCTGAAATATCAATCAAAGTACGACTCGCGCGAGTTATCGCGATCCGTTATTCGGCAGCGGCCGTTTGAGACTTTTCCATCCAGATAAATTTCATCTTTCGGTTTCCGGAGTGTTATGATTATCCGTCAATTTCCGGTCACCGGAGCCTCGTTTGTATAAATAGAATGTGGCGCGAGTACCACCCCTGTAGGGTGTTCACTTACATATCCCTTACGCCCCAACGGGAACTTGCTTTTTCTTTTTCCTTAATATACTTTTTATTACGTCCCTTTCCGTTGAAACTGTGTTCTTTCGAGGCCCCCATTTATTCTTTGAAACTTCTCACCCCATATATACGTTATATAGTAACCCATATACAGGGTGATTTATTAAGAATGGGCAATGTCGAAAGTACGACGATTGAGCCTAAACGTGAAACGTGCCTTATACGTATGTCGTTGGTTTAAGTGATACAGGGTGTTCAAAGTTGGAATTTTATTCTGAAAGTTTTCATAGTATCAACTTGAAATTTGGTAGTTTTGCGTTTGTTTTTTTTGGCATAATTGTTTTTGACCGTTGAATTACGGTCAAAACGAAACGGAAATCTTATAAAAGAGTCACCAAAAGTGACTCTTGTTTAATTTTGATAACTATCGGTTTTCGAGATATTTGCTATTAAAAAGTTCAATGCATTTCGATGGAGGACTCGGAAGTCAAGCAATTGATTTAAGGGGCACAAGTAGTGTGACAGCCTTAAAAGAGGCGATTTTTGGGAATTAAAAAAAAAAACTACTGTATCAATTGTTTTAAAATTTTAAGGGTATATTTATACATATTTTAAGAATACACAGTAAAATTTTTGAAGAAAAAAATTAAATATTTTTTGAGTTTCACGCGATCTCGGACGGCGCTAAAAAAAAAGGTCCTCCATTGCTACAGTGATTCCGGCCTTCTCCGTGGATGAAACCTAAAAAAAAAATTCTCGTTAAACTAGAAAATATTGTCCGTACAATGACCCACGGTCGAAAAAAAAATCAAAAATTGACAAAATGGCGGCGTTTTTTTAAAAAACGTTGAATTTTACCCAAAATTTTGGTCGTTTTTGGCCTGCCAAAATTCGATTTTTGATCAGATCAAAAAACTGGTGGGTCATTGTATGGAGAACTATATACAGAACATGCAGAAAAAATTTGATAGTGATCGGATCATTTGTCTCTGAGTAATCACTGCAGCAAATTCGAAAAGTGCTGTTTCGAGAAAAACGTGTTTAAAGATAAAATGATCGTTTTCACTGTTATAAATGGATTAAAATCATACTTACAGCTAATCTGCTATTCCAGGCCCATATAATTCACCTTCCTCTTCTTTAAAAAGTGCTTGTTGAGCTGAAGAAGCCCTTCTTCGAGATGATCGACCCTCTTTTGAAGAAGCCCGTTGGCGATGATCAGCGATTCGTAGTCTCGTCTCGTCCTGCAGGTCCAACTATCACTCCCATTACATTAAATATCTTCAAAATTGATGAATAACCGACATTAAATATTGAAGTTGCAAAATTATTTGATAATTCAATAGTTTTAAGGCCATTGTGAAGGTGCTTTGATGAAAAGTGCCAAAGTAAACCGTTGCAACTTTCATTATTGTTTTGAGTATTACTACCTTTACATCTATCAAGCAATTCATATCGAGATAAGTCTTCATAAATAGGTTTAAGAGCTTCTTCAACTTCTGGATGCAGTGGGAGGTAATCGTGCTTAAACTTACTCATCGTTCCTTCAACTTCCGCGCGGCGATAAGCGCACCAACTCTCTGCGCCTTCTGGACAATTATCATGGTTTGGTTTCTTATCAGTTGAACACAAATGATAAAACGTAGCCCAGATTGCTTTATACATTTCGTCTACATTATCTTGATTTCCCATAATTGCCAAACCGTAATATTTTTGTAGTTTATTTATTAAATTTACAGTTAACTTTTGCGATGTTTTACTTTTTCCTCCTAACTTCTTTAAATTTCGGCATCGTGTTCCCATTCTTTTTTTCACATGTAAATAGCATTCTAATTTTTCAACAGGAATATCATAAAGATTCAAATCTATTAATCCTTTATGAGTGGCACTACCACCATCACCAATGTAGCGAAAATATTTTACCCCATATTTACTAATCGAACGACCAAACATGTCTTTTATGCTATCTACTTCCATTTTTGAGGCAGATCCCTCATGATTAATATCACATTCTTCTTCGTGTAATGATAACCATTCTTCGTAAGCTTCAGGAGCATTCTCTTTTTTTTTCTCTCAAAAAACACAATTCTGACAGTAAGTAGACTCCATTACAATGGTTGGAAGAGACGGTAGACTCCGAATAATACCTCAGGTATACGTCCCGTAGCTAATGCAACTATCTAACTGCCGAGCGGCTACTCTTTAAATGGCTGTAACTCAAAAACTATTTGAAATATCGATTTAAAATTTTAGTATGTTATTTTTAAAGGTATAACCTATCGAAATATGAAAAAAAAACAAAAATCGATTTTTTTAAAATTTCACACTAGGTGTGCCCCTTAAGTAATGTAAGTTCCATTGCGATGTTCATATTTTCGATTGACAAAGCGTCCACGTCCCTCTGGGGCTTTGTCAAACGACAGTATAAACACTGCAATGGGACTTCCACTTTATCTACATAAATCAATGGCAGGACAATACCGTCCGAGTCCTCCATATATAAGTGGCTGCGTTGTTTTTAATTTACGAATGTACAGGGCGAGCCCGTGAAGCGGGATCGTCCCTTTATCTCGAAAACAAAAAAAAAGATAAAAGTGCTAAATATTAGGCCCATAATTCTATCTATTATCTTATAACAAAACATTTAATTTGCCACCTTGCTTAAATGTCGTCACGAGCTCTCGACTTTAAAATTGAGAAAAACCCGTCACGTAGATTACATTGTAAAAACACAAATTTATTTTAAATGCAGGTACAGAAGAAGATGTGTCCGCAAACAGAAAATTGACTCTCATTTCACATCAACTTCTTAACGTAGGCACGGTTTTATTCACAATTTTTTTTGCGTAACCCCACGAAAAAGTCATAGGGTGTAAGGTCGGGCGATTGACTTGGCCATCTTTGTCGGTAGGTAACTTATTATCTAGACGGTTTCTCATCACGCGTGCGTAATGCGGTGGAACACCATCTTGGCGAAACCGTAGGCGTCATGTCCGATTTAATTTGGCTTTGTCCATACGTCGCGTGTCGTCTTTATTGTTTTTAATTATAATTTACGTTATAAAAATATTCGCTGACTTATCGAAACGCATTTTTATAGTACATAATTACTCCAATTTTGGCCGAATTAGCAATTTTCCGGTGCCCGATTCCGCTGCCGCGAGCTTCCGATTTATCCGCGTAAAAACATTTACCGCGCGCCGTGGCTCTTAAAAATTTCAAAATGCCAATCTAATTAAAGATCGTGCCGCTTATTTTCGGTGAAAAATAAAAGAGCTACCACGAATATACACGATACGCGTGTTTTTCGTCTCGAAATAGTTGAACTCCGAATAGTTAAAATTGATAACCCGTCAAATTGCAGCCGATCGACGACAAAACGGTTTGTGTGCAATATAAATGATAACGTGTTGCGAAACTTGGCGTGCGGATGATTCGAATAAAATCGACCGGGGGTGGGGGTGGGGAGGGGAGAACTTAATTACCCACGTCAGACGACTTTCTCGATGCAAGGTAATTAGATAAAGCTGGCGAGGTAACGTTATTGATTCGAAAATTTGATTTAACGGTCCGTTAAATTCGATTCGTCCGCGTATTTTGTTGCTCGCAAACGAAAACACCTAATACGAAATAATTCAAACAAATTTTCAAACAAAATGTGGATTTCGTAAGCGAAAGCTAACGGTCCGTTAAAGTTGCCGGTTCGTTCGAATAAATTTTTGACGTCGACTAAAAGTAAACAGTTCGACATAACGGAATGTATGTTTTTTCTGCCGTTCAAAATAAATAACGTAAGGGCCGGTCGAATCTGGAGGGTCGACCCGTAAATAAAACAAATCGGTACCTATATAGCTACAATTAAGGGCGACGTTAAACAAACGTTCCACGGAGGCACGGAAAGTTCAAGGGAAAATTCGTCGCATTTTATAAATGCAAATCGACGACTTTTTTAAATATGCATGTATCGTATGCGATATAAAACATTGGGGTTGAAACGCGAACCGACAGTATAAAATATAGGTTAATATCGTTTACAGCAAGCGAGCAACAAGGTATTTCCTTGACAACGTTGCGGTTTAGGTTGATACGTTTGTCGTCATATTTAGGATAATCGTTTCGTTTGAATACGGGGCGGAAATTCAAACGGCGGCTTTCGTGGTTTTCGGAGATATATGGGAATAATTACAAGGGGAAAATCTCTTGCGGCTAGTAACTTGAGTGGTCGGCGAATGTGACGACGTACGTGTTTACACGTTTACATGTTGCAATTAAAAGGAAAACGAAGGTCTAAAATTTAAATATTATTTAAATTACGCGGTTATTGTTTTTGTATTGGTTAAGGGACGGCGGCACGGCCAACCGTTCTTTGCCAACAATAAAGCTTTAATAATGGGAATATAATTTAATAGGAGTAGAAAATGCCTATTATATTATACACTCGAATTGATTTTCGACACGAGCCCTTAGGCGAGTGAAGCTTTATCCTCGCAGATAATCGTTCACAAACAATAATTTTATAAATACGTAGTTATAACTTACATAAATCTATCTCCTTTCTAGTTTAAGTGAAAAAGAATTAAAACTATATATTTATTTTTATATTGGTCATAAACACGTTTCGGAGCCCGGGTATCGGATATAAAGTTCTTGTAGTTTTAATGACTAAACACGTTTCTATTTTAATACCTTTTGCAGATAACAGAAGTAAAGAAGCGAGATTCCTTAATAAAAATGGCGTGACGTAAAAGAATCAGCAGGACTCGCTGGTATGGGCTCTTCGTCGGGGGAGGATGCGTATAGCGCCCCGATGCTCGCACGCCTTTTGCATTCTTTACCCCACGTGAACGTCACACTTCACCGCGTCAATAGCACCTTCGATCCACGAGCTCCTGCTTACCAAGAGGTGAGTTTTTCAATAATAATTGCCTTTTATTTACTTTCGACCTCGTTAACTTCGTCAAGTAGTAATTGCTTTGCCGTGTCGTCGCACGTACACGGCAGTACAGTGGGCGCCATAGAAAACGGGACGCCAAACTTTGTACATTACAAAACCGACTTTAAAAGTTAAAATGGCTATTCGACGAAGCGACATTCGAATACCTACAATTAGAAAAGCAAAAGAGCAGATAAATAATAACTTCTTGAGATCGTGGGGGTAAAAGTTGTAGTGAACACAGATCAGTTGTTACCCCAAAAAGTTTTAAAGATTTGCTTTTGAACGTATCAGGTAGCTTTTTAAAAACTTCGCGATTTCTATTTAAAGCCGAGAACGCCGGCTACTTAAACTATTCTTACAAAGGTCTTGTTAACAACGAAAGTATTACAAGGAGCTCATGCACCCACAGGTAAACAGTAGTCATAAAATTACGTCACGCTGTCAAGTAAGTCCGTTTCACGTCACTAAATATTCGTTAAAATCTACTTCACGACACGTCCCAGTTATTGTGGCGGCCACCGTACATAATGTAAATGGCAACATCAACTTGAACCCCGAGCCGTCCACTTATATTTTTAAAATTTAAAGCGCTGCATCTACATCACAAAAGTCGTAATCTCCGCGGAGCCATATTTCATACCGTTAATGGCGACGCACAAAAAGTAAACGGCTGTTCTTTTTAAGGAAACGTCTTTTTATTTCCTTTTTGGATTTTTTTTAATTACTACGCTCCCCTTCGGTTTTTCTGCTCGCGTTCTCCTTTCGTTTGTTTAGAGGAAAGTTTCTCGAAGTCATTGCACGGCTTAATTTGATGGCCATTTTTTTTTGTGGAAACGGGCGCGTTGCGAAGTGAATCGATGACCTGCAAAGTTTTCAGGTGTTACCTGTAATAGTTGGAAAACGGCAGGGAAGTGGTGTTCGAGCGAGCCAGCGATTCATTTGCCGAACAACTTAATTACGCGTATAATTCGATTTCCGATTCTGAATGTGTAGAGTACGGCCTCCCGTTGGGCGCCAAATTAACAATTGATGTTATTACAATGAATGGACGTTAGTAAAGAGCACTTGCCGCAGTAACGTATTGATGGGAAACAGGGTGGAAAGCCAGCAATGCCTGTCGCGACTGTCTTTTGTAAATATTGCCGATTTTATCTTTGAAAAGCGACTTTCCGTTGGGCGCCAAATTGGCAAATATCCAGGAGTTTTAAAGATTTATCAAATCTTTATACAAAATGTCCGGGAGACAGATTGCAGGGAAAATTTAGAAATTGTGGAAATTACCCCCTATTTTTTCATATTTTTTTTTCAATTTAGTAAATGTCAAAATAATTAATGGATACTGATGCCACTGGCAACTCGTATCGATATCATAATAAATAGATTTAATTCGTTTGTCTGTCGGATTATTACGATGAGTTTTAGAGCTTTATGTCTTCGGAATTTTCATACGTACGCGTTCATCGTCGAAACTTTCGAAGATAGTAAGGATGGTGAATCAACGCCAATTAAATTCTTAGAAGAAATTCCCGTTATTACGTTGCAAGTGGACGTCTTTTTCGGGTTGAAGTTTGTTTTAGAACGTCATCTACGAACGTTTCACGTACTTATATACAGTGACCGCCATAAAGTTGGACGTAAATGTTTATTTAAAATAAACACAGAAAATTTTATTTTTAGTAAAAATCTCCGCATAGTTCCAAATTCAAAATGCACACGTCAAAATTTAAATATAGCCTTTCGTATACGAGGAATTTTCGAAAATATGAATTCGTTCCAAATGTAAAGCACCCTTATTTTTAAAAATACGCAAAAATGTTATTTGAAAAAGTTTTTTGGAATTGCAAATTGGATGTCAAATATGGAATTATAGTCGGTTTTCTCTAATTTTTTTTTGACCTACTTTTCTTTCCTTGTATTTAGTTTACTAGTAGAATGATGACACCTTGCCCCCCTCCCCCGCCTTTTAATTCACCCCCTCACCCATATACTGTCTGATATCAAACAGGGGGATTACATTGATCGGCGCTTTGATTGAATAATTATTGCGTAATTCGGCGTCGGATTTAATAAATTTTTCCACGTTTCGCGAATTCGCCATTTAATTCACGGTTTTTTTATGTAATTTCGCGGCTTAATCCCTGCATTTTATTTTAATTAACGCTTCAATTAGAATGATTAATTTAATTGGAGCTCCAATTACGTACATTTTTTAATTTTGAATAGCGATTTAATTCAACGTTTAATCGGCAATTTTATTTTAATTGACATACTTCTATTTAATTACGCGTTTTTTTGATTTTGATTTTAAATCGCTAATCAAAATTAAAAAATATACGTAATTGGAGCTCCAATTAAATTAATCATTCTAATTGAAGCGTTAATTAAAATAAAATCCAGGGATTAAGCCGCGAAATTACATAAAAAAACCGTGAATTAAATGGCGAATTCGCGAAACGAGGAAAAATTTATTAAATTCGACGCCGAATTACGCAATAATTATTCAATCAAAGCGCCGATCAATTTAATCCCCCTGTTTGATATCAGACAGTATATGGGCGAGGGGGGGAATTAAAAGGCGGGGGAGAGGGCAAGGTGTCATCATTCTAATTTTACTCTTGAGCCGATTAAGTATTTTTGAACGCCCCTCGTATACGAAAGGCTATATATTCAAATTTTGACATACGTGTATTTCGAATTTGGAACTGTGCAGAGATTTCTACGAAGAACGAAATTTTTGGAGAAATTTCAAATAAACAAGTTTTCCATTTGTGTTCAACTTTATGTCGGTCACTATATCACTATTTTTTTATGTATTCTCGCACTCTTTCCATTCTGCTCCAATTGTTTAATTGTTTTTGTGACTTGGGGCTTACATTTCTGGTGTTTTACCAATTGTTTCTTTGGCCTTCTATTAAATTGCAGAATGTTGCATTTCTTTTCGAATTTGGAATTGAATGTCGGTTAATGAACGACCCGAACCAAGTGTTCAAACACTTTCGTTGGCACGCGCGCCACCGTTGACGGTTTCCTCTCGAGATATCGTCGCGATTACTTAATCTGCGAGCGCACACGTGCAGATATCAACATGCTTATCACAAATTAAGTAATCGAATTTGCCTGACGAAATTGGGCGTTTATCAAAAAATTTCAATTTTCATTCAAAATTTCAAATTATCTTTCATTTACAGCATTTATTACTGATAAAAATCGTGTAACGTGTAAACAAAGATTAAAAAAAAAAGGTTTGTTAATATTTATTCGTGATAAGTGTTTTATCGGTTTCTGTCTTACATATTATTATTATAAAAAATAACGCGGTGGGGAATTTGGCGCGACGTTTTACAACGAAATCGTTATGATTCGTGCTTTATTATGTAGATTTTTGAGTCAAAGGTCGTCGTATTTCTAGAACCTTGATTACTAAATACTAAGCAAACGTGTGTCGGTAAACATTGTAAATGATTGACAGACCACTAGTTCAGGACCGTACTTATAAATTTCTCTCGTTCATTTGAATACGAATGTCAAAAATTTGAAACAAAATTCGCGTAATTATACAATTTTTGAATAATTTAAACAAAACCAAGTTTAATCGACGTAGATTCCCGAATAACATAATCAGGAAGGATAGATGACGGTTGCAGCAATTGTTCATTTCCTGTATACGTACATACGTGCACCGAATACAAACTGTACCGTACTTACCTACTTATTCTGTTGTTACGTGAAATTTTAGAATTAGGTTTTCGGATTTACTTTAAATTTAAATGGAACGTCGCGTTTAAACTAAAATCGAACGGTTATTAGGAAGGAATAGCTGTGAGGATTTCGTAAGTTTTGGAGAAGTTTCGCTTTGTTACAGTGCCACAAGCTGGTTTTATAGACAATAATTATTTATGGAGTTATGAGGGTGGCTTGTTGTATAGGAATCTTTTGTTTCTCCAACAAAATATAGATATACGGAAGAATTTCCAAAACTTTTGAATGAGGGTAATTGAACTTCTTGGTAATTTTTTTTTGTTTAATTAAACAATGGCGTGAATGTCGTTTTTTTTTTCTTTTTAAATACATAGAACTTTGTACGTACAGTCAAGTTCATATGTTTTGTCCCGTTGCCCGTGTTAGTTTTTACCGTAAAAGTTTCAAAAAAATCTGACGTGTTCTTTTCACCATTTAAAAACAACTGCTACCCTTCCTTCGTCCCTCTTGATTCTCTCTCGTCGCTCGTTGGTCTGCGATCACGTCTCGCGGGACAAAATATACGAACTTGACTGTACATACCTATACACATATTATTTACCGATAGATAATATTTTTGTTGGTTTTACTGTAATCGAGAAGTTCAAGATTACTACGGTCTTGAGTTTGTAGCATTTTCTTGTCACCTGGATATTTTTGTACCTACCGTAATTTTAATATTCTAAGGATCAGTTACGTAAACTGGATAATTGAGAAATTAGTTATTTTCACTACTATTTGCGTATAGTTTGTTAGGCTGTCGCCATATTTGTAGTTTCTGTATCTCGACGTGATAGGGCACAGTGTTCTAAAAAGAATTCGGTCGTGATGTATGGGTATCATCTAACTATCGACAATTTTGTTTTTCAGAGTCTTGGCATTCTCGGTTCCATACCGGCAGCATGGCTTATACTAACGCTCTTCATCCTCCTCATATATTTGCTCACAAGGTGTTGCGATCGAAAAACAAGAACTTCACGTTCGATATCCGCCCTAAAAGTAACGCTCGCGATCGTGTCGGTACTTTGTTGCGCCTCGATAGGGTTAGGCCTTTACGGGAACGACGACCTCCACAACGGATTCTCTCAATTGCTAACCGAAGGACAGCAAGTAGACCAGCTAGTCTCGAAGATAAGAAATCAAACGGACGAAATCGAGAAGAAACTCGCGAAGAACGAAGATTCCCAATTGACGACAATCCGCGACGCCTTCGACCACTACGCCACCAACCAAACGGCCGTGGCCCAAGTTCTAAAATGGCTCGAGATGGGTCTCCGAAATAACTCGGCCGCTAAGCATGCAGCTACCGACATCAGGTCCCCTTTGCAGGGCATCCACCTGGTGCCCAAAATAACGTTGGGCGAAAAACTGGAGGCAATACGATGGCCGTTCACCATGGCTGTGCTAAGTGTTTTATTAGTTTTGTGCGTGGTTTTACTTGTGGGCGTTGCTCGTCATAATCGTTGCGCGCTAATTGCATTTTCGGTCTGCGGTTTGTTGGCCGTTATCGCTTCGTACCTAATGGCGAGCGTGTACCTTGCTTCGAGCGTGGCTCTCGGCGATTTATGCGTGGCGCCCGACAAATTTCTGGAGGAGGAGGCGGCGCCCGGCTTGCCCCGGGAAATCCTACGCTATTACGCGAACTGCGAGCGGGCCCGCGCCAATCCGTTCACGCAAAGGTTGCGGGAGGCCAAATCTTCAATCGAGGGCCTACGCGCCGTCGTAACCAAAATGAAGAAGCCCGCCATCGAGCTCTTCCCCGGAAAAGGCCTCGATCCGATCTTCATTTCCCTGCTCAATCAAATCAACGACGCATTTAAGACTATAAATATTATGCATTAACACAATGTATATTATAACTGCATTGCTAACATATTATATAATTATTTAATAGTTACTTATAAATAGTTAGCATAGCTTATTTATAAATACATGTATCTTTAAAATATTTGAAATTTTGAAATATTACTGATTTCAGATTTATTAAATAATATTGATTATAAATTCAGATACCTACTGGATATACTAATTTGATTAATATAGTTTAAATAATTTACTTTAATGACTGATAGTTTTTAGTTATTGTACTTTAATGTCGACGGCACTTATATACAGTATTACCATTATTAATTATATATATAATATATATATATATAATATATATTAATATATTATATATATCATAAAATTATTACTATATCATACACATTATTGATTATTAATTAATTGATACATAATTATACAATATAATGTCATTGTCAATATTCATTACATCCAATTATGATGTCATTTATATGTATTTGAACAGATCATTTAATCAATTATTGAATGACTGCATTTAATTCTATACTTTTAAGTTCTGAAATTTAAAACTCACTGTTATTATCTACGAAATCCACGTAAACATCGATAATTAATTGTAATTGAACATATTAAATCTTAAAATATAATTCAAAATTAATTCTAACATATAAATATTACTTAAATTGACTTAATAAATATTCTAAAACTATAGTACATATTAAACTTCAAACATTTACGAAGAAATATTCTCAATCAATCACTTTTAGAATTTATAATAAATAATATAATTCAAAAATGTATATTATACATATAAATTAAACATACAATAATTGCTATTTAACAATTACATAAACTGTACTATTTCATTAATAAACATTAATAAATACTTAATAAATGTAAATTTATTAGTACCATCGACAATCAATTATTACAATAAAATAAAATTTTTTTATATGAAATAATAACTATCATAATCATAGATAAATTTAATCTATATGTACAATTATAAAAAAAGCTGTTATTGAACATCAAGATATTACTAACTTAACATTCAGTAATCAATCATACTTATTGCAATTTCATAAATAATAAACTCATTTTATGATTATGATACTATCAATTAATTATGACTTTTAATATAAATATTGCTAATATAGCATTTATGAATAATTTATTATAAACTTTTATGCAACAATGTTATAATCAATTATAATCGTATACTTTGAATTATGTATTTGAATATTAATTATTTAATTACTTTAATTGTTTGTAAATAAATAATTCATTTGGGAAATTAATATTGTAAAATTATCTTATGAAAATAGCAATTTAATTAATTTTATATTTTTAACTATTTTTTAATCTTAAAAATTGTATTTAGTGCACTACGACATATTTTAATAGTCATATTTTAAAAATTATTTAGATGATTTGGATTCTTTTAATTTCTTATTATAATTTAAATGTAATGTTTAACTTCGAATAAAACAAATTTAGAATTTTAATCATCATTTCATAACAGAATATTAATCTCATTTTATATAAGTACAAATTTAATCTAACGTACAATATGTAACTGAAAGATATATCGTTTTGTAAAATTTGCAGCTCGATAATAATGCACTTTGAATACAGAGTTGCAATTGTTCAGAGTGGCTTCAGAAATGATCGAGAGTATATTAGGATTCACATTTATTTGCACGTGCATTTAATGGTTTAACTCGATTACTGTTTGAGGCTTTTAAAATTGTTGTAATTTGTGAGTCTTTTTGTTTGCAATAAGGCTACTATAATGATTCTAAAACGTTTGACCATTTAAAATATCCTTAACTGTCACAGATTAAAATCACGTTTAGTTCGCAGTGCTAACAATATTAGTAGTCGCATTGAAATTTGTAACATCGTAAAATCTCGATATAATTTGTTAAAAATGATAATCTGTAAGGCATATCACAATCCAATAACCAACTAAACCGCTCTCTACAAAATTCGCTTGAATTACTTCTTTCAGAATTAGTAAATGTGTATCGATGTAGAATTTGACTTTATAAAATCAGATTCCAAGAAAGTCATTACTCTCCAGCAAAAATTAATTCCGGAAGTACAATTAAATTGATACAAAATTTTTGGACACTAAAATACTTTAACCATTTAAAAAAATTTTAAATTTAAAGTGACTCAACAGTTGTTCGACGTGTTGAGAAAATTCAGAACTTTTCTTATTTCCCAAAAAATTTTTAACAAGCCAAACAAACTCATTCCATGCCGTTTTCTCAATCTCTGTCATAGTGTCCGTAAAATTTGAGTCTTTAATTAATGATCTTATTTGCGGCCCGTCAAAAATTCCCGCTTTTATCTTTTCTGCACTCAGTTTTGGAAACTTTTTTGATAGGAAAAGGAAACAATTTCCATTTTTGTCAAGACCTTTTACAAATTGTTTTATAAGTCCTAGTTTTATATGTAATGGAGGCAAAATTATATACGATTCCTCGATACTAAAGGGGGGTTTATCACGTTCTGTTGTCCTGCAACTAGCGCTTCCCGAGGAGGCCAATCTTTTTTAATCCAATGTTGATATTTAGCTCTACTGTCCCACAAGCAAAGAAAACAGGGATATTTTGTATAACCACCTTGTTGACCTAAAAGTAAGTTGACCATTTTTAAATCAACACATATGAGCCGATTGTGTTCCACACATTTAATTTTGTCTAAAACCAGAGCAATAGTTGTATATTCTTCTTTTACTTTTGTGGAATGAGCAATAGGCAACGACCCTAATTTATTCCCATTGTGTAAGAGAACACATTTTAGACTACGTTTTGATGAGTCTATGAATAGACGCCAGTCACTAGAAACGTAATTTTGAAGTCCCATTGCAGCCATTAAACCAGGTACATCTTTACAAAATACGAAATCATTTTCTTCAGCAAAATATTTGAGGAGAATTTGTTCTCTTGTGCGGTAATAAGAAATTTTCGTTTCCTTTGTTACCAAGTTTCTTTGTTTTAGCCTAGAAGCTAAAATTTCTGAAGCAGCCTTTGACAGTCCCAGATCTCTGACAAGGTCGTTTAAATCATCTTGGTTGAATAGTTTTGGCGCTTTCAGGTCACATTCAAAGTCACTATCACTACTGTCAGTTTTCGTCTCAAAATGCATAGGCTCATCCTGTGAAGCATCAGCTTGAGGTTCAAGTGATATTTTAGGACTCAAAATACGTCTAAGTGCCGACCATATAGAAGGATATTCCCATTTAGCTCAATTTTTTCGGTTGATGCCAGTTGTGTTCACCAAACAAAAATAACAGTCGTCGTGGTGGTTCAAGGGTTCAATCCAGATCATAGCGGTTTCGTATCTAAAGCTATTCCTTTTCTTATTTGTCCACAAACGTAGAAACTCAACGCACGTTTTGCATACCTTTTGCGGAATCCAAGGCTTGTCTTTCATTTCCAGTGTGTGACCAAAGTAATTTTTGTAAGCCTCAATCACGAACGCTGTCACATTCAAACGGTATTCTTTAAATGTATACTCTCCGCAAATGAAACAAAAATGATTTGGATCATTGACACAGACTCTTCTTGACGATGCCGTATCAAATTATATTAAGAAAACTTAATATTTTCTTAATTACAAGCAAATTAACACAATAACACAGCGATTTTTTCGTGAAAACTATATCTCATAAACGAGAGCTGTTACAAAAAAAACTGAGGGTATATTTGAAATCAGCGACGTCAAATTAGTAAACATCACGTGATAAAAGTCAATCATCAGACAAAAGTGGCCATATTGTTGTGCAGTGTTATTGGTATTATAGATGCGTATAAAATAAAACAATTTCAATTTAGAAAAAGTGGCAGCTGGTTTATTTCAATTCGTTACCGACAACTTGTTTTAGTTTTACGGTGCAAAAGTTCTTGCGTGCAATTTTAATTTTTGGCCGAAGAAAAATTTACTTTTCGCAAAACGACTGCCGAATATAACGAAAGAAAATACGAGAAGGTCCGAATTGTTTTGTATAACACGAATTTTCCAATCTCTGAAGTCTAGAAGAACCAAGAAATCCCGAATTGTTTTATAACATTCATCCTGAACATTACCTGCCCCAGAAATTTCCGAACTTCGAGTCCCGCATTCTCATCTTATCCTGCTTGAAGCTTCATCGTCAAGACGCACGCGCATTTTTTTTAACGGCAAGTATCATTGCAGGTCTGCCTGCAAGGACTTCCCAAATTTTAAAGGTTTTAAGTTTGACCCGCACCAGAAATGGCTCGTCAAGGCGAAGCGCAGCGGACCGCGAACATACAAAAGTTCAGTTCGTTGGGCAGAAGGCCGCTGCCGCAGACGCCGGACGAGAAGGCGCGCAAGCAACCGCCGATCCCGAAAGTCCCGACCACCATTTCGCAAAACGTCGAGACGCCGCTGAACGTCGCCAATTTTCGTTCGTTGCAGCGCGGCGCGTGGCAGGATAGCTGCTTGCAGGCCAACTCGCAATTTCGATCGTTGCAACGTGGGACCTCGGCGACCGCCTGTTCGCATTCTCAGTTCAGGTCTGCCAAAGTGCAAGATCAGGCTCACAACGAAAGCTTGTATGCGAATAGCGAGAGCGAACGCCAGTTGTACGCCGTTACCGAACTGTAAATTTAAGTTTTAAGTTTTTCTTTTTGGGGAAATGCAGGCAGAAGTTAAGATCATTCCGTTGTTTTGATACTTCCATTTATTTTGTGAATATGTATTATAATATTGTTTAATTTTTGCATAAGCACAACTTTCGTATCTTAAGTAATTTAATCGGTTTGTTGCCGCATTAAGACTGATGCACGATGTGGCGACAAACAAATCCATTAATATGTAAATTTGGTCGTAGTGGGCCAAGAATTGAATTGGAACATTTTAGCTGACATCTACATCACACGTAACTACTAAGACTTAGCCATATATTGGGAACAATCTTTTCTGCATAGCACCTAGAGTTAAGCGATTTCCCTTTCGAATTGTGCTCTAAATAATTGTGTAAAGAGGGAAAGGGAGTGCTCATCAATTCTTGTTATATAACGATTGTCATCACAGTGCAGGACTGTGTCGGCCGGTTTTTAAAGTACAATGTGTCAAATTTTTACCATTTGGCTTAGTAAGTTAATCTAGGAATAGTTAGAAGGGAGTAGATAAGGAAAAAAATGTGGTTTTCTGTAAGCCACGATTGTACCACTTAAAATGTTAATGTCACGGTGTATTTAGAATTTTCTAGATTTTGTAAATTCTCATTTTTCTATGATTGTTCTCAGCTACCTTCGAAAATAGTCAAAAAGTTGAATCGCGGTTACAGAAAATTTCCATTATTGATTTGTGAAAACTATTTTTATAATTTTTATACTTCTGAATATTGATTAAGGTAGCTGCCAACAAGATTCTCTGTTGTTCGAATACCGTCGATCTTTTGTAGCGCACGATCCGACGGCCCATTCCGACACGAACAATGTAACAATATTGCATGTATAAATGAGTAACTGCCAAAGATAACTTGTTTTGGCGAGTGTTTTAACGACTGGACGGCTCCTGAAAGATTCGTACGGTTGCATCTTATTTTAAAAATTATTAACGCATATATAAATAAATGTTTAACGTAACTTTATAACAAAAAACTCGTTATTTTGTTCGTAATGCATCGACGATTAGGCCTCTTCTTTGATTATTCTTTTTAAGTTACTCCTGATTTCGAATTCTTTCGTATGTTAATGCGCATTGTAATATATAGGTCTAATATTTATTTATATTGCTTAGGATATAGTTATGATAATTTTGTAAAAACTGATTCCAAAGCTACTGTATGTTACGTTTTATGTAAGTAAATTTTCAAGTTATGCTGATCCGTTGCCTGTTTAACTTTCCTATCTTATTTAAGTACCGAATCGTTTAAAGAAGGCTGCAACTCCTGCAGTGTTCTTCTCGACTTTGTTTATGTGGGTGTGCAGACAATTGTTCGAATGGAGAATTATGTGAATGTGGTAGCGAACGTTTTAGTCATACTTTGGGAGGGTAAATTACGTTCGGCTAGGGAGGTAATGAATAAAAATTCGTAAATTTACGAATTACGAATTGTTCTATGACAATTTCCCACCTAAAGGTGGTACGGTCCAAATAAAAAGATTGTTGTTTTTATGAAATAAATTACGTTTTCCATCGATTACAATGTTCTAATTCACAGAAAAATACTTTAAAAAATCTATCATTTCCATAACACCTTTAAAAACCTTAATAATTGTGTAAAAAGTACAATTTTACTGCAATCATAACTCAAAACTGGGGTAACCAAAGTTTGCAAATTAATAACTAGTGGGTAACGTAACATTCCCTCTACGGCACAACGTGCTCTTTTGCTTAATAAATACTTATTTTAATTAAATAATTGCTTCGCAATTTTTTAAAATTTCAATGTGTGTTTTTAACGATCATTTGAATAAATTGGAGAAATTTTAACACGTCTTGCCATTGAGAATCACTTCTGATGATCATTTTCGTTTTTACATCAATTTTTTATAAATAATCAAAAGCGGGTTGTTGGAAGTTTTAATTTTTGGTTTAAATGTTGACGCCCAATATCGGACAATGGTTGTGGGTCGTCCCACAACTATTGTTAAATACTGGGTAATATGACTAGACCTCCCTATTTTTATTGTAAAAGGTCGTAAATTTTACAACCTAAAAATCTAACGCGAGCATTGGTCACTTAACAGTATAAATCAAGCGAAACGTTCTCCTGTTAAGTCCTTTAAGTCATTATTGTGAATTTAGACATAATTTATTGTAACATCAATAAACGGTTAGTATATGACATTTTATATACATTTTAGAAACGAAATCCTGATTAACAAAATATTAATCACGATTAGCTATCTCATTACATCGTATATTGCACCAATAAAATGTCTTAAATTTGAGAAAATTAACAATGAGGAATTCGCAATATCACTGGAATACATCAATTTTGTTCTTTTTTCTTGCTATTTTGTAACTAAGTTTTTTGACGACTATTTTGCAATTGAAGTTTTTATGATATTGCCTTTTTTTGTATATGGCACCTTCTACTTTTGACGTCATTATTTAATAAATGGTCTTTATTTACATGTACATATTTATAAAACTTTGGTGGTGTAATAAACATAAAAATACTAGAAATAGGTATATTACCTACATTATTAGTACGGAAAGTTACATTTTCCGACGACCATTATGAAAAGTGCATAATTTCACACCAATAAATGTTATGGAAAGTTGACCATTACAAACAAATAGGCTGACCTTGCGTAAAGAAACTCGTTAGCCAATCGAAAACGTTGCAGCCCGTGTGCGATCATTGCACACGGTCAATCAAAGTCTTCTACACTGTCATGCAATTACTTTACGCACAAACTGTTTTATTATCAAATTTGACATTTTATTAAAATGTCAAACGAACTTACGTAAACGTCAAAAATCAATTTTTTTTAATAAAAATACTTGTGGTCGTCGGAAAAGCATAATATATAACACGTGTGGAAAGGTGGATATTTTAGCACTAGTTATACAATATTACTATACTATTATTCTTTTAATAAACATCTACTTAAATTACAATTTTCCTAATGTAATACTTTTCACATGTGAAATCTATTATTTTTTTTAAAACAACATTTTTTGATAACAATACAATTACCGAGATCCGTTCGCATTCAATATCCTCGAGAACGCCCTATTTATATTGTTATAATAATAATAATATTAATTATTAATTAATTTTCTAATTTCAATTAAAATTAAAGTAGATTATTTATTAGCGAACTTTAAATAAATCAGTTTTTCAAATCAGTAATCTCAGATTTTTCCTGTACTTAACATTAAATCTTAACTTTTGTATTGCGAATTTTAAAATCGTCTTCGAATACGTTTTAATGTAAAAACACCGTATCTAAACATTTATACCCTTAGCTTCAAAGCAGGTAGATTTTACGACTTTACAGAGGCAAGCTATTTCAACCAAAAAGGATGGTCTGTTTAAAATTTCTCTAAAATTCACTAACAGTGTCATCTACGGATTATCGTTTGGCGGCAATAGGGACCGTACGCCCTTAAACTAATAACCAAACAAAATAATTCAAGAAATTCTCCATTTGAGCAATTTTTATAAAACCGGTTACGTGTGTTCATTTTTGTTTAAAAGATCTGGTTAATAAAGACTTTGAATACAAATTAATTATTTTGCAAGTTTTCGAGTTGGTACACGTATTACATTTTGTAATGCGTTTACTTTGGAATAGATTTTATTTTCCTTAATTTTTGTTTTCTGTCTAAATATGTTAAAGAGTACAGATTTTTTCTATCAAAATATTTTTGAAGAGTATTGTCTGCACATATTTTTTGATAAACGAACATTTCGTATGATTCATAAACTGCGCACTAAAAATATGTTACTTGCCTTGGTTGTTCGCTTCTTCGAATCGTAAACCAAAAACGAAATATTTCGATAATAGAAATTTCGGTCTGCGACAATTTTACTTGGATTTTTTCCACATATGTCTTAAAGAAAATTGAGCGCGAAAATAGATCGTTTCATTCACTTCCTATAAAACAATGTCTTAACAAATTTTTGGTTGTTTCGGTAACTACAAGGTTTTTATCGTGGCATCGTTTAAACAATTTTGACTATAGATGAACACGGCAATGTGAGATTCCATAATCTTTGTGTGGTTATTGGAGGATAAAATTGGTCAGGTTTGGTTCATCGAGGTTGTCTCGAGTCGTTCAATAGGGAAGCAAACTGGGTTTAAGAACGGAATAGGACAATTGTGGACTCATAATGAATATGAAACGACCACATGGAGAACACAAACTTATAGTTTTTGTTACTATACATTGTTTTTGTTACATCCTCGCACGTCGAATTACCCTTTGTTTGCCCAAAGTTATCCTTTTTGTCGCGAACTGAACATATACAAAACATGACTGGAGTACTCGGAAAGGTAATTTTTGTCCCCCAAACAGCTTTTGACTTTGGATTCTCGTTAAATTACTTATTTATTTTATTTTGTAACTTTAGTCATCATTTTAGTTCGTCTGAATGTGCGTACTTATTTTATGAAAATGTTAAGAAAATTTCTTGTCCCTTTTATAGGTGGGCACCTAATTTGCATTTTGATAAATTAATTTTTAAAATTTCCAAAACTGACCCAATTTAATCGACTTCGTATTTCTTAAGATAATCGAGATCCCCATGCATTCACACGAAAAACGGGACATCCTGTATCTATATTGAAATTAATATCTACCTACCTATAACAAATTAAAAAAAAAAACTGATAATGAACAATGAATTACGTTAAACAGATGTTTGTTATTAAAACTCTAAATTCTATTCCGATTTGTTTTCTAGGTATTTGAAAACGCACGTGCTTATCAAACATACCTTCGAGCCTACACCAAGCTTTTATCGCGAACCACATGAAGATAAAGGCTTCAGGTATGGACCTGCAGAAAATATTTGTTATGCACTACGTCGCGAGTTGGATTTTTACATCGCATCGTTAGTAAAGACAGAAATTTTAAATGATGTAGACGTGCACGTCGCGTTAATACGGGTGTGTAATTTGAAAATTTTTGAACGACAATTGAAAGTGACAATTTTCGTGTGCTAATGTTACTTAAATTCGTTTAAGGGCCGTCGCAGACTACAGACTTTTTATCGGCCGATAGTTTAGTCGGATTGGGCCGCTAGCGCGCACATTGAGCCAATTAAACAGTCTGGTTGGTGGTGAGTGCGCAGACCTGCCAACAATCGGCCGATTATTCTCCAACAATTTGCTAGTTGGTAAGCTACTTTAGAAGAGAGCGATCGCGAATTGATGGTTAATAAAATGTTGTCTAGAACTGTTATCATTGCTCTTATACAACGGAGAAGAAAGATGAAGAAGAGAAACAGAGAGTATTGGGTGCATCCCATCTACAGTAACAGATTATTGCAAGGAAAGTTTTACACGATCCATTCTAAATTACTGAATTTCCCGAAAAAGTTTTTCGCATTTTATAGAATGAGCATAACCAGCTTCAATGAACTTGTTAAATTAATTGGACCAGCAATAGCGAAGGAGGATACAAATTTAAGACTTTCTATACCTGTGGAGGAGAGATTGAGCGTTACGCTACGGTAAGATAAACCACAAAATAATACTATTTATTATCTTTTATTATTAAAGTAATATCTATAATGTCTATCGAGCTATTAAATTCTTTACAAATCATAAATTTGCGAATCATCTGAAAAATGAGAAAAATACGACTGGGCTGTATCGGAATTTCCTGGTGATGGCGTGTTCGAAATATTCTGAACCACAGGCAGATTGGGCGATGGAGTAGAACGGGGTGTATAATTGGAAAGCTGTAACGATTGTGGTGGTGGCAAGACGTTAGTTCCTCGATGATATACGGGAAAAGGTTGCTGCATCATGTTGTAGCTACATGTTGATTGAGTAGTCTGAACACGCCTGGCTAGTCTTATTTGTTTAAATATATTAAGAATAGCAATCTTAGCATCGAGTTTTTCTTCGGCGGTACAATTCTGTAGTGAAGGTACAAGAGACAAAGCAAAGTTTGTGTCTTCGTCAACAGGATTGGTTTTATTTAATGCTTTTAGTAATGCCTCATCCAAATCCGTTTGCTTCGCCACAATAGTTTTTTTCTTACGCCGAGGGATGGGTGTGGAAGTGGAAGGACCAGATTCATCGTTGTCTTCATCATCTTCTTGAATATCATCCACTTCCAAGTTACCTTCCGTTCGCCGATTTTCGATGCAGGAAGTAAAAATAATAGTTGTTCAAAATAGACGTATTTACGCCTCTTGGTTGCAGCTTGTCCCGATTTTGTGTTTTTTTGTGTATTTAATTCCCTACGAAAGCAGGTTCGTAAATTGGCCCATTTTTTTTGCACATCGTGACCTGAAATGTTAAAATATAATAAAAATACGTGCCCGGATAGCTCAATAATAAGAGCGCTAGACTTGCGTCAAGCAAGTCCTCGGATCGGATCTTTTGGTAAGCACGGAATTTTTTCGCACCTTGAGATCGGTATGAGTCCCGGTGACCATTCATCGTTGGGCACAAAATTAACGACGACGACAAACAATAAAAATACATATAATAGATAACAAAATTAATTCTTTACAGATATCTGGCTACCGGAGCTACTTTCAATACTTTGTCTTTTGAATATCTGATGGGAGCCTCTACGATACGAGGTATTACTAAAACTACATGTGAGCAAATATGGAACATACTTCAACCGTTGTATATGGCAACCAAACAAGAAGATGACTGGATTAAAATTGCTGACGAATTCTATAGTCGCACAAATTTTCCAAATGTCATTGGAGCGATAGATGGCAAGCATATACGGATGATACAACCAGAACATTCCGGATCATCATATTTTAACTACAAAAGTTTTTCTCTTGCGTTTTAATGGCTTGGACAGATGCAGATTATAAATTTGTATACATAGATGTTGGTTCTTATGGAACAGCTAGTGATTCAGAAATATTTAAAACATCTGAAATGGGTAAACGGCTTTCTGATAGCCAGCTTAATATTCCCCCCGTAAGGCACTTGCCCAATGATGATGACGGTAATGTCATTCCATTCTCTGTCGTAGGCGATGAAGCGTTTGGACTTGGAAATCACATATTACGCCCTTACGCAAAAAGAAATTTAAACTACACCAAACGAATTTTTAACTATAGACATACAAGAGCTCGACGTATGGTTGAATGTACTTTCGGCATTCTCGCAAACAAGTGGCGTATTTTTCACCGACCAATTGATGTGAATATCAATTTCTGTGTTCGTATTATTAAAGCTTGCTGTGTCCTCCATAATTATGTACGAATCAAAGATGGAGTAAAATTCACAGATACTCTCTACAACTGTCCCATGAATAACTTAACGATAAACGAAAACAACCGAGGAAGGAATAATATGAATAATGTGCGACAGTACATGTCGTCATACTTTATTTCCCTGAAGGCGCTATTCCGTTTCAATATGACAAAGTGTAATAATAATTTAATTATAGGTAAATAAATACACATGTATCGATACGTACCTTGTTTTGTTTTATCCTCGACACTAAGCTGATTCCAATCAGGAACAACTGCTTCACAGACTTCCACCCATAGTTTGGTCTTAAGATTCGTATCAGAGTACTCTTTTAAGGTTTTTATAAAGTGCGGGTCTTTTTCAATTGCTTCTATCAAATTTACGATAGACGTTTCGACAAGCAGGGCCATCATGAAACATACACGCACGCAGTCGCAGTCGGCTAAACAGACTAAACAATCGGCGAGTGTGCGCGCGTGGATTGAGCGCCATACTGATTAAGCAGTTGGCCGATAGTTGGCCGATAGTTTAGTTTGAAGGCAATTGTGTAGACCATCAAACTTATTTATCGGCCGATACTGAATCGTTATAATGTGCGCACTTGCATACATCTTAATGGTAATTAAACACCCGACTAAACTATCGGCCGATAAAAAGTCTGTAGTCTGCGACGGCCCTAAAAGATAATGTGTTGCGCGAAAAGTGAACTTACAATAACGTTACCGCGTGTTTTATAATTAAAAACAATTTTATTCGGTTCGTCGTTACCGAATAGTTTTTTGTGTTTGATGGAAACTTGGGGTCCAGATCTTCTAAAATGTAAGTCGCATTATTATTATGTTTTTAAATATTGTTGTTGTAATACATTATAAATCAACGTTTCTGAAGCATTAGTTGGAAAATAATAATTCCTCGAAATTCGTAAGATTCGATTCAAAGTAAAAGAATTATTATATAATAATTATTCCTACGCCTTGTGGTTTAAAATTTGATATATTTGCTCAAGTACCCATATAGGTACCTTAAGGTCAAATAAGCATTTTTCTAATCGATAAAAATTCTTAAAAAACGATTTTATGGTTTCCTCAACTATCGTTAGCAAAAATTTTGAGAAAACTGCTCGTTTTTTGAATTTTGTCTTTAGTACAACTTTTTAGGATTCGATTACATAATACGCGTTTTTATAACGCGCCCCCAATAAATTCTATATAAGACGATTCCGAAAGTATTACAAAAATATTTTAATAACAATTTGGCACCGTGGTGTTTAAAACTTTTTTTGAAAATCGCTTATTTTCCGAGATACGGAGGGCGTTGAATTTTCTCTTAAAAAAAAAGGTGTTATCTTATAACTTATGTATCTTTCAATAAGTACTACGTACTACGTTCAATATTTCTTGGTTGGATAGTTTAGATTAAAACTTTCAAAATTGCTCACCACGATGTTTTGTAAATAAATCTATTTTTTTTAAAACTAAAATTCCGATCGATAAAAATTAAATATAATGAAAATATTGTATTGTCTGGTAAGTACAGATGTTGATAGCAATACCTTCGTTTCCTTTCAAAACAAATCTTATCGGCAAACTATAATTGACTGCTTAGATTAAAACTTTATCTACACTTGCATACGTTATTATTCATGCGATTATGCACTTATTAAATTGGGAGGATTTACATTGTCAGGCACGTCTCGAATTATTTTTTCTTATCGGCTAGATATTTGAATACATATTTGAAAGTATAGTTTCAACGACGTGTACACGTTGTTTGTCGAATTTTTAGAGCAGCCCGAGTCATTTTTTATTTTAAATTTCTTTTAATTAACGTGTGTACGCTACAATATTTTGCAAACTAAAAGTGATTTTCCTTGATTATAGGTTTTGCCGTTATAAAAAAACTTAGAATTTCGTTTGCAAAAGTCTTATGACCTTTTTATCGAAAATTCGATTTCGACAAAGACGCATTTAATTAATTATTTTATGCTTGCTGATGGCATTTTTAAAAGTTCAATTTTTAAATTTATACTTAATTACAACAGTTACGATTTTCAACCACCTACTGTAGGATTTAGGGGCGGTATTTAATTTTTTTAAAAGGTGTGCAGAACGTTTAGAAGCATGTTAATTACGATGGCATTTATTAATAACCATCTATAACTTCGGGTACGGCTTAATTATGAAGAGTCTACCACCGTTTTTCTCTGTGAAAATTCTCGTATCCGGGGCTTTCTCTTTCCCATTTTTCCGTAAAACGCGCAATTGGCGTTATACTGAAAATTTATAGACGTCGCTTTTTTTTTAATTTGAAATAAAGTAGAGAACGTGATGAACTAGTTGTCCGACAATGAAAGTGGGCGCTTATTTGTAAAAGAAATCATTAAAAGTGATCTTACTTACGTCTTGGAGAGGAGAGTATATTATATAATATATATGTATGTATATATATATGTATATATATATGTATATATATGTATATATATGTATATATATACTTTTATATATATGAGACTACGAGCTTGTATTGTCTCGGCTAAGGCCGATAAAGTGGAAAGAGCGCGGTTCGGATCTTGGCTTGGCGGTAAGCTCGTAGTAGCTGAATTATATATACTGCTACAAGCTCGTAGTAACTGGTTCAATTGAAATTGCATATAACCTTGCTGTTCATTAATTTTAATATAAACAGGTGCAATAGCCCTTACATAGGTGGCGTCATAGCGTGCATGAGTAAATATAAACCATTTTAAGTGGGAAGGTATACCTGTTGTAACATTTTATTAATTAAATCTAACAATAAGAATAAGCCTATTTACATAAAAAACATGTTTTCGTGTAATTTTCGATGAAGATATTTAGATTAATAAAATTATGAATAGATCGAGATCTACGAAGGTGGAACCCCCAAACAACCCCATGCACTTCAGCTGCTAGTCAATTAGCACAACTCTGTTACTAAAATTTTATTATCAAGGGGTATTTTATGTGCTAAACATCGTATTGACACATGGCTTACGATTTCACTTCCTTATCGGAAAAAAGGGAATATTTTCATTATCGGATCTTTTCAACTTGAAAATTTTTATCGATCTCAGCTAATTTGGAGTCCGTTACTCAAGTTTAGCAACAACTTCACTAATTACCCAATACTAAGGTCGATTAATTTTTTATTTTTAGGTTATAAGAAATGATTATAAAAAATAAAATATTCTGACCTATTGAAAACATAAGTGGATAAAGCATCACAAGGTAACATTTTTTTATAAAATGAGATTTTCGTGGTTAAAGGTTTCAAGTATTTAGAAATTTTATGATGCCTTAGAATCATTCCTCACCATCTTAGCCAACCAAGTTGACAACATTCACCACGCAATTAAATCTTTACAATGCGACATCAACCAGCTATTAAAATGGTACCAGAAATTGAATGTAACCATCAACCAAACCAAGACGCGAGACCAAAATTTTCACTCTTAAGAAATATTACAACCCTCCCTTCTTGACAATATGCGGCCATCCGATCAAATGGAACCCACCAGATAAAGGTATTAAGTATCTTGGAGTCTATCTAGACTAGAAACTCACATGGGGTTTCCATATCAATAAAAAATTAAGCCAAGCCCACTCACGTCTTAGAATACTATATCTTATCATCAATCGAAGGAGCATATTAAAAATCAAGTGTGGCCAGTTAATCTACAACGCCATCCTAAGACCGATCATTATTTATGGCTGCGTAGTGTGGAGCAGTGCATTAAAAACTCATGTTAAAAAAATCCAAACGTCCCAAAACAAAGTGCAACCAGTGCCGATTGGTTCATTAAAAACAACCAAATCTACTACGAACTTAATCAACGAACAATTCACGAATTTATCACAAAACTGTGTACTCGTTTCTACGCAAACCTACACTGGTATCCAAGTGCACGAACCCACAATCTGGGTAAATTAGGCATATACAAGCGTTTGAAACAGCGCTTGCCTCTAGACGATTTATATTACTAAATCAATATGTACAAATAACACAACCAGGCTTAGCAAACTAACTTTGCTAAATTAGGTAAAAAATAAAAAGAATCATTCCTGCAGAGAAATAGCTAGTTTACTAGATGATAACAGTCCACTTTTGCAAGTTTAAAACTTTAACCTTTGATTTCTAAAACATTATCTTCATTACTTCTCTTCAATTATTTAGTACTAGGTACTAGTTGATAAATTACTAAAAATGAACAAGAGAAGTATCTCAACTGACGTTTTCACAGCCCTGCACAACTTATAATTGTAATTATCTATGGTATACGTTTTTGTATCGAGTGAACCACCCACCATTACCATTTATTATACAAGGTCTACCATCAAGAAATAACAAAAAACAATATTAATATTAAATCTTTTATTTGAATAAAATGAAAATAAAATATAACATCAAAAAATTAAATAAATCAAAAATTACATTATTTAATCAACATTTCTTGATGAGATAAATACAAGTGTTAATAGTCTCTGTCGATTCATACCTGCAGAAATAAAGAACAAAAAATAAAATAGTATAAAATTACCTATTACCACTAGTCATACATAAAATCGTAACATACTAATAATCACAATTAACAATGGTTATAATGAAAACAAATTTTAAAAAGCAAATTTAAATTAGATGTTTTCTAATGTTAATTGTGATTATCTACATCAAATCTAAATTAAACAATAAGCCAATAAATTTCATAGAAAAGAAAGTTGATATAAAATTATACAAAAAGATATTTAAAAATACACAAATTTAAATATTACAAAAATTCAACAAACTATAACAGAAATTCGACAAACAGAAAATGAATTATTAACAAATAACACTATACACATGCACATTAAGCAAAAATATAATCACTATCACCAAATATATTCGTTGACGATAGAAACCAAATTCTGGAGTTTTCTACAAATTCCCAGCAACCTACAAATAGCGAGTAATCTACGAACACAGACATTCTACAACGCAGTCATCTTATTTAGGTGTGAAATCTGAAGAATTCAATAATTAATTTTTATTATAATAAACAATTGAATAAACTCAATTTAATAATTATAGCAAAATGCGATACGTTTGAAAAGGTTCATGGATATGAAAAATATTGCAGTAGATAGATCTTGCCACTAATTTCTAATACTGTGCACAAAAATAGGAAAATTAAATAAAATAATTAAAATAATTAATTAGGATAATTAAAATTACTAGGTACTATTAATTATATTATTTTAAAGATGTACATTTCAAAAAAGTCTAGTGCAAATAGAAGCAAAAATAGCCAATCGTGGTATGCTTGCAACATTCCACATCATTCACTATTAACTATCAACTATTAACAATCATCATTATCAATTTACATAGTACAAAATAAGATAAGTAAATTTAAAATTATTAGAATCAGGAATTTAGATAGTATGTTGCTTTAAAAATGTAAAATGATAAATAATTGTTGCTCTAAAATGAAGCAATATATGAAAACAAAATTATAGACAATTCAAGTTTTACTCACATGCACATCATACTAGACAATGATTTAATAGTATATGTGTAATTTAGTTCAAAATGTAAAGTGGCATATTATACCGATGATTTACCTGCATGCTTTTATGTGTATCGAAATAAAATTTAAATTGTTTATAAGTATTACTGAAAACTTGGAAGTTCAACTTACTTTTTTGAATACGTTTTTGTTCGTTAGCAACAGCAGTTTTGATAGCAGCCACGGTTAAATTTTGAAATTCTGGATATCGTTCCATAGCAATTAAACATTCAGAATTAGATGGTAAGGTGTCATTATCGAGATGTTCCATAAAAATATCTTTTAGGGCACGTTTCATCGGAGACGACCACTTTTTCCTTGTAAATAAGGCTAAAAAAGTTATTAAATTAGTAAACTAAATAAACAAGTATTACAAATGTCTAAAACACATACTAGTAATATTTTCATAAGAATCTGAAGTAGCCCCTTCAGATTGTTTTTTTCTACGCACTAGTTCATTCTGGATCCACAATCTAACCGAAGTTGGAGACCTAGATTGTAATGACGAAATGCAAGGCAATTTCTCAATCAAAAATTTCATAGAAGGCAACTTATTCTTCTTTAAATACTTTCCGAAATGAATTAGAACTGCACGCTTTTCTTCGGATCCCCAAGGACTTTTAGAACCACATATCCGTTTCAAACCTAAAAATATAGAAAATTTATTATACACAACTTTTTTATTATAAATTAAAATTACCTCTAGAATGAGTTTTTATATTTTTATTAACATAATTCTCACTAGAACTTGGCTTAGTAGAAGAAATAATCTCATAGCTTGTGGAAGCTTCTATTTCTTCTTTATTAACATTAGAACTAAAAGTATTATTTTCATCTTCTAAATTTTCAAGAGAAATTTCAGAAACAGCTTCAACAGTAGAAGTATTTGGTTGTATTTGGGGATCGTTTTCATAATCAGAATCACTGTCGGAATCACAATTTCCTTGAATCGTTTCTAAAATTCTAGACATCTGAATAATATCTCGATTGTCAACTGGCATACGGTAAATGTTATCATGTATATCTTTAGCATGGCCCATAAAATTAGCAACATCTTTTATAACATTATCCGATAAATCCCTTACAGCACATTCGGTGGCAATCTGTTTTCTTAATTGTGTGCCACGCAACAGAAGTGGTCGAGATGCACCACAAGATACAGAATATTCCCTCAGGAGAACGTATGCTCTCAAATAACGATGTCGATGATCGGTTTCTGGTAAACCAAACACGTAAGGATTATCAGAGGGTACACCAACTTCAGCTCTTCTTTTAATAACGAGATTCAAACATTTTTCAATTTCAAAATTAATTAAAACTGGAACGGTTCTATTTAATTTTCCACGAATTTCGAAACGTTTATAACGGCGAGCTAACTGGGTATCTTCTTTGCTTCTAAGATTTCCTGCAAGACTCGATATGGAATCTGCAGATCGTAGTTTAGAAAAATCAGTAATGGTAATCCGTTCAAGTTCACCGGGTCGACGACGATTAAATACCATAGTAGATACTAAAGTGTATGATGCCAATTCTTTCCAAGCATGCCTTATATTCGGACATTCATTTTTATTAACTATATAGAACCATTTACGACGTCCTTCCCTTAAATAAGATACCAATTTTTCGATATCACTCTTAAGTGGCAGCTGAATATCTTTATGCCGTTGGTGCTGTAAACGAGTATCCAAAGCCGTCCTGCCCAGTTCTGATGGGAATGTAGTATTAAATAATACAAGAAAATCCTCTGCTTGTTGCTTTGCAATTGAATTTGAAGATTTTATACATTCAGTTATCCACACTGGAACTGCTTGCTTGCAAAGAGTTGAAAGTGCAAGAACGGTGGAAGGAGACTTGTATGTTGTACAAGCTGAATTTAGACCACCAACACGTTTGATTGCTTCAACAACAATGTCGAACTTAGCAGGAGTTAAAAGAGATGCAAAATCAGTAATGTTGTTATCCAAAGACTTGGCAGTTAATATTAGACGTCCAATTAAGCGTAATTTATTTCGTATCATGTCATGATGATGTTGCGACGAGTATTTGCCACTAAGAAGATTACCCAATAATATTACAAGAAGATCACATCTAACAATGGTCACACAATTGTCATCACGCAGAACAGGAAAAATTTTGTCTTTTAGAATAGCATTTGCTCTAGGATGTAAAACTCGCATTAATCGTCTACCAAATAGCACGGTGCTATTCTTAATTCTATCTTTTGCAGGTATGCAATGCTTCGTATGAAAACGTATAGTTGTTCTGTTGAAAAAGCTATTACAATTTGGACATGGTAAATAATCTTTAGTAACATGTGGAAAGTCTATAGTGGACCGTCGTGCTACAAATAATTGTCCACTATTGTACTCGACATTTGTATTATGTTCGAAATCCCCACGCCTCCTGATGGTTTCAATAATTTTCCTTCTTTCAAGACATTTTGATGGTAACATCATAAATGTTTTAACTGCAGGTTCATTTGTTGTGCGAAATCTGCAAATGTTGTGGAAACTTTGAATATAATTTCTTGCAGTATATGCAGAAATATTGTCGTTTATTTGATTTAGCTGCATTAACTTGCAGGTTCTCTGGTACAATGGCATTCCATGATATTGAGGGTGTAACAACTTCGTTACGATCATAATAAGCAGAAGCATTTTTAACATATTTCTTCCGTCTAGTTGAGACCGAAGTAGAAGGAACTTGAACAAAAGATGTTGAAGTTTGAAAATTTGAATTGCAATAGTCCTCAGACATTAAAGTATCTTGTAAATTTATTAAATTAACATTGTGGTCATCCACTATTGCTATCGACGCATTTATATTGTCCAATTCTGTTATTGCTTGTGTTGTATTATTCAATTCCACAGTTTCTTCACAATCATCGATAGACATTTCCATATCTACCGTTGGAGTTGGTGTAGTTATAATTTTTGTGACTGGCACCTGATGTGTGATAATATCTGGTACCAATACCTTCACCCTAACATCATCGGTAGACATTTCCATATCTACCGTTAGAGTTGGTGTAGTTATAATTTCTGCGACTGGCACCTGATCTGTGATAATATCCGGTACCATCACCTTTTGCTAACATCATCAGTGGACACTAGCATATCTACTGTTGGTGTGAGCGTATTTATAATTTCTGCTACTGGCACTGAGTCCAATTCCATTACTTCTTTAGAAGCATTATCGGAAACTACACTCCTGTCTATATCGTTGAATTTCAGTCGTCGTCGAGTCATATATGAACGACGACCACTAATGCTCAACTTGACATTTGAACTTAGTGGCACAGTTTTGGTACAAACAGTCATTTTAGATGCTAGAGATAGATTTGGACAAAGTACTACAGGTGTTGAAGAAATCAAAGATGATTTTAAGTTATTCAATGAGTGGTAGTCATCTGCAATAATAGCATAAGATAAGCACCTAATTTTAAAATTAATAAACAAATATGATTGAGATAATTATTTAGTGAAATAATCTTTACAGAGCAATTAATTCATTAAAAGCATCTTCGTAGTAACAAATACAAGAAAGTTTATAGAAATAAAAATACAAGATACATACCATGTTTTGTAATGATTTTTGCAGGATAACATTGTGAATCTATCCATCTTGCCAAAACATCTTTGCCTTTAGACGTTTTATACCCTTAGATTTACAAATATGATATACATCATCCTCAATAAATTGTACAAGGGAATACATTGTAGAGCACTAAAATGATACAATTGCATTAGTAAATTAGGCCTTTATAAAATAATTCATTAACATAATTTAAAAAAGATAAATAAATCATGATTAACTTACAACAAAATTGAAACAGTTACTTGATTCGTAACTCACAGATGAAAGACAACACAACTAAAAACGACGACGTTTGAGCAACTCACAACGTAGGTAGAAGCGACTAGAATAATTTGAGGTAATAGGTCGCCAAATGATTGTACTCTTATTCTTTATAAGAGAAAAATCTGCAAAACAAAAAAAATGAACAAAATTAATACAACAAATGGAAAATGTTACCTTCCAGTGAAGACAAGTTGATTAAACTTCAATGAAATGGAAACAAACAAATTAGTACACCGTCACAAGAATTATGACAATGCAAGAACTAAGGCGATGTAAAACAAAAACAATGCAAGCAAGTATTGGAATCGAAACCACTATTGGTATTGGTTATTATATTTTGTGCGGACTTCCCGTCCACAAGTACCTCCAGTCAGAAACCTGGTACAATATTATGGTGGTTTATGGTGTTGAGAATATGATGCGATGCATCCAAATGTATTCAGAAAATAACCAGTGTTTCTCCACGAACTCCAGAAATTGTTCACCAGTTAGTTAGAACAAATAAATAAAGAGAAATATTTTGATGTAATATAGGACACCAAATGATTATACTCGACAAAATCCTGCAAAACAAAAACATGAACACAATGATAATTCAATGAATGGAGAACCTTACCTTCCAATGAAGATAGTTGATTAAACTTCAATGAAATGGAAACAAACAAATTAGTACACCATAGCAAGAATTATGACAACGCAAGAACTAAGACGACGCAAAAACGAAAACAACGCAAGCAAGTATTGGAATTGAAACCATTATTGGTATTGGTTATTGTATTTTGTGCGGACTTCCCGTCCACAAGTACCTCCAGTCAGAAACCTGGTGGTTTATGGTGTTGAGAGCATATGCATGCGATGCATCCGTATTCGTTCCGAATGTATTCAGAAAATAGCCAGTGTTCCTCGACGAACTCCAGGAACGCAACAACGCAAGAACTAAGACAACGCAAGAACTAAAACAACGCAAGAACTAAAACAACGCAAGCAAATATTTAATGGGAACCATTATCGGTGTAGCCGTGCCCTGGAAAAAAACCGAATGAACAACGTTAATTAAATAAACGGGAAACCAATTACCTTCTTATTGAAATAATTTTCGTGGTAAACTATATTCCCCACAAACTGGACATTTGTATATCATAACGGCCTCCACCTTTACAGGTAACGTATGTATGCACCTCTCACATATGAGATGCATACATCTGAAATACCACGAAGATTGCCTCAAAAGAACGGCACGGCACACGTTGCAGGATGGATAGACTGAAAACAAGAAAAAAAAATAATAATAATCGATAACTCTAAGGACTTATTTTTATTTTATTATGTCTTTAAGTTTAATAAGATTGGCTCCGATCATAACCGATGATTGGAAAATTGACTGCAACCGCGTAGATAGTTAAGAAAAATTGTAAAACAAAAGCATCGACAACTAATTGATAAAAATAATCTCACCATTATGAGGGTCATTATTGCACCTCGTGCAGATTTCCCTCACACAAGTACCACCAGTTAAAAAACCGGTACAGTATTCGGATGTATTTAAATTATGAGAATATATCCACGAAATGCGTTCACATTCTTTTTGTACTAGTTCAGAAAATGGCCGACGTTTCTCCACCAACTCCAAAAACTGTTCTGAATTTAAATGAAACATTTTGCATGAATTTAGTTGGCAATTATTTTTGCACAACATAAATTCATGCTTGTACTTACAAAACTGTCTATGGCACAAAGCAAACAAAAAATCACGACACATAGGCATTGCAACCGTCGACTACAACACCAGCGACAACACGTGAACAACTGATGACAAAATAGGAAGATTGTTGAAAACTTTGAAGGGCGTTGGTGGGGAGAACGCGATTTGTTACCACGCACCCCCTCCAAAAATGTCGTTGTGAAAGTACCCATCATTTAGGATTCTAAGAAATTTAACGGCTTTTGAAAATGAAATTAAATCTTTATGAACAACGCCGGATTTTTACTCAACGTGCAAATTTTTAATTGGGGGGAAAAACACTATCAACATAATAAGTATTAGGTACATACCTGTTAGTTTAAATCGCCGTATGGAGAAATAGTACGGCACATGTGGCATGATTTCACAACGGTACCATCTCTTTCCACTTTAAAAACATCCATCTGCTTTACACAGTCTCGACAGATTACATGGCTGCAAATTATAAAGCATGCCATTTGTCCTGATAAAATGGCACACCGGCACACAGGACACATAAAATTGTCATCTGCCGATGCCTCGCTGTGATCATATTTACAGCCAAACCCTCGCTTACAACGGCCGTTAATAAAATCTTTGCACCGAACCCGTGCGGGGTTTTGTAATCTTTGTAGCTCCGATTCTAAATTGGTCGATGGCACTCCATTTAAAATGTACATTGCTTGTTCCGTTTTTGAGCAATGCAAATATTTACAATTGTTGTAATATCTACATACAGAGTTTTGAAAATTGGAACAAAATTGTAAATTTCGATCCATATTCTATAACGTAATTCAAAATACAATTAGTAACAAAAGAACATGAAAATCTATGATAATCTTACCTCTTATTTCTTATAAGTTCACCCAACCGTCTTAAACTGAATTCATACACCAAATAAACTTGTAACATTTACCACACGAATAAGCGGGAACTAACGAAAAGCTGGAATTTCGTTCCCACTCCGCTCAAAAATATTCTATTCATCACAAAAATATCGTTTAAATCTAAAGAAAGTGGAAAAGTACATACCTACTAGCGATAACAAAAACTAGTACTCCAAATAAATTTTCATCGCGAAAAAAATGTACTTACGATTATAAACATAGTTTATAATTTATTTTCCTCTTAAATTTGGAATTAAAATATTTTAAAAGACATTCTCGAGTGTTTTGATTAAATATAACTTGGAAAAGTGCAAATGCACTCTACGTGTTTTAAATAATGTTCGCGCGCTCTTTAATAATTTGTTTGAGCGATTGGATTCGTTTTCTCTTACCAAGAATTTACAGATTAACATTTTCAGGCAAGAGTTTGTTGTTGCTGAAACGTAACTACCTGCTACGTATTAAGAAATACTTGGAAATTTTTAAGCTATTCAAGCAATTTATTTTAAGGGATTATTATCTGTAAATGGAATAAATAGATACTATGTAAAGATAAATGTATACTATTAATTTATTTGAACGATTTTATAGGTCCTAACAATTATTAAAATAATGAAAGTATCTATTCTTTTTAACTGCAACGACTGACATTCTAAATCGGTGATCTAATTATGACAGATTGGATCACTCTCCAGAAACGGTATCACACAGCTTTTTGTCCACGATCGAGAAAGACAGATTACGACGTAAATAATTTATGAGAATTAATGTTAACCGTGAAATTTTTAACTTTATAAGCAATTCCGAGGGTGTTTTTGGCACTGAAAAAATTCTTGCTGGCAATGTTCTTGGGAGATAAACGATTTTGCTTTTTAACTTCTTTCGCCCAGTAAAGAAATTTATGACGGACGAGCAGTCTACATGGGGTGTCGTAAATTCAACTACCCCGGATAAGAATAGACTCCGATGGCAATGACGTCATAAATGCGCGCAAATTTAAAAATGAGATATTTTCAAAGTGTAACTCAAAATGTGACCCTTAAGTACTCGACTATAAGACCTAAAATAAAATAAATTAAGTTTAATAAACAAATGCAACGTTATAAAGAATAAATACAAATAAATTAATAAGCTCTAATATTCTACTTTTATATGGAAAAATAAGTCATTGAAAGAAAATTACTATTAAATGTTTTAATCGTAATTGAATAAACGTTGGGCATAATTTCTATGTACACGTGCTGATCTTCAAGATTTCAACTACGTTCCGACATACGTTTCTTTTATTCTATTCTTCTCTTTGTTCTGTTAGTAGACATATGTCTAAACCTAGTTGAAATCTTCAAGATCACGTCTGTGTACACAGAAATTATGCCCAACTTGTATTCAATTACGATTAAAACATTTAATAGTAATTATTTTCAATGACTTATTTTTCCATATAAAAGTTGAATATTAGAGCTTATTAATTTATTTGTATTTATTCTTTATAACGTTGCATTTGTTTATTAAACTTAACCCATTTTATTCTAGATCTTATAGCCGAGTACTTAAGGGTCACATTTTTTGAGTTACACTTCGAAAATATCTCACTTTTAAATTTGCGCGCATTTATGACGTCAATGCCATCGGAGTCTATTGAGAAAAGATCTGATTGGTTTCCTCGTCTGCGGTAGAAACACGGTCGCATTTAAAACTTATAAAACAACTTTACGCTTTTATTAAAAGAAAAATAAAAAGCATTAGGTACCAAATAAAACACAATATTTGTGTCCAAATGCGCACAACATACAAAAAAATGGTCACAACAAAGTTACATAACAATTGAAAATCGATACTTTGGAAAAACCGACCATCCGATGCGGCGAGAGGATTAACATCCTTGCATTGTGTTGTACTTAACACAAATATCTTTGGAATTTTTACAAACATTTCCTAGAATATATATTTATCTAGGACCCTAATTAACATTCTAAAATAAAATTATGCACTGTATAAATAGAATTTCTTATTACCTAATTTAGTGCATTTAGTATATGTATAACTATTTTGTAGATAGTTTGTAGTTTTAATCAAATATATGTAGGTACTGAAATATTAAATTATAATTATTTCGCCCACTATCGTTACTGACGTTACCTCAAGATGTTTTCAACGGTCTGTTTGTACGAATTCGCTGACCTACCCAAACAAAACTGCGATAACAACTTATTTAGCTGACTCATATTTGGCGCGTACACATTTGCTGAATATTAAATCTATTTATTTTCCTTTTCATAAACATAAGGAGAAAAATATTTTCTTAAAATAATTTCTATTATAACTGACGACGATGATATGAGATGACGAATAAAGCTTTTATGTTTCGATAGACAATTATTTCTAAACAAAGTAAATAAAATTATTCATTGGTAGGTAGGTATAGTAATACCTACCGTAGTAACGATATTAAAGAAGCGGAATTCGTTTATTTGATTAGCTAGGTATTATTAACCATATTCTCACAAGATGTTATAAATCGCATGCATAATTAATTATAACAGAGTCACGAAATTATTCTAAATATCTACGTACTTAAGTTTTTATTTAATAAAAAAAACTTAAAATGCGGCAATGGCATGATGGTAAGGTAGCCCGTTTTCGAGCCCGTTTTGCAATACAAATGACTTGGGTTCGAATCTCCAGATGAATGTCTGAAAACTACAATTATTTTATTGAGCTATATTTTTTTAAATGTAATATGCGACGCATAAACCAACTTTATAACTTACAAGAGAACACTACATCCAGCACATCGAAATTTGGGATGCCGATTTTTTTTAATGATTCTAGAGGTCAAAAACAAATACACGTGTCTTGGCGTTTTGTCGAATGCTCCGTAGTTTTCGAGATATAAATTAAAAAAGAAATCAAAAAGTGAAATTACTGTTTAATAATCATCCCCATTAGTACGTTTTTTGACAATGTCCTTGTGGCGCTTTGAGTAATGTTATCCCTTCCTAATTAGTAGGTCGTTAGTTCGATCCCCGTGTCCTCCAAACTTTTTTTTGTTGTAACTTGCTAGTTTTGACAGAAGACAACTCTATAAATTTGTAATTTCCGCATATAATGTAAGTCGTATAAGAATACCTAATTTTATTAACAATAAAATCTCCCAAAAAAACCTCTGTAGCTTTTTCGCTTTTAATGGAGAAAATTCATCGCACATCGGCGCGATACTCGCTACTAGTTTGGTCGGTATTAATAATGAAAGTCCTATGAAATTAAAAAAATTGAAGACACGGGGTCGAACTAGCGACCTACTAATTACGAAGAGAGAAATTACTCAAAGCGCTACGACATTGCCAAAAACGTACTAACGAGGACGATTATTAAACAGCAACTTCACTTTTAATTAATTTTTAATTTATATCTCGAAAAGTTCGCAGCATTTGACAAAACGCCAAGATACCTATATTTGTTTTTGATCTCTAGAATCATTAAAAGAATTGGCATCCCAAATTTTGATGTACGGGATGTAGTGTTCTCTTGTTAGATGAATATTCTCATGGGAACTCGAACTGCTGTGATCCATTTAAAAAAAAATAATGAAAACCTTAACATTAAGTTAATATTTCGTAATATTGCGCAATTCGATGACGTCATGGAAACTTCTAACAACGCAATAAGCGATTGCGGGAGTTTTTTGGGGTTGCAATATATTTCTCTTTGGTACTGTTCTTGGGACATGAAAGTAAGCGTTTTTGCAAAATTTCAACTCTCTAGGACGAACAGAGTCCGTTTTAATATAAAACAGTCTGGCGAATGCCTCGTACGTTTACTATGCGATGTACAAACCAAATTCGCAACTTAGATGAATTTTTTCGGTGGGATCTCGTTCTTCGACGGTAATTTTGAAAAAAAATAAAAAATAACCATTTTGTTATATTTCGTAATATTGCGCAATTCGATGACGTCATGGAATCTTCTAACGACGCAATAAGCGATTGCGGGGGTGCTTTCGGGGTTGCGGGATATTTCTCTTTGGTACTGTTCTTGGGACATGAAAGTAAGCGTTTTTGCAAAATTTCAACTCTCTAGGACGAACAGAGTCCGTTTTAATATAAAACAGTCTGGCGAATGCCTCGTACGTTTACTATGCGATGCACAAACCAAATTCGTAACTTTGATGAATTTTTTCGGTGGGATCTCGTTATTTGACGGTTATTTTGGAAAAAAATAAAAAATAACCATTTTGTTATATTTCGTAATATTGCGCAATTCGATGACGTCATGGAATCTTCTAACGACGCAATAAGCGATTGCGGGGGTGCTTTCGGGGTTGCGGGATATTTTTCTTTGGTACTGTTCTTGGGACATGAAAGTAAGCGTTTTTGCAAAATTTCAACTCTCTAGGACGAACAGAGTCCGTTTTAATATAAAACAGTCTGGCGAATGCCTCGTACGTTTACTATGCGATGCACAAACCAAATTCGCAACTTAGATGAATTTTTTCGGTGGGATCTCGTTGTTCGACGGTAATTTTGAAAAAAAATAAAAAATAACCATTTTGTTATATTTCGTAATATTGCGCAATTCGATGACGTCATGGAATCTTCTAAAGACGCAATAAGCGATTGCGGGGTGTTTTCGGGGTTGCGGGATATTTCTCTTTGGTACTGTTCTTGGGACATGAAAGTAAGCGTTTTGCAAAATTTCAACTCTCTAGGACGAACAGAGTCCGTTTTAATATAAAACAGTCTGGCGAATGCCTCGTACGTTTACTATGCGATGCACAAACCAAATTCGCAACTTAGATGATTTTTTCGGTGGGATCTCGTTCTTCGACGGTAATTTTGAAAAAATAAAAATAACCATTTTGTTATATTTCGTACTATTGCGCAATTCGATGACGTCATGGAATCTTCTAAAGACGCAATAAGCGATTGCGGGGTGCTTTCGGGGTTGCGGGATATTTTTTCTTTGGTACTGTTCTTGGGACATGAAAGTAAGCGTTTTGCAAAATTTCAACTCTCTAGGACGAACAGAGTCCGTTTTAATATAAAACAGTCTGGCGAATGCCTCGTACGTTTACTATGCGATGTACAAACCAAATTCGCAACTTAGATGAATTTTTCGGTGGGATCTCGTTCTTCGACGGTAATTTTGAAAAAATAAAAATAACCATTTTGTTATATTTCGTAATATTGCGCAATTCGATGACGTCATGGAATCTTCTAACGACGCAATAAGCGATTGCGGGGTGCTTTCGGGGTTGCGGGATATTTCTCTTTGGTACTGTTCTTGGGACATGAAAGTAAGCGTTTTTGCAAAATTTCAACTCTCTAGGACGAACAGAGTCCGTTTTAATATAAAACAGTCTGGCGAATGCCTCGTACGTTTACTATGCGATGCACAAACCAAATTCGTAACTTTGATGAATTTTTCGGTGGGATCTCGTTATTTGACGGTTATTTTGGAAAAAATAAAAATAACCATTTTGTTATATTTCGTAATATTGCGCAATTCGATGACGTCATGGAATCTTCTAACGACGCAATAAGCGATTGCGGGGTGCTTTCGGGGTTGCGGGATATTTTTCTTTGGTACTGTTCTTGGGACATGAAAGTAAGCGTTTTGCAAAATTTCAACTCTCTAGGACGAACAGAGTCCGTTTTAATATAAAACAGTCTGGCGAATGCCTCGTACGTTTACTATGCGATGCACAAACCAAATTCGCAACTTAGATGAATTTTTTCGGTGGGATCTCGTTGTTCGACGGTAATTTTGAAAAAAAATAAAAAATAACCATTTTGTTATATTTCGTAATATTGCGCAATTCGAGGACGTCATGGAATCTTCTAAAGACGCAATAAGCGATTGCGGGGGTGTTTTCGGGGTTGCGGGATATTTCTCTTTGGTACTGTTCTTGGGACATGAAAGTAAACGTTTTTTACCTAATTTTAACTTTCTAGTACAAACAGTGGCCGTTTTGATAAAAAAAATAGTCTAGAAACGCATGACAGAACAAAACATAATAAAACAAAAATTAACCTTGGTTAATATTTTCGGGGGGGGATCTGGTTTTATGATCAATCTTTCGAACAAAATTAGTATATTAGATTAAATACATTTCGATTTCGTTTACAAGATTCATTATATAATGTTTAAAGCGGAGGTATGTTTACTTTCAACGGCGATAATAATAATCTCGAGATTTTGAAACGACCTTGTTGAGTTGATCGTTCGTCTAAGGAATCCTGACCTACCATAAAGTTCATGACCAATCGAAATTTGCCTAAATCGTTTTATTAGATTTAAGTACTTAATACTATTTTCGAATTTTTTTTTACGCTCTACCTAAATTTAAGTGGAATTCAATTTATATAGAGCAACAAAGTAGAAAATTTAAAAATAAAAATGAATATTTTACTAAAGTTCAAACAAGGTCATCTTTGCAATAGTCCTATGTCGTAAAATGATGTTTGCAGCTGACAACTATTTAATTTATAGCAGCTGTGTTTATAAGGGATAGATTCAAATTTGTTACTGCAAGAATTGTTTCAAGTTTAAATAACTAGCAAATATTTTTTACATACATAGTTATTACAATTTAAACGAAAACTTCACTCAAATCAGTAATAAAATACTTAGCGGAGTTTATTTCTAAATAGTTGCCGATTATATTACGTCATTACGTTCTATAAATACGCTGCGACTAAAAATAACTTTACCTTGGTTACGGTCAGAATAAAAGAGCGGGAATTAAAGCGTTTTAATGTTTACATTGTTAGGTAATCTCTGAAGTTCAATTTTATAAATTTTTAGTTGTGCCCATCATATATAAACACGAAAAAAATAAAAAGTAGATGGCCTACACCTAAATTGGATATAGCATAGTATAAAGATAAAATGTTGATTTAACAAGACAGTTTTAAAATGTTTGAGGTTAAATGAAATAAAATATATTGTATTCGTTAATTCTATAACTGACTTCGAATACGAACAATAACGTTTTGACTTTTAGTCATTTTAGTCATACATTTCAATAAAATTTGTAAGATTCGTACGTTTGATTAAATTCAACGTAGATGTTAATCTCTCTAGAAAATAAATTTTAGAGCCTTTTACAAACACCACCTTTGAGCTATTTAAGAATGTACCAACCAAAACAAAAAAGAGTACTAGATGAAGTTGATTGAAAAGTCATTTTATTGAAAATGAAGAAATTTATAAATTAGATTATCGAAGATCCAGGTTTCTGCACAATTACCGTTTCATTTTTGTCTACTAGAGCACAGTACTACATAATTTGAACAAAGTAGAAAATTATACATTATTATAAATTATACATTAAATAAAATTAAAATGGAAAATTATAAATTATATTGACTTATTATACAATATAAAAACTATTAATATTGGTAGATTAAAAGAATTACCAAAAGTATATTTAAAAATTTATTATTTAAACTAGTATTATTCGAATCTTCCATAAAACGTATAATTGTACTATTTCACGTTTAAAAATGTAAATTGTATTAGCAATAGTGCCTTGTATTAGTATTAGAACGGCTGCTTTGAACCTTTACTTAAAATTATAATATGAACGGCGTCAACGGCATTTATCAATATCGGCAATACACATTCAGTAAGTTCACATTTATGCATGCCGTCGATCACAGGACGTCACGAAGTCGTAAAATTCTAAGAACACAGATAGCAATGGGTCCATTTATGTAAGGACGTCGCAGCGGCAATCGCTGTTGCCGTCGGTGCATAAATGGATCCATTGCTATCTGTGCTCTTAGAATTGTACGACTTCGTACCGTCCTGCGACCGACGGCATGCATAAATGTGAACTAAAGACGACTTTTATAAATCTTAGGTTATTAAATAGTCGGTCATTTTGTTTTACAGAAGAAAAATTAACTTTGTTACCTTAAATTACCGTCACTTAATACTCGTATAAAACAAATTAATTTTTTTAAATGTTTTACAATACAATAGCTATTAAATTGTAAAATTATTTACTTCCAAGTAATTCATAATTATCTTCATAAGCAATTATTTAATTATCTAAAATTGTATAATTATTTATTAGTTTTATAAATGTAATCACCGCCGATGAAAATATTACGCCAAATGAATTCGTATATAAAGATTATAAATAGCACGTATTTCCTTACGTCATCATGCGTGTCAGTTCCAACGATCATAATTTTAAAATCTCGAGAATAAAGTTAATCCAGGAATAATTGATAAAGACTCCATCTAACGGTCTATACGCCAGATAGGTGCGCTCAACCGAACGTTCAAGCTTTTCCGTTGTCGCCACTGTCGACAAGCTAGTAGTGACGGTTTTATAAATCTGTTACTAACTGCCTACGCTCGTAGCATACAAAATAAGCTTGTAGAATACGTTTTATATAAAAAACAAGCTCATAGCATACAGCCTATACACTTATATGTATATATATGTATATATATGTATATATATATGTATATATATATGTACACATACATACATATATTGATATATTTATATGTGCCAGTATGCATAAGTGTTTGAATATGATTAGTGTTTGAATTTGAATTAGTACTGCCCCGGTATTTTTGTTGGACATTAGCATCAAAAATAAAAAAATAAACTCAACGACATGTGCGATTTTTGTCTGACAAGTATTAATAAATTATAAGCTTATCATGAAATCGTCGAACTGCAAATCTGGAAAATATTTTTTTTCGGACAATGTAGTCACTGGATTTTAAATATTTTTATTAAACAATTCTGAAAAAATCAGCCGGTTATCAATACATTTTCAAAAATCGTTATCTTAACATGTTTAAGGTGGTAGACACCCTTAATAGTAGAGTGCTCAGCGCTCCGAAAAATGACTTCGTGGGGAGGTCGGGGTTACAAGATGAAACCTCGACAGATCGAAAGAGCGTATTTTTTTATTTAAAAAGCCAAAAGCCGTCAAAAATCGTCCAGTGCAAAAGGGCGCTATCTTCACCGAAAGAGTTATTCAGCGTACGTATAGAAGGAAACGTGAACTCTCTTTTGCCGTAAAATTCGTAATTGCTTTTGTGGAATTAATCGTTTAAAAATTTTTGGAAAAACGCAAAATACACGGGCTCTTATGGAGAAAAATAACTTTCGGGGCCGATATCTCGATTCGAACAGCTAAAAAGTTCACTTCAATTTCGCGTTTTTTACCGTTTATACTGTCATAACTGCAAAACAGTGCGACATATCGAAAAGTTTTATTCTTTAAAAAGTTTGGTTCGTCCTTGTAGCATCCGACGGTATAAGAATTATATTTTTGTAGGGCTTTATAATTAAGATAAATAATTAAAAGTGAAAACATGCGAAAATTGCATTTTCGAGAGTCGCACTCTCAACTGGGTGCATCGCATCTCCCATCTCACTTTTTCCCGTAGCTCCCTCTCATTCTATACGTAATTCTAAAACAAGCCAACATACTATTATTATTATTATTGTAAATACATCTTATCCATTATTTTAATAATTAAGTAGACAATATAAGAAGCGTTTTGTATTAAACAAATTTACGAAAGCTCCTATTCCATAATAAAACTACAGCGATTTTAAAATTTAATGTCTGTTATTGTTATTCTTCTTTTTATAAAATTGTGGTAATAAGTCAATAACAACAATTAATTAGCACCATATATTTCAACTCTGTTTAGAGTTATCTTCAAGTGGTAAAATTTTATAATTTCCGCAGTAAAAATCAAAAATTTGGTGCAAGAGAGTGCAAATAGAGTTGAAATATATGGTGTTAATTAATTATTGTTATTGACTTATTACCACAATTTTATAAAAAGAAGAATACGAAGATAATTCTCGTTGCAAGTCTTGTGTACGTAATACTGGAAGTCTTTGAAAGTCTTTAAAAGTCCCTGGAAATCTTTAAAAATTCATGGAAGTCTTTAGTCGTTGAAAGTCTTGTGTATATATATTTTTTTGGAGATTTACCCCTCGGAAGAATAATAATAACAGTCATTAAATTTTAAAGTCGCTATAGTTTTATTATGAAATAGGAGCTTTTCGTAAATTTGTTTAATACAAAACGCTTCTTATATTGTCTACTTAATTATTAAAATAACGGATAAGGTGTATTTATAATAAAAATAATAGTATGTTGGCTTGTTTTAGAATTACGTATAGAATGAGAGAGAGCTACGGGAAAAAGTGAGATGGGAGATGTAATGCACCTAGTTGAAAGTGCAACTCTCGAAAATGCAATTTTCGCATGTTTTCACTTTTAATTATTTATCTTAATTATAAAGCCCTACAAAAATATAATTCTTGTACCATCGGATGCTACAAGGACGAACCAAACTTTTTTAAAGAATAAAATTTTTCGATATACTGTACTGTTTTGTAGTTATGACAGTATAAACGGTACAAAAAGCGAAATTGAAGTGAACTTTTTAACTGTTCGAACCGAGATATTGGCCCCGAAAGTTATTTTTCTCCATAAGAGCCCGCGTATTTTGCGTTTTTCCAAAATTTTTTAAACGATTAATTCTACAAAACCAATTACGAATTTTACTGCAAAATAAAGTTCACGTTTCCTTCTATACGTACGCTGAATAACTGTTTCGGTGAAGATAGCGCCCTTTTGCACTGGACGATTTTTGACGGCTTTTGGCTTTTTAAATAAAAAAATACGCTCTTTCGATCTGTCGAGGTTTCATCTTGTAACCCCGACCTCCTCACGAAAGTCATTTTAAGCGTTTTTCGGGGCGCTGAGCACTCTACTATAAGGCCCCGACATTCTTGTCGGACAAATGTTTCTCGCGAGTTTTATTTAATTAACTTGCAACTACAATTTAAAAAAAAAACGATGTCTATAAATTTTCAAAATAACGCCAATTGCACGATTTTCGGAAAAATGGGAAAGAGAAAGACTCGGATACGAGAATTTTCACAGAGGAAAACGGTGGTAGACTCATCATAATTAAGCCATACAAGAAGTTATAGATGATTATTAATAAATGATCAAATATGCTGGCGGGCTCCCTGACTATATTTTGCAAATTAAAAGTGACTTTCTGTGACTAGAAGTGACTAAAAGTTTTTGAAATAAGTACCTACTTACTTTAAATTTGAAGGAAAATGTTTATTTGAATCTACATACATACGAGCTATAAATATTTTAATAATTGCAATGCCAACGTCAAATTAACGATCACGATTTTTACATCAGGTATTTTTTGAAATCTCAGAAAATGAAATTGGAATAACATTACTATACAGGGTGTCCACGAGTTCTTCGATCCTTTGAAAGAGCCTAAACTAAGCACAATAGAAAAAAATATTTTAGATAAAAATTTGCTGGCCGTAAGAGTCGCACAAGGTAAAATTATATTCGTCTATAAATGGTGATCCAATATGGCGGTAGAGCACCCAACTTTATTATTTTAAATAGAACACCCTACTTTTTTTACGTTATTTTACTTAAGCATGTAAATTTAAGTCAAAAAAGATTAAGGTGATGTCAACTTCAAGTTTATCGTATTTGAAAAAAAACAATGTTTTTTTAAAGATTTTGTCAAATACAACCCCGCACTAAAAAAATCATATCTACTTAATGAATTAGGTTAAGTAAAAAAAAATTTTAGTTGTAAATTGCGAATGCACTACTGCATCGAACACATTGCTTATTTATTGTCAAACTCGTACAGGACAATCGCAAAAATTATTCAACTTTTCAAAATTAATACAATAACTTATTTATTTTAAATGGAACGTCACATTTTTTTATGTGCGCTGATGTAAAATTACATTATCTTTCAAGAAACTATTAGATTTTCTTTACCTAAACATAACCGTTTCCAAGATTAGGCAAAACGAATCAGGAATTGACAATTACAGCAATTACCCCGACTGTGGGATTTAGGGGAGGTAGTTAAACTGTTTAAAAGGTGTGCAAAACGTTTCTAAGCATGCACGTTACGATGGCATTTTTAAATGTTCAATTTTCAAATTTATTGCTGCAGCAGTTTACGGCTTTCAACGCCCGATCGTAGGATTTAGGGGCGGTATTTAATTTTTTTAAAAGGCACGCAAAACGTTTAGAAGCATTTTTAAAAGTTCAATTTTCAAATTTATTTCTACACCACATTTTTCGATTTACTTAATTATCATTATTTTTTTTGTATTCACATATTTAATGTTTTAATTTATTGTTGCAGTTGTGAATGGCTCAATCCGTACCATTGATGGTTGGCGGTTCGTGGTATTTTGTTAAAGGACGTCGAAGAATTAAGGTATGTTTTTAGGTACCTTATTATAACGTAGAATACGTAAACTAATTTTTTTTTATTTATTACAGGTAGGAATTTTCTATTTTTATGCGGGGCTGCAGACGGTGAGTTTTTAATTGTTTTGTAATCTACCTACGTTATTTTATTTATTAAAAATCATTGAATTAATGCTTAACGTTAATAATATAATTCAAGGCGCTGTTCAAAATTATTAAAATTTTATATATCTAGGTAAATAAATTTAAAACGAATAATTTGCGGTTTTTACAGTTGAATCTACATAACAGTAGCGACAATTTTATTTAAAAATTAGTTTAGAGTGAAAAAAAATTTAAGAGTTTAAATATTAATATGAGACTTTAGAGTAATTTTATAAAAAAAAGAATTTAATTGTATCCGTAGTATCTACTTATATTAAATTGCAGATTTTAAGTTATCGGAAATAGTTTGATATAGCGTATCTTTGACATTCGCGGATTTTTCTTCTTTTATCTGAAATTTTTTGGATTTATACGGAAGATTGCGTTTAGGCGAGATTTTGCGCTACACATAATATAGATATTAAGATAAGAAAATTACACCGCGGCAAAAGCCCCGCCCACCGGCATTTCCCTGTTAACCCGGGTACATATCTTAGAATTCGAAATTGTTAAATAAGTATAAAAACTTTAAATAAAAATCGAAATAAAATTATTTAATTTTGCACATCCTGTAATAATATAAAATAATTATTTATAATCGCTTGCCGGTGATCAGTGAAATGTTAGTGGCTATTAGTTTAGGCACGGTAACAACGTTATATGTAGTCCCCATTCCCACCGCGTTTAAGGTATATTGTAGAAGACAGCGAGGGATGCGTGACTGTGAGCTTTCAGCCAACGATCAAAGGTAAGAAATGGTACTGAATATTTTGTTAACCTTCGTGTAATCTGCATACTGTTGCAAATACACACCATAGTACTAATACCAATTGTCTGCGGCAAAATCTTTTCTCTCGAATGTTATTTATAAAAAGCTGAAAAAGGCCTAAGAGGTATAAAAGCAGGTCTGCGTTTCTTTCGCGTTTCGTTCCGCATCGCGAATTTAAATTAAAAAAGAAAAAGATATACAGTTGTAATTTTTAAAAGTTGTCAGGGAATTCGTTGAGTGGATGGTGTGCAACCACTTTTAAGGAATTACAACTTAAGTAGGTACAGGCATGCATCCCTAGTGTGCGTGTACTTTTACATTAAAGATTGCGTTCTTCTAGTGATTATTAATGTGTAAAAGTGAAGGTAAAAGGTAAAGGTATAACGGCGTCTGCAATGTTGAAAGCTCATCACAGTCAGCAGAAGATGAACGTCTTAAGGTAGGTGTACCTATAGATATTAAGGCCCCCCATCCCCCTTGACCGCGTAGAATTCGTTGTTACCGTTTAGTGCCGTCGATCGCAATTCGTAACGTTCGTTTTAACGGAGTGTCGTGTTAAAAAGAAAGGTAAAGGTCTGTAAGTGCAATGGGGAACATGACAATGAACATAACAATTTAAATCAAATTGTAATAGTATTTCAGGTCTTATGCATTAGGTGGTATAAAAATAATTGTTAAAGTTGATACAATTTCAAATTATCAGAGAATTCGCGCTCTTGTGGCGTCATGTATAGGTATAGTCACACAAGAAACATACTATATTTATAACTAACAATAAAGGCAGAAGCGACACTCTCTCTTGATATTATAAATTTTTGTATGCATATACACCAGTTATCTCTGTAACAATAAGTTTTGTTTTACGATTACGCAAATAATTCTACTTATATCTCTGTTTACACCGTTACTTAATTGCAATAGGTCGAAGGATGTACTACCAAAAAAAATGTGTCGCTTCTGCCTTAATTATATATTTTAGCAAAACGACTTAACCCAGAAAACATAAATTTTACAGGAACGCCCGTTTTGTGTTGGTGGCCTATCCAAGCGTATAAGCGATACACGTCATCAGTAAAAAGTTACTAGATTGTTTATTTGTAACTCGGTTTAATGTTTGGAAAGTGACATTGAATCGATGCTTTATTTGCGCACATATTAGATGGTATAAAGAAAGTCTAAAATTTATTAGAACTGTAAAAATACGAGATACGAGGTGACGGCACTTGTGTGAAACGTCATCGTCTAGTAATCTTTTATTGATGGCGTGAATGGTTTATACGCTTGGATAGACTATAGCTATCAGCAGATACGTTTTACGGAAATACAAATCGGTTTTTCTGATGGAAAAAATCGGAATATTCTTACCAGATTTTAACAGATGATGTTTTTACCTTAGATGCATAAGATAATCAGAATAATTCATTTTCGCAAAAAGTGAGGGTCAAGTCGTTCTGCCAAAACGCCGTTGATATAATATAGTATGCGTTTTCTGTGGTATTGTAATATTTTTGTTCTTGTCGCTTGTAATGACCAATAACTATCAAGCTATCAGCGTGACCAACGCCAAAAAAGCAAATTTCATGGCGTCACAAAACATTAATCTGAATATTTTTTAAGCTTTGAAAACATCAATATTTTCAAGTCAAATTTTGTATTTTGACATTTTTTAACGTTGCTAAACAAAATCTAGTATATATTTTTTGTAGATTTCCACTCTTTATCATGTTCTCCGTAATTATAAAGAAAAATTTAGAGTTAATCTAATTTTTTCTTGTATTTTCTTAATGTTTATCGTGTGCAACTTACTATATAATTATTTTTTTAGGTTAAACCGAAGTGTCCTTTCTAAAATTAATCTGCAGTTATTAAGCAACAATATTCCGTTACCAGTTCAAAGTTAAAACATAAACTTTGGAATTTGAGGGTTAAGATTTATTCTATTTAAAATTTAAATTTAATTTAATTTCGTGTGCCCGTAAGCATTGAAAATTTTTCTATTACAAACCATAAATCAGATAAAAGTTTAATCGCGTTTTAATGCGATCCATAAAATACAAAAAATGTGCGCCGCCTACTTTCATATCTTATCGGAGAGCGGACAGAGAACTGAATGTTTTCAAAATAAAAGTGGGATTTCCTAGTCTAATCCAATGATTCCAATGCATTTATATCTCGAATTCTGACAAAACCGCTTCAGATCTTTCGCGTCAGTGGTACAGAGCGGTAGTATTTGTTTTAGTAGTTCGAATTTTAAATTCCGGCGTCGTATTAAACGCGTGTGCAGGAGTGCTCGTTCGGTTTATAAGGCCTTTTAGCGTGTGTGTACACGAGTGTTGTGCATTGTGTTGTGTTCTCTAAAAGGATTACAAACAAAAAGGATTAATACGACGTGAAAAGTTGGGATTTTTCTTTATCGACGAACTCTCCGTGTATTTATAAAGTGTAAATACACGGACCTTTAAGCTCTAACACAAATTCTCTGAAAGTCGAGCTTGGTTAGGCTCTTGGATAGGGACTCGGTTAGGGTCTTGGTTAGCGCTCCCCTCAAACATTCGACGGTACAATTTCGCGAACGAAATTTTATCTTACGCGCGTTTTCGTGATCACAATGGTTACTGAAATGCAGTGTAATAATGCAAGTTCACAGTCAACGGAAAAATCTACGCTGGAAATTGGCGATAGAGGGAAAACGAATGATGAGAAAAAGGTAAGAAATACAACGCAAAATTTAGAAGTTTCTAATTTTTTCTTATAGTCAGTTATAGACAAGTGGCAGTCGCAGCGGCAGCAGTGTTAGTCCGCATTTTACGTAAGTTTAAACAAAATTTATTTCAAGATTTTAATTTTTTTTTATTTTCTCTTATTTTCAGATTTTACCTTTTCAATGCATTCGTTTACGAATAAAAAGCGTAATTCAAATTTTTGATTGTCGCAACAATTTAGACTGATAACGAGACAAAATTTGAATATATTAAAATTTACAAAAGTTAATCCTCAACGTTTTTTATTTTTGTTTTTTTTTAAGAATAATCTAGTCAATTATTAAAATTTATTGTGGTTAATTTTCTTCTAATTTATATTAACAGGGGTGACTTTTTAATTTAAAGTAAATGTATAGATACAAAAAATATATATAAAAATAAAATATATAAAAATATAGATACAATAATATATTAAGTTTTTTAAAATCATGTTTTTAACACCTTGTTAACGTTGAATTAAAAACAAATTTAATTTATTTATATGGATTGTGCGTAGAATAATGTTTAATGCCCAAGTCTCTCGATTAAGTTTTTATTTTACCGCTTTTTTACTTCTAAGTCCCCGGATTTTTTCTTTTTTCATTTGGTAGTATGGTTTTATGATATTCTAACGAAGCATTATTTGTCTTGCGCTTTTTTGCGCCAGCAAAATTTTTTTGCGTTTTGGAAATATCCGTAATATTACAGATTTTAGTTACTTTAATGCAGTATTACCTTTTCAATCATAAAAGTGAAAGACGAAAATTGGTGGTTGCTATATCCTAAAAAAAACTAATGAATCCTATTTCATATATTAGCAGGAACGCGTGTGTAAAATGGGAACGATTCCTAACAACAGATATCTATAGAAATACTAAATTCCCCGTCAAACTACCCTAACATAATTATTTATTAAAAGAATTTGAAAGCTGATGTTTTAATCCTACCCGACAAATCACCTCTTCAAAATATGAATTGCTTTTAATCGCAAACGTCAAGTTTGACATAAAATTTCGGCCATTAGGAAATAAGATACGTAAAATAACATAGACGACAAAACGTAGTACAAAGTATGCCAAAACTAATAGGTTTTGTTTCAAGGCTGTGCGATAAACAATAACTTAAATACATCGTTTTGCGCAAATCTCTAAAAACGCAAAAATTAGCGTACGGCATGAAAAAAAAATAGAAAACGACCGCCATTTTTAAACGAGTTATATAGAATTAAAATATCTTGGTTTTAAACTACCAACATATAGCAAACATATAACAAAAAAAATATTATTTTTTCGTAAGGCTGGCGCACTTGAAATGTTTAAATATAATTATTAAAAGCTACAAATGTACTACCGGCAGGTGGCGCGGAGATGTGCCTGTAACTATTATATCAAACAAACAAATAGAAACTTCTTCGTAGAAAATTTGACGTACTTTATTTTCATTTACTTTACATTTTGCCCTAAAATACACCCCAACCGAGATACATCTACAAAAATTCTTAAGAAACGTTATTCTCTGGTGTGTTTTTTACAGTATGGCGACCAAGTCCGTGATCGATAGGCCGTACAAAATTAGTACCTCGGATGTCTTTTTAGAGGGCCAAATAAAGAGAATAAATGTTATTTTAATTTGCCCCTATTTATTTCCACAAACAAGCCATTGTCGCCTGGCGTATTGCCTATTTAAATAAAAGATAGTTACAGTGAAAATTTTAATGAAGGTACCTAAATCCAAAATTGTCTTCCAAACGTATATTTTTTTAATGTTGTTAATGCAAAAACGTTGCACTTTTAATGAACGCATGAACGCATTAATGTTTTTTTATTTATAAAAATACAATATTTTAGGAAATTTTAATTATACCGAGACCATATAATATAATGTAATGTGGTAGATGATATAATATACCATATTGAGTCCTATTACAATAAAATAAATTATTCGCTTTTTTTAATTTTAAAAAAACCGGAACAGCTAAGTAGTTATAGGTTTTCCGTGTCAACAAATATCATTTGTTATATCTATATCATTAATCTCGTACAGGGTAATTTAGAAAAAAATACTTTAATAGTAATACTTTAAAAAAATAGTTTAATAAATTACCTGTAATTTTTTTTTATCGTTTGTGTTTATGTGCATAATTCAACTAATGGTCAAAATAAACGATTAAAGAAACGATCTTGTAAACAAATGAACGTACCATTTAGTATTCATCATATCGATGGCGTTTTGGCAGAAAATCTAAAGCGCCACATTTTTCGAAAATAAGTTGTTAAAATCTGGTAACAATATTTCGATTTTTCCCACCAGAAAAATTAATTTGTATATCCGTAAGGACGTGGAAATATTCCTACATTTTTTTCATACCTCTAAACCTTTAACTACCTATCGATTTATTTTTGAAAATTTATCCACTGTGTGGCAGTTGTACTATCATTTTTGATAATTAAAATTATTACCTAGTTATATTTCATAATTAAATTTGAAAAATTATGTTCATTTATAATATATGTTAACGATATTTTCCATTTATAAATAGTGAAAAGTGAAAATTGAAATTGAAATACATAGATACATACATACTTAGTAAAAATAAAAAGTAAAATAGTAAAATTAGAAAAGTAGAAAAAACTTCATACTGACCCCAAAAAATATGTACCTATGATGTGTGTTTGTCGATAGTGTAGAATGTAAACAAAAATCGAATATGATCGAAAGGATTTTATCCTTTTTTAGAGGGATTGAATATGATGTGAAATGCCTTTTTTCGAATAATTTAAAATTAAAAGGCTTTCTTTAAACGAAAGTTAAAAGTTATAACGATACCTTTTTGTGTCTTAAAAGCTACAATTTTGACGAAAATGAGTTGTTTTAACCATTTTGTGCATGTAAACCTTTGCTTTTCTTGGATAGTGTTATTGTGCTAGCGACCGTAGTATGACAATGAATGACGTCATTTAAATTTTGCAATCGAAACAAGTACATAACAAACGTATTTTTTAGAAAACGTTGATTGTTACCGTCACGTATAATAGTGACACCGCAATTTATAACAACCGACACTTTCTAAAAAATACGTTTCAATGCCAATGTTTTAGTGATAATATTAGACTATCCCAGATAACCGAAACTCAATGTAGACCCAATTTGCTAAAACCTGATACAAATTTAATTTTTTACACCAAAAGAATTCATGTTTGTTTTGCGTAATATTACGTGTATCGTTTATAATCTGGTCGCATCTCGCTGGACAAAACATATGAACTTGACTGTTATCTACAATACATAATTACAATTATCATTACGACAAAAACGTTTACGTTACCCTTGAAAACATGCAAAAGTAATTTCGTTAATTTATTATGGAACGATTAAAAAGAGTAATAAATTGAAAAACCAACAATTAATCATGACTGTGGCTAATAGAAACGTCGATTTCGACATAAAGCAAAGCCTAAAATGATTAAATATACACCGGCACCGTTTCGTCCAAAATTTTGGCCCGATACAAAACTTTTAATTTATAGTAAAGTAAATTACGGCGCTAAAAATTATTAAATTCCAACGAAAAATAAATTTGTTAGGTATTCAAAAAAATTGATTTTTTTCAATTTTGGAGACAAGGGATCGTCAATAGAAAAAAGTTTATAGAAACTTATAAGTTTTATTTTAACGTATTCTATACGTCTCCGAAAGATTTCTAATCATTTCCTACACACCCTGTATTATTACGCACCCCGAGTATTTTTGAATTAGGGGGTGGCTACGAAAGGACTCTGACGTTTATTGTGGTTAATGTGAACCATGGAATATGCCCTAAAATTTCACGCTTGTATCACAAAGTGCAGGGTTTATATGCATTTAGAACATCGGACTACATCGGTAGGCCACAGGTTTTTTTAGAAATTTGGCAAATCAACGCCCAGCCACAACCATTGGTCCGAGAAACATGGAATTTGTAGGATGCGTTAAGAAAGGATTTTTCCAAATACCTCTCCTAAGAAGATGTTTTTTTTTAAATTTGACTTGCAGTTTGCCCGTATAATAATCTTTGAATTATGAAATTTGTAGGATACATACGTTCCATTTCGAACATTTCGAATCCCACGTGGACGCAGACGCGAACAAAAGCTAGTTTACTTATATATTTTATTTGAATTTAATTTGCCTATTTAAATAAAAATAAATAGTTTCGACCGAAACTTTAATTAAAATAAATTATTTGCATGTTTTTGAATTTTAAAAGAATCGTAACAGCTAGGTTTTCCGTGTAAACAAATATGTATCATTTAACTTCCACCTGTGTACACTCAAGTTCATGTGTTTTGTCCCGTCGCTTGTGTTAGTTTTTATCGTAAAAATCTAAAAAAAAATTACCGTCACTATTACTTTTTACAATTCAAAAACAACTGCTACCTTTCATCCCTATTGGTCCTCTCTCGTCGATCATGGGCCTGCGATCACATCTCGTGAGACAAAACATATGAGCTTGACTGTACATTTATCGTTAACTTTGCTACATGATGATTTAGAAAAAAAATACTAGGTATTAGTTCCAACAAATTATACTGTTTTTCATGGTTTTGTTTGTTTGCATGTGCAGAATTTCGACTAAAGTTTGGTCAAACTAAACGATTACATTACCCTTAAAAACAATTGAACGTAGGTAACATTGATCTACTATGACCATATAAATGCATTATCATCTTTCTACATGTTAATTTAAAAAAAAATACATTCCCGAATCCTAATTTTCCTCCGGTTAAAATTATTACACGAACAAATTATACATAATGATTATAACTGGAACAAGGATAATTATGCATTTGCATATTTAAAAAAAATAAGCGCGATGTTACATATTACGTAAAGTTTGCGATTTTTTTATGTATTTTTCAATTAAAATTAGATACTACTCCACTAATTTTTAAATCAAAATTTTCCAGAAATCACTTTTAAAGTTTACTATCAGCTTTGGTAGGTATCAGTTTTGTTAAGGTGATCGGCACAAGTAAGAACTGAAAAATACGCAATGGAAAAAAAAATCCGACCGCACGCAAGCCTCGGTATCGAATTTCCATGTCGCATGTCAAAAAACTCCTTTTTTTAATTTTCTTAAAAGAAATATATTTTTTTGAAAAATAATACGAGAGAAATTTATAAGAATTAAAAAATATATATATCACTCTTTCTCAATTATTTCGAAAACTGTGCATCCTATCGAAAATTATAAAGAAACATGATCGATAGCGAATTTTATGCCGAATCCAAAACATATTTCACATTACCGATCCGATGATTAATAACGGAGATTGGATTTTTTTAATTTTTGAACGACCGCCATTTTGAAACGGGTCGGTTGATTTGGCTGGTTAACGAACTCGTCCTTTGTTTTCATAAAGACAATACGCTGTTCAAGTTTGGAGCCTTTTACGATCAAAATTGCGACCGGAATCGTGTCTATATATATATATATATATATATATATATATATATATATATATATATATATATATATATAAATAAATAATATATATATATATATATATATATATATATATATATATATTTATTTATTTATTTATTTATTACCGTCATGCCCTATACAGGAGTTTTAATTGGGAAGTTTAATTGTTTAATTAGTAAATTACTAAACCTTTTTTTTTATTAATTCCGTTTAGTTTATTGATTTTCGATTCTATTTTGTCGTGTTCATCATATGTATAATATAGTTCTGACTTGTTGTAATATTTTTATTTTAAATTTGGGCCCTACTTTCAACTCCTGTGAGTTTTGAATAAGATAAGGCAACCCCTTGTCTACATAGAGAACCCCTTGGTTTAATAAAAAAGTCAATGCCACGGAGATCTACCTACAGGTAAAATAGAAGACGTGCTTCGATCATCGTCATTGGTGCCGGTGGTAAAATCACTATTGTATGTGTGGTGTATAATCAGAGAGTAACAAATAATAATTGTTTTAGGGAATTTTCATAAAAAATAAAGCTATTTCAGCTTGTTTGCGACGTGTCCTTTTGGATTTTCTTCGATCTCGACTGATAGATCACGAAAATATAGGTAATTTATTTTGGGCCAGTTATATCGATGGCGTTTTGTCAAAAAGGCGTAACCCACGCTTTTTGTGAAAATGAGTTATTCTGACTATCTTATGCATCTACAGCAAAGACATCATTTGACATCAAAATCTAGTAACAATATTCCGATTTTCTCCAACGGAAAAATCGATTTGTATTTCCGTGAAACGTATCTTCTTATGACTACGCGACACAACAAAATGTGCTCTCCTGTAAAATTTACTTTTTGTGGGTGCTATACTGTTACATCAAGGTCGTGCTTTTGTAAACTCAGCTCAAACTCAACTTTACGAAAAGCGTTTCCATATATAAAAATGTGATTATTAAAGTGCACATCAAAGTGCATATTTTACCTGCATTTTCTTGTTTTTTAAAGTGCATAATTATCCTTGCACTAATTACAATAATTATATTATAACGCAATTAATATTAAAATAAATAAATATAAAAACTAAAAAAAATGTAAGTATGTGTAGGTAAAAATAAAATAATAATAAAACATAATAATTATTATAACGTACTGACTGGTTGTAACGATATGGAAATAGGAACATGTTTAATGATAAAATGGTGAGATAAGCACATACATATTATAACAACCAACGTTAGCTTACATATCCTGTATTTCTGCAGTGTGGACAGGTAAGTACTTACGTGGTCTATTTTGATGAGCTTTACGATGAAGATATCTCTCATCGTTTTTGTTAATTTACTGCTTTTTATTCCGGTATTTGTTGTTGTTAACGCAAATCTCGACTTGTTATCAAAAGTAGGTATATTACAGTATTTTCAAAACATGTTTTATTACAAAAAATATATTATTAGTTTCATCAAGAAGATTACACAGTGACAATAGAACGTATAGAATTAGTTCGATATAATAAAAAGTATTGTAAGATTGTTAGAATTGAAGTCGTTTAGATATAACAGGACGGCAGGATCGATCGCTATGAACTTAACATTTATGTTAAACGTTGATACTTTATATGATGGAGAGGTATTTACTAAATATTTGCAAAATTCTGTTAATGATTATTTTTAAATTAATTTTAGCTCAGATTCCAACTTTTAAAATTCTTAAGTAATGAATATCGGTATTTTCCTTTACGTCTCCAAGTTGGATTTTGCAATTTTCTAAAGACCAATGCTTTCGGAACCGGCCATCTGAAGAAATATGGTAATTTCACCAGTTGTCCTTTGTATGCGGTAAGTACCTATGCAATATCTTTTATAACTACTTAAACCATAATAAGCATAATATTATATCAATATAATCACCGACGAAATTCCGAACGTTTTTTACCAAAAGAGTAGAAGCCGTTGAATACCGTCGGCGAGGTGCTCTCCGTTGATCACGGTGTTGAAACACCCTATTGTTCGAAACACTACTGCAAAATCAGGAAATTTGACGCACCCGGAGGATTTTCAACGGTTTCAACGGTGAAAACAAATAAAAGTTACAGGTTCTTCGTGATCTTTCTTCATATTTCTCCGTTCTCGTTTGGTTTATTTCGAATGTTGCGATCTAGGACGGCGCCATTTATTTTATCGTCGCTTTACGTATTCCATCATTACACCAAGTAGTATCTGCGACGCTCTATCAATGTGATCAGCAGAAATTACCTCGTTGACGGCATTCAACGGCTCCCACACACACTTATTTAAATATCCAGCTAACTGTGACCGTGCCGCCAAAACAAACGCCGCGCGAACCGTGCAAACGCGCCGTGGGAAGCAGACGGCCCGTGGTGGCGGCCCGTTGACCATTGCAAGACGGCGGCACGGCCCGCACCACTACGGAGTGTCGGACGCACTACGTGCTGCAATTAAAAAATAGTGTTACTTTGTTCTTCAAGAATGACCGTTATACTGTATAATGTTATTTTTAGAAAAAATCATAAAACTTACATAATTATTTATACACGAATTTCCAATTAAGAGGGGGCTGGAAAAATCAGCTTCTAGCATGTTTCCGCTAGTACCGCCACAGTAGTATTTTTCTAATTATTTTAATTAATATCAAACGGTTTAATCGTAAGATGGCGCGATTTTGGCATCAGCTATTTAAATGTTAATTCCTGTTTTCTTGTACTGAATAGTTTCTACAGAGTACGCTTTTTCATTGATGCATTGGCATATAATTTAATTATGTTTACGTTGTAAACTTTGCTAGCGTTTATAATTATTTACTCTATGATATAAAGTTACAGAATATAAAGAATGGGCGTTTTGATGAGAGACGCAAAAATAATGAAATGCAAGTTAACAAGCTTAAAAAAATTATTTAACTTGCAACCAGAAAAGTTACCAAGTTATGGGAGCGGAAAATTCAAAATATTTCTCTTCAAAAAAGTCAAAATGACAATAATTATTGATTTTTAAAATTTATTTTTTGTGTAATATGTGAGAGAAGTGCCATACAAAATAAAAATCGTAACAATAGAAAGTCAAATATTACTGATATATGCACATATGTAACTACTTATATGTATATTTCAGAATAATAATTATTATAGCATGCCATTATTTGCATTAAAAGTTAAATAGTTACAGTTTCGTTCTTAAATACATGTAGCTATACGTTATTCACGATAGGTTCCAATGCACGCAGCCATGCACAAAAGTTACTAAATTGTATATTTGTAATATTCAAATTAAAATTTTGAACATGGCACTCCGATGTCTACCGGATGATTTACCTGCACACATATGACATGGCAAAATAGACTTAAATCTATTAGTACTGTAAAAATACGAGGTTTATTGATGACGTGTTGGGACCTATCGCGAATAACGTATGTATACATATCTACTTATTTATGGGAAACGTCCGCCGCATTCTCAGCATTTCTCAGTAATTCACAGAAATCAAAAACAACACGTCGAAATGCAAAATAATCGAAAAAGAAACCGAATGAGATTCTATCTTTTATAGAATGAAAACTTGTAAATAAATAAAACTATAGGTATGTAGGTATGGCAAATGTACCTATATACATACTTAATTTTAACTATAATTTTAAAATTAGACCTTTTTATACAATATTATAAATCACGTACACATTTGTAGAAATAGCTGGAATTTCAGTATTTAGAGTGTAAGAAAATACAGGAGTCAATTTTAATTTTAGTTTATATGTATAAGAATTACGAGTTCATTTTCGGTATAAGTACGTTGACTATAAATATTTCACAACGAAATATGCCACCTATGCAGTTTGATGTTTGTTTATCAAACGGGAGATTAATGTCCACGAATCAGCGGGCAAATAAAAAAAATACCACTATAGTATTTTTACAGCACCATCTATTCAATAATAGTTGGACAATTTTGTTAGACAAATTCTTCGAAAGCAAGTAGGTATCTGTAAGATAGCTTTATACTTGAAAATGACGATTTTTCGGAAAACGGTTTACGAATTCTAGCAACAATTACACCCTGTACTTTCGTATACGTATTCACTGAACCTTCTTCTAGTTGCTCCTTATAATATTTTAGTCATATAGTAGCTAAATATCTTATAAATTGAAGTATTCGGAAGCATGTGTACAACTTAGCAAAACTGTTCCTTTAACTTTTTTAGGATAAAAATATAGAGAACAACTAGGTAATTGAATTAAGATTTATTATCAATTAAATTTTTTTAATAAAATTTAATAGTTTTTTAGTATTGTTTCCTGAAGTGAATCTACCATAGCGACATCTATTGATTGTCGCTTATCAAACCCCCCTCTTAAAAGTTTTACGTTAAGGGGAGGGTATACTTTATTCCCGACGACCATTAGAAGTGAATTATATTCTTTATTTTTAAATTCTCTCATTTGGAGATTTTTCGCCATCAATTTATCTATCATTTGAGTTTTTAAAATTTAATATAAAATTATTAATAACGAAATTAGAACTTTTGTACACAATTCAAAATCCAATTTAAATTGCGGCTTCAATTTTACAATGTATAATGTTCAATACAATATCTAGGATATAACAAGTTTTGATGAAGATAGCTGAAGTAGAAATAGATTTTTTATTAAAAAAATGTTGCGTATAAGTTTACTTTTATGAATAAAATTCAAAATTTCATATATATATATATATATATATTTTTTTACTTTTTGCAATCTGTATATAACAATAAGCAAAATATATGTCTGCTAGAAAATATTGGACATGGCATTGACGTTATTGAAATCCAACGATTTACAATTTACAATTATCTACATACTAGGTTGTATAAGTTTAATCAAATCTATTCGGTAGGTCTAGTGGTTTGTGTCTCTTTAGTCTGTGAATGGTTTCACTATTATCGAGTAGGTTAACAACCAAAGGGTTTGGATGATATTCTAGTTTACCTAGATATTTAACACTGAAGTTAACTATCACTTCTTTAACTGTGTCCACTTTCAAGTCACTAAGAATGTCTGTATTTTTCACAAAGTATGGTGCATCACACATTGACCTTAGCACTTTATTTTGAAATCTCTCAAGTATTTGAATATTGGAGTTTGCCGTTGTACCCCAAAGCTGAATGCCATATGTCCATATGGGTTTAAAGATCAAATTGTATATTAAGAGCTTGTTTGTTAATGCTAATTTAGATTTTCTCCCTAACAACCAGTAGTGCTTACTAAACAATATGCCGAGTTGTTTTCTTTTCTTCCATATGTGTGACTTCCAAGTTAGGCCCTTGTCAAGATGTAATCCGAGATATTTGACTTCGGTAACTTGAGTTAATTGAATATTATTTATAAGAACGGGTGGTGTATTACCCCTACACTTAGTGGATGTTATATGAAACGACTTTGCTTCATTTAGTTGGATGCTCTATTATTTGGTCCACTGAAACACTAGATCTAGGTTCTGTTGAAGGATTTGGGCAGCTATTGTTGGATCTGAGTGCCTTGTCATTATGATCTTATCATCAGCAAAAGTAGCTGTAAGAGAGTTCGGACTTATTGGTATATCTGCCGTATACACGAGGTATAAAAACGGACCAAGGACGCTTCCTTGAGGGACCCCTGAGTTGATTGTGTGAAGCGCCGTTTGGTATTGGCCAATTTTTACGTGGAAATAACGTTCTTCCAGATACGATTTTAAAATGACAAATAGTGGATGAGGTAATATTTTCTTGAGTTTATACTTGAGGCCTACATGCCACACTTTATCGAAAGCCTGGCTTTCATCAAGAAGAACAGCCGAGCAGTATTGCTTCTCTTCAAAGGCTTGGTTTATGTTATCGACTATACGGTGGGCTTGTTGTACAGTAGAGTGGTCCCTCCTAAAACCAAATTGATGGTCTGGAATTATGTTATTTTCTTCTAGGATGGGTGTTAGTCTTTTGGCTAGGAGTTTTCCAGTAGTTTGCCTACCACTGGCAGTAAGCTAATGGGTCTGTATGAGGTGACTTCATAAGCTGATTTCCCAGGTTTTAGTATCTGAATCACCTGCGCTACTTTCCACTGGGCCGGGAAGTACCCCAGTCGTAGGACAGCATTATAGAGCATAGTTAGAAACACTGCTCCCTTCCTTGGTAATTCTTTGAGCAGTTTGCCAGTAAGTAAGTCAAAGCCTGGTACTTTTTAGAATTGAGATTATATCTAATCATGCTTTTAACTTCCTTAACTGTAAAGCAGTCCAACGGGAGTGCTAATTGGTATGACATATCCAAAAAATTTTGTATTTCTGCTTCTTCTTCGATGGTGATTTGTGATGCGATTGGTTGGAAAACACTCTCGAGGTACAGCGCGAAGAGATCTGCTTTTTCGGAATCTGATCTTGCCCATGTTCCATTTGGCTGTTTCAGGGGAGGGATAGGCTGCTTTTGGTCTTTTATTCATTTGGTAGCCATCCAGAGGAAATAATTTCTGTCGGCTGTTGCGCTTATATTTGTAAGATACTCTTCGAAGTGTTTATTTTTTAGATCTTTAATTAATGCTTTTAGTTCTGTTGTTGCTTGATTTAAGTTTCTCTTATCAGATGGATATCTTGTATTTTGCCAGATACGTCGTAACCGTCTTTTTGCAGCTATTTTTCTTTTAACTATGATGGAACACCTTTCTTGTTGTCTTTTATTATCAATTATTGGTGTTGCTTCGATTGCAGCTTCTTGTAGTATTCTTGTGAAATCTTGTATGGCTAATTCGAGTTCATTATTAGATTGTAGTGATATTTTTAAGTCCAGGCGATTGTAAATGATTTCTTTGTAGAGATTCCAGTCGGTTCTTTTGTTATATAATTTTGGTACATTTTCTCTAGCAATGATCATGCTACTCACTATTGCTATAATTGGTGTGTGGTCGGAGGTTAGGTCAAGGCTTGATGTAATTTTTAGATAGGTTGAGGCAATGCCTTTAGTTATAAAGAAATCCAGCTGGTCAGGTAGTTTACCTGGATCGGTGGGCCAGTAGGTGGGTTCATATGTTGAGAGGAAACCCAGTTGGAGTTCTTGTATTAATTGATGCAGCACCTTACCTCTAACCAGGAGGAGAGATTCGGGAACCCCATAGGGTATGCTTAGCGTTTAAATCTCCTCCTGATAGCAACCTGGTACCTAGGGATCTAAAGTATTCGATGAAACCTTGCTTGTTAACTGCGTAATTAGGAGGGCAGTATGAAGCTGAAATGACTAGTGGGCCATTCCAGTCTTCTATCTCTATGGATGTAGCTTGAAGGAATTTCTCTTTATAGGGAGGTAACACGTGATGTTTAATGTGTCTTTTTATTATAATGGCCGTGCCTCCTCTAGCATGATGATCTGCTTCTGGGTGATTTGTGGAATAAAGTTGATAATTGTGTATTTTGAAATGTGTTCTGCTATTAAAGTGTGTTTCCGATACTAGTAAGATGTCTACATCATTGTGAAGGAGAAAGGTTTCTAGCTCATGTTTATGCTTTACGAGGCCGTTGGCGTTCCACTCAGCTATTTTATATGTAGGAGCCATTTTTATTTTTTTAGTTCTTCTCGAAGGAGTCTAATTTGTGTGGTAAGTTCGTTAATTGTCTGTTGTTGTGCTTGTATTGTTTGTTGAAGTGTGATAATTATCGAAGTGATGTCATAGTTTTGTGGATTGATGACACTTGGAATTTGGAGAGTTGACTGTGGTTAAGATTGAGGCAGTATTTGAGATAAATTGTACTGTCTTTGACTTGATGGTTGTTGCTGTAATATCCGCTGTTGACTTTGCTGATGATCTTGGCTTTCATGGTTTTGGTGTTGACTCTGTTGTTGCTGTTGTTCTTGTTGATAGGACTGATGCTGCTGTTGTTGTGTTTGTTGCCTCTGTTGTTGACTTTGAAGGCGTAGTGCGTAACTTGAATTTTCTGTGCTAGGGAGTCTTCTGTTTAGAATTTCAATGTACACCTTGCACCCTTTGTAATTTGCAGGGTGTTGACCAAGACAAAGGACACATTTGGGCGGTTTTCCGTCGTCACGGTTTTTTTTACAAGTGCGGTAGTCATGCAATTCTGCACATTTAACACAGCGTGCTGGTCTAGTGCATCTGTTGCGTGTATGTCCGTAGCACTGACAATTTTTACATTGAGGGATCTGCGTTTTTTTAATTGGTTCTTCAAATATGACTATTGCATTTCCGATGCTGGTTATTTTAAAAATGTCGTTGTTATTGTCTTTACGCTTGATAGCTCTATTCATAACATTCATAATGTTAATTACTTCATGATTTTTTTCCGCCAACTGTGATTTCATGAAATCCAAATCGGTAGTGTGATGTAGGTTTTTTAAGACAACACGGAAAGTTTTTTCCTCTTCGAGGCTGTAGGTATGTCTAGCTACTTTATTGGCGTCTAAAACATCTCTTATGATTTTATAATCAGATAGGTTATTTGTTTGTAGCTTTAGTTTGTTGCCTTGTAGAAGTTGATACTGATAATTCTTTTTGGGGATATATTTTTCAATCAGTGCAGTAAGTGGATTGATAGCTGTTATGTAGTGGAGTATAAATGGTGGGTTTTGTATCTTAGCTTCAGCCTTTGTATTGTCTGTGTTTGATTTATGATTAGCTAGGGGTTGAAATCTGATAGACGTTGAGGTGGGCGGATTTACGTTTGTGACTGTGTCAGGATCGCCAACAGCTTTCCTTTTTTTGCGCCGTCTGATTTCTTGAAACTCATTTAATTTAATTATTTGAGATGTCTCGCTTGTGGTTGACATGTTATCATCAATGACCACATTTTCAGTAGTATTGTTTAACGTTATGTCTGTTTGTGTTCGGTCTGTTGGTTTCATTTGCCACATACTATGCCACGAGGTAAACTGTTGGGTTTGTGGAGGAGGCAGTGGTGGGAAATTCATTTCAGTTGAATAACAATTGGTTTGTGGTTGATTCTGTGCATGTGTTTGAATGGGCATCATACTGTTTTGGACTGTTATAGGTAACGTAAACATTGGTGTTTGTGGAATAATTTGCTGGTGGTAGCTTTGTTGAGATGGTAACAATTGTTGTGAATAGAAATTTAGGGGCTGTTGCGCATATTGCATTTGGTTGCTGAGGTTAAATCCGTTACTTGTGTTTTGCATAGTTGGAGAGATTTAAGTTCGTTTTAATATTTTTAACAATGGAATAATTGTAACGATTGTAAAAAGCGTTAAAATAAATGTAAGAATTTTACTCACTATATCGATGTATTTGACCGGAGGTCAATGTTCAAACGCGATATGATATCACACAAGCACTCCACACGTCTTAACGCTTTGGGAATCAAATCGGTACTAAAATTTCATATATGCGTCAACATATCGAACTCATGTTTTGTCATTGCCTAGAGAACGTTTTTTTATATCATTTAAGATGTCGATCAGGTTTTCATCTTTAATAGCACATGATAATCGTACAAATGTTTTTATAAAATTTCACAATTAAACAAAGAGGACTCACAGAAAGAGAAAGAATGTGCAGACCTCTACAGCTCGGCACGTGGTCTTGTTAGAAATATTTATTACCCAAATAATCCTGACAGATATATCAAGGTACACTTCGTCCAAACCTATATGCAATCCACGTCATCAATAAAAGGTTACTAGATGATGACGTTTCACACAGTGCTGTCACCTCGTACCTCGTATTTTTACAGTTCTAATAAATTGTAGTCTTTCTTTATGCTATCTAATATGTGCGCAGGTAAATCATCTATAAAATATGTCACTTTTCAAACTTTAAAATGAATTACAAATAAACAATCTAGTATCTTTATTTTGAAGACGTAAATTGCATATAGGTTTCGATAGGCCATACCTATATACATTCGAAACTGCAAGAAAGTTTTAAATAATTAGAAAGCGTCAGAAATTGCTTTTTGAAAATAAAAACGTTATAGGCACCTCTGCTACTACATAATTTTTAATAATAATAATAATATGTGTAATAAAAAATAACGTAGTTTGTAATAAACAATATGAATTATAAATCAGCTATTCAAAATTTAAGTGTTATAATTATAAACAGAATGAAATGGTTGCAAATGTTATTAGATTTAAACATAATGTTAAAAATTTCGTTTTGTTTTGTTTTAAATGGCATAGATATACCAAATGTCCACAAAGCTCGGCCCCGCACCATTTTTTCGGAAATTGTTGGGTACCTATATGGAAAAATCGACAAACACGCACTTACCTACCTATTTCATAATTTTTAGGGCACAATTTTTGATGGAAAATGTTTAAGTGTGTAACCTCCGGGAGTGGGAGGTGGAGGTCAACTAAAAAATTTCAAATGGAAACGTATTTCAAGCCGTAGTCATTTAAAAGCTAATAAACAACCATTTTTAACGTTGGTCCAAGATCGATATACCAAACAAGTTATGAATGGCGAATACGAGTACCAAATAAAATTTACAAATAAGTTGAACAATAAAGAAGAAAGGAACGAGGGAAACGTTTATACTTTGCGCGTACCTGCGCCACCCCGAAAGGACCAGTTTCGATAATCCGCTTACTTGGGTGCGATAATAACTAGTAATTAGATATGAATCCTTCTCGAAGTTCGACGTTCAAAATAAGAATGATGTGGTTTTTCGTTTCCTGTTTATTTAGAATATTTTCCGAAAACTTACTCTCGATCTTAGAGCCGATTTTTCCATCTCTTGGTAAATTTATCGGTAACCGTATAGGTATTTACTGTGGAAACAGTTGGTCGTGCAAAGTACGGTTAAAGTAAAATTAGATTCTATGGGAAATACCTATCAGATAAATTCACCAAGAGGTGAAAAAATCGGCAATAAGTTTATAAGTTTTCGCAAAATATTTTAAATAAATGGGAAATGAAAAAACGGCAATGTAACGCAATGTACGCGCAATGTAAAATGCATGTTATATTATTTTCAGTACATATAGAAGTAGTGTGTTTAATTATACGTTATTCAAGATAAGTTCCAATATACGTTATCAATAAAATCTCGTACCTATTTTTACATTAGGTACTAATAAATTGCAGTATTTCTTTGTCATGTTATATGTGTGCAGGTAAATCATTTATAGAATATGCCACGTCCAAAACTTTAAACTGAATATTACAAATATGCAATTTATTCACTTCTTATCGATGACGTGCATTGAAACCTATCTTGAATGTATAGATCGAGAATTCGAACTATACTAGGCAAATCCGTTCTCAGAAAGAACTTCTACCTACCAAACCATACGTTTGAGAATTCGTAAATCGGTAGATCATAAATAAACCGGGACCGATAATAAGCTTTTAAATTGTCTCTTCAAGGAACTAGTGTTTATATGGTTGTCTATGTATAAGAAATTTGCTATAGTACCATCTATTCAGACGTTTCGCTAAGTTCTAGACACCCTCTTGCCCTTAAACGTAATAAACTAAACGTTAAAGTAATATATACTGGACATTCAAATACATCGCATCTATATTTTTTTCGAATTCCGACATTAAAAATTGGGAAATTTTTCATTTAAGCACTAAATCGTCATGCAAATAAAATTAATGTAGAGGTAAATTATAGTTTCTTAAATAAAAATTACGTAGGCGCAGTGGGTTTACACTAATTACATAATATATATATTTTTAGAATAAACGTTATTGCCTTTCCAACTGGGCGTTCGATTTTACCCGAGCACCTCCCGGAATACCGAATGGAAGATACAGGTTGGATGTGGAGTTTCTATTTGACAATGCCGAAATTGCAGTTATACATGGATATGGAGAAATAAAAAGACCGATCAAATGATAGATAGTTGCGCAGCCCGAACGTGCCAATCGTGTTGTATGAATAGGCATTTTCGGTTATTGCTCACTTAAATAATGTTTATTTTGCGTTCGTATAATAAATGTTATGCCGAATTTAGAATTGTGTTTTTTTATATGTCTACTCAAAAACACGGGCAGCCGAAAAATTCAGATTCGAACGCAACTGGGCATGGGCTTGTAGAGTTCCTCGAGATACCCATTTTTTTAGGGGCCCAATCGCTGGTATTCATTTTTCGCCGTTTGTCTCAATATCTCATCAAAGATATTTGTTAAAAATATAAACTTGAACGGGATGTTGCTAAGAAACGATAAATAAAAAAAGCAAGTTCGGTAGTTCTGTCAAAAAAGACAATTCGTTTAATTTTCTCAATTTCTATTTTTGTTAATTAGTTAATTTTTTGCTGTTTATGTTAAATAAACTGATTATTGGAACAATATTTAAAAACACTCAAGGGAAGAGCTCTAAAAAATGACGCATGCGTATCCCGGGCTTTAGAACAATAATAAACTATTATCAAGCGGAAACGGTAACATTTATAAACTTTTATTGCGCCACACATTAAAAACATAAATATGAAAGTTTAAGAGTGTTGGGGCCGTTTGAAATTATGCGAACAAAAATGTAATTTCTATAGGTTTATTGTTGGGCACATTTATACAATTGCAATAACTGATCTAAAAGTAACATATTTTACTGATATATGATATGATATAAAATTTGTATCTAAACGATACCTAGAATTCTTAGCTAAATTTAATATTGTTTTAAAACATCAGGAACGTGTACTTTTTTGAGGTTGTATTGATATTTTTTTTATATTGTTCTGATCTTAAATGTATATAAATAAGATATTTTGTCATTCTCATATTGATATAATAGAGATGTATACGAGTTATTTAAAATCTATATTGCTAGGAACTATTTTACTTATGTTACAGTGGTATAAATAAGAAACTACTATATTATCTTATAATTTTATTATTGAAAAAAGGATATAAAATATTTTAGTAGTACATACTAATTATAATACAAAATTAAACATATTTTCAGTAATATATTAAAATTTCAATTCATTTTAATAAAAGTACCTATATAAAGACTTGATAAAAAAGTCCAGATTTATTAATTTATTATTTATTTATTTTCAATGTTGCGGCACAATTTTTGTAATTTTCCAACAAAATTTCTTTTTGTTAACAATACTTACAATACAAAAATTGACAAAAAAGAAATTTTCGTGTTTAACAAAAATAGTGTAAAATTAAAAATAAATAATTAATTAATCAACAAATTTGGACTTTATCAAGTAGGTGCATATAATCAAATAAAATTTAATAGATATCTATAAATAACACTTATATTTATAAAAATACCGAAAATATGAAAAAGTTGAGTGAAGTATCGTTGTTTAATTTTTATATTTGCCAAATAGGTGCCGACGGATTTTCTTATAGTTATCATCATTGATGGTGTACAACACTCGTCGTATTATTTCTGAAAATTAAATTACACATTAATACACGATCGACTATACAAAAATTACTTATATTTAACTTACCAACAATACATTCGTTACTTTCAGGTCACAGAATGTCGGTTTGTTGATTCTTTTTTCTAACGCCGTGTCCGCGCCTTGTACTTATTGACTACAACGTGAGTTAGTAATTTGACCATTTAGCAGTAAACTGTCTTATGGGCATTTTTTCTCCGATGGGATAATATGATACGTTTATCTGAAAATTAATATAATTCATCATTCAAAGAAAATAGTAAAAAATAATATCTAATATCAAAGATATGAAAGTAATAAGTAATGCAATGTGGCGTTCGGCTATCGTTTTCTCTTTCCACAGAAGTTGGCATTGTAAAAGAGATCGAAAATATCGACGTACGTTTGAAGTTGCTTAATTCGTATGTTTTTTAAATTGCTCACAGAATGTTACATCCCACGACTTCATAAAACATTAAATGTATTAATAAAATGTAATATATAAGATCATAAAAATTGACTTACGTATTATAATACTTACTATTGAACATTGCAAATAGAAGTACACTATCCGCTTCGTTGCAGTGAACTAATACCCCTCTGTTTACACCACTTTGGTCAAGCAACAAGATATGATATCCCGTTAGGTACCTATTGACCGAGGGTTAACAATAGCAAGTATATACGCTTAGGTACCTATACTTGGTATAACAACTTACGAAGGTAGGATATCCGAATGTTCTAAACACGTTCAACACGCGCAGGACGTCATCCGTGCAAGTACCGTACCGTACCGTACCATCCGTACCTGTCAGATTTCTGATTCTTTCACGAGTGACGTCACATCTCGATGTGCAGAACCGCTCCGATATCTTACCTTAATAGTTATTGTACCATAGTACCTATATATACCAAGTTGATAAACTAATATTTTCCAAAAAACAAGCATTTATTTAAAATCAATTTTAGAATTAAATTCACATTAACTCGCATCTTTAAAAAAAATGATCGAAAGTTAATGAAAAACAAAAAGGTTTCATCGGTTTTAATATATTGGCGGGGTGGAAACCATAACACCCTCTTATTTAGATTTTTAGTAGGTATCTTTCCGAACTAAATCAATAGATTCACAGCCGTATTGGAAAAAACACTTTCCTATGTTTCACAAATGATTTTTTCTATTATTGCTTCAAAAAGAGTAACATAAACAATAGGTATCTAGGTATAGATAGTTTGTAAAAAAATAATAAATTACAAAATACATAACTTAAGTAGGTTTCGTCGTTTTTTTCGCGGACTTTAGCTCTCAGTCGCTTATACATATGTAGGTACTTTTTGGTTACGCACTAGCTTACATGTCTGAGACAAAGAATGATTCCCTATTGTCAAACTTTCGAAGAAATGGCAAAAGCACAACCTAGTTTATCAGTAGAAATGTAGAAAATTTAATTTCAACATTGCCTGGTAAAACGGCATAGTCATAAAACTACGTGATTTTAAAATAGCCAGTGCGGATAACAAAGGAGATGGTCGTAAGGAATTTGGGAAAAGGTTTCCTACAAAAGGTAGAAATGACAATGACGAAGGTCGCAAAGTTCTACCTATTTGCATTTTTGATTATTACCCACTTAAAGAGTTTGAAAAATATGTACCTTATGCTTACTCAAGCTTATGTTTTACTCGAAACTGCTAACTTTTTTCAACGTTTAGTATTTCTGCTGTTTTAGAGTGAGGTCATCCCAAGCATTTGAGGTTACTCTAGGGTTACATAAAATTATAAATGAAACCGGCAAACGAGCCATTTTAATTCCCAAAAACTTTTTATGAAAATAAATTCTACGAAGATAGCTTTCTACAAGTTTGGGTTTGGATTTTTGTCATTAATTCTCTGGTAACGAAAAGTGATAACAATTTAATAGTTGTTACTTATCTAATAATTAAACTAGGTATTGATAATTTTCCGTTTATCAGTGATCGGTGTATGCGCTTCTCCCTAAATGCTTTTTTAATTAGGTAAGAAAGGTGAATAACCCATCGACCAATATATTTTGAGAAGGTTTTGCAAGTTTTATATTATCTATTTTTTAGATAGCAGATTTTGTTAAATTTGATATCTATTTAAACTAATTCAAAAGACATTGAATAGATATAGAAAATCCATATCAAGTATACCTAAATTTAAACATGTTTATTAGTATAAAATTTAAAAGATTTTAATATATCATTTTTAGATAAATTTAAACCCATTTTAAGATATTTATTTAAGCTAGCAATTTTATGTCGCAGGTATATCACGTTAAAACATTATTTACAAATATGGTTTACTAAGATCACATCGATCTTAATATTATCTAATTTTGTAATATTTAAACAAACCATCTAAAGAATATCTGCAAAACCTTATACTAAAGTCATATATATAAATGTGGCTTATTATATCACATTTAGATAATGCTGAGTTTAATAAACTCAGATGTGCTGCTAGTGTTATTTTACCATCAAACTCGTTTTGGAAATAATATTTCATTATTTATTGCAACAATTACAAATAAAATTGTTATTAAATGTAATAGTATATTGTTGAACGAGCGACGAAAACGACTTTTTTTTGATGCGAGAGAACGGGGGCAATTTTCGCATATGTTACGTAAGCGAATGGTTCGAAAAAAGTGGGCTCCAGTTGACGAGCTTCAAAAAGAAATGATTTGCGACGACCGAAACAATATAGTACTATTTTCGTTTTTATTTTCAATTTTTTCTCAACAAATAAAAATACTAAAGTTTTAAAATTATTTTAGGTAAACAACTTTAGGTTATTGTTAATGCCGTAACGAGGGTGTGACGAAAGAGGCGCTCGCCACGGGCGCAACTAGGTTTGGGGCGCAAAACATAAATAATGTAAAAACTAGAAATAAACAAATAGATTTTATATTTTATTGTATTTTTAAATTTTTGTCATTTTTGAGTTAAGGGGTCGCAAGTTAGACACTTGAGTAGAGAAGACACGTAAGAAGAAAAAAAAAGGGAATCGTTTTGGATATCAATTGTCTGCTATAGAACAAAATTTCTTCAAAAGGAGAAATCGCAGAGTTTACCGTGATTCGTAGATTTAAAGCACTTGTCGTCGAATGACAATATCATCGTTTAACAGAACAAAAACTGTGTGTTTTTGATGGTAGGAAGTTACGAGAGGGCGACGTAGGTCTGCTTGTAGACTAGGTCTCGACCTCTCGACAAGGCGCCTCATGGGTCGTACGGAAAACTCTATTTTTTGTTATACTTTCTACCGTTAATTCATCTCGTACGTGTATTTCATTTTTTTACGTAATTTGTTATAAGGGCAGGGTACCCAGGACATATAAAAGATTCATAACGAATGAATTATTTTAAACTAATAAAAAAATTAAATTAATATGTTAAAATCTTTTTTTTTTATGTAAACAATAATAAAATTTTGTGAGAACTTGTTAAGTCCTCGAGTACATTATTCTCTGAAAAACAAAAAAATCCACTTCACTTTAACTTATTTAGTTTTTATAAAATTCCACCATAACTAACAAAATTATAATTTATAATAACAAATTAACGAATAAAAATCATGTACTCAAATTACGAGTATACATAAACAAAATAGTGATAAACAACTAATCATAAAAACATTTTGGTTTTAATGATCCAAAATGTCTCAAAAATTAGTTTAAGGATGAGCGTAAAATACGCTGAAATCATGGGTACCCTGCCTATAAGTATCGTATGTACAGTGTGCGCCATTTTCGTTATACGCGCGGGATACGTTTGTTGCGGCATTACCGTCCTACGTTTTGGTACTGATTTTAGTGGTCGAATAAAAAATTACATGTCGACCGACGGACATACTACGAAAATGGGACGCACTGTACACAGTTGAATTTCTTCCCCTCTTTACACTCTTCGGATGGTCGGCTTCAAACGCATAAACCAACCGTATGCGCGTAACGTTTACGTTTACGGATAATACGTAATTCGACGTCCAAAAAAAACAAAAACAAAATAATAATCGTGCCCCGTTACGATCGTCCTCGCAAAACAAAGGCGTGACGATTAACGCGCGACGCGCATTGTCGGCGTATCGTTCGCTGAAAGACGCGCTGAAACTGAAAAAAGTGTCGAGCGCGCGAGGTCCAGTTGTCGTCGGCCACGCACGACGTTCGGGCCGTTCAGTCGCCGACGTATTTGAGGAATTTTGAATTTCGAACTTTCGACGGACAATGACATGATATCGTTCGAAAGCGTCGGCTTTTTACGAAATTCCCGCTGTAAAGTCGCACAGGTTAGTTGTGTAAATTACTCGTTGTTGTTGTTGTTTTTTCTTGTGTTTTAAACCTTGTTTTAAGGCTTTTTTTCAAGGCTTTTAAGCCTTGTTTAAATTCAAATTCGGTTGGAATTCGAAAATTTACGTTGATTAACCGAAGCAGATCGGAGTTGTTGAGAGGGAGTGCGGAAAGGAAGAGAATTTTTGCAAAATTTTACGTTGGCCCGCAGGTATGCGAGTCCATTTCGGTGCTTTTTTCTCGTCGGCTGTTCAAACAATTTCCAGATTGATTTTTCCGCCAATAAAACAACAATATTTCGTAATGGATTTTCATCTCGTGCGCCTAGTCTGTTTGTTTTTTTTTCAAAAGCAACGTAACAGCACACCTCTCGCTTTCGATCAAATTTTAACGGGGTTTCTAATTTCGAAAACGTAATTAACTTTCGGTTCCAGTAACAATGAACGATTTTGTTAATTGAAAAGATTTCGCGTTTTAATTGAAAATTTTCCACACTAAATTATAAGTGCAAAGGCGAAGTAAACGTTGCTTTGAGCCTTTGATCTTTTGCTCGATTTTCCACTTTAGTAGATTTTTATTTATTTCGTTTATAAAACGAAGCCGATTGTGAGTCTCAATCTTGATGTTACAGTAATTTCGTCTATTAATTTACATAAATGATTTTTAACTAACAATAAAATGTGTAAATTAATTTTTGATCGTTCAGTTTCTCTCAAAATAATTCTACGCATGAAGACTTTTGTAGTTGAACAAATGTTTAACTTTCCTCTCCTTGTTTTCATTCAAGTCGATCAACGAAGCCTTTTACGGTTATTAAATAATCGAAAACGAGTATTTATTGTCGCTTCTCTCGAAAAATCGAACTTTTTGGCTTCCTTCGCACAAATCGTTTATTTTCAAACCGTAAAATAATTTAACTTCTTTAAGAACAACAAGATTACTCTCGGGCATCGTTCGCCTTAAAATAATAACATAAAACTAGATGCGCCCGATTTTCATCAGAATTACTTTATCAAAATACGATACCTACTTAACAAATTTTTTTTGAAACGTTACATAATTTTATATTCAGTCCCGACTTATTCAAAAGTTTTAGTAAAGCATTATTTAAAGCAATAGTTGCGTTTATTTAAATTTTACTTGAGTATCTCGTCTTTTGTTTTCAAAAATTCAGATTATTTAAAAATTGCGACATGAAATCGGGTCACCTCCAAATACCGGACAATTTTAAAAACTCCCGGCGTTGTTTTTTAGCGGACAATTAGCGGACACTTCTTAATAACGGACAATTTTTTCGGTTTCGCGAGTGTCCGGAAGCTTCACTGTATTTGTATTATTTAAACAATTATTACAACAAAATACCTGCGGGGAACTTTATAGGAACTTCTGGCATTATTTTGATGTGCTTTATACGTTCCCGAGAGATTTTTTACCGTTTCGTGTAACCTGACTTAACGTTTTCCGACACCTTATAGTTTGTTGCAATAATAAATTGTTTAAACAATACAAATGCTCGAGTGCGCCGATCGGAACGTTCCTGATTTCGAATGATGTAATATAACGTGTATTTTAAAAGAAAAATCATCAAAACCGGTTCTGTTCTTGTGGGTTCCGAAATTTTCACGATTTTTCGGCTTCATTTATTCGACCAACGAGTGCGAAACGTTTTTTAACGCCCTTCGCGGTTATGTCCGCTTTGTTGACAAAATTAGGGGCGCGTTGTACTTTTTAAATTAAACACGATAAGGCTTACATTAAAAGGCGTTCTTTAGACATCAATAAAATCACGAAAAACTGTTTTACCAAAGCCTACCAATACCGAAAAGATAGTTTATAGGTACAGAAACATTTATAACCCTCTCTCAATTATAGAAGCTTTAACATATTTTGGTCGATCTTTATTTTTTATTATAAAATAACTTCAGTGAAAACTTTTCGCGAGAACACGGTATACCTATACGCAAATTAGTTGGTGCACAGTATATGAAAGAGTTGCCAACATGATAGGGATGATTTTTAGAAAACACTTTATTTGGTTTTAAGTGCCGAGATCTGTGCCCTCGTTTTTTAACAATAGTTCGTTCCCATCGACGCCATATATCGCACCCTTGCGACAAGGTGACACATTTTTGAGTTATTACCTTTTATAGGTTCCTTAAACATGTGTTGGGTGTCATTTGTATTTATGATTATTATGTAAGTATGATATTATAACAAAAATTAATAACAAAATAATAATAATAATAAATAAATAATATATAATCATAATAATAAAAAATTAATAACAAAACTTTTATTGAAATGACTGAAAAGCAAAAAAGCAGAAATTTCAACCCCAACCAGATGGATTAAGCGAAATCAGGATTAGCGGGTAAATTTGTAAATTTGTTGTTCTCGTAAACAAAATCTTGTATTTGTTTCGGCGTTTTTCAAAAAGAAAATCACTGAATTCCAAAAAACAACTCCGGCGAAAACTTTACGTTGGAACACACGGTATATGAAAAGTGGACAACAAAAAAATATACTTCAACTATCAGTTTAATGTGCTTTGAACTGTGCCCTCGTTTTTTCACAGTAGGTTTTTTTCCCATTGAAGCGCGCTTACGTGGTCTCACCTGCTGGCCTTGGAAAAATCTACGGAGCGTTTCGCAGATTCATATTTTTGTTGGACGTTTTAAATCGTTTCCATCAACTAAAAAAGATAAATTATTCCGATTTAAACATTTGCAATTTGACTCTTTTCAGTGATTTCCATCGAATAATGTTCGCCTTTTCTCAAGCGTTGTTCGCATTTCTTTCATCCCGCAACAACTCCTTTATTATAACCACACTAATTCCATTCTTTTGTCTGTCTTGTTCCGCTGTCGGTTTCGCTAGATCATTATTCCGTTAGCGTGTAAATCCGCTTTTGGCGAATCTTATTGCCCGCGTATTTTGTTGCAAATTTTTGCACGCTTCGTCAACGTTTGTTGATTAAAGCGAAGTTTCCTTCGTTGGCCGTCGAAGTCTTCAGAGCTCGTTCCATTAGACTTTTGATTCGAAGCGAAATCGAACGCTTATGTATATTTTAAACGTTATCGTCCTTACGCGCGAACATCAATATGACTTTAGACGCGCAATGTGTTTCATTTTCAAACAAATTGATTTTTTCGTCAACAGCTCGAGCAACAAAATGGCACTTTTCATTTTCGAAATGCCTAGTTTTCAATATTTTTTTGTTTCGGAACTGCCGCGCGGTTGTTTGATCGTAAGTCCTTAAATTTTGCAACGTATTGTGATTAGAAAGTTGACCGGAGACATCTCTTGCGCCCAAACATTCGGTACGTCCCTCGTATTGAAGATAAATCGGACAGTTTTTTGTTTGAAAAATCGACGACATCGACTTAAACCGCCAAATTGCTTTACATCTTAAAAACTTTTGGACGCGCTCGAGCCGACTTCGAAAGGACAAAAACGAACACCAAACGCTATTTTATCCGGCGACGGCCAGCGTCCCTAGGGATCTGTTTATCTCTGTTGTTGGCAGGTGCTTATACACATAACTTAAACGCCTAATTTTGCTGCTTTTGTTTCATTCTGAATGAAAGCCATTTAATATTTTAAATAATTGGACGCGTCGCGGCGCGACGATTGTATGATTTCTTGTCGCGCCAAAATGGCAATATTAAAACGGAAGTATTGATGCAATCGAGCGTCGGCGTCGGCACTTAATCACAGTTGGCGCGATTCCACTTTTCAGTTAAGAATTGTTGTTGAATTAAGTTGCTAAAGGGAAAATAACAATAATTAAATAAATAAATAGGTGGTAATCTATGGTTTATTAACTGCAATTTGACGATTGCGTCACGAATGACGCAAAATTTACGGTAACAAGCAACATGTCCACGGCAGTCCATCGGACATCATTCAAGGATATCTGAGGAGAGTTTTTTCAAAAATCGTCATGTCCAAAAATTATGAAACTCGAATTAAAATCGGTTTTCGCGTCTTCGATCAACTTTTAAACACATTTCCATCTTCATTTATCCATCACTTAGAGCAAGATCTTGCCGATCTATTCATCAACAAGACGGGTATGTGTTTAAAAGTTGAACAAAATACGAAAACTGATCTTAATTCGCGTTTCATAATTTTTGGACATGACCATTTTTGAAGAAACGCTCCCCGGTTAACCTTGAACGATGTCCGATGGACTGCCATTTTATATCCAGCGGTGGATGTCAATGCATTTTACATTTTTTTGTTGCTGGATGGGGATCGTAGTTATTGTTACTTGTAATCATGGAGTCATTTTCTTTCAAATACAAGTCGTACGTGTTTGATATATTTGTTAACATTGATTTCTATAATGATCAACAGAAACTTCTTTTTCACAGAAAAGGGCTGTAGTTACGTTTATAGTTTGGAAGCGATAATTATTATAATTTGAAAATTACGATTTCTTTAACGTCAATTATTTTTTAACATCCACTGGTTGTCAAGGGTTGCGACAGATGGACGATATACTAAACAAATTAGACAATTGCACTTACACGCGAGCTACGTGGGGTTTCGTATATGAAAATATGACGCAGAACTGGCAACGTTGTAAGACAAATGCTTTTAACTATGACGTAATCGTCAAGCCACAGGGAATCAAGTATACATCGCTTGCTTTTTGATATCAAACGACCCTAGAATTAAAAATAAAATCTTTTGGATAATAATAAACGTAGTTAATAATAAAAATAGTCTACGATTTTTTATAATTCATAAAAAATACTCGACGAAACGCTATAAACTTAACTGCGCGACGGTCTTTTCGCAATAATATCAAATTTGATAACATCACGTTCACGGCCTATATAAATGTTTATTTTAACCAATAATATCATCCGCAGCCACTAGCGTTCTACTAATTTTCGATTTTAGTAAACCAATAAATAAATAATAAGTAGGTACGTGATCGTAGTCTCGGCCCATTTTTTTCCCCCAGTTTTTGTAAATTATCCAAAACACCGTGTTTTTCGGTTAACGTTAATCGTTTGTCATAAAGAAATACGTCGCAATTTCCGAATCCGCGTAGTCCGAATTACTTCCGAGGATTTATTTAACGCGCCAGACGAATTATTATTATTAAAGTAATATCGTGGGGACGCCCGATGCGTTATTAAATTCAATAATGCGACAGTGGCCTGTATAAACATTTTTTCATTATCAACGGCCTCGATTTTAGCGGCGAAAGCCTTGGGACGGTTCAGTTCGGTAATTATAGTAAAGTTTAGACAACTTATTCAATTCCAATTACCTAAATTTCGAACGATCGGTGGTCCGTCGCGTAAATAAATACAAATCTACGAATTGTCGAAGTTAAATGTACTTCAAAACGTTTAATTTCAAAAAAAAAATTAAAAAACGCATGTACAGGTCGCTCTGAAATTTATATGCGCCGATAAGGGAACGGTGCCAAAATTAATTTTACTGCTCACTAGTTCGAAAAATTAAAAATTCATTTGCAACCGAATGGCCGTATAGTTTTCACAATTAATAAAATACCTACCCGAAATTAACTGTAACAATAATTTATTGATATTTATACGTTGCCGCTGTGTTATTTCGTTCGTTTACCTTAGCTTCGGATGTGAGGTATCACGATTGACGCTTTTCTATAAATATCTTACAATTAGAATTCGTATTGTACATCCGAACTGTATCGCGACTGTATCACATCATTTGCGTCTTAAACTGTGGATTGCTTTTCCGTAGAAAATTCCCGAATTGTGAGAAAATTTGATGTTTCCGAAGTGATGGTCACAATTAATTAAATTAGACTCATCGTAATTTGCAGATAATTTAACGGCCGACTTTTGTTTGTGTTGTGTTTAAGAAGGGTTAAAGTTAATTAATTTCCGTATTATATGGGAAATTACTTGCAATAATGTAAAAATAAATAGGACATCGGAGATGCTTTTAATCAAGCGACGCGACGTCAGCGTTTACATACGATGAAATTTTCTACGACACGACCAGTCGATGTTTTATTAAATTGCACAAGAACGCACGCAAATCCGGGGAAAGCCGAGTACCACCTAATTCCGAATTGATATTTTCCATTTTGCGAACGAGTCGTGGGCGACTCGAAAATAAAATGGAAATATCGAAACCCGAATAAATTGTCGATAAACAATAAACATCGAAACATTCAATACTTCCTTGCGCGATAAATTTATTATCCAATAAAGCACTGACGACACGCTCGACGAACCGGTAATTGTCGAGATAATTCTTTTTTCGTTGATTAACTTTAATCAAGTTGTTGTTTTTTTTGGTTTCGTTTATTTTTACTTTTTTTGCGACGCATCGAAATCGAGGGAAGTTTCTCATTCTCAAATTTGTAATTCAAATTTCAGAATAAACCCTCTCGCTTTTGAGGGAAGCTTTACAAGTGGAAAAATTATAGTCTTAGAAAGTTGAAAAGCGGTTTTCAACCTTTTTCTCGATAATAAACAAAATAAATCGTCGCCAGCAAGTTTGTCGACTATTTTATTTTTGTCGGCGTATTCGAACGTTTTCCCCCGTTTTCGGGATGGAAATGATTCTCTTAAATTACGCAAGTTTTGAAATGGGGGTCGTATATTTTTTTAATTCAATTTCATTACGTTCGGGAATATCAAATTATATTGCGTCCAATTCTGATGACGAATGTTTTTAAAACAATTACGTACATTATGTATGAGCTTTTTCGTTTCAATCCTCCGGCATTTTTCAGTTCGAAATTAATCATCGTCGCCGATGCTTTTAACGTGAAGTGCGTCAGAAATAAACTTTTCGAACTCTCCTTACAATTATCGGAATGAAATTTTGTTTGCTCAGTTTGCTATTAGTTAAATGTTCAAAACTTACGCTGTTTTTAAAAAAATTCGACTGTTAAGTGGAGAATTATACTTTATTGAATCGAGTTTGGTTTTCAAATAATCGTCGAAGTAACAAATATTAAGGTAGATATGAATTGGTGTATTACGTTTTATTTTTGATATTTCTTCTGCTTTTTATTAATTTGAATTCTTTTTAGAAGTTTTTGTTGCTCGCATCCCTTGCTAGCGTGACTGCGATTTTTAAATCAAACACCCTGTACAATTTGGTAAACTTCTGACACTGCCACCGCATCCGTTTGCATGTCGTCAAATCGAAGTTTGACATCATACCGAGATTGTTTACACGTTCCACAGATCAAAAGGCGTACACTTAGCAAACCAACCGAAAACTTGATAAACTACCGAACAGTTTCCGTTCGCCGTTCGCGCGAACGTAGATAACTTTTCCGCAAAAATTTCACAAATTAACGAAATGAAAAACCGCAAATCGAGACCGGTCACACGAGAAGGGTTAACGATGAAAATTTTTGGATAGGTAGGTAGGCGTCGCATCTCTAATAAACTAATCGCTCAACTTCTTTCAAATTTCCGGCGCTTCGTTATAACATAATTCAATAAAAATGATAAAGAGACCGACGACGTTGATAGATTGCGAGCACAGCTGCAATTCGCGATATCGAATACGAATTGGTCCTTCGAATAATTGATGGTTTCTTACAGAAATGCAAGAATCCAACGCTTCTGTCGCGGCCGACGTTTCTTCTGTTTGCTCGTTAAGCTCCGAAGACGTATCGTTTAGGCCGAAATGCTACCACTGCTGCGGCAAAGGGTCCAATCCCGCCCACGGGAGAGGAAAAAGGTTCCACTTATTCCAGATGCTCGTTCTACCGTTCATTCCTATAATGGCCCTCATCCTTCAGACCACGTTTCTGTTGAATAACGTTATGGTGCACAGGCAAGAGGTTACGGACATTGAAGCACAGGTAAAACGAGCGAATCGAGAATTGCCGGTGTGTTTTTTTTTAAACCCGAAATTGTCGGCAAACGCAATACGAAACGCACGAAACTTCGACGCAGGTCGGACGAAAACGTTTTCGCAAAAATAGGAGAATTTTCTGGAGATCCCGCGACTCAAAAAATCATCGTCAAGAACATCGAGAAAGTCTCAAAGTAATAACAAGCGTGACCGTTTCCAAAAATTTTGAAACTTTAATAACCAAAAAGTTGGAAAAAATTATTATTCTCGATCATATTCTTATAATTTTAAGTGTACGTACTCTCCCTTAATAGTATGTATTTATAAAGTTTTAATTATAGGCCATCTTAGATTATAAATTGGAAAGAACACATTATTAACACAAAAAATAATCAATCAATACAATATCTTTAGTATTTTTCGATTAGGGTCACTTTATCGCAGTTATGAATCTTCACCGTTTCGAACGAAGTGTCCTAATTAAAGGAGTCGACTGTGCAATAATAAATTTCGTTAATTTCGACATTTCAAAATTTTTCTTTAAATTTATTTCTTATCGTTGTTTTTCCGTTATCAATTTACAGCAAAGATGAAATATGAGACGTTAATTGCAATACCACTTCGATAAATACCTTCCGTTGGCTATGGGCTAGCAATATTACACACAATTTACAATTCACTTCATTGAACGCGGAAATACAATCACAAAACGAGCGTAAGTCGCGAAATTGGACCATCACTGAATATTTAAGAGGCACCTAACCAATCGTTCCTATCCAATGCCCTAACCGAGTCCCTATCGAAGAGGCGAAAGCTCGAATTTCAGAGACTTTGTGTTTTTGTGCGGGACCTATAGGTCATGCATTTATACATGTCGACAAAATAATCCTATGTTTCTTGCGTCGTGTCTACTTTTTGTTGAGCACACACAACACACGCGCGCATACACGAATAGGCCTTATAAACACTCGAGCACTCGACGCGTACGCGAATAATACGACGCGAAAATTTCAAATTCGTACTGAAACAAACACAATTTTTATTATTTATTCGAACTTTAATAATTTACGAAAGATGGTAAACAAGCTATATTGTTTGCTTTGTACTTACGTATATTATCAAGTCTGATAAAAGGGCGACTAACATGAGTACAAATAATCAAGAAAAACTTTATAAATTATAGTGTATTCGAGTACAAGTTTCGTAAGTCGATTCCGTGATTTTAAAGGACCGGTGACCTTTTATGCCAATTAAAATTAAAAAATCGCATATTATAAATTTAGGAATTTTGTTGTGGTTGATGATAATATGTCAATTTAATTTAAAATGTTAGTTAGGGTCAGGTAGATTTATTAGGAATTTACGATGCGACGTTTGATGTCATCAACTTCGAAAAATAACACCCGTTATTTGTTTGAAGATTTTTAAATATTGCTCTCATCAGATAATAATTTATTAAACACTAAAAACAACGAATTAATATTTGACTGGTTAAATTTTATAAATACTAGCTAAAAATGCTACAATAAGGCTTTCAAATGCACCGAGCTTCACTTTTCACCTGCCTGTTCGACTGTGCACGAATAACGAAATTCTTGTAAACGCACAAAATGAGTGGACTTTATTAATGTTCTTGGCTTTATTAAGACGAAGTATAAAAGTAGTTAATAAATAAATATATCCAACAACAACAACAGAATTCCGTGCGACTCTATGTTGTATAACAAAAAAAATAAAAGTATAATATTTGTTCATTAAATGCTTTTTAGGATACAAGAAAATTGCCTAATATTCGCCCGCAAAATAACTATAATAAACAAACTTGGAAAACGACGTCTGCGACGACCGTCGCGACGGTCATAATCTACTTTTTCAAAATTAGCGCGGCCCGTCATTTCACGTATAAAATGCGCGAGGTCAATTGGGAGTTCAAAAAAAAAGTGTTTTCGTTATTTTTTCAACGCATACAGAGTGTTCTTACGGAACTGTATTCTCGTTAATGAGCATCCTGTAGTAGTAGGTACTTAATTCAAGCGCAACGTCGCGAAATGCGCGTCTTAATTTATTATTAATTACAGGCCATTCATTAACCGAAAGCCGACCTAAATGAAAATAAATAGGTGAAAATTTCTGTTCGTATATTGTCTATGTGTATATTGACACAAAAACTGTTTAAACACGGGGATGGGCACCGCTACGAGCATATTGACCTTCTTATTGATTCAGACCAAATAATTTATTCGAGCTATCGCAATAACATTACATCGGCTACTTCGTTAGACCTATTTTTTTTTCTACTCGGACGTTTTTCAATTTCGCCAAACTGTTTTACCGTTTATTAATCGGAAAACTCGACGAAAATTTATTTAAGCGCGCCCTGTACGTATGTCGAATATATGAATTAACAAGTATAACGAGTCAAATTCGAACGATTGTTGATTAATTTTTAAACGTCGATGTTTGAGTTTGAATTTAAAGACCGTCCCGCCGGAAATGTTGGGTTAGTAAAAATGGTTCTCCCAGAAATGTCTTTCTTGCAATTAGTGTAGGATCGGCCAGGTTATGTCGATTATATTCATTAGGACCACTCTCTATATGTATAACGCATTTAAAATTGTGTTAGCATGTTAACCTGTTAACATGTTATCGCCATGAAACTTACGAAAATCTCTCGATTGTGATTGGTTGTCAGTTTTTTAACAGACCCTTAAGATTAACAGAATTTGTTACAGAATAAACCTCTAAATCGCAGCCCCCTTTGGGGGGACAATAGGAACGCTCTTATACAGGGTGTTTCGTTGCGGACGGACCAATACGTATCGATACGATCCCCATATATCGATGGCATTTTGGCACTCAATTTTGCGACTCATTTTAGTTTGAGGGTTTTGCCTTAAAGGTACGAGCCCTAACAACTAAATGTTGGGGCAAAATAATTTAAATATATTTATCTTGTTATATTACAAAATTAATGTTATTCACTATTTGTTGGGATAAATCAACCGTTTGAATTTTAATAATGTGTTACATCCCCTTTTGCTTTAATAACAGCTCTTATTCTTGTAGGCACAGTTTCTGCTAAAGATTTAGAAAATTCCGGTGTAAAGGTATTTCATATTTCTTCCAGTTTTGATTTTAATTCTGCAATTGTTCTCTGAGGATCGTTTCGTAATTGCTGTTTCTTTTTGTGCCGCAGCGTTTCAATAATATTAAGATCTGGACTGTTAGTAGGCCACGGCAGAACTGTTATTCCGTGATTAGAGAGCCATTTTTTTGTTGATTTGGCCGTGTAACAAGCAGAGAAAATACAATTTTAATCAGGATATAATGTATTAATACTAGGAAGGAGGTTATTTTTGAGGTTATTATATATTAAAGCTTCTAACTTTGTCCGTTTACTTCCGTCCGTCACTGTTTTTATCTTGAAACAAATGATATCTTCTACAATGTTTAAAATTTGCAAAACTGTTATATTTATCATCGTCTATAATTTTAAGAAATTCTTCTTTTTAAATAATTTTGGAATCACGATTAAATTTTTATTAACATATCGTTTTCATATGAAAAAATATTGTTTGTCCCAACATTTAGTTGTTAGGGCTCGTATATGCTGTTCTGTTTCGGGTCGGTGCGCAGGTTGCAGAGAGACGTATAAAATGTTTCCGCCGTAAATTACATTAGTACAATAAGAAATGGCAGAAATGGTACTACAACTAAATTGCAGTACGCATGTCACAATTTTTAGAAAATAATGAAGAACTCGTAATGCAAGAAACAAACAACAATCCGTTAAAAGAAAATAATTTTAAACGAATGTGGACGGAATTAACAGAAATGTTAAATTCCAGCGACACGTGCATTTTTGTTCCAGCACTTTCGCTTAGAATGAAAAAAAAATATTATTCAAGATTGGGCTACTAATACTAATAGTTTAGTCGGAATGACGAAATTTGTGGCCAAAATCGGAATTTAACTAAAAATACATAAAACCCAAATAACTTTTAAATTAACAAATTTCACCCGACATAAATGGGGGTCAAATCTATGCGAATTGGGGTCTTCCACCACCCTGCGCCGGTCGGTTCGTCCTCGATCAAACACCCTGCATAGTATAAAATTGTAGATTTTTGAAACACCTTAATTTTAACGCGTCATTTTAAGGCACGTTTCGGCTTCGCATTTTATTCGAGACCGTCTTGTATAAAATTTTTGAAATCGCTAAACATCGTCGCAGTTTTAAATTGTTATACTCCGTACGTTTGCTTTTCAAAAATTGCTGTCGAAATAATACACGTTTTGCGCACAGTTTTCGAACACCCCGTACACACTTTATGTATGTTAACTTAACAAGTGCCACTTTTACATTATTTTTTTCGTACGTGGGAAATTACGTTGGGGCTAACTTATTGAATTGATAATAACAACCACTTTTCTTTATCTACCTCGATTCGACAAATATTTTATTTGTCCGATTTTTATTGCCCTTCGAACTTTTCATTCATTTGCGATATTATAATACAATTTTACTTATAACGTTGTCGATAAAAGTCTATTCGAACACATCACAACTTCTGAATTATCAAGCGATTATTTAACCATTTTGTCGTTCGGTCTCGGAATATTTTAATGGTATCGATATTAAATTTCATGATTTAATAGAGGGTTCAACTAAACGTAGGTAATAACTAACAATTTTTAAGGTGTTTTACGATGATATTTATAGAGGAAAACTCGCGAGTACATATAATTAATTTAACTCGAATTACTTCGTTCGGTTTGGTCGACTTTAAGTTCCGAAACACAATTAAAATTGATCGTCTTTTTCATCGGTCCTCGTCTCATTTATAGCTCTAATATAGATTTATGTCTTAAATAAATTCTAATTACGTTTCCCACCTGCTAATACACCTACACGAATTGTTCCGCGTACTTTCTGTCGTCTACTTATGTTAGATATCGACCGATTCCGTTCTTGAGCGGGACACCGAACGAAATTTATTGCCGACTTTTAACAAAGACGCGTACGAGGTTCAATCAAATTGATTTTGTTCCCACATCTGCGGTTTTTGCCGAAAGGGGAATTCAAATTTTAGGTGACAATAGCCACGGAACTTGGAAAGGTGGTGACTTACATGCAACTGGAACGTTCCGAGGTGGCGTTTTACGTATACACGAACCGAAGCAGTTTGAGGTATTCCGCAATACAAGCCGACAAGTGCCGTCTGCTGTTAAATATTTACTTTGCAGCATCAATATCACGCAACGTTTCGAACTCACGGACTTGGCCCTCGAGAACATGAGCAATTTTCCACCGATATCGCTGACGGAAGAAGATGGGAAAATCGTCGAACTGGATAAAGCGACATTTCAAACGCGACTTGACGAATTTAGGTTAGTACCGTTGTCGAGGCGAGCGGCGATTTGTTTTCAGCCGATCTAAATTGCAGGCAGAAGATTAGTTCGGAGGAGAGTAGCATGTCCGAGATTTTGGAATGGTACACGGCCGTCAATGCCGTCATGTTGGAGCACCTGACGAATCAAATTAAGGAAACCGACAACAGCGGAGTGTGGAGGTTCGTGCCGTCTTTGTTTCGAGTAATATCGAGGCTTTATCGCTTTCCGCCGGGGGGTCTCGTCGTGGATCGAATCGATTCTTGTTTGTTTTTCTTTGTTGACATTTTATTTGAGAAAATTTGAAAAAATCCCCATCTACGGTAGGTGGTCGGAAATAATCATCACGTTTCGACAATTTCCTTGCGTTCGTAACACGAATTCCTAAAGTTAACGAAATCGAATTGATACACGTCGCTCCGTAATTTATGTGCGCTACCGTCGTAATTCCGTTTAATGTTCCGCATGCGGCAGGTACTTGTTGGCCTTCAAGAGTTTACTGCGGAGCATAGAAAGCACTGGCATATCCAGCGTGTACGGGGTCAATTACTTCGGCAGGGGCGTCCTTCGCGGCAGCAACTATATCAACTACGTGCGGCACGAGGCGATCGCAAAGGACCTCCTTAACGGCTCCCTCAATTACGTCCCCTATTTAAAGAACGTTTACAAAAAGCTAACGAACGCCATGAAAAATTACGGCTCCATTAAACATAAGTGAGTTACGCGTAGGCGTAACGATTAAACGTAGGGTTAAAACTGATAGCGTGCTAATTTTTAGATGCGACATCATTATACAGAATGTAAAAAGGGCGCCCAATATTACCGAAGCCATCGATTACTTCGATTCGGTCGCCTCTTACACGAACGAATTGAGAAAGCTGCAAAGCGAATTACGGCACGTTATCAAGTAAGTACCTACGTATGTGTTTGTGCTTTCGTAAATCCGAAGTGGACAAATCTATATTCTTCGATTAATTTATAGCGCGATTGTTTTCCTTTGTCAATCAGACGCGTTAAATAAATTACGTATGTACGTGTGCTGAATATAAAAAAAGTAACCTACAACAGCGAGATAAATTTTGCATTTTGCAATAAGGTAATCTAGCCCAAAATATCAAAATCTGACGCGATTGAGAATAAATTAGGTAACTTAATTTAATCGAGCGTTCGTTCGATTGGCGTTTTCGTTATTTTTAGAAATTACGTTAGCGAAGACCTCGACCAAGCCGCAAGCCAAGAGGCCATCAGCATAGCCATCCTTATGGTGGTACTGGCGGTTTCGCCCATCATCATTTGGCTGGTTCGAAACGCGGTCGAAACGATCCAGGTTTGAGTCTATTAGTACCTTGTTTCCGTTTTTTCCTGGGTGACGACTTTTTTGTTTCTCGATTCGCGCGTGTAGCTGTACGCGGCAAATTTGGCCATGAAGGCGAAAGAGTTGAAGAGGGAAAAGAGAAAGAGCGACTCGTTGTTGCTGCAGATGCTGCCGCCAAGCGTCGCCAGTCAATTAAAGCATACGAGACAAGTGAGTGTCTTTCTTTCCTAAAATGTTTTATTCGCAGCAGTTTGACCGATATAGTTGTCTGAATTTCAACAAGTTCGGGTACTACAAGGCTTTTTTGTTGAACAGGTACCGGCCGAGTTCTATTCTTCGGTCACGGTATATTTCAGCGACATCGTGGGATTTACCGAGATAGCGGCAAAAAGTACCCCTCTCGAGGTACTCCGCCTACGTCCTCGCACCCTCGAAATTGAAATTTCAAAGTGAATTTTTTTATAGGTGGTAACGTTCCTCAACAAGATCTACAAATTATTCGACGCCCGCATCGAGTGCTACGACGTCTATAAGGTCGAAACAATCGGAGATTCTTACATGGTGGCTTCCGGATTGCCCGTGAAAAACGGTAAGCTGAAATTAGTCGGCGGTCCGGCCCTGAGTTGCGATTTTCAGGTAGCAAACACGTATCGGAGATAGCGAGCATGGCTTTGGATTTATTGTCCGGCTCGAGACAATTTAAGATACCGCACCGGAAATTGGAGACGTTACACATGAGATCGGGGGCGCACACGGGCCCCGTGGTCGCCGGAATAGTGGGTTCGAAAATGCCTAGGTATTGTCTTTTTGGCGACACGGTGAACACGGCGTCACGAATGGAATCGACCGGCGAAGGTATTATTACACGTCCTAATATTTTGTTTAAAGAGAAATGTGCAAAAAGGGATTCTAAAATTCATAAAGTCTCTGATCGATAATTCGATTTTCTTCTAAAGACAAATTTAAAAAACAACTAATACATTTCTGTGATTATTTAACACGTTGACTGTCACGGTACTTTTCAGGATTCCGGTGTAAAAAGTCAATTTAATTTAATCATATTATATTATTAAAAATTCTAATTATATTACATAATAATGTTTTTTTTTTTTTTAAAAAGATCTTACGATTTATCTCCTAGTTGGCTTATGTAACAGAAAACTGTTCGCGGAAGCCAACTGCGAGTTAATTCGTACACAGACACGTTTCGACCTTTTTGCTTTTTTGTTCTCTTCCCTGAGGCTATCTATTCATATTTACACTGATATACTACGAATTTAACCCTAGCTGCACAAATATGGTAAGTAAACAAACTACGAAATAACTCGTAGTTGGCAGTCAATGTGTTAAAAAAAATGAACATTTACAGATTCTGATTTTTTTTAATTTTCAAATTAAAATAGGTACCTAAATAATGCATTTCCGAAGAAAAATTGCAATAACATTTATAACGTTTTAAGAAACTATGACGATTCAAAGTTGTATCGCTTTTAATGGAACACTCGGTATATAATTGCACTTCCGAAACTCCATATTTGAATGCTGACGATTTCCATTGATACTCGGTTTCGTGGGTGTTTTAGATCACGTTGAAGACGTTATCGTAAAGTAAAATATAATCTATTTTCATCCAAATCACTCAATCGTTCCATCACGATGAAAGTTTGAAGCACAAAATGTGATTTTTTCCTTTTTTTTTCAAATAGCGCACCTTTTATATTATCATACACAGTAGGAATAGCTTTAATTCTACAAAGCAACAAAACGTTATAATGTCAAAAACAAGTTATATTATTATTTCCAATGCCAACACACAAACATTTCTATCGTAAAAATAATTATTAATGAATTATTTCGCTTTTCCAAAAAATTAAAAATTCTCGGCCATCTTTAAGGGATATAGTAAAAACTATATTAAAAAATTTTCCATATAATCCAGTTATTAAAAAATTTTAAATTTATGGTACTTGCGGTCAAACCTGAAGTGCAATTAAAAATCTGTCTATGTCGAAACGTGCTTACTTACCCTTTATATCTATCAAGGAGACCGCATCGACTCAGGTCGTTTTTCGGTCTTTATGTTTGAAATGGGGTTTAAATGGCATTTATGGGAGATGCGAGCAGTTTACAAAAAAATAAAAGGGAAAAAATACGACCTTCCAAAAGAACCCATCTTCTAAACAGGCTTATAACCAAAGAGTCGCAATGAGGTGGTCAGGAAAGTCCTGATTTTCAAAATTTTATTTTAGTAGGTAATTGAAAAAATGGCTAGCCGATAGATATTCACGTTAACGTACGGTACACTTTGCAAAATAAATTTAACCAAAAGCTAAATAAATTCAAATATTCCTCCAACAACGTCAAAACCACGAACTTAAATTACATGCGCAGTTATAAAAACGTTTTTATAAAAAATATAATATCGCTTTGTAAAATAACAGTAATTTACAAAGCATTATAAGAATATAATTCATTTTATCCTCACTTATCTAGTTAATAAATAGTAAAATTATGCGTTCGCAATAAATTTTAAACAAATCCGAACACGTTCCGTGCGTTTTCATTTAAAATCGCCCAATATCTATTCAAATAATACATTAAACCGCCAATTACCTTTATTGAACTTTATGAATGAAGCGTAGTACTAGAAAATTCCAATCGTAGTATTGGTATGGAAACGACCTTGTCGTAAAAATGGCCGCCGTAGTAACTTCATTGAAGCGTTTGTGGTAAACCACGCCCACTACTAATTCAATTATAACAGTTAACAACAATAAAATGCAGATTGTTGTGGCTAATGTTTATAAAATTGTTAATGTTAAATATATTATTAGATAACAATAATCTACAGGTGGTAAATAGAAAAAAAACATTAGTACAACCTAATCTCAATTTTAATTATTAAATTCGAAGATTGTACTGATATCTCTTATTTCTAGATTTCAAACGCCTCATAAGGTTTATATAATTGATTATTGTTCGTTCAAGTTAAAAGAACTACATTTACTTGGGAAGTATTACACTTAATGAGATCGGGAAACTTCGAGGAGTTCGACTTCCACTATTTTATTGAGATTAATTGGTATTTTATTCTAATTTTGATTTTGCGGCCGTACAAGTAAAGCTGAACAAGTAAACTGAATGGTTGTTTATTTTCTTTAAATAGATTTGTAGGAAACTTAACGTTTCCTTTCGTCCAATTAAATTGGACTTGTTCTTTACATTATATATAGAAATTTTCACAAACACTTGAAAAATCTTTTTAGCCCAAAAAATCCACATAAGCCTGGCAATGAAAAAAGCCCTGGATGTTATTGGCGGTTACAAAACCGAAGAGAGAGGTTTGGTCGAAGTGAAGGTGAGTCTATCAGTTGCTGACCTACCATTTAAAAGCGCAAATTTTAGGGAAAAGGACTGATGGAAACTTTCTGGTTGACATGTAAAGAGGGGATTTCGCACAAATCGATCGAAATGGAGACGCCAACGTATTTGCAGGACGAAGACACCGAGCCGGCCTTCATGAGAAGGCTACGAGGCGAACCTTATATGTAACACTATTAATTACCTACCATAAAATGTCGATATTGTGTATTTTTGTCGTTTTTAAACTGACCCGTTACATTACGTGTAATAATGTTTGCTAAAGTTATATTTTAGACTACAAGTTTTGTAATGGGTGCAACGATGTGTATTGCAAAAGTTTTGCTTTTCATCTTGTGTCCATTACTTAAACGAACAAATATGTCTATACACTTTTAACGATAATAAACTGATCTCATTTTGTTCCAGTATCGTATCCCAAATTGTGTAACCCATGAAACATGATGTTTAATGTAATATAAACTTCACCATTGGATATCATTTGTATCACTAAAACAGTACGATTAATTATACGTCCGTTAAAAAATTGAAATTTCACAATTATTTCCGGCGGCATCTGCCAGCATTTTCGGTTGCAACAATTCAGGTTGATAACCGAATATCGTCCCCAAGTAACCCAGGAGGGACGACGGTTGCGGCCTGGACAACGATACGCTCGACTTATTTACGCCGGGCTGTATGGGAACGTGCATTCTTCCATATCCGTGCAACGAGGTGCCCTTATATACGCTGAAAACAATTTGCGGCCCTACGGGACATGCGGAATACGTTCAGTTTAAAAATTAAATAGACTTACATCCGTAAGGATTCGTCGACTTGAAAACGATTTCGACCGGTAAATTCAACACGATTTTATCGCCGTTACGCACGACATTAACTATCTGGGACAGTCCCGCCTCCAAGCCGCTGACCACTTTCCAATCGGGTCCCGATACGAATTCGTATTTGCAATGCCACGATGTACGAGCCGCCGCTAATATATCTATATACTCGATTTGGCCTGCAATTGATAACAGAAATGCACCGTCAGACATTGTTTACAAAGTTGTATAGTACGTTTCCGTGGAAACGGGAAGTTTGTCAAACTGTTAAAATTTAATCAATAGTTTTACCGGTCGGTTTTTTATTGTCGGACGATCTCCACATGTACGAATTCAATTCAGTTATATTAAATTCTAATAATAAAACATTGCAGATTGTTTTATAATCTATAAAGAACTGTTTTTTTAATTAAATCTATCGAAAGCAACCAAAATGAATTTCTGCTCGTTTTAAACAACGAAATGCCAAACTATTCGAGGGTATTTGTAAATCCACTGCAGGAAAAATCGGGATATAGCCAATAAAATAAAAATGGAAATAAACAATCTATTATTGTCAAAATAACATTTAACTCGTATTGTTTGACAATACCACTTGTTTAATATTCGGTATGTTTCTTCAAAATCGAACAACATGCAGATGGCATTACGCTAAACACAATATATACATAAATTTTATAGATCACAATCGGCTATACGCTTAATGCACGGCACTATACAATATGCGGAAAAATTTCATTAAAATATACAGAAACGATCAACTTAAAATTCATAAAACAACAATTGGCTACCGACAATTAAAATCTCGAGGCGTTCGTTTACTTCGTCAACTCCTTCATGCGGTTCAGTGCACTCCCGGCCTTGAACCAGCCGATCTGAGGATCGTTGAGCGTATGATTCAACATTATTTTATCGACACTGCCGTTGGCGTGCTTGATTTCGCATTGGATCGGCCTGCCTTGCGCAATCTGATTCAATCCCAACAGGCTAATTTTGTCGGTGGGCTGAATTTTGTCGTAATCGGCCGGATTGGCAAAAGTGAGCGGTAACATTCCTTGTTTTTTGAGATTAGTTTCGTGTATGCGGGCAAACGACTTTACGATGATGGCACGGCCGCCGAGGTGTCTGGGCTCCAAAGCGGCATGTTCCCTGGAGCTCCCTTCGCCATAATTTTCGTCGCCAACAGCTACCCATTTAACACCGTTTGCTTTGTAGTGGCGAGCTACATCAGGTACTGTTCCCCATTCTCCCGTCAGTTGATTCTTAATTTTGTTCATTTCTCCATTTTCGTAATTTGTGGCTCTAAATAATGAACAAGTCGAATAAAGTCATTATAAATAAAAAGTAGGTCCAGTGGCTTACCCAATAAATAAGTTATTCGAAATATTATCCAAATGTCCTCGATATTTCAGCCAGGGTCCTGCGGCCGAGATGTGATCGGTGGTGCACTTTCCTTTCACTTTGATCAGGACAGTCATGTCCGTAAGATCTTTACCGTTCCATTTATCGAACGGTTCTAATAATTGTAAACGTTGCGATTTCGTATCGACGTCTACTCTAACAGAGCTGCCGTCGGCTTTCGGTGCCTCGTAAGTATCTTGGCCAGGATCAAAACCCCTCTTGGGAAGCTCGTCTCCGTACGGGGAGGACAACTTGAATTTCTTGCCGTCGCTGCCTGCAAAGATTCGACTATTAAGCTCGGCCCAAGATTTACCCTAGAGAAATAAAATTACCGGTTAGTTCGTCTTTGAGCGGATTGAACTCCAACGTTCCGGCAATGCTGAGGGCCGTCACTAATTCGGGCGACGTCACGAAGCAGTGGGTGGCCGGATTAGCGTCGTTGCGTCCGGTGAAGTTACGATTGTACGACGTGACGATGGTGTTCTTGTCGCCCTTCTTGACATCCTTACGGTCCCACTGGCCGATGCAGGGGCCGCACGCGTTGGCCAGCACCTGTTTATTTAAAACGAGTTTTGAGTCATCGACATTTTTTTTCGTTTTAATTTGCTTTATAACTTGTTTTTAGATCGGATAAAAAAAATGGATCGATTTTAATCTGTCATAATTATTAAATTATACACTAACGTTTTCTAGAAAAATCTTGTTGATAATATTGGTAATTATTAGTTGAGGTTCTATAAAATAATCCTTTGAAATTATTGGTTTAATATTAATGCCATCAGGTTAACAGCATATAATATAAAATTGGTTGTTAAATACATAAACAGGGAACGTGATAAGATTGGTTTCAAGTGCGAAATATTTTCCACGGCACAGTAATTATCGTAAACCAAAGTCCTCGTTTTTTTTGACGTCATACAATACTACTGATATAATGATAAATATAAAACTTTTATAAAATAAATTCCACATTTGTGTGCCTCGTATTAATATTAATAAACCACATCATTTATAGCTTGTTTGCACCATGCTCATCTAATATTTAATATTTATTGATTTTCCTTAAATATTTTATAACCGGTGTCTAATCTTTTAGTCTTGATTGTCTGTGGAAAGATAAAGCTGCTCGAGCTTTTTAAGCTATTATGCCTTTATCTTTCCACAACGAACCAAGACTACGATTTCTTGAACTTGAGGCTCAACCTATTAGGTTTATGTCAATGTAAATTGAACCATTAATAACAAAATACAGGGTGTCCCCGTTTTTTGTAGTAGGACTTTAACAACTTGTAGTAAAATTCATTTTGAAAACAAAAGTTCATATAAACATATATGTATGGAGGCCTCGTTTTCGATTTACGGGGTGTCGAAATTAAAAAAAAAATTGGATGTTTTATTTGTAAAACAAAATTCCCTTTTTTGATTTTGTTGAAACTTGGCAGTTTTGTTTGTAATAATAATATACACATTTTTTCACATCATTGAATTTGCCCTACTTCTTCCAGTGCCGCCACAACGGGGGACCAGCTTGATAAAAATAGAAAAAAATATGGTACGCCCCTGATTTTTTGTAAGTTTGAAATTTTTTTCAGATTCAGCAATCAAAAATAAAACTTTTTCTATTACGCAACTTTTTTCCTATCTCGCTTCGTTTAGAGAGAAATAAAACTTATTTTTTTACAGAATTTATTGTTTGATAATAATTTGTATGTCAAAAATCAACCACACGGTATGAAAGGAAACTTATTCAATAAACAGAGATATAAAATCAAAGGAGCTGTTCAAAATGCCTGCCATTTTGTTCAACACATAAATTACGACGTATTAAAGACTGCCGAACGTTTTCCAAATGATCTGGAGTTATTCTAAGAGCGGCATTTCGGATTCGTCGTTCAAGTTCCTCTTGTGAATTGACAGGCGTAGAGTAAACTGCTTCCTTAATAAATCCCCAAACAAAAAAATCCAAGGGTGTTAGATCAGGCGATCGAGGAGGCCACCCTACTGGTCCTCCACGACCCACCCATCTTTGCGGATATGCTGCATTCGGCCAGTTTCGCACCACCAAAGCATAATGGGCAGGGCATCCATCTAACTGAAAAAACGAGTCTATTCTTTGTTGAATTGGAACATCCTCCATCATATTATGATATCCTGCATTTAAAAATTCCAAAAATAATTGACCGTTTAATCTATTGGGCAGGATGTAGGGTCCCAACAAAAAATCGCCAAACACTCCCATCCAAACGTTTACACCAAATTCTTGTTGGAATCTCATTGGCCGAATTAGATGCGGATTTTCATTATCCCAGACGTGAAGGTTATGGAAGTTTACAACACCACGTCTTGTAAAACAAGACTCATCCGTCCAAATAATTTTATCGAGGAACTCGGGATTTTCTCTTGCTCGATTTAGTAACCAATTACAAAAATCTAAACGACGTTCAGCATCACCGGGTTGTAATCCTTGTACTGGCTGTAAACGGTACGGATACATACCATTCCGTTTTAAAGTTTTCCATATCTTGTTTTTAGATACATTTAATTGTCTAGAAGCTTGCCGCGTACTTAATTGTCGGTTTCTTGCAAAAGTATTTGAGATTCGTTGTTCTTCCCTCCCACGCCTTTGCCGAATCTGTTCACCTGCTGCTGCTTGGAGCGACTTTAAACCGTGACTTCTAAACTGTTGGTGTATTTTTACAAAAACGCTTGAATGTGGTTGTCGTCTATTGGGAAATCTTCTTCTGTACTCTCGAGCAGCACCAGCAGAGTTTCCATCACAAAATCCATACAAATAATGCATGTCTGCATATTCTTCATTTCGGAATCGAAAAGGCATTTTTATGAGAAATAATAATGTGTCTAATAATACCTACACACTTGGAACTTGAAATCGAAAACGCCTATTAAACACGTCAACAAACAACAAAACATTTGCTGTAGTGCCTTGGCAACTCGCAAAACGGACAAATAACAATCGTCCTAAGCCTACTTGGGGCAGCGAGCGGTAACAAGCATAAATAAACAACTTAAGCAAATCTCGAACTTTTTATGAAAATGTTTTATTTCTCTCTAAACGAAGCGAGATAGGAAAAAAGTTGCGTAATAGAAAAAGTTTTATTTTTGATTGCTGAATCTGAAAAAAAATTCAAACTTACAAAAAAGCAGGGGCGTACCATATTTTTTTCTATTTTTATCAAGCTGGTCCCCTGTTGTGGCGGCACTGGAAGAAGTAGGGCAAATTCAATGATGTGAAAAAATGTGTATATTATTATTACAAACAAAACTGCCAAGTTTCAACAAAATCAAAAAAGGGAATTTTGTTTTACAAATAAAACATCCAATTTTTTTTTAAATTTCGATACCCTGTAAATCGAAAACGAGGCCTCCATACATATATGTTTACATGAACTTTTGTTTTCAAAATGAATTTTACTACAAGTTGTGAAAGTCCTGCTACAAAAAACGGGGACACCCTGTATATTAACAAATCAAAACGGAACATTAAACACTTTAGTAATTTATTGTATGTTCCGCAAATCGATCGTTTATCTCAATAACCTTTGATTTTCATCAACACGGATCTAAAATCAAAATTAATTCGATTATCACAATGTAAAGTTCAATCACTCGACATTCCGGCAATGAAGCCAAAGTTCAGAAAAATTTGCCGGATTAAAACCATCGAAATAAAAACAGATAATTTTGTTATTAACGCGTAGCTCATTATAGTAAATAAATGATCCCCCCCCCCCGCGTCCCATCTATATCAAGATTAAATTAATCGAAAACACTTACAGTGCCGCCGAAATCTCTCAAAGTCCCTGCAATTCCGTCCCGTTCAATGGTGGCACGCACTTGCTCGGAACCGGGCGTAACGTTGAACGGAATTTTCGATTTAAGTCCGTGCTTAAGGGCCTCCTTGACGATGCTGGCGCACCGGCCCATATCTTCGTACGAACTGTTAGTGCAGGAACCAATCAGGCCGACCTTGATATCGATGGGCCAATTGCTTTTCTTTGCGTTCTCGCCCAACTTGTGGATGGGATGGGCCAAGTCGGGAGTGAACGGTCCGTTCACGTGCGGCTCCAACGTGTCCAAATTGATTTCGATCACTTCGTCGTACTTGCAACCGGAATCGGCGTTTAGCAAGCTTTTTTCATATTTATCGGCTTCGGCCGCGATATCTTGACGTTTGGTGGCCACCAAAAAGTCGCGCATCCTTTTATTATACGGAAACACGGAAGTCGTGGCGCCAATTTCGGCGCCCATGTTGCAAATGGTGGCCATTCCCGTGCAAGATATAGAATCGACTCCGGGACCGTGATATTCTATGATGGCGCCAGTGCCACCCTTGACCGTGAGAATACCGGCGACCTTCAAAATTATGTCTTTGGGCGACGTCCAGCCGGACAGTTTTCCTGTCGAAATACCGGGAATTACAAAAATGAATTGCTAACGTGCCGTGCGGCCTTACCAGTTAATTTTACACCGATAACTTTAGGACACTTCAATTCCCATGGAATATTAGCCATAACGTCGACGGCATCGGCACCACCCACACCGATACAAAGGCCTCCCAAGCCGCCTCCGTTCGGTGTATGCGAATCGGTGCCGATCATTAAAAGTCCGGGGAAACCGTAATTCTCCAAAATGATTTGATGAATAATGCCGGAACCGGGCTTCCAAAATCCGACACCGTACTTATTGCCGGCCGTGCTGAGAAAATTATAAACTTCCTTATTAAGATCTTTGGCGCGTGCCAGATCCTTGTCGCCGCCAACCTGAGCCTCGATTAAGTGATCGCAATGAATCGTACTGGGAACGGCGACCCGTTTAAGGCCGCTAGAAATGAACTGGAGCATGGCCATCTGCGCGGTCGCGTCTTGCATGGCGACCCGGTCGGGCCTCAGTCGTAGATAGGACGTGCCCCGCTCGATATCCTACAACGCACAACGGGCATTACATAACCGGGTCCGGTTTTCAGATTGACGAGTTACCTGCGTGACGGGCTCGTCCAGGTGCGAGTACAAGACTTTCTCGGCCAAAGTGAGGGGGTGGCCTAGCCGTTTCCTCACGACTTCCAAGTTTTTTTCCAATTTCGAGTACGGCAACGGGGCGTCCGTGTCGAATTTGCTCATTGCCACTTTGGCGGCGGCCGCGGCCAGCGGGGACACGTGGAAGCATCTTGCCTGGATCTCTGTTAATAATATTTTGGTGATTTTGCCACCCTAAAACAATTATGAGCGAATAATTGAGATTAGAGATTGACGTTGGACCTTTAACCCTGCCAATTTCGTCTAGCCTTTTGAAGGTTATCTATATTTATGCATTTTGCTGCGCGTACATTTTGAAAGGTATTACGTAATATATTGTATAACGATTGATTTGTCCCCCATAACGCCATTTTTGCACGCGAATTAGGTTAACGATTGGCGAAAAAGGCAGTTGCGCTAGGTATTTTGTTAAATAATCGATTCGTTTGCTTACCTGGCGATGTAAAACTCCCGTACAGTACGCCATGGGTTAAAAAGTTGAACTTTTAAACGGGGAAATTTAAAGGAACTTGCGTTCCTCCGCGAGTTACGTGCGATCCTTTTGTCGGTAACTCACTGATTCTGCGCAAGCGATCCAACGTTCTTATAGATCATTGAGAATTTAAGATTTGGACAGTGGCGGCGCAACTGCCGTACGAAAAATTTTAATCGACAGAAATTTTGAGTTTATGCCAAAAATTTGACTTTCCGACAAGTCTTCCTGACTTCTCACTTGCAACTTTTTATTTTCGGTCAAGTGTCTACATTTTTCGATATTGTCAGACGTACTAATTCAGACGCAGTTTATAAGTTAGATCTATTTAAAGCCTTAACCGTTTCATAAAAGACGTTTATTTTTGATTTAAAAGTATCTACAGGGACGTCGAAAATGTTTGAGCTGCTAGACGTTAGGCAACCCAGTTTCCGTAGGCGACAATACCTTTGCTTATACACCAATACCTCGCTTTGCATCGTTTCGTTTTGCGTTTTTTCGAAGTTGCGTCGCTGCTTAATTAGTACTAATTTTCACTGTGCGTCGTTAGGTTTTCGAGGTTGCGTTGTTTTGGGTTCGAGTCTTTAATTTTTTTCTTGTTTTCTAACAGATGGCTCCACTTTTGTTTCTAATTGCGCCATGCCATCAAAACTCGGGGATTCCTCTTCTAACTGAAAATCAACGCAATTTTAATACAGTTTTATTTTCACTTTGTTTTGCTAATTTTAGAGTTCAGTTACAATTATGTAGTGTATTGTGCTTTTTGTAACGTTTCAATTAGTGTTTGTGCTTTTTAAAAAAGAGAATAATTAATTTTTATAAATTTTTACGGGTTGTTTCTGATTACAAAAAAGGTAAATATTTTTCCAATTTATTTATTGGCAGAGTTATATTATTTTTTTTACATACACTTATAATTTTTTTAGCTAAATGAGTGGAAAGGGCGTTGCTGGTAGAATTACCAAAAATAAGAAAAAAACTATCAGCTTGGAGACAAAATTAGATATTCTGCGACGATTTGATAAGGGAGAGAAGGCTGTGGAGATAGCAAAGGCTGTTGGTCTGGCTGCAACAACTGTCAGAACTATTAGAGATCGAGATGGGGATAAAATAAGAGAGGCTGCAAAATCTGCAACATCATTAGATGCTAAAACGATGACCCGTACAAGGAGTGCTTTGATGATCAAAATGAAGTCCTTGCTTTCTATTTGGATTGAAAATCAAGTTGCGCATAGAATACCATTAAGTAAAATGGTAATTCGGACGAAAGCAAAAAGCTTATTTGATGACATAAAAAGTAAAGCAGCAGTATCCAACGATAATGCTAGTGGTAGTAAAGACAAGAATGAAACATTTGAAGCTAGTCAGGGCTGGTTTGAGAGATTCAAAGTTCGAGCAAATCTGCACAGCATTGCTCTTAAAGGCGAAGCAGTTAGCGCTAATATAACAGCTGCAGAACGCTACCCGACAGAGTTAAAAGCATTAATTCATGAAGGTGGCTATGATCCGAAACAGGTCTTTAATGTTGACGAGACTGGGTTATTTTGGAAACGTCTACCTAAAAGAACTTTCATATCTAAAACAGAAAAATCTGCGCCAGGATTTAAAGCTAGCAAGGATAGACTGACTCTTCTTCTTGGTGGTAATGCAAATGGTGATTTTAAATTTAAACCATTTCTCATTTATCAATCAGAAAATCCAAGAGCTATGAAAGGTTGTTCAAAGAATCTGCTTCCTGTCCACTGACGAGCAAACAAAAAATCATGGATGACAACATCATTATTTCAAAACTGGGTTTTAACTTGTGCTATTCCAGAAATTAAAGCTTATTGCAACAAGGAAAACTTCAACTTCAAGGCTTTGGTCCTAGTAGATAATGCTCCTGGCCACCCAGTTTATGTTGATGAGTTGTCAGAAAACGTGAAATTTGTATTTTTGCCGCCTAATACGACACCAGTTATTCAGCCGATGGATCAGGGAGTAATATCGACTTTTAAAAGTTATTACCTTCGACGAACATTTAAACTTCTTTTAAGTGAGACTGATGGACAAGATAAGACTACCATGCTAGAGTTTTGGAAAAAGTTCAACATTATGAAAGCCATAGAAATTATTTCTGATTCGTGGGAGGAGGTAAACCATCTTGCATGAATGGTGTTTGGCGCAAAATATGGCCTGAATGTGTTCACCGAATATGCGCTGCAGAAAATGACGGTACACCAACTGTTCGTCATGAAATTTCTAATTTAGCTAGAGAGTCTAATTTTGAAGGTATGGAGGAGACTGACATAAATGAATTGCTAACCTCGCACAACCAAGAATTCTCTAATGAAGAACTATTGCAAGTGGAATTGCAATTTGCTAATGAAGAAGGTGACAGTGACCGTTCAATAGAAATCTCCGAAAAACAAAATTTAACCTCAAAACAAATTTCCAAAGCGATGTGTTTGATTGACGAAGCTATGGAGATTTTTTTAAAAAACGATCCTGACAGCGGAAGGAGTTTTAAAGTGTCCCAGGCGGTAGCTACGAATATCAATTGCTACAAGGAAATTTATTTTATGTTGAAAAAAAAAGCTGTTCAGCAAACATTGGACCAATTTTTTGTGAAAGAAAGTCGACTTACCTACAACAACCAATATGGATTCATCAGAATGTGATTAATTTTAATTTTGTTTTTCATAAATTAATTGAATAGTTTATTTTGTTTTAATTGAATACGTTTTTTTTTTGTTTTTTGTATGTATATAATAAAATTTTATATTATTATTATTTTTTTAATGTTTACTTTGTTCAATTTTATTTTTAAAAAGTAGTATTTTCGTAACCCTGGAACCTATCTTCGATCTTTACATGGTTTGCTATAGAAAATCTTAATTCACTTTGCGTCGTGTTTTTTTGGAATGTAACCCCGACGCAAAGTGAGGTATTGGTGTACACGCAATCTTATGAAATGACTTTAGCTTATGAAAAAAACTAATAATATAAACGATAACGTCACAAAAATTTCTATAATAGTATATTAATATTTTTGACGCGCAAAAATATTTGTTTTCAAATTTTCCGCCTAAAAATTCGTAATGTTATTGATTTCAAGTCAAAATAAATATAGAACGAAAAGAGACATTTCCCTGGCAGCAGTTTTACTTTTATTATTTATTTTTGTTTTTCAAAGTGTGGTGGAAAAAATTTCGGACAGGCTTTAAAATTAAAAATCCCTATTTAACGGTTGAAACCTAAAATTTCCTAAACATTTTATTTAATTTAAAAATGAATATCTTTTAAAACGAAATAAATCTACGTACGTTCTTCGACTTTTTTTAAATAAAAAACAAACAAATATGTCCGTGATAAAAAGATAAGGAGTTCCGGAACACCTTTTTTTATCTCCTGTTATCGTATTATTATTATTATTTTTTTTTTGAAACGTCGGGTCAATAGTGCATTTAATTTTATAAAATAAACACGCAAGATAAAAATACGCACTAAATATATTTTTAATATCTTTCTTGGGTACACTCACTGTCGTGTTTGGATGGAGAGGTCAAATATTTATCATGTTATTCGTCGTGTTATTAAAAACAAAATTACAATGTTGAGCTTCTGTAATGACAGTGCCGAAACCAGTCAGTAAACGAACAATATAGGTTGTCCATTTTAATTTTTTTTAATTGTAGTATCGTCGTTTAAATGGGGGGGATCTTAAACAATTTTACTCATATAATAAATATGTAAATTAAAAATTCGTCCAAATTTTCTTAGCGTTTATTTGGTTTAGCCCGTAAATTAAGAAACCTTGTACTTATTATTATAATAAAATCGGATTCTACATATTTTTTACAAAAATTTAAATTTTATGTTTCTTAATCTGAGCACTTAAGCAAAATAGAATTTCTATAATATATTGCGAAACAAATTATTTTACGTATACAGGACGTGAAAATAGTTCATCGAGGTTGCAGACTGAGAGGTAGACAACTCCCTTAGAAACAGCGTTTGTTTATTTTTTCTTTAATTTTCGTTGTTACTTTAATCTTTTTAATATTAAATAAATAAATAATATATATATATATATATATATATATTATAATAAATATATTTTAAAATAACTAATCACACAATAACAAAAAATTGTAAAAAATTAAATTTGCATTTAAAAAAGCGTAAAATCAAATATAATAATAAGTGTAAGGTTTCCTGGGAAAAAATTAATTAAAATTGGAAATTACTCTCTTGTTTTAAATTTATTTATTATAAAATAAAGGTTTCCCCATTTAAACCACTATTGTATCTTTCCGATTGTGAGATATCAACGGTGTCCCAATTAAAATAGACATCCTGTATAAATAGAAATGGTATTTTTCCGGAGCCGGCCCTGCCCCTATTATTTCCAAATCGTCCTACAAAAAAAAATATTGTAATTCCATTTAACGTATATAATTCAGTATTTCCAGTATTATTTAAAGAATTTTCTAAAACGTAAATCCATTAAATTGCCGCTTCTCGGGTTTTATGTTCTCCTAATATCGGGAAGAGTTAGAACGGAGCCGTCAATATTTTCCTCCAGATAAAAAAGGAACGAATTCGCTTTTTTCGTAAAGACGACCGTGGGGCCTCGCCGCGTGCCTCAAATTCCTTTTTGTTCTCCTAATGGGTGCACCAAGCATATTTAGTATCAGGCGCGCATGAAAACTAAATGGTATCCTCGCGAGTGCGTTATCGACTGGCTGTCGAATAGTTCTCCGTTGATAAAACGAAAGCGATCACAGTTTATTTGATATACGTGTTCTGCCTCCTGATACTTATTACCTATATATTTTTTTAAAATGTCATCGACTGGGGTTGCCTCGCGAAAAAAACGCGAGACCTCTTTATTATTTTTTTTTAATTATATCTCTTGAAACTTTCAATTTTGTTTTAGTTTTAAAAAATATTTTAATATTTAAGATAATAATTTAGGGGGCTAAAATAATTCTTTACACTTCGTACCCCCAGATATCAGTCAATGTTGCGGGGTAGTTTTGTTCGGTGCATTTTAAAAAGATGTCGCGACGACTCTTTATGTTTGTGATTTTTGTTCTTTTTTTTTGTTTTGTCATTGTGAGGGGGCGAAACTAATTTTTATCAAAAATAGTCTAGGTCCAATGCCCCCCATTTTTCCAATTTTTCTGGTATTTTAACCGAAAATGATAAATCGCAGCTACGTAGTTACGGTTCTTGGTCGTGCAATCGGAGTACCCAAGTTTGTTTAGCCACAGCCAGCTCGTCTTTACTAGCAAACTTGAACGGATCGGGTATCAGGAGCGCAGACAGCGCGGGAGTACGATTTCAATTTCTCGAGCAATCCCATTCTTGCACAGTTAGCGACGATTAGCAGCAGAGTGTGGAATTACATTTAATTAACGTACGTTTATCTGATTGATCTATCGTCTCATTTTAAATTTATTTCGCGATGATATGGTAATTTTCGTGTATTCTTATCTTTTTTCGTTAAATAACCAGTCTTTTTGGTTAACTGACGTCTCGCGTCTCGAGATTTCGTTTCAAGTTAAAAAACTAACATTTCCTCTAATCTAGATCGGGAATTTTGGGTTTTGGTTCTTGGATTTTAATAGCATTTACAGGATTTCATTAATGATTATGAGCGTTTTAGGAGTTGTGAAACGTCACCGAGATTGTTGAACATTTATTTGGACGTCGGTCGTAAGTAGACGTAAGACGTCCGTCATGTATAATTTTCTTTTAGGCCCCACGTTGGGCGCCAAAATTTGTTATGCTCTCGCGCGTACAAGAAGTTAACCAAAAAGACTAAGCGAAGTTAAAAATACAGTAGGAGTTCCCATATACGGAACATGATGCGTTTGGACGCACCTGGGACGTGCTCGGCGCCCCGCAATAAATTTCAAATGGTCAACGTTACTCCAAACTTTTCTAGTTCAGGACTTGGCGACTTGCTCCGAGATTTCTTTGTCTCGAGATTTCGTTTCAAGTTAAAAAACTAACATTTCCTCTAATCTAGTTCGGGAATTTTGGGTTTTGGTTCTTGGATTTTAATAGCATTTACAGGATTTCACTAATGATTATGAGCGTTTTAGGAGTTGTGAAACATCACCGAGATTGTTGAACATCTATTTTGACGTCGGTCGTAAGTGGACGTAAGACGTCCGTCATGTATAATTTTCTTTTAGGCCCCACGTTGGGCGCCAAAATTTGTTATGCTCTCGCGCGTACAAGAAGTTAACCAAAAGGACTAAGCGAAGTTAAAAATACAGTAGGAGTTCCCATATACGAAACATGATGCGTTTGGACGTGCTCGGCACCCCGCAATAAATTTCAAAGGGTCAACATTACTCCAAACTTTTCTAGTTCAGGACTTGGCGACTTGCTCCGAGGAAATGGTTAATTTATTAAGTGGTGGTTGAGGCGCGTGCCGTTTCGTGCACTTTTTTCGAAAATGTAATTTTTCCACCAACTCACGCCGAAACGTCTTGAAGACGCATCTCCATTAGGAAGATTTTCATCCTCGAAACTTCAACGTTCTTTGTTCGTGTGCTTTTTTTTTATTCCACGAAAGCCAAAACTGTTTATGGCAAAGAAGTCCTTCCTCATTTTAATTAAACATCGTTGGTTGTTCTTTTTTCTTTATCTAGCATGAAACCTTTCGAACAATGTTTTTGATGAATTACCTAAACGTTTCACGACAATTTGACGAACTTACAAGATTAGCCTTTATCGGGGAACGGATTTGTTACGATTTTTATTTGCCAAAAATAATGTAGCCTCCGTAAATTTTGTTTATCGTCGATCATTATTCGGGTATTATGTTCTAAAATTAAATGCGGAGATAATTTTCTTGTAGTAGTACTTGAAACAGACAATACTAACTAGTTTGGATCGTAAGAGCTCGATATCTAAATTTGGAAAGGTAAATTACGCAACAAAGTAGCAACGCGATAAACATATGTACACAAAAATAAAATGATTCATATCAATGACCTAGTTGTCTTTGGTAAGTGGAGTTGTCCACCCACACCTTTAACTGTAACTAAGATAACATAACGGCGAAGTTGACAACCTTGGCCAGCATTTGACCTCTCATTAACTCTCAATTAATTAATTATTCGGTTTTGCAAAAGTTGTCGAAAAAAAAAGGGCTCCGATCTCGAGCGTCATAACTGTCCGGCAAAAAAATATACGTAGGTACTTATATTATGGTAGGTTATATATATCGAAAGTTATTTACAACAAAAGTAAATTTATAGGTACGCGAACGTATATTTGTGCAATTAACCGTAAACGAGCTAGTTGACTTTGAACTATAAAAAGAATTTATTTGGCAAGGACGCTTCGCGACATTAAACTCTGTTACATATTTAATTGTAACAGAAGCATTCGATGGCGCTCCAGATTGCGATCGTGGGAATTTAAATTATTAAAATGCTAAGGTATTTCAATTTTTGGCGGTCGAGTCTCGTCGACGCGTATAAAATCGTGAAATGTTCGAAACCCAAAAGCGATATTGGCGAACAATTTTCTTCGTGTTCTTTTTGGTTTGGCCTCCGAACGCGCCCAACGGTTCGACGGTCGAATAAACTGGAAAAATCAAAAACGATACAATGTACGAAACGAGCAAGAGTTGAACTCGAAAAAAAAATTAATTTAAATTTTGAGTAGAACGTCGTAACGAGGGCGTGGCGAAAACAACGCCCGCCACTGGCGCAACTGAGCTTGAGACTGTTTTTGAGTTGGGGTAGGGGGGGCAAGTTAGACACTTGCCACAGGCGCTCGATACTGCCCTCTTTACGGTGTTGTTTTGAGAAACGCGTTAGTGCGAAATGGAAGCCGATTATTATAAATAAAATAACGGGCGTCCAAAACGCAGTGCTTTTATTTACTTTTTTTATGGATTTACTTTTATTTACTTTTTAGTCTAGATATTTACTTTTTTATTTATTCACGAATCTGAGAAAAGAGTAGACTGTGTACCGGAGGTCCTTTTCCGAAGTTGTAATGGGTGTTTGATTTTTTAGTGATACGTGGGCATTATAACATGTATGAATGTGTTTAACTTATATCTTGTTATGATCACTTAGTATTTCATATATTAAATTATAAAAACGTGTAGTTCGTCATTTCTTTGTTTGTTATATTTAAAAAACTACTTTTCAAGTAATTCCGGACCTGTTTTATGCGAATCAGGTAGTGTCATTTTATCGAGATTATGCAAAAATTATTATTTATTTAAACGCCCGCAGTTGTCATTTCTCGCTTTGTTATACTAAAAAAGCGAGTTTTTTTAGTCGTTCCGGACTTGTTCTGAACATTCTGTATCTAAAAGTTTGAGTCAAAATTTTTATAAAAACACGTGAACTATACTAAGGGATTTTTTCGAAATTTTGCAAAAACTTTAAATCGACGTAAACGCGCTTAGATTGCCATTTCTTGCATTGTTATTCTTGAAAAACTATTTTTCAAGTAATTCCGGACCTGTTCTATGCGTATCGGGTAGTGTCATTTTATCAAGATTATAAAAAAAATATAATCTATTTAAATACCCGCAGTTCGTCATTTTTAGCTTTGTTATACCAGAAATACGAATTTTCTAGTCGTTTGCGACTTGTGCTGGACGTTGTGTCGCAAAACGTTCGGGTAAAAATTTTGCCACAAAAAAACGTGGAAAAAGGGATTTTTTCGATATTTCGCTAAGATTTTAAATCGATTTAAAAACGTATAGTTTGTCATTTCTTTGTTTGGTATATTCAGTGCTTCCAGTTATTTACTTTTTTTACGGATTTACTTTTATTTGCTTTTATTTAGTTTAAGTTTGAGAAATATTTACTTTATTTACTATTTTTAATGGGGCGTGTCGCTGGAAGTCCTGAAAACGGCTTTCAGTCTTGACAGTTGGTCGTGGAAAGATAAAGACGCGTGTCCTGTTAGTTTAAATCAGTAATAACACTACTTAAATTAAGACATGTCTTTAGTTTTCCACAGCCAACCAAGATCGAAAGATTTTTTGGACACGTGTTAATTTACCCTTGACTCACAGTGCTAACGTTTACGTGAACTTTCCCAAAATTTGTTTTTTTTTTGAAAACAAAGTGTGCTTCCCAAAATGTTTAATATCGTCCATGTTTATCTATTGTATTTGCACCAAAATTCTATTCGATTTTGTATTCCTTTGCTTGCAATATTCGACAGAAAAGCTACGGGATGCCAGTGATCTCATCATTTTCGCCTTCATCTTCATACCAATCGTTCCCTAACAAATCTCGACAGAAAACATTAACATTTGAATCTGTTGAAGATGTGACGCTCCTTTTCTTTGCATTTAAATTTTTGCTCAATTACCCAGACGCACACTGACGTTATAATGTCGTCAACTATTGGCCATTTGGGGACCAATGGGAACGTCGTAAAAGACGTATATATGACGGGTTAATGTCACAGCCCAACGACGTCAAATTATGACCAATCTAGTACGTTATTTGAGACGTCTAATTTCCTTAAATGGGACGTCGATTTGACGTCCCATTGACGTAATCCTAAGGCATTAATGACGCATCTAAAAGTGAAAAAAATACAAAAACATTCAATATAATTATTATTTTATTACAAAAATGAAGGAACAAATAAAGAACCTAAATCTAAGAAATTAAACAAGGTATGTTAATATGTCAAAGAATGAACATAAAATTATTTGGATTTACCTACTTAATAACCAAATAACTATATTATTATTATATACGAGTAATATATGTAAGATAAGATGTAAACGATAAATATAATATAAGGTATGCAGTGTGTCCACGAGTTCTGGGATCATTTGATAGAGTCCAAACTAAGCACAATAAAAAAAAAACTATTTTAGATAAAAGCTTGTTGGCTGTAAAAGTCGCACAATGTAAAATTTCACACCAACAAAAGACATCTAAATAAATTAATAAGGAAATGGGGGTTACTCACGCCACAAAGATAACCTAGTCACCTAAAGGTTAAAACCTATAGAAATAAATACAATTTGTCTGTTTCTTGTTAAGCAATTATTTGTAAAATTATTGTAAAAAATATTTCTTCCAGTTTTTTAATTATTTAAAATTATTCGTTTTAACTTTAGGTGGCGATAGGCTAATTAATTCTTCACTTATCGTTAAGAAGTTATATCAAAATTTACAACGTAGAACTCACTGCAAAGTAAAACCACTAACCTAACAAAACCGCTGGCGGTAAACCAAAGCGTGATCAGTATACACAGTGGCGTGACACTTTAAAGGAACTAGTTCTAGCCATTGACGTACACAATTAGAATAAATAACTGGATGTGATTTTATTTACTTGTTTAGTTGTATACTACTATATTTGTAACGTATAGAACTATTACTATTAATCGCAGACGCGACAGTGCATAATTCCAAAATAGATTTATATATTTTTAGTTAAAATTTTGGATTAAAAGATTAACATGTTAGAAAAAATTACGAATATTTTACGCTTTAAATTAACGCTCCAAAACGTCTCACTTTTCTAGAAAGGATTCGGGGCTTTGGAATGACCAAACAAAGACGTCTCAACGACGTTCTTTAATGACTTATTGGATCCACGACGACGCCGACGAATAATTACCAATAATTGACGACATTATGACGGCAGTGTGTCGCTTGGGTTTCGCTTGGTCGCTACTGAGATTTTTGTCAGGTTTAGGTTTTTTTTTCTCAGTAGGTTTAGTTGGCTTTCCGGTTCTGTAGTCGCCGTTATTTTTTTCTTCAACGAATAAACTGTAGAAGGGGACGAATCGCAATTATTGCAATACCTTGTTTATTATTTTCAAAAGTTTCTTCGAGGAACAATGTGAAGATTGAAAAGGTAGGTTTGACGTTTTTGAAAGCACACGTTGTCAATCGAGCTTCTTCAAAAATTGGGCCGATGCCTTTCGGGGTTGAAATTTCACCGAGGGCGTTGCGAAGGCACGTTTTGAAGTTTCCGAAAACGTATGAAACCGAAAAAGTTTCTCGATTAATTTCTCGGATTTTTGTTGGCTTTCGGTTCCCGTAGGTAAAGAGACGCGACATGAAACAACCGACGGATCAGCGGACGTCTTCTCTTCCAATTTAAAATTATTTTTCGTGATCAATTTTACTTTTTCTCTTTTCAAAATTGATAAAACGGCCACAGAAGTCTTTTTATTACCGAAGTGATTGAGTTTTGCAATCTTTCCGATTCGAAATGACGAGTGAAGATAATTTTAAACATTTGAAAGTTAAGGAAAAACTTAACCTGCGATAACGAGGGCATTTAGAAATTGTATGTTAAACAATTACAACAGCCCATGGTGCAGTAGCCGAATTAACGTAACATAAGCCACCAATTACCTAAATAACGTAACCATCGACATTCTTAATCTATACATTAAAATTTTCAAAGCGTTCCTATTGTATTGAACTAGATTAATCCAAAAATTACTTAATGCAACTTAAAAAAAATAGGCGCGGCTATACCTAAACAAATACTTATCGAAACCGTTCGTTGAATAGCAAATCAGTTTCGGCGCTGTTACGCAAGTATAACCTAACAACAATACGAGTTTACGGAAAAGCAATCGTTCGAATAAAATAAAAGCAATCGTGAATAATACGGTGAATAACAGGAAGTTCACTTTTTAGATCAATGCCGTCCGTGACATCCTGCAGAAGCCGTTCAAGATCGCTATCGGCGATCTATAAATTAAAACACCCGGAACGCCATTGTTTGCAAAATAATTAAAGGAGATAGCGTTCACTCTTCGACTGGAAGTATTCGTCATTTCAAATTTAGCGAGAGTTTGTTGGGTGTGTCTATCGGTGAACGCGTTGCTCCAATTATTATTGTTGTTGGCGATTTTTTAAATTTTTTTTACGACGTCCTTTCTAAACGAGAGAGAATCTTCCTCGATTTCCCCCCAGTCTTTAACGAAACCGTTATTTAGATAAACAAATTAAGAAAAATATATAAGTGTTTATGTTTTCAATTTCCCGATGAAGGTGTTCGCTCGAATAAACATTGTAACTCGATAATTCGCCGATTCACAAATTTTCCCCAAGTTTTTGGGGAAACGCGAATCCATTTTTTTCTTCGATTTTGTTGCCGTTTAAAGGTCGGCAAATTTATAAATTTACTAAAAAAAACAATGTTTATTTAAAATTAAAGTTTTTATGGGACGTTTCGAGTGCGAGGGTGGCAAATTAAACTGTTTGACCGCAGTTTACCGAATGTCAATATATTTTGATGACTTTCAACTACTTATGACCAGAAGCTGATCGTCAGCACTATCGCGGTGAGTAGGGCTTCAATTTACGTAATATTTAGTGTATTTTATCGTTGGATTAATTATCTTTCAAATGAAAGGAAATTACGCTGCCAAAGATTTCGAATTAAAAAAAAATACATTTGAGGAGCTGTGACATATCAAGTGTTTATAAAAGCGTTTGAAGAGGATTTGCTGATGTTCTTCGTGATAATTCCCTCGTCCTTTAGATAAATCGACATTTTTGTGTAATTTCTCTTATATCAAAACCGAATCGAACCGCTTTATCTGTTTACAAATCGTTGCCTCGACTATCGTCAGTAATTAGGACATTTTGGAGCCGTTCGACAAGCCTGAACCAAACTGCACCGTATTCGTCGACATCCTGAACCAAACGTATACGTTTATATGTTGTCAGATCATCACATCGGATGATCAATACGGGTTTCGTAAAGGGAAATCTACGGTGACTGCTACCCTAGAAATCACAAAGGCGGTGCAGGAGGGAGGATATAAGTGGATGGCCCTACTGACCCTAGATGTAAGGAACGCCTTTAACACGGTTAAATAGCAACATGTGATGAATGAACTACGGGAGAGAAATATCCCCGGGTATCTTAGGAACGTGATACAGAGATACCTACACGAGAGAAGAATTATGGTTGAGGACGTGGAATTAGAGGTGGTGGCGGGGGTACCACAAGGATCGGTACTCAGACCGTTACTGTGGAACTTGGGGTACGATGGAGTGTTGGGGCTGGACCATGGAACTGGTGTACGGGCGCTGGCTTTTGCCTGGCGCTACTGGTGGGGGCAAAAGATATAGAAGAGCTCTAGCAGCGAGCGGACCGGGCATTGAGGAAGACGAGGGAGTGGCTGACGGGGCGCGGACTTGAACTGGCGGCCGAGAAGACTGAGGCCATCATACTGAGGTGGAGGAGAGTGAGAGAGAGGGCGTCCTTCCACATGGATGAAACGATTATTAAGCCGGCCCGGGAAATACGCTACCTTGGGATTATCTTGGATGACATCAAATCCTACGGCCGACATATGAGGGCGGCCGCCGCGAAAGCTCAGGATAGAGCCAACAAGTTGGCCAGATTGATGGTTAACATCGGAGGACCGGGTAACAAAAAAAGGCAGGTGCTACAGGGGACGGTGATGTCGATTTTGATGTATGGGGCCCCGGTGTGGGCCGGAGGGATGTTGGTAGGCACCTATAGAGCCGCCAGGTGCTGGCTGCTTCTATACCGGAGCACATAATGGTGAGGGAGATATGCAGACTGCATGGAATTAGGGGTGCGATGAGGGAGGACAGAAAGAGAGAGAGGGAACAAAGCATTCAGGAATGGCAGGATGAATGGGTCGCAACAGAGGGGAGGGCAGCCTGGACGAGAAGGCTGATTCCGTCGATTAAAGTGTGGATGGCGTGCAATCACAGAAGCCTCGACTTCTACTTGACGCAGATGCTAACGGGACATGGTGTTTTTGGAACGTTCACGTATAGGATAGGGAAGTCCGAGACGAATATGTGCGGGTTTTGCGAGGAGGAGGATTCCCCGCACCACACGATGTTTCGGTGCTCGGCGTTTGCGACTGAAAGGAGTGCAATGGAGGAGGAGATCGGCGGGGCTGTAACAGCGGAGGGACTGCTGGCTTGCATCGCGAGCTCAGCAGCGAATTGGAACGTGGTAGGGACCCACGCGTCGTGATGGAGAAGAAGGGGAGGATGGAGATTGAGCGGCAGACGAGCCGGTGAAGGGGTGATAGTAGTAGCGAACTTCAGGGGGGCCCCCTGAAGAAGTGCTGCAAGGCGATACCGGTGGGCTAACAAAACATACACCCTGGCGAGGAGGGGTTTAGTTGGTAGGCGCATCGGTTAGATTTCTTGCCGGTGCGAATCCGACACTCCCCCCCGGCGACACCGGGAGGCGTCTATGAAGATTCCCCTCCTCGAAAAAAAAAGATCATCACAAGAGTCTATCAGAAGATGTCCATCATCACATTGAGATAGCGGGTAGATAATCTTCTGCGATCCCGGCGGAGGATAGATCTGCTTCGGGGCTAGCGACCCTGTCCACGCGAGCTCTAGGTTTCTCCACCTCTTATTCCGGGAAATCTCGACCCAACCACGACCTTAACTAACTCCTCTATCTCAAACCGCCTCAATTATCCGTTTTATTAGGCATTTCCAAGAAATATTTTCAAAAAAAAAATCAATCTGATTATACAGCAGGTGGTGGACGTGAAGAAACGCAAAAGAAATCCAGACGAGATTGGCCACCATGTCTACCCGACCTGAACCCCTTGCTTGTTACCTACAACTTTCATCGAGTACTTATCGTCCGTTCGAAAATTTTACGTGTCGACGTTTATTTAAAAATTTATTTACGACATCCGGTTGCCGAAGAAATAAATTAAGCCGTAGCCCGCGGCCGTTCGACTCAAACCGCTCTATAATTCTCGCGATTTTTAACAAATTAAGTTACACAACGGCCGCGTTTTTTCCAAAACAAATGGGCGAATTTGCGGTTCGTGGAAAGTACGGAGGAGAGGGGGCTAGGCTCGTAATTAATTAAGTACCTATGTAACTAATCGCGCAAATTATATATAATACGTCGATATTACTTTATTGCGGACGAGGATGGAATTCTTTTCTAAATCGGTCACGTAATTATTATCGCACAAATATAAATGTTAAACGGTTGTAAATTTAAACTAATTTTACTTAATGTCATTAAGCTGGCGCGATTTATTTAATTGGGCGCACATTTACGGTGTCAAATCGCGCTTATCAAAACTTTAGGTGTCGACGTCCGTAAATTATTTTATAAATTTCGCGTAATACTAATCGTGGAATTAGGGGGCAGGGGCTGACTTTTAGGTAACTCTCATAATACGTCTGGGGGATTAAGTAATCGGTTTTATGTCTGACACGCACTTTGACTTTCATCCACTCTCCTTAATTTAATAATTGACCTATTAAAAATTAATTTCGTTAATCAATCAAACGTACGAGTGTAGCTGTTACCAACTTTTAAACGAACTCTTACTAAAGTTCAAGGATCATTCTTTAATCATTTTAAGGTACCTATCTATCTATCTCGAGATTTTTAAAGGGAAAGTCCGAAAATTACGTTCTATAATTTCTGGGTTTTCCCCGTTTACCGTCCGGCAGTTTTTAATTTTATTTCTTCTTCCTCGCGGTCAATTATTTTCGTCCATTTATGTTGCGGGAGAGGGGGGGGGCTGCATCGTGTTCCCGAAATCTAAAAAAAAATCCCCTCGAAAAGTTGACTTTTTTTGGACGTGCAACATATTTGAAATTTCGAGATATTTTCGTTCGTTCTAAAAGAAGAAAAACCAGAGAAACCCCCGCGAGATTTTAAAACTTGAGTTTTTATTTGGAAATTCGTCCGAACAAAAACGAATAATCAGCAAGGGCAATGGAAGTCTTCAAGGCTTTATTAAACATCGGCAATTTTGTGGAGACTTTTGAGTAGACACAAAATGTTTGCCCGATTCGGACGAAATTTCACGTTTTCGATACTTTCCCGAAAATCGTCGATCAATTAAGTGGAAGGGATTCAACTCGCCCCTCCACTTTCCGCGGATTAAAATGATTCGCGGTTTAATTGAAGTGTCCAATTAAAATGATTCGCGGTTTAATCGCGGATTGGCCATCGCGGAACCGCGAATTAACCCGCGGAATCGCGCATAACACGGCAATCAGATCCGCGAAATAATCGCGGCCAATCCGCGATTAAACCGCGAATCATTTTGTTCGGACGTCTGAGAACAACTGATCAATTAGAAGAAGAAGCTGAAAAATTCACCAGCCTTATCCAAACAACGGTATACAACAACACCAAAGAGATTATACATATAACCAAAGGTGTAAATTATCCAGCTGAGATCAGAGAATTGGTCAAGGAAAAACGAAGAGCTAGAAGAAGATGACAACAGTCGAGGGATCCCGCAGATAAAACCATACTTAATAACAAGACTCAACAACTCAGAAGAGAAATCCAAAAACTTAAAGAAGAATCTATAGGCACCTATCTACAAGAGTTATCAGCATACCAAGAAACCGATTACTCGCTGTGGAAGGCAACCAAAAAAATTAAAAGACCTGTGACTTCTATTCCTCCGATTAGAAACAATAACGGACCATGGGCCAGAGACAATAAGCAAAAAGCAAAGTTATTTGCAGAACACTTGACTGAGATATTTACTCCTAATCCAACGCAAGCAAATCAAAAGATCATTAATATTGAAAATCAAAGAACTGAAAATATCACACCGGTTACTCCAAAAGAAGTAGCAGATGAGATATAAACTAACCTGAACCCAAAGAAAGCTCCAGGATACGACCTCATAACTGGAGAAATTTTAAAGCATCTGCCCAGAAAGGGTATAGTCATGTTGACCTACCTATTCAACGCAGCTCTTAGATTAAAACATGTGCCTGCATGCTGGAAAGTGGCAGAAGTAATTATGTTATTAAAACCAGGAAAGCAACCTAATGATGTCAAATCATATAGACCAATTTCCCTCCTGCCCATAGTCTCAAAACTCTTTGAGAAGCTACTACTCAAGAGGTTGGGGCCAATAATAGAAAATAATAACCTAATCCCAGATTACCAATTTGGATTCAGACAAAAGCACTCTACAATAGACCAAGTGCATAGAATAACTGACGTCATTGAACGTGCGCTAGAAGAAAAGCAAGTCTGTTCGGCAATCTTCTTAGATCTTCTTAGAATCAAACAAGAGGACGAATATTCAGACCTAAAGGAGATCAAAGCAGGTGTGCCACAAGGCAGTGTGCTTGGGCCCATTCTATATCTATTATATACCAGAGACTTACCAGTGCTAGAAGAAACAATCATTGCTACATTTGCTGATGACACTGCTCTTCTCGCAGTGGATCAAGACCAGGAAAGATCAGTTAGTAAGCTCCAGACAGCAAGTAATGCGATAGTTGATTGGACCAGGCGATGGAGGATCAAACTTAACGAGCTTAAATCTGTACAGGTAAATTACACCAACAAGAAAATAGCCGACCCACATCTGCTAAATATTAATGGAACAATTATACCATACTCGACTACTGCAAAATACCTCGGCATGAATCTGGACGTCAAACTTAGATGGAAGGAGCATGTAAAGAAGAAAAGAACTGAACTAAACCTAAAATACAAACAACATTATTGGCTGATTGGAAGAAATTCAAAACTTTCAATCTCCAATAAAGTACTAATCTACAATCAGATTTTAAAACCAGTGTGGTTATATGCCATTCAGCTTTGGGGCTGCGCTAGTGACTACAACATAAAGAGCATACAAATGTTCTAGAACAAAGTGTTGCGTAACTAAAGTGTACGCAACTCAGATATCCACAGAGATCTCCAAATTCCAACCGTTAAGGAAGAGATCAAAAGATTCGCTAGGAAGCATGAAGCCAGGCTTCACTTACATGTCAATGTAGAGGCTTTTCAGCTGTTGGACAACAAACATCAAGTCCGAAGATTGAAGAGAAGAAAACCTGCTGATCTTGTGTAATGTGTTGTGTACCAAGCAGAACACAGTGCGCGAGTGAAGTATAAATAGTTTAGAAGAAACCTAGAAGACATCATTGGATAGACTCTAGTCGTTAAGTATATAGTTTAAGATTTATTAGAGTTAAATTAATGGTTATTCTAAAGATAGGCACAAGTGCTAATAAAAAAATTTAAAAAAATTTGTTCGGACACGCGTCCGCAAATGGGTAGTGGAAGGCGCACTCCCCCAACCCTTCGGGCGAAAGTAAAAACTGAATGACGAACGAACCTTCGTCGAGTAAACGGCGACGTTCATCTCGCTGCAATAATAAAAACAGGGTACCAAACCCGCAACACATTTTAATTGGACACTTTAATTAAACCGCGAATCATTTTAATCCGCGGGAAGCGGAGGGGCGAGCTTCTACTCCCAATATGGCTAAAACAGGTCCATCGAAACCGTTGCGGGAATTTTTGAAATTGTCTCGTGATTGGAAAACAGCCGCGATCGGTCATTTATTGTTAATTATCGAAAATAGCGACTGCACGTAAGTAAGCGTTTTGGTTCCCAAAATAAAATTTGGGTTTCGGGCCCCAAAAATCGAAAAAGGGGCGCGCAACTTCGTCGTACCCACACAAATAAAATCAAGATCAAATTCAATAAATAAGTTTATTCGATAAAAATACAAAAAGTCACGACCGCGACACTGCGGAAGCGTCACGATCGATTTCCGAAAACCTTGGACGTTCGTCGTCAGTCTTACAAACGTTTTCTTCGCCGGTGTCGCGCACGATTTCTTCGCGGGACCCGGCGACGAACGGATCGCTCACATTTTTGAAGGTGTCCTTAATGCAACAAAGGGCTACGAACGCGCTAAAAACCGCACAGGACAGAAGGAAGGCGTAGGCCGCGTCCATTCCGTGATAAGTGAACAGGACTTGGAAGACTTTCGTGGAAACGATCGCCGATGTGGAATAGCATATCACGAATACTTTAGAGGCTAAGCTTTGGCAATTTTTGGGAAACCTATCTTGGATGTAGAGCGTCGGAAACATGTGAACGCTCGTCGTGTGGATGATGTTGTATATCGATAGCAGCACCAATGGGCTCCACGAAAGTAACGGCGACAACGCCAGTATGTCCGGGAGAAAATTGTAAAAAATTGTCAAAATAGAGAGCGGTAGCGAACATAGGATGCACGATCCGAAAATTACGAGCTTCCTCGGAAAGTTTCTGACGTATTTCAAAGCGACAGCGTACGAAACGAGGAATATAAAGGCGTAAATAACGGAGCAAATTAGGGGGTGAGGATTTGAAGCTTCGATGTTGATAATTTGGGAGTAAACGATATTCGCCGCGCAGCCCACATATTGTGGAACGGCCGATAAGAAAACTAATAAAAGAAATTTAATTCGAATGTTCTTATCCTTTATGGCACTCAGGATGCTCAAGTCGGCGGTACTCTGTTTGTTTTTTTCCTCATTATAAATGGTCGGTATATCTTGTTCGATAATGTTGCTCGCTTTCGGTATCATTGCGAACAAACACAACGAGATCGCGGGCACGATCGCACAAACAATCGACAGATTACGAAACGAAACGAAATTGCCCATGGCAATTACCAAAAATAATCCGGCATTTAACGTGAGCGGTATGTACTTCATCATTGGATTAAAAACGTTCGGCCGACACGTTTCGCTCGCGAACACTTTTAAGTTTGCATATCCGTATCCGCATCCAAACCCTATCAGGGCTCGACTGATCCCGATTCCCAGGATGTCCTGGGTGTAGAACATCACTATCCATCCCATTAAATGTAAGCTGCTCCCGACGACCACCGCGACTTTGCTGTCGAAAACTTGCCACAACGAAATCAGCGTGCCGAGTATGTTGCCTTCCATCAAGAACCCGGCGACCAGGGCGGTTTCGTCCCACGTCAGGTGAATTGGGGAGCTTTCCGGTTCGACCAGAAGAGGAAACGTCACGGACGACCAACCCAGCATCATTCCGAAAGACACGTTCATCAAAGATCCTGGAATGACGATACGTGTAATATTAATTTACGAGCACGTACTTAACTTACAAATAATAATGTTTTCAATTTTATTAATTAACTTAGTACATACTCGAAAACGAGGTCCAAATTTTAAAGATAAAGTTTTGAATCGACAAACTAACAAAATACTCGTACAGTGCGATAACTCGTTAAAGCAAACGTTTAAAACAAAAACAATAACAACAATCCCCCCCCCCTAGTAACAGTACGAGTAGCGATTGGGAGTTTTAAGAAGATCCAAAAAATCGTTCTTTCCAATTTTTTTAAATATTATTTATATTAAAACTATCAGGGTAAACTAGCAAAGGGTAATTTACCTGAAAAGGCATATAAACGATTTTTTGACGACGTGCCCCCGTTCCCTTACTTTTTTAATTTAAAATTAATACCTAGTTAAAATAATTTCTTTTCGACGATATCAAATTTATATCACGTAGATACATTAAAAATTTTTATCGACGAAATTCCCCCTCCGCGCGTACGCATTTTGCAGCTGTTTAAAAGTGATTCGTCGATTTAAATAAAATGGTAACAAAATTTTAATTTGATTTACTAAACAGTTCGCGTAATCGATTTAAAAAGAAGGTTGCACTCACTCATCAATTGATGAGCGGAGAAAGTATAAATACGTCGATTTGATATCCTGAATAACGGAAAGACCTTCGAATTCAACACTTATTTGTTGACGTAAAACTAAACGGCGACAAAAAAGTGGAGAAAAACGAAAAAGGCGCGCCCGCGTACGCACATATTAATTCTGTCAAATTATAATACGTTACGAAAGTCCGAAAACAATTGGGAGAGTCGGAATTTTTTGAAATTTTCGAACTTCCACATAATTTAAAAGCAACGAAAATTTATCTGCCGCGAATGCTAAAATTTAAGATAATTATGTTTGGATCGTCGCTTAAAAAACAATTAAAATTACATTTTGGCAAATTTAAAAAAAAACAAAAACGGGCGTCGCCGGGATTTCGCGAATTTTTTAGCGAATACTTTTGGGAGGATTTTGTCTTACTGACGGAAATCCGCAATTTTTAATCGGCGACAATTTAAAAATAATTAATTGGAAAAATGCTGGGGCGAATTTGGGGGGTAAACGTTGACCTTTTTTTTGATCTTCGCAAACGAAAATTTCGAAACGATAATAATTAAATCGAATTCTTTCGAAATTGTCTTTTCGAATAGTCTTTCTAAATTGGGCAGATATTTCTTGCCACGTTTTCGACAGTCAATCGAGACCGAAAGACGTTTTGGGCACGCGTCCGACACGAAATGGCAATCGAAAAACGATCCGAGTTCGAAAAGAAAATTGCGAACGTTCAGTTAATTTCGCAAACTCGTCGAGAATGTCAAATGGCAAACGTATAATGTTACCGGTTTTTTTTTATTTTTATTTTTTTTTTAATTTTAATGTCCAATCCTACGGAATTAATAAATCGTGGGCAGGAAATCTTAAATTCCATACTACATAATAATAATAAACAAAACAAATTCCATTTGACGGCTTTGAATGTCAGCTTGTAACATCTTAAATATAGACGTTCGTAATTAACACCATAAACGATCCTCTGACTGATATTACAGAAATATGTTAAAAATGTTGCTCCATAACGAAAGCATTACAAGGCCATACCGTCGATCTTAATAATTTGAAAATATTTTTGGAACGTTCTTTTTTTTTTCATTTTTTTAGTCACATTTTTATGCAAATCGCATGGATAAATACTAATTACCTACCTATTAATACAGGAATCGTCTGCCTGAATATCTGGAGCTTTTTCGAATACATTTCTTTATTAACACAATGAACTCACACAATATTCATAAGCGACACACGGCTAATTATACCTATAAGTACAGCAACAGATACATAAATAATTGCTAACTATTAATAAGTTTATTATCTTTAGCTATCGTTATTAGCTAATTATCGCATCGATTATCTAAATTTTTTTTTGATTTGCCGAACAATTATACTGTTCATTGTTTGATTAGTGTGGGTAATTTATTACATTGGCAATTTAATGCATCACTTATGGCCTGTTATATGGAACGTTTGGTACGGTCCGCCACGTGGGGTCTGCGGGACCCCCTTGTCGCATAAGTATTTATTCGAACCCGGCCCTTCGCGCCGATCAGCACCTAAAGAAGCCCAATAAACTCTTCAACGTTTCGATCCGCTCGTTTCTCAAAAACATCAGCCAGCATCGCGTTTCGCTCTTCTCCGAAATTCTCGCACATTTTCTCTCGCCCCAACTTTTCCGAACACATCCATACCTTTTCCAACCACCATATCGGCGTCAGCTATTTTTGCCGGAAAGACCACTAAAGTATAGTTACGATTTACGTCATCGATAGATAATTCGAAGAACCGATTACGTTGGATAAATTCAAGAGCGATTTGGAGTGTTGACTGGAAATTATTTTCTCGATCGCAAGCTTAATTTTAAACGATTACCGAAAACACTCTTTCTATGCGACAATCGATTGGTGATCGGTGAGTTGAGCAATGTTCGAAAAGCTGGCCATTAGTGATTTTTAAACTGACTTTTCCGCAGTTCGAGTATTTTGACTGCGCGTCTTTGCTCGTCCAGCACAACAACATCGTGAGGCCATCCTGATCGTCAGAAGTAGATTGGAACGCGACGCGACGCTACGCAAATAAAAAGTTGCGTTTAATTTATCTAAATGACATTTTAATAATGATTTTATCTAATAAATATTTATTGTTATTTTTTAATTATTATCTAATTACTTTATTATTTATGTAGATAACATATACGTACCAAGTTATTTTGGAGAAAATCCAGATGACCTTGAAGCAGTGTTTAATTTGAACTTTGAAATAGATATTATTCTAATAATAAAATTAAACCAAAACAATACACCTACAAATAATAAAATAAATAAATTAAGTAAATAAGTCAGTAAAATCCAACTGACTATCAACTGACTGACAACTGATTATTGTTTTTCCCTTTGGGAATTAGTTGATTTTTTGCTCGCGAATAATTTCCCAAAAAATAATAAAACAATAGCCATACCGATGGTTTTAACAGTTCTACACTTACTCGTGATCGCGTTGTGACTCGAGACTGTTTTACCATGAAACACTTTTTATATTTTATTTTTTTGTACTCTTATAGAAGAGTTTTTCAAGAAAAAAAATCGTATACCATTGTTGGTGCTTCTTTTTAAATTTAGTTTGTAGTTAATGACTAAAAAAATATAAAATGTAATTACACGTAAAGTGTTTTATGGTAAAACGGGGTCGTGCATATCATGAAACAAACCCTCTTGTACCTTAGAAGACAACCAATCAACAAATTTACAAAACCAATACATTACAAATTATTATACTTACGGAAATTTAACAATTAATGTTTCCTAAACACAATTTGATTCTTCACTTATTTTGGGCGCAAGTCTCAAATCTGTTTTTCAGCCGTTTAGTTCGATATCGGCAACTGGTTTATGGGTTCATATCTTTCTTTTTTTTGGGTTTTCTTCTTTCAGTTATCATAGTTGTTCTTGGCTTACTGTTAGGCTTAGAACCGGCCAAACCAGCATTGTTCTTCTCGATTAGTAAATATTTGTCTGCTGTTGAATTTGTGGGTGTAGTCGAACGTTTCACTTGTAGAAATCCTAAACACTGCCTTAATGCCTTAATAAGGTGGCGAACGTCGCACACTTTGCAGGCTTCCTTCTTGAAATTGTGGTTTTTGGCGGAGCCGTGACCGCTTCAAAACATTCTTCATCGCATTGAAATCGATCTGGGCCTCTTTTTGGTCTTTTATTATTGCGTGGGATGGTTACGGGAAAAAATACAAACGAAACAGTTCCATGTTCCGTGGTATGTACAAGGCGTTTCTGTGTTCTCGGGTACAAGAGGGTGCATATTTAATTTCTCTTTGACGGTCGGTTTGCTTCAAAAAAAATAAACCAAATTTTGGGCAACTTATTTTCGCGCTCCTTTTACTTCTCGCTTTTAGTCGTTTTGATGAGTTAATTATTTAAGAACATCAATCTTCCTCTTCTATAGGTAGATAAATTTAAAAAAATTACGGTGCATAATTAATTGCTATCATAAATTAATTCCGTGTTTTCGTTCGAATGGCATAACTTTTAATGACCGGTAATAAATTCGCTATTTTAACCTAGTTGCAGGCGTAAGCGACCGCCTCCCCCGCCCCTCTGAACATATAATTATTTGGTGAGTCATTCCAAAAGCGATGACAACGAAAATAAAAAGTCAAACAACTCTCGTTTTCTATAGGTTTTTTTTTGGGAAGTAATTAGAAGATCGAAGTCGCCCCGAAAAAAATTGTTAACGTAACCATAGGTATACCTATCGGTTTGAACGCAGTCGCGTCGTCGACGGTTCGATAAAGTTTAGGCCAAGGATCTCACGTAACAGTAGAAAATCAGGCATTAAGTAAAAATGCTGCTCCGTCCAGCTGGGTTACATTAATATTTATGCCTTAATAATCCGCTACAAATTTTACTTGAAATTACATAACGGCGGACAATGAGTTAACGACCCAATATATAACAGTTAAATCGTTGTATAATTCTATCGTGACAACCACTTATACATATGATGCGGGACATTTAAAATTGTCCACTTTCATCATTCCACCGCTACTATATACGTTCGTTGCATTAATTCTGATCAATACACTAATTATGGTTATTATTTATCGAGCTGTTGGCATTAAGAAACGGATATTTAAAAGCAACGCTTTCCAATAACACAAAAATAGTTCAAAATTCCTAAAATAAAATATTGAGAAATTTAAAAATACATATCATAAATATATATATCAATGAAGGTCCCACGTTGGGCGCCAAAAGCTTTGAATAACTTAAATAATAATTAATCCTCGTAAATAACCGTCTTTCAATGGTCGTCTTTACTGGTTACGCATTACTCAACTAATCCAGAATGCGATCAAAATTGTTATGAAAATTTCAATTTTCTAGGTGCATCGTCGACGTAACGGCCTCAAACCCGTCGCATATTATAATTTCAAATGTTCAGATGTGTAACAGACCATTTAAAAAAATTAGAACGGCGCCGGCGTGTCACAATTGAATTTATTGCCAATTCGATCCGAATTTGTATTCGCAGGAAGCTGACGAATCGAGGGGGTGGTGCGATTAATTAGCATAAACCATGGTCAACGACGGCCGGCTCCCTCGTCGATTCGTGGGCGAACGAAATATCTTGCAAATTAATTAATTTAAAGTCAATGCGAGCACTTTTACTTTTACTCGCCCATGTACGAGGAAGTGTTAGGAAATTGTCGGATGTTCCGGTGGCTTTTAGGTTCCACGTTGGGCGCCAAAATTTAAATTTAAAGTACTCAACGGCAACCGGGTAAACGGTTGAACATCGTTCACCTCCACGTTGAAATATAATATTGTAATCGAAGCAGACGGTTCATCGCGTAAACACAATTACGATAATCGTTAATCTTTAATTTAATTTGTAAACGAAATCGAAAGTAATAAATATTATCCAAGGCAAACGTTTTCTGGAAGAGGCAATTCGTCAATTAAACGCTGGCATTTCAAACACTAATCGACGAGGAATGTTGCTCGTTTTATTTTAACGATCGATTTACCAAAAAAAAAAAGGAAGATACACATACCGAATATAGAAATTATGGGGGAGTCCTTGCTATTTGACGAATTTCTTAATGGGTTTCGGATAAAGTAAAAGTGAAAAGATAAGCTTACAATGTTTTGCTACACATCGTCAAATAACATCAGAATCAACACAAGGCCGTTTCGGGTTTCATCAATGTACCTTTAATAAGCAGTTCAACATTTAAGAACCGTTTCGATGCATTCGATAAATTATTATTTAAATTATCGGCGATCTTTGACGACCCGCATTAATTACTTTCCACAGGATTGTTTGATATACACATCGATAGTTTTAAACCAGTTTATAAAAAGATCACAAAGCACTGGAGGCCATAGCCGGCCACCTTACATAAAAGACAGATAAAAAGTGTAACGGCACCCAAACAAGTTTTCAGGTCAAGATTAATTTAAACGATGCGCAAAACAATATTTTAAACATGCAATAATTGCTCGATTTATTCGTTTGAGGTACTTTCGATTAACATCTGCGATAGAAAGGAGACCTTGTATCAATTATTATCGAGATAATAGTCAACTATAGTTTTTTTTTAATTAAAAAAAATTATCGCTTTTTTTCGATTATTTCGAAAACGGTGCATTCTATCGAAAATTATAAAGAGACGTGATCGGTAAAGAATTTTATGTCGATTCCAAAACATATTTCATATTATGAATCCGATGAGTAATAACGAGATTAGAATTAAAAAAAACATTTTTGAACGGACGCCATTTCGGAACGCGGTGGTCGATTTGGCTGGTTAACGAACTCGTCCTTCATTTTCGTAAAGTCAATACGCTGTCCAAATTTCAGCCTTCTACGATCAAAATTGCGACCGGAATCGTGTTCATAAGAAATTGATTATAAATCGGCATAAAATAAATAAATATATATATGACTGACCCAAAATGAATGACCTATATTTTCGTGATCATGGGATCGAGATCGGAAAAAGCGAAAAGGACACATCTGGATCCCGTCATCAGACAGGCTGCAATAGTTTTATTTTCTATGATAATTCGCTAATACTTACGATCACTATCTACTGCCTTTACACCGCAGAATTTTAAATTTACTTTATTTTTAATTTAAGAACCATTCGTATGCCCCTCAACATTGAAAATTTCCCTATTACAAACCATAAAATAGATAAAAGTTTAATCGCATTTTTATGCGACCGATAAAATACAAAGCAACTAATAAAACATGTGCGCCACCTACTTTCACGTGATAACTTATCGAAGTCCGAACAATAAACTGAATGTTTTTAAAATGAAAACGGGATTTGCTAGTATCCACGTATAAACTCGAACGCATTTATGTATAGAATTCCGGCAAACCCGTTTTAGATCATTCGCGTTAGTAGTTCGAATTTGAAATTATTATCGTCGTATTATTCGTGTGTGCGAGGAGTGCTCGTTCGGTTTATAAGGCCTTTTTGCGTGTGAGTGCGCGAGTGTTGTGTGTTGTGCTGTGTTCTCTACAAGGATTACAAACAAAAATGATTAATATTACGACGAAAGATAGGATCTTTCTCGGTCGACTAACTCTCCATGTATTTATAAACATGGACCTTTAAGATCTAGCACAAATTCTCTGAAAATCGAACTTGGTTAGGCTCTTGGATAGGGATTAGGTAAGGGTTTCCCTCAAACATTCGACGGTATAATTTCGCGAACGAAATTTTATCTTACGCACGTTTTCGTAATTGCAGTGGTTGGTGAAATACAGTGAAATATGAACCGTAGGTATAAGTACGTAATAATGCAAGTACGCAGTTAACGGAAGAATATACGCTCGAAGTTGGAGATAGAGGGAAAACGATAACGAGAAAAGGGTAGGAAATACAAAGAAAAATTTAGAAGTTTCTAATTTTTTCTTATAGTATGTTACAGACAAATGGCAGTCCCAGCGGCAGCAGTGTTAGTTCGCATTTTACGTAAATGTTAAAAAAAATTATTTCCGGATTTTAATGTTTTTAAATGTTTTTTGATTTTTTTTTTAATTTCTTTTATTTTGAGAGATTTTACTTTTTCAATGTATTCGTTTGCGGATAATTGAATTGATTAATGCAATTCAAAGTTTTAATTGTCGCAACAATTTTTAAACAATTCAGTCCCACAAGGAGACTAAATTTGATCGATTAACTTCTTATTTTGCCACCTTGTTACTTAAAAAAAAATATCCTAATAATTCCAGTTATTTCGTGGCATTCTTTTAATTCTCCTTGTTCTAAATGTCTTCCTTTTTTACTGACTATTATAATACTTCAATGCAATTGTTGTAGTTATTTCACTAACAAAGTGAAAATAAGGCAACGTGTGGGAGGTAAAAGTACGGTTCGGTTAGTTTCTCGATTACCTACTTGCTCAAAAAGTCGACCGCGCGCAAGCCACGGTTTCAAATTTTCATGTCCCATGTCAAAAAACGTCTTTTTTTTTAATTTTTCTCAAAAGAAATAAATTTTTTGAAAAATAATATTTACGAGAGAAATTTATAAGAATTAAATAAAAAAATTATCCACTTTTTTTCGATTATTTCGAAAATGGTGCATTCTATCGAAAATTACAAAGAGACATGATCGTTAGTGAATTTTATGCCGATTCCAAAACATATTTCACATTACCGATCCGATGAGTAGTAACGGAGATTAGGATTTTTTTAATTTGTTTTTTTTTGAACGGCCGCCATTTTGAAACGGGTCGGGGCCGCTTTGGCTGATTAACGTACTCGTCCTTTGATTTCGTAAAGATGATAATATATATAATCTGAGAAGGGGCCCTAGAATTTAAAAGAGAGAATAACGAGAAGGGGCCTACCTGAGTGTATTCGTGGTTATTAAATTCAACAGTTAAGTAACTGTAAAAATTTTAATTAAAAAAAAAATTATATTTTCAAAGGACCTTTTATTTTTAGAAATTTTTTTTATATGGACTAAAAAAACAATCGGCGACAAAATGGTTTTATTTAAATTGTCGTCCTAAACACAATTAATATTTTTATTACGCAAGCGACCTTTCTTTCCACTATGTGCTAATAACTAGGCGCGTCGGTATCTCGACTCGTCATTTACGAGAGCCACCCCATCATTTTTCCGATTAAAGACGAGTTTCACTTATAGGTATTATAGATTTTATAATATTATTTATGACCAATATAAGCGAGTTACGCGAAAGTAGGTTTCCCCGAGATATCTGAAATGTTCCAAGTCAAAGATCACCCACCGCACGTCTGGGGAAACGTTTGCGTAATGCGGATTAATGCGGGGCTGACGGTCGGGGTGTATCTGGTTTCTTACCGCAATTTCTACCCGGATCTACTGCGAGTGGGCTGCGCGTTCACCTTTTTTTTTGTAAACTAGTTCGAATGACGAAAAACATCCCAAATGCATAATCGTCCTACCAGAATCGTTTCGAAAAAAAAAACCAACGTGTTATACACACCTATGAGCAATTCACCTTTCCAAACATATTGCCTTTGAGGGCACCCTACGACTTTTCTTGTACGGTCAAACTTGAAGCAGTCAATCTCTGGCGATCGGTTCAATCAGATCGCCCGAACAGAAAAAGTGAAATCACTTTCGCTTTCAGCGATTTTCGTACTCGTTCGCGTAGTGTTTTTTTTTTAAGGTATGATAATAATATGACAATGAAGATAGTGTGTGCGTTATTTTTGACTATTTCGACTGTTGCCTTCGCGAAACGATGCACGAACAGGAGCGCGGCGTCGAAATTGATTTGCTATTACAGCGACGCGACGGCCGTCGACACGTGTATGTGCACCCACGTCGTTTTGCCGGCCGATTCGGATTTGGAGACGATCGAGGGGGTGCAAAATAAATTCGGGGGCGACAACGTCTTGTTGACCGTCAACGAGCTGAACGAGGTAAAACACGCCGACTTAATTATATGCGTAATTTAATTCGCGGCAATTCCGCTAAAAAATTAAATTTTCGACCCCGGCGATTTATTTAGAACGACCCCGTATATAAATTCGCTTTCGAATTTAAAATTTTTCCTAAAACAACCCCCACGTTTATGATGGAATGGCACGCGCAACGTTTCGCCGCGAAATTCTGATTCTGAAATAACTTTGATCGCCCTGTATAATTATTACGATAACGGTCGCTGCCGAACTGACGAATTTAATTGTACGGTTGTTTGTAAACAAATTTATTCGCGTTCCGGCAGAGTTCTAAATTTAAAGTCTCGTTTAAATTCCTGCCGAAAAAATTTTCCGAAACGCCCCCGTATAAAAATAATTTGGCGAACACGTTTCGAAACAAGTGTCGTTTTCTTTTTATTTCGGCACCTGCAATTTTGAAATTGAACGTAAATTAATTCGCGTGTGTACGTGACGTCGTTTTAAAACTTAGTTTCTTTGATAACAATTTCGAAAAAAATGCACGTGAAAGTACCGCCTAAAAGTTCGCGCGCAAAATTTCGAATTGTCCCGTATAGTTAAGTCCCTTTTGTTTATTTCACTTCGCATTTCGACGACCAACGATTTTTCATAACTAGAATTATTCGCAATTTTTTTTAACTATTAACGTTTTATTATGTTTATTTATTGCATTATAACGGGTGTCCGAAAAGTCTTTCGGCCCGACTTAAAGCATGTCATCCTTAAACCAAAGACGTGCCTTTATCGTCGGACAGCCAGCCAAGTCTGAAAGACTTTTTGGCTACTCGTTATTTATATAAAAATATGCTATTATTACTAAAAAAAATGGTCGAGTGTGATTTGAAAAAGAAATTTTCACTTATAATTGTTTTTCCATTTGCATTCGACTTTGAACTTGGACTTTATTGTTATAGTAAACGTTTTAAAAATAAAAAGTGATTCAAGTTCGCACCTCAAACTTTGCTTGACCTTTAAAAAAAAATCGACGAATATACAAAGTAATGCAAAATAATTGTGTTTAAAATTAATACACGTAGTCATTTTCGATTCAGTTTCAGTTTCTCAAAAATTCGCCATCTAACAATTTTGAAAACGCTTTTATTAATTCACCGCCCATTTTAGAATTTGCTCCGTATACTGAAGAACAGCAAAATCGGCGGCCTCGAGATCAACTTGAAGAAAGTCGACGACAAGAAGGACGTTCCCGACTTCATTTCCACGATAAAGTCCAGGATAAAGTCGGATTTACGTTTCGCGGTTTCGTTGCCGGCGAGCTCCGAAGTCCTGGTGAAATTCTACGACCTCAAAGCTTTAACCAAGCACGTCGACTTCTTTATTCTTCAGACGGCGTTTCTGGGAGCCTCCCAGAACGTCACCTTTCATCCCAGTCGACTTTCCGGACTTTGGGACATGCAGAATACGGTGGGTCCTTCTCGTTATTATCCGACATTGACGCGGCGTGCCCCCATTTTAAAAAAATTACGGCTCATTGCACAATTTTAATAAAAAAAAAATAATAATAAGGTCATAAATGTTAATTGTTCGATATTTCTATTTCCAAGGTTGTGCGTCAGATGTTATATACATTTGTATTACTATGAATAATTGATCGAAACCGTTGTATAAATAAAACCGACCACCCTATAGATATAATCGGCTCCGATTAAGGCGAAAAGGAAGGAACGTTATCGTGCAAATAAAAACAATCGACCCACAAACCTACCATTAAAAATTACAATAAACGTCGTAATTACAATTATTTATTCGGAGATAATTTAAACCGGTTGATGTAATATTCATGAGTAATGCGAGTGGGCGCATTAGCGCTTTGTTTTGTTCCGCATGTACGGTGCGCGCCGTTACAAACGCATTTCCATTTTTAGGATTCCGTCGTGGATTTGGTCACCGGATTAGGAGCCCCGCTGTCGAAATTGGTGATCGCCTCGCCCGTACAAGCTTTCCACTTCACTTTGCAGGACGAGAAGTTCACGTCTCCGGGGAGTCCGGCTGCGGACGTGCGCTCCCTTACCAGGGATCAACTGTGCACGAAGATGGGCAAGGAAGCGAACTGGACCTTGGAAAGGGATCAGGATCAAGCGGGCCCCTACATTTTCCGGTAAACGCCGGGCTCGCAGTCTGAGCCGCGAGAACGTTTTTATTGAAAACGAAAAAAATTATAGAAGGGCTCAAACGTTGTGCGTAACACCACCAAAAATTATTTAATCGCGAAAAAATCGATTTTCGAACGCATTATTAAAGGTCGACTTTTTGATCGAATAAATAATTTAAATTCGATTAAGCGAGGGGCCGGGGGAGGGGGGGGGTTAATTTCGGCGCAGCTCTTTTCGACAAATGGTCGGTTAAAATTGTATTTTTAATTGTAAAATTTTTCCCTGTTTAATTTCCATTAACCCAGATATGCCTAATGTACTATATTTAGGGCGGAATAAATATGTACTATATTTAGGACGGAATAAACATGTACTATATTTAGGACGAAATAAACATGTACATTCCTGCAAAGCTGAAGGTGTATGCTCGAAAGTTTGCGTTCCCCAAAATTCCGTCTTTAATATAGTACATTAGGCCATATCTGGGTTAATTTACAGCGGACGCTGTAAATTCGATTTCGTTTGTTCGCAAATTAATAAAACCGTAGGCAACGTCTACACAGGCGTGCCACGCCGCCCCCTCCCATTTATAAAACGAATCGAAAAGAAAACACTCGACGTTATTTTTTCTAAATCGTTCAATAATTTATCTATTACCATCGCGATACCCAATCAGGACGACCTTCTTTTACTTTTCAATAAAACTGGGTCACATTCGGGCATTTGAACTTTGGCGTCGTCGAAGAAAACGTTATGTGATCTATTGTTAAGTCGCCGGAGTGATTGATTTGGATTGATTTAGATAGGTAACATACACGTGCACTTACGTAATAAAGCGCGAGGCGTTCGACGTAAATTTCAACGAGACACTTTAAAATTCGATCGTCACCGAAACGGAATCGTACGATTTCACCGGAAATCCATTTTCTTTTTCTTTCTTTTTGTTTAATTGCGATTCCAAAGTAAAGTTTTTTTTTAAATGATCGTCGTTAGGGATTTCAGCTAAAAATTTTCCCTCCCTTTAGAAAAAACATTTGGATCGCATTCGACGACGAAACGAGCATGGACATCAAGGCGAAGTACGCCAGGGTGCGCGGCCTGGCGGGCATGGCCCTGAAGGACCTGTCCCAGGACGGCGGCGGGAAATGCGGACCGTCGCTCTTGGAAGCCGCCCACAACGGCCTCACCAAGCAGTCGCGGGCACCACGCGGAGCCGTCTTGCAATCTTTAGAACGAGAAATCCTGGACACGCCGTCCAGGCCACTGGACACCGTACAATTATCTCCCTATCGCATAACCAGGGTGATTGACGTCGAAGGAAACGTGCACAGCATAAGACAAGTACGCATTACTTACAATAGATACCTACTTTACGCGCAAATACATTTACATAATTCCAACAGTCGTAGCCGAACAACTGACATTTTCGCAAAGAGGCGCGGTCTCGTCATATCCTTAAGTGGAAATTTGAAGGAAAAAAAGTAATTTTACAAACGAACCAAATGCATATTTATTGGTTTTACGTTGTTACGATAATAGTATACAGGGTGTTCGTTTTAGGATACGCGCACCGAATTCGAATGCGCCAGGCAGGGTTACTACGTGCATCCCCGTTCTTGTGGGCGCTTCTATCGGTGCGTCAAGTTCGACCAATTCACCGACGAATTCAGCGTTTTCGAATTCGACTGTCCGTCGGGATTATCTTTCGACAGCAAATACGAGGTGTGCGTTTGGCCCGGGAGCCTTTCGTATTCGTCGGCTTGCTCTGGCAGCAGCGAAATTGCACCCGTACCTAGGTCGCGATACGTATGTCCGAACGCGGAGGGTAAATATTATCGAGTCGAGCTGTTATTAAATCATTTTCAAAAAACGTATTCTCGTAGGTTATTACGCCGACCCAGAAAATTGCCGATGGTTTTTCGCATGTTTGGACCACGGCAAATCTCCGATGACGGCGTACGAATTTCGTTGTCCATTTGGACTTGTATTCGACGAAGATCGTCTAATCTGTGAATGGCCTTGGCTAGTTCCTAAGTGTGGAGGAGGAGGCGCCGCTGGTTTCGAGATCGAAGCGTACGTCGGGACGAAACTTAACACCTACGATGGGTTGGGGTTATTGGGAGTTCAACGATTGGGTGGAATAAGTGGATCGCTTCCGCAACAACAAACGAAAGTTTACTCGAGTGTTTCTAATGGACTATCTACAGCAGGAAGAGGCAGAACTGCACCAGTAGTTACCCTTAATGTTTTAACGCCAGCGCATGTAGCATCTGTTGCAGCAGTGCCTGTACCGGTCGTGAATTCCTATGAGGAAACGTATGATGACGGAGTCGTAGCCAACGTTCCCGAATTACAATATAAAGTAGTGGACGCCAATACAAATAATGCGTTCTCGCAGTTTGCATTATCAAAAACCAGTAACCGCGCCGGTTACGTATCATCGACCATAGCGCCAGCGGCAGAATTACATGGATACCAACAAAGTAATGCACAAATACTTCGTCAACAACCCGCAATTTCATCTGGATTTGGTTTAGACCAAGCTCCCAAGACAGTATCGAGCTTTAGTTTCAATAGTGGAAAAAATGACGACCATCAATTAGTGTCTGGTCAAACTGGTTACAAGTCAAGCGTGTCCGGTTTTGGTACTGGTTTTTACAGTAACCGCGCCGGTTACGTATCATCGACCACAGCGCCATCGGCAGAATTACATGGATACCAACAAAGTAATGCACAAATACCTCAACAACCCGCAATTTCATCTGGATTTGGTTTAGACCAAGCTCCCAAGACAGTAGCGAGCTTTAGTTTCAATAGTGGAAAAAATGACGACCATCAATTAGTGTCCGGTCAAACTGGTTACAGGTCAAGCGTGTCTGGTTTTGGTACTGGTTTCCAGTCAGCGGTGTCTTCACACGGTAATTACGGTGTAAAACATGTAGTTTCACAACCAGCAACTGTATCCAGCTTCGGTTATCAAAGCGGCGCGGGAGCCGAAGCTAAACAAACTGCATCAGTCGTGCCTATAGTTCATCAAGACCGACCGTCAAGCGTGTCCAGTTATAGATTCGAAAGTGATGGAGCGTCTGCACGCGTGCCCAGCTTCAGTAGAGGCGCAAGTGGAGCGAGACAATCTGGTTCTGTAGTCAGCGTGACCCCAGTCGTACCTATACTTCACCAAGAACAACCGGCAAGCGTGTCCAGCTTTAGATACGAAAGTGGTGGAGCACAAACTCACTCTGCACCTGCACGCGCGTACAGCTTCAGTGGAAGCGCCAGTGGAGCGAGACAATCTGGTTCTGTAGTTGGTGTGACCCCTGTCGTACCTATACTTCATCAAGAACAACCGGCAAGCGTGTCCAATTATAGATTCGGAAGTGGTGGGGCCAAAACTCATTCTGCGCCTGCGGGCGTGTTTAGCTTCAATAGCCGCGGCGCAGGTGGATCGAAACAATTTGCTTCTGCAATCAGTTCGACTCCAGTCGTTCCTATAGTTCATCAAGAACAACCGGCAAGCGTGTCCAGCTTTAGATACGAAAGTGGTGGAGCACAAATTCATTCTGCACCTGCACGCGCGTACAGCTTCAGTGGAGGCGCAAGTGGAGCGACACAATCTGGTTCTGTAGTCAGCGTGACCCCAGTCGTACCTATACTTCATCAAGAACAACCGGCAAGCGTGTCCAATTATAGATTCGAAAGTGGTGGGGTCAAAACTCATTCTACAGCTGCAGACGTGTTTAGCTTCAATAGCCGCGGCGCAGGTGGATCGAAACAATTTGCTTCTGCAATCAGTTCGACTCCAGTCGTTCCTATAGTTCACCAAGAACAACCGGCAAGCGTGTCCAGCTTTAGATACGAAAGTGGTGGAGCACAAACTCATTCTGCACCTGCACGCGCGTACAGCTTCAGTGGAAGCGCAAGTGGAGCTAGACAATCTGGTTCTGTAGTCAGCGTGACCCCAGTCGTACCTATACTTCATCAAGAACAACCGGCAAGCGTGTCCAGCTTTAGATTCGAAAGTGGTGGGGTCAAAACTCATTCTACACCTGCAGACGTGTTTAGCTTCAATAGTCGCGGCGCAGGTGGATCGAAACAATTTGCTTCTGCAATCAGTTTGACTCCAGTCGTACCTATGGTTCATCAAGAACAACCGGCAAGCGTGTCCAGCTTTAGATACGAAAGTGGTGGAGCACAAATTCATTCTGCACCTGCACGCGCGTACAGCTTCAGCGGAGGCGCAAGTGGAGCGACACAATCTGGTTCTGTAGTCAGCGTGACCCCAGTCGTACCTATAGTTCATCAAGAACAACCGGCAAGCGCATCCAATTATAGATTCGCAAGTGGTGGGGCCAAAACTCATTCTGAGCCTGCGGGCGTGTTTAGCTTCAATAGCCGCGGCGCAGGTGGATCGAAACATTTTGCTTCTGCAATCAGTTCGACTCCAGTCGTACCTATAGTTCATCAAGAACAACCGGCAAGCGTGTCCAGCTTTAGATTCGAAAGTGGTGGGGCACAAACTCATTCTGCACCTGCACGCGCGTACAGCTTCAGTGGAGGCGCAAGTGGAGCGAGACAATCTGGTTCTGCAGTCAGCGTGACCCCAGTCGTACCTATACTTCACCAAGAACAACCGGCAAGCGTGTCCAGCTTTAGATACGAAAGTGGTGGAGCACAAACTCATTCTGCACCTGCACGCGCGTACAGCTTCAATAGCCGCGACGCAGGTGGAGCGAAACAATTTGCTTCTGTAATCAGTTCGACTCCAGTCGTACCTATACTTAACCAAGAACAACCGGCAAGCGTGTCCAGCTTTAGGTACGAAAGTGGTGGATCACAAACTCATTCTGCACCTGCACGCGCGTACAGTTTCAGTAGAGGCGCAAGTGGAGCGAGACAATCTGGTTCTGTAGTTGGCGTGACCCCTGTCGTACCTATACTTCATCAAGAACAACCGGCAAGCGTGTCCAATTATAGATTCGAAAGTGGTGGGGCCAAAACTCCTTCTGCACCTGCAGGCGTGTTCAATAGCCGCGGCGCAGGTGGAGCGAAACAGTTTGCTTCTGTAATCAGCTCGACTCCAGTGGTACCTATAGCTTATCAAGAACAACCGGAAAGCGTGTCCAGCTTTAAATTCGATAGTGGTGGATTCCAAACTTATTCTGCACCTGCGAGCGTGTTTAACTTCAATAGCGGCACGGGTGGAGCAAAACAATCTGCTTCTGCAGTCAACGTGTCGCCGGTCTCACCTATAGTTCACCAAGATCAACCGGCAAGCGTGTCCAGTTATAAATTCGAAAGTGGGAGAGTCAAAACTAATTCCGCACCTGGAGGCGCGTTTAATTTCAATAGCGGCGCAAGTGGAGAGAGACAATTTGCTTCCGTAGTCAGCGTAACCCCAGTCGTACCTGTAGTTCATCAACAGCAACCTGCAATTGTGTCCAGTTACAGATTCGAAAGTGGTGCGGCCCAAACTAGTTCCGCACCTACAGGCGCGTTTAGCTTCAATAGCGGCGCAACTGGAACGAAACAAGTTTCTTCTGTGGGAAATGTGATCCCATTCGTTTCCGAATTTCGTCAAGAACAACCGGCACCCGTGTCCAGCTATAAATTCCAAAGTGGTGGAGGTAAAAGTCAATCGACACCTGCAAACGTGTTTCGCTTCAACAGTGAGGCAGGTGGAGCAAAAGAATTTGCTTCTGTAGTTAATGTGACTCCATTCACACCTGTAGTTCGTGTAGAACAACCAGTAAGCGTGTCTAGCTACAGATATCAAAGTGGTGCGGCCCAAACTCATTCTGCGCCGGCAAGCGCGTTTAGCTTCAATCGCGGCACAAGTGGAGCGAGACAATCAGATTCTGCAGTCAGCGTGACCCCAGTCATTCCCGTAGTTCATCAACAGCAACCTGCAATTGCGTCCAGTTATAGATTCGAAAATGACGGGGCCCAAACTCATTCTGCACCTGCAAGCCTGTTTGGTTTCAACAGTGGCTCGGGAAAAGCAAAACAATCTGCTTCCGTATACAGCGTGACTCCAGTCGTACCTACAGTTCATCGAGAACAACCGGCAAGCGTGTCTAGTTATAGATATCAAGGTGGTTCGACCCAAACTCATTCTGCACCTGCAAGCGCGTTTAGCTTCAATGGCGGCACAAGTGGAGCAAAACAATTTGATTCTGTAGTCAGCGTGACACCAGTCGTACCTATAGTTCGCCAAGAACAACCGGCAAGCGTGTCCAGTTATAAGTTCGAAAGTGGTAGGGTCGAAACTAATTCTGCACCTGCGGGCGTGTTTAGGTTCAATATCGGCGACGCAAGTGGGGCGAAACAGTTTGTTTCTGGAATCAGCTCGACTCCAGTGGTACCTATAGCTTATCAAGAGCAACCGGCAAGTGTGTCCAGTTATAAGTTCGAAAGTGGGAGAGTCAAAACTAATTCCGCACCTGGAGGCGCGTTTAATTTCAATAGCGGCGCAAGTGGAGAGAGACAATTTGCTTCCGTAGTCAGCGTAACCCCAGTCGTACCTGTAGTTCATCAACAGCAACCCGCAATTGTGTCCAGTTATAGGTTCGAAAGTGGTGCGGGCCAAACTAATTCGGCACCTGGAGGCGCGTTTAATTTCAATAGCGGCACAAGTGGGGCGAAGCAAACTGCTTCCGTAGTCGGTGTAACCCCAGTCGTTCGTGCAAAACAACCGGCAAGCGTATCTGACTATAGATACCAAACTGGCGGGTCCCAAATTCATTCTGCACCTGCAGACGTGTTTAATTTCAATAGTGGCCGAGCTGGTACGAAACAAACTTCTTCAGTGTTTGACGCAACAACAGTTTATCAAGAGCAGCCGGCAAGCGTATCCAGGTTTAGTTTCCAAGACGGAAGATCTGATTCGGTGCAATCGATCAATTACGGTGCGAAACAAACAGCGCCAGTTCAGCCGGCAAGAGTATCGAGCTACAGTTTTGGAAATATTATCGGAGATAGAACTCGTACCGCACCTGCGAAAGTGTTCGGTTTCAACAGGGGCGCGTCAGAAGACGAACGCACCGCTTCGGTAGCAGGCGTAACTTCATCGGTTCCTATAGTTCGACCAGAAAGTATCTCCAGCTTTAGATTTCATAGTGGAGGATCTGATGCAAAACAGGGTGCAGTCGGATTTAAACAAACTGTGGCTCCCGTGGTTTATCCAACGCAACCGACTGGCACTTCCGGTTTTAGTTTTCATAGTAGAAAATCTGATGTAATTCAGTCGGCAGTTCAACCGGGAGGCGTGTCCAGTTTTAAGGAAATCTCGTCAGTTTCAAGTGTAGTGCCCGCTGTTCATTCAGTACAACCGGTTGTTCCCGCCGTATCTAGTTTTAGTTTCCACAGTGGCGGATCGGGAGCTAAACAAAGAATAATAACGCCGACGGTGGCCCCTGCCAATGTCTTTAGTTTTAATGGCGGCGTCAAGCAGTACCTGCCCCCTGGCACCCCAGTACCAATAGCACCTGCAGTTCGGCCAGCGCAGTCCGTTGTTTCTTCAGGTTTCGGTTTCCACCAAAGCGGTGGATCGAGCCGGTCGAACTTAGGGGCCGCTGGCGTGCCGGCAATTTATCGAACGCAACCGGAAAGCGTTTCTAGTTTCAGTTTCCAAAGTGGAGCCGGAAGTCTTGCGTCGGTAACGCCGGCAGCGCCTAAAAACGTATTCGGTTTTAATAACGGCGATTTTGAGGCTAAACAGATTTCATCCGTGTCTAGTGTCGCGCCGATTGTTCCCGCGCTTCGACCTACAAGTGTGGCGCCCGGTTTCGACGACAACCGTTTTACGTCAAATTTAACGCCTTCCGCGGCCAATTATGGCGGAAAACAAGTCGTTCAGTCCGCTTTCAATTTCAATAATCGCGGATCGGCCAAATATTCTACTTCGGTTGTTCCCGCAGTTCGGCCAACCCAACCGGCTTCGGTCTCGAGCTTCAGTTTTCAAAGTAACGCCTTGGATCGATCTAATTTTGGAAGTAAACAAGCCGCGTCGGTATCGGGCGGCGAATATCCGGGAAGCTTGTCCGCTTTCGGTTTCCATAGTGGCGGAGCCGCACAACCTGGCCGATCCAAAGTTGTATCCGAATATAGTTTCCAGAGCGAGAAATTCGGTCAATCCAGTTTTGGAACCGGACCGGGCGGCGGTTCTAAATTTAATGTTCAAAGCGCAAGAGTTTCGGCCTACGATTTCACCACAGCCGGTCGCGCCGGTTGTCCCCGTCATTCGGCCAACACAACAAACAGTTCTATTCGATCAATTTTCGACGGCTCAACCTTCACGATTTTCAGGAGGAGCCTTTGGTTTTGGTTCGGCCCAATTTGAGGCGCAACGGCCGCCCGTCGTTTCTTTCGAAACGGCGGCTCAACCGCCCAAATCTTCAACGTACACTTTCCAGAGTGCGATTGGAAATAACGGTAGTAAGTATAGTACCGCCGTGGTTCCCGTAATTCGGCAACCGGTTGTTTCGACGTACCGTCCCGTTGTAAGTTCTACGCCGGCAACGCCGGTCGTTCCGGAAGGTTATTCGTATCCGAAACCGGCGATAGCATTTGAAGAAGCACCTGGTGCAGGTTTCGGCACCAAACTTTCCAAGTCCAATTTTAAAAGACCAATTACGATAGAAGACACTGTTGTAACAAAGGAGGTCATTAAAGTCAAGTCGCCCTCTACACCGGTAGTTACGAGCTACGAAAATCGTCGGCCGGTACAGGAAGTTCCGTTTGTCGCTAAAAAAGCTTACGTCACCGGACAAGCTCAAGAAAAAGACGGCTATCGATATCCTAAACCTGCCGTAACGTTCGAGGACGGTTCCAATAATGAAATTAGTCGTTTGAGAGGGAAAGTGACGTACAGCACTCCCGCCCATGTAGAAAATTATTCTTATTCGCCAACGTCCACACATGCTTCCAGAGTTAACTTGGCATCAGCTGGTTCGTCGGCGAAGTTCTCTGACGAGTATAAAATCGGTGCTCAAACGATCGAACCGAAAACTTACGTAAAAGTCAACGACTTCCATCCTTTGTTACCTGCAAAATTGGGATCGCAATGCACGTGCAGATCAAATACCGTGACGTTGAGGAGGAAACCTCCAACGACAACGCCCCGACTGAATGTAGTTGACGACGATAACGACGGATACTACGTCGGGCCTGCGGCGCGGCAAACGTATAAAGCGAAAGGGCCGACCATGAAAATATTAGACGACGAAGAATACCGACCGGCCCAAGAAGAAATAGTGGAGATCGTCGATGAAAATTTGAAACTCGTAAAATCCACCGTGAAGTCGGCAATAAAGGAGGCGCTGGAGGAGCATCGGCTGGACAATTTCGGACGCGGCGCGGGCGCGCGCGGACGCCAGGAAACGTTGCAGGGCGCGATCGACTGTCAAAGGGCCGGCCTCTTCAGGCACCCGGACGAGTGCAACAAGTTCTACGCCTGCCGGTGGGACTGCAAGAAGAACAGGTTCACGTTGCACGTTTTCGACTGTCCCGTCCAACTGACTTTCGATTCGGAATTCGGCGCCTGCAACTGGCCAAGCCAGGGCCCCGCGTGTTCGGGCAACACGCTCCTGCCCAACGAGTGAGCTGCCGGATTTAATTTTAAGTTAAGTTTAGAAAAAAAAATCGAGTGATGCGTGTCATTCGAAATTGTCTCTCGAGACTTGGTTTCAAAGCCCCAGGAGCAGTTTTGGCACGAAGTCCCGAGACAACGCCCTGTACATATTTATGAGCGCCCATTTATTTGACGACGTTCACTTTTGATTTAAACTATGTTTCTCATAATTCGTTTTATTTATTACATTTGCTCATTAATTTAGGTCTCGGACTGCGGCTCCATTCAACACGCTTGTACATTCGAAATTAATTTACCGTCTCGAAAACATCTTATTTTAAGTTATTAAAGTAGTTTTCATAATGGTTGTATTTTTTGCCGATTCCTGATATTTCTTTATATTGTTGTAAACGCTATGGGGGGGTGTGTTCAATAAAATTTTAACCAATATGTGTGGGGTGTCGACTTGTTGAACGACGTACTACATTTAGAAATACAATATAACTTGATTATAACGACATCGGTTATAGCGACAACTCGGTTATAACGTCATAATCGTCTTGGTCCCTAGAATTTACTATAGTAATCAATATAAAAAACGTTTTAAATAACAACACAATATTTTGGCTATCCTCGGTTTTAACGTCATTTTAAAGAGCAGTTTGCCGATTCTCGAGACAGACCATAATTCCGGTAATTTATAATCCGCTCCTCCACTTTAGATTTTAAGACGTTTAACAAATGCCGAGTAAAATGTTTACACACGTTTTCTAGAGTTACTTCTTAAAATTCGTAAATCACTCTGTTATGGAAATTTTGTGCAGTTTGCAGTTTCTTCGAGGTTTGTGCTCGTAAAAGATTAGTTGCGTTTGTAGTGTGTTATGAAACGTTTTTAAAATGTCGGGTTGCAAACGAAAAGTCCTTACATTAGACAATAAAGTGGTCATTATTAAAGCCCTTGAAAGTGGTAAGAAAAAAGCGGTCGTGTGTCGGGAATTTGGATTAGTTAACTCTACCCCGCGTACAATAATAAAGAGTAAAGAAGAGATTTTGAAATGTTTTGATGAAGGAAAAGGTCGCGCAAAGAAAATTAGACTGTGTGAAAAAACTAACATCGATTGTGCTTTAATTAAGTGGTTTTCCAGGTGTCGAAATGCAAATTTACCAATAAATGGACCTCTATTTATGGAAAAGGCGGAAGAATTTGGCCATTTACTAGGACATCCAGAATTCAAATGTTCTGGTGGATGGTTTGATCGTTTTAAGCTTTAACATGGAGTAAGTTTAAGAATAAGTGGAGAGGCAAAATGTGTTAATTAATCTTCAAGAAACCGAAAAGTGGTTAACGAACATATGGCCGAAATTGCGACAGGGATATAAAGATGAAGACATTTTTAACGGTGACGAAACCGGAAGTTTTTATAAACTTTTACCAGACAAGACATTAAAATTCAAAAATGAAAAATGCGTAGGAGGAAAACTAGCTAAAGATAGATTAACTGTATTTGTACGCGCAAACATGACGGGCACAGAAAAAAAGGAAACTTCTCGTGGTTGGAAAATCAAAAAGTCCTAGATGTTTTAAAAACATTAAAACATTACCAGTAAACTATCGGGCAAACAAAAAATCGTGGATGACATCGGAAATTTTTGAAGTTGAGTTACGAAGGTGGGACAGAGAACTTATGAGGAAACAGAAAAATTCTGTTAATTGTTGATGAATGTCCGGCGCACCCGCTATTACACAATTTGAAGAACATAAAATTGTCTTTTCTTCCTCCAAATTGTACAAGTGTATTGCAACCAATCGATCAAGGCATAATACGAAGTTTAAAATGCAATTATCGAAAGTTTCTTTAAAAAAAAAATTATCTTGCGTATGGATCATCAAGATAACGCCAAAACTTCGATTTTGGGAAGTGTAGAATTTTTAGAAAAATTCGACGACAATTGCGAACTGCTTCCAGCATGCAAAATTATCAGTAAACACAATTAATATAGAAGAAGACGACGAATTTGACATACCATTATTATAACTACAGAAGAGATTACAAAATTCTGGTGTAATAAGAAATCAGTTGGATCCGTCAGAAATCGAAGATTTCATAATTATCGATAACGATTTAATTACTTCCGATGTATATTCTGACGTTGACATTGTAAACCAAACTCGAAACGAAAAGGAAGCATTGCAAAATGAGAACGAGGAAGAGGAAACTTCCGATTCTGAAATTGTGGCGCTAACAAATAAACAAGTACTCGATGCGGTTAGTGTTATAAATTCATTTTTTTTTAGACACCGTGAAACTTCTGCACAAATAATCGAAAAGTTTCATGCGTTAGAATCGAAGATTAAAAACCTCGTTTGACGTGAAAAATGTTTACAAACAAAAATTACGGACTTTTTTAAAAGTTAATTATTTTGAAGTACACGATATGTATCTACTTATTTCACGTATTTTTATATAAAATATTATATAAAGCATATTATGTAGATGCGTTATATTAGGGGGACCGGAAAGTAATGTCGTTTCTGCGCATGTCGATATTTGATTGTCATTGTCAGCTCATTGTGTATCTCGAAGGCGTGCCAAAGTCATTTTAAGGTTATTGTGACTTGTTCACTTCTAAATAATTTAATATTAAACTTTTTTTTGCAATTTGGGGTGAAATGGCCAGCCAAATACCAGAAGAGCATATCCGGCATTGTATGCCTTTTGAGTTTCGCAAGGGTAGTAACGCAACAGTTGCGACCAAAAACATTTACGATTTTTATCCAAGTGCATTAGACGTTCGTAAATGCCAAAGATGGTTTTCCAAGTTCAGATCCGGTAATTTTGATCTCTCTGACTCCTATCGATCAGGGAGACCAACAACATTAGACAACGACATGCTAAGGGCATAAGTGGAAGCAAATCCATGTCAAACAATCGAGGAATTGTAAAACACCCTTAACCAACCTTGGTCGACCATTCAGGAACATTTACAGCAGATTCGAAAAATAAGCAGAGCAGGTGTTTGGGTCCTCCATAATCTGTCCGAAGAGAACAAAGCCAACCGATCCATCACATGCAACGTATTGCTTCAACGGCACCACACAGGACCGTTTTTTGATCGTTTGATCACTGGAGATGAAAAATGGGTCCTATATGATAATCTAAAACGCAAAAGGCAGTGGCTCTCTCCAAATAAATCACCACTAAGTACTGCGAAGCCGGGTTTAAATCCCAAAAAGGCGCTTCTGTGTGTTCGATGGAGTATTCGTGAAATTGTTCACTTTGAAGTGCCGAAACCTGGACAAACTGTTAATGCAGACCTTTATTGTGAACAATTGGATCGAGTGAACCAATCTTTAATCGAAAAGTATCCGGCGATTGTCAACAGAAAGGGCGTCGTTCTGCAACACGACAATAACACTGGAAAACACTGAAAAAACACTGGAAAAATTAATTAATTCGGGTGGGAGGTACTGCCTCACCCACCATACTCGCCCGATATCGCACCCTCGGATTTCCATTTATTCCGATCCTTACAACATTTTCTTAGTGGCAAAAAATTTGAAAATTTGGATGATTTTACTCAAAAACGAATTGATTTTTATCGGTCCGGGATTGAAAATTTGCACACTAGATGGCAAAAGGTTGTTGATAACGAGGACGATTATATTATTGATTAAAAATAAAGACTTATTAAAAATTTATTCGTTTGAATTTAATGTAAGAAAGCGACATTACTTTCCGGTCCCCCTAATATATTATTTATTCAAACACGCTTACGTCGCGAATAACGTCACTCGGTTATAACTACAAAAAAATTGCTGGTCCCAACAATGACGCTATAACCGAGTTCTACTATACGTTAGTGTTTAGAAACGAAAACAAAAACCGTCTTGACGGCGTTTTAAACATCTGTCGATCGAGAAACTTACCTTTTAGCATTTGAACCCGTCAAAATTCGATTACATTCTCGTACAACTTTGTCAAAAAATCGCCTTTTAGCGTTTGATCGAATATCAAATCAATAATATCAATCACCATGTACTTTAGAACGGGAAATTTTATTTTAAAACAAAACTAAAATAATTTGTGCGCTTTATTGTTTTGCCGCAATCGCCTATATATTTAGGGCGACCGGTACGTTTTGAGTTATCAGTTCGGTCGCGTAACGATCTAAGACCGGTTCGACTTCATCTCGCAAAAATTCCGTAACTTGATCTTCGGCCCTGCCGGTGAACGTCGTCGGATCCAGCAGCACGTCCAACTCGTCCAGAATCGGAGCGAAATAAGGATCGTTTCCGACGCGTTCGATCAAATCGTTGTCCATTCCGTGTTGCTTCACTTGCGCGGCGGCCTCGTGCGACAACACGCGGATTTTCTCGTGGCATATCTGCCGATCGCCGCCCTTCTTGACCATCGCCATTATCAAGTTCTCCGCCGACATGAACGGCAACTCTTGGAGCACGTGTCGATTGATGACTTTCGGATAAACCACCAAACCTTGGGTTATGTTCAGCATCGTCAACAGGACGGCGTCGGCACTCAAAAACGCTTCGGCCAAAGTTATTCGGCGATTGGCCGAATCGTCCAGCGTCCTCTCCAACCACTGAACCGAATGAGTGTTCGCCGCGTTCGAGTAAAGGGCCATAATGTGGCGCGCGATCGCGCAACAACGCTCGGACCTCATCGGGTTCCTTTTGTACGGCATCGCGGAGCTGCCGATTTGGCTTTTTCGAAGGGCTCCTCGACCTCCTTCCTGTTCGCCAACAGCCGCAAGTCGCTGCATATTTTGTGAATCGAGGCGCCCAAACCGGCGAGGGCGGCGACGACCTCCAAGTCGACTTTGCGCGAGTAAGTTTGTCCGGTCACCGGGTAGGTTTTGTCGAAACCGGACAGTTCGGCGACGCGCCTGTCTAACGCGTTAACTTTGGCGCCGTTTCCGTTGAAAAGTTGAAGGAAGGAAGCTTGGGTCCCGGTCGTTCCTTTCGCACCTCTAAAGCGCAAGTCGTTGCGGGCGCGCGACAGGGCGCGCTCGTCCATCAACAGATCCGAAATCCAGAGCGTCGCCCTTTTTCCGACCGTTGTCAGTTGTGCGGGTTGTAGGTGGGTGAAGCCTAACGTCGGGAGGGCCCTGAAACGATCGAAATTAAGCAGTGATAAAACGCAGCCTCGGTCGCTGCCGACTCACTTGTATTCTTCGGCGAATCGGGATAGGTTTTGTATGACGGCTGCGAGGCGCGGCAGGAGCAAGTCGAATCCGTCCTTCATGATGATCAAGTCGGTGTTGTCGCCCACGAAACACGAAGTGGCTCCCAGATGGATAATTGGGGCGGCCAGGGGGCATAATTTGGCGAAAACGTGCACGTGCGCCATCACGTCGTGCCGGGTCAACCGTTCTTCGTCCGCGGCTGCCCGAAAGTCGATGTTCTGCACGTTAGCTTCCATCTCCGCAATTTGGGCATCGTTTATTTGTAGTCCAATTTCCTGAAAGACAACGAGGAAATAGTGAAAATGCTGTTTGACTTAAGGGCGTACGGTCCCTATTGCCGCCAAACAATAATCCGTAGATGGCACTGTTAGTGAATTTTAGAGAAATTTTAAACAGACCATCCTTCTTGGTTGAAATAGCCTGCCTCCGTAACGTCGTAAAATCTACCTGCTTTGAAGCTAAGGGTATAAATGTTTAGATACGGTGTTTTTACATTAAAACGTATTCGAAGACGATTTTAAAATTCGCAATACAACAGTTAAGATTTAATGTTAAGTACAGGAAAAATCTGAGATTACTGATCTGAAAAACTGATTTATTTAAAGTTCGCTAATAAATAATCTACTTTAATTTTAATCGAAATTAGAAAATTAATTAATAATTAATATTATAACAATATAAATAGCGGGTTCTCGAGGATATTGAATGCGAACGGATCTCGGTAATTCTATTGTTATCAAAAAATGTTGTTTTTAAAAAAATAATAGATTTCACATGTGAAAAGTATTACATTAGGAAAATTGTAATTTAACTAGATGTATATTAAAAGAATATGTCTCGTATAAATTGTAATAATGTTTATTTAACTTTATTAAATTTTCTTTTTCGATAACAGCATATAAAAAGTTTATTCTTATTGGTCGCATTCAGGGAATGGTAGCGCTGTAGCGCTTTATCGAAGCGATGCTCTGAATGGTGTCTGCTTTACTCGCAGTGCTGCAGCGCTTTAGTAAAGCATTAAAGCATATAAATATTCCGCTTTAACGCTTTATAACTAAATAAAGCAATGACGCATCCATGCGTTTTAACCTAACAAATTATGTTGCTTGTGTATGTTTTGGTTTATGCAAAAAATAAAGATGGCTTATAACGTTACAATTCGGAGACGAAGTCATTTCCCTTGTAGTAACGTAAGAAGAAAGGTTGAAGATATTACAAGATAAGTTTTACATAAAAATTTGAGTGGTTTACAAAGAAAATTGCCAACCTAAGAATTAAAAGCTGAAAAATAACTAGTACCAAAAATGTTTATTCAGGAAAGATAAAGCGTTACAGCGCTGCAGCGTTTCAACGCTACAATTCCCTGAATGCGACCATTGTTTCTGTTACGCGAAATAAGGTATTCTACGAGCGGAATGCGAAATGGCAGTTCGGGACGCGAAATATTAACCTCAATATTAATATTACCTCAATATTACCCTCAATATTACCTCAAATTAATTAATCGTAAATGTCAAACTTTCTAATCACATTTTTACTAATTTTGGGACAGTTATCAAAAAAATATTTGATACACGATTGCGAAATGCTTCCGCATTCTCGAATGATTTATTTGCTCGATAGCGCTCGCAGAAAAACTGAATATTGTATAACTAGTGCTAAAATATCCACCTTTAAGCACGTGTTATATACTATGCTTTTCCGACGACCACAAGTATTTTTATTTAAAAAAATTGATTTTTGACGTTTCGTAAGTTCGTTTGACATTTTAATAAAATGTCAAATTTGATAATAAAACAGTTTGTGCGAAAAGTAATTGCATGTGTAGAAGATTTTGATTGACCGTGTACAATCATCGCACACGGTCTGCAACGTTTTCGATTGGCTAACGAGTTTCTTTACGCACGGTCAGCCTATTTGTTTGTAATGGTCAACTTTCCATAACATTTATTGGTGTGAAATTATGCACTTTTCATAATGGTCGTCGGAAAATGTAACTTTCCGTACTAATAATGTAGGTAATATACCTATTTCTAGTATTTTTATTTGTATTACACCACCAAAGTTTTATAAATATGTACATGTAAATAAAGACCACTTATTAAATAATGACGTGAAAAGTAGAAGGTGCCGTATACAAAAAAAGGCAATATCGTAAGAACTTCAATTGCAAAATAGTCGTCAAAAAACTTAGTTACAAAATAGCAAGAAAAAAGAACAAAATTGATGTATTCCAGTGATCTTGCGAATTCCTCATTATTAATTTTCTCAAATTTAAGACATTTTATTGGTGCAATATACGATGTAATGAGATAGCTAATCGTGATTAAAATTTTGTTAATCACGATTCCGTTTCTAAAATGTATGTAAAATGTCATATACTAACCGTTTATTGATGTTATAATAAATTACGTCTAAATTCACAATATTGACTTAAAGGACTTAAAAGGAGAACGTTTCGCTTGATTTATACTGTTAAGTGACCAATCCTCGCGTTAGAATTTTTAGGTTGTAAAATTTATGATCTTTTACAATAAAAATAGGGAGGTCTAGTCATATTACCCAGTATTTAACAATAGTTGTGGGACGACCCACAACCATTGTCCGATATTGGGCGTCAACATTTAAACCAAAAATTAAAACTTCCAACAACCTGCTTTTGATTATTTATAAAAAATTGATGTAAAAACGAAAATGATCATCAGAAGTGATTCTTAACGGCAAGACGTGCTAAAATTTCTCCAATTTATTCAAATGATCGTTAAAAACACACATTGAAATTTTAAAAAATTGCGAGGCAATTATTTAATTAAAATAAGCATTCATTAAGCAAAAGAGCACGTTGTGCCGTAGAGGGAATGTTACGTTACCCACTAGTTATTAATTTGCAAACTTTGGTTACCCCAGTTTTGAGTTATGATTGCAGTAAAATTGTACTTTTTACACATTCATTAAGGTTTTTAAAGGTGTTATGGAAATGATAGATTTTTTTAAGTATTTTTCTGTGAATCAGAACATTGTAATCTATGGAAAACGTAATTTATTTCATAAAAACATCAATCTTTTTATTTGGACGTACGGTCCAACGTACGGTACCACCTTAAGTACTTTCGATGTCCAAATTCGGACCTAAATCGAGCAATTTGCCGAAACACCTCTTGCACGACCGACGGCCAAACAACGGCCAAAATCGTTATTTATTCCCCACATTCCTGACGATATCACGTCACATAGTGTGCATTAATTAAATGAATCACAAATTTCGATTAAACGACCTGCTTTCTGTGTACCTTAGGCGGTGTACAAGGAAGATTCGTTACGTAACGACCGTCTATCTCTGTTCAACATCGACAATTGCAAGGCGCCCACCAAATTTCATATAAACCATAAATACGTGAATTACAAATTAAACAGAAAACGACGATAAGTTTATCTTTTATCGCTACACAGATAACGAAATATGAAACGGTCTCACAAGTGTTGTGTACGACATAAGGTAACTAAATACAACAAAAGTTTCGTCAAAGAAAGTGAACTAAATCAGCAAAAATGACAAACATCGCCACTGTCGGTAGTGTGATCATAAAAATATTGAAGTTGGTGAGTGATTTTCCATTATTTTGACTTTCACTTTCAAAATTTCGATTTCGAAATCGTACCTCTTTCGAATAGTAACATTTTTATCCGAACGAAACGTGCAGTAAATATGTTCGATCGGGCGTTCTCTTACTAGGTACCAAATAGTAGTACTACATACGAAACGGTTTTGTTATCGGCGTTGACTAGGCTGCCACTCCTATGATACAAAATAAGATAAATATTTCGCAAGGCACAGCTAGGTATGTCGCGTGCATTTCCATAAATAGATTTTTTTTGTTTTCAGGTCTTAAACGTGATCATTTTGATTCTGTACCGAACCGGGAACGGGGGCCAATTTCTGGGCGTGGGAGGGACATGGAACCTAAACGAGGACAAAAATCCCGACACCGAAATTATAGCGTCCGGAGTGTTTGTCGGATTTTTCATTTACACGATCGTCTCTCTCGTGAGCTACTGTTTCGCCACGGGCGACCACAAAAAGTGAGTAAAAAAAAAGAAGGTGTAATGACCCTTCTGAGAGTTTCAATTGACTGACACGGAGAAATTCATCTTAATCGTAACTTAGATTGCCTTCTCGTTGAACAACGAAACCTATAACCTCCGTATTTCGTCGTGGCGTACCTAATTAATTTTAATTGAAGAAGTTATGGATGAATCACTTCCTTCACGATCTGTTTCTAAAGAGGTTAAATAACGTCTCCCGTTTTGTTATTGTACTTTGATGAATTCGTGCGAACGAAATTAGTCGTCGGTTCGTGGAAAAATTGCGAAATTGTTGTCGAAAAAATTCGGTCCTTCGAACATTTCGTTTTTAGCGACTAATAAGCCGTTTTTCTTGCTTTCGTTTCATTCCTTCGATACTCGCTTTCCTTCGCGGCCCCCTTTAGATACTTCGCGGATCGAGGGGCGCGCCCGCCGAATTTTCTCTAAAATTTCACCGTCTAACCCTATAAAAAACGACAAAGAGAAGAAAAGAAATCGGCGTTACCATGGAAACGTCTTAAACGCACAAACAAACGACTAGTGAATAATGATTAGGTAAAAAACTTTTCTTAGTTTAACCCTGTATATTATGTAAGTGATTACATTATCTATTTGCATTGATATACTTACATATTATTTATAACAGAAATAGTTTTAAATTTACTAATGTTTCCTTTGTTTTTTAAAAATATGTATACATCTACATACAGACGAATTTGCTTATAACGAGCTCGGATTTAACGAGATCCTGGATATTACGAGTATTTTAGGTGCTTCGAAATTGTATTCGCTCAATGCCAGTAATTCCTGTTTACTACGAACTCGGTTCCCGGATATAACGAGCAAAAAGTGGCGGCCCCGTCGATCTCGCTATAACCGAGTTTGACTTTATATAGGTGCAGGCAGTCCCAGTGAAGGGACAAAAGAAAATAAGCCAATTTGCCAAAATTTACCTTATAATTAATAAAATATTAACCCCTAAAATTGATTATTTTCTTTAATTCGAAATAACTTGTGAACGGTTTGATGGTATTTGATGATCTTTGGGTCAGTTACATCCTGATCAAAGACAGTTGTCTCGATCTAAAACTTGTTTGATCTGCGCCTTAGGAGCGAACAAATTTTTTTTTTTAAAAGGACCTTACGGGTTTTTATAAGGAGCTGAGCCCAACTGAAGATAGCAATGAACCATATACCGTTTGAAAGCTCTCAACGAGTACTACAACGTAGGACCAAGCATAAGTCACGAAAATTGACTACAACATTTTTACGAGCATTCAAATGTTTTATATCGGTTTTGTAACTAAAGACATTTATCGATAGAATTCATGAACAAGTACTCATATGTTATATACCATCGGAAAGTGCGCTTCGAGATATTTACGATGGTGTCAATTTCAACGTTTTAACTGGTGGTACAAAGGCACTTTCAAGGCTTTAAATGAATTATTTATATTATAGAATTATTACATATTGCATAAGTCTAGACGAAAGAAATAATTGTAAATCAAAAAAGTACTTGATGTGATAGATATTACACGCTTAAATTAACGTAACATTAATTTAAATTAACTGATTAGTGATGTTTATTGCTGGTCTTGCATACGAATTGGTCGGTAAAGCATGCGAAAGCAACCACAACACAAAACGAAAACCCATTGAAAGTGTGCTTGTAGCAGCAATTTCACACCATTGTAAAGATCTCGAAGCGCACTTTCCGTCGACGTGTGCGTGTTCTAGACTGGTTACAAGTTGCTGGGCCCGCATACAAATTCATTTAAAGCCTTGAAAGTGCCTTTGTACCACCAGCTAGATCGTTGAATTGGACACCATCGTAAAGATCTCGAAGTGCACTTTCCAATGGTATATGACTTGTGAGGGTTCGTCGACGTATGTGTGTCTTAAACTAGTTACAAATTGCTGGGCCCGCATAAAAATTCATTTAAAACATTAAAAGTGCCTTTGTACCACTAGTTAGGACGTTGGATTTGACACCATCGTGTAGACCTCGAAGCGCACTTTCCGATGGTATATGGCTCGTGAGGGTCCGTCGACGTATGCGTGTCCTAGACTGGTTACAAGTTGCTGGGCCTGCATAAAAATTCATTTAAAGCCTTGAAAGTGCCTTTGTACCACCAGTTAGATCGTTGAATTGGACACCATCGTAAAGATCTCGAAGTGCACTTTCCAATGGTATATGACTTGTGAGGGTTCGTCGACGTATGTGTGTCTTAAACTAGTTACAAGTTGCTGGGCCCGCATAAAAATTCATTTAAAACATTAAAAGTGCCTTTGTACCACTAGTTAGGACGTTGGATTTGACACCATCGTGTAGACCTCGAAGCGCACTTTCCGATGGTATATGGCTCGTGAGGGTCCGTCGACGTATGCGTGTCCTAGACTGGTTACAAGTTGCTGGGCCTGCATAAAAATTCATTTAAAGCCTTGAAAGTGCCTTTGTACCACCAGTTAGAATGTTGAAATTGACACCATCATAAAGATCACGAAGCGCACTTTCCGATGGTATATAACACACGAGTACTTTGTTGATGAATTCTATCGATAAATGTCTTTAGTTACAAAACCGATATAAAACATTTGAATGCTCGTAAAAATGTTGTAGTCAATTTTCGTGACTTATGCTTGGACCTACGTTGTAGTACTCGTTGAGAGCTTTCAAATGGTATATGGTTCATTGCTATCTTCAGTTGGGCCCAGCTCCTTACAAAAATCCGTAAGGTCCTTTAAGAAAGGCACGAAACGCAACCAAATTCGTTTGTAGGCCCATAAATAGAATTATTATAGGCACTTTCAATAAATAACTTGGTAAGAGCTAATTTTTAAAATTCGACGGGGAAAAGGGAAAATTAAAAATAATAATAACACGCGAATAAAACTTAGAATTTATTTATTTATTTATAAAATCATTTAAAAACGACATTAACTGGCTCTGTAGAAATAAAAGACGGATTTAACCGTGAACCGGTACCAAATAACTGATTGGGAATTAACGCTGTATGCGTTTTTTTGAAAATTTTTTAAAACACGTCTAAAAATAATGGTCGCCTATAAATTTTTTCAACGGCTCAAACTGTATACGCGCACGTGTTTATTAATTTAACCGAAGAAATACATGCCACCCCACCATTTTTCCGAATTTGTTCGTATTTTATAGAAAATTAATTTATTAAAAAAAGATGTTTTATATCGTGTTATTGTACCCCGTAGGGGCAGTGGTGACCGGACGGTTTAAGGTCGCATCCCCCTGTGTTTTCAACACAAACGCAAACGTTAGACTGAACTCAAGCCACGGCAATTAAATTAAAAAAATAATAATTAAATAATAAACATGTCTGTTACGCATTTCTAGATATATTATGACAAGTTTGAAGTTTATTTCTTAACGAGCCTAAAAAATCAAAAAATAAACAATTTAACGTTTTCTACTTTATCCTCCCCCCCCCACCATAATTAACACCGATTTTGTTCGGCAAATAAATACTCAAATTCGATTATAATAATTTTTATGAAAGCTTTTTTTTAATTCCAATCTGCCCATATTCCAACGTTGATCTTACAAAAAGTATTTTAGACGTAAAATTTCTAACGCCCCCGGGGCGGGGGCATTCGTATTAAAAAAAAACTAAATATTGAAGGTTTGTATTTTTTTTTGTATTTTCAGCACATTCACTGATATTGTTATGAACTTTTTGGGAATCTTTCTTTGGTTGGCGATTGGAGCGACGGCGCTTCATTATTGGCACGGGTACCAAAACTTGTACAAGTACATGCACGTATCCTCCGAACGACAAGTACGTTTTTCGTTTTTCGTCAAAATATTAAAAGTAATAGTTTCTTCGTTGTTAGGTGGGTCTCGCGGTGGGCACCCTATGTATACTGAGCGGAGCTTTGTACCTTTTCGACACCGTATTGTCTGTCATCCACTTTGTTCGCACGAAGATGTAATAGCAAATTGTTAAGGAGAAAAGGTAACTATCAAATGCGACTAAAATAGATTTTGTCGGAAATAAATTCAAGGCCGGCAATTAGTGGTATAAGTTTTTAAAATATTTAAATAAGGTTTTGTATAATAAATTGACATGTGCAAATAAGTGTAGTACAAATAAAATTTTTATTAATTATCGCTGACGTTTACTGCGGAAAACCTACATGCGTATAAATTCAGCAACGCTGCACTAAAGAAATATCTAATTTGCCCCCTCAAGAAAATAAAACTAAATAATTGATGCTGTATTTGTTCCGTGAAATACCGGCGCTTCTCCACTTGATATGCCTGCCCCCCGCCCCCTCGGGCGGCATTGAAACTTAAAACACGTTTGGAATTGAACCTGAACAATCTTCGTCGGGGTGCACTTTGCAAAAATCGAAAACGAGGTAAATCTTGGACGAACGCTTTTTCGTTTTTTGAACCGATTCTTTTCGCGTGACAAAATTTCCGAGGCGTCTCTTTAAAAAAATGAGTTGGGGGTCCCTGTGGGGCTCAGGGATGGACATTTTGCCAGGAGCGAATATGCGAAAATGTGTCTCCTTTTTGATTATTTTTGACGTGTTTTTGCGTTTTTTTCCCAAATATTGGCGTATCGGGAGTTGTTTAGGGCGGACAGTTTTCGTTGAAACGCACTGTATTTAGGTATGGAACGATTAAGTCGTGGTGCAGTCGATGTTCCGGAATTATACTTTTTCAAGTTGCGACTTCGATTGTTTCAAGAAACAATTTCTCGAAAAGTTGGGGTTAAGCTCTCCAAATAATTTTGGATTGTTTTCTTTGGAATTTCCCAACTGCAGCGATCATTTTGTTCCGATCCAAAGTGAAAACTCCACGTTCACCCAACGGAGTCCGACTTCAATGAATTCGATTTTCGTACATAGATCATTTCAATCGACAATCGCGTGTTCGAAATTAATAATGGGTCGTTTCGGGGGAGGGGGGGGGGTCAACGAAAAACGTTCGACCTGGCTTGATTTGATAAAAAAAAAACAAAACAAATCGTCGGCGGTTTTTACCATAAAATTAACTATAAGTACCTGAAATAAACAAATTTTAAACGTGATTCATTTTAATTGCGGTCAAAAATACGTGTCCTTGCGTTGTTGGTGGTTGCGTATTGTATTTAAAAACAAATTACACGTTCCGAGTTACGCCGGTTTTTAAACGTTCGACGGAACGAAACGTCTTAACAAATGAATCACCCGCACTTTTTAAGAATGGAAGATGCAGTAGTGAAAACAATTGGAGACACGTGGGAGTGGGTTTTTAATTAACCGATGTATAAGGGTTAACTTGTTCAATTAATTCGTCGGCCGAAGCTCATTCGCGTTTTCGGCCCTAAACGGTGAAGGTTATCGCGCGTACCTAAGTGAAAAAAACAGTTCGACGTTCAAGGTGGATATACGCGAGTCGTACTACGACGTGCCAAAAAAAATCATGTCTTCCGAAATCGAGAAGAACAATGACGAAGAGGAAAAAAGGCCCCCCAAGCGATTATGGCGAACGTTCATCAGCAACCATTGGCCGGTCGGACTGAAATTGTTGGAATTGGTGAGTGCGGGGTTTGATTTTAGAGAAAATAAAATAATTAAGGGGAAAGTCGATAAGTTTCGTAATTATTTTCGGCAGATTTTTAGAGAATATTTCGCTTAAATTGCAATTAAACATTTAATGGGGGGCGGGGGGCGAGGTTTAAAAAGATTATTTAAAAATTTTCGTTTTGCAGCAGTACCACCTGCCTAGATAATGGGGGATTTAAAAACGGATAAATTTTCACAACACCACTTTTATTATTTTTTGCTAATGAACGTTAAATTAAAAACGAGGGGCGATATACAAAAAATTAATTCGAAATTACTTGCAATTTTAAAAACGTTTTATCTGTCCCTCGCGATTACAACATAGATGAGTCAATGCGTCAATCGGCTACAATAAACATATTGTGATAACGATATAAACGCATTAAACGTACAATTTTCCATCAAGTATAGAAATATTTTACAACTTGTTGCATAAATAGCTATTCTGCATTATTAATACACATTTGATACATTTAATCTATTCAATTTGTATTCATTAATTTATTTTTCGGCGGAACCCAAATAAGAATAATTATTAAATCATATGGACAAGGAATTTTTAAATTTTATAATAAAACGTCTATTAAATTATTTCTGGCATTAACGAACAGTGCCGTATTAAAATTAATTGCAATGCACTAATTAAAGTAGTCGCCCAATTGACTAAATGTAATTTTCGCCAGATCATTTCAATCTTTTATCGAAAAATTAATTTTTAGAGAACTAGGGGAGCATTTTACATTTAAAACATTTTTTAATCGAACTATTCTGCTTTAAATCTACATTTTTCACGAAAGTTTCAAAAGAAACTCTCGATAAAATATTTAAAAAAAAACACACACACATTTTCAACATTTTTCTATAAATTTAATGGAAATTTTAGTTTACGATTAAATTAAAATTCCGGAAGAGGGGGGGGAGTCTTTATTACTTGACATTGACAAAGTTAAAATAATTTTAAAAATTACGTATTTCAGGTCGTCGCTTCTTTGTGCATGGGATTAATATTTGAACCGGTGAGTGTCACGGGAATGGGACGTACGCACCTACATCACGTCGGCGTGATGTTCACCGCGTACAGCGGCAGTAGCCTGACGATAACGGCCCTGATAATTGGGCGCCTGCTGAAGGAACAGGTCGGCTTCAAAACGTCGTTCATATTTTCAACGGCGCACGCGGCCCTTTTTTTGGCGACCGCGATACTCCTGACCGCGGACAGGGCCGACCTGACGAAAGTTCATTTTTTTCATCCGTCCCAGTACCTGTTGAACATGATGACCACGTCGATCGTTTTGACTTTCATCAACGCCCTCATTTTCCTCGGAGACGCTCTCGCCACGTTCATACTTAAATTAGATTTCTAGATTATATTTATTAGTAGCTGTGTATATTTCTAATTATTATTTTTTGTATCGTTAATTTCACGACACCCTGTATATTTCGTAGTGTCAGATCAGTCGGATTTAGTTCTCTTTTTTTTATAATTTGTAAACGGAGATTTACAAAAGTTATCAGAAGGCCGTCCATTAATTTTAATTAATGATAATATTTAATATTGTTTTTGTATTATCTTTGTACAGTTATGTTAAAAATGTTTAAGGTATGTACCTATAGGTACCTATGTATGTATATTGCTGTAATTGTGTGTATGTTGTCAAGTTATATAGTTCAATGTTTAGTTTTAGTTTCTGTTTCGCTTACAAAATCGCCTACTTAATTCATATTAGTGTACATTTATTCTTTTTTCGACGAATATTTCGGCATTAGGGTGAAGCCGGCGAAAGTCCAACACCGGAAAAGTCGGAATCTTATCTAACCCGGATTTTTTCTGAGGTCCCGAATTTTATCTACGCATAAACCGTATGTTAAAGTGTCTGCTTAAGTCGCAACCCTCTTAAAACGGACTATTTTTTCGATTCTGAGCGCGTCCGGTTCTTTTTCCATGTTACAATAGTTCGTGTGCTATTCGTTTTATTTTAGGGAAGTTCAACGGAAAATCGTGTTGGGTGGTTGTTGTGGACCCTTTCGATCGTTCCGCTTCTTACCATCACATAACAACACTCTTGCTATCGATTCATGGTAAGTTTTATCGTAATTCCTATCTTACAAATTAAACGTTTTTGCGTTACAATATTGCGTGAAGTTTCGGTTTCACGATGATTTTTATGGACGACATCTATTGGTTTTTTCCTTAACCTAACTAACAACGACAATCGTCAATTTTTGACTCGATTGTAAGCCCTATTGATCGTACAAATAACCTTCTTTCTGCTATTCATAGCGAATTTTATCGATTTCCTACCTTAAACGTTGTCTGTTGTTGCTTTACGATTACGTGAAGTTTCGGTCTGACAATCGTTTTCGTGGGCGACATCTATCGGATCGTTTTTAAGCTGACCAGCGGCGACAAAACGTCAATTTTTGACTGAACATGCACATCGACGCTTATACTCCGTTTAGATGTAGTAAGTTTTATTATCCAATCAGATTATGGCAATGTGTAAGAGAACATTCCCCAAAAGTGTTATCATTAACCGTTAGATTTCCAGATAACGTGCGCCATTTGTTGCGGCTTCGCGCTCCACATCAATTCTTCCGTTCCAGAAACCCAGAACAACGTAAAAACGTTACTTATGGCGGCAAACATTAGTTATTCTTTTTTAACCTTTATCGATTTAATAATACGAATTTTGATGCAGCCGTTACCTTGGGCCGCGTGGATCATCTTCGACGTAAACGGGTACTGTGCGTTCTTCCTGTGTGCCGCTATTTTAGCATTTCAAAAGTTTCAGTCGATAAGTGTTGCCGAACACGTGTTCGTTGTATTAGCGAATTTCGCGGCGTCGCTTCTCTTTTTCGTCGAGCTGTTGTACATTCTCAGGTAAGGCGTCGATGCCGAATTACGCGAAATCCACTCGAGCTTGTTTGCATTTCAGACAAATAATAAATAAAACGGTCAACGATAAATCCGTTGGTCTACAAAAATGGAGAAATTCTGGTATCGTAGTGATGTCGGTGCAGGCCGACAATCGACTTAAACCTGGATTGGCCAATAACAATTCGACCGACGAAATGCTTTTGGAGAAAAAATGCCCGCGTCTTGCTCATAACGTGGCAAATAAAAGGTCTGGTTATTTCGGTTAAAAAAAAAACCTACCTATAACTTATTATGTGTTAACTAGAAAACTTTGGAAAACCGCAAATGAATCTTTAACAGATCCGAATTTCAACAAGGAAATAAAAGCCAAAGTGAAAACCAAAACAGTCTACGTCTCGGCAAAAATCGTAAATACACATGGCAAAGAAGAACCGTGTGACGTCAATAATCGTTTGCCGTTATTACTACAATGTCCGGATAGAGATACAAGTACAAGCGGGACTGATCATTCCCACGGCGGCTGTCATTGCAGGCGCTGCGGTTACGTTGACGGTGAGTTTGACTCCCGTCCAAATTTTCCAACGTCATCACTCATCGAACTTTAGACGAAGCGACGAGAGATGGGGCGCCGTCGTTTTCGGGCGGAATAAATTCGTCGAAAAGCGAGAGACGGGAAAGCAGTCCACACGACCCATTTTCCCTTTCGAAAAAGCAGCAGGTGCTGAATAAAATGATGAAATCGAACACAAGGAAGGTGTTCTCTTTGACGACGTTCGAAGACAACTCGCCACGCAGCCAACCAGATGCCAAATCGGGATATCAAGGCGGGAACGTTAAGCTTATCGATAAGGTGCGTTCCCGGTACGGCTCAATTTTATTTAAAGTACTGAAATCGCCTTCAATTCAGAAATTAATGCGTGATCCGCCAAAAGTTTCGAATAACGAACCGAACGAGATTACGGTTCTGCTGGGCACCGTGGAAAATACGCCGAAACAGTAAGCTCCGAAATAACCGACCGACGCCAACGAATTTACTTTTCCACGTTACAGGTCGACAAGCGCGCGAAATGGTACCGATCCGGAGAAGAAGTCGTGAAGTCGAATTAGCTCGGTTCCATTTCGATGACGTCATGTGCAATTTAAGCATAAATATAATTTCGAGTTTTTTTCTCTCAAGTTCAACATTTACGCGATAAGGGCGAATGGGGGGCGGGGGGCGGGATGGGTTTCGGAGGGTTTTTTGTAATTGAAAAACACGGGGTGGTTCGGGGAAGAAAGGGAGATATTTGAAAGACGCGTCAAAGTCCAATTTTCGTCTGTTACCTTTTTTTTACGGAAGGGGTGGAAATCCAATCTGCAGACACCGAGGGGGACCTTCCGCTCTCCCGGTAGTGTGAGGCGCGCGGCCCCCTTGGTTCAAATACTGACAAAACCACCCCTCGTTTTCCCACCACGCCAAAAGTGTAGGTACCCATTAAATTATCAAATTTCTACTTTAAAATTTACAAAACACAATATTTAATAAACCCGCTTGTATGTACGGTAGAGTGCAAAATTAATGTCGTTGATTGCGAGCGACACGTAACCACATACGACACGACGAACAAATTATGATCAAAATCAAAGGCTAGGGACGCACGTACCGGTTTCAGGTCCGCCCGGTGCTCGTGATTCGCGACATTAATTTTGCATCCGACTGTACGTAGTTGTTCGCAAATTAAAAATTAAAAATATTCATTAGATATCCTCGCTGTATCTTGCAAAGTGTGGGGGTTCGGGGGTCCCAAAACGTCTTTATTTAAAGATACCTTCGAAACGTTCAAATCGCCCCAAATGCCCAACGGTATCTAATAAAGAGTGATATTTGCGATTGCAATTAGAATAAAAATAAAAAAAAAAAAACGGAAACTGCGGCGAAACTTCCTTCAGATTATATTGCTCAGTTCGAAAATGACAAGACAAAAAGATGGAAGCAAGTTCGAACGTGGAAATCGAGCTGGGCCCAATTCCTAAACGTCGACCCTCGTTGCCGATATTAAGGAGATTGCAGAGTACCGAATCGTCGGCAAGTTCGTCAATTGGATTGAGCACTTTCGAACTGAACACTTGCTCCTCGCAACGTAAAGTGCGTCTCGGCAGCAAGGAGTTTTTGTTGAAAATTGTGCAATTGGTAATGTTTCGCTTTTGACGTTTTTATCGACGATTATCGAAGGGTCAACGTTGTAGGTGATCGCCGTGGTATGTGCCGGCCTATACTCTGACGCCAAGAGAATGATGCAATATTCCGTCGAATCGATGATATTTCCCAATGTCGTTTTCAGCGCTTTCATCATCATCACCAGCGTCATAGCTTTGGGTTACATTTTGGGTAACGCGGTGCCGCCGATTTTGATAAGGATATTCAACGTCGTCGGCATGACCCTCTACTTTGTGACGACGTGCATCACCGCAATAGACTGGTACTATTTTGCTAGGTTTACTGGCAAAGATGGGGACGTGGTTTCGGCGAACATGTTGATAACAACGGCTTGTTTGAGTTTACTGAATGTAGGATTGTACGGGTACGATATATACCTGGGTATTAAAAAGGCATTCGCAGTATAATAATATAAATTAAAAAAGATAATATTGCATTATTGACCCCTATAATACAAAAATTTAACGCCGCCTTTGATTACAGGTACCAACGGCACAAAAACAAATGAAGAGCGCACCTTCCGCTAAAAAAATATAAAACGAAAAACGCTCACCTTTTCGGCTTTCGCTAGATTTATCCATAGTCGTCTCCACGTAGAGAATTTCTTTTGGTCGCTGAAATTGTACTGCATTTCTTTGGTCGCATATCGTGTGCTTAGCGGAGATCTGTAATTGCAAAATTCGCTGTTGGACTCGACGTCGCCGACACTTGCCATTTTCACAAGTTAAATGTAAAAACCGTTGTACACTTATCGATATTTATATGTGAAACGGTGCTATCTAACGAGTTTCAATAATCGTATCAGCTGTTTAAATTATCACGTGCGTGCACTGCACCAGTGGCGTGTATAGTAAGTAGTATATCACTGTAATTGATATACAGGATGGGCCACGTAACGTGGAACCCCTTACAACTTTGATGAGTCGGCAACCCAATATACAAATATCGTGACAACGCAGATACGCGATACTTAAGCCCCTTGCACACGAGGCTTGTTTTCCAACGTCTGTTTCCTTGCTGGTTCGGCTCGCTGGCAGCTGTGCTGGCTGCCTTGCGTGCTAAGCAGCAGGCTCGGAATCAGACGACGCTGGCTCTCCTGCGTGGTGACGTGCTTGCACTGCTCGTCATATCAACAAAGATGGACGACGCACTAATGTTTATTCGTCGCAGACAATTAGTAGTTACTGCTTTTGCTATTATTGATTTGTTAAAGCGAAGAAATGACCAGAAAAAGAAGCGTAGACTTTGGACCAGACCTTTGGACTCGTGAATTTCTGCTGACATTGCGCATGTGTACTGAAATGCTGCGTCCTGATTGGCTCTCCTCGTGCAAGCCTGCTGAAAAAATAGCACCGAACCGATCACCGAAAACCAGCAGCGGAGCCTGCACTGAACCCTGCTGTGACGTCATTTTCAAGCACGGCAGCCGGCACGGTAGCCTGCTCAGCACCAAGCAAGCCATCCAGCAGGAAAACAGGCCTCGTGTGCAAGGGGCTTTATTCAAAATGAAAATTGATCGTAGAATGTTAAAACATGTCCGACATATGGTATGGCCTATCCAAAGCTATATGCAATTTACGTCAATAAAAAAAAGTTACTAGATTGTTTATTTGTAATTCGGTTTAAAGTTTGGAAAGTGACATATTCTATAGATGATTTATCTGCGTACATATTAGATGACATAAACAAAGACTACAATTTATTAATACTGTTAAAATACGAGGTACGAGGTGACAGCACTGTGTGAAACGTCATCATCTAGCAACCTTTTATTGATGACGTGTTGCATATAAGTTTGGACGAAGAATAGGACTTAAACGAAACAACTGTTGAATACATTTAGAGTAAATGGTAAGTCTTATCAATTCTTACTAGTTATCAATTTTTCGCAGAAATTTGTTTGTTGGGTTGTAGTCTCGCATTGAGTGGCCCACCCTGTATGTTGCTCTACATATTCCCAACTTCGCTATTTTTGGAATTTGCAGGTCGTTAGTTTTAAGTATTTTTAAATTAAAAATCGCCTCTATGTTTGTCAAATACGACTAGCGTTTTATCGACATATTATTTATGCCAAAAATGAAATTTCATTTATGCAGCCAAGCCCACAATTATTTATTACACATACTCCAGGTGCTCCACTAGAATTATTCCTATATTTAAACTGTACGTCAAATATATTTCTTCATTGGACTACAAAAATATTATTAGAAATTACAATTAAATCGTTCAATATATTTTTAAGATATTTTATTATCATAATTTTAAGTAAATACAGATATAGAACGTAATATAGCACTTACATAAACGAGTTAGGGTAAAAGCCCAAACATGGAACACACTTTGCTTTTGATTGACGTGCCAAGCTGAAAAGTTAAGATATGGCTGAAATTTTTTGTTGGTGAAGTAGATTAGCCATTTTACTATAATTTCGCGAAGTTTGATGGCCTAATGTTGCCTAGCCGTTGCGCTATGGCTATTTTTTAAAAACTACTCAAGTGTTCTGCGTTAGGCCCATCCTGGACCTAACACGGAACACCCAGTTTTTTTTTAAAAAAAAGCATCATAGCAACAAAAAACGCATATACAACAAAAATGCAAGGCAACAAACAAAAATGTAAGCATTGTAACAATAAAATGAGACAGTTTTAAGCACAAATTTTCATTAAAAAAAATTTGTTAAGTGTAAAAATGCAAATTAGGCGCAATCGTCCAAGCCAATGATTGGTGCACATTTTTCACAGTAAAAATTAGCATCTGATGCGTCAAAATAATCAGGCCAACATGCTTCACATATCCAATTGTCACACATTTCACAGTTTGCCCATTCATCTGAAACATTTTCATCCCAATTTTTCCCACATTTTCCACAAGTGTCTACATTTTCATCATTTTGTGAAATGTTCTGTGACTTTTTTGCTTGTTTTTTAGACTGCAGTTTTTTTAGATGCTCCATGGCTTCTTTGGAGGTGAGGGCTTCACCATCCTTTCGATTTGACAGTCGGGCACTGTGCAGAAGCCTTTCGTAAACTCAATTTTTCACTTTTTACTGCACTAAGTGCTAATTCACGCTTGTTGCTGTCATAGGATTTGTAAGGGCGTTTTTGTGAACTCATTTTCGAGCTTAACAATGATTGCAATTTAAAACAAATTAAAATTTCCTAACCCGGAACAGGTGTTCCGTGTTAGGAAAAAGCAATGCTTAAGCAGAATTTAAAAACCACCAAGTTTTCATGCAACAAAGTGTGTTTTTTCTGAAAGAGCATGCAAAGTTAAGCTAGAAAACAACATTAGACCATCAGAACTTACAAGAAAATATAAAGTTTTCTTACCTTAAAATTAAAAAATTTTGACGCTGCAAAATTCTAACCATGCAATAATTACGAAATGACAATATGTTACAGTAAGGTTATGCTAAATTGAAGCAAACAACTTAAACTTGAAAATCAAATTAAAAAGAAAAAATAATATTAAACGCTGTAATTATTGTAGCATGAACAACAAGTGTGTTCCGTGTTAAGAGGTGTTCCGCATAGGGGTGTTTTACCCTATATCGGATATGATATAAATTTGTCAATTTTACGCTTAAACGTGCAAGCAAACGATCTTAAAACATTACCACCCCTTATTTAATACACTTAATGCTAATCATCGGCTTAATTCGGTCGAACGTTCGAATAATTCCCCATTAACGGGCATCTGAATGCGAATTTTCGCACCGATTTTCGTCACCGTGCATCTTAACGTGCCTTTTCAAATACATCTCCCGTTTGGTAATGAACCAACATTGCGAACACTTGAATTGTTTATCGCTGGAGTGCACGCTAATGTGTCTCCTCATGATCGATCGCTGGCCGGAGGTGAAATCGCACAGCGAACACTTGTGCGGCTTTTCGCCCGTGTGCATCGTAAGGTGACATCTTAAATTTGAACTGTACGTGGTGCTGAAATTGCAGTGCGAACATTTGAATGGCTTTTCGCCGGTGTGTTTTTTCATGTGACGATCCAAAATCGACTTTTGTATCGCCGCATAACTGCAGTACGGACATTCGTGCGGTTTAACGCCGATGTGTATTCGAATGTGATTTTTCAAATTCGACCTATTCACAGTACTGAAAGAACATATCGGACATTTATATAGTTTTTCGTCGGGATGCGACGTTTTAAAATGATGTTTTAAAAACTGCATCGCCGTGGTGCTATAATCGCATTGTACGCATTTAATTAATTTTTCATCCGAGTGCAGACGAACAACATGTTTTTCCAAACACTTTTTATGGCGAGTGGAGTACTCGCATTGTAAACATTTAAATGGTTTTACAGTGGAGTGTTTCTGAATGTGTTTTTTTAAGTCAGACTTATGTTTAGTTTTATAGTCGCATTCTAAACATTCAAATCTCTTTTCGATGTGTGTTCCAGAGTGTTTTTTTAAAGTTGGCACGTACGAGCCGCAATGTTCGCATTGCGGACACGCAAACGACCGACTTGCGTGCATCTGAAAATGAATTCTCAAACACAACTCTTTGTCGGTATTGTATTTACACTGCGAACATTTGTACATCCCTTTGGACATATCTTCCGATTTATTCAATATATCGGTGTTATACTCGCACGTTCGATAACTTGCCGTATTTTCTGCGCATTCGCAGAATTTTATTTTGCCGGATGTTTTGCCGTTCGCATTAAATTCAGTACTCGCGGTTTGATCTAAATAGTCGTCGAAATTAATGTTTACTTTCACGTCGCCGTCGATTAACTCGATTTTTTCATTTTTAATCGTCACATCTTGCAGTCCGGCTTTTGTGTCGTTCATTCGACTTTTGATCACCACCAAATCGAACCACTCCAAGAAATCTTCACGGTCAATGGAAGTGTGCACTTTTAAATAATCGTCGATGGTTTTCTCCACTTCTTGACATTGTTTTAAAAATTCGTAAGCCGCATCGAGTGTCAGACTACAATGTTCGCACAGCTTTATATCCGGCACGGTCCACAGATTCTACGATAATCAAATTAAGCATTTATAACTTCCACACGATAAACTTACCATTTCAGGTACACAGAACGTCAATTTATGTTTGTCAAACGATACGTTGTTTGAAGACGACGAGAAATGATTAGGAATATGTCGAAGGCACGTTCTGCAGACCATTTCAACGTTATCGTTCAAGTTAAGTTCTTGTTTAATCGTCAACCCCTTCGCTTCTATGTTTTCGAATGTTGGTGCGGAAAATTGTAATAAATCCTTAAGATTAACAATCCCGTTCTCTTTAAAATAATTATTGACTTTGTCCTCGACGTCTCGACATCGAATTTTAAATTGATTCAATGCATTCAGGGCCTCGAAACACGCTTCGCATATTGTTGCCTGACGAAGAATCCGGAGATCCTACGATAATCGCAAATAGATCGCATTTTTGTTATAAAATAAGCGGAGTTCTTACTATTTTTGGAACGCAATACATTAATTTGTTTTTACGAGAAGCTCCCCCAACTACGTTTCCAGTTATTTGTTGAATACATATTCTACAAATTGTATTCATTTTTCTGATAAACAAACACACAGAAAATTGCTGAAAAAGTTTTTACACAGTCTGTAAGATGTCGCTTGCGTGGAGGTCGATATGGTTAGTTTGCGACTTCGCTGAATCGGTCGCCTAACCTCGAACGGTTATTTTTTACTTGTAGTAAAAATATAGGTAATGCAAGAGTTGTAGTTCCAACGATCCCTCTTCCCAATTAATGATTATAGGATTGATCGGACGCATTGTTTTAGGAGTGGTTACAAACTGCAAGAATTGGTATCATTTCGCGGAAAGAGTCCAAAACGTTGTGTCAGAGCAGCAATCCTCCGAGGGGCTGGACAAGTCATTCCGAAAAGCGGAATTACCTATTCATTGAAGTCGGAAGCTGAATATCTGGCTACATAATGGTGAAATTGGTGGTCTATCCATTCAGCGAGGTTGCAAGAAAAACGTCGAATTCCGGCACAATGCTAGTAAATAGGTAGTCTGAAATTTTTACGGGTGTCGAGTTATTAAATTCCACGGTGGGAAAAGACCTCGAGCAGACTTGCCTACCAAACCGGTAAGTTCTAAATATTGCACCCAATGAAGGAATATCGAGGGTGTTTTTAGACGTACCGTGCCTATTTTAGTTCGTAGCACTATGATAAATACATCATCTGTTGTCTTGCATTTTTTAGAAATTGCCATTGGGACTGCGCAAGTGAACTCGACGAGAGAGCAAATGGAGATTGGATTGTAACTCGAGAGCGGAGGACTAGTTACAGTTGTTTTACAATCGAGGCGTTCGATCCGAAACCCAAGCTCAGTCAACGACAATGTCTGTAATTCTTTGAAGGCCTTACGTTTTTGAGGTATTTAAATTTGATTTTGTTCTTTCGACGTTAAATTTAATTTAAAAATCGGGCATTTTTCGAAAAAATTTACTTTATCGTATTATTATCAACAATATTTTTGAGAAGTAATCGTAATTGGAAATTAAAATGTAGGTAGAAGATAAGAACTACTTTATCATCATGTCACAATTCAGGCTATCGGTTTTTGCTTTGGTAATTTCTAATTTTCTATGTGTAATTCAACTTAACAGTGTCGATGTTCTAATTTTGTTTATTTTGTGAAGAATTTGCTATTATACCATTAAGCAATTATATTTCCAGAAAAAAATAGTTCAGGAACAAAATACAATGTAAAATTTCATATACAGACTATGATTTCTTCCCAATTTTTGACTCTTCAAAATATCTCCCTTTTGCTTTTACTACAGCCGCGCATATTTTCGGCATTCTCGCAATCAATTTTTGCAGAGTTGTAGCTGATATTTTATTCCAACAAACTTGCAAGGAGTCCCAAAGTACCTTGCGATTGGTTGGTTGCATTCTTCGCACATTCCGGTCTAATTCGTCCCATAACAGTTCAATAGGATTGAGATCGGGGGATTGAGACGGCCACTCCATGTATTTTAGCATTTTTCCCTTCTCTTTGTTCCCTATGTAGTTCCTGCACAATTTTGACGAGTGTTTAGGATCATTATCTTGCTGGAAAATGAATCCTTTACCCACGATTCTCTGCCCACATGGAAAAGCATGATATTGCAAAATGGCGTGATATTTCTTTTGATTCATAGTGGCGTCAATTTTTACGAGATCTCCGATTTTACTTTCGGCAAAACAGCCCCAAACCATGACGGATCCCCCACCACTGCTTCACTGTTGGCATTATACATTGACTCGTCATACGTTCGTCAACCAAACGACGAACATATTGCCTGCGTTTTCCTCCGAAAATCTCAAACTTTGACTCATCCGTAAACAATACTTTGGACCATTGTTCTACTGACCAATCTTTATGTTTTTTTGCCCATTGCAATCTTTTCACTTTATTTTGTTTTCGTAGAAGTGGTTTCTTAGCAGCTACACAGCCTTTCAAGCCGTAATCACGAAGCCGGCGTTTAACAGTAGTTACAGATATAGGCGTCTGCCGGGTAGAATTTAATTCCTCACGAATTTCTGGTGCGGTTCGAGTTCGTAGACGCTTACTTTGAACACAGATGAACTTGTCTTCCTTCTCTTACACGAGGTCTCCCAGATCGTCGCTGACTCACGTTTTTCCCAGTTTCTTTCTTTCTCTTCAAGGTTCTTACGACACCTGCCTGACAAACCTTAGTCTTAGATGCAATTTGTCTAGTAGAATAGCCTTCCTCGTGCAATGAAACAATGACTGCTCGTGTTTCAACACTCAATTCCGGATTTCGACCCATATTTTATGGAGAAGTCAGCATGTACTGTATAACGAAATGATTGCAAACTGCACTGTACAATGTTGTAGGTTATGGTTTCGTTCGTGACATCGCCCTGGGGTAATTTATTATTGTAATGTAGTTGACAGTTGCCTATAGCTATACAGAATACTCGGTAGTCACTATTACTATAAGTAATAACAAAATATTTAATAAATGAGCCGAAAATATGCGCGGCTGTAGTAAAAGCAAAAGGGGGATATTTTGAAGAATCAAAAATTGGGAAGAAATCATGGTCTGTATATGAAATTTTACCTTGTATTTTGTTCCTGAACTATTTTTTTCTGGAAATATAATTGCTTAATGGGAATTCATGTCATTAAACTCGTCTTATTTATTAATATCCCTACATTACGAAGGTGAGTCTAAACTTTTGGCCGGTACTGTATATGTTATTTAAATTTTTTCAACTCTGTCAGGATGTGACGGTTGTATTGTGACATCATGGTTCCACGCCCGGACCAAAGAAAGGTTGAGGATGGGGTTAACAACTCTACCCCGTAAAGTCAACCTCTTGTGACTTCCCGAGCTCGAGTTTCGGCGGTCGTTTGGATGATGAACTAAGCACCGATTTAGGAAACAATTAGGGGAGTCAGTCATATTTTTTTCAATCATTTACAGTAGTTTCGGTAGCTTTACATTCGTAAATGCATACATTGTCTGCTCTTCTACCTCTTTGTAGGAATACCATACTTAGGCAACCAACATATCACTATAACAATTCGATTGCGCGTATGTTGGTAATAGTTCATTAAGCCTAAAAGATTTTAGGTTGGTGCGAAATTCAAGAGGCGGAAACGGAGGCAGCAGAAAAAAAAGATCAATAACGACGCGTCGATCATTAGTGTAGCATCTTGCGTGTAATGTAATTGTACGTGCTGGTAATTCAGTCGTTAACATTTCGCTTTATAACGATGAATCGACGTCTCGCGTCACAAAAAATGGTAAATAGGCGCCCCGGCCGTTCAATAAAGATTGAAGGCTGTATCTGAAATAAACCTATGCTTCGATTTCGATACGATTATTAATACGCCAAGATGTGGAATTGTGCATCGAAACTTCAAATAAAAGGCCCCATGTGCGGGTAAGTAAACTTTAATTGTTCGGTGTAAATAGGATTGATGCATTTGTTTTTTATTTATTTATTTAAAGTTATTATAGTTTATTTAAGTTACGCATTTTAAAGTTATGTAAGTAAGCCGACGATTTAATCGGGAAGATTAAGTAGAATTATGTCTTCAAAATATATTCTCGATTCGGACTATATAAAATTTAAAAACTAATTTTGGAGAAAGGCACTTTTTAGTAGTTATTAATCTTAATTCTTTTCTTGTCTGTCATTTTAATTATGTATTGTTTACCGGATGTTCGGCATATGGCGATTGTCGGCCATCTTTGAGACACATTGAGTATATAATAGGAGGGAACAACGTGTGAACTTTGAAACATATATGTTTGATGTTATGCAACCCATCGATCAGACGTGTCGCGGGGTATAACTATCTTCTCCAACTTTTATTTAGTTTATTGATTTTCGATAGTTTTCTAAAAGATAACCTTTTCGTAAATACGAATTAATTCATTTCTGTTGTGAAAAAATACTATACTAACATTAATTTCGAATTACACTTACGTACAGTAGTTTTTAAGTTGACCGAAGATAACGATACTACAGGGTGGGGCAAAAGTAATGTCATAATGTGAATTGGCTGCCATTTTGTTAGAAATGAAAAAAATTGGGCTCTGTTTTCACGGAAAGTTTATTTGAAGGTGTAAAATTGATGACGTTAAGTTGAAAAAATGATATCGGTCAAATGACCACCTCCTGAGTTGATGCACATTTGTGCTCGTTTTACGGCATTTTGAATTGTTCGCAAAACATCTGGCTCCAAATTGGTGATTTCTTCTTCAATGTTGGCTTTCAAGACTTGTAAGGTTTGTGGTTTGTTGTGATAAACGCGAGATTTCAAAAAGCCCCAAAGGAAGAAGTCTGGCGCCGTGAGATCTGGCGATCTGGCCGGCCAGTTCAAATCGCCAAAACGGGAGATCACGCGGCCCGGAAATTGGTGGTTCAAAATTCGATGCAACGAACGTCTGTTGATGCCAAATTGTGTGCATGGTTGTCTTGTCGATGTTTGTGGACTCTCTCGCACGTCCTCGGCCACAGCAGCGATATTCTCGATCGAACGAGCAATACGAGGCCGGCCACTTCTTGCGACATCTCTAGTGGACCCACTTTGCACGAGACGCTCAGCCATACGCTTCATTGTTCGCGCACATGGTGCAGGACGTTGAGGATAACGACGACGAAATTCACGCTGCGTTAAAACAACAGACCGGAAATTGGTCAAATAAGCAGTAACAATAATTCCGCGTTCTTCAGATGTGTATCGCTCCATTGCTTGTTGTCAACTAATTCTCTATCTGTCTACAACACAAATGTCACAGCACAATGACATTTGACGTCATTTGCAAAAATTACGGGGCATTCACATTATGACATTACTTTTGCCCCACCCTGTATTATATTTTTTAATTACCTATTTTAAAAATTAAATAACGAAGATTAAACATATCAGGATTTGTTTATAAAAGAATAATTTTATGTGACAAGTAAACTTGTGTTTACTCATTGTCGGTAAGAAAAACAAAACAAAAAACATTATCGCACGTTGTCCGCGTCTGGTTTTATTATATTATTCCACGTGTTAGACAAAGATTAGGTGCTTACATAAATTAGTTTTATTAAAAACGAAGCGAAACTGATTTTTAAAAGCAGGTAAAACAAATTCAGTTTGGGTGAAAGTTTTGTATCGAGATCACAGTAAGACTGTGACAGTATTAACAGTACTTAATAGTTTGGTGTGGCTCTACTTTATAAAAATATCGAACGAGCAAGGAACAGATTCTTCGGAAAGAATGTAAAATGCAATTATAACGACTAGGTGCAACTTTCGCCCACTCGAAACTCGATGCTTCCAGTGATTTACTTTTTATTTGCTTTATTTACTTTTTTTTACGGATTTACTTTTATTTACTTATTAATCTGAATCTGAGAAAAAAGTAGACTGTGTACAGGAGGTCCTTTTCTCGGTGATTTGGTTCTTGGTGAAATTGTAATTGTAGTGATACGCGGGCATCATCAGATATATGAATGTGTTTAACTGCTGTTGTATCTTGTTATGATTGTTTAGTATTTCATATATTAAATTATAAAAACGTGTAGTTTGTCATTTCTTTGTTTGTTATATTTGAAAAACTACTTTTCAAGTAATTCCGGACCTGTTCTATGCGTATCAGGTAGTGTCATTTTATCGAGATTGTGCAAAAATTGTTTTCTATTTAAACGCCCGCAGTTGGTCATTTCTTGCGTTGTTATATTAGAAATACGAGTTTTCTGGTCGTTTTCGAATTGTTTAGGACAAAATGCAACAGGACTGGTATAAGTTTCTTGCATAATTGCGTTTTAATTTGTATTTAAATAACTAGTAGTAGTGATGCTGACGTTTGATGAAGTGTGTCTATTTTCTATTATTGATTATATTGATTATTGTTGATTATTGACTGATTGTTCTGTTTGATATTGATAATATTCATGTTGTCTCGCTTTTAATTTTTAAGACACATTCCATATTCTATCAATTAAAAGGTTTTTTGAAGCGTTACTTACATCTGTTTGTGACTTCAATTATTTACTTTTTTTCGCTTTTATTTACTTTTTTAATGGGATGTGCCGCTGGAAGTCCTGGAAACTTGTTTTACCTGTTTTTAGGAAGCAGTTTAGATCGTCACGGATGCGTCGAAATCGTTTGGACGGTAGGAACGACCGGAATTGTTTTTACTTGTACTTGGACTCCAATTAACAAACTAACGGCTTTTTCGAAGTTACAAGAAAAAGCTCTTTAACGTTCATTATACGAATTGTGGGGATGTGTAGAGAAAATGTATATATAGTAGATAAATATTTCTTTCACAAAACCACATCCAGTGGTTTTACACAGTGCAAAACGCACTGTGTGTGCGTTACAGTCCGTGGAGGTTCGTTAATGTCTTATGTTAGTATTCCCATGTAATTTTCTAATAGGAATTCCGAATCGCCCCTTATAGCAAACAACCGTCAATTAAGCTAAATGTTTAAAGCAAAATTTTAGAGAATCGGGCAGATTGTCGATTTGTTTTTAATTCCGCGAGAGAAGATCAGTAACTATTGTGATTGACATTTCCAATTTTAAACTGGACGAACTCTAAAACTGCCGATATTCGTCGAACGACTCGATCAGACTAACGTTTTGACTGGTGAGTATCGTTTTAAGTGTTTATGGTACTGTAAATAAATTGCATTTAAAACGACGTACTTGTACACGCCGACGAGAAATAATTTAGCAAAATATATTTTGTGAAGGGCTGTACTCACAATGTGAACACTGTCTCACAGTGTCCACATTGCGAGTACTGCTTTACACGAAAAACAAAGCATAAGACACGACGTATCCACAGATATACTGGTGAGTACCATTCGCACACTAGTGAGCAGCGTGCAAGTGCCTATAATGCAATTATACGAGGGTAAGTCGATAATTAACGTACCCTAATTTTTTCCTATGAATTCATGAGCAGTACTAAGAAATGAGTACCTATATGGGTATGGTATTTTTATATTAATAAATTCGTAATAAATTCGAATTCTTTAAAAGAATTCATTATTGACTTGCCCTCGTAGTAGATAATTACCTACTGCAGACACAAAATCACATACATATATCATACGTAGGTATATTTAAAAATACGTATTCGCACATAGGTACTGACGAGAGACTATTCAAACAGATTTTGTGCGGAGCTGTATTCACACTGTGAACACTTTTATAGTGCTTACAGTGTGAATACAGTTCTACATGAAAATGAACCTTAAGAGACAACGTATTCGCAAATAGACTTGGTGAGTACCATTTAACTGTTTATAGTACGATTATGGTTCTGTAGACAAATCGCATTCGCACTTACTAACGGGAGATCATTTAGGCGCCTTTTGTTCGGGGTTGTACTCACACAGTGAACACTGTTCATAGTGTACACTGTGTGAGTCCAGTTCCTACACAGAAATAAACCTCGACGCAACATATTCGCAACCAATCTGGTGAGTACATTTTGAGTGTTTATAGTGCGATTATGGTTCTGCAGGTTAATCATACTTAAAAAAAAGTAAATAAAAATAAAACGGCGTGTAGCGCGGGGCTCCCAAGTAATCTGTATCCGAAGACTTGCATTTTAAATATGTTTGGTGAGTACCGTTTAACTGTTTATATAACGATTATGGTTCTGCAGATAAATGTCGTTTGCACTTGCTAACGGGAGACCATTTAGGCAGGCGCCTTTTGTTCGGGGTTGAACTCACATAATGAACACTGTTCGTAGTGTTTACTATGTGAGTCCAGTTCCTACACAGAAATAAACCTCGACGCAACATATTCGCAACCAATCTGGTGAGTACATTTTGAGTGTTTATAGTGGCAAGACGCTGTGTTGATTGCAGATATGTATAGGTACCATCTAGGTGTTTATATTGCAGTGGTTTAATGGTGTTTGGTATGCATTAATTTTATCTAGTGGCGCATCCAGAAATTGAGGTTACGATCATTTGCCTCCTGTAGATTGTGAGCTGACATCACGGATCATAATGAGCATAGCAACTTGTTCTGGAAAATTAGGTTTTTGGGGTGGTCGAATCTCGTGATGAATTTGTAGTAGGTACTCTGTTCGTCTGCTAATTCGAACGCGCGCTTGCCAACGTAGAACTTTCTTCCGACAATAACTTCTTTTGAATTGTTTCAGGTGACAATCAACAAATTGAACATTCTGTGGAGGAATCGCCGAAGAAATTTCCAAACTTGCTACTAGAGATTGTGTCATATAGAAAAGGGTCTGTCAATCATCAGTCTGTTCAACAAGAAAGGATGTTCTCTTTCTCGTCGTTGCGCGTGTACGCGCTTAGGTAAGTTGAAATTTTTCATTGTCGATTGTTTAAGGGCGGGACGGTGTCTAGAACTTAGCGAAACGACTGAATAGATGGTACTATAGCAAATTTCTTATACATACCATATTAACACGTCGTCAATAAGAAGTGAATAAATTGTATTTTTGTAATATTCAGTTTAAAGTTTTGAACGTGGCATATTCTATAACATTCTATAACATGACAAAGAAAGACTGCAATTTATTAGTACCTAATGTAAAAATAGGTACGAGGTTTTATCGATGACGTATATTGGAACCTATCTTGAATAACGTACAATTAAACACACTACTTCTATCCCTATTGAAAATAATATAACTAGCATTTTACTTTGCGCGTACCTGCGCCACCCCGAAACGGTCAGTTTTGATAATTTGCTTTCTTGAATTTGCCGATGACCCTGTTATTACAGAACAAGAATGATGTGGTTTTTCATTTCCCATTTATTTAAAATATTTTGCGAAAACATAAACTTATTGCCGGTTTTTTCACCTCTTGGTGAATTTATCTGATAGGTATTTCCCATAGAATCTAATTTTACTTTAACCGTACTTTGCAACTGTTCAACGACCAACTGTTTCCACGGTAAATACCTATATGGCTACCGATAAATTTATCGAGAGATGGAAAAATCGGCTCCAAGATCGAGAGTAAGATTTCGCAAAATATTCTAAATAAACGGGAAACGAAAAACCATATCATTCTTATTTTGAACAATGGTCGTACTTTGAGAACGATTCATATCTAATTACTAGTTATTATCGCACCCAAGTAAGCGGATTATCGAAACTGGCCCTTTCGGGGTGGCGCAGGTACGCGCAAAGTATAAACGTTTCCCTCGTTCCTTTCTTCTTTATTGTTCAACTTATTTGTAAATTTTATTTGGTACTCGTATTCGCCATTCATGACTTGTTTGGTGTATCGATCTTGGATCAACGTTAAAAATTGTTGTTTATTAAAAGCTTTTAAATGACATACGACTTGAAATGCGTTTCCATTTGAAATTTTTTAGTTGACCTCCACCTCCCACTCCCGGAGGTTACACACCTAAACATTTTCCATCAAAAATTGTGCCCTAAAAATAATGGAATAGAGGTAGGTAAGTGCCTGTTCGTCGATTTTTCCATATAGGTGCCCAACAATTTCCGAAAAAATGGTGCGGGGCCAGGCTTTGTGGACATTTGGTATATCTACGCCATTTAAAACAAAACAAAACGAAATTTTTAACATGTTTAAAACTAATAACATTTGCAACCATTTCATTCTGTTTATAATAATAATAACACTTAAATTTTGAATAGCTGATTTATGATTCATATTGTTTATTACAAACTACATTATTTTTTATTTCACATATTATTATTATTAAAAATGATGTAGTAGCCCTAGTGCCCTATAACGTTTTTATTTTTAAAAAGCAATTTCTGACGCTTTCTAACTATTTAAAACTTGCCTGCAGTTTCGAATGTATATAGGTACGCTCGCCACAGAAAAAATCGGGACAGTAGAAGGACAGAATTTTAAAAATGTTTTGTTGTGAATCGGGTTTTAAATAAACTTTTTGCAAGTACATTTAAACCATAAAAGCATTGATACCTGCACAGATGAGGTTCTAAAGATGTTAGGTATCGGAAAGGTTGTAATAGCCTTTTGCATTTTAAGACGACCCCTACCTTCCTTCCAGTAAGCTAACAAACTTCAATGTAAATCAAATGAAAATCCACATTTCGCTCTTTTTTATGTTTTAGAATAATTTTTTTATATGATGTTTGGTACCAAAATCATCAGCACAAAAAAAGAAATCATCCCAAATCGACGAAATTATCGTAAGACGTCAAAATTATATCAAATATATGACATTTACTAATCCGTAGTAAAAGAATAGAAAAAGGTTACAAAGAGATCAATGTATTGAATTTACGGGTTCTACTTGTTGTTAGACGAGAACGAAACAGGCAAACTTCACCCAACAAAGTTGCGAATTATGATTTTTGGCATTTCTTTACTTATTTCTCTAAAGCTAATTTAGAATGTGATCGTTATGAAAACAACTATGATTTCGATAATATTACTATTTATTATATCCTTGATATTTTGATGCTTTTTTTAATATTTTTCTACAATAATGTCAATGTATTGAATTATATATTGATTTCCTTCCTCTACAATTATAATTACTGATGAAGTCTAAAAATACATTTCAAAATATTTGTTTCCAGTGAAAGATGTGACCAGTATATCTGTCGATACTCCATTATACCGCTATTAACCCTGTTTTATTATTAAATGTAATATTTTTGATATAATTTTGACGTCTTACGATAATTTCGTCGCTGTGGGATAATTTACTTTTTTGTACTGATGATTTCGATACCAAATATCATTAAAAAAGTTATTTTCTAAAACTTAAAAAGTGCGAAATCTTGATTTCCATTGAAGTTTATGAACTTACTGAAAGGTAGGAGATCGCCTTAAAATTAAAACTAGTGACCGAATGCTTACTTTACTATACTTCTTTTAAAAATTGTTGTAATAAGTCAATATAAAAACTTGGAACAACTAACACCATATATTTCGGCTCTGGTTAGAGCTATCTTTAGTGCTTCAAATATATAAACGCTGGAAACAATTAACGAGTATATAATATATTAATTCGGCCAAAGACTTGTATCTTTATTACTTTATTATACACACAAAGAATGATTACATACCTACTTACATAATTATTTTATTTATCGTTTCTTGTTCTTCGATATAAGGTTCGTAGGTTAAATAACACATATAGTAATTAAGGATACATACAGGGTGTCCCGGGAGGAATCTGCCAAACGTTAGGGGCGCGTTTCTTAAGTAATTTTAAGCAAAAAAGCTGTAGCAATGTATAGGTCCGATTTGGAAAAGTTATGGCTTGTTAAAGAAAAGTCAAGGCAAAAAATCAAAAATGTGATTTATTAAGTTTAATTGAGGAAGCACTATTAACAAGACGAAATATTTTTCCAAGCTATATCAATTTTGTGTGTGTAAGTAACCATTTTTTTTATATAAATCTACATGTTATCGGTCATATCGACGCAGATTTTCCAAAAGGGCGTAACCCACAAAAAGTAAATTTTACAGTAGGGCACATGTCATGTCGCCGCGTAGCTATAACAAGATACGTTTCGCGGAAATATAAATCGATTTTTTCGGTAAAAAAAATCGAAATATTGTTCCTAGATTTTATCAGACGATGTATTTGCTTTAAATGCCTAAGATAGACAGAATAACTCATTTTCACAAAAAGTGTGAGTTACGTCCTTTTGGCAAAACGCGATCGATAAATTTTTTAATTTACAGAAAGCATAAACTAAACCTGCCTACCACTTGCCAAAGTACCAAGTACTTACCAAAGTATTTTGTTGACAAAGAGTTGTCCACTTTATAGGTAACAATGATTATTTATGGCTTACAATAATCCCTTTTAAAAATACAAGCATATTACCTAAAACCCAATTCACAACCAAACATTTTTAAAATTCTATCCTTCAACTGTCCCGATTTTTTCTGTGGCAAGTGTACCTTACCTGTTAGGATTATTTGGGTAATAAATATTTCTAACAAGACCACGTGCCGAGCTGTAGAGGTCTGCACATTCTTTCTCTTTCTGTGAGTCCTCTTTATTTAATTGTGAAATTTTATAAAAACATTTGTACGATTATCATGTTCTAATTGAAGATAAAAACTTGATCGACATCTTAAATGATGTTATCTTAATGATGTAACTTGTTATCTCCTAGATATTGTATTGAACATTATACATTGTAAAATTGAAGCTGCAATTTAAATTGGATTTTGAATTGTGTACAAAAGTTCTAATTTCGTTATTAATAATTTTATATTAAATTTTAAAAACTCAAATGATAGATAATTTGATGGCGAAAAATCTTCAAATGAGAGAATTTTGTAAAATTTAAAAATAAAGAATATAATTCACTTCTAATGGTCGCCGGGAATAGAGTATACCCTCCCCTTAAATACTTTCTCAAGATTATCACCGTAAATTATGCGACGGACACTTAATATTTGGGGTGGGGGGTGAGTGGGGGTTCACGTTTTGACACTTTGATATTTTCCGTAATATGCATTGAAATAATTATGGAATTGTCAATATAGGTGTTGTAATTACAATAATAATTTGATACTTTTTTTTTTAATTTAAATTAAATTCAAATTCAATTTCGGCACAAGAGGAGTTGGCTGGCGTAGATTTTCAATTATTAAGGGCGGTCGTTTAGAAACGGGTTAGTAGAAAAATATCAACATAAAAAGTCACATTTTTAATTTTCCAATATATACTCCGTTAATCTTAGTTAAATTTTTCCTAGTTTGTGTTTCGGTTATCGCTTTAGAACGGAAAACAATAAGAATAACGGCCAGGGTGTTGAGGACCCACCGACGTAGTCGGATTAAATAAAATATATATTGTAACATCTTTGAAATAATAGGACCTCCGTAGGAGGTCCTAGATTTGGCTCATATTTTTCTATTTTGGATTTTCTCCTTTTTGGATTTATTTTTGTTACTGTTTTTGGATTGGATTTACTTGTTATTGGTTGGACTTGGATTTTGTTGCCGGAGGTTGACTGGAAAGATCGATTTTAGTTACCACGCGGAGACAGCTAAGTTTAATCAATTGCCGTTCGGAACAATTTATATTTTTGCTGTTGTTTATATTAATTATTGTTAACGAAGTGTTTCTTGAGAAGCATTAGCGTATTTACCCATTTATATAAAATTGTTCATATTAAATTTAGGACTTCATTTAGGCCAGATACCAAAATTAACTCTTGTATTGTACGTTTCTGGATAATTTAACTATTGTAACTATTTAACATCATATAATTTTAGTAATTTTCCTCCTACTTAATAGTTATTGGTCTAAGGAAAATTACTTGGCGCCCTTTATTTAATTTTGTTTGTTGGTATTAGAACCCGACCGGACTCCACTGTCCCAAAAGCTAGCCGACAGGCCTCTAAATTTTGTTAAGTGCTTGTTTACCATTATTAAATAATTATTTTTCGATCAAATTTTATTTTATTTTTATCATTTATTTTTTTTGCACGTAACAAATTGATCCGCGGATATAGTCGTCCTGTCGCATCGTATGGTACTGATTTATAACTTGGCTATAGCCGCGTTGTCCGTCAACGCGTTAATAATAATCACGGCCGATTAATAACTCTGATTAGGTTTTGTTTTTGTTCCAACAATAGAATTTTCGTTTTCCCCGCGCGCACAATAAATTTGTCGCAAAACGTTTAAACTCGCGCGGTCGAATTAACCGCCGAGATTTTAAAGGTCATTTACGTAAACGTGAAGGCTTTTAATTGTAATTTATTGAATGGATCCCAACATGAATCCAAGTTATTAATAATCATACATACATATGCAACTAAGGTCATGCGGTATGTGACAGAAACATTTCACAATCGCTTAATTTTCCGCGAATTTCTCACGTCCTTATTTAAAAATAGGTGCGGACTTTCTACGGGCAAAACGACGTCTCGTCCAAGGAAATATTATATAAATTCGCCTTGGAAATGGGTTTAGATAGATGTAGGCGCGATCGAAAATTCGACGTTAAGCAATAAGTAAAACAAGTGCATAAATCGGTCGCGAACGCATAAAAAACAAAAAGCGAAAAAAACAAAAACCGGAGCGCGCCCATCCGACGCGTACGCGTTATAATTAATTATTGCACGTCAGATCTCCTTGACTTATATCCGGACAATTTTCTTAAGATTAATTTAACGCGCCGCAATTATTTACGCCGGTTTGTATCGTTTTGTGGCAACAACAAACTAATTTACTTTGCTCGCTCGCAATTAGCGAGCGAAACGTTCGACGACGACGCGCGCGCGCGTGCGCGCGCCAGTTTTTACAGTTTGTCGTTGTCGTTTTGTTTTTTTTTCCCTCGTATTCTCAAAATTCGGCTCGACGCACCGAATTTTGAAAGCTCGTTAAATCCATTTAAACGTTTCGGGGCGTGAAAATGGCTTCGTGACACTTTTTCCCCGAAGCGGTCGACGCCCGTCGCATGTAGATAATGAATAGGCCGAAAGTTCGTAATCGCAGGTGTAATGTCACGACAGTAACAATAAAGCGTAAATAAACGAGCGGTGGGTAGTAACGTGTAACATACTTTACTTATCTCGAAGACACCGCACGTTGTCTACGTAGTCGATATTACAAAAGCGACCGGGCAGCACGTAGTTCGGTCACGTAAGTGATTTATATTATTATGTTAGTATATTTTTCTAAACAACGCGCGAACCACTCGTGCTTTAATTATTCGAACTTAAATTAGCGCCTTAGCGTTGTCGTGATTTTAACGGTAATTGATCGACGTGTGAATCTTTGAAGAATACCGAGGCAATTAATTTTCAATTGATTTAACTTAGTACAAGTTAGTGTATGGTGTAACTGTGAAATCGTACGGTCTTGTGCGTAACTACCTAACAAAACTAATCTAAGGTTAATTGGCAAAAAATATTAGGTAGTAACTTACAAGAGCGATTACGATTACATAAACGAGATATTTGTTGTGCGCCATAATATTTTTTAATCGCCGGATCTGCCGTCGAAGTTAACATTCGATAATACGGAGAAGTTTAGCTTGCGAGAATTTAAATTCAAATTACACGGTGGCCCGCATTAAATAACGCCCTGTATACAACAATCGTTATCTGTAAATTTTTTAATCAGGCATCTGTGCAAATCGATTAGAAATGTTTAGGACATTTACGTAATCGAAATCGGAATAATACAAGTACGGGGCGAGGGGGTGTAATTTCCATGTATCAACTAACTACACGCTTTCACACGTTAAATTATGACTTTAGGCTTTTAAATTTTTTGATAAAAAAAACTAAAATATAGGTAATAATTTATTAAAGACAATAATCCGTGCTTGTGACCTCGGGTGGTTGGGTGGGAGGGGGGGGGAGGGACCTCGACACCCTTGTTGCAACATTTAACTTTCATCCGCTCGAACAGAAATCTTTCCATAAATCGTTTTCGTTGCAGGCGTTAATTTGAACGAGGAAAAGTTCGATTCGAATAAAAAGAACGGCGCTGGCCGCGGGGGGAGGGGCAGGGACAAAGTGAAAATGCCAGTAAAATTAATTGCTCGTTGCCGCATTAACAATTAGAAGAACTGTCACGGTCGAGGATTGCTGCTTCAATTAATAAGTAGTGCATAAAACATAAACATTCCACCAATTCGGGGCCCGAAGCTCTCTCGACGAAACGTTTAGTCGACCGCGCGATGTGCAACTAAAAATGACTTTTGACAAGTGGACGTTGCTCAAAGTCTTCGAAGTGGTGAGTACATTTTTATTCTTTAATTTCGATGTTATTTTCATTGCCGGCCATTAAAGGTATCAGTTTCACGTGAAGGCTATAGGTAACGAAGCGATAGTTTCAAAATTGTTTACGTAACACATAAGTAATGATAATCATTTTTTTCTTATATGTTTTAACGAACGTTCTATCAATGAAGTGTTTGTTGTGCCCAATTAGTTCTGAAGTAACAATCGGAGGCCATCTAAATTAGTGCTTTTCTCGTTAAACGTTTTAGAAATATGTTTGCTATAATACCGTCATAACTGGTAGCGATTCGACGATTATAAGTTTCTTACAGCCGAAGCGAGAACAATGATTTAATTATGGCTCCAATTGAGCCATTTGTTATCATTTTAATTTTGAGAAGTATCGCGGAATAGGATTTTTATTAGGACACCCCGTAGAAGTACCTTTATGAACGTCAAGTTATCGTTTTATTACATATAACGATACGATAAACTGTAGACAAGTTTTTGTTCTCGAGTTTCTATTCTCGCTGTTATTCCCTTTGCCTTTGTTTAATGGTTATTTAAAGTGTATTTCAAACTTGTTTCACAAACTGTGTGTTAGGATTTAAAATTGTCTCTTCGATAGTGACTTTTATTGTGATGGTGATTGTGTTCTCGATTGCCTTCTGAAGCAGGGTGTGTCGCATTTTACTGATTATTACGACTCTATAATTAAAAATGAAAATATTTACCATGAAATCGAAAATTATTTTCTTTTAATAAGTAGGTATACATGGAATTTATCTCATCTATTCGGCTTTATTTTAGATGAAAAACGACGTTTCTTGTAGTATAGGGCGTAAGCTAAACAGTTTTAGGTTAGTCCATGATTCCGGACCTCTTCTGAACGTGTCGGCTTTGGTCAAAATTTTTTTGTTTTTTTCGCCATTTTGCTAAAATTTTAAATCGGTTTAAACGCGTCTAGTTTGCCAGTTTTTTCTTTGTTATTGCTTTGGAAAAGCGAGTTTTCCAGTAGTTTCGGAGCTGATTTGGACGTCTCGGGGTTAGACCAAAATTTTGCCAAATCCATGAATTATAGTACGTGTTTTTTCGCCATTTTCCAAAAATTTTAAATCGGTTTAAACGCGTCTAGTTTGACAGTTTTTGCTTTGTTATCGCTTTGGAAATGCGAGTTTTCCAGTAGTTTCGGAGCCGATTTGGACGTCTCGGGTTTAGCCAAAATTTTGCCAAATCCATGAATTATAGTACGTGTTTTTTCGTCATTTTGCAAAAATTTTTAATCGGTTTAAACGCGTCTAGTTTGCCAGTTTTTTCTTTGTTATTGCTTTGGAAAAGCGAGTTTTCCAGTAGTTTCGGAGCCGATTTGGACGTCTCGGGTTAGACCAAAATTTTGCCAAATCCATGGATTATAGTACGTGTTTTTTTCGTCATTTTGCTAAAATTTTAAATCGGTTTAAACGCGTCTAGTTTGCCAGTTTTTTCTTTGTTATTGCTTTAGAAATGCGAGTTTTGCAGTAGTTTCGGAGCCGATTTGGACGTCTCGGGTTAGACCAAAATTTTGCCAAATCCATGGATTATAGTACGTGTTTTTTTCGTCATTTTGCTAAAATTTTAAATCGGTTTAAACGCGTCTAGTTTGCCAGTTTTTTCTTTGTTATTGCTTTAGAAATGCGAGTTTTGCAGTAGTTTCGGAGCCGATTTGGACGTCTCGGGTTCGACCAAAATTTTGCCAAATCCATGGATTATAGTACGTGTTTTTTTCGTCATTTTGCTAAAATTTTAAATCGGTTTAAACGCGTCTAGTTTGCCAGTTTTTTCTTTGTTATTGCTTTGGAAAAGCGAGTTTTCCAGTAGTTTCGGAGCCGATTTGGACGTCTCGGGTTAGACCAAAATTTTGCCAAATCCATGGATTATAGTACGTGTTTTTTTCGTCATTTTGCTAAAATTTTAAATCGGTTTAAACGCGTCTAGTTTGCCAGTTTTTTCTTTGTTATTGCTTTGGAAAAGCGAGTTTTCCAGTAGTTTCGGAGCCGATTTGGACGTCTCGGGTTAGACCAAAATTTTGCCAAATCCATGGATTATAGTACGTGTTTTTTTCGTTATTTTGCTAAAATTTTAAATCGGTTTAAACGCGTCTAGTTTGACAGTTTTTTCTTTGTTATTGCTTTGAAAATGCGAGTTTTCCAGTAGTTTCGGAGCCGATTTGGACGTCTCGGGTTAGACCAAAATTTTGCCAAATCCATGGATTATAGTACGTGTTTTTTTCGTTATTTTGCTAAAATTTTAAATCGGTTTAAACGCGTCTAGTTTGCCAGTTCTTTCTTTGTTCTTGCTTTGAAAAGGCGAGTTTTCTTTAGTTTCGGTGCTGGTTTGGACGTCTCGGGTTGAGCCAAAATTTTACCAAATCCATGAATGTGTACGTGTTTTTTTCGCTATTTTGCTATAATTTTAAATCCGTTTATATGCATCTAGTTTGTCATTTCTTGCTTTGTTGTGCTCAATAGCGAGTTTTCCTGTAGTTTCGGAGCTGTTCTGGACGTTTCGGGTTGGGCAAAAATTTTGTGTTATTTTCGCCATGTGGCTAAAACTTTTAAAATAATTTTAAACAATAGTGTACTTACGTTGATATTCGAATATAGTGGACGTTCTAACAATAATAAATGTGAAAAATCTAACCTCGAACGTAGTGGAACTTTTAGTAAACGTCCGTATTCGCTGCTTGGCAGGAACTAACTAAGCGTTTCTCCCAGAAGCGCGATTGTGCGAGATGGGGAAAGCCGACTTCAAGGATACAATATCACGGCTTTCACATACCGGGTTTTCCATATAACCTCGAGATTCCCAGTTCCAGGGTGTGCTCAATATTACCTAACGTTGTAAAAAACTCTATTCCTCTTCAGAGGGTTGGGAGCCCATTGAATTATTTCTTTATAAATCGTTATAATTGTATTAAATATTGTAAACTTTTTAAATTACAATAAATCGTAATTATAAATAAATGCTAGTAATAAACACAAAAAGATTTCGTTAATTTCGTGCCGTTTTATAATTGAGTAGAAGTGATCAAAAAATAAAATTAATGAATTAAATAGGAAAAGAAATAAAATTAAAAATAGAATACAACTCGCGTTTACATTGGAATTGATCTATATTAATATAGAGGAAATAAATTTCACATATTTGGGCTTAAATCGTAGCTCAGTGGTAAACACTGATGCTTCTCGTCCAAAGGACTCGGGTTCGAATCCCGGGCTGGGCGAAAAACTTTTATTGAAAATTACAGTAAAACAGATCTGGGAAATGGGCAGGCGGCTTCGCCGCCTGCCCGTTCTCCAGATCAAGCTGGCAGCTTGATCTATTGAAAGATCTGGGAAACTGGCAGGCGGCGAAGCCGCCTGCCAGTTTCCCAGATCGGGCTGGCGGCAAAGCCGCCAGCCTGATTTCTTGTCTTAGACAGACATTATTATTAAAATATGAGTGTCAATTTTTATTAATCTTCGCCCTCGCCGGGGTTCGAACCCAGAACCTCTGGACGAGGAGATTATTATTACTGATTATTTTGAGAATATGAGTGTCAATTTTTATTTATCTTCGCCCTCGCCGGGGTTCGAACTCAGAACCTCCGGTCGAGGAGATTATTATTACTGATTATTTTGAGAATATGAGTGTCAATTTTTATTAATCTTCGCCCTCGCCGGGGTTCGAACTCAGAACCTCCGGTCGAGGAGATTATTAATACTGATTATTTTGAGAATATGAGTGTCAATTTTTGTTAATCTTCGCCCTCGCCGGGGTTCGAACTCAGAACCTCCGGTCGAGGAGATTATTATTACTGATTATTTTGAGAATATGAGTGTCAATTTTTATTAATCTTCGGCCTCGCTGGGGTTCGCACTCAGAACCTCCGGACGAGGAAAATTATTATTTTAGAATATAAGTTTTATTTTTTTACCTCATAAGAAATTCCAGGTAACTTTTACTTATATATAAATGTGGTACAAAATTACAAAATCAATTTCTGTTTTATAAGTTTATTAAGTGTATACAATTCAATACATACAATATTAATACATTATAATTACAATTTTACAAATCTTTATATATCATAATTATATATATATTATATCTGTAATTATTGAATTAGATCAGATCTAACATAAGTACAAAAATTGTGATAGGCATTATAAGAGGGATTCTCGAAAAGTTCTAAATATCAGAAAAATTTTTGAAAATCCTCTTTAACATTTGAGCTTAAAATGTTTTTCGAATACCCCCACCCCCCGTATATTACAATAAGCTTTAGGTTTCTTTTTCACAAAACATTTTTATAATAGTTGAAAAGCAAATAATAATAGCAAAGTGGAAAGGGAGATTTTCAAAAATAATATGTTGTGTTATTATGTATACAATTTTATGTATATAATTCTATCACTAATATGTCACAGTATACACACTTTTTATCAATAAAATATACATTATATAGGTATATAATATTAAAATCAACATTAACATCATATACGGCCTATAAACAATTCACGTCATCAGTAAAAAGTTACTAGATAGTGTATTTATAATTCAGTTTAAAATTTGGAAAGTGATATATTCTGTAGATGATTTACCTGCGCACATATTAGATTGTATAAAGAAATACTTCAATTTATTAGATCTGTCAAAATACGAGGTACGAGGTGATAGCACTGTGAAAAGTCATCATTTCGTAATCTTTTATTGATGACGTGGATTGCATATAGGTTTGGATAGGCCATAGTAACATTCTATTAAAATATTTAAATAAGCACCAAAATATACCAAAAAGTCAGTTCAGATGGACTAACTCTGGCGTGTTTACAAGATAACGGGGCTGTCCGCATAGCGACTTATCAATTGAAAAGTTTCAGGAGCCAGGCTGAGTTGCTCCTAGGCTGTTCAAAAAGCAACACTAAATACGATGAAAGTTTACAAATAACCGGAAATAAGGAACATCTTGAAGTGCTTGGAACCAACGAGCAAAATCCAAAAGTAACTGGTTGGTGGCATCGAGAGGTTTCCGACACTTTGAAACGAATCGTCATCGTTAACTGAAAAACGTTACAATTAACATACGAAGTTAGAATAATTTTGAAAACTCACATAATAGTAACAATGTGTGCACAGTCAAGAAAGGAATCCAATGGTGCTAGTTACGATCACGTAATCCTAAAAAGAGACAGTGACGGACAGCAGGGCATTTAAACACATTCATGAATTAACAAGGACAGCCGGAAACTCTACAGTTGAGATACAAACATAATCCAAACATCTGTTTCATTAGGTTATTCACTTCGGTCTTCGTCAAACTCTCAATTATCCGTTGCAAACCTCGATGGCCTCCATGGCTGACTTGGAGAGTTTTAACATCGATAACCGGTGAAAAATTTGACCAAGTAGATATGGAAGACACAAATCCCATTCATTGCGGTTTCTTCAGCATCCCGTGATTTATTCATAAACTTAAGTAGATATTTAAGTGTACTAGAAAGACCTCAGTAAAATCTTAAATTTACATATGCTGATTATGCAGGAAGTTGATGCCTCTCCTCCATTTACAAATTCTAACAAGAAGTCAACAGTTCCTGCAACAAATTACATATGCGTATGAAAAACCATATATATGTAACTTGGATAAGAATTGAATTTAAGACTGAAATTCATGATAAATTAGAAGAATATTAGAATTACAAAGCAATCCACATTTTCATTGTAATGAAATTACATAATTTTTGGCGATATATCAAAAAGTAATCAACAAATTATATAAAAATTTCGCCATCTATTAGAGTTTATCGAAACTACGGAATAAAAAATCCATAAATTGTAATGGTATTGAACTACAATAAAGAAATCTGTAATAAAACAGAAATTTTTATCCTACCTGAAATAGTTGATTTTTTTCAATGTACGTTTCTTAGCTAGTTTCCCAGCAACACAGATTTTAAAATTAGGGTATTAGAACTTGGAAATTTTCCTTTTGTCTTGAAGTCCTAGAAATTGACATAGTTAATTTATGTGCATTTATTCTTATAAAACATTTTATTTAAGAATGATCAATGATTTTCAATTAACTCAATATAATTGAAATTATGTCTAACAATACGAAGTATAAGTATACCTAAAAATGTTCCTCGGAAACTCTACAATTAGTGCCGCTCGGGTTACAGACATAATCCAAACACGTGTTTTGCTGAATGATTCGTTTTACATCTTCGTCAATTCTCAATTAGTCTTGCAAGCCTGTTTCTTTGGCAGCAACCGATTCTGTAAATGTACATGTGATGTAACTAAAAACGGTTTCAATTATTTCAGCAGGACAGTGTTTATGTTACTTCAAATTTTAAACTCGGGCTCGTGCAGTCTTGAAAATCAACGTAGATTTTATAATACAAATTAATTTGTTAATAGTTAAAAAAGAATGATACTTAATTATTAATATTAGTAAATAATGTTAGCCTTTGCACTCGGAATATCAGCATGGCTGGCATGCAAATAAATTTGCTTAAATGACAACAATTCGAATTGGCTACTGTAAATGTATGCATATTTATACAAAGAATGCGCAGTAAGATGCCATTTAAAAGATATTGTTGATAGAACTGTGGCCAATACCTAAACGTAATAAGCGCATACGAATGACCGAACAACATTGCAGAAATGGTGCGGCGAATGAGAAAACAGAAGTGGTGTCGCCTAGCACTCTGTGTTTAGCTTACCGATTCGACTCGGCAAATGCAGTATAATTGGAAATTTTCGTTCAACGTATATGACCAGTCTAATTGAGGACTCGATGCGAGGAAATGTGAAAATAGTATCGCGAGTGCAAAGGATTACATTTAAAAATAAACTCTTGTCACCTGTGTTGTTGTCCACTCCAATTGATTCGCTTTTATGACCTCGACAACTAACATACGAAGTTTTAACATCGATAACCAGTGCAAGATTTGCCCAAGCTGATATAGACGGCTCGATCCCAATTGTTGCAGTTTCTCAGTAAACTTAACCTTGAATTTAGATAAATTATACTTATTCATGTTGTAGTAACGATGTCCTCCTCCATTCCAACAAAAAACCAACAGTACCTGCAACAATAATTGTATTATGAAAAACCGACGTGGAAAAAAACAATGGTTGAACGAATCGTTAAATCAATTGTATGTTTTATAAGTTGAACAGGGACTGATCGAAGAATTTTAAATTTTCAAACCTTACAATTTACGTTCTACGATATTGATGCCATTTTTCCGAAATGATAAAGAATTAGAATTTTATACAGGATTATGTAATGGAAGTTTCCTGGTCTTGCAGTTTTCCCACACTTTAGTTCCTGTAGAATACAATAGATGACGAAAATTGTTTACATTTAAAAAACTACACTTACATAAATAATAATACAATTAAAATGTTATTACGCGACAATAAGAACGATTCGGCGTTTTGTTACATTTTAATTAAATATTTAATTGAAATTTAGTATTTATAATTTATTAAAAAATTTCGCCATCTACTAGAGTTTATAGAAACTACGAAACGGAAAACCTGTAAAAAAATTAACATTAAGTAATAGGAAACTGTAACTGTATTTTATATAAACCGCGATAAAGAAATCTGTAATAAAACTGAAAACAACGGCACGTGTACGCACCAAAAAAATTTAATAAAATTTGTCAATTAGTTCTAAAGAAAGAGTTCTAATAAATCTAGTTTGGATACTTATCTATAATATTTTTCCAGTGTTTCACAATCGCTTGCCTAATATGCAAACGCGTTACCGACGACGAAGCATCACGTCTCTTCCTCTACCTCCAAAAGCTCTCCAGAGAATGGAGCCTCCTCAACAACGTAACGTGGGACCGAATCGGCGCGGCAGTCGCCGATACAACTTACGGCGGCTATACCGTCATCACGGCCGCCCTCCTCATCGGGCGAATCGCCGGCGAACTACCGACACCGAGAAGGGTCATCGAAATAGTGCTACTTGGCATCGGAACATTACTGTTTGTGGTGCTAGGTATTTTATTATAATAAATACTTCCTACCTACCTCTCTAACCCGATAGTTTACAGGTAGTTTAGAATTTGCAGCGTTGGACTCGGTTCCTCCAGATTTGGTCGACAATGCGGCAGTCTTGGGATCCCTGTCGTTGATTACGGCCGCTTCGTTTCTACTCGACCTGGGCGGGCCCCGCTCGAAGAAGGTCGTCGCCGAGCCGAAAAACCAGAGGAAAAGGTCGCCGGAAATCGCAAACGACAGACCCGACGCCAATTCCATCGAAGCGGCTGTCGTAGCGGTGGAGCGTAAGGAACTGGAAACGTTGGACGAACACAGTAGGAAGGTCAAGTCGCCGAAAGACCAGAACGGTGGCGGGCCCAAAGCGGGCAACCAAAACGGATTCAAAACGTCGCCGTCGCAGCAGGGCTATAAAAAAATGAAAGAAAGGGAATCGGGGAGAAGGTTCGATGTTTACGGAAAGGACGGGGACAGCCCGAGGAAGCGGAGAGACATTCGCCAGTGTGGAGTCAGATAAGAAAAGGTGAGGATTACGATTTCGAATGTTAAAGGGTGCTATCGAGAGTTTTAAATTGTAGGACAATATGGTAAATACGACATAGTGGTGCCCTCGTACTTATACACGAAGGGCGAAACGCCGAGCGTCCACCAAGATAGTCAGCCCAGTAGTCCTGGTGATCCGGGATATGTCCAATATACCGCAAAGCGTTGGGGAGAACCGAGCCAAAGGACGCCGAGGCACAGTCCGACGCAAGTATGACCGTTCGCTGGTTTGTGCAATCTGTTAATCGTTGGTCAATTGATTAGCACAAAACGGACGTCGTTGCATCGATAAATTTTCTTTATAAAGTTAATACGTGATGATGCCAATTTTTGTAACTGAAATCGTTTAGTAGTAGTAGTAGTAGCAGCAGTTGTGATTGTAATAAAAGGCGCCCCAAGTTCCTCCGCTGCACCACTATTTCTAGATAAATTACGATACCACTTAATCGATCTAAATTATAATTAGAAACGATGTAAATTAAGCTTAGTTTGTAAAATTAAAAAGTTAAACTGCACTTTTGTCTCATTTCGAAACGATTCATGTACGTCGATTATTATTAATGATGCAAACTTGTATTTTGAAGGACAACTGAAAAAGTTACCTTTAAAGTTTTCTATTCATCATCCTAATGGGCAAATCTAAAATAATCGCATAGATTTTTAGAAGGTACTTGCAAGGCAAATGCGGATAAAATGTTTTATTCGACTTTATAAGTGCGCACACTGTGTCGTAATCGTTTCAAATCGACCCGCACATGACTGCTGCCGACTAACTAATTTACTTCTGTAATATTTCGCATAATATTAGGTTGTCCCATAAGTTTCTTCCCTTTTTTTTTGATGCGAAATGAATACAACGATATTTTTTGTTTAAGATGGATTTATTATGTTATATATGAACCGTTCTATAACCTTCTTCCATCTCTCAGGAAGCCTCATTATGCCCTCTTTCCAAAATTGTTTAAGTTTACTTGTAAAATATTCATCTGGGTGCGTTTTTATTTCGCTTACGGATTTGAAAGATTTACCGCAGAGAGAATTTTTTAAGGAGAGGAACAAGTAGTAATCGGATGGAGCAAGGTCTGGGGAGTAGAACGTCCCAATCAAACTGTAATAATTTTTGCCTTACGGCTAACGCAACATGCGGTCTTGCGTTGTCGTGATGGAAAACGACGCCTCGTCGGTTCGCCAATTCTGGCCGTTTTTCTGCTATGGCGGCTTTCAGTTGATCCAGTTGATTGCAATATTTGTCAGCATTGACCTTGAGGAAGGAGCTCGTAGTACACTACACCTTTCCAGTCCCACCAAATGCACAGAAGAACCTTCTTCGGATGAAGTCCAGGCTTCGCAACAGTTGAAGGTCTATTTTCCTTGGACCAAGTGCGTTTTCGATGCACATTTTGGTATATAATCCAAGTCTCGTCTCCAGCGACAAGCCTCTTTAAGAAAGGATCCCTTTCATGTCGCTGGAGAAGCAAATCGCATGTAGAGACGCGGTTCATAAGGCCGGTCTCCGTCAATAGGTGAGGATCCCAAACTTCATATCGATTCGCATATCCCATCTTGATTAAATGCTTATGTACCGTTGTCTTGGGAATATTAGTGGCATCCACTATCTCACAGCACACTATATCGTGGATTTTCAGTGAGCACAGTCTTGATAATGTCCGTATCGGTCGTTGCTGGGCGGCCGCTGCGGACTTCATCTTTCAACTCGAAATTGCCAGCTCTAAATTTCTTAAACCAATTGCGGACGGTCCTAATAGTGGTAGTACTCGTATCAGTTGTTGCTGGGCGGCCGCTGCGGTCTTCATCTTTCAACTCGAAATTGCCAGCTCTAAAGGACCTTCGGGTTTTTATAAGGAGCTGGGCCCAACTGAAGATAGCAATGAACCATATACCGTTTGAAAGCTCTCAACGAGTACTACAACGTAGGTCCAAGCATAAGTCACGAAAACGGAGTACAACATTTTTACGAGCATTCAAATGTTTTATATCGGTTTTCTAACTAAAGACATTTATCGATAGAATTCATGAACAAGTACTCATGTGTTATATACCATCAAAAAGTGCGCTTCGAGATCTTTACGATGGTGTCGAATTCAACGTCTTAACTGGTGGTACAAGGGCACTTTCAAGGCTTTAAATGAATTTTTATGCGGGCTCAGCAACTTGTAACCAGTCTAGGACACACATACGTCGACGGACTCTCACGAGTCATATACCATTGGAAAGTGCGCTTCGACAGCTTTACGATGGTGTCAAATTCAACGACCTAGATACTGGTACAAGCACACTTTTAATGCTTCAAATAGGTTTTTGCCCGGGTCCAGCAACGTATATTCCGTCAAAGACACGCATACGTCGACGGACCCTCACGAGCCATATACCATTGGAAAGCGCGCATCGAGATCTTTATGATGGTGATAAATTCAACGTCCAAACTTGTGGTACAAAGGCACTTTTACTGCTTTAAATGAATTTTTATGCGGGCCCAGCAACTTGTAACCAGTCTAGGACACGCATACGTCGACGGACCCTCTCGATCCATATACCATTGGAAAGCGCGCTTCGAGAGCTTTACGATGGTATCAAATTCAACGTGTTAGCTGCTGGTACAAGTACACTTTTAATGCTTTAAATGGATTTTTGCCCGGGCCCACCAACGTATATTCCGTCAAAGACACGCATACGTCGACGGACCCTCACGAGCCATATACCACTGGAAAGCGCGCTTCGAGATTTTTACGATGGTGTCGAATTCAACGTCTTAACTGGTGGTACAAGGGCACTTTCAAGGCTTTAAATGAATTTTTATGCGTGTCTAGGACACGCATACGTCGACGGACCTCACGAGTCATACACCATTGGAAAGTGCGCTTCGACAGCTTTACGATGGTGATAAATTCAACGACCTAACTGGTGGTACAAGAACACTTTTAATGCTTTAAATGGATTATTTATATTATAGAATTAGTACATATTGCATAAGTCTAGACGAAAGAAATAATTGTAAACCAAAAAAGTACTTGATGTGATAGATATTACACGCTTAAGTTAACGTAACATTAACTTAAATTAACTGATTAGCGATGTTTATTGCTGGTGGTGCATACGAATTGCTCGGTAAAGTATGCGAAAGCAACCACAACACAAGACTAAAATCCATTTAAAGCATTGAAAGTGCCCTTGTACCACCAGTTAGGACGTTGAATTTGACACCGTCGTAAAGATCTCGAAGCGCACTTTCCAATGGTATATGGCTCGTGAGGGTCCGTCGACGTATGCATGTTCTAGACGGGATACACGTTGCTGGGCCCGCATAAAAATTCATTTAAAGCACTGAAAGTGCCCTTGTACCACCAGTTAGGACGTTGATTTTGTCACCATTGTATAGATCTTGAAGCGTACTTTCCGATGGTATATGGCTGGTGAGGGTCCGTTGACGTATGCGTGTCCTAGACTGGTTACATGTTTCTGGGCCTGCATAAAAATTCATTTAAAGCATTAAAAGTGCCCTTGTACCACCAGTTAGGACGTTGAAATTGACACCATCGTAAATATCTCGAAGCGCACTTTCCGATGGTATATAACATATGAGTACTTGTTCATGAATTCTATCGATAAATGTCTTTAGTTACAAAACCGATATAAAACATTTGAATGCTGGTAATAATGTTGTAGTCAATTTTCGTGACTTATGCTTGAATCTACGTTGTAGTACTCGTTGAGAGCTTTTAAACCGTATATGGTTCATTGCTATCTTTAGTTGGGCCCAGCTCCTTATAAAAACCCGTAAGGTCCTTTTTTAAACTAATTGCGGACGGTCCTAATAGTGGTAGTACCACTCCCGTAAACGGTGCAAATCTCGTCTGCAGTGTCCTTTGCACTATTACCTTTTTTTAAAGCAATGAAGCATAACATGCCGCAAATGCATCTTTTGGCTCTCCGTATTGAACGGCGCGGAAAAAATTTTAAAAGAGACTTTGTCACCTAACGAAACGTACTTTGAAAGAGCTCTGGGACGACCGAAACCGATGCCATAAACGGCTAAGAGATAAGCCTGCATGTTTATATAAACACACCCACTAAGAGTCACTCATAGCGTGGCGCGGAAAAAACTTATGGGACAACCTAATATAACGTTGGTACCTTTGAAAAGAACAGCAAAAAACTAGCACCCTTAATAACTATCCTGGACACACTACACCTTTTAGTAGACTAAGCGCATACATTACAAATTTTAATCGATGAACTCCAAAAAGCTTGTAGCAACTCGTACGGGAGAGCGCATGCTATCGACACGATTGCAATTCGACAAAATAATCAAAGAGCACAGTCGAGGAGGTTTAGTATTAGGTTTAGGATTAGTAGTCAAACAACGGCAGTAACTGAAATCGCCTCATAAATCTGCTCGTCTAAAAACGAAACATTTAATTTAAAGCCGGCGACCTATTTGTTCAATTTAGTATCTAAAAAACTAAAACTAACTTCGAGTCTTATTGAAAATCAATTGTTTCGGGTCATCTAGATGACTAGTTAAAATTTCGATTCCTAAAAATAAATTAAAATTTAAGTACAATTTTTAAATTGTATGGTTAAATTTAAGTGCATGGCCGTTCTTAGTTGGTGGAGCGATTTGTCTGGTTAATTCCGATAACGAACGAGACTCTGGCCTGCTAACTAGGCGTATTACCGAAGGCTACTACCGATTGAATGATTTAGTGAGGTCTTCGGACCGGTACGCGGCGACGTTAACGCTTCGCCGATGCTGCTGGGAAGATGACCAAACTAGATCATTTAGAGGAAGTAAAAGTCGTAATAGTTATGTGCGTATTTATACGCACATAACTATTTCGTATGGATCGCAGATGGCCACGATCGTGAAATTTGAAGCACCTAACTACATTCATTTTTATCAGAAAATAATCTATATTTTGTTTATAACATACAGTCACCAACTTTACATTTTATCAATTTATAAAACCATAACGTACATAAAGACAGACACGAATTAAGAAACATCACATACATATCGTCGCTACAACTACAAAATAAGACACTCAATTCATGGCTGTATGTAATCCACCTTTTCAACAATAACGTCGTCGATGCGACGTTGTTTTGATGTATGAGCAGAAACATTGCATAACAATAATAATAATTAACTGCAATATACAATATAGATAAACTGAATAATATTATTAACTAATGCTTACGTTAAAATAACTAGAAAAAAGAAGTGCATTTATTGTCGGCCAATAAACTTATACTTTTTGGTGTGTTTTACTGTTTCGATATCGTCTATTAAAGTTGTGCATTAAATACTTAGGTTATAACAAATAAATAGGTACCTAATTAACGTTCACAACATAAAACTTACTGATTCTTTCGGGCGCTCTGAGCCTGTTCCAAATTAATGTACTGCCTGACCAGTCTAGAAATTTCGTGGGCCTGTTCGGTTTGCAATCTCGTGACGCGCTGCTGCAGCAAGTTTCCGCATTTCATGTCTAAAAACAGGGCCCCGTCCTCGGACCTGACTTTCCGCGTCGAGATAACTTCGGCGAACGGCCAGTGATGGATGGTGTCGTGCGTGGCCATGTCTAAGAAATGCACGCCCGAGCGATTTAGGGCCAAAATGTACTCTAACCAATTATCGACGTCGCCCGAGACCCGCTTGACTGCGAAGAACGAGCTACCGAACAGCGGCCAATTACTGAGCACCTGGAGGACCCGATGCTTGGCGCGCGAAACCGCCAGGCTCGCCGCTTGTCCCCAGGAAGTCTGCACGAGAGCCAGCCACTGCGGAGGTCTGGGTTCCCTCAGACCCAACACGGGCTTGGGCAATAAAAATTTCACTTCCTTCAAGCTGGGAGAGTGCCCCAAATCGGCGGCGCGATGCAGCAAGGCCGCCACCAGCGCCATATCCCTTACGTAACTCGGGGGTAAATTTGGAGTACCTAATTTTAACAATAAACCTTCTAAATAATCCGGAGCCACTTGATTAAATAAGACTTCCGTGTACAAAGGACTAGCATCGTGTTTGAGAGGGTGGTACCATACGGAGCGACAAAATATTAAATAGAAAGGTTGAGCGGCCTTGTGCAGCTCCGTCGTCACGTCCAAAATGTACTCGTCGGCCGCCAGCGGCATCGTGAACGCGTCGCCTTGCACGATGCAGTACAAACTGAACTCTTGCTGTTCGGTTTCGCTGGCGACGCCGATGAGGCTGCAAAGTTCCGCTATGACGTCGGCGACGACCGTGCTGCACCTCGTGTTAACGACGCGCTCCGCGCCCCCGGGAAGCCTGTAAATTTGACGTCGCGCACTGCGACCGGCACTGACGGCCGTCACTTCCTCGACGGACGGCACGTTCTTGCGACCGCCGCATCGCTGGGTCTTGCGCAGGTTGGTGAGGCACACGGCGGCCGTGCCGTGGCACACTCTCCTTCTGTCGGAGGCGGCGCTGGTCAGGTGCTCGGCCAGGTACGGCCTCAGCGTTTCCGAGCACGCGAAGTACGCGGCCACTATCGACAAGAGCCGCCACGCGCGCTGGCACGATTCCGGATGGTTCGACTTGTTGCTGGTCGTTTGCTTCATCATCTGGCAGTAGATCTCGTCTCGCAAGGGGATGTGCTTGTGACAGTGCTGAAAAAGCAAAATAACGGTTATTCGGAAAGCAATTTGTACGAGCGCGTCGAGTACTTTACTGGGTAGGTAGGTACTGTTTGATGTCGGTTTTGTCGATTAACCAATAAAATCGCCGAGTTATATTGCGGTACCTACTTTTTTGTTGTTGTTGTTGTTAAAATTCAACTTTAAGACCTCGTAATATTTATCGAAGCTCGTTTAGTACCGACGCCAGGTAGCGGTAGGTAGGTTATTGTTCTATGAATCGTGAGGCATTATTTGTTGTATAGCTTAACCTGTTCGAAAAGTTTCCCGACGTGAATTATCGATTGTTAGTTTTCCGTATCTACGTCGACTTTGGTACCGCTTGCATTCGACAAATCACATTAAACGTTTTTAAGCTGCAGTACCGTCGATACGAGTTTGGCACTATACATATGTTAAAGAACTTATATAGTTTTAGTTAAATGCTACTTTCTTCGAAAATTCCAACTTTAATCGAGCTTGGTGTTGCTTCTACTTCGAAGTACGAATTAAAGGAAGTTCGTAAACAGCAAACACAATAACCTTCGCACTACTAGCGTTAAAAAATGCAAAAAGCTCTTTAAAATTTATATTAAATTTATTGCAAAGTTAAATGAAAGGCACTACTTCTCACGTTTTTGTCTCGTAACTTTCCGTTTTTCACATTTTGGTACTACCCTCGCCCTCCCCAACTCCCCATAAAAGAAAAGCACTGCAGGTACTCACCATGAGAACCGTATACACGCACTTAACCTCCGACATTCCCGGCGTAAGCGGCAGGTCGCCGCAGTATCTCAAAATGCACTCGAAACATTCGACGGCCAACGGTACCAAATCCGGGTTTTCCAGACGCAGTAGCGGCCCTTCCAACGCGGACCCCTGCCATTTTATCAGGTCGGTCTGTTGCTTCCACGTCCACTCTTTTCGTTTCTCCTTCGATTTTATCGACGAATCCATTTTCAGCAGCTCCAACCTAAAAGAAAAAAACGAAAATCGTCGTTATAACAAGTAACGGATCGACATTTGATAAAATCAGTTACCGATCGACACGATTTTGAATTACTGAGACCATCAAACGACGACCGATATCTTGTCGCATCGGCGCCGTACAACATAGCGGCCACCAAATATTTTATATAACAATGATGTGAACGTTTCACAAGCCTCTTGACAAATATTCGCGTTTCCTCTTAAAAATATATTATTAAAGCGACTTAATAATAATAACAACTCGAAAGGTACGCGCGACGCCATTATATATATTGTATACCTAATAATTAAGAAACGACTTCTTCGCGGCCGAAGTTTCACTTTCGAAACAAATTATATCGGGGGGGGGGCGGGGACAATTGAGCAATACTCACTTCCGTTTAAATTTTCCCACCGTCACGTCGCACTTGAAACCGTCTCTTCGCGAACTTAACATTTTGGCCGTCGCATTTTTGCACATAAATTTGGTCACCGAATTTTCGAAATTGCCGCCCGCGACACTCTCGCGCAGCCGACTAAATTTGAAACGGTCAAAAATGGCGATAGAAAGAAAAGGTGCATGCTTTCTAATTTTCAACAATACCCCATAACGTTTCAGATTGCTGCACGCATCGCACTATAGCGCATAATGTAACAAAAACAAAACTGAAGAGTGAGCAATTAAAAAAAGTCGCGTGCATCGCACGCGAATTTATCGCGCGTTAATAATAAAAATTATACCGCCGCGGAGCGTGCGTGCGATCGATCTTTTGTTTTTTTGTTGTTTTTTTTGGGGGGAGGGGGGGAGATATTTAATTGGCGAAAAATTCACGGAAAGTGATGAAGATACGCACGTTCCCGATTTTACGCGCCATCGATTAAAGAGTTAAACAAACTTCTGTTTGCGCTCATTACGTCGAGACGAGCCTATATAGGTAATAAAACCGGAAATTACTCATTCGGCGCATAATAATCATCCAACATTGAAATTTAATAACTTTCATTATGCGCTACCTACATTTTCACTCGACTGTTAAAAATTATACCTATTTAAAGGCCGTAAAGCATACCCACATTTTATTATTATTTTATATTAAACGTGGAATCGAGAAAAGTACAGTAATAACTGTGAAATTACTACCATTTCCTGTGTTTATAGCGGTGGCATTAAAATAAATGATAAATTAGAACCAAGTTACTCGGGACAAGTTATACGAGGGGGGCTAAAATTTGGTTAAAACGAACTACGATTTAATAAACTTTCTAAGCGACGGCATTCTTTATTTTTTGTAATTTATTATAAGTAGCGTGTAAATAACTCAAAATTCCCATCAACTTTTTGATTTTAAACCAAATTCAAGTTAAATTAAATCAGGTATTTCCGCTTCACAATCTAGTTTTAGTTGTTAAACAAACGACAATTTCGAAATGTATTTGCCACATTCATTTTTTTTAAGCGAACGAGAACTAATTCGAATTTCGAAATTTAAACCTGCGGGAAGAACTTACGATAGATCAGTTTGACAGAAAATCTGAATTTCGCGAAATTAACGCAGTGCCGATCCGAATTTTATAAACAAACTAGATTAAAAATTCGTAAACACACAGACGCCCCCATCGCAAAAAGTAAATCTTTGTTCTCTCGTTAACCACCGAAGCCATATTTAAATTCGCTTAAATAAGTCTTGAACGCTATCAAGGGACGTGTAATGCGCAGGTGCGCCAATCGTTTAAACCGAAGTGGCCAACTAAGTCGACCGATCTCACACCGTTCAATTCATTTACGCGCGCCGTAATCGCTTTCGAGATTTCGACTTGGCGTTTACTGTTCAGCCAACAGTTTCACTTATTTTACGAATTCTTTTCGAAATTCACATTGAAAATAAATCTCTCTAAATTTGTTTTAACGTATTAACGATGCGCGCGATCCTCGATTTTTGAACGGTTGCCGTAATTGCCATTATTTTTGTTTGAAAAAGCTTAAAAAAGCTTCGTTATACAAAAATAGATAACAATTTCTACGCGCCCCGTATAGCTTCGGTAAAACAACGTCCCCGAACACATCCAGATTTTGTTGTTATCACCAAATATAAAGTCTCGTTAAAGTAAAGCCAATTCAAATTATATTTCGATGCACGTTATCGATAAAAGGTCACTACGTTCCAAACGGTGGCGTCGCACACTAGTACCTCGTATTTTTAAAAGTACCTACTAATAAATTGTACTATAATCAAATCTCTCCAAGTCCAATCGTCACTTGTCACTTGAAAACGTTCGATTTAAGGAGAGTTCAAGTTTCAGAAATTTAATAGAAATTACTCAACAATGACTAAATACATATTTATTGATAAATATGTACGATAAAAATAAAATATATATATACAGTGTGTTAGATTTTATGTGTCACAGCAAATATCTCGGCTATTGTATGAATTAGTAAAAAATGTTATGTATGAAAGTTATTAGATTATTTATTCTTAATAATGTGTCAAAATCAGAAAAACAATTGAACATCAAATAATTCAGGTAAAGCAAATAAATTTAACATTTTAAATGGAACGTACCCAGTATTATTACATATTCTGAAACTACAAGAATTTATCTTTACAACGATATATCACATATTATTCTTTTTCATTAATTAACTGGGCGTAATACACTAAATAATTGATCGTGTTGAAAACGTAGACAGTATAAACAATGTGTTGATTAAAACAAACTCAATAACAGATTATTCAACATAAATATAACATTAGGAACGAACCAATATGTGAATAAGTAAGTTAATTATAAAATTGTACGTAATGCCTACCTAACATTTAAATTCTTTGTTCAAAGTGTTCTCCGTTGTTTGTAATACTTTCCCGAGATCTGCTTATTAAATTTCGTCGCACTTTTTGCAACATGTTTGATGTTATTTAAGCTCATGCCCTATGAATGCGATTTGTAAGATCCTCTAAATTTTGTGGACATATAACGTAAACTTTTGATTTAACATATCCCCAAACAAAAAAGTCCAACACAGAAAGGTCTGGCGATCATGCCGGCCACCATTTCCTATCCATTTCGCACCAAACTTTTCGTTTAAAATATCCTTGACGTTCCTTGCATTGTGAGGAGGTGCGCCATCCTGTTGTAACCACATATGACGACGCACTTGTAAGGGTATATCATCCAAATATTCTTCGAATTCTGACGTAAGGAAATTAGCATACCGTTCAAAGTTAAGCGTTCCGCGATAAAAATAAGGACCTAGTATAGTATCACCTAATACACCAAGCCAGACATTAATAGAAAATCCGTGTTGGAACCTGCATTTCCGAATTCGACGTGGATTCTCTGTATCCCAGAAATGATCATTTTTTGTGTTAGAAATTCCGTTATTGTTAAAATTAGATTAATCGCTCCAAAGAATAATATCCACTAAATGTTAATTATTGTTAAGCCAGTTATAAAATATTAGCCTTCCGTCAGAATCACCAGCTGTTAAACCGTGAACCAATTTAATTTTATAGGGGGTCATGTTATGTTTTTTTTTTTAAATAGAAAATACTTTGTGATGATTTATACCCATGTCGGCTACTGCTTTACGGATTGAATTTCTTGAATGGTCTCTAAAATATGCTAACACCATAATATCTTCATCATGTGCTGCACGCTCATTTCTTGGTCTTCGCACTGTAGCATTAAAACATCCATTTCTTCGTAAATTATGTTCAATTCTTGTAAACGTGCGAGGATGTGGCTGTACCCTTTCTGGATACAAGGTTCGATACAATACAGAAGCTTCTTTAGGATTATCATTGCATCTGATGAACACTCTCGACATATCAATTTTTTCATTATTAGAATAATAACTATCCCTCATTATGTGTCACGAGATGAAAATTAACAATATTAACAATTTACTTAGCCACTTTGACACGATAGCGATAACAAGTGAGCGCATATCACGGCCTCCTCGGCTCTGCTTAACAGAACATGCAAAGGTAAAAGTGTGCGTCGTCGGTACATTGTTTACACTGTACGTGTTCAACGTGTTCGGTTATTTATTCTATTATGCCTTTAATTAATGAAATAAGTATAACATGTGATATACCGTTGTAAAGATAAATTCTTGTAGTTTCAGAATATGTAATAATAGTGGGTACGTTCCATCTAAAATGAAAAATTTATTTGCTTTATCTCAATTATTTGATTTTCAATTGTTTTTCTGATTTTGACATATTATTAAGAATAAATAATCTAATAACTTTCATATATAACATTTTTTACTAATTCATACAATAGCCGAGATATTTGCTGTGACACATAAAATCTAACACACTGTATATGCATCAAACGACATACAATTTTTAATTAAAATCGTAGCTTAATTAAAAAATAAATTTGCACGCACTTGTATTGCAAACGGCAAACAAAAATGTACCAGTTACAGAGCGTACGACTTCCAAAATTCGACTTAAGAGGATGATAATTTAATTTAAATCTTGTTCTAAATGCTTTTGACAGTGAAATAATTCGAGTTAGGGATAAATTTAAGTTTAGGGAGACATCGCCGATTTGGGGAGATTCGACTGTATTTTTTTGTCGCGTAATATGTGTAAAAATAGCCCATACGACAAATCGTTTAACACGTTCGCTACCACCTCCGAAATAGGCGTCCATCGCCAGTGGTCAAATCAAGTGATGTACAAATTTAATAATCGAAACGAGTCGGTTCCGATCGGAGCCGGTGGCGGGAACGTGTTAAAAAATTCTAGCAATATTCCACATTTTGCAACACCCCGTATATATTTCGTTCAAAACATCGAAAACCTCTTTTTTCTCAACAAAACAGAGAAATAAAGAGCGTATCCCGATTAATCGTGCCACGTTCCGCGCGCGCTTCGCTGAACGTATCGTGACTTAATTGAACCGAACCGACCCGTCTATTACTGATCTAGTTGGGGAAGTTTGCGAGACAGGAAACGCGCAGCAAACCGATGCCAAAAGAACTGAAACTCCGCCAACTCGTGACGGAACAAAGTGGAACGAAGATTCGTCGTTGCCGCGGAAGACGCGACCGCCGTTCGCTTATCGGAAATGACGCACGCACATACGTGCGGTGGGCGTGCGCGATTTGTGAAAGTTATCGAGTAGCGTTTAATGCAGGTGTTTGTTTTAAACGAGAGCCATTAGAAATTTCTTTCGTCTCCTCTTTAGGTTTAAAGAAATCGAAGTTGCGACAAAAAGTTTCTTTCTTTTTTTTTTTGGCCAATTATAATTATTATCATCGCGTTTTTCTTCTCTTGGATTAGAGATATTACTCGGACACTTTCCATTTTGTCCAATTTCCAAAACAATCGGGACTCTCGGTTGCAAAATCCGTTTTCGTTTTACTGGTCCATTTCGAAAATCTCAGAGCGGTCGCTTGGTCACTTGGGCTCCAAACGAAAACGCAAAAATTCGAAAAGCAAACTCTTTCCGCAACACTCTCGGACGGTTTCGAGCATCGTCGACGGACTTCGGCGTTAACGAGTTAAGCCGCACTTCTATGTGCTGCGCGGGTACCAAAAGTTTAACCAAAAACTAAAGCCCACGAGGGGGGGTCCGTGAAGTTAGCAGCACATGAACGGCACAAATCACGGGACCTGATCCATTCGTTTGTGCCGATTTGTGCCGCAATCAGTTTTTCGGCAACACGAACCGTTCCCGAGTTATCGCGATTTTTAGATGTACTGCAAACTTCGCACCTGATTGATCGCACAAATCTTGGGACCTAATCTAACCGTTAGTGTTCATTTTTGCTAGTTTAAATTTTAAGTAGTTTTAATTAGTAGTATTTTAATTGCTAGTTTAATATTTTAAATGAGGTAGTTTATTGGTTTGACATTACATAAAAAAAATATTGGTTAACGCGATAACTTTTTTATAGTTATCTTGCAACTTTCATTTTAATATACGCTTTATCGTCATTTACGAATAAATAACCCTAATACAAGTTCATGTTTGCCCATTTACGGTAAACAACATGTGTGGCGGTAGATGGACAAAACAAATTATATGTTTAAATAAAAATGTTTAATGTTGAATTATAACTCAAAAACGGTTAATATTGCTGAAAAACTAATTAGGTACTTATGACATAAACTAGCAAAAAACGAGCACTAACGGTTAGATTAGGTCCCAAAATTTGTGCGATTAATCAGGTGTGAAGTTTGCAGTACATCTAAAAATCGCGATAACTCGGGAACGGTTCGTGTTGCCGAAAAACGGATTACGGCACAAATCGGCACAAACGAAGCACAAACGAATGGATCAGGTCCCGAGATTTGTGCCGAAAATCGGGTATGAAGTTAGCAGCACATCTAAAAATCGTGATAACTCGGGAACGGTTCGTGTTGCCGAAAAACTGATTACGGCACAAACGAAGCACAAACGAATGGACCAGGTCACGAGATTTGTGCCGTTCATGTGCTGCTAACTTCACGGATCCCCACGAGGGCAGCTTAAATTTTTCAGAATACACCACGAAGACTTCGTCGAGCTTACGCGAAGGGGTTTCGCAAATTTTCCAAATTACCAATATTGAAGACGAAAGCTTACAAAAAATTATTGCGCGCTCCCCCTTGATAATAAACCGAACTCGAAAATTCCGAAAATTGCGCTTTCGACGCGTTCAAAAAATTTACATGCAACGCTTTGGAAAAGTCGAACGGAAAACAAAACCTACTTACTCTGAACTCTGCCGGAAGTTGTGCATGGCGAACTGCATTAAGGAATATTTGCCCGTTGGCGGTGGAGGGCTGCTGGGCGATTGAGCCCTCTGCATCTTGGGCGGGGGCGTTCGGACCTCCGGCATGGCCGCAACATTGGATTCCTTGTTCACAACGTTGCTGTTACTGCTATTGTTGTTGTTGTTGATGATGTTGCTCACGACATTATTGGTCACCTCCAGCCTTTCGACCTGGGCGACGCGCTGGGGCGCGGGCGACGACTTCACTTGGATCTGAAAAATCGACAGCGATGAACGTGCGTCCTTTACGCGTCTCACAAAAATGCGACGCCGATTACACGTTACCGAGAGGAGCCGCGGTAACAGTTATACGATGACAATCCCGTAATTGGGTGTACCGTGCAAGTAGGAAAGGACACAGTCGGTGCGTTCGCGTTATTATACGTCGAGCGAATGCGCCTACTTACTGTTTGAAATAATTTTAAAAACGTTACGTTTTAGTTATGTAGACCGCGAGGGAAATCCCTTCGACATCTACATCGTTCTAGGTCATTAATAAAATTTGCTAATTGCCAAAACGCCTTTTTAATCGTCTGCTATCGCTAACTGTTGGACAATTGTTATAGGAACGATCGTTGAAACAATTGATTCTTTGACCGATGATCGTAGTTAACGCAATTAAGTCCATCAATCAAAGGTCTTTTAGCCTGCCACGCAACGTCTTTACGCACAAGCAATTTTATTATCCAGGAAGAGGTCCATAAAGAGTTAAGCTCCGATTCCAACATTGATTAATCACAATAGTATATATATCGAAGAAAGAACAAGTTTCGTAACGCGTGTTTTTATCGCACGAGTCCTAGTTTAGAAAACGACAAACTGCGTACAGCGAAGAGTTTTCTAAAGGGCGAGGAAATTGAATGGAATCCATACAAGTGCCTTAAGCGCATTTTTCAGACGTGCGTCGCAAAGGTTTTTTTTACGAACGATCTTTGTTTTACATAAATATATAAAAATTAAAGCTATTGAGGTTGGATAAACGTCAAAGTCAAAAAAACCAACACGAAAAGTGCCTTTCTCCCGGAATGTAACGTGTAACGAATGTAAGTGGCTCCAGCCAACTCGATAATACATCAATAGATACCTTTTAATAAAAAAGATGAATTCTTTGACGAATTATTCAATAAGGAAGGTCAATCGGACGTCTTAATCGCAAGGTTCGTAATAAAAAGAAAAAATGAAAAACAACGGAGCTTTCGGTATTACGAGACGAACATTAGTTAGGTTCGCGTCTAGGTGTTCTATGTATTTCAAGATTAAATAGTGACCTTGAAGGTTTTATTGTTGTTTGATCGTGCAATTTTGCATAATCAGCGATAAATAACAAACAAAAAAGGAAATCAGAATCGATCGGATTGACTGATCGAATTAATCCGATCGAGTTAAAATCCAGACGAAGCTCCGAGCTGTTGTACTACACTTCGTCCAAACCTATATGCAATCCACGTCATCAATACAAGGTTACTAGATGATGACGTTTCACATAGTGCTGTCACCTCGTACCTCGTATTTTGACAGTTCTAATAAATTGTACTCTTTCTTTATACCATCTATTATGTGCGCAAGTAAATCATCTATGGAATATTTCACTTTCCAAACTTTAAACCGAATTACAAATAAACAATGTAGTAACTTTTTTTTGATGACGTGAACGTCATATAGGTTTGGACAAGCTATAGCTGTTGTATTTAAATGTTAAAATACACGAGTAGCTCGATTAAAATTCAATCGAGTTCAATCAGATTTAATCCGATCTTGAGATTGAGTTAATTCCGGTCGAATTACTCTTTATTTAAATTAAAATAAGGAAAAACAATAAATAAAAAAAGAAATCGGCATTCATCTCTTGGAGTTAAGTTAAGTCCTGTCGAGTTATCCCTGTCGAATTAATCCGATCGAAGCTCCGAACTAATCATTTAGCTCAGAGTAATTGATTTTAAAAGATCAGCGATTAATTATCGATTAAGTTTGATTAAAATAATAAAATACACGAGTAGATGGTAATCGGATTCGAAACCGATCGAGTTCAATTCGATTCAATTAGGATCGAGTTAATTCCGATCGAATTACTCCTAGTTTTAGCTTTATTTAAATTAAAATAATGATAAGTAACAAACAAACAAAAAACGAAATCGGTATTCATCTCTTTTGGAGTTAAAAGTTAAATCCTGTCGAATTAAATCCGATCGATCCTCTGGGCTAATCAATTAGTTCAGATTAATTGAATCAGTGCGAATAATTATTGATTATTATTATTAAAATATTAAAATACACGAGTAGATGGTAATTGGATTCGAAACCAACCGAGTTCAATCAAGATCAAGTTAATTCCGGTCGAATTATTCCCAGTAATTGAGTTTTATTTAAATTAAAATAAGGAAAAACAATAAACAACAAACAAAAAGGAAATCGGTATTCATATTTTGGTGTTAAATATTAAATCCTGTCGAATTAATCCGATCGAGTTAATAATCTAATTGTCGACTAAGCTCAGAGTAATTGAATTTAGAAAAAAATCAGTACGATTAATTATTGATTAGTATTACTATTAAAATATTAAAATAAATAGATGGGTTATTCGTGTTTTAAAAAGTGAAAGATCTTTTCGCTAGTAGGGGTTGGTTTTAACAAAAACATTTGAAAAACTTTCGAAATATTTAAGATAAGTAAGTAATATTTGGACGAAGCCGCGAATTCCACAGCATGATTATAAATCAAACGTATAATTTGTAATTCCTTAAAAAACGTAGCAAGTTGTTTATCGATAAGCTGAGCGTTTAATTCGAACATCCCCTTACTGTGCGTCTAATCTAATCGACGCGCGGCTCAACTCAATTTTCCGCGCAAACACACTTTAATAATCAATCGACCGCCAAAATCGATCGTCGAATTTACGGATCAGGATGTTTTCGATATCGACTTTCGCTCGAAGAAGAAAAAACGACTACCGCAACGCCGACGGATTAAATTGAGCTTTCCTTTTATTGATTTGAGTTCGCGTTTTGATTTTTTAAAACTTGACGTTGAATTGTGCGTTTTGCGGCTACTGCAAAATAAATTGATTCCCGATAGACTTTCTTTAATAAAAATTGACGCTTTTATCGAGAATTTCGAGAGTTTCACTTTTGACGGGCGAATTTTTCCAAGCCCAAAACCGATCGTTTCCTTATGGTTTGCGCGCGCGCGCGCGCCACTTCCTGTTTTCGATCCGCGGCGAAAAGGACTAAATAGCTTGCGTACGCGTTTCCTTATTGCTCGTTGCTGTATTACCGTGATTTTTCCGTAATTTGCGCGCGGTATTTCCCATTAATCGAAAATTAAAGAAAGGCGAAATTAAATGTTCGTCTTTCCGTCGCGCCAAATAAATAAATAATTATGTATAAGTTAATTTTCTGGGTCAAATGATTAATGTGTTATTAACGCGCGCGCACAAAAATTATATATTATACTAATTAAACAGATTGTTCCTCTAAATTTCATGCTCTATAAATGCAATAATAAGCTAATTATAGTCGACTATAATTAATAATTGATTTTAACCGCTCGGATGCTTAGAAAAAAAACAGATGTGTCGTAACGTAAGAGCTCGAGGTCTTTTTTTGCGTTAACAGTTACATGATTATAATTTATTTACGCGATTACTTCCTGCACGAATCGGTTATCAATTTCACAGGTGCCGCATTTAAAATTTTTACGTAACGAGCTACCTCGATTTCGTCGACTTCGCAGCCACCCGTTGCGACGGCGGCGGCGGCGGCGGCGGCGGCGACGGTCGCGCTTCCGTTACTGTTCTGCTCCTTGCTGTTGCTGTTATCCTTGTCCCTTAAATTTTCGAATCGCGCCAAAATCTCCTTGACGGACACTTTCGGCTCGAGACTGGGGTTCTCCTCGGGGATGGTCTCCATGCGCGCCGCCATCAACGTCTCGGCCGAAACGGGTTCGTACGAATACTCCGAGCTGCCGCCGTCCCGGCTGCCTTCCGATTTCGTCCACGAGCGCAGACTTCCGCAAGAATTTTGGGCGTACACCTCGCACTTGACCGCGAACGAATTTTTCGATTTCGTGTCCACCCCGGACGAGTCCGATTCGTTCGAGTCATCGCTCAGACTCTCGCTGGGAATCGACGAATTCGCGAGGCTGTCTAGGGAGGAATGGAGGAAATTTTTGTTGTTGTTGTTGTTGTTGTTCGCGGCGAACAGTCTATTTTGCATGTCCGAGGACCACTTGGTTTTGTTCATCCTGAACTTAAAACGTTTGATAGACCATTTTATACGCCTCGATGAAGAACCGAACTGGCATTATATATCCGAATAAGCAACATCACGCGAAAACTCGGTCACAATGTTTCACGTTCGCGAAGAGTGCAGCACAGGTGCACGGCGGCACGGTTACTTTGATAATGTCCGCGAGGAACTGGTAAGAGCGCTATCCGTGGTGGTGAGGCTATCAACTGCATACCAAGTCAGGCCTTCTAGATGAGCTCTAATAGTTACACTGACCCAATGTTGGCCAGCAGCTTGCTATGTGGGTCGCTCTTAAACTGCATATATAACATCTGTGGTCATCACTACGTACGTACGTACGCTTCTGGTAAACGCATCACGAACAAAACGTATTTATGGCAACCAATTGGTCCGTTGATATTGTCGAACAAAATTACGCGCTCTAAACGTTTCCATCTCGAAACGATCGATCATCATTTGAATATAAATTACAAACGTTGACCCCGACGACAATTCACTTTGGACTTCTACAGTTATTCAACGAGTAGGTTAAACCGAGGAATGCAACAAATTCCGTATTTAACTGGGAATTTGCAAGAAAGACGCTTTTATTTAACGCCTACTTAATTTTTTCGTTACGCGTCAACACCTGACCTTTGACGGAAAGTTTCAATTGCGTCAATTGAAAATTTCGGAAGTTAACGAACAAACATTTTGAATTAGAACAGTTCCGCTCTTCTCTTTCCAATTCCTGTTTTTAGACAATTTACTGTGAACGTAAATTCGAAGAGACGCGCTTTAGATAAATCGTATCGTAAGCGATTGTTTAATAATACCACGAAACGAATTTAGCCGAAGCGCTTTGAATGTAACGCATAAGCGAGCTTAATTGCGTTAACATAGCTTAAAACTGTTTTCCAGATTTATTCGAAAAAGTTAGAGCGATTAACGCCCGGTTCCACCACTGCATCTTGAGCTCAAGTCGAACTCAAATGTAAGCACGACTCAAGACGGAAATGCGTTCCACCACGCTTTTCAAAGCACGCCTTGGCTAAGTTGTACGTAAATATGACAACACTGCAGAATTTGCGTGTGATTGGTTCTTTCATTCAGTTTTTAAATATCCCGCACTGCGACAGTAATACAGAACGTCAAAAAAAATGAAATTCCCTAACCTATCCTAATCTAACCTAACAAATCGCCCGTTACTGTTGCGACTGTTTGCGACGTTTTGTTCTCGTTTTCATGTTATCCATATTATTATGGACAAAATGAAGCGGTGCAATTACACCAGAGAGGAGAAGAAGCACCTTCTCACCTCACCGGTTGCAAATTATAAAAGTGTAATAGAATCTAAAACCACAAACGGTACAACAAATAAAGAAAAAGATGCGGCGTGGAGTAAAATAACGTCATTATTCAACGCTCAGGGGAAAAATGTGACTAGGAGTAATGATTCATTGAGTAAATTCATGGAGTAATATGAAACAAGAGGCGAAGAAAGGCAAAGCCAAACACCGTGCAGAGTTGTACAGAACTGGCGGAGGACCATCAACAGTCAAATCAACCGATGATTCGCAATATTTGATTCTCTCAGTAATAAATGATACGACAGTAACGGGAATTATATTAATAATACCCACTTCCATAATAATTTTAGTAATCAAAGTAACAAATTCTAGTCACTGTGACAGACTTGAACAATGTGAGATTATAAACATGATCTCAAGCTCTCATTATTCACGTCTCAGATGCAAGCTTGACTTAGCGAAGTTAAGATCTGGTTTTACGTGGTGGAACTGAATTTTTCTGTCAAGTTCAGCTTGAGTTCTAAGCAGAGCTCAAGCCGAGGTGGTGGAACCGGGAGTTAATAGATCAAAAAGGATCTTTTTTACTAGCGTTTCGTACACGGCATTCCGAATAGTTTACGACAATTCCGATAATGCTATCGCAAATTGAAAACATTTTGACGCCAATGTCGCAGTTTTGGAAAATCATTCGGACGAGGCGAAGCTTCACGTCCGGTTGAAAATAATTTTGCGTTTCGCGACAAAGTATCTCCGCGTAGATATACGTACGCTATTTTTACGTTCAATTTCCATGTTATTTGGCTTTGAAAGTAAACATTAATGGTCAATTTTTTTCAATTTTGATCGAAACCGTTTTCGAAAATTGCAATTTTGCACCAGATTTGAACTTTCCGTAGTTTTATTTGAATAACGTAAACTATAAATGACGAAAACACGCGTTTCTATCGATTTAAAATTTCTCGAAATCTCGAAAAAAAAGGCGTATGGTTTCGGCAAAATCTTGACTCAACCTGAATCGTTTAGAACAGGTTCGAAGTTACTTGAAAAGTCGCTTTTCGAGCTTTTTAAAACAAAAGATAACAAACTGCGCGCGTTTAAATTGATTTAAAATTTTCGCAAAATCTCGGAAAAAACCCCACTACAGTCCATGGTTAAGAAATATATTGATTTAAATTTTCACAAAATAGATTGACCCACAAATAGTAACCGTATCGGGGCATTTATTTATTTATTTTTCCTTGCAAACGGCTGTTCGCTTCCAAAATATTTTTTTGTATGTACATCGAATGTGCGACGAATGCCGTTGCCGTTACAGAACCGTTCCTTTTTATCGGATTTTCCTGAGTTTTCACCAAGTTTTTTTTCTGGATTTCCCTTATTAAAATTTTTATTGATGGCAAACGATGGTAAAGATGGTAAACGTAAACTACAATAAGATAAACGATAACAAATATTCGATTGGAAACACGGCAACGACTTTTCCCCGAGTATTCCCGGTTTTTCGCCCTCATTTTTAATTTCCCCGAATTTCCCAGTCCGTCTGAATTCCGTTTTAGGCGAATAAAATACATTCGTAAACATTTCGCGGGATAATTATCTCAAGAATATAAATTATCCCCCGCGATTGTCAAACGTCAATGAAGCTCGTCGGTTCGTCGAGTGATCATAAAAAAAATTTAATGGTCGGAAAAGTCTGACAATGAGGAACTTAATAAATTTTAGCGAACGCCGTCCAAGTTTACAACGAGTTAACTGATTGTACGCAAACGCAAAACAGAAAAAACAATGCGAAGAAAACGAAAACGAAATTTGTGGTGGTGCCCCGTCGTGTTGTTACTATAGAACTTATCTGGCATTTAACGGAACATCATCGGACCTTACGATTCGTTCACAAGAGGGGCAGAGTGACTAACGATACGTCCTTTATTTATAACTGTCCATTTAAAATTTAAAAACATATACAGCAGACTTACTAATTCATTTTAAAAACGGCAAATGATTGTTTAATAAACGACCCCGAGAACTTTCTTATTGTTTTTTTGACAATCAAAATTTGAAATGTAAGCCGAAAAAACGGTCAGCTGATTTTTAGCAATTTTACCCGTACCGTGGAATTAAATTGTTTAATTTAAATTTCCTTCTTTTGTTTTTATTTGACTTAATGACGTTAAAACATTATACTTATATTAAATGTTAATAATGAAAAATGTAGTTAATTTAAAGAAACGATAAAAGCTCGTTATACTCTTGCTTAAATTATTGATCGGTTTGATGTTATAAAATGTGGCCGGCATATTTAACGGCTTTGAATCCCGTGTACGGACGCGTCCTCGAAACACATAAACCATGAGAATACCGATACAATTAGCGGCATCAATCATTTTTTATGGGACCGTACAATAAACGTGTGTATCTGCAGTTTAAAACACAATCCATTTTTGTTTAACAAAAAGAAAGTAAAACGCTCATCGATTGCGACACCAGATAAGTGCTATTCACTGTGAGAACGTACGTTGGCGGTTCTCAATTAATTATTTAATAAACTCGACACTTACTCGAGCACAATAAGATCCGCATTTCGAATGTCCACATTAATTACTACACAGGTACATACGTTCGATGTATGGCCGATCTCTTCTGTTTAATATTGTAAAAATGTAGACGGGTATAATGGGTACATGAACTACGAACTATGGATATCGCGAAAAGTGAAATCTATCGGAAACGTCCGATTTTGGCGAGAAAAATGAGGAGAAACTTAGTTTTTCTTCTGCGAAGATCGCTCGAAAGTGTCGTGCAAGGTTTATTTTCTAACTCGTACAACCTTCCAGATTTTTACAATAATCGCCGCGAAGGCTACCTTACATCACGCGCGTCTTTGCAATAACAATAATTGATAAATATTTAACGTTAATTATCTAGGTAAAGTAGTACCTCGTCGTGTTTATTATAATCGTTTTAAATGTAAAATAGTTTTTTCTTCCAGATTAACGACCGTTAACTTTCTATGTTTACTTTTAGCGTTGCATTCGGATCCGCAAATTTAATATTGTTTTAATTAAAGAAAGTTTTTAATGCCCATATCGTTTCTTTCGCGTGTGTGTGTATTTGCACGTACGTCGATTAATCGTTGGCTATGTAGAATAATTAGAATCGTATAAAAAGACATAATAAATACAACGCAAAAAGGGCACTAGATACGTCGCCGATTCCCAATTAATTGTCGCGCCGTTTTCTAACTCTATATGACTACTTAAAGGAGGCGTTGTTAATTTGTTTAATATTCCGCCGATGGTCGCGTTACGTAAGATAATCAAGGTTTGTAACTTCTCGTACTTGGGGCCGTTGATTTATCACAATAATTAACGTTTAAAATTACACGTTCGCATGTAGGTGGTACGCTTCCCATATTTAAATTTTTTTTGTAGCGCTCGCCTATTTTCTACAAACAAAAGATACTTCGAAGTCGAACGAGAGCGAAACCGATAATTTTAATTTATTGTAAAACTTGAAGCTATCGCGCGTTTTCATTTCTAATCATGAAATTTGAAACATCTCGTTTATTAAACGTATCAAACACTTTCTACTAATACAACCGCTTGTCTTCCGACGCGACCCCACTCGATAATGTGCATAATTATGTAAATTAAACTTATCCAAATAGACACGTTACACGAAACAGGTGTTCGTATTTTTTACTGCGCACGCCATTGTATCGGTGAAAGTAATCGACGTATATATCGATAATTAATACAACTAATTAATTAGAATGAATTTCTTTTCTTTCATTAAAAACTGGGTTTTGAAAATTAAAATTACGTTTATTTTCCGGGCCATTTTAGGTTTCACTTACTTTAATTGTTTTTAAATGTTCACGCGACGCGTTTCGCAACTCGACAGTTGCATTTTCAAGCGATCAATTACGACATTTCGCGGCCGTCGAGATGTTCGTTTCAGCTTGAAATGCTTTCTTTGATTAGGAAATTCAAAAATTTGAATTTTCCACGATCGTTACAAACATGTAAAGGTAAAATTTTGTTGTTAACTGTAATTTTGTGTTTAGATTCTAGGGTACGTTTTGGAAAATTTAAATGAAAATTACGAAATTAAACTTTTTGGAAACTTTCGAAATTAAAATATACGAACAAAATTCAAATTACCTTGTTCTAAACAATCAAACTGATCTTAATTCATCATTTTTGGTTTTCCTAATCGCAGAAGACATTTCAAGCTGAAACGAACATCTCGACGACAGCGAAATGTCGTAATTGATCGCTTAAAAATGCAACTGTCAAGTTGCGAAACGCCTCGCGTGAATATTTAAAAATAATTAAAGTGAAACATAAAAATATTTATATAGCTTATTATATAATGTTTCGTCAAGTAAAACACTAGGCAATTAAGTTTACTTTCTGGGTAAAAAGTAATCGCTCGACGAGAACGTCCTTAATTTTTGATCTAGACTGCGAGCCCGGCACAAGGAAATTTTTCTAAAAAATAAAATTTAGTCTCAGTTTCACGTAGAGAATCGTCGTTGGCAAAAAATTCGTCGAACGTAGTACATCCAAAAAAAACATATCGTAAAATTCGTCGTCAAAAATGAACAGCATTTATTAATTGTAAATCGAATTAATTGAAAATGAAAATTAGGCGACGTTCTTCGACTTTTAAACGCTCGCGACTATATGTTGCAGGTCCGAAACCGCGATAAAATCCGACGGAGTATTCATAAACTCAAAAAAATATATCGCTCCCAAAAATAAAAAAGCTACACGTTGTAATCTGTTAACCTCGCATCTTGACTTACGTCAAAAGTTTGACGATATGCCGCCTAAATTCCTACAAAAAATTTCGATAATTTTACTCGACGAATATTCCTAATTTTCAAAACGTCGCATTGCCTGTAAAATTCGTAGTTAAAAGAAATCCGATTTTGTTAACAATTATCTTGAGCTGTGCCGTTCGCCCGTCGCTTCGGGCGCGCGCGCAATATCTTTTTGACCGACTGTACATCGGCTGTATATTAGTGAGCTTTGTTTTATGAAAATTATGCGTCAAATTCTATTTATGTCTCTGTTTACGTCGTTGCTCACTTACTAAATATTTAACTATTGCAATAGGTTGAAAGACGTGTTCTCGAAAAAATGAAGGATCTTGCCGTCTGCGTGGTGCGTGACTTCTGTGTCCTTACCGACTCGCGTGGAGAGTCATTAATTTAGGAGCCCGCTGTACCACGAACCGAAGTATATAAAAATTCCAAAAACTATTCTAACGCTCTTATAAATAATTGATAAAATAACGAATTCCTGACCTTTATGTCGTATTAAATCGCACGGTCGATTTCCGATTCCCGAAACTCCCTCGTTCACAACCAAAATGTTCACATTTATACACGCGCACACACACACACAAAGTCTAAACGGCACACACGCATCCGAACGTGGTTAAAGTACAACCGAAGGGAATTATTGTAAATCATTTATTGGAGCTCTTTATCGCCGATTGCGTAAATTACACGGAACGGCTTTTGTTTAAATTTAAGAAAGTGTATTTTATCACCGCATGTTTCATGCAAGTTGTGTGATAAAAACTATCAGCTTGAATTCACGTCTGTATAGTTGCTTTTTTTATCAGTTCCATTACGTTATAATCGTAGGTACTTATTGCATTTACTCTTGTATTTGTTGTTTTGTCAGAAATTTCACGCGATTTTCTATGCGATATATTTTCATATGCAATCAAAGAACTAAATCTCTCGGGGTGGTCTTAACGGATTATAACAGAAAAAAAATGTCACTTTGTGGCATTTTTGAGGAAGTCGTTTCGCAAAGGGCATTATCGATTAAAAAAACGCTTGCTTTTTTTGTACGCAGAGAAATATTTAATATTACTTTAAACAACGAATTGACGAGGGCGAAGTTAAAAAACAAATATCTAATATTGAAATAGACGGCGAAACACTTCGTAACGCCGTCTTAATGATGACGTGACGATAAAAAAATAACCGACACAGTGTTTTTAATAAAAAAACGTACTGCGGACGTTACAGAAGGTTAACGTGCAATGCTGGCAATTGATTGAAGATGAAAGATTGAACTTGAAAAGTGGAGCGCGCACGATCGGTTTTCCAATCAAAAGCGTATTCGTTTCACAAAAGCGTTCTCCACATGTTCCGATTTCGTCGGACCCCCGTCTATACTGTAACCTTTGTCGACAGATTCGTTATCAACGGTATTAAAAATACAACGAGCTATAGGCCATTCAAATTTTATTTCGACTTACGTCATCAATAAAAAAATCACACATTTTATCGACGATTTAGCACCTGCACAGTTATTGAAACTACGAAGTGACACCACCGCGTGAAACAGCATCATCTACTAACTTTGTAGTGATGACGTTTATCGAAATAAAATTTGAATGACGTAGATTACGCCGACTTGCAGTGACGCATTACCAACCAAATCGGACAGTCTGTAGAATGCCATGTTAACAAACAAGAAAAGCGATTCCCAGTTTATTAAACAAATTTTCCACACCGGATAACGTTATCTAACGTCGTGTACTTAAACGAAAACTAGAAACGATAAATCACGTTTAGCGGATATGTCGAATCGACGAAACCTACACCTAAAATTCTCAAGATAACGATAAATAGAATGATTCAAAGAAACGTTTCACGCGATTATACTGCAAATGCCTCGTAAAATCCTCTACGTCAGGAACCAGTTCTTATATTAGTTTATTTATAATCAGTTTATTACCTCTAGAAATTCCCAATAACTACTATAAAACGATATTTAAAGAAATCGACCAACAATAAGTTCCAAGTGTTTCTCAACCAAATGATGTTCAAGTCATCGTCGACTCTCTTGACGACCCTCGTTTTGCTCGTGGCAATTAGTGGTGGTAACTGCGCCACGATTTCCGATGGCGCGCGTCCAGACGTAGAGGGTAAGTGTTTTTCATCGTAAATTATCCCCCGAATCGAATTAAAATCGCCAGGTTACTACTGGAGAGATTTCGTCCCCGGGCCGATACCGAAGGACGCGCTGCCCGGCGGAAAAACGTCCCTCGGAAACGTCACCTACATCGGCCAGGTGCTGCACAAAGATCAGATCATACCCGCGAAAATCGACCCGGAAAGCGGGAAGGTGTTCTACGAGTGGGGCTACGTCGAGTACGAGGCCACCAAAAACATCAAAATACTGTGCACGCAACACCCCGACGAATTCGAATGGGTGGCCACCGGTCACCTGTTGATCAACAACATAACCGACAAAAATTTCCTGGTGGCCGGTCACGAGGAGGGCGTCACGCTGCTGGTCGGGAGGATACTCTTGGGCAACGAACTCGCGCTGGGAAAAGTCGTCCACTCCAAGAGACAGTCGACCTTAAACACGACCAAGGACGGCGTGGGCACGCAGCACGCCTCGTTCGAAGTTCTATGCTACAAACCGAAAGCGAAGAAGAAGCAGGAGAACGAGAAGGAACGGGAAAACAAGCTCGCAACTATTCAGCGGAAATTTTATTTTTTCCTGATCGATACGTAGTTCTCGGCACCTACTTACCGTACATCCCGTACATGCGGGACAACACAAATTACAATCGCATGTAATGAAATTATATGTCAGTTTATGTCGGTTTACTAAAAATAAAGCGCGCAGTAATTTAAATACGCGACCAATGTTGATTTGTGCCTGGATTTTTTTTTGTCGACGTTCCATCGCACACTCGTTTCACTAGTTGCCGGTGAATTAATTGTCAACGATGGAAGTTCAAATGGCGAACAGGAAGGTTAGATTTGATTTTTACGTATTCGAGTTTCGTCTCGAGCGACACTTAAGCGCAAATAGGTTATCGAAAAGTTCAAGTTTGATTTGTAAAATGTTGTCGACTTTGTTACGTGCAAAAAAAATATAAAAATAAAATAAAAGGACCACGCACACTTTATATGGAAAAATAGGAACCACTCAAATCGATTTTTCTTTACATCAATCGACTCGTCTTAATGTGAGGAATAATTATTATCGTTGCGCCAATTTTGTTAATTTATAAATAAAGCCGCAATCTTTAATTAACGCTCTTATGAGAATTTCGTGAGAGCAAAAGAGAACCTACTAAAATCAAATTTGTTTGAGTTCATAAATCAACTTTGTTATTTATTGCGGGGTACTTAACAATGACGGGTCGGTACCTACCTACTTAAATTGGCTTGAGATTTAAAACGATTGAAATAATTCTTTAAATGGCTTAAAAATTCTTCGCTTTGTGCACATTAAAAATGTGTACAAAACTAAGATATTATTTGTACCTATCTATAAAAAGATAATTTTGTCAAAAGGGCGTAACCCATACTTTCTATTAAAATGAATGAATTGAATTAAATAAAGACATAATCTGTAAAAATCTGGTAACAATATTTCGATTTTTTTCACCCGAAAAATCAATTTGTATTTCCGCCAAACGTATCTTCTAATAGCTACACGACAACACAACATGTGTTCTCCGGTAAAATTTACTTTTTGTGGGAAAACCTACGCCGATATTTACATCAGCTTGCTTTTTACAATTGCTGTTATAATACAGTTGCTGTTGCTGTTAACGCTAATAATTGGAAATAAAGTCTATTAATATATTAATAACATTAACAAACAATTCAAATAAAAAACAAAACATATTCACGAATAACAAATCAATAAAAAAAATAATTCTTCATATATTCAAAATTGTGACTCAAATAAATAAATAATAATATCCAATATAAGACAAAAATACACATAATGTAGCTGTTTATTTTTCTACCTCTATTAAAAATGTTCACCATAAAATATCTATAGGTAACTCCAAATTATTAATTTTAATTTAGTGGGGGTAGTAGTGACCAGCCTCATTAGAGATCTCTGTCAAGTAACTTTAAAATAACTTTGTAATGTAATAAATAATTCGATAAATCATTAATATTGAAAAATCGGCCTATGTATATCGGCCAAAAAAGAAATCTTCCGCATAAAATTGTAGCTATTATAACAATTACGGCCTATCCAAACCTATAGGCAATTCACGTCATCAATAAAAAGTCACTAGATTGTTTATTTTTAATTCGGTTTAAAGTTTGGAAAGTGACATGATAGATGATTTACTTGCGCATATATTAGATGGTATAAAGAAAGACTACAATTTATTAGAACTGTGAAAATACGAGGTACGCACTGTGACAGCACTGTGTGAAACGTCATCATCCAGTAACCCTTTATCGATGACGTAAATTGCCTATAGGTTTGGATGTAACTAACAAAACTATTAGTTTTTAGGCAATTCTTTTATTCCAGGTTTTAAGCTCGCTTACAGTAGGTACCCTCCTAATTCTATTCTAACGACTCTAAAATAATAGGATTGAATTCAGAATTGAAATGCTACCGTCAATTCAATATGAATACGGGTTTAAAATTCTTAATTACAACAAGGAATCGAACAATATAATACTCTATGAGCACTATTTTACTGTTTTCTACCTGCTACTTACATTTGTGTCGTTTCTTAGAAACGTATTTACCATGACCCCTCCATAATTAACGAGCGACAGATTTATTAACTTCCGAATAATTTAAAGCCCAAATTTTTTCAATGAATTGTTCATTAACGAGTTTAATAATGAAGTTACAGATTTGGCGCAATGATAATAATTATTCGTCACATTAAGACGCGTCGATTGATATAAAAAAATCGATTTGAGTGGTTCCTATTTTTCTATATAAAGTGTGCGTGGTCCTTTGATCGAAAAATAATTATTTAATAATAGTAAACAAGCATTTAACAAAATTTAGAGGCCTGTCGGCTAGCTTTTGGGACAGTGGAGTTCGGTCGGGTTCTAATACCAACAAATAAAATTAAATAAAGGGCGCCAAGTAATTTTTCTTAGACCAATAACTATTAAGCAGGGAGAAAATTACTAAAATTATATGATGTTAAATGGTTACAATAGTTAAATTATCCAGAAACGTACAATACAAGAGTTAATTTTGGTATCTGGGCTAAATGAAGTCCTAAATTTAATATGAACAATTTTATATAAATGGATACTTATATAATGGATACTATAAATTTATACTCTAATGGTTCTCGAGAAACACTTCGTTAACAATAATTAATATAAACAATAACAAAAATATAAATTGTTCCGAACGGCAATTGATTAACCTTAGCTGTCTCCGCGTGGTAATTAAAATCGATCTTTTCGGTCAACCTCCGGCAACAAAATCCAAGTCCAACCAATAACAAGTAAATCCAAAAACGGTAACAAAAATAAATCGAAAAAGAAGAAAATCAAAAGTAGAAAAATATGAGCCAAATCTAGGACCTAAAGAAACTATTACTAATACCTATAAGTATTTAGGCATAGCCCTACTCACCTCCTACGGAGGGTACGGAGGTTCTATTATTTTAAAGATGTTACAATATATATATTTTATTTAATCCGACTACGTCGGTGGGTCCTCAACACCATGGCCGTTATTCTTATTCGTTTCCGCTCTAAAGCGATAAATAAAACACAAACTAGGAAAAATTAACTAAGATTAACGGAGTATATATTGGAAATTAAAAATGTGACTTTTTTATTTATGTTGATATTTTTCTACTAACCCGTTTCTAAACGACCGCCCTTAAGAGCCATCCGTACCTATTTATCTTATGGGAGTTCCAATGTTAAGTTCCGCACCCATATCTTCGGTTATAGAAAAGATATCATAATGATTCTAGTATCTATTTTATCCTTAGACAATTGCCTACAAATTGGTTTTTGTATTTTGTCGATTTTTAACTTTGAAGTATGTAAAATCATCAGGTAAATACGCAAGTATAAATGGAGCCAAAAAGTTACTGTTTGCTTAAGCCAATCTGTAGATATATTTTTGTAAAATCGATCGGTGCAAACCAAATGTTGAAATTTTAATAAACAACGTCGTTATCGATGCGGAACTTTTTGATTCGGTTCGATTTTAAATGTTCTCTCCGAGTTTGGTAATTTATGACAGGAATTAAGTCAGTATTCACAAGATCGTAAAAGAGACCCTAAGCTAACCGGCTCGCATTTTACCCTGTTGTCGAATAGATGGTCGATTTAACTTGACCGACTTGAAAGAATTATTTTTTTTATTGTATATGTATCGCATGTTTTCAAGAGCTCATTACTGTTACATATTTATTCATTATCCAACTTTACACTGAATTACTCAAAAACCGATAATCTGATAATTTACTACATAATAATTATTCTTGTTTATTCAAAACCAGATTTCGCTGTGGTAAAATAACATTTTCCTAGAACCATAATTAACCATAATAAAAGCTTCATAACAAAAGCTTTGATCCCACAGGTACAACTCTCTAATCGCTTATATAAAAAAAATAATAGAAAAAGGTAGTTTCTGGAAGGAATTTCAAAATTATTGTCGATGTCTTAGTTATCTCGTAGTCACGTACCGGTCTTGTTTGATATTTATTGAGTTGTTATAGCGCTTTTGGAGAGTTATCCATACAGTATTTTATAAGTGTTTATTATTATTTGCAAAATTTGCAAATTAAAAAACCACAAATACTGCAAATACAGTAAAACATTTGTTGTATAAAACGCTGTCAACACATTTTCCGCCACTAAAACATGTAAATACATACGAAAATGTTGCGAAAAAAGAACTCGAAAAAAGCATTAATTTGAAAAGAAAACCATGTGGATTATTTATTGACCCAGATAAATTTTATCTTGGAGCATCACCGAATGGTATTCAGCAAGAAACTGAAAGTATCGTAGAAATTAAATGCCCCTTTGTTACTTTTAAGCTAAATCTTACACCGGAGGAAGCCATCCGTTAAAAAAAAACATTTTGGAAATACCAAAAGGATGGTAGTTATACGATTAACCAACTTCATGATTGATATTTTCAAATACAGGGGCAATTACGTGCGACTCAGAAAACGAAGTGTATTTCGACTGTCTGGACTGGAGTAAATAAAATAAAAATAGATTATGTGGAAAAAGACGACGATTTTTGGAACACAAAAATGAAAACTAAATTAGATTACTTTTATAAACGTTGTCAACTTCCAGTACTAATAGATCACAGAGTGTGCAGGAATATGCCACTCAGAGATATAAAAATGCAAATTTAATGTAACCCATTGAATAAAAATTGTTTGTGTTGTTTGTATTTTTTATTTTTGGAATTTATGAAATAAGTTTTTAAAAACATTTGAAAATTTCTGAAAAATGTTTCATGGGTCATATTTTATTGTTCACACAGTGACGAAGATATCTAGAACAGATATCTACGTTTCTGCCAAAACGCCGCCTGTACCATATTGGTAAGGTATTGTCGTTTTTAAGTTGCAGTTGTGATTTTATTCAATGAGTAGTAGTGTCCTTGTAGGTAGTGATTTTGTAAATTATTATCAAATCTACTACCACACGCTCATAAGTATAGATATAAGTAATTTATTCCTTTTGTTTCTTTGCGTGTCTTCATAATATGTTACTCAAATCTATATTGTTTCAATATCTATATCACAACTGTTTTTATGAGATATCTATTCAAATTATGAAAGCGAATTACTTAAATTATTATCAGCATTATAATTTCATATTATTACAGAAATTTAATTTAATTGTACGAGTAAACATTAACTACAAATTACTAAATTTTTCATTCTCAAAGGTATGTACCTATAAATCATTTTAAAATTGCACGACTAAATAATAGTATTGAAGGGGATGGCAAAATTGCACCACGTGCGTCGTTCCGTTATTCGACAACTCGGCAAAAATGGTACGAATTTCAAGGTTACGGTCACTTCGAAGTCGTCGTACCCTTTTTGATTACAGTCCCTACTTAGGTAGCCTAATATTTCCGTCTTACTTAGAAAAAAATGTGCTCTCTCTAAGATTTTTTCTGACGGCACTACTGAGTCCTCTTAATAATTGAAAATCTACGCCAGCCAACTCCTCTTATGCCGAAATTGAATTTGAATTTAGAAAAAAAAGAACGTATCAACTTCGTTAACGGGACGAAAATATTTTGCAATCTTTAGGTTATTATTGGAGAGAGTTTACCGGGCCGATACCTTCGGATGCACTACCGGCAGGAAGAGATTCTCGCGGGCTGACAACCTACGTTGGACAGGTGCTCTACATGGACCAACTGATACCGGCAAGGATAGACCTGACCGAACGGATGGTGCTGTTCGAGTCGGCATATACAGAACTAGTTGCGGTAGATAACGTTAAGGTAAGCATTTGTTAATTAAACGACCCACTTGGTAAGTGGGACAATATATCAGATTCTCTGCGCCGAACATCCCGAGCAGTTCGAGTGGATTAAAACCGGCAACAAACGTCTCGACGAATTGGCCGGCAGGCACTTGATAAAAGGGGGGCACGAGGAGGGCGCCAAAATCTACATTGGCCGAAAGCAGATCGACGACGCGTTGGTCGTCGGAAAAATCATTTCGACAAAAATTCAGGACACCCTTAACACCACCAAAGGGGGCGCGGGCTATCAACACGCCGAATTCGAAATTTTAACGTACAATCCGAGAATAAGGCCGGTTAAAAAAGGGGCGTCGACGTCGAATTTGGACGGAAGGCTCGGAGGCGGTGGCGGCACTGCGACGTCAAAGTGTCCCTCGAGGCCGGTTACCATTAATTTTTTTATATGATTCGTTTAAGATTGGATACCTATGTAGTATAAATGAAATAAAATATATCTAATTTTCTCAACGTTTTCACAATTTTTCAGTGGTACTTTGAAGAAGTTTTGAATAGCAGCCTACTTTAACTAACAACAAGTGGGTTAATTAGGTTTTTATCGAGTTTCGAGTACAATAAGTCCTATTACACGTGCGAACCTTCAAGTTACGAACTTTCAAAGATATACATACGAACAACGTTTTAGCATAACATCAAATTTCGCGACAGCAAAATTCACGCTCTTATAGTATTATTTACATTAGACGTTTCTCATCCACCAGACACCAAAATACCGAACCAACTTATTGCCTATGAAAATACAGTCTTCTGATTATCTACTAAACAGAATTTTTAATTCTCAAACAAAACTAGGTAATCCTTATAAAACTTTTCACCCCGAATTCAAATCTGCTTTTAGATTTTTTTCTATCACGTGTAGTTTTTGAAATATATGAATTCGAAGTTCCACTGGAGAGTGTAATTATAATGACATCAGGTAATTACGGATTAACGATAAAAATTTTTGGGAATATTTAATATTTTTTTAAATTTATTTATTTATTGAAAAACAGCAATCAGAATTACATATTCTATAGGCTATTTGGCTAACTTAGAATTCAGTTAAAGATACTGAATTCGCTAGTGTCTTGATGAGGTCTTCTCCAACGATCAGACCGCTACCACCTTACTTCAGGTCGATTGGCCAGTGTCGTTTTAATCTTCTACTGTTCCGGTCTTGCAATAGTGGTTGTATGAGTGGATTTGTATGAATTTCTAATCTGGCGTGGTGTTTGTTGCTTCTCTCTTGTGTGACTTCCTTGATGAATGGTATTCCTAAATCTTGGTGTAATGTTTGGTTACTCACATACCACGGTGCATCGACCATGGTTCTGAGGATTTTCGACTGTGATCTTTGGATTATGGCAGTATTGGATTTACTAGCGCATACCCACAGCTCAATGCCATATGTCCATGTCGGCTTGATAGCAACTTTATATAATAGTATTTTGTTCTCTAGTGACAGTTTAGATCTTCTTCCAATGAGCCAGTGTAACTCTCTTTGAGGCGCATGTCTATTTGCTTCCTTTTCTTCTGTATATGTTCTCTCCATATGAGTTTTGAGTCTAGATGGATTCCAAGATATTTTGCATTTGTTGATACCGGGAGTTTTATATTGTTGATGGAGACTCGTGGGCATTGTTGCTTACGTAAGGTGAAAGTTACTTGTATAGACTTTGTTTCATTTATCCAGCCATTCTTGGAGTAAGTTAAGGTGGGCCTGCAGACGTGATGTTGCTATTATAGGATCTTCGTTTACGGCCATAATGACTGTGTCGTCCGCGAATGTTCCTGTAGTTGTGGGAAGGTCGAATGTACATATTAAATATAAATATGGTCCAAGGACGCTACCTTGGGGAACACCTGCTTTAATTACACGAAAGGTAGAGATTTCTCCATTTACTCTAGTTCTGAATTTCCTATTTTCTATTCAACAACATATAGTAAGGTTCCGGTAGAATGCGTTTGATTTTTTATAACAGGCCGGCATGCCAGACCCTGTCAAAGGCCTGGCTGACATCGAGGAATGCCGTCGTACAGTACTTTTTGCTGCCCAGAGATTCTTGAATAGTGTTAATTATCCGATGACACTATTGTGTAGTAGAGTGCTCGGCTCGAAACCCGAATTGATGGTTCGGGATTACATCTTGTAGAGGTATGATGTAATGAAGTAGTAATCGCTCTAGTAATTTTGATATCGTCGAGAGCAAGCTTATCGGCCTGTACGAGGTTACATTGTTTGGGTCTTTTCCTGGTTTTGGTATTAAAATTATTTCTGATAATTTTAGGGCTTGTGGCCAATATTGAAGCTTGAGTATGGCATTTAATATATAAGTTAACATAACTATTCCTTTCTTGGGAAGTTCTTTGAGTAGTCTAGGAGTTATTTGGTCAATTCCTGGGGCTTTCTTGTTGTTAAGGAGAGCTATTTCTTTAGGGATAAAGTAGTGTATTCTACTTGCAGAGACATCCGATGTATAAGCATTTAGGAAATCTAAAATGTCGCTGTCTGGTATATCGTGATTTGGAGTAAATACTGCTTCCAAGTGTTCTGCAAAGAGATCTTAGTTAGATTTGGTCCATGGTCCATTTGACGGGGATTCAACACGTATTGGTGGTATTATTCTTATTGGTTTTCTTAAGGCTTTAACCGGTTTCCAGATGCTGTTGTCATATCTGTTAAGGTTAGTAATGTAATCTGAGAAGCTATTGTCTCGTAGTTCTTTTAGTTTCAGTTTGAGTTGGTTACTTAGATGATTATAGTTCGCTTTATCCGCTGGGGCATGGGTTCTATGCCATACCTTTCTAGCTATTCTTTTTATAGAGATGAGTTTTTTAATTTCAAGCGGTATATTACCATCATTTCCTTGTGAGTGTGGTTCTGGTGTAGCTTTTTTGGTAGCTTCATGTATAATTTCGATTAACGTGTTGGCTCCTTCTTCTAATTCAGCAGTTGTCTTTAATTTTATTTTTAAGTTAATTTTTGCTGCTAACTCATTCTTGTATATGTCCCAGTCTGTTTTTGTTGTGCATAATTTTGGTGCACGTTGAGCTAACTGTTGTTATGATTGGAGTGTGGTCGGGAATATTTAATAAATAAAAATATTTTACGTGAAAGCCTCGTGGATAGAAACAATATCTATTTGACCCCTTTGCATATAAAGTTAGGGCCGATAAAGAATTTTATATAAGGTATAAGGACCGTGGTGGAAGAAGTTTTCAGTACATAAAAGGAAAATTTCCAAAAATCAGCGAAGCTAAGGTAAAGAAGGACATATTTGTGAGTCCCAAAATTCGACAATTAATAAATGACAACAGCTTCGATGCGGTTCTACGTTGAAAAGAAAAGGTGGCGTGGAATTGTTTCAAATCAGTCGTGAACGGCTCTCTAGGCAACAACAAAGCGGACAATTTCAAAACCCTCCTCGATGAAACGTTGACGGCTCACCATAAAATTGGATGTAATATGTCGCTAAAGATGCATTATTTACATTCCCATTTGGATTTTTTCCCAGACAATTTGGGAGCCGCAAATGATGAGCATGAGGAGCGTTTCCATCAAGACCTTTCAACGTTGGAAAACATGTAAACATGTTAGTGATGATTACTGTTGGTTACTGGTTAGAGAAGACCGGGATAGACCATTGCACAAAAGAAAACTGACAAACAGAACATTTTATAACATTAAATGCATCTAATTTCGTAAAACGTTCTATTTCGGAACAAACTCGAGTTTTTTCTCTGAAACTATACGTGTTAGAGAAAAACCAATAGCATATTTGGATTAAGTATGACAATATGAATCAAGATCGTCTATTTGTAATTAGGAAAAAAAAACTTTCAATTTGTTTAGCAGTGTTATTTATCACGTTTTTATCGTCCACTGCCAGCTACTATTGAAACTACAATTAACAATTCACCTTGGCGCACACCTTTGTTCGATTTACGAACAAATTCTACTTGCGAACGCACTCTCGGAACGGAACTAGTTCGTATGTAGAGAACTTACTGGTACTTAGTAATTAAATGCGTGCGAAACGATCGATAATAAAATACAAAAAACAATGTAAATAAACTGATACGGTCGGATTAAGTACCTAATCAAGATAATTGACTGTTTTAATTTCGAATAATTAAGCATATAATTATATTTTATGGAGTTTACGATGGCCACAGATTAGCACAACGTTTAAAACGTTTGTGATTGTCGTTATGTTTATAAAATTTTATATTTATAGAATTCTGTGGTTAATAAATCTAAAGACCAAGGTCAATAAATTATCAAAACATTGAGAGCGTTTTATATACGGTATGGCCCATATTAGTACGTGAAGCAGTTCAAATCCATACCGAACTGCTGAATATATTGCTGAAATAATAGCGACTGATGATGCTACCCTGCATTTAACATCGTCAGTTTACAAAAGATTGCTTGTTTCCCGCTCAAGAAAACTACACCCCCATCAACATCTATCGAGCGCGCATTACCACGAATCACTGTATGTAAAAAAAAATCACGACCACTAAATTTTTGGTGAAAATTGGAGTCTTTCGAAAAGGGCGAAGGAGTGTCCACCGATCGAACGATTTGTAGGAAAAGAAGCCGTCCAAACTTATTTGCAAAATTTTTGGTTTACATTATCGAAGTGGGTAGGTTACTTCCGTATAAATTTCTGGCAGCGGAAGAGGTGTCGGAAAACGTCGATGATGATAATAACGTTAACGTCGATGATAACAAAATTTTTAATCGCCATCAGTGCGCGACTGACAATCACGAGCTATGCAACAATTGGGCATTATTTATGTGATCGTCGCCACGTCGGGGTGCCTCATTACCGCCCGCAACGTACCTGGGTACTACTGGCGCGATTATCACGGCGAGATACCGGAAGACGCACTTCCCGGCGGGTTGGATTCTGGAAATCGGCCAATTTATATCGGACAAGTGTTCGCCGCCCATTTAATACCGGCAAAAATTTACGCGACAGACCAAAGGGCGTACTACGAATATTCCGGTAAAGAGCACGCGGCCATCGAGAACGTCAAGGTAAATACTGCGTAAATTAAATAATCGGTAGGTGAGCAAAATATTAGAGATGAGATATTGAGATATTGAGATGAGATATAATATTAATATGAGATATTGTGCACCCAGTATTCGGAGAAATTCAAATGGATTCCGACCAACGCAAGTTTCAGTTCACTCAACGATAAATATTTGGTGTTGGGCGGGTACGAGCCCGGCAGTACCACCTATATCGGAAGGGCGCGGTACAAGGGAGAGATAGCGGTAGGGAAAGCGTTAGCGGACAATCCGGAAACCGCGGGGTTGCACATATCGCGAGATGGTAAAGGAATGCGACTACTAAGTTCATTCGAAGTGCTATCGTTTAATTCAAGCGCGAAACAAACATGATTTACGAAATCGAGTGGTCTCGGCCATTAAAACGTAAACCGGGAGTACCCCAATATATTTGCAAGTAGAAATAGATATGGCCTATCCAAACCTATATGCAATTTACGTCATCAACAAAAAGTTACTAGATTGTTTATTTGTAATTCGGTTTAAAGTTTGGAAAGCGACACATTCTATAGATGATTTACTTGCGCACATATTAGATGATATGAAGAAAGACTACAATTTACTAGAACTATCAAAATACGAGGTACGAGGTGACAGCACTGCATGAAACGTCGTCATCTAGTAACCTTTTATTGATGACGTAGATTGCATATAGGTTTGAACGAAGTATATTCACAAATAAGTACATGCTTAAAGTTAATTTATTTACTTATATTAAGCTTTATAACGCAAGTTGATAATAAATTATCTTGAAATACTTGCCGGGATTTCGAATAAATATCGCCGATATGTTGTGAAGTGTCCGATTAGTTTTATCGCATTGCACTACGAACCGAATCGTCCGATTTGCGTTTGTTTTAATTAACAATCGAAAATTGAATGGAATGCGTCGTTTAAACTTCATTTGCGCGATCGCCTGTTTGTTGCGATTCGGTGCCGAGTCGCATGACGTGCCGGGGTACTACTGGCGCGATTACCACGGCGAGATACCGGAGGACGCGTTGCCTGGAGGTTTAGACGAAGGAAACCGTGCCATTTACATAGGTCAAGTTTACGCTACCTATTTAATACCCGCCAAGATTTATACCACGGATAAAAAAGCGTATTATGAATACGGAGGCAACGAGTTTGGGGTGACCGAAAATGTGAAGGTAAGTGTACCTAAATCGAACCGACGTATTGCGACTAGGTTGTTCGACGCCCACATTTTGCAGATACTGTGCACTCAACATCCAGAGCAATTTGAATGGATCGAATCTAACGCGAACGTTAATTCGATTACCGACAAATACCTGGTGTTGGGAGGGTACGAGCCCGGTTGTACCACTTACATCGGAAGGGTGCGATACAAGGGAGAGGTATCGATAGGAAAAGCGTTGGCCGATAATAAACCCGAATTCGCCGGGTTACACATAACGCGAGATGGTAAAGGAATCCGATTTTTAAATTTCCAATTGCTGTCGTTTAATCCAATGAAGAACGAAACGAATACGACCTACGAAATTCAGTAGTACCTACTTCCGACGAATTTGTGTAGGAACGTGCTACCACATTTATTTACCTAATTGTTATTGAAGTAAATGTAGCTAATTCACGGCGAATTAAAAATTTCCGCTCGAGGTACCATTTAAAATAATCCCCACACATAAACACTAGGCGTACCAACCGGAAAATCAAACAATCGTCTTATGAAAATTACGCAATTGTTTTAAAAACCGCCGCAATTTCACGTGCAAATCGAGCGTTCAAAATGAGCATTTAAACAATCGAAATACGATCAATTAATTGTAAATTAACTGATGGTAATTTAAAAAAATATATATTTTTTACCGGATTTTCAACCGGAATCGTCGGATCAAATAACCGGCTTCGAAACTCGATCGAAAGTATTTTGGCGTTTATCGAACGATTTATAAACATCCGACTTATGTTCACGTCGGAAAACAATTTTTAAATTGAATTTTCGTTTAATTATAACCTAAACATTTTTATTTTAAGGACGTCTTCGCGTTGAAACACTCAAAACTGAACTACTTGGTCTTTTCGACCACACTCAAAGTTGGTCTTAAGTAATTTCCCGGCGCCATTAACTTATGGTGGTACAAAAAGTCGTTGCGGAAAATCGTTTGAAAAATAGATATTCTACATAAGTCGAATTTAACCATACTGCGCTTCTCTTTGTGAGGTTAAGTGCGTGAACATAAACGATTACGCCGACAATTCAATAACTAAATAAAAACATTTTAGAGGTTATTGATCGGATTAAAACGCAATTAGCTATGCTAAGAGTTTTTGAAAAAAAAATGATAATAAAAGTCGTAGCAACCCGGAAAAGCGGGCGGCGACCATTTGGTTGATGTTTATTTGTCACGTTCACAATAAAGAAATCTAGGTCGATTTTTTCAATTTAAAACCGCACCATTTTTACTCGGACACCCTATACAATTTTGAACGCTAAAGTGGGATAGTCGAAAATTCGTTACTTATAAAGAAATGCAGAAATTTACTGAATATAGTAGAATTCCCTTGCTCGAAATATTAGAAAGGAAGGGTGATTTATAAGGGGTCAAGGTGTCCCTTTCGATGGATAATGAAAAAACGAAAAAATCTTATCGACGGGCTAACACGGAGGAATTGATAAAAAGATCGGCTGGTCTTTAGTTTTTCATTTAAGTGAAAAATATAGGCAACAAAGGAAGGAGGTTAACAATATTTTTGATAATTATAATAAAGTTATAGTAAAATTTTCAATTTAATTTTTAGGACGATTTAATTCGTTTTATATAATTTATTGAGTTAATCATTTCACGGCGTTATGTGTTTATTTTCTTGTAATTCTTAAATACAATTTTCACTACCTTCCGTTAAAAAAAGGCGTTTTTAAACCTGAAATTTAAACAAAAATAAACGTTTTTTCCTACAAAATCGATGCACACGTCAAATTCTATAACTTAAAATAATATAATAGTGCGACGATCAAATTTCCAAAATGATTATTTTGGCCGTAATCTTTAGCGAAAGTTCTTGTAAAACGAGCTCTCCTCCTAAGAGGCCTTAAGAAGGAAACGTAAACAATTGCGAGAGACTTTCCGAACGCGCCCCGTATCTCCATTACTGACATTACATTTACTGACGATTAATCGTCCGATTGAATGACTAATCGTTCTTAAAATTATTTCAAAGTCACAACACGACTGGGAATTACATTTTCGATGCGGATAAACGTTCAGTAACATAACCGACTACATACAGATCGGCGCGACTGTATGGTAATTTCGACAAATATAAAACATGTGTTCAATTGAAGCCTATTTAATTCTAACGCTAATCGCGATCGCCACCGTTAACTCGCAAATAATTTCGAGGGCATGGGAAGTCGAAGGTAAGTTCGCTATTTACCGACATCTGTTTTAACGTAGATTTCGTCCGTAACCTCCTCAGGATACTACTGGAGAGACTTTACGGGGGACATACCGAAAGATGCTTACGCAGGAGGGACGGATATCAACGGCAAACCGATTTACATCGGACAAGTCTTACACGGTCCATTCTTGGTTCCGGCTAAAATATATACGACCGGCAATAAGGCTTATTTCGAATACGGCGGCAACGAACACGAAACGACGACAAACGTTAAGGTAGGTACCTACGTAGGGAACATTTGAACAACTCAAGACGCGCGATTTTTTTCCAGATCCTGTGCACTCAACATCCGGAACAATTCGAATGGATTGCGACGGACAACGACAAAATAAAGCTACTAACCGACAAACATCTATTAATAGGGGGCTACGAACCGGGAATTATAACGTACATCGGAAGGGTGCGATCCGGCGGAGAAATAGCGATCGGAAAAGTGTTGGTGCATTACTTTTTCCTTCACGCCGGACTTCACATCACGCAAAACGGGTCGGGAAAGAGACACACGACGTTCGATGTGCTCGCGTTCGACCCCAACGCCCCTAAAATCGGCCTACCTTACAAGATCTAGATTTTCGATCTGTATTTAAAAAATTGTCGATTTACAGTAAAGTGCCTAATTAAAAATTTATCATTTGCTACACATTTTAGGTTAATTGCCGCTAAAATCGTTCGAACGTTATAATCCGCACGCTTTCTTGTTATGTAAATAACCGAAAAAAGTTCTAGACGTTAAGCAAATGTTGCTATTTAACGCGTACGAAAATTGTAAACGAAAGAGAAAAAACAAACAAACGATAATTAGGTTAGGTGTTGATACCCGCCGAAAAATTGAAGGTTCGACTGTTTGACGATTTAAATTATTTTTCTATTTTTATACGCATTCCTAAAATATTTGTATATTATCCTAATTTTTTTAATATAAATATATACATATATATTTTTATAGCTACATATATATTTTTTATTTTATTTTTCACGTGTTTCGTTTGTTTTTTTAAACAGTAGATGTATTAAGTATGATTTTGAAACCCAATTTTCGTGATAATTAATTATTGTTATTTTTTTTTCTTGAATAATTTTTAAAATAGATAATTTGATAAAAAATTAAAAGTAGAATAAATAAAATATTTTGTTAAGTACTATAAATACGTAAAGTTTTTGTGGTATTTGAAAACAATTGCTAGAGTGGTTGCTGTATAATTTTCGTCTTATCACTTTTAAATAAACTCTAGAACCAATTCACGCCGGATCGGGCGTTTTAATCATTTAGCCGATATTGGAAACCGATTCAACTAGACGGGTAAAAACGTTTTCGACCGGCCCTCGTACACGTTGAATTTTTATCCGACGACCTTTGAAGTTATAATGATTTGTTATCGATATTAACGCTTGACGTTGACCTTTATTATGTTTATATATTTATTTGTAGATACATAACAAAATGTCAAAATTACAAAATGTCGCTATCTACAAATTAAATGATATCTTGGATATCTTTACAAAATTGTAATTTTAATCATTTTAAGAAAGGATAAGTAACTGGAATCTACTTACTCGTAAACGAAAAAAAAAATAGTGTACAAGGTTTAACAGCAGTTTTGGAACGAACGAACCTGACAAGTCTCCAAACATAAACCGCCCTTAATTCTTTAACCAGTAGAACAATAATGAACTGGGTAGCTAAACAAAATTCGTTTTGGAGAAAATTTAGAATTTCTCCGGCTTCTGGGGACCCACGTCAGTGGGGCGGCACTCAAAAAATTCAATTTACGAAGAACTAAGCACTCGCTTAACTATTCGAATAACCTAACCGCCACAAAATCCCGTTGTTAGCGTGTCCGAATAAATCCAAAAGAAAAAATCAAGTCTCGTTAAATTAGATTATGATGATAATTAAAAGGAGCACCGTCTCGTTGTAACTAAACATTCGCCATGATACGTGCACGGAGAGTTCGATATTTAACCTCTTTCAATAAACCTGATCCGTCTTAAAGATGAGATAAGATGATGATGATTATTCGAGAACGACCTTTACTTATCTCGTTCTGGTTGCAGTTTGTTTGCTCGTTTTGAAATTCATAAACAAACATCTCGTTAATAAAATATTTAAAATTTGCGATAAGTAAAAGTTATACTTGAGTATCGTTTTCGAATTCGACTCGTATTCTACTCAACCATGGAAACCAACTTGAAATGTTCACAATTTTGCTCATATCGCAACGCAATTAAAAATTTTTAGACAAAATAGTACTTACGGAATAGCGTGCAATAAGATGTCAACTCACTTACCTGTAACAAAAAAAACAATTATTTATATAGATGTAAAGTACGTTGTACTTTTTGAATTATCCCGCGCACTTGCGTAGCGTGGGTAAGGTAGATGACTAAGCAGAGATTACTAATGACAGTTATTATATATTAGTTTGTTAAAATTTGTACTTGGAGAAAGGGCATAGTGAATAATTGACATTTAATGTCGTTTCTCTTTTTACAGGAGAAACTCAGATTTGTTATTATTCAACCCTGATTCTAATAATTATTGATAATAAACCTTATATAGATATAGTTACAATTTATAATATAATACGGGGTGGAGCGTGACCCCCATGTAAGGGGAAGTGGCTAATTTTTACTTATACAAAATGCTAGAATTATTAATATAATAAAATTCGGTTGTAACAAACCACAAGGAATTCATAACATGAGCTCGTTATATCCGAAGTTCGTAATAAACGATAAAAACACGTTCTCTGCTCGACAGTGATTTGGGAAAACCAAACCAGATACACAACATTATTGCGTATTATTGTTAATATTTAAGGTTACTGTGCTTGGTTATTTCTTGTGTGTCTTATCCAATAAAGCTTAAATATCCGCTCGCAAGGTCAACTGATAAACGTATTTTTCTAAGAAAAGAATTATATCTGCAAACGTTTTATAAACAACATCTGCGCGCCGACAGCGTCATAAACAATCTATTATTTTCGAAAAACATTTTTACGTCATTTATTCGTTATAACCATCAAAATTTATAAGAGATCTTATGGATCGCCTGGCGAGACTTTTAGGAATGGTTCGTTACATCCGATGATTCGCTATAAGCAAGTTCGTCATAAGCAACTTAATTTAAAACCTAAAATTTCTAAATCAATCACAGAAACACAAACTCAAAAATTTCGAAAATTCGAGTATATTTCCAAATTTCACGTAACGCGGGACGTCAAGCAAAACATTTAACGGAATAACTTTCAGCAGTTATCGAGCTTTAATAAAAACCGAGCAAGTAATAAATACTGCAGAGGCAACCGAAAGCGGTTCGCCATTTCTTTCGGCAGGAACATGTGCCAAAAAAATTGCTAATCATTTCTAGCTAGGTGCACATTAATTTATTTAATCGATCGATTTTTATAAAAATTACAATTACGTCGCCGTTCGAACAATAAGTAAACACAACTCGTATTGATTACACGTAAAATACAACACCCCGTAAACAAATTTCAACTTGCGATCTATCGGTAGTCATCTATGTACCGCGCAAGACGTAAAAATATTGGAAATTCAATTTTTTTATTATTTAAGATAATTTCTCTCTTTTATATTTTTTTAATGACACGAATTTGGGATTTGAACACGTAGCCGAATGTTTTTAAGAGAAAAGGTTTAGTAGTTCTATTAAAACAGCCCGCAATGAAATTATCTAAAAAAAAAACTACAAAAAAATTGAGATTACCTATGTCTATATAAAAAAAACTGAGCAGAAAACAGTTAATCTTCAATGGTCGCATTCAGGGATTGGTAGCGCTGTAGCGCTTTATCGAAGCGATGCTCTGAATGGTGTCTGCTTTACTCGCTGTGCTGCAGCGCTTTAGTAAAGCATTAAAGCATATAAATATTGCGCTTTAACGCTTTATAACTAAATAAAGCAATGACGCATCCGTGCGTTCTAACCTAACAAATTATGTTGCTTGTGTATGTTTTGGTTTATGCAAAAAATAAAGATGGCTTATAACGTTACAATTCGGAGACGAAGTCATTTCCCTTGCAGTAACGTAAGAAGAAAGGTTGAAGATAATTACAAGGTAAGTTTTACATAAAAATTTGAGTGTTTTACAAACAAAATTGCCAACCTAAGAATTAAAAGCTGAAAAATAACTAGTACCAAAAATGTTTATTCAGGCAAGATAAAGCGTTACAGCGCTGCAGCGTTTCGACGCTACAATTCCCTGAATTCGAAATTCTTAAACCATTAATTAATGTCGAACGTAAAAATGTAACTAGCGACTTAAAAATAAACATTATTTTAATTAATTATTCGCATACCTTACGATTCTCGACGCAGAACTTGCCGATCATCTCGGAAACCTGTTGAGCTCTAGGGCGTGCAGGGAAATGCGACCTTGAGGCCCCTCGATGTTAACGGTGGTGGGCCGAGGCGCCGAACATTGTCCTAAATCAGACAAAGGGACCGATGCGATTATATTAAAGTTGTTGGTGTCCCTTTTCACCAGATGTATTCCCCAATGCGACACGGCCAACAGCTGCACATCTGATAGCTGCAATACGACAACGTATAAGCGGCCGCACTGTATATTAAAAAAAATATGCGCAATTACCTGCGCGGCTCCGGAAACGGGAAACAGTCTTGCGAAATAGAGCGGCCACGTGCGCGCCAGTTCGACGATGTTACGTTTAATGTGCGCCCTGTGCGGCGAATTCAAATTTTCCGGTTTCACCCCGTAACCGGACAGCATGTTGACGCCAGTTCTACGGTCGTTTTGACTTAACCTCAAAGAGGGCGTCGTTCCGTACACGTCAGTCGCGATTTGGCAGAACATGAGGTGTAGAGCCGCGGGAGGTCCCAGAGGTTCGCCGGGAGAAAACACTTCCTTGCGTACCCTGAGCAGCCAAGGCACCCGGTTGTATGTGACGCAAGCCGTTGCTCCTCCTAGCGGCAGCAGTCGGGACGCCACTTTTGGCAGCTCCCGTTGCACGTCCAGGTTTTGTGGAGGCGAGGTTGTTACGGGGGAATTAGAAGTCGGCGGCGTCTGTATGGGACGCATGAACTCTGGCCACTCTGAAACTGCAACGATTCATTTCGAAACCGCTTAAAAAATTCTGCACGCCAAAACATTTACCTTCCAGTTTTTCGGCCTTTTCAGTATTGATGGTGGAGACCGAGTGCTTCTTCTCCCTCTCCTTCGCAATTTTGTTCATCTGGTGCGTGCGGAACGTCGGCCTTTCGGTCGGCTCCTTAATTATCTGGCTCTTAATCCTTTCGTACCCCTTCGATTCGACGTCCCAATCGCTGGCGCTCGCGGAAACCTTCCTTCTCGGATGTTCCGACGTGGCGATGGACGACCCGTTCTGGTCCCAGCTGTCTCTGCGTTGATGATGAAAATCGATCTTTTCCTTGCCCCAGTGACTGCCCTCGTCTTGCGTCGTCTCCTGCGTGATCGAGCTCTGTATGTCCCAGTTCGCGCTGAACGAGTTCCTCTTGGAATTGTTCTGCGACGATCGATTCTGATGGACGCCGAACGTGTCGCGGTCCTGCCGTTGCGCCATGAAAGAATCCCGAATCGGCTCGACGGGCGGAGGCGGCTGTTGCGGCCGTATCGGCGGCGGAGGCGCCGGCCCCGCGGGCACGGGCGGCAAAGAACTTGGCCCGATCGGCGGAGGGGGCGGTCCCGGCTTCCAGTTGGAACTGGACCAAGCTTTGCTGGGTCGGCGAATTTGAATCGATGTGTTGCACTTGGGAGCGCACGTTCGAAATCATTTCGGGACTGGGCGAGTTACTGGAATGACCTTGAGATCCGTCCACGGAATCGCCCCATCTGCCCGACAGCTGTTGTTCCAGCATCATCTTCCGCGTGTCTTCCAATTTATTGATAACCCGCGCGGGCTTGTCCACCTTACTGCTCGTGGATCGCACGGAATGATTGGCGGTCACCTGTTCCAATCTTTGACGCATCTCCGAACTGAGTTTCAATTTGCCGATGCTTCCGGGCGACGGCCGGTTCGCTCCCACTTCGAAACTGCGACGCGAGCTGACTTTAACGTTCTTCTCGTTTTCGCGTGCGGGCGCGGGCAGTTCGAAATCGATTTCCTCCCATTCCGTGGACGTGTGGTGTTGCTGGATCGGAGTGGAGTTGGCGCTCGAGTGACCGTTTACTACTGAAATTTGTTCCTTATTCGGCGTAATTTTGCGTTGGTTTTGACGAAATTTGAATTGCATGAAGTCCTCGCCGTTTTCGGGATTGCTTCCGTCTTTTGGCGGCGGCCAACGCCATTTTCCTATTCGTACGGTTTTAGCCCGACCGTACGGGTCCAGGAACGGTCGGACCTCCGAGGGATCGCTCGGGTCCAGAGGTGGAGGCATCGGAGGAGGCGGCGGGACACCGCCGCGGCTTACAGAACTCATAACAGAATCCGAGCTTGGCTTGCGAGTCTTGAAATCGATTAAAGAGTTCGTGCTCGGCGATACGCTCTTGCGGTTCATGTTTACCTTGAAACTATTTTTACGATCCGGACTCGATTGTTGCACTTGAGTTTTAGTTTCGTTTACTTCGGTTGTCGTTTGCTGAGTTAGTAGTTGTTGTAATGCTTGATTTTGCGCCAATAGTTGTTGTTGAATTTGAATGTTTTGAGCCATGGCCGATTGTAAAAATGCCCTTTGGAGGTTTTGCTGGTAAGCTGCTATATCGGCATTTTGGGGCAAATTCAAACCTTGCATGTTGTATAGAGACATGAAGCCCTCTTGAGAAGAACCCAACATGGGCATCATCATCGGCTGTGGACTTACGAGGGGCGGCGGTATCGGAGAAAAGTTGTAACCGGACGTTCCCGCTTGCTGATGCGTGGTACCGCCTCCTTTGATGCTTTCGACCAAATTATGTTTTTCCGTTAAATTTTTCAAGCTGTCGTTGATAAATATGGGATGGAATAAGTTACTTATGTAGTCGTCCACGTTGCCGTCTTTTTGTTGCTGATCACCGCCACCGTCTCCGTTTTGCTTGTTGTGAGCCAAAGTTAAGTTTTCGACTTCTTTATCCAATAAGGCACTATCCTGACTTGTTGTCCGCGAACGATTGCCGCCCCCTTTAATTTTCTTGGATATCAAACCAGCGTCGGACATGTTGAGATTCGCTTCCGGCGAATCTAGTACCTCGGATAAAAATTTATCGAACGCATCTAATGGATTTTCCGTTGCGCCACCTCCTTTAATACTTGCGGCCAAAGATCGCGCGTCGCTTAATTCGTCCAAATTGCCGTCCAAAACGGGACTAAACAACTCGTCCAAGAATTGATCCACGTCGGATGCTTGGCTCGGTACCCGAACCCTTCGTACGTGACTGGCCAAACTGGGCGCTTCGCTCGTATCGGACATGGCGGAACTTCTAACTGCCGATTCGGATTTTTCGATTTGGGCACGACTCGAATGAGAGCCAGGCGGAGCTTTTTTACCGACGTACTGCGACTTTATGTATCTCGGGCCGCCCCTGTGAGACGTGCCGATGCTCGAAACGTCCGGGTACTCGAACTCTATTTCTTGCTTCGACATATAGTTCGTATTAGCTATAACCGGCTTAATGGGCGCCAGCTGTTCGACGGAATGGTATCTATCGTTCAATATCGACTGGCTCAAGCCCAAATTAACTAAAGGACTCGGCTCCGGTTCGCTTAATAAGTTGTCCAAGCTACGCGATCTCACTTTTTCGATGTCGAAGTACCTTTCGTTGAGCGCCGAGCTGCGCGACAGCGCCTCGTGCGAGGATTTCGAGCGGGCGTGTTCGGCACGGACGGCGATTCCCTTTGGGGCGAGTACTCGTGGCTCGTGTTCGAGGAGGATTTTCTGGACGACGGATGCACTGCTGCCGGCACGTTGTTGACCGGCGACGGTTGTCGCGCAATTTCTTGCGGGGGCATTTTGCGCGTCAACGGAGACGGCGGTTCGGGCGGCGGTACCTGAAATTATACCGGGTTACTTAAGTAATTGTTCGCGTAATCGAGACGTACTTGCGGCCTGGTCGGACTGGGGACGTGATCGATTTCGATCGGAGAATGGTGGCGAACTCCCACTTTCAGTAAAGTCGATTTGGCGACAGGGAAAGCCGGGCACAATTCCATTTCGGACACGAGGTCAAACACGTAGTCCAGGCCGTTGCTGTCGGTCACGACTCCCGCGTCGTCGAGAACCACGGACCAACCTTCCGCCGATATTCCCAAGTCGTTGATGGCGATCGCGGCGGCTTCTTCGCAGGTGGTCCAGGAATCGGCGTTCACCGTTGCGACCGTGTTGTCCGAAAGCGTTAGTGGCAACGCCATGTTCGATCTTTGTCGCGTGCTCCGCCATTCCAGCAAAGAAGGCGGCAAAGATCTCGAGTGCGGATTCTTCTGCAGGCCTCTCATAATTTTCCGTTGTAGAACTTCCTTGTAAGCAGTGGACGCGTGATCGGTTATATATTTCAGGAGATATCTGAAACGATTAATTTTAAAGTACTTCGGCGACGCGTCGTCTATATTTAACCTACTTGCTCAACGGAGGACTCGGTTGGAAACAACACAAACAGTGCGTCATCAGTTGCCAAATTCGATCGGCGTTATCGTTCTTCCAAGACTGGTTGCACAATTGCACGAGCAACTCGTCCCTCAGTCCTCGAGAATTTAGAGACTTATGAACCGTATAGTCGGCAAGGGCGCGCTCCCTGTTCCCAGTCAATTGAGTGTCGTTCGACCAGCGCAAAATCAACTTGAACAAGGCGACCGCATCCTGGAAGTCTTGGTCGCGAGTGGCGGCCTTCGATAAAAATGGTGCCGTAATCGGTTCGCGTTTAAATCCAAATTCGGCCCCTTTAAAATACACCGAACTGAACTTATTGAACTCGAACTGATTTAAATCGTTAGGCAAGTTGAGGGAATGCACCGTGCCGGATACTCCTCCGACCACTTTTACTAAATTTCGCTCGGTGTGCGGCGGGGCGTATCCTTCTAATTTCGAAAAAATGAAGGCGAGCTCGGCCGGTATTTCGAGGTGGTGCACGTTCGCGCGAGAAGCGCGCTGGCTCTCGCGCGCCGCCTTCTGTTTCGCTCTCTCTTTGGCGACCCGCTCGGCTTCGAGGCGCTTTTTGAATTCCGCCTTCCTGGCGACGAACCGTTTGCGTTCCGATCGGCCCCTGTGCAGAGCCTGGGCTCTGACGATGCCCCTCTTCAGAATTTTGTAGCGCGTCCGCTCCCTGTAGCCGCGCCAGTTGCGCTGAACGACGATCGAGGCGCGCTTGAGGGCGCGGAAATGTTTGCGCGTCAAGTAGCCCCGAATCTGCTTTTGAATGACGAGCGCGGCGTCGCGCAAGAGGTCCGACCGCGACATTTCCAGCTGACGTTCTAGGCCCTCGCGGAGAAACACGCGGGAAGCCCCTAACTGATAGTCGGGCCCGGCTAATAATACACATAGAAATTTCAGTGATCAGTTAACGGATAAGGTGTTTTAGTTTAGTACCTGTTCCCGTTGGAGGGATTTGATCCAAAATCGCCCGGCACAGGTCCCTATAGGGCGCGCCTCGTTGTAAACCCATCGGAAGCAAGTAACGGAATCTTTCGACGAACACCTGAAATTTCATTCGAACAGGATAGCCGGCCTGTCTTATGTGGATCGTATCCAACATTCCCGAGTAACGTAGTTGTTCGAGAACGACGGGCATGTCGAATTTCATCGGGCTTTTGTCGTTGTTGGGTTTGATGCAGCGCACGAACCAGGGGTTACATCGCGACATCGAGTCCAACAGTTGATGTAAACTGTCTCCAAACCTAAAAATAACGACGGTCGAGGTTTCATTGGCAAAAGAAAAGGAGAAAACATACCTTGCCGCCACGGTGGGCGTGCGTGGCTTCATCGTGACAAATCTGCCGTTGGCGCCCTTTGGCAGGGTTCGCATCTGCGCTTGACTTAGTAACGGCTTGGCAATGGAACTGACCAACGGTTCCTTGCTGGAAGCCAGCAGCTCCACGATTTCCGGCCTCAGCGCGTCCCTGTTCTTGTCGAGAAATCCATCAACCGAGTACCACACTTGCCCGGCAAAATGTCGAATCTGCAAGTCGATTACTCGAAGATTTCATTAAAAAAAAATGCGCATCGCTTACCGCGAATTCTCGTCCGCCGACCCTCGGTCGCGAGTAGTACTCGTTCAGCGCGTGATTGTAGTGGCACTTTTCCAAAAACGAGTGATCCGAAGCTTTCGGAAAGTTACTTTCGTCGTCCAACAGATGCAAAATGCCCACCGGCTTCTTCCCCAACAAATGGATTACGGGGATGTTGTCGTTCCAGGTTAGGTTCGTCCATTCGAGCTTCTCGCGCGCGTACTCCTGCTGTTCGAGTTTGAACACGTGCTTGTTGAAGTAGAGCTGGAGCGATTCGGACGCGTAATTGATGCACAGCTGTTCGAAGGAGTTCTCGTTGAAATTTTCGAATCCGAAGATGTCCAAAAGCGACACGCGCGCTGCGTCGTGAAGGCCGCCTCGTTGTACGATGGAATTCACTCGCGTGACTAACCTGTTGAAATATTTAAATTGTCGGGTTGCAGCTTTAATTTTTTTCGCGTCGTCTTTTACCAATTAAAGAGGGCCGAATACAGCGCCTTGGCGAAAGCGTCGCGGGCGTCCAAAGCTTGGTCGATGCTCAAGGGAGAGTGCACCCTTTCGGTTCTCGCGTCGGTGATTCTGGTCGTGAGGGCCCTTTGCATGCCAGCCGTTGATATCTGCAAAAGATGCGCGGCCCACTTGATTTCGACGTCGGATCCGACCTCCACTCCTTCTTGGCCGTGCCTAAGTTGCCTACGATGGAAGTAAATGTTTCCTAAATGCAGTACCGATGCCATTACTTTAACGATTCCGTTTAGTTCCGCTTCTCCGACGCCCAACACTTGCATGGCCCTGGTGAGGGCGCCCCAGTCGGCTCCCGAGCCAGAATGTCCGGGCGAGCAGTCGCCGCCCCCCTGATTGAGATAAAAATACTTGTCGGCTTCGACTAGTCCGTATTTTTGTTTTTCGGAGTTATTTAGGCCGCCCAATAGTTCGTAAAACACGTGATAATTGCGTTCCCCGGAGGCCTGGGTCACTATTCTAGATTTCTCGAGCAAGTACTGAGTCACTCGCGCTCCGACGATGGCCCCGTGTTTGAAATAGACCTCCAAGTACTTTCCGAATCTGGAACTGTTGTCGTTGCGGGTCGTCCTGGCGTTGCCGAAAGCCTCCAGCAAGGGGGCGGCTTCTAAGATTTGTTCGGTGACCAAGGCTTGTCCCCTCGGTGCCGACGGGGCCACCGCGGCCAAGTATTGCATCACCAGCTTGGTGGATTCGGTTTTGCCCGAGCCGCTTTCGCCGCTGATGACGACGACCTGCGGTGCCGGAAGGGCGGAATAAGCGGCGGCACCGAGGGCGAACAGGTGCGGCGGCAGCGCGCCGATCAGTTTTCCCTTATATCTTTGAGCGGCCTCGATGCCATAACTGGAATCGAACATCCGGTACGGGTTAACGGCCACCAGAATGCTTCCCGCGTACGTGTATATCAAGTTCCGGTCGTAGCGCAACTTCAAATTCCAAAGCAGCGCGGCTTCGTGTAAATCGGTCAATTGGATCATATCTTCTACGCCCTCGGCGCCGAGATCTTGTCGACGCCGTACGGAGCCCTCGCCGCCCGTGAGGGCGAACGTTTGCGGCTGAAATTATTCGAACGGTCTTAAAAGGCCCAATCTTACGGTCGTTAAGTATTCGAACAAAATCGAAAGTTGAGACCGTCGCCGAAATTAACGCGATACGTTTAAAAATAAAGCGTCTAGTCGCTGGAGTAAGTAATTGCACTTGCACTTTCAACGACGGAAGGCAACAATTGCCGGAACGGGGGGTGGGGGGGCATCGCTTATAATAACGGATCGAAAATGTACAGTTTTCCTAAAATAACCGGAATGTTTTTTAGTATAATTATACGTATAGCGGAGAATTTGTTATGAATGGGTCAAATTAACCTTTGATGGCCCAATGTTCCAAAAATGGAACATATCTTTAAAACAACACTGCTGGAGTTGGATCTAATCAATTGATTTGATATTTTGAATATGTATGGTGGAGATGTTAAACTTTGACCCTGTCAATACTCATGATGATATCTTTTCTGCATTTGTGGTTGTTTTGTTTTATAATTCTGCATTTTTATGAAATTTCAATGGATTTCATATCATCGCATTTATTTTGTATTGAAATAAAATATTTACTTTTTTCATTGTTTCATTTTGTTCCCACATGTTTGGGCTATGCATATGTATTTTTATTATTTTACAGAATGATTTCGTTCATGAGTTATGCATGTTTGAATGTCCATGTTCCATTTTTGGAACATTGGGCCCTTCAGGGTTCGAAGTTTTAATTTTTGATTTTTTCAGATAATTTTCTTGTTAGAATGTCAGTTCGTCGTTATTTAACTGTGCAGGAAGTTGTTGAGAGAATCGAAGCTGATCCAGAAATCCAAGAAGCTGAGATTGCTATTCTTCCACCTGTTGATAATCTGGAAGCATCAGATGTTGAAGATATCGATGATAATGACCTCGACCCTATAGAACCGGCTGATGTATGTGGAGAACTTGAGGTGCGAACTACCAAGATGGCACCAGATTCTGGAGAAAGTAGTGGTGATGAAGTATTAGCTGACTTGTTGGAGGAACCACGCCGAAAGAGACAGAAAAAATTGCAACAGAGAATTACACACTTTGAGCACACTTCGCCAAAGACGGGGTGGGCCTACTGCTGCAGTCAGTGCTGATGTGCGAGCTTCCAGTGCAAACCACTTTTTGTCCAACATTTCACAGGGCCGTTGCAGTGTTTGTTCCAAGAATACAACAAAGTGGTGCGAATTTTGTGGAAAACGTCTTCATGAGCGTTGCTTCCCATTGTTCCACAATGTTTGAAAAAATATGACTAAATTTGTCTAGTGTGCTTCATTTTTTCTTCATGTAAAATATTTTGAGAATAAAAATATATTTTGATCAAGTTTTGTATAGATTTGAACATGGCAACAATTTACATATATTTTTGCAATTACTATTAATTTCACACCTCGAAGGTTCCAACGTTCCAAAAATGGAACATGCCACATTTCATTGAATATTGAAGATACCAAGATGAAACTTTTTGAGTATCATATTCATATTCCTTACATCAAAATACCATAAGGTGGATATGTTTGGAAGAGTGTTTCAGTATGTGGGCCTTCAAAGGTTAACAACCATTTGCGTCGTCTCCTTCGATTGAAAAACGATAATGCAACCATAGAAAAAAATTTCCAGCCATCGAACTTTGTGGGTAGGACGAAGAAAAGTTTGACGACAACGTGAAAAATGCGAGTTTTATCACTTTGATCGCAACGATCCGATGTTTGAAATTTGGAGAGAATTGAAAGAAACGTAATTGAATAAACAAAACGTTTATTGTGCGTTAACCAAAAAAAAAATCGAACGAATTCGCATAATTTATTCGCACAACAAATCGCGGTTTTTCGGACCGGAAAAAAAATGTCGGACATTTTCAGTCCCAAAAATCGCGCCCCTCCCACGAAGAAATCCATTGCAAAATCGGGGGTTATCATACTCTCTCGATTCGCGTTGTTATTGTTGCGCGAAGAGTTACCACGTCGTTAAAATAATGCAATATTTGTCTTTTAAACCGACACGACACCGTAATTAATCGAAATGCCTAATTTTAAGCAAATTAAATATATGCGAGACCTGCGATTATAAACTCGTTAGGATAGAACGCGGCCGTAAAGGTTACGACGACGAAGTTAAATGTGCACGTTAAACGTTAATGTTAAAAATAAATGTGTGTCAGACTTTCATCACTTTTTTTTAATGAACTTTATTCTTCCACAGGTTGGTGTTGCGTTTTTTAGTTGAACATTTTTACAACGCCGGGAATTTGTGTGTTGTTTTTCGAACAAGTACCGTGACGTCCGACCGTGACGCGAGCGTTGTTTCTTTCGCCGAAATACGCTCGAATGCGGAAACGTAATATTTTATTTTTGAAATTCGATAAAATCCACATTTTAAGTCCAATCCAAGTTTGTACTATAAATAAAACGTTCGAATTGTATTTTTTTTTTTGGAGAAACGACCTTCAAAACGCCCTTCTGTATTTTTGTTTTTGCGTAGATGGTAGATGAAAGTTGGAGACGTGACGATAAAATAAGAAATTTAAGTCGTGCACTTGGCGGAACTTCTCCATTAATCTACATTTCTCCAAGCACTATTTTGGCCTTTGCTTTAAAGAAAACAAAGGTTTTTGCAAAAAATAGAAACAATCGATTGCCCAGAACAATATCGGGCGTTGAAACGATCGAACCTAAGGGACCAAGAAAGACCAAACCATAGTCAAAGATTCTGGAAAATTGGAAGACGAAAGTTTTGACGTCGATACAGTCAAAATGCGAAAAGCGTCATTTAGAGACATCGTTTTTGGCCGCGCAAATGCACGTTCACACGTCAAACCGTGCTTTTGGACGCAAACACAAGATGCAAACACGTCGCCCATGAAACTCTCGAGAAACACAGTTGTTAATTTGATAACGTTCGGTGTAAGTTTCAACGTTCAAATCTAATAATATAGAAAGCTAAAATGAGGCTAAACGTGCCACCGCGAGAACACACTTCTAAAGCGTTCTGGGCAAAATCGTCGAACAGGAAATCCAAACGCAAGCTGCACATAATAGACCATTAGAGGTTATGGGAAAAGATTTCGAACGTCGCCAAAACTCATTTTTTTTTAGCAGACATTCGCGTCGACCAGGAAAGTACACGAGCATATATATGACCTAGTTAAAGTAATTTTCACCGGCGATATTATGCTTAATTACGGCCTCTGCGCGGTTGCGAAACGCCCCTCGAAGCGCAACACTCGCGGCATCGAAGATTATGCGGAAGATGGGGGGGAACAATTAACGGTGACGACACACCGGCGCAAATCCACGCTTTCTCGTTCGCCGGATTTTAAAATTTTGCGTGCCGTTTTCAATGTCAGACGTGAGGAAAAAAAATAAAGACACGTCTCACCTTCCCATTGATGAGCGCCTGCACGGTCAATACGTTCGCACTTCGGTGGCATTCCAAAACTTCGCCTGGGAGCCAATGTCCTACACCCGGATCAAACCAAATTAAATCGCCGGTGATCCAATCCATTTTGGCTCGATTTTCTTTTACTACTTAGTATCCATTATCTGTAAAGGAACGACCGATCGTCGATTAATTATTTATCGAAGGGCGACCAGGAATACCGACAGGTCGTGGGTAATAAATAATCCACCGGCATCGGTATTCGAGGCGCATCAATAATGCATAAGGATTATTATATACACTTTGACCGACAAAGCTCCATTTTGTTTCTTAACGAGCTTATTTAACTTAACTCGACAATTATTTTCTAATTACGCGTACGCAGGGGGCTCCGTTATGTTTTTAATTTTGCTAAAAATAACTATTGGTTTTATTTCGTACGCTTCCGTCCCGTCCGCGTTAAATCAAATTACTGTTAATTATTCACATTGCAACACGTATTTTTAATTTATTCTCGTATACGGAGCCTTTCAAATCGTGTGACACAACATTTTAATTGTTAATTAGGGAGCATTAATAAGTATGTATTTATTTAACAAGTTATGAAACGGAGATGTTTTACGGCATGAGCCGTGAAAATTCAACCTTCGCTCTCGGTGAGAACGCACATTTCGCATGTGTTTTGCTTAAGTTCTAGTGTTTAAACGAAATAGTTGTTTCGAAATTGAAATGGCAACATAAAAGTTGACGTTGTCAAAAACAATTGTGAATCTACAAGTTTTTCAAAAATTAAAAAAAAAACAAATACCTTTGTAAATCACCTTTATGTGCAACGCGGGGGGGGGGGGACTTTGGGAGACAACCGCTTGTCCATGAAGTTAATTGCCGCTTGTCGAATTATTACCTAGAAATTCATATTTTTCTTTTAAATTTCCAGAGAAAAATGTGAAACTGTGAAATAGAAAATGTTATTTGTGCCGCTTCGTCGAAATAAATGTAAAATATAGGCGGAATAGACCGTTTTTAACATCCCCACATTAACACTAACTAATTTAGTCGTCCAGTCAATTAATTCAAATAATTACTGTTAATTGTAAGCACTCGACGAATTAAAATTGACGATTTAGAAACAAACGCGTCACTTAATGCATTGCACATTCAATTTATCACTTGTTTTGTTGTTACCACGACCTTAAAAATCGAAAAGTTTTCGTTCAGCACCCGATAATTGCCGGGAGGGTGGAATTTTTATGTTTAACTCGTGGAACGAAACGCCGATATACTTATTCGAATACATAAAAAAAGTTGGGCCCCCGTTAAACGCGTTACTTTTGCCCAATTTTGCCGCAATCGTTGTTATTTATGGTGATGTAATGCGTAAATTTTTACTTTAAAAAAATTGTAAATACTAAAGAATTAACTGCGCTTCACTATTTAACGTTTGTTCGTCGATCGAGTTAAACGTAGGTGTGTACCTCCCCGCGTTATACGGGAGGGTGTTCACTGTTCTGTGATCGCAAATTCCGAAAAACAGCTTAAATTTCTGTTCTATGAAACCGGTTGGAAATTAGTTAAATAATAATTGTAATTTGACATTATAGTCAAAGCTGCTTTTCAATCAGAGGGCTGCAGCAGCACCTGGAGGGCGTCAATTGTTTTAAGTGCGAAATAGAGGAGAACGAATCATGCATAGATGGCTGTTTGACAAAAAAACAACAATTTAGAAATAATTATGATAATAATAATAATTGAACCCAGTGGTTTTGAAACAATTGTAGCTCGCAAAATGATTTTGGTTTTTGTAGATTACGATCTGTGTGTTGTTAACTGAAAAGTGACCAGTGTAGGCTAGCGCCACCTAAATATTGTAATAAAAGCATTTTGTAATTTGGAGGGCTCGAAAATTTATCAAACAAAATATAGAACTAAACAATGTCTATAGTTGACTATTAAGCTTGTTAATTAAAAAGTAAGTACATTTATAGACAAACAACATACCTAAGGTTCAAATAACTATTTACAACACTTATTGTGGGAACTTGTTCCACTATACTTCGTCCAAACCTATATGCAATCCACGTCATCAATAAAATGGTTACTAGATGATGACGTTTCACACAGTGCTGTCACTTTGTACCTCGTATTTTGACAGTTATAATAAGTTGTAGTCTTTCTTTATGCCATCTAATATGTGCGCAAGTAAATCATCTATAGAATATGTCACTTTCCAAACGTTAAACCGAATTACAAATAAACAATCTAGTAACTTTTTTTGATGACGTGAATTGCATATAGGTTTGGATAGGCCATACCACCGACCAACACTTACAACAATATAATTAGTGAGGCTTATTTAAATGCGATTTACAAGCAAATTATTTTAATCCAAAAACCTTCCATTACCAATATATAACTAACGTATTCTTCGAGAAGAAAATGATAAAAGGTGCGTTAAAAAAAATTCATATTGAAAAGGGGACGTAAATAAGAAAAGTATGCGTTATCGGGATTTTATACATTTAAAAATTCTCATTAATAGAATATTATTTTAAAATTGCAGATAATTGAGAAGCATTTAAAAAAACATACTCACGTCCAACACTCGCGACCGGCGAATTAAGGTCTTAAATCGCGTGTCATAAGTTTTTGAAAAAAAAGCACTCCTCAATTGAAGTATCTAATTATTTATAGTTTCATAATTTATTTTAGATAAATACCTATGTATTTCCTTATTTTGCAGACTTTTTAGGTTACCCAATACCTTAGTTTCTGGTTTTTATTTATTAATCTCCATGGATTTTGGTGGTCATTAATTTTACAATACATAATAATTTTGCAATATAGCGATTTTTCGAAACATTTTACATACCTAATCATACAGAATTCCAAAATATTTCAGTTTTCTTATAAAAAGCGAGCGGGTGTCTCGTCCATTTTGGTTTTTCCGAACTTCTGGACCATCCTTAAATACCACACGGAAACTCGTTCAGCCACCAAAGTTAGATATATGAACCACGCTTACGCCATTTTTTGGTTTTCTTATCGCAAATGTCATTTGTGGTAAGGAGTCAACAGGTTTCGATCTGAATCGTTCAAAGTCCGAGAAAGCCCAAAGGGTGAGACGCCCGTAGACACATTTTATAATAACGGGCGTCCAAAAGACTTTCAGTCCTGTTTGGAAAGATTGGAAGACTTTTTGGACACCCGTCGGAACTATAAATAACAATAACGAATGAAAAGAGGTAAGACAAAAACGATAAATTTCGATCGAAAATTCATTAACGTGACGTTTGGTAATTATGAAAATTATTTCGTTATAATAATAAAGAACGACTCAAATACTATGCGGCGAGTTGTTAATTTTGAAATTCGACGACCCTTCGTGCGTAACGCCGTTTTTTTCGTCGATATTGTTGCAGAAGCTTGCCGCGCGCTTTAGAAAATCCGCAAGCCACACTTGAATGAATATATATATATCTAACAACATAGGTATAAAGTAATTACTTCAGTCCATTGTTAAATTTTGGAACAATTACTTTCTAATAACATGTTTCGCGTTTCATGTATGAGCGGTTCAAGGCTGTTATCGCAACACTTCCTACACTCCATTAGAATTCCAAGCATGTCGGGAATTATCTTCGTATTACTCATGTAATGGAAAACCGCGCGAACAACAGATGTAAACACATTGCTATTCTGGAATGCGACGGCTTTTCTTTTAAAATGCCACCTTATTGTAATCAAAAACAGTTCGTCAGATTATATTAAGCGAGAGGGTTTCGATAATCCAAATTGGACGCGATTTACCGCACGAACAAATTGTTATTTTATTATAATGGACGTCCCGTTAAAATTAAATAAGCGTTTCGTTGTTAGTTTTAAGTCAATTAAGTACGGCTTTGTTAACTAAACAAAACAAAAACAATCGACAACAGTTTTTGAACGATTAACGACGTATGAAGTACATACAATGTAGGTACGTACAGATATTTTACTTTTAATAAATGGAATTAATGTTAAGTAGGCATTTAACAAAATTAACTTCGATAATCCGAATCGGAGCCGCTGCAAATAATGTTTCAGGGACAAAAAGTAAAAGAAGGAAAGGACTTTGTACTTGCCTTGACTTGACGATGAGCATCAAGGTGGCGCCGTCGACTGGAATCTTATCGGAAATAACTAAGATGCTTTCCGCAAAACTAAAAAAAAAATTTCGACGACGAAGGACCATCTAATTTTTTGGTCGTCGTTTTTTTTTTTTTGGAAATTCGCCGCCCATTAAAAGATGGATTGGATGAAACGGAAGAACGATTATTAGAGTATAACGTCATAATGCGACGACCACGTCCGAAAAGTAAAAGCGACGGAAGCTCAAGAGTACTTCGGCTGCACGATTTAAACGCGCGAGAAAAAACAAACTTTTCTACGGTTACCTACCGGAGTAATTTAAAATTTAGCTGCTACGGAAATAGTGAAAAACGAGAAAACTTTCCCTTCCATTAGTTTGACGGTCGCATCTAACGAGCGCCGTCGAAAAATTTCGTGCCGAGGACAACGCACGGATTCTCACACTTCGGCGTAATTAACCTAGAGTAAGTAATATGTTGCTTTTCGTCACGTTTCGCGCATTATTTATGTTTTATTTGTCGACCGTTAATTCGGCCGATTATTTTCGACAGGTTTCCTCAAAAGCGTTCCTAAATCGATCCCCCATTGAAATTCGATCGTCGTTTTCCATTGACCTACAGCGAACAATTACGCGCGCAAAAGTGGAGCTGACCTTTTCGTGCAGCTATGTGTGTTAATAAAAAGATTCTTTTCGGACGAATATTTGTCTTTCGTTTTGTTTTAAATTATTATAAAAGCGGTACCGCACGCGTTTTCTCGTCTTATTGCCATTTTTCGGCGGCGTCTTTTAGAAATTGAGGTTAAGTAAAAAAAAAATTAATTAAGTTAAGCGGATTAACGTTGATTCGATTTCGTTTTTTTCTAACCGCAAGCTGCCGACGTCGACTACGAACGCATTTATAGATTGGCTTCTTTTTGGTCACGTCACACTTTCAAATTTTTACGATATCTTTGTTACAAAATAACGCGATTACCGTAGGTATACGCCTACACTTCGATCAAATTTGCACTAAAAACTGCATCGAAATTCATTCAACTTCGATTTACTGCTTAATTTAAAATTTAGATAAAAGAAAACAAGCTTTCGTAATTTACTGTTTGGTATAATAATTAAAAGTTCAAAATACGCATTAAAGAGCGTAAAAATTGCAAAAGACAATTACGCCAAGAAATGACTCGAGACGGAACTTTTTAAAAGCTAATGTTCGTTTTAATACCTACATTGTTTGGAGCCCCATGTATCTCCTCCGAAAAATCACGATAAATAACTACTTTGTTAAAATATTTTCGAAACACCTTACATATTACAAGGTTGTTTTTTTTAACACCAACAGATAGAGCAGTTCTCGGGCTACAAAAAAGGACCCTGTCAATTTCTTTCGATCTCCGATCGTTCGCGAGGTAAACGCGGTCGAAAAGGCAAAAACAACTTCGGCCCCCCTGGGGTCAGAAAGTCAGTAGACACGCCGATCTCCTCGCAAAATTCCAGAAAACGCGCTGGAAAAAAGATCAGTCGCCCACGTTCGATCGTTCGGAAACTGTACGCCCCCAAAGACGAAGAAAAGTTCAAAAAAATCGCGATTTTTCCACCCCGAGAAAAGCACCACCACCCCCGTACAAATTTTGGGCGGTCCTCTTGCGCACGACTAGCGCGTCCGGCAGCTCCACCGACGGCCAAAGTTTCGCGCCGAAATTCCCAAAAAACGGCCGAGTCTTGCGGGTTTTCATTTTCCGATACTTTAAAAACCCGATGTAAGGTATGCGGCAAAATGTTGGAGAAAATCGAATTTTTTTTCGACGTCTTTTCGCTCGGAATTGACAAAGGGTCGCTCGAGAACCCGCGCGCGTCCAAAATTTCCACCCCCCCTTTATCAACCTCAAAAAAAAATCAAAAAGTCCCGACCACGGACTTTTCGATATTGAAACGCGGATGTCATTAACGTCGCGATTTGTTCGGAAAATTCGCGGAAAAGCTGTACAATAGAAAGTTTTAGTGATTTTTCTTAGGCGGCAACAAAGAAAAATTCAAAAGAATGCATTAAATTAAAAATAGCTTTTCAATTTTTTTTTCGTTTGTGAACTTAATTTTCTTGTATTTTAAACGCTTTTATGTTACGTAACTTGCACATTTTCATTTAGTTACATTAATTAATTGGCAACCTCAGAGTAAAACATTACAGAATTAAGTGTCTGCAGGTAACTACTATTTAAAACGCTTCGCATTAAAAATGCGTAACGCTCTAACATTTTTGAAATAGAAAACAAGTGAGAACGATACAACAATTTCTTGGGAAACGCTAAAAACCACGAGTATAAAAGCTGTCGAGTAATGGAAAAGTTAATTTCCTCTATATTTAAACAATTGTAACGAGTTTTTAAAGACGTTTTTATTTTGATTTTTCGAAACAAAATGAAAATTTAAAAAATTTCCGGTTTTAACGAAAAAAGTAAGCGTACATACCTACTCCGATAATCCCGAAAAAGGTGATTTTCCGCGATTTTCCCCAATAGATCGTCGCCGTCGGCGTCGTTTAAAAGAAACAGTCGTCGCAATGCCGTGAGATTCATCGTTGGAGCGAGTTTTGGAACTTTCATTCTTTCGTCAAAAAGTCGTGAAAAGTAAAAGAGACGCTTGAGTGTCGGCGTCGCGACGCCGATTTTCCGAAAAAGTGAAATTTTCGCGCTTTCGAAGACAATCCGACGCATCCCGAACTGCGGTTCGGCACGTGCCGACCGAAAACGATTTTTCAAATTAAAGATGACGGGTTCTTCCGTCTGGGCTATTTCGAAATTTTCGTTTACATTGCTCAATGAGCGCTGCGAGAGATGCCTCCCCCCCCCACCGTGGTGTCGGTGAAAAAGACGTTACCGACCGTTACGAAATCCGTAAGTGGGTACGTTTTAGAGGGCGACCGTCGCGACGACGTAAAAATTGCGTTTCCCTCGCTGAATTTTGAACCCGCATTTCGCCAAAAACAAAACGACGGGAAAAGACAGAATTTACGGTGTCGAAAGGTTATTAGAAGTGCTCAAAAATCTGCGTGGCACGGGATGCGTTGTCGGCGTCGTGACGCCGACATACGATTCAACAAATAGTGCTATTTTCGCACAGAATTTTCCGAGAACGATTCTTTCATTTAATTTGAACATCTTGGACAAATAAATAATTTCCGATATAAGTGAACGATTTAAATATCCAGTCGCGCATCAATCACAACGACTGCACGTTCTTGACACATTAAATAATTTTAAAATTTAGTTAAACACAATGCCGATTATGTCAAAGCTGTCAGCAATAACAGCGCAATAATATATAATAAATTCGCCCATTCAAAGTTAATAAATTACAAGCATTTATTTTGCCAGTCGCGGTTTTACAGTTATCTCTGCAACGTATACGCGGACGTCTCGGTGCGGTGATTGATTTTCTCAAAAACGAGGAAGCGATTTGACCGCAATTAAAAAAAAATAATCAGTGAAGTGCGAGAGAAAGTTAAGAGGTTTCCATAAATACGTGGAACATTTTTGAGAAATTATTAATTTATTATTATGTATTTCGAATTGCGTTGCGCAACGATCGCCGCCGACTAACAAAGTTGATGTGGTTCGATCGTTTCGACGAGCATAACTCACCTGTTTTTTTCTCACGAAATAAGCATTTATATGTAATTAGAGAATTGTATTATTAACGATGGAATAAATACAAGGTGACCCGTATAGCCACTGCTTTAGCATGCGACAATATTAACAATAAGAGCGGCGGTTGTTGCTATGATTTTTAACGTTTTGACAATTATGATTATCGCACGAACTTTGAAATTCGCAATAGGTATTCAAATTCGTTTCCTTTTCTTTTTAGATCGATCGGCATTTTTCCAACAAGTCAGACGACTTAACCCTTCGCCCAGTGCCACAGAGCGCACAAAGGGGCCAATCTGACCCCGAACGGTTTGTAAATAATTGCGGTTCGCAAAATAAGCCTTTTTAAAAACGTTTAAACGCAGTATTTGCAGTTCACGATCTATATTTTATGGTCGAAGGGTAGTTTAACGAAAACTCCAAATTTATGTGTCCGCAAATTGGTTAAAAGGTGGAGGTATATCGAAATATACTATGTAGATAGTGTCGCAAAAAAATACACGACGGTTTTGGTTTACATTACAAAAAAATCCTTCTAGGCTTTTAAAGAAGAAGGTATGTATACAGGGTGTTTTATTGAGGATGAGCCAGTCGGCGCAGGGCGATAAAGGCTTCAATACGCATACGAATTTATTTAGGTATTATATATTTTTAGTTAAACTCCCGTTTTGTCCGCAAACGTCATTCTCGCTAAACAAGCGTATCATCCAAAATAATATTCACATACGAACATAAATTCACATCGAAAATTGCGTGGAAAGTGAAAAAGACGAAAATTCCACTTTTTGATTTTAAGCAAAAAATTATTTGAAAAATGAGATAAGTTCTTGTAGACGTCATTAGCACTGATGATAGGCCCATTATTCGGCCGATTGCCTGTTTAGCCAGAATGACGTTTGTGGATAAAACCGGAGTTTAGCTAAACATATTGCTACAGCCCCATCCCCACTTTGTACTTTTTTAATTCTAAGTTTAATTTTTAATTTTCAATCTTTCACCACTTCCAATCTTCATTTCCATCCACGCTCCCTCCAACTTCCTTCACTTCTCTGCTACTTTTACTTACAGTCTTTTACACGTTTATGCCCTCTTAATTTCTCCCTTACAATTTATTTTTAATTTTCTCGTATTCCGTATCATAGCATTTTCCCCCTCCCATTTAATTAACTTAAATTTAGAATTTTATTAAAATTTTTAAATTTTTAATTAAATCCCCTTTTTTAACTATTATCTTTTGATTTTCTCTTAATTTTATTCGTACTCTCACTTTTTGGTTTACTCTTAATTTAACCTTCTTTTTAATTTCTCGGTTTTCTATTTCCATATAATTCCTGTAATTCTTGCTTCTATTATAATAACTCCTTGCTTTATGTTTATGATACCTATCCTTATTTTTAATTATTTCATTTATTAGCCTTCTATCAATTTTCAGTTTTATTTTCAATCTATACTCATATAGTATAAGATCTATTTTATATTTAAATGTTTCATTGTTAATAATTTTTAATTTATGAACATACTTCTTAGCGATTCTTGTTTTTGTATTAATTACTTCAATATCTTCATTGTTCCTATACTGCATATTATTTTCTCCTATAACCTTCTTTCCATTTTCTTCCACTTTATCTTCTACATTTACCCATTTTATACTCTCATTGTTACATAATAATAATTTTTCTTCCATTTTACTGTCATCTATATTTATATTCTTTTATTTTTCTTCATCTCTACTATTTGTTCCTGTCTAACTTCGCTTACTTTTATTTCTTGTCCTTCTTTTAAATTTCTTATTTCCCCTTTATTTTTATCACGCTCTTACCTCATGTATTTTTATAATTCTATTCTTCGTTTATCAGTTGCTTCTATATTTATTTTAGTGATACTCTCCATTCTACTAAAGTTTTCTTTTATTTCCTCTTTTTCTTGTTCCCAAAATTTTCTGTTTTCTTCTTTTTCTTTTTGCCTCATTTTCCTGTTTTCTTCTTTATCTTTTTCCCGATTTTGTTCTAATATTGCTTTTAACTGTGTCAATATGTTTATTGATTGGTTAGCTTTTTCTTCTTCCTGTGATTTTCCCGTGTCTATTTTCCCCATCTTGCTTCGATTTTCCATGTTGATTAATTTAATTTAATTTTATTATTTTATTTTTATAATCTCCAGCTTTTTACGTCGGGCGCCATTTTATTTGCTATGGTCTCCACTTTGTTTATTTTAACTAATTATAAGTTATAAATTAATTTATTTTAACACTATCTATTCTAACAAATTTTATACTAATTCTAAAGCCAGTTCCTCCTACACATTAACATCTTGTTTCTAATAATTTAATAGTTCTCATCCTTTTTATTGTTCTTTTCTTTCACCACTTCCAATCTTCACGCTCCCTCCAACTTCCTTCATTTCTCTGCCACTTTTATTTACATTCTTTTACACTTTTATTCCCTCTTAATTTCTGCCTTAACGTTTTATTTATTTTTTTATTTTTTGACATTTCTCATTAAATTCCCATCCAAAAGCTCTCTCTTTCCAACTCTCCCCTTGATCTCCTTTTATTTTTAATTCTCTCGTATTCCGTATCATAGCAATATGTAAAATCTAACTAAATAACTTCTAAACCAACAAATTTTGTTTAACATATATGCGGGTCAAAAATCGATGCGTATCGAGGTCTTCATCGCCCTGCGCCGACTGGCCCGTCATCAATAAAACACACCCTACTTTTGGCCGCCCTTCCAAAAAGTATTCCAAAACCCCCAATGGGTTTTTTCTCAAGTCATTTTCAAAATTTATCGAAACGTCGCGTCGGACAGACGAATTAATTAGAGTTCCGCGTTTTGAGTTACAAACCCAAATTAAGACGCTCGATTCGTTTCGCGAGCCTAAGTAATCGAAACACGTGCGAATGGGCGTGTGACCCGCATTGCCACGCGTAGTCTGACCCCTTTGGGCTTTAATACTCCTCGATTGAATACATCATCGAGAAGACCATCGACCAAAAAAACTCTTCATTACCTTAATCTCGGCCCGTGACAGAAACGGAAACGTTTACTTTGTCAAAACGTTCCGTTATCTAACGAACGAAATTAATGTCATCGTAAAATATGTGCGTATGTATAGGCGTGTTCGCTTCACGCACTAATTAGTATAAAATTTTGATTTTAAGGTCGAGCCAAGCCACAACGAGGTTAATCGAATCGACTGGCGTTTTTTCTTGGAAGGTCGTTTTGCGCGTCTCTAAAATAAATGCCCGTTTTAGGCGTAGGTAAATAAGTATAAATCAATTTATCGACTTTCGCTCGTCGTCGTCCCAGGGGAAAAACTCATGAGGAAATTATAGGTTGTCCGAACTGTACTGTTACGACGACAAATCTCTTGGCTCGCGGCGTTACCGAGGAAAACACTTCAAGGGTCAGCATCCGCGAAACCGATTGAGCACAACTTTTTCTATAACGTTGAATAATGAATGTATGGATGGATGGATGCTCGACGATAAGCACGTCGCGACCGGTTTCGTCGAATTAAATTATTCGTTTTTCACTTGTCGCAATTTCATCATCAACTTGACGTTAACGAAATTCTAACTAATTTAACGATCCGCAAAAACAGAAATAATAAGAAATTAATCGCGTTAATTTAGTAAAAGTGCTCGTTGTATCTAGTATCTATCTATACAGTTAACGGTGCGTTAAACATGACGACCGCATTACAAATATAAAATCTCAATTAATTATATTCAATTACTATCTTAATGGTTTTTTAAATAGTTATTAATCATTAATACCTTCTTATTAATCGTGAAATCAATAATTGCATTTGTTTTTTAAAAGTAAATTGAAATTAACGACCTGTTAAATTTGATGTATGCGTCGCGAACAAAATGGTTTATTAAAATAATTACAAGTAATCCATTTAAAGCTTTATTTAAGGGGATAGTAGACGAACTTGCAGTGTTACTTAAAACTTAATAAATCTAAAAAACGAACATCGATGAAACTCTTTTTTTTTATTATAAACGTGATTATAAAAGATTATTCTTGCTCTCACATATATTAATTTTTATTCAAAGTGATAAACAAAAATAATAGGTTTTCCGGTATTTTTTTGAAAAATAATTTCAACATTAACTTGTTCTTTTTGCAGTCGTATAGACGATAGTGTTTTTCAGGGTGGGAAGTAAAATCAGCACGTAAACTTCAACAGTTTCGTATTTACAACGATTTTAATTCATGTTGTTAATAAAAAAAATGTCGTTTTTCGGCGTTAAAATTTATTTGATGAGAGATGAACTTTTGAAGTTTTAATATAACATTCTAATAACTATAACACATACTTTACAACAGCAACGGTCATCTAAAACAATTTAGCAATTAAGAAATTATCAATATACACCGTGTCCAAGATAAGAATGCACAGCATGGGGATCTTGAAAACGGTAGAAGATACAGGGTGGCTTAAATTAGAAAAAAGTTGCGCTATTTAGAGTATGTTCACATGCTGGTCGCAAAAGTTCATTATTGTTTATCGTTTTCAAAATTCTCAAAAAAATGTGATTTTTTGGATTTTCGTTTCTTTTCATTTTTTTATTTATTTTAAATGATATTAAAAAACTACCGGCACTTTCTCGTTGCCACTTTTTAAGCTCTACAAAATGGCGTGTTCAAATTTTTAATCCGACGTTTCGTATCCGAGAACCCATCATCAACTTTATTTTTTTATATGGCCACAAACAAAGAGACACCCTGTATTCGGTAGCATTATTCATTACAAATTCAACGATGTATCACACATTATGGTTTTGAAGCCAAAAAAGGGGAAAAACGTGAGTTATAAGGTTTTTTATTTTTTTAATTAGTAGGCGCTGGTACAATAACAGAAACAAAATGTCAAAAAATTATAATAATTGCTCAAATAGGTTGCCATTATTTTCTAGACACAAGTATGCTCTGTCTACAGAAGAATTCAAAACATGGTCTAACATTTCTGGTGTGATTGTATTAACTGCCCCAGCGCATAATTCGAGAACTGTGCGGGAATATTTGTCCCAGAGGTTTCCTGAAAAATGCATTGGAACTCACAGTGAAGTAGCCTGGCCAGCCCGATCACCTGACTTAACTCCGTTGGATTTTTCCTGTGGGGTTATTTAAAAACCAAGTGTATGACGCCACTTTTGAAACTGAAGAACAGTTATTGACATTGGTTTTAGCAGCAGTTAATACAATCACACCAGAAATGTTAGACCATGTTTTGAATTCTTCTGTAGACAGAGCATACTTGTGTCTAGAAAATAATGGCAACCTATTTGAGCAATTATTATAATTTTTGACATTTTGTTTCTGTTATTGTACCAGCGCCTACTAATTAAAAAATAAAAACCTTATAACTCACGTTTTTCCCCTTTTTTGGCTTCAAAACCATAATGTGTGATACATCGTTGAATTTGTAATGAATAATGCTACCGAATACAGGGTGTCTCTTTGTTTGTGGCCATATAAAAAAATAAAGTTGATGATGGGTTCTCGGATACGAAACGTCGGATTAAAAATTTGAACACGCCATTTTGTAGAGCTTAAAAAGTGGCAACGAGAAAGTGCCGGTAGTTTTTTAATATCATTTAAAATAAATAAAAAAATGAAAAGAAACAAAAATCCACAAAATCACATTTTTTTGAGAATTTTGAAAACGATAAACAATAATGAACTTTTGCGACCAGCATGTGAACATACTCTAAATAGCGCAACTTTTTTCTAATTTAAGCCACCCTGTATCTTCTACCGTTTTCAAGATCCCCATGCTGTGCATTCTTATCTTGGACACGGTGTATTCCTATTATTTTAAAAATATCGACTTTGTGAATGTAGACGATCAAAAATATAGCATCAAATTTTTACCTGGTAAATAATATTTCTAGTTATTCGGATAAAAACGGAGATCAGGTATTTCTCAGAAGATTAGCCCAACCATAAACATTGAAGGTGGCATTGTTTGGTATACGTCAAGGAAACGAATAATAGTAAATTAAGTAGTAATTTCTGCTTTGCAATTTGTTTTGTCGGTAGGCACTTAAACAATAAATCGTAAGTCTAAAGAGATCAATTTACATCAATTCAACCCCATAAAAACTAATATCGAAAGCGCTCACTGTAATTTCGGCAGTAAGTTCCGAAATTTTCCTTATTTTCGAATATTAGGTAGTTAATCAGGAAACTAACCGCACCGTATCTTTACCCACACACAGTTGTCTTATTTTCACTTTGTTAGCAAAATAACTACAACAATTGCATGAATTTATTAAATTTAGTGAAAAAAAGGGGGAAATTTAGAAGAAGGACTATAAAAAGAATGCCACGAAGAAACTGGAATTATTAGAATTTTTTTTTAAAGTAAAGAGGTGGCAAAATAAAAAGTTAATCGAGAAACTTGGACATTAAATATTTTTCGACGCACAATTCATACACATACGATACTCCAAATAAATTACATTTATTTTTAATTCAACATTAATAAGCTGTTAAATACACGGTTTAAAAATACTTTATACATTATTGTATCTATAATACTTATTTAAAATAAAATAAATTACTCCTGTTAATATAAACTAGAAGTAAACTAATCACAATAAATTTTAATAACCGACTCGATTATTTCAAATTTTAGTAGGCATTCAAATATTGTCTCGTTGTCAGTCCAAATTGTTGCGACAATCAAAATTTGCATTCCGTTTTTTATTCGTAAACGAATGCATTGAAAACGTAAAATCTCTCGAAATAAGAGAAATTAAAAAAAAATCAAAAAACATTAAAAAAAATTAAAATCCTGAAGTAATTTCTTTTTAACACTTACGTAAAATGCAGACTAACACTGTTGACGCTGCGACTATCACTTGACTGTAACAGACTAACAGAAAAAAATTAGAAACTTCTAAATTTTTCTTTCTATTTTCTATCTTTTTTCTCGTCATCGTTTTCCCTTTTTCGCCAATTTCCAGCGTAGATTTTTCCGTTGACTACGAACTTGCAGCATTACGCATCTACACTTCTTATTTTGCTGTATTTCATCAACGACTGTGATCGCGAAAACGCGCGTAAGATAAAATTTCGTTCGCGAAATTGAATCGTCGAATGTTTGAGAGGGAGTCCTAACCAAGACCCTAACCGAGTCTCGATCCAAGAGCCTAACCAAACTCGATTTTCAGAGAATTTGTGTTAGAGCTTTAAAGGTCCATGTATTTACACTTATTTATAACTCGGAGAGTTAGGCGACAAAGAAAGATCCTACCTTTCCTAGTCGTATTAATCCTTTTTGTTTGTAATCATTTTAGAGAACTCGCGCACTCACACGCAAATAGGCCTTATAAACCGAACGATCGCTCTTCGCACACACGAATAATACGTCGCCGTAATTTACAATTCGAACTATTGAAACGAGCACTACCACTGACATGAATGATCTGAAACGGCCTTGCCAGAATTCTATATATAAATGCATTGGACACTAGGAAATACCACTTTTATTTTAAAAACATTCAAGTCATACTCCGATAAGGTATGATAGTAGGCGGTGCACATGTTTTATTAGTTGTTTTGTATTTTATCGGTCGCATAAAAATGCGATTAAACTTTCATCTGGTTTATGGCTTGTAATAGGGAAATTTTCAATTAGTAGTTTTTAAATTAAAAATAGAGAAAATTTATAATTCTGCAGTATAAAGACAGTGATTAATCAAATAATTTTAAACTGGTAGGTATTCGGTTTTTTGTTCTTTTTATTTGAATCTCGAAATTTTTATAAAGGCACACGAATAGTTTTTACATTAAAAATAGGGTATATTTATAATTCTGCGGTATAAAGGCAGTAGATAGTGATTGTTCAAATAATTTTACTGTATAAAAGATAGATAATTTTAAAATAAATTTCCTAAAAAGTACATATTTTTTTATCAAACTCCAGTACGACCCCTGCAAGTGAGAATAACTTGTGATTTTTTGGAGTGCATTCCGAGTTGTGAGTTATTTGTTACTTGATTAGTTGGTACTTATAAGGAAGACTAGGCAGGAGGAAAATTCAAAAAAATTTTTAATTTTGCAGGATTGTAGTACTAGTCAACCCTAATCAAGAGAGCCGTATTCCTCTCGTGCTCTTACGCGGTTTAAGAGGGTGAATCCATCCTTGAAAATTGAAACTTTTTTCGATTTTGCTTATTATTTCTGGAACAACAAGAACTATCGCCAAGAAACTATATATTTTTGTAAATGGCCGTTCAAGACCAAAATCTTAAGGGGTGCCATCACTTAAAAATTTAAATTAAATCCTCGTCTCTACGTTATAGTTGGGTTAAACTGTACTTAAAACATAAATAGAGATTGAAACTCAAGGTAACGTTTTAAAAGCAATGGGGTTTTTCTAATAACGTAATGACACTCGTACACCGTTACTTAGAAAAAAAAACAAATCGCGGATAAAACTAACGATCGTTATAAAAGCACGTTGACGATTCCGTAGACGAATTAAATTTAATAACGTGACGGCACATAAAGTCCCGTTAAAAATTTTCTACTACTGGAAATCGCGCCAACTAGAAATAAGCGAGGGCTGATTGTTTCCCATTTAAAAGTCATCGACTTGTAATTAGTTTAATTCTCCGTTTTAAAATAAGAAATTTAATGAAGTTTTTGCTTAATGCCTCGTTTAAATTTAAATTGAAAGTAAGTTGAAAGTAAAATGTTTTCGTTAGGCACAAATACATCCGAATTTTCCTGCGTTTTCTATCAATCCAACGACACCGTGAAGCACTAAAGGTATAAATACAAAAATTACCAAAAATGCCAAAATTACCATAATAACCACAATTGTTTATTTTTTTAATTTTAAAACTTAATCTAACAGTAGGTTCTACGGAAAAAATGTAAAAAATCCCCCAAATTGTTTACGATTTTTTAATAAAAACGAAATAAACGATAACGTAATCGTTTACCTATTTGCTTAGCGATCGCGTAAAATTATGGAATTTTCGAACAAAAAAAACAAGAGATGAATTTCGGGGACGAAGTAATAGGTAATCATATTGATAATAAAGGAAGCAATTTCCTATAGGTACGCATACCGAACGTACTATCGTGTGCGAGTCAATTCCCCAGTGCCCGGTGAACATTTTTTTCTAGTTTCTCCGACCACCATTTATGCGACTTAATTTTCGTTTGAGGGTGTTACTTAAAGCTAAATATTGATCCGCTTCGGATCGGTTATAGGGTCAGTAGGTGGATAGGCGAGATCAAAAGGAACAAAAAACCGAAATAATTTTTTTTCCTAAACTAGATAATTTACGAGTTATTGCGATTATTTATTTAATAATCGTCTTATTACTGGTTTCTAAAACAATATATAAATTTATCTAACAATAAAAATTTTAAAATAACCAATCATATGTTAATATTTCAATATGCTGGCTTATTTAATCAATCAAATATCGTTATTTATCGAATCGATAACTTATCGAACGGATAAAGTTTTCAGAAATCGACCATTACTCGAGTTTATTCCTTTTAAAAGCTTTTAAGAAACCAGAAAGTGAAAGTGGTGCACATAACTGGTGCATCTGCAGTTTACGTTCTCCATTATGTGAGAGTATCGATTGTACGATTGTCGTAGTTAGTTTCATTTATTTCAAACATTTTTAATATTTGTCCGATTACTATAGATAAGCGCTACGTTATAGTCGCTAAACATAATCGATAAACACGCGGTACAACTGATGTCATAAGTCAACTATAAAAATAAAATAAAAAACGCAAATGATCAGCGGTTCAATTGAAGCGCTTTCCCGACTGAATGCGCCCAATAAACGCAAAAATATTTACTAGAGTTCGTCCAGTGTAGAATTAGTCCTGCCAATCATACTGTTACAACCCATATTAATAGCAGGCGTATGATATTATATACGTAGAAAAAACACGACACAATGTTGTGCCGCTCGATTTTGAAGTGGTTTGAAATAATTCATACCTAGCGCTCATTGGTCGCTAGATCGAGCGCGTGTACACGGCTGGCACCTCCTTGTTCTTATTTCTATGCCGGACGTACTCTACTTAAGATTCATTGTGGCTCCATTTAGTTGTAGTTGCAAAATTGAAAATTGAACTTTTAAAAATGTCATCTTGTTGTACATGCTTTGAAACGTTTTGCACGCCTTTTAAGAAGTTTTGTTACCTCCCCTAAATCGCACAATCGAAGGTTGAAAGTTATAACTGCTGTAATGTAAAATTGAAAAATAAACTTTTGAAAATGCCACGTTTTTTATATCGCAGTAACCTGGAATGCCAGCAGAGATAACGGTTCCTTTTTACAATTAGACGCGACAACACTTCCTGAAGTTTAAAAAGAAACTGCCCGTTTATTTTTTCGTAAAAAATTACCCTCTTCGCTCAAAATTAAACTTGTTCATCAAATCGAAAATTTTTACTAAAGTTTGTATTAATTTCACTGTCAGCTACCTGTAGTTGCTTTATTATTAATATTATTTAACCATCCATTAAACTGCTGCTTTCCAATTACTGTTTAATCGTCGCGTTTTGCGTGTCATAAACATTTTATACGTCCCCCTGCAATCTACCTATCGATCCTATGACCGACCCGAATCAAGTAAAACCATCAAACTAAAAATAAGTCGTAAAAATTGGTGGTGGGAGAAATTAAGAAATGATCGACTCGCACACGATAGTACCAGCAAACTCGGTCTGCAAGTCTACAAATATCGTCACTACTACGTCTTCCCGTGTTTCTTCAACGGCTCGCGGTTTCGTGTCAAACTTTTATCGTCGATTCGATTTACAAAAATGTCTGGCCAACAGTTGTGCGACGTTTTATAGGGGGACAAAACTTAGCCGAATTACCGCGGCAACACTTTCTATCGATATTTTTAAAACACTCTTTCGCGGACATGTACACGCGAATTATTTTAACGCGCTCATTTAGAAAAAAGAACGCAGACGGACGGACATTTTTCTATCCGTTTTTGTTTTCCGTCAACCGAAGTAAAACAAAACGTGGCCGCCGCCCCGTCGAACGATAACGCGCGCAACCTCTGTTTCGAGCAGCAATTACCGGTAATTTCGAATTACCTATTAATAAGACGAACGTAAATTCGGAGAAAGTGTAAGCGAAGTTAAATCAAATGTTACTTGAACGGCAATTAGCGCGCACTGCCGTGTGATTTTGGTAAAAGTTGTCAGTTGTTGCTTGCGTGCGGCTTACGCAACGCTAAAGTTCCAATTAAGTATTTATTCTAACTTGTAACGAGTTTGCGTATTGTTTAGTAACGCTATCAATTACTTACTCGTTGGATAATTGTTCGATTTCACACGCGAATATCTAAACGTTTCGCAATTGATTTTGTCGATAATTTTCGAATATCGTAACCGATTATAAATTGTTCGTCGTCGCCGAATCTTGAAATGCATACCTACCTATGCACGTGAAAAATGGGAAAAAACTCCAGTTATTAAAGCGCGAGACTTTCTAATGGAATATTCGTCCATTGTTCGTTGGCATTAATGAACCGTAACGACCAACTTAACATACATGGTGGTAATTTACAGTTCGGAGCGATGTCGCATTTTTTATCGACTGGAACGGTAACCGCTGCCGCTATTTTTTTTCATATAGATTAAGCGACTGCGTCCGTGCAAACAGTAAAGACCGAAGACAGTCTGACACACATACACACTTAAAAAAATAATAATAATCGTGTGTTTACTCGCCGTATTCAAGTAACGTTTCGGTAACCAACTTAAAAACTATTTAAACAGAGGCGTCATAATAATAAAAGTCTACATAATTGCAGCTAAATACAAAGAGGAGTTTCTCATTGTCAGTTAGCTAACCACTTATGTATAATAAACCGGAAGCCGTAAAATCCTGGTTTCGTATCATTGTTTGGACAAAATCCGTAGAACGTTAAGTATATTGTTTCCATTAGTAGAAAAATTACTAGTTCATCGCACATATCTAATTTATATTCTGTACCCCACATTCGTGGTGTAACAAAATGGTGAATTATGGGCAAAAGCTTTTAAATGAAAATGACTTGGTCCTAGGTGCCGGATGAACTAAATTAATGTTTAAATTAATGTAGATTAACTGCGTGATCTTGCAAATGCCGTTTCTTAAATATTTACTTATTACCTACATAGTAATTTAGAACATAATAAACTAACAAATTATACATATTATGTAGGTACTTGCGTGAAAAAAATCTGTCGTTAATTTTAATTTTAAACGTCCATACATGTTTTACGAATTCTGCCATTTTGAATTTTAAATAAAATTAAATATAGTTTTGCATCAGTTAGAAACAGTCGAGACCTTGACGACCTTGAAAAATAAATAATTATTAATTTGAACATCAATCGATAACGCAAAGATCTCTCGTCGGTAAATGTAATCGTTTTAAATTTCCAATCGTCTCGTGTCTTTTAAACAAGAAGAAAGAAATCAAATTATATTTAACAAGACATTTCAAATACCTAGTTATCTACTTTTCAATTAGTTAAATAAGCGTCCACGACTTTAAAAAAGTCGCCTCGAGATACTTTATAATGCATAATAGTCCTAATACAGAAACAGATCTTAACGTATCAAATCAACATTGTCAGAGAGCCTTCGTTCAATTGTTCACGCGAAAAAAATAGCTCAATTATTTAAACGTCACGTGACCTTGAGAACTTGATTGCCTCTTAATTTAAAAAAAACATCTATTTTTAATTTTTTTAAAGAAAGTTAAACGTTCGTATCTACGCATTAACGGAGAAAAATCCGGGGACAAATTCCTCCGATTGGCGAATATAAAAATGTTCGACCTTAAAAAGCACGCCCGTTTTCATTGAAAAACGGAAGAAAGCGCGTTTCTTTATAACGTCTAAATGCAAAGCTTAATAAAAACACATTGACCTTAACACGTTGGGGTTCCTGGCATTTTACAAAAAAGTAGAGTTTGATCTTGAAATAAAATACTCAATTTTAATTGTCTATAATAAACAGTATTAAAAGGAAACGTTTTTACTCAATGTTTAACAACAAGAAATTTAAAGTGCCATCTGCTACACAAATTAATGAATTTCCAATCGTGGGGAATTTCAAAAAATTCGAGCAAGCTAATAAAAAACAAACATTTAATATTTTATAATGGACCGTTAATTTTCCCGTTTAATATTAGAAAAAACGTTTCGTTATTAGTTGATTGATTGCGAGCTAATGGATATTATTTAATTATTTTGTTAATGTATTACGCGACCTTGAAAATTTAAGCACCACAAACTACAATATTTTTAAACGAATGTGCCGCCCTCTGTTTGGATGTTTTTTTTTTAAATTTAACACGTTCACTGTCGGCATTACACAATATGTCTGACACGTGTAACGAATTTCAAAAACATCGGATCATCAAGAACAAATCTGTCGTACTTTGGTACGTATATTTCGAAGAATTCGAAAAATAAAGAATAGGTCGCGGTCGAAATTTCTTCTCCGCGACGTGGTGGCGAACGTGTTAATATTATATCCGAAGATACGTTCAAAGTCTTAAAACGAGAACATTTAAAACTTGAAACATAAAAACGTTATTTATAAGATTCCGCAACAATTACAACTCGTAATAAAAATAATAATTACCTCGACGTACTCGTTATTAACACGGGGTAGCAGATTATTATAAACACAAAGTGCGGTTGAATGAGTCGTGTTATCTAGTGCGGTTGGCGGCCTTTATTATGTTACAAACAGTTAGAAATTAAATAAAATATTTCCGAGATGCCCCAATATTGCCTTACTTTTTTAATTAAACAATTCGTAAAAGTCGAACTAATATATTAGGAAACGACACCGTTGCGATTATTAAAATATGTAAATACGATTTTGGGCAATGCAATCCGAGACGCCACTGCCAATTTAAGTGGCACTTCGTTAAAATAATTTCTATATTCCTATTTAACGAAATAATGATTAAATTAAACGCTCCAGTCGCGCAAACGTAATATCGTTTAAAAAAAAAACTATTTATTTAAAATTACCGAAACTTCCCGATATGCAACGAGTTTTCAATGTAACCTATGTGCAAACAGGAAACTTATGAAAATGTCTGTGAAAGTTATAATATGTAAATCTGTTTATTAATTTTTTAATTGTCGAAATAGGTCTTAATTAGCGCTTTCGTTGTGTCCTTGGCGCGTTAAAATTAAATTCGTGACGATTGAATGACGAGCTCAGCTCAAACGTGTCCCCGAGAAAGGCGTTCGTAAATCAAAAATTTTAATTAATTTATTAAATAAAAATAAAACGATATAGGTAATAGAATATTAGAGCCGGGCAGGATTAAGATATACTATACAGGGTAAGTCAAAATTCAACTCCCCAGCGCCCGGATTTGTATTTCACAATTAAAAATAAGGCGAATACGTAGAATACCCAAAATATCGAGAGCGAAGCCGTTTTTTATCCGAAAACGGTGACGTTTTTCCGACTCAGAAGGTTCTCCTTTTTTAAAAATTAACGAAAAATATTATAAATATTAACTTACGAACGTAAGTTTTTGCTTTTCAAAATTTCCCGAAAACGGCTTTGCTGTCGGAATTTTGGTATTCTTCATTTTTGTCTTATTTTTAATTGTAAAATACATATCCGAACGCTGGAGAATGAATTTTCACTCGCCCTGTATAGTCTGGGCGCTCGCGAAAGATCAAGAATTCGCCTGGAATTTCGGTTTTGCACCCATAAAAAGCATGGAAAAATTACTTGATTATGACCGACGATGATTAAACGCGTTTCACTTAAAACTACACTTTAAATTCGTTAGTAATGTAATATTGAACAAAAAGTAAAAGTAGTGACAGACAAACGATACAGATTTCAACAATACGAACCAATATTTAAACGAAAACTTTTACCCGAAACTTGTTTATTATCGAATTCTCATAGAAAATAAAGCTATTCGCAGCTTATTCGATGACGATACCCGGAGGCGTCGCTTTGGATTTTCTCCGATCTCACTAAAATATAGGTGGTTCATTTTGGATCGGTCATATATAGGGTATTTGGAAATTAACGACGCGGAATAAAGTTACAGGCAACTGAGACGACTAAGACAAACAAAAAATCTTGATAATTTTTTGGATTTGAACAAGTTTAATTTTGAGGGGGGCGGGGGCGGGCGAATTTCGCACGTAAAATGAGTTTAGCAGTCCCTCTTTGAACTTCAGGAACCAAGGGCAGGTACCTATGCTTCACCGCCAACCATACAAGCACAATAGGTGTCGTTTTCGGCCATTGACAAAAATACTACCCAGCTAGAATGGCGGTCATAAACTACAGATGCGACACTTAGGGTGTTGGATCACTACCCTTTCTGCGCTTCTTCAAAACAAAATTTTAAAGTGGATAGACTCAAGTAAAACGGTTTTCCAATATTGATGATCGCGATTATTTATAGTTTGCTTCCGCGACGTTAATTACCAAACACTCTGTATAATCAAATCTTGTAGATACGACTACGGGCGTAATTCTCATCGTAAGAGGTTGAAATTCAGACAATATATTGTCTTGAGGAATACGAAGGACGTGTTCGTTAACCAGCCAAATTGACCGACCCGCTACAAAATGGCGGTCGATCGAAGATTTTAAACTGCATTCGAGTTATTTCCGTTATTAATTATCCGATCGGCAATGTGAAATATGTTTTAGAATCGGCATAAAATTATCTATCTTCCATGTTTCTTTGTAATTTTCGATAGAACGCGCCGTTTTCGAGATCATAGAGAAAAAGTGATAAACATTTTTTTTTAAATTCTTATTCTTATTCTATACCCTCGAGAATATTTCTCTGGCGAATGTAATTTTTCAAAAGATGCATTTCTTTCGAAAAAATTTAAAAAGGGAGTTTTGAAACATATTACATGTAAATTCGATAGCGAGACTTACGCCCAGAGATTTGAATTGGATAATTTCTAAACTCGACGCCTAGGTGTATTTTATTTTTATCCTTGTCAATATTGAATGCAGCGAGTCGAATAAAATTATTACAAACAAAATATTTAAGTCGGTTAAATGTTCATTTGTAGGTATTATAGTTTTACGTGTTTAGTGTATAGTGTATAGTTTTTCTAAAAATTAATATTAGAAGCTGTTTTAAACGAAATTAAGTCTAGATTTCATTCTAGCCTGGCTTTCAAAATATTTACCAAAAAAAAAAACAATTAAGTAGGTACCCTAATAAATTGGTGAACATTATCTCACCTCGTTTTCGCTTTAAATTACACAAAGATAAGATTAACTACTTACACTTCGTCCAAACCTATATGCAATCCACATCATCAATAAAAGGTTTCACACAGTGCTGTCATCTCGTACCTCGTATTTTGACAGTTCTAATAAATTGTAGTTTTTCTTTATACCATCTAATGTGTGCGCAAGTAAATCATCTATAGAATATGTCACTTTCCAAACTTTAAATCGAATTACAAATAAACAATCTAGTAACTTTTTTTTTTGATGACGTGAATTGCATATACGTTTTGATACGCCATACTTATTAAATGTGTGGGTGTACATAAATAGATGATATGTAAATAATAACTGGATATAAAATAAGTGAAAGTGAGCTCTAGCGCATCAAAGTTTAATCTGTTTTCCTTCGAGTTAACATCAAAATTCTGGGTGGGTAAAATATTTCATAACGAAAAGTGAATTTCGTGCTCGTAAACGTGTTCGATCAAAAATCACCCCGTATGTTATAAAATTGTGAAATTTACAGTTCGAGACGATGAATTTCGCAACACTTCCGTTCGTCTTCGCCTTCGTGGTCTTCTCACATTGTAATCGTCAGGTTTTTGAACAAACGTTAACAATGTTGGCAAGTTTGTTCTTAAAAATCGTTACTTTTACAGGTTGAAATTATTGTTGAATGGAATGCCATTATAGCTCCCTTCACGGAGGAATGCCAAATTGCCACTAACGTGAATCAAACTATGGCTTACAGGATGCTGAGGTACTTGGAATTTTCCGACGACGCTTGTCTCAAGTGTTTCTTGAGATGCTTGCAGGAAATTTTAGGACTTGTCGGACCTAACGGTCAATATAATTCCAATCGTATGTCTGTGCTATCGCCCCGAGTTACCCCTGCCGTTGCACAGAACTGTACCGAAAGCGTCGTTAATGAAACTGACCGTTGCCAGCAGGCGTACGATCTCGCAATATGCGTCGTCGATAGACTAGACCTCTGACTAGACAATAGAATTACTCAAATTATATTTGTTTAAAATACGTTTAACTACTTGTCTACATATAATAAATAAGCAACTCGACTCCTTTGAAAATTACGATTGAATTCCTATTCGTGGCACCGGTGGCGCTAACAATCAAACGGTGGTAAATTTAAAAATACTAATTTAAGATTTCATTTACAAATTAATGTAACACGTAGTAATAAGGTTATTGTTTCAACCACATAGGTGGTACTAGGAATTAATAAACTTTTCAATCGTTACAACTTTTATTATTATGTTAGTTAAGTAGGTACACTTCTCACAGAAAAAATCGGGACAGTTGAAGGATAGAATTTTAAAAATGTTTTGTTGTGAATTGGGTTTTAGGTGAAATGCTTGTATTTTTAAAAGGGATTATTGTAAGCCATAAATCATCATTGTTACCTACAAAGTGGACAACTCTTTGTCAACAAAATACTTTAGAAGCAAGTGGTAGGCAGGTTTAGTTTACGCTTTCTGTAAATTTAAAAATTTATTGATCGACGTAATATATCGATCGCGTTTTGCCAAAAGGACGTAACTCATATTTTTTGCGAAAATGAGTTATTCTGACTATCTTAGCCATTTAAAGCAACGACATCGTCTGATAAAATCGAGTAACAATATTTCGATTTTTTTCACAGGGAAAATCGATTTATATTTCCGCGAAACGTATCTTGTTATAGCTACGCGGCGACATAACATGTGCTCTACTGTAAAATTTACTTTTTGTGGGTTACGCCCTTTTAGAAAATCTGCGTTGATATGACCTATAACATGTAGATTTAGATAAAAAAATGGTTACTTACACACACAAAATTGATATAGCTTGAAAAATATTTCGTCTTGTTAATAGTACTTCCGCAATTAAACTTAATAAATCGCATTTTTGATTTTTTGCCTTGACTTTTCTTTAACAAGCCATAACTTTTCCAAATCGGACCTATACATTGCTACAGCTTCTTTGCTTAAAATTACTTAAGAAACGCGCCCCTAACGTTTGGCAGATTCCTCCCGAGACATCCTGTATGTATCCTTAATGTGTTATGTGTTATTTAACCTACGAACCTTATATCCAAGAACAAGAAACGATAAATAAAATAATTATGTAAGTAAGTATGTAATCATTTTTTGTGTGTATAGTAAAGTAATAAAGTTGCAATTCTTTGGCCGAATTAATATATTATATATTCATTAATTGTTTCCATCATTTGTATATTTGTAGCACTAAAGATAGCTCCAACCAGAGCCAAAATATATGATGTTAGTTGTTCCAAGTTTTTATATTGGCTTATTACCACAATTTTAAAAGAAGTATAGTAAAGTAAGCATTCAGTCACTAGTTTTAATTTTAAGGCGATCCCCTACCTTTCAGTAAGTTCATAAACTTCAATGGAAATCAAGATTTCGCAGTTTTTATGTTTTAGAAAAAATTTTTTTTAATGATATTTGGTATCGAAATCATCAGTACAAAAAAGTAAATTATCCCACAGCGACGAAATTATCGTAAGACGTCAAAATTATATCAAAAATATTACATTTAATAATAAAACAGGGTTAATAGCGGTATAATGGAGTATCGACAGATATACTGGTCACATCTTTCACTGGAAACAAATATTTTGAAATGTATTTTTAGACTTCATCAGTAATTATAATTGTAGAGGAAGGAAATCAATATATAATTCAATACATTGACATTATTGTAGAAAAATATTAAAAAAAGCATCAAAATATCGAGGATATAATAAATAGTAATATTATCGAAATCATAGTTGTTTTCATAACGATCACATTCTAAATTAACTTTAGAGAAATAAGTAAAGAAATGCCAAAAATCATAATTCGCACCTTTGTTGGGCGAAGTTTGCCTGTTACGTTCTCGTCTAACAACAAGTAGAACCCGTAAATTCAATACATTGTTCTCTTTGTAACCTTTTTCTATTCTTTTACTACGGATTAGTAAATGTCATATTTGATATAATTTTGAAGTCTTACAATAATTTCGTCGATTTGGGATGATTTTTTTTTGTGCTAATGATTTTGGTACTAAACAGCATATAAAAAAATTATTCTAAAACATATAAAGAGCGAAATGTGGATTTTCATTTGATTTACATTGAAGTTTGTTAGCTTACTGGAAGGTAGGGCTCGTCTTAAAATGCAAAAGGCTATTTCAACCTTTCCGATACCTAACATCTTTAGAACCTCATCTATGTAGGTAACAATGCTTTTATGGCTTAATCCTTATGTACTTGCAAACAGTTTATTTAAAACCCAATTCACAACAAAATATTTTTAAAATTCTGTCCTTCTACTGTCCCGATTTTTTCTGTGACAAGGGTACCTATGTTAAAATATAGTTCAAAAAACTTCAGGCTTCCAACAAAAATATTTTCTTTCGCCTGACTCTCAAAAACTCCCAGTTTATTAATTACAACAAGAAAAACACTTGCATACGAAATCTGCGGTAGGTATTACATATGTCATAAATTCTGCAAATGAGCACATCATTTTTAGACATATTAAAAAAAATAATAATAAACGTGTGTTCGAAATTTTATTTTCCCTCGATTGGTACCAAAATTCCTCGATTTTTTACAAAAATTCATTAAAAATTCCCCAACCATAATAAACGTTAATAAACTTTTATCAATTATCATTACTTCCCCAGTCATTAGAAAATAAAGCATCACTTATAAATAAGTGATGATTATGTCATGGAATGGGACGTCGCACACTTTTAATCTAGTACTTATACCTAAATACTAAATTATCATTATCCTCAAGTGTATAAGTGAATAAAATCGAATTTTTTAACGCTTTATCGACATTTTTGGCAACTTTTAAAAATTGTTTTTTATAGTAAGGGTATCAATTTAAAAATGTATACTTTCTTGTCGTAAAAAATTAAAGTTTTTAAATTGGCATTTATTTTGCACGAGAGGAATGCGGTTTTTAACCGCTTAAACCCTATAGGTCAATAAAACAACCTGAAATAGTCTGCATCTAACGTCATCCCCACGGCATGTGACCGAAAGGCCAAGAGGGTAGTTTTGTTTTGTTTCGTTTTCATTGAACACCATCATCAAGAGAGCGAGAGGGAAAGAAAAGGATATCGCCTGATATCTCTATATTTATATATTTTTGAGAGAAGAGTCATCACTAATTTAATTGTAAGATGATAAGCTTAGAGTTCAAAGGGTTAAACGTCGAAGAAAAGGAAGATTTACTTTAATGTGAAAATCGGGGGTTTTAATTTAAATTTAATCGAGGATTATCTGCACATTTATATCCTCGACAATGTATTTAATCGTAGATACGACAACAGGAATGGTCGTCCATCCTAATCTACAGACCGTGGCCCAACGTCGTTAACACGTTAGCTGCCGCAATGTTGAAAAAAAAGTCCCCCTGGGCCAAGTCGCTTTTTCAGCTAATATTACTTGTAATTGTGAAATAAAATCAGGCATTACTCGGGAATAGTGTTTTTTTAATTTTTTTGCATATTTTTTGATGAAACATGCCTTGCGTGTCTCATGGCCTGAATGTCATTTGTGCATATAATTACGAAGCAATAAATTTGTGAATGAATTTTCCTTAATTATACTATTTGTAATACATCCACGAAAATAAAGCAACGTTTCTGTATTTTTATCTTTTTTTTTCTGAGGTAATAGTTTGATTGATAAAGATACAATGTAATAATTCACTCATTTATATGACATCTCCCTTTGACTTGAAACTTCTATGAAAATAATCATATTTATCGGAGGTCAAATACACATTTTGGACGCCCAGGCCATCTAATTTCGGAATACTAACGCTGCAATGGCCAGAGAGACACGTATGTCGGTACACGCGGCTAGATATACTGGGGTGCGTGAGACACGGCACCCGTGCCTCGCGGCCTATACGCACGGAAATCTGAGACACGATATACGTGTCTCATGGCGATTAACGTGTTAACTCCGGCGATGTCGCCCAACGTTGTCAAAATTTCAAAATATATGGTATAAATTACTGTTCGTAAAATGGCCGAAGGTTATTTAAAAGTAAAAAAAAAACTAATCGATTTTAGAGATTTTCGTCGTTAAATCTGATTGTGAGCAAAATTTGCTTAATCTTTACCGTCGAAATAATCATATCTGTAACTTTCTATTTACAATATTTGTAGGTTTTAGGCAAAACTACATCCTTTAACAACATAAATTTTCATTTAAATTACGATAAATTTAAACGATTCAGTAAGATTCGTCGAGCAATTAGCTAACATTTAACGCGTAAACAAGGATTCTATGCATTCTCGAGCTGAAGAGACTATTGCACATCGACTAAAAAGCGTCGAGTTTACTTAAACAGTGTTTGCTTAATATTTTTTTTTCACACGCCGCGACCGTATCACGAATATTAAAGTTTAATTCCCGAATTCCCTTGACGGGAATTATTTTGTTAGACATTCAAGACTATAATGCTTTAATCGTAACCGAAACGAGACTTCGGGCAATTGGTATTTTACCTAAACAAATACGATTTTTATTTCGGAAGTTTTCAAATAAAAAATGAGGGTTTTAAAACGGAAAAGGCGAACTACCTCACTTTTTGAGCTATAAGTACTTAAAATTAATGTTACTTAAACTAATGTTAAATTCGTTTTAATTTAATAACAAAATGCCGTTTTGCGATACGAAAGTTCAAATTTTGCAAAATCCCGACCGGTTTCGTCTACGAAATGTGACGTTAGACGTTTTCCGTTCGATCGATCAACTTACTCGTGCGATCGCCGTTCGATTTCCTGCCGAAAAATTATAACACAAAATCGGGCGAATCATTCCAACGGAAGATTCCGTTAAGTGATTTTGTGCTAGTTAAACTCTTTTAAAGGACAATCTGCCACTTATTGTTAGTGAATTTTCCGAAATACTCCCAGTTGCAAAATTTTTCTACTACGAACGCAACTTATCGAAATTCGTAGCACACGGTGATTTTCTTCCAAAACTGATATATAAACGGAACATTGCGAAAACGTGTCACTTATTTGTCCTGATAACAAATAATCGGAAAACTTCACCGAGAATGTAAATAATTCTGAATTGTATTCGTGGAAATGAAAACAATGCAGCTAATAAAAAGTAAGAACGTGTTTTGTATAGGCCGTATAAATTTTATTCCGATGTATGTTCTCAATAAAGAGCTGCTAGTTGATGATCAAAATATATATTTGTAATTCAATGCCTACAAAGTTTGGTAAGCGACATATTCTACCGATTTACCTGCACACGTGTTACATAACAAAGAAAGATTACAATTTATCGGTGTTTACGTACTAAAAATGCCACGACGTTTGTCGGAATAAAATTCGAATGGCCTTTAATACCAACGCACAATGAAATTTCTAAAGACGACGTTTTCCAAATTCGCATTAATTTAATTTGAGTTGAAACTATCATTAAAATTAAAAAAAAGGAAAGGGGAGTTTTAAATAGTTCTATCTCAATAAACCTTGCGATTTAAAATGTTACGTTATTTATGATTAAAAATAAAATGACACTATAAAACTTTTGTTGATATATAAGTACTTATTAATTTATACTATTACTACTATTTATACGTATATACTTAAGTATATACCTATACAATTTATTACCATGTTTTCAATAGCAAGTAATTAAGTGTTATTTATTTTATAAGATTGGACAGCAAATGTATATATGTCTACCAACATATATACACTGTTGATAATTGCAAGAGCGCATCAGATTCAAGATGAAATTTTCTATAGTTGTGCTCGTTCTTTTCTTTGTGGCCTATTCACGTTCGCAAATAGTAATTATAATTATTATTAATTACTTTTTATCGAATATACAATACATTAACGAAAGCATTTTATTTTAAGGAATATTCGTATTATGTTACCACGTGGACAAATATTCTACAACCATACAGCGATGCGTGTCGCCTCGCCACGAACGTCGATAGCAGAAGGGTCACTAGATTGATGAATAATATGGAGATCGACGACGACGCCTGCCTAAAGTGCTACATAAGATGTATGCACGAAAGTTTAGGATTGATCAATTTCGACGGAAGTTACAACGCGCGAAGATTCGCAGCAATAACATTCGTCGACTTGCGGATCGCAAACAATTGCTCTAGAACGGTTGCCCGGGAAACCGACCGTTGCCAAGCGGCCTACCTTTTTTCGCTCTGCATTAACGCTGCAATAACCGCGAAAATTCTAGTAAAAGGTCTAGCGCGGAGTCGAGCCAAAATTCGGCAGAAAATTCTTGGGGAAATTCCGGCGAAGGTTCTAGAGGTTCCGGAGGAAATTCTAACGAGGGCTCAAGGGGAGGATCCGAGGAAATTCCGGCGAAGGTTCTAGAGGTTCCGGAGGAAATTCTAACGAGGGCTCTAGGGGAGGATCCGGAGGAAATTCTAACGAGGGCTCTAGGGGAGGATCCGGAGGAAATTCTAACGAGGGCTCAAGGGGAGGATCCGGAGGAAATTCTGGCGAAGGTTCTAGAGGTTCCGGAGGAAATTCTAACGAGGGCTCTAGGGGAGGATCCGGAGGAAATTCTAACGAGGGCTCAAGGGGAGGATCCGGAGGAAATTCTGGCGAAGGTTCTAGAGGTTCCGGAGGAAATTCTAACGAGGGCTCTAGGGGAGGATCCGGAGGAAATTCTAACGAGGGCTCTAGGGGAGGATCCGGAGGAAATTCTAACGAGGGCTCAAGGGGAGGATCCGGAGGAAATTCCGGCGAAGGTTCTAGAGGTTCCGGAGGAAATTCTAACGAGGGCTCTAGGGGAGGATCCGGAGGAAATTCTAACGAGGGCTCTAGGGGAGGATCCGGAGGAAATTCTAACGAGGGCTCAAGGGGAGGATCCGGAGGAAATTCCGGCGAAGGTTCTAGAGGTTCCGGAGGAAATTCTAACGAGGGCTCTAGGGGAGGATCCGGAGGAAATTCTAACGAGGGCTCAAGGGGAGGATCCGGGGGAAATTCCGGCGAAGGTTCTAGAGGTTTGATCTAGAGGAACATATTATATTTCTGTATGTTGACGTTGTAGTGATATAATTAAAATTAATTTGTAATTAAATCATTGTTTATTATGTTACGTGCAAAAAAAATAAATGATAAAAATAAAATAAAGTTTGATCGAAAAATAATTATTTAATAATAACAAAATTTAGAGTAGCACTTAACAAAATTTGTAGGCCTGTCGACTAGCTTTTGAACAGTGGAGTTCGGTCGGGTTCTAATAATAACAAACAAAATTAAATAAAGGGCGCCAAGTAATTTTCCTTATACCAATAACTATTAAGCAGGGAAAATTACTAAAATTATATGATGTTAAATAGTTACAATAGGTAAATTATCCAGAAACGTACAATACAAGAGTTAATTTTGGTATCTGGCCTAAATGAAGTCCTAAATTTAATATGAACAATTTTATATAAATGGGCAAATACGCTAATGCTTCTCGAGAAACACTTCGTTAACAATAATTAATACAAATAACAAAAATATAAATTATTCCGAACGGCAATTGATTAAACTTAGCTGTCTCCGCGAGGTAACCAAAATCGATCTTTCAAGTCAATTTCCGGCAACAAAATCCAATTCCAACCAATAACAGTAATCAAAAATAAATCCAAAAAGAGAGAAAATCCAAAATAGAAAAATATGAACCAAATCTAGGACCTAAAAAAAATACTACTATGATTACCTAGAAGTATCTAGGCATAGCCCTACTGACCTCCCACGGAGGGTACGGAGGTCCTATTATTTCAAAGATGTTACAATACATATTTTAGTTAATCCAACTACGTCGGTGGGTCCTCAACACCCTGGCCGTTATTCTTTATGTTTTCCGCTCTAAAGCGATGACCGAAACACAAACTAGGAAAAATGAACTAAGATTAACGGAGTATATATTGGAAATGAAAAATGTGACTTTTTATTTATGTTGTTATTTTTCTACTAACCCGTTTCTAAACGACCGCCCTTAATAATTGAACATCTACGCCAGCCAACTCCTCTTATGCCGAAATTGAATTTGAATTTAGAAAAAAAAACGTATCAATTTTTAAATTGAAAACAAAAGAAAATGCGCTTTTAGACTTATAGATAAATTTTAGATATGATGCAGCAGTTTTCGCTGTAAACAGCAAAGTTGAAATAATCATTTAATTAAATTAATAATGCTTCGTTACTTTGTGCGTTGTAAACATGCTGAACAATGAAACCCGAGGATCCCTTTCAACTTTGTATCAATCAACAACTGTTTAGACACGAACATTATTATAACCACAATGTTTTTACGCAAATACAAGACCACAAAAATAAAACGTTGTTTAATTTAGATATGAAAAATAAGTAAATATTTTTGATATAGGTAATAAATCATTAAACAATTAGTCCTTCTAACGTTATTTACATAACTCTAAAAATAAACACCTAGTCTATTTTTTTGTTTAATATTTAATACGTATAAAATACCACGGCGACAAACAATAAAATACTGATAAAATTGTTTCTATTTGATGGAAAACTTTCGCGTATGTATGATGATTTTAGGTGTTTATCTGTACTTCTGTCATATTTCGTAGTGTTACCTGTTTCGCACCTTCACTATTATACAGGGTGTAACTAAAATAACTCTAAAGCTCTTAAGGGGTGAAAGGGGAGTGTATGACGTGACCATTAAACAAGATGATAAAAGTCTCATATGTTTATTGAATTTTAACAATTTTGGTTGAAATTTATATCATATAAAGTATATCATATATTATGATGGCATTTTTAAAAGTTCAATTTTCAAATTTACGCCTTCGCTACAGCATTTGCAATTTTCAACGCCCGACTGTAGGATTTAAGGGCGGTATTTAAATTTTTTAAGCTTTATTATTTTGGACGGAACAATTTTCAATATTTCAATTGCAACTAGCAATCGATAACTAGTCCAACAAATTCGGAACAAATATGAATCTAAAAGTAGTGGGTTATATTTTATATGCCCGTTCATAGGTGATATTTTTTGTAGGTATGTAGTAAACTAATCGTCAAACAATTATTTAAGTTCTACATAATAAACGTTAAACAATTAATATTCTGAGAACCACGCTAACGCATAGAATTCTTTAAGAAACGAAAAACAAAATTGCATCGAGGGATACGCAGAAAAATAATGCTCCATCAGCATTTTCAATATTTGCACAAATATTTTTACGGTGGCATGTATTTAAAAAAATATTTAAAGTAAATACAAGATAACAGTAAAAAAACATTTAATTATGTATACCGTAATATAACTTAAAAACAAAGTTATGGTACATATTTGCTCAAGTAATTGTCGAGATAAATGTAATTTTTCATACACTCAATATGTTTATAAGTCTGCCCTGACCTAAAACGACCAATGCCGATATCTTGTTTATTTTGTAAGAAGTTTGGGAGACGCCATATAAAAACACATACGATAAGGTTTCCGATATTTTTAGACGAAAAATGAATTTCGCAATAGTTATATTTTTTGCTACTTTCGTGACGTTCGGGTTATCTCAGCAGCAGGTATTTTTTGCGTCATTGTTAGATGTTTAATTAGGAACATTATTTTCAAATAGGAAGATGTTACCGCTCAATGGGAGGCCCTAGTGAACCCATACAAAAGTGAGTGCGAGTGCGCAACGAAAGTGAACCAAACTATGGCCGATAATTTGTTTTCAAATTTGGAGTTGCCGAACGATGCTAACTTCAAATGCTATATCAGATGCATCCACGATAATTTAGGATTTATTAATAGCGATGGAAGTTTCAACGCCCCTAGGATTTATAAAACTGTGGTAGGAATTTCGCCTGAAATTACGGATAATTGCCTTAAAAGTGTAGCCAACGAAACCGACCGTTGTCAAGCGTCTTACGATCTTCTCCGTTGCGGTCTAGATGCCTATAGAGCAAGTTCCGAAAATTCATCTTCACAATCGAGAGGTGATTGAGTGATAACGTAACGATTAAATTTTTGTATGTTGAAATGATAATACTTATTGTTAGTTAAAATAAAAAGTGCGTAATTAACGTTCTATCATTTTGTATGAGGTGTATGTATTTAAAATCAATGTATAAATCATGCATCTATAAACAAAATATGTATTTGGTGATATTGGTATCTCTTGCTATCTGTAATAAATATATTCATCCAAACATTTCATTTCATTTAAACGAACTTCTTAAGTAAACAATTGTAATAAAGGAATATGTATCGTTAGAAAGGGAAAGAGAAAAAAAGCATGGAGAGAGAGAGAGAGGTGGATGTTAATGGGTGTGTCATCAGGAAAAAAGCTACTTTCTACTATTCACTTCTCCCTATTTAACAATACATAAATAGAGTACTTCATTGCACAATGATAAAAATCTTTTACAAAGTTCTACAACAAAAAATAAATATCACAGCAACATTAACTACACGAACTAATTAATGAAAATATGAAATAATTCGTGAACTACATAGATGAAAACAGCGAGCAAATCGGCGATGAAGAAAACTTGGCGTTTACGAAACGTCTAAGCAAAAGTTTTTCAATTTTTCCATTTTAAGTTGTGCAATTTCCTGGACATTCAGTGCCTATCAAATTAATCCAACGACAAGTAAAATCGCACCAAAGCTTCAAAACGTAAACCCAACAAAAGTTCCAAGATATGATCTCGATGATGTTAAAGATGCAAGAAGTTAAGGGAGTTCCCGTAGATGTTTTGATTTCATGATCCAATCCAATAGGTGCGTGAAGTTGGCACGTCTTTAAAAGCACAAACGAAAAAAATTGTGCCAATCGTTTGTGCACGATATAAAAATTTTGCACGACACGCCGTTTTCGAGTTATACAAGAATTAAAACCTGACGCTTAGCACGTCGTCGTCGGAAGTATGTACAATCAAAAACAATATTGCAGTATTTTGTAATATTTGTAATCATTGAAGAATTTTAGCATGGTAGGCCGTTTATTTAGGCGGTACGGTGTAGTATGGCCGTACCGACTATTACTATTTGTTTAAATTTTAGAAATTAAAAATTAACAAATCTACTTAAGCAGTGTACATTCAACTTTCTTGGATATAGATTACAATTGTATAAATCTTTAAAAATTCTATTTGATATTTCTGATACTGATAAGCAAGTTTATGAAAGATACATCTACCTACCAAAATCGTATATTTTTATTTCGTCCGTATGTGTTCCTTTGCGGTAATGGAAAGTTCCTTGATATAGAAATACGGTGAATTATTATTTCATTTTTGCCATAGATATTTGTGGTATTTTATGTAATTTATGTACAGTGTGATATAATACGGGAATAAAATTAAAATAACTATTCTGTTCATTGCTTAATAAGGGGAAATATACAAAGCTGCAAAACTATTTTAAATTTTGCGCCTTTATTAATGAACTAATTTGTATGAAATTTTTAGGATATATATTTTAAGTTTTGCTCTACATGATGGTAGATAAATTTTAAGAAAAATCGTACTGGTACAGCAATTTTCAAAATTTAAAAGCAGAAAATCAACGTTTTGGACCTACCAGCGTGTTATAACTTGCACATACCTATCGCGCCATTTACGACAAATCTTACTAACCTTCAATGATACCTACCCACTATTTATTTACACACATACCTACATTATATAGAGGTATAGGTACTTAAAATTAGAACGAAAAAAATATAGACGAAATACAGACGACGAAGAACCAAATGAGTAGGTATATTAATAAATGTTAGATTTTATATGCGGCCCGTGATAACTTATCATGAGCTCAATGTGGTCCAGATATACATAGAAATAGATGTAAATTCTACATGCTTAAACAACCTACTTATCTGGTTTAAACACCTAAGATAGGTTACAAAACAGTTTAAAATCAAACAGTTTTATGTAATAATTAAAATGTGACTTAGGCCGATCTTTCTATTTTCAGCTAAAATCTAACAGATATTTACCATGAAAACAATTGTCTGAACAAACGTTTCTATGGTAAATATCTGTCAGATAAATTTATCAGGAGATGGAAAGATCGGCCCTTAGTACACTTTTATTGTGAGGTACATATACAGGTTTTTTCCAATACACCACCAAACCAGTTTGCGAACTGTCTGGTACATGCCTTCAACTAATCAGAATTTTAGAATTTACTCAACTGTCAAATTCTAAAATTCTAATTGGTTGAAAGCATATGTCGGACGGTTCGCAAATTGGCGATGTGTTGGAACAAACTTCAAGTTCTATTGATAATAAATAAACAAAATTATATTATAACATCGATTTAAATTTAATTTTTTTTTAAATTTTATTAGTTTTTAAATAAATATTAAGTTAATCTACTTGTGCATATAATAAATGCATGGCTTTTACGTTAAATATATTTTTTTATTTGTTAGATATTTGATTATGTTGTAGGTAGTTATTTCATTGTTTTTGTATTTTATTATTAAAAGTAGATTTGAACATAGTAAATATAATAATCAGTATGATGTCGAGACTATAGGTATGTGTACCACCTTTGATTATAGGTACTACCTAATTAGAAATCTTCTCAGACTAGGATGAAGTAGAACAGTGCATCTTATCGTTAGTAACTTATATTTAGATTTAATCTTATCATTAATATTAATAAGTTTTTATACCTAAGTTATATGGTGTTTATATAATGAGTGTTTTTAAATTATTAGAAATTATTAATCGTTGTACGTTATTTTTAACTTAATCCAGATAGTCCTGAACTATCTTACTTTATATTGTTTTTAAAATTTCCAGTTTCTCTCCTGATTAATTAAAATTTAAAGATAATGTTACTATTCAAAATAGGATCTCCTTTCAAAAAGACAGTAGGTATACCTACATACAAGTTTTAAGAATATAGATATGATATGATCTGCATTCTTGTACTTGTACGAAAATCAACTACTTTCAGTAGAAGAGTACGTTTACATAACTTGAACGACCTTGTATAAATAGTTAATATTTTTTGACGTGCTGATTATAAAATTCCCGATAGTTACAAATATTTCAAGAAGTATTTAGATACCTACTAATGAATGCTGTAATATTGTTTTTGATTGTATGTATCTTCAACGACAACGTGTTAAGCATCAGGTTTTAATTTTTGAAAACTTGAATAAAATTTTACAATGTTCAGAAACGTTCATAAACAAACCACTAACGATTTCACAATTGTTTTCGTTTGTGTTTTCAAATGATTTTTCATTTTGATTTTTGAATAACTCGAAAACGGTGTGTCGTGCAAAAATTTTATATTATGCACAAACGAAGCACTAACGATTCCTACAATTGTTTTCGTTTGTGCTTCCAAATGATTTTTTATTTTAATTTTTAAATAACTCGAAAAGGGCGTGTCGTGCAAAAATTTTATATTATGCATAAACGATCACAAACGAAACACTAACGATTGCCACAATTGTTTTCGTTTGTGCTTCCAAATGATTTTTTATTTTGATTTTAAAATAACTCGAAAACGGCGTGTCGTGCAAAATTTTTATATCGTGCACAAACGTCCATAAACAAAGCACAAACGATTGGCACAATTTTTTTCGTTTGTGCTTCCAAATGACGTGCTGGGCGTGAAGTTGGCACGTCATTTTGATTTTTGAATAACTCGAAAACGGCGTGTCGTGCAAAATTTTTATATCGTGCACAAACAAAGCACAAACGATTGGCACAATTTTTTTCGTTTGTGCTTTAATGACGTGCCAACTTTACGCACCTCAATCCAATGGCAAGTATAAAATAACGACAACGCCAACAACACAAAACCACTGGAAGTCGCCAGAAGAACAATTTTTGTCACATCGTCTAATTTTTCCTACGCATAAATACACTCACCGGCACAAAATTCGATCCATCTACAATTTTTAGTAAAAAATTGCGATAAACATTTGCTTTGTCTAATAATGGGGAAAATTCATATTCCAATGACATGTTTACTGCGATAAAATTTTATTCGTTTGAGGAATTTAGTTAGTTTGTTTATTTGGATGATATCAAATTGTAATAGTCAAATTCTGGGCGTACTTTATTATTTACTTTATTACTTTATTACGCGTATTAGTCTTAATTGTTGGAAATACAATTGAATTTACTGTCTGTAAAAATTAAATATGGTGTTGAATCCAACCGATACTGCCAGAGCAATTGCTTTGATTCAAGATGGGCGCTCGCAGTACTACGCCGCTCGAGTGTGGTGCCTTGGTGTTTCAAGGTGTAGTATTCAGAGAGCTGTAGAAAGGTTTCGGAAAACTGGAGGTTACACCAGGAGAGTGGGATCAGGCAAGAAAAGGTGTACAACTGCTAGGAATGACCACTTCCTTACATTAAAAGTTCTAAAAAACAGATATACTACTGCAGTTAATGCACGTAATGAATTGCAAGAAGTGCGGGGTGTAAGTGTTAGTGAAAGAACTGTAAGAAGAAGGTTGCAGGAACATGGATTGCTAGCAGGAAAACCCGCAAACGGCCCACAATTGACCAGAGAACATCGAGTGGAGCGGCTTCACTTTGCACGTCAACGCCAAAATTGGGATAATGACGACTGGGGTCAAATTATTTTTACCGACGAGTCGAGATTTTGTTTAAGATCTGCCAATGACCGTCAAATAGTATGACGCAGGACTGGAGAAAGATTCGCCTAATGTAATATTGTGCCAAAGCTTAGTTTTGGTGGTGGCTCAGTCATGGTATGGGGAGATATTAGCGTGGAAGTTCGCACCGAATTAGTAGTAGTAAATGGAGGGGCGACGACTGCTGACAGGTACATTAGAGACATTATAGAACCACAAGTAGTACCTTTCGCCCCATTTATTGGTGACAACTTATTGCTAACGCATGATAATGCCTGTCCGCATGTTGCCCGAATTGTTTGTGAGTACTTGGGAGAAGTAACAATCCACCGCATGTTGTGGCCTGCAAGAAGTCCCGATCTAAATCCGATCGAACATGTTTGGGACATGGTGGGGAGACGAGTTCGTTGCCGAGTTCCTGCTCCTTCTAACTTGCGAGAGTTAAGTGTAACAGTAGTCCAAGAACGGAACGAAATAAGCCAAGATTACATTTGTTGCTTTATTGAGGGTAAGCCAAGGCGAATAGAACCTATAATTCGAGCACGGGGTGCTACTGCGTGCTACCGATTTTTTTGCTTTTTCGTTTTTTTTTTGTTACGTACAATTAATGTTGTTTACCGTTTTATCTAGTTACGAGATGTTGCCGTATTTTTGTTGTTAGAGCAATAAAAATGTCCCGTCGGTTTAATTATATTTCAACATTTGTTTTACACGTCCTTTAAACTGTATGTAAATATACTCAAATTATAAATGAAAGTAATTGCATCAATTAACCGCATGGATCGAATTTTGTGCCGGTGAGTGTATGAATTCCATCAAAAATACGTCTGCAATCAAGATTCGGTCCTTAAAAAATACAATCATACATAAATTAAAGAGGTTTAACATCCGCAATTAGTTCAAATTAAGACGTTTAATCGTGATATTTATTATTACAATAAACAAAATTTTAATCATTACATTCTTCTTCAGTCACTTTCCGATTGTGAAGACGATGATGAAACTTCGGAAAGTGACGCATTTATACAACATATTACAAAATTATAGGAGGCTTGACAACGATCGGTTTCGTTGGCTGTATTACTAGCGCAATCGTTCGCCGCTTCAAGAGAAAATCCCTCCACTGTTCTAGAAATCCTAACGACATTGAAACTTCCATCGCGATTGACGAATCCTAAGTTATCCTGTAAGCATCTGAGGTAGCATTTGAAACGGGCATCGTTCGGCAACTCCAAATTTGGAAGCAATCTATCGGCCATAGTTTGATTTACCCCCGTGGCGCACTCGCACACAGTTTTGTACGGGTTTACCAGGCCCTGCCATTGAGCGACAATTTCGTCCTAGATATTTAAAACAATAAGAGCGTAATTCAGTTTTAAGAAAGCGTTAGAAAATACTTGCCCGTCGTTGGGAGAACGCGATCGTCACATAGACGACAAGAAATAAAACTATTGCAAACTTCATCTTTAGTCTCGCTGGATTGCTAGAAATTATGTACTAGAAACGTCGTATGCGCTTTTATATACCGTTTCCCAAACTTCCATATAAAATAAACAAGATACCAATTTACATTTGTCATTTTACGTCACGGCAGATTAAAGCGAGACATACACGCTACGGTACACCGGAGAGGTTAACCTGCACAGGTTTCCCGATCGGTTCGGGCGACCGGAGGTAAAGATTGGAGCGTGTGTGTTGCGTTCGCCCGCGCAGGTCCCACAATCAGTTATTGTATTAAAGAAATTTATATAGAAATTGAACTATATTTACTCATATATCTGCCATACACGCTATAAACCGGGTGAGTTTTTCAACTCGAGACCGCAAAGTACACGAATAAATAAGCATCGTACGGAAAAAAAAAACGTTCGTCGTTAAAAGTTAAACCTTTGAGGGTGCCCTTCGCGGCTAAATGCTAAAATTTTCCCGCTTCGACCTTTTCCTGTAATTGTCTGCACGAATCGAAAGTAACGTTAAGTATCTATCTGTCTTCGTTCATTCTAAAAGTCATTTAATAAATTTACATGACTAAAACTTTAACTTTTTAATAATCAATCTTTGCATCATTTGTCACGTTTTGTCTTGCGTTGATTTTTTCTTCTTTAACGCGAACACGAGGCCTAGTGACCCGCTAACGCGTCGTCGTCCTTCGATGCCATCTCGAGAACCGAGCGAATATGGGTTTGTCTGCACGAGTGAACCTCTCCGGCGTACCGTAGCGTGCGTATCTAGCTTTAGAAACGTAAAATTAAATTTTGAGTAAATACCATAATTTTGCTTTAAATGTTTATTAATAAATATTTATTATAAATTCACAAAAAATATGATAATGAAACTCTTTTGCGTATCAAAAAAATTATATGCTTATGTTCTTAATTAAAAAAACAAAACCTCAGACGAATTTACTGGAATATTGAGTTATCCCCATCGCTAGCAAAATCGACGTGTCTCGGTATTTTTCAATAAAATCATTAGATTACAATAAATTCCGAAAGGAAACTTCGTCAAGACACACTACAGCATCAATAAAATTTCTTAACACTTTTAACCACATCACTGTAACACTAAAAATGTTGCATAGGTATTACATTTAAGTATTTCATCAATTGGAATTCTAAAGAGTTGCAAAATAGTTTACTTTTAAGCTAATTATCTTGTGTTAAGGGGATAGTAGACGCTCGAAAATGAATACTTATATATCGTTTTTTTATCGTTGGTAAAACGATTTTGAAAAGTTTCTTGACGTTGTAAACGATGTAGTTTTTTATAATTATTTGATATTCTGTAATAAAAATTTATTGATCTTGTACGATAATAAAGATAAGTTTTTAGATATTTTCTTAAAATCTATGGGGAATTTCTAACATATTTTTACATTTATAGAATCTGTATTGGTTTAGCTAGGTGATAATATCGATAAAAATTGAAACATTCCTCTAGTAATCTCACAATGTTAATTTTTATAGACGTTTTATGATCACCCATCGTAAGTAACTATAAAACGTCTATAAAAATTGAAATTGTGAGATTACTAATGGGAAGATTCAATTTGTATAGATATTATCACCTAAATAAACCAATACAGATTCTATAAATGTAAAAATATGTTAGAAATTCCCCATAGATTTTGAGAAAATATCTAAAAACTTATCTTTGTTATCGTACAAGATCAATAAATTTTTATTACAGAATATCAACTAATTGTAAAAAATATCTTTTCAAAGACGTTACCAACGATAAAAAAAGCGATATATAAGTATTCATTTACGAGCGTTTACTATCCCCTTAAAAGAAATTTAACCGTAAGTACCATATTATTATCGTGATTATTTATTTCTTTATTCATTCATTCATTGTCAGCATATTTCTTTATACGATATGTACTTTGATCATAAAAATGGAAGCATGAATGCAATTTCGCCAGGTGTCCCCATGGATTTTTCTATTTACGTATTTAGGATATCTCTCGTTTTGTTTGTTAAAGATCGTTTTTCTTACGATTTTATTTCTGTTAGTAAAATACCTAACCAAGATATAATTAAATAGTGCGCTTTTTACAAAAAAAATAAAAAAATAATTTTAGAAGTTTAAGTTTAGTAACTACAACTCAATATTATAATTTCGCCCACTTCGAATTAAACCTGCGAGGTCTTTTTTTAACATTGAAAACAAAAGAAAATTTTTCCGAACCGTTTTTTAAAACGGTTAGAAAACAATTACGAAATAAACAAAAAACTATAGGAACATTGAACACGTTGTAAAGGTTTACTTTAAAGCTGTGTCCCATATAAATAATTAGAATACGGACTTTATATCGAAATAATAATTATTGTGTTAAATTACAGTGGAGTCCCGTACAACGAGGGGGATACGTTCCGCGTTATATAGGAAATCGCGTTATACGAGACGTACATTATCAGACGAATTTCTATAAGTTCAAACCTGTCTCCAACCGAGTTTGATGGAATCCTTTTCCAACATCCACAACGCACCCAGGAGCAACTCGCGGGTGCACCAAACGAATAAACGAACCCAGCGTGGGATCGCATATTGCTTCCGACAGTGAATAGATGTTAAATAATGAAGTACAGTTTTTCATTGTCATTAAAAGTTGAATAAAAATATTTCCATCTTACATCGACGCAGTTTCGGCAAAGTATCTTAATCCACACTTTTTGCGAAAATGAATTAATCAAATATATCATCTGTTAAAACCTGGTAACAATATTCCGATTTTTTCCACGTATCTGCTCATAACTACGCCACAACAGAAAATGCGCGCTCCTGTGGAATTTACTTTTTGTGGGTTAAGACGTTCCGCCAAAACTGCGTCGATATCTTTCAATTTATATACTAATTTTTATGGTAAACTGTTAGCTTCACCGTGCTTATATTTAAACAACAGATACGTACAGAGTGATTTTAAATGATTGAGGAAAAAGCGGGAATTTTCGAATTAAGTTATGGGAATTTGGCAATAGGTGCTTTTTTTCAAAATTTGAGTTTAATCTAATATTCTGATTGGTTGAAAGTATGTACTGTACCGTTCGCAAACCGGTTTGATGGCGTGTTGGAACAGACCTTATGTCAACATTTTATTTTGCACATAGTTACAGTAAAATACATAATAGCGCAATAAATATTTAAGCCAAAATTATGGTATTTACTCATATCTAATTTTACGTTTATAATTCTGCCGTGACGTAAAATGACAAACGTAAAAAGGTTTATTTTATATGGAAATTTGGGAAACGGTATATAAAAGTGCATACGACGTTTCTAGTACACTTATAACGAGACTAAAGATGAAGTTTGCAACGGTTTTATTTCTTGTCGTCTATGTGACGATCGCGTTCTCCCAAAGTCGGGTAAGTATTTTATAACGCTTTCTTAAAACTGAATTACGCTCTTATTGTTTTAAATATCTAGGACGAAATTGTCGCTCAATGGCAGGGCCTGGTAAACCCGTACAAAAGCGAGTGCGAGTGCTCCACAGGGGTAAATCAAACTATGGCCGATAGATTTCTGCCAAATTTGGAGATGCCGAACGATGCTTGTTTCAAATGTTACCTCAGATGCATCCACGATAGCTTAGGATTCGTCAATCGCGATGGAAGTTTCAATGTCGTTAGGATTTCTAGAACAGTGGAGGGATTTTCTCTTGAAGCGGCGAACGATTGCGCTAGTAATACAGCCAACGAAACCGATCGTTGTCAAGCCTCCTATAATTTTGTAATATGTTGTATAAATGCGTCACTTTCCGAAGTTTCGTCGTCTTCACGATCGGAAAGTGATTGAAGAAGAGTAAAATGATTGAAATTTTGTTCGTTGTAATAATAAATACGTAATTACACAGTTGAAATAAAACGTTATTTTATTTTATTTTATTTATTTAATTTTCGCATCAACCTCTAAGGGTTATTAGCGTAATTGGTTACAGAAGTTAATTGCACATTGATTAAATTACATTCGTTATAGGTGATTTGCTATAAATGAATATTTTACGTAGTTAAGTGAATAAATTTGATAAAGTTGATTGTGGATTCGATGTCTTCATTAAGAGCAGCGCGTATGTTGTCTGTGATGTTGTATTGAGATCTTGCGCGGGCGTTCTTCTTGCAGGATAAGATTACATGTTTAATGGCGATGGTGGTGTGGCAGGTGTCGCATATCGGTGGTTCTTCGCGTTTAAGTATGTGTTCGTGGTTAAGTTTGGTGTGTCCAAGTCTAAGTCGAGTCGCGATTATTTGTTCTTTTCTGTGGGGAGGAATTTTGGGAAGGATCGGGCGGAAGGTTTTATTTCGGTAAGTTTGTGGTTGGTTTTCGTCCAGATTTTTTGCCGGAAGTTGAAGATGTGTAATTTGAAGTGAAGTTTTACGTCGGCGCACAGTGGGGCGAGATACCGTAAAACATGGCAGAAACTATTTTGATTTATGTAATTGTTTTAACTATTTGGTATACATTTAGATTGAATAAATATAGATCATTTATAATATTTTACAAGTTTTATTTTAAAAATAAATGTAGATAAAGGGCTTAAAAAAGTTAAAATAAAAATACCCCGCAATAATTCTATCTTATAGAAAATATGATCTCGCGACATGGATTGGTTATCACATATGTTGTAATTTAGGACCTACTGAACACAAAATGTAATACGTAAAAAGTTATATAATGGTCGGTTTTTGAACTACAGTCAAACATGAACTGTGACGGGCGAGTAGATATTGTTTGAGAACAATGTTTTTCGAACATTTCATAGTAAAACATTATTTTTATTGGTCACAAGAGAAATTTCATAAATATTTTTAAACATATAAATTCATATATAGGGTATCTCTGAAATTGGGATTACAATAGGGGTACGATCTATACTGAACTAAAAATTTCATCACAGTAGGAAAAATGTATTGTTTGTAGAATATTCGACTTATTTTAAATATAAAGTTTATCAAGCAAAAAAAATTACATTTATTATATAACGTACGTACTCGAAAAACCATCAAAACAGAAAATGTTTCTTCTTCTTCATTAGGTAAACTATTCAAGTATCTTTTTCTATTGTAATTAAACTATTCTAATCGTAAAATTAAAATAAAATTACAATTACAATAGAAAAAAGTGTATTTTAGTCGTCTGTTGAAGAAGAGACACTTTCTGTTTCTTCTTCTTCGGGAACTGTATATCGAAAAATATTTGTTTCCCCGAGGACATATAAAACATCTGTATAAAATTGCTTCAATTTTTTTTTGTGGGTAACTAAACAGTTTACTAATTCAGCGATTTTATAACACTGACAAAAAACATGTAAAATTTTTGAAGTTTTTCGTCTTTCTGCTACTTCTACAATTGAAGATGAATAGAGAAGAATGGAAAGTTTGAAAGTAAAATATTCGAAATATCGGTCGAAGTTTACTTAAATTATTTTGCAATAAACACAGAGTCGGCTGTAAGCTTTGTCTTATAGGCCATTATCTTCTAATATCGCAAAAAGTCGCTGTATTTTTTTTATTATGCAGTAGCTGTATATATAATATTAGCTATACTTCTACGCAAAAAATATAACCTGATACAGCTTGATGGTAAACTAAAAGCCAACGACTAGTTGATTTAGTGACACGAAGGAAATGAAATTTAGTTACAAAAATCGATTAATTATAATAAACAAAGTTAGGCACGTTACTGAACAATAACTTATTAAATAAGTTTATGTACCTGTAGACTTTGCATCCATCTCGATTTCGACTCACTTTTGTATTAATTATCTATATAAAACTAAACGAAGAACGGAACAACTATTTTGACGTGTAATAAACAATTCATACGAGTTTATCGGAATTGCCAGTTCTGCCTGTATTACACGGAAATATGTGATAATAGCAGTAATTGCTTAATCGTATTAACATCTATTATCTATAACAACTATTATAAAATATAAGTTTAAATAATTAAATATGATATTTCAATTTTTGACTTTCTGCCACGTATTACGATATTCTGCCCCACTGTGCGGCGTGAAGAGTTTCGATTTGGTAGGTTGTTGAGGTAACTATTGCTGCTTTGGATGAGGTGTCTGCTGTTTCATTTCCTGCTATTCCAATGTATGCGGGGATCCAGATGAAGGTGATGATTTTCTCGGGAATTTCGGATAGTTCCTGTAGTCTTGGGGTAAGTTTGTTGGAGAGTTAGTATTGAGCTAAGAGAATCGGTACAGATTAAAATATGGTGGTTTTGGAGTTTTTTTGCACTATTTTAAGGCTTGGAGTAGTGCGCTCAGTTCGCCGGAAAAGGAACTAAAGGAGTTAGGTAACTTATATTGAAGAGTTTCGTCAGGAGCGAAGACGGCGCGTCCTACTCCGAGTTCAGATTTGGTGGCGTCAGTATATATTATAGTTGCATTTGGATTTCGGTGAATGATTTCTAGGAACTTGTTTTTTTATTAATTGGTGGAAAAATGTGGAACGCTTCACGATTTCGCGTGTCATCCTCGCGCAGGGGCCATGTTAATCTTCTCTGTATCGTTCCAAATTTAGTATATGTACCGCCGAAGCGAGTACAATAAAATTTTATTGTTAAAATAAAACTATGTAGTTAAAAGTTAGTTAAGTAAATAAAATATAGTTAATGCAAAATAATGTTAAAAAATACTCGCAAGTGCGCAAGTCGCAATAATGCAGCTAATAACGTCTTAATTTAAACTACTTGGGGATGTGAAACCTCTTTAATCTGTGTATGATTGTATTTCTTAAGGACCGAATAGACTCTCGTAATTGCGGACGCATATGCGATAGAATTCATATTTACGCGTCGGAAAAATTAGGTGGTTTGACACAAATGATTCTTCTGGTGGCTTGGTTTTTTTGGTGTTGTTACCTCCTGAGATGCGGAACGATTGTCTTACGCTCTGTTTTCACGGGTCGATTTGAGAGTAAATCGAACGACCAAGTCGTTCGACAGAGTATCCGATGGAAATGAAGCCAACGAAATCGACCATTGTCAAGCCGCCTTTTTCTTGTCATTGCACACACACACACGCACACACACACAAATTAATGAACGGTGATACACTTTAAATTATAACTCTTTCATTGTGACGTAGAATTTCTAAAAAAACGTTTTATTGTGCACATAGATACTGTAAAATACATAATAAGCGCAGTAAATTTTTAATGCAAAATTATGGTATTTACCGAATCTAATTTTACGTTTATAAGTCTGACGCGACATACAGGTTTACCTGGCAAAACACGCAAAAGAGTTTTATCATAACATTTTTTATTTGCATAGATATTTTTATATAAAATACATATGGGCATAAATAAATATTTAAAACAAAATTGTGGTATTTACTCAAATCTAATTTTACATTTATAAGTTTGCCGTGATGGAAAATGACAAATATAAATAGGTATGGCCTATTCAAACCTATATGCAATTCACGTCATCAAAAGAAAGTGATTAGATTGTTTATTTGTAATTTGGTTTAAAGTTTGGAAAGTGACATATTCTATAGATAATTTATCTGCACACATATTAGATGGCATACAGAACGACTACAATTTATTAGAACTATAAAAATACGCGGTATGTACGAGATGACAGCACTGTGTGAAACGTCATCATCTAGTAACCTTTTATTGATGACGTGAATTACATATAGGTTTGGACAAAGTGTATAGGGTTTATTGTATATGGAAGTTTCAGAAACGGTATATAAAAGCGCATACGACGTTTCTAGTACACTTATAACGAGACTAAAGATGAAGTTTGCAACGGTTCTATTTCTTGTCGTTTACGTGTCGTTCGCGTTCTCCCGACGACAGGTAAGTAATTTCTTACGCTTTTAAAAACTGAGTTAAGCTCTTATTGTTCTAAATATTTAGGACGAAATTGTCGCTCAATGGCAGGCCCTGGCAAACCCGTACAAAAGCGAGTGCGAGTGCTCCACGGGGGTAAATCAAACTATGGTCGATAGATTTTTGTCAAATTTGGAGTTGCCGAACGATGCTTGTTTCAAATGTTACCTCAGATGCATCCACGATAGCTTAGGATTCGTCAATCGCGATGGAAGTTTCAATGTCGTTAGGATTTCTAAAACAGTGGTGGGATTTTCTCCTGAAGTAACGAACGACTGCCTTAGCAATGTAGTCAACGAAACCGACCGTTGTCAAGCCACCTATAATTTTGTAGTATGTGGTGTAAATGCAGTATTTTCCGAAGTTTCGTCGTCTTCACGATCGGAAAGTGATTGAAGAAGAGTGAAATGATTGAAATTTTCGGCGTTGTAATAATAAATACGTAATTACACAGTTGAAATAAAACCTTATTTTATTTATTTAATTTTCGCATCAACCTCTAAGGGTTATTAGCGTAAGTGGTTACAGAAGTTAATTGCACATTGATTAAATTACACTCGATATAGGTGATTTGATATACATCAATATTTTACGTAGTTAAGTGAATAAGTTTGATAAAGTTGATTGTGGATTCAATGTCTTCATTAAGAGCAGCGCGTATGTTGTCTGTGATGTTGTATTGAGATCTTGCGCGGGCGTACTTCTTGCAGGATAAGATTACATGTTTAATGGCGATGGTGATGTGGCAGGTGTCGCATATCGGTGGTTTTTCGCGTTTAAGTATGTGTTCGTGGTTAAGTTTGGTGTGTCCAAATGAGTCGAGTCGAGTCGCGATTATTTGTTCTATTCTGTGGGGAGGAATTTTTGGGAAGGATCGGGTGGAAGGTTTTATTTCGGTAAATTTGTGGTTGGTTTTCGTCCAGATTTTTTCCCGGAAGTTGAATATGTGTAGTTTGAAGTGAAGTTTTACGTCGGTGCACAGTGGGGTGAGATACCGTAAAACGTGGCAGAAACTATTTTGATTTATGTAATTGTTTTAACTATTTGGTATATATATTTAGATTGAATAAATATAAATCATTTATAATATTTTACAAGTTTTATTTTAAAAATAAATGTAGATAAAGGACTTAAAAAAGTTAAAATAAAAATATCCCGCACTAATTCTATCTTATAGCAAATATGATCTCGCGACATTGATTGGTTATCACATATATTTTAATTTAGGACCTGCCAAACAAAAAATGTAATACGTAAAAAGTTATATAATGGTCAGTTTTTGAACTATAGTCAAATATGAGCTGTGATGGGAGAGTAGATATTGTTTGAGAACAATGTTTTTCGAACATTTCATAGTAAACCATTATTTTTATTGGCCACAAGAGAAATATCATAAATATTTTTTATACATATAAATTCATATAATTGAAATTCGATTTACAATAGGGGTAGGTAACTACGTATACTGAACTAAAAATTTCATCGCAGTAGGAAAAAATGTATTGCTTGTAGAATATTCGACTTATTTTAAAAACAAAGTTTATCGAGCAAAAAAATTACATTTATTATATAACGTACGTACTCAAAAAACTACCTTTCTAAAAAAATAAAAAATATTACTGATAAATATTACTTAATACTACTATTATTAATACTACTAATACTACTAATATTACTTATTACTAAATACTACTTATAAAATATTAAACTGTTCAAAACCTTTCACAGAACAAACTCTTACAAAATATTCGTAAATAATTTTAAAAATAAATTAATAATTCAATAAAAGATGGCCTAATAATAAAAAACAGAAAATGTTTCTTCTTCTTCATTAGGTAAACTATTCAGGTATCTTTTTCTATTGTCATTAAACTATTCTAATCGTAAAATTAAAATAAAATTACAATTACAATAGAAAAAAGTGTATTTTAGTCGTCTGTTGAAGAAGAGACACTTCCTGTTTCCTCTTCTTCGGGATACGATTCATCTGTATATCGAAAAATATTTGTTTCCCCGAGCATTTATAAAACATCTGTATAAAATTGCTTCAATTTTTTTTGTGGGAAACTAAACAGTTTACTAATTCAGCGATTTTAGAACACTGACGAAAAACATGTAAAATTTTTGAAGTTTTTCGTCTTTCTGCTACTTCTACAATTGAAGATGAATAGAGAAGAATGGACAGTTTGAAAGTAAATTATTCGAAATATCGATCGAAGTTTACTTGAATTATTTTGCAATAAACACAGAGTCGGCTGTAAGCTTTGTCTTATAGGCCATTATCTTCTAATGTCGCAAAAAGTCGCAGTATTTTTTTTTATTATGCAGTAGCTGTATGTATAATATTAGCTATATTTCTATGCCAAAAATGTAATCTGCTACAACTTGATATGGCCTATCCAAAGTTATATGCAATTCACGTCATCAAAAAAAAGTTACTAGATTGTTTATTTTTAATTCGGTTTAAAGTTTGGAGAGTGACATATTCTATAAATGATTTTCCTGCGCACATATTAGATGGCATAAAAAAAGACTACAATTTATTAGAACTGTTAAAATACGAAGTACGAGGTGACAGCACTGTGTGAAACGTCATCATCTAGTAACCTTTTATTGATGACGTGGACTGCATATAACTTTGGATAGGCCATATTAAGTTGTAGCAGATTACATTTTTTGGTTTGGACGAAGTGTAGTAAACTAAAAGTCAACGACAAGTTGATTTAGTGACACGAAGGAAATGAAATTTAATTACAAAAATAGATTAATTATAATAAACAAAATTGGGCACGTTAATGAACAATAATTTATTAAATAAGTTTATGTACCTGTAGACTTTGCATCCATCTCGATTTCGAATCACTTTTGTATTAATTATCTATATAAAACTAAACGAAGAACAGAACAATTATTTTGACGTGTAATAAACAATTCATACGAGTTTATCGGAATTGCCAGTTCTGCCTGTATTACACGGAAATATGTGATGATAGCAGTAATTGCTTAATCGTATTAACATCTATTATCTATAACAACTATTATAAAATATGAGTTTAAATAAGTAAATATGATATTTCAATTTTTGACTTTCTGCCACGTATTACGATATTCCGCCCCGCTGTGCGGCGTGAGGAGATTCGATTTGGTAGGTTGTTGAGGTAAGGATTGCCGCTTTGGATGAGGTGTCTGCTGTTTGATATCCTGCTATTCCAATGTATGCGGGGGTTCAGATGAAGGTGATGTTTTTCTCGGGAATTACGGATAGTTCGTGTAACGGGGTCTTGGGGTAAGTTTGTTTGAGAGTTAGGATTGAGCTAAGGGAATCGGTACAAATTAAAATATGGTGGTTTTGGAGTTTTTTTGCACTATTTTAAGGCTTGGAGTAGTGCGCTCAGTTCGCCGGAAAAGAAACTAAAGGAGTTAGGTAACTTATATTGAAGAGTTTCGTCAGGAGCGACGACGGCGCGTCCTACTCCGAGTTCAGATTTCGGTGAATGATTTCTAGGAACTTGTCTTTTTATTAATTGGTGGAAAATGAGGAACGCTTCACGATTTCGCGTGTCATCCTCGCGCAGGGGCCATGCTAATCATCTCTGTATTGTTCCAATTTTAGTATATGTACCGCCGAAGCGAGTACAAGAAAATCTTATTGTTAAAATAAAAATATGTAGTTAAAAGTTAGTTAAGTAAATAAAATATAGTTAATTCAAAATAATGTTAAAAAATACTCGCAAGTGCGCAAGTCGCAATAATGCAGCTAATAACGTCTTAATTTAAACTACTTGCGGATGTGAAACCTCTTTAATCTGTGTATGATTGTATTTTTTAAGGACCGAATAGGCTCTCGTAATTGCGGACGCATATGCGATAGAATTCATATTTACGCGTCGGAAAAATTAGGTGGTTAGACACAAATGATTCTTCTGGTGGCTTGGTTTTCTTGGTGTTGTTACCTCCTGAGATGCCGAACGATTGTCTTACGCTCTGTTTTCACGGGTCGATTTGAGGGTAAATCGAACGACCAAGTCGTTCGACAGAATATCCGATGGAAATGTAGCCAACGAAATCGACCATTGTCAAGCCGCCTTTTTCTTGTCATTGAGCACACACACACGCATACACACACAAATTAATGAACGGTGATACACTTTAAATTATAACTCTTTCATTGTGACGTAGAATTTCTAAAAAAACGTTTTATTGTGCACATAGATACTGTAAAATACATAATAAGCGCATTAAATATTTAATGCAAAATTATGGTATTTACCGAAAACTAATTTTATGTTTATAAGTCTGACGTGACGTACAGGTCTGCCTGGCAAAACACCCAAAAGAGTTTTATCATAACATTTTTTATTTGCATAGATATTTTTATACAAAAAACATATGGGCGTAAACAAATATTTAAAGCAAAATTGTGGTATTTACTCAAATCTAATTTTACATTTATAAGTTTGCCGTGATGGAAAATGACAAATATAACTAGGTATGGCCTATCCAAATCTATATGCAAATCACGTCATCAAAAAAAAGTTACTAGATTGTTTATTTGTAATTTGGTTTAAAGTTTGGAAAATGACATATTCTATAGATGATTTATCTGCGCACATATTAGATGGTATACAGAACGACTACAATTTATTAGAACTATAAAAATACGAGGTATGTACGAGATGACAGCACTGTGTGAAACGTCATCATCTAGTAACCTTTTATTGATGACGTGAATTACATATAGGTTTGGACAAAGTGTATAGGGTTTATTGTATATGGAAGTTTCAGAAACGGTATATAAAAGCGCATACGACGTTTCTAGTACACTTATAACGAGACTAAAGATGAAGTTTGCAACGGTTCTATTTCTTGTCGTTTACGTGTCGTTCGCGTTCTCCCGACGACAGGTAAGTAATTTCTTACGCTTTTAAAAACTGAGTTAAGCTCTTATTGTTCTAAATATTTAGGACGAAATTGTCGCTCAATGGCAGGCCCTTGCAAACCCGTACAAAAGCGAGTGCGAGTGCTCCACGGGGGTAAATCAAACTATGGCCGATAGATTGTTCCCAAATTTGGAGTTGCCGAACGATGCTTGTTTCAAATGTTACCTCAGATGCTTACAGGATAACTTAGGATACGTTAATCGCGATGGAAGTTTGAATGTCGTTAGGATTTCTAGATCAGTGGAGGGAGTTTCTCTTGAAGCGGCGAACGATTGCGCTAGTAATATAGCCAACGAAACCGACCGTTGTCAAGCCTCCTATAATTTTATAATATGTTGTATAAATGCGGCAATTTCCGAAGTTTCGTCGTCTTCACAATCGGAAAGTGATTGAAGAAGAGGGAAATGATTGAAATTTTCTTCGTTGTAATAATAAATACGTAATTACACAGTTGAAATAAAACCTTATTTTATTTTTTAATTTTCGCATCAACCTCTAAGGGTTATTAGCGTAAGTGGTTACAGAAGTTAATTGCACATTGATTAAATTATACTCGATATAGGTGATTTGATATACATGAATATTTTACGTAGTTAAGTGAATAAATTTGATAAAGTTGACTGTGGATTCGATGCCTTCATTAAGAGCAGCGCGTACGTTGTCTGTGATGTTGTATTGAAATCTTGCGCGGGTGTACTTCTTGCAGGATAAGATTACATGTTTAATGGCGATGGTGGTGTGGTAGGTGTCGCGTATCGGTGGTTCTTCGCGTTTAAGTATGTGATCGTGGTTAAGTTTGGTGTGTGCAAGTTTACGTCGAGTCGCGATTATTTGTTCTTTTCTGTGGGGAGGAATCTTTGGGAAGGATCGGGCGGAAGGTTTTATTTCGGTAAGTTTGTGGTTAGTTTTCGTCCAGATTTTTTGCCGGAAGTTGAAGATGTGTAGTTTGAAGTGAAGTTTTACGTCGGCGCACAGTGGGGTGAGATACCGTAAAACGTGGCAGAAACTATTTTGATTTATGTAACTGTTTTAACTATTTGGTATACATTTAGATTGAATAAATATAGATCATTTATAATATTTTACAAGTTTAAAAAAATTAAGATAAAAATATGTAGTTAAAAGTTAGTTAAGTAAATAAAATATAGTTAATGCAAAATAATGTTAAAAAATACTCGCAAGTGCGCAAATCGCAATAATGCAGCTAATAACGTTTTAATTTAAACTAGTTGCGGATGTGAAACCTCTTTAATCTGTGTATGATTGTATTTTTTAAGGACCGAATGGGCTCTCTTAATTGCGGACGCATATGCGATAGAATTCATATTTACGCGTCGGAAAAATTAGGTGATTAGACAAAAATGATTCTTCTGGTGGCTTGGTTTTCTTGGTGTTGTTATCTCCTGAGATGCGGAACGATTGTCTTATACTCTGTTTTCGCGGATCGATTTGAGGGTAAATAGATCGACCAAGTCGTTTGACAGAGTATCCGATAGAAATGTAACCAACGAAATCGACCATTTTCATGCCGCCTTTTTCTTGTCAATCACACACACACACACACACAAATTAATGAACGGTGATACACTTTAAATAATAACTCTTTCATTGTGACGTAGAATTTCTAAAAAAACGTTTTATTGTGCACATAGATACTGCAAAATACATAATAAGCGCAGTAAATTTTTAATGTAAAATTATGGTATTTACCGAATCTAATTTTACGTTTATAAGTCTGACGCGACATACAGGTTTACCTGGCAAAACACGCAAAAGAGTTTTATCATAACATTTTTTATTTGCAAAGATATTTTTATACAAAATACATATGGGCGTAAATAAATATTTAAAGCAAAATTGTGGTATTTACTCAAATCTAATCTTACATTTATAAGTCTGCCGTGGTGGAAAATGACAAATATAATTAGGTATCTTGTTTATTTTATATGGAAGTTTGGGAAACGGTATATAAAAGCGCATACGACGTTTCTAGTACACTTATAGCGAGACTAAAGATGAAGTTTGCAACGGTTTTATTTCTTGTCGTCTATGTGACGATCGCGTTCTCCCAAAGTCGGGTAAGTATTTTCTAACGCTTTTTTAAAACTGAGTTAAGCTCTTATTGTTCTAAATATCTAGGACGAACTTGTCGCTCAATGGCAGGCCCTGGCAAACCCGTACAAAAGCGAGTGCGAGTGCTCCACGGGGGTAAATCAAACTATGGCCGATAGATTGTTCCCAAATTTGGAGTTGCCGAACGATGCTTGTTTCAAATGTTACCTCAGATGTTTACACGATAACTTAGGATTCGTCAATCGCGATGGAAGTTTGAATGCCGTTAGGATTTCTAGAACAGTGGGGGGAGTTTCTCTTGAAACGGCGAACGATTGCGCTAGTAATATAGCCAACGAAACCGACCGTTGTCAAGCCTCCTATAATATGGTAGTATGTTGTATAAATGCGACAATTTCCGAAGTTTCGTCGTCTTCACGATCGGAAAGTGATTGAAGAAGAGTGAAATGATTGAAATTTTCATCGTTGTAATAATAAATACGTAATTACACAGCTGAAATAAAACCTTATTTTATTTTATTTATTTAATTTTCGTATCAACCTCTAAGGGTTATTAGCGGTAAGTGGTTACAGAAGTTAATTGCACATTGATTAAATTACACTCGATATAGGTGATACATGAATATTTTACGTAGATAAGTGAATAAGTTTGATAAAGTTGATTGTGGATTCGATGTCTTCATTAAGAGCAGCGCGTATGATGTCTGTGATGTTGTATTGAGATCATGCGCGGGCGTACTTCTTTCAGGATAAGACTACATGTTTAATGGCGATGGTGATGTGGCAGGTGTCGCATATCGGTGGTTCTTCGCGTTTAAGTATGTGTTCGTGGTTAAGTTTGGTGTGTCCAAACGAGTCGAGTCGAGTCGCGATTATTTGTTCTTTTCTGTGGAGAGGAATCTTTGGGAAGGATCTGGCGGAAGATTTTATTTCGGTAAGTTTGTGGTTGGTTTTCGTCTAGATTTTTTGCCGGAAGTTGAAGATGTATAGTTGGAAGTGAAGTTTTACGTCGGCGCACAGTGGGGCGAGATACCGTAAAACGTGGCAGAAACTATTTTGATTTATGTAACTGTTTTAACTATTTGGTATATATTTAGATTGAATAAATATAGATCATTTATAATATTTTAAAAGTTTTATTTAAAAAATAAATGTAGAAAAACGGCTTAAAAAAGTTAAAATAAAAATACCTCGCAATAATTGTATCTTATAGAAAATATGATCTCGTGACATCGATTGGTTATCACATATGTTGTAATTTAGGACCCGCCGAACAAAAAATGTAATACGTAAAAAGTTATATAATGGTCAGTTTTTGAACTACAGTCAAACATGAGCTGTATTGGGCCAGTAGATATTGTTTGAGAACAATGTTTTTCGAAAATTTCATAGTAAACCATTATTTTTATTGGTCACAAGAGAAATTTCATAAATATTTTTAAACATATAAATTCATATATAGGGTGTCTCTGAAATTGGGATTACAATAGGGGTACGATCTATACTGAACTAAAAATTTCATCACAGTAGGAAAAATGTATTGTTTGTAGAATATTCGACTTATTTTAAATATAAAGTTTATCAAGCAAAAAAAATTACATTTATTATATAACGTACGTACTCAAAAACCATCTTACTAAAAAAAAAAAAATATTACTGCTATTAAACTGTTCAAAAACTTTCACAGAACAAACTCTATTCGTAAATAATTTGAAAAATAAATTAATAATTGAATAAAAGATGACCTAATAATAGGAAACAGAGAAAACAGAAAATGTTTCTTCTTCTTCATTAGGTAAACTATTCAGGTATCTTTTTCTATTGTAATTAAACTATTCTAATCGTAAAATTAAAATAAAATTACAATTACAATAGAAAAAAGTGTATTTTAGTCGTCTGTTGAAGAAGAGACACCTTCTGTTTCCTCTTCTTCGGGATACGATTCATCTGTATATCGAAAAATATTTGTTTCCCCGAGCATATATAAAACATCTGTATAAAATTGCTTCAATTTTTTTTGTGGGAAACTAAACAGTTTACTAATTCAGCGATTTTAGAACACTGACCAAAAACATGTAAAATTTTTGAAGCTTTTCGTCTTTCTGCTACTTCTACAATTGAAGATGAATAGAGAAGAATGGAAAGTTTGAAAGTAAAATATTCGAAATATCGGTCGAAGTTTACTTAAATTATTTTGCAATAAACACAGAGTCGGCTGTAAGCTTTGTCTTATAGGCCATTATCTTCTAATGTCGGAAAAAGTCGCTGTATTTTTTTATTATGCAGTAGCTGTATGTATAATATTAGCTATACTTCTATGAAAAAATTTAACCTGATACAGCTTGATAGTAAAGTAAAAGTTAACGACTAGTTGATTTAGTGACACGAAGGAAATGAAATTTAGTTACAAAAATAGATTAATTATAATAAACAAAATTAGGCACGTTAATGAACAATAACTTATTAAATAAGTTTATGTACCTGTAGACTTTGCATCCATCTCACTTTTGTATTAATTATCTATATAAAACTAAACGAAGAACGGAACAACTATTTTGACGTGTAATAAATAATTCACACGAGTTTATCGGAATTGCCAGTTCTGCCTGTATTACACGGAAATATGTGATAATAGCAGTAATTGCTTAATCGTATTAACATCTATTATCTATAATAACTATTATAAAATATGAGTTTAAATAAGTAAATGTGAGATTTCAATTTTTGACTTACTGCCACGTATTACGATATTCCGCCCCACTGTGCGGCGCGAGGAGATTCGATTTGGTAGGTTGTTGAGGTAAGGATTGCTGCTTTGGATGAGGTGTCTGCTGTTTCATTTCCTGCTATTCCAATGTATGCGGGGATCTAGATGAAGGCGATGTTTTTCTCTGGAATTTCGGATAGTTCGTGTAGTGGGGTCTTGGGGTAAGTTTTGTTGGAGAGTTAGGATTGAGCTAAGGGAATCGGTACAGATTAAAATATGGTGGTTTTGGAGTTTTTTTGCAGTATCTTAAGGCTTGGAGTAGTGCGTACAGTTCGCCGGAAAAGGAACTAAAGGAGTTAGGTAACTTATATTGAAGAGTTTCGTCAGAGCGACAACGTCGCGTCCTACTCCGAGTTCAGATTTGGTGGCGTCAGTATATATTATAGTTGCATTTGGATTTCGGTGAATGATTTCTAAGAACTTGTTTTTTATTAATTGGTGGAAAAATGTGGAACGCTTCACGATTTCGCGTGTCATCCTCGCGCAGGTGCCATGCTAATCTTCTCTGTATCGTTCCAATTTTAGTATATGTACCGCCGAAGCGAGTACAATAAAATCTAGTTAATGCAAAATTATGTTAAAAATACTCGCAAGTGCGCAAGTCGCAATAATGCAGCTAATAACGTCTTAATTTAAACTACTTGCGGATGTGAAACCTCTTTAATCTGTGTATGATTGTATTTTTTAAGGACCGAATGGGCTCTCTTAATTGCGGATGCATATACGATAGAATTCATATTTACGCGTCGGAAAAATTAGAAGATTAGATAAAAATGATTCTTCTGGTGGCTTGGTTTTCTGGTGTTGTTACCTTCTGAGATGCGGAACGATTGTCTTATGCTCTGTTTTCACGGGTCGACTTGAGGGTAAATCGAACGACCAAGTCGTTCGACAGAGTATCCGATGGAAATATAGCCAACGAAATCGACTATTGTCAAGCCGCCTTTTTCTTGTCATTACACACACGCACACACACATAAATTAATGTACGGTGATACACTTTAAATAATAACTCTTTCATTGTGACGTAGAATTTCTAAAAAAACGTTTTATTGTGCATATAGATACTGTAAAATACATAATAAGCGCAGTAAATAAATATTTAATGCAAAATTATGGTATTTACCGAAATCTAATTTTACGTTTATAAATCTGCCGTGACGTACAGGTCTGGCCTGGTTTTGCCTGGCAAAACATGCAAAAGAGTTTTATCATAACATGTTTTATTTGCATAGATATTTTTATACAAAATGCATATGGGCGTAAATAAATATTTAAAGCAAAATGTGGTATTTACTCAAATCTAATTTTACATTTATAAGTTTGCCGTGATGGAAAATGACAAATATAAATAGGTATCTTGTTTATTTTATATGGAAGTTTGAGAAACGGTATATAAAAGCACATACGACGTTTCTAGCACTACAAATTTCTAGCAATCCAGCGAGACTAAAGATGAAGTTTGCAATAGTTTTATTTCTTGTCGTCTATGTGACGATCGCGTTCTCCCAACGACGGGCAAGTATTTTCTAACGCTTTCTTAAAACTGAACTACGCTCTTATTGTTTTAAATATCTAGGACGAAATTGTCGCTCAATGGCAGGGCCTGGTAAACCCGTACAAAACTGAGTGCGAGTGCGCCACGGGGGTAAATCAAACTATGGCCGATAGATTGTTCCCAAATTTGGAGTTGCCGAATGATGCTTGTTTCAAATGCTACCTCAGATGCTTACAGGACAATTTAGGATACACTAATCGCGATGGAAGTTTCAATATCGTTAGGATTTCTAAAACAGTGGTGGGATTTTCTCCTGAAATAACGCACGACTGCCTTAGAAATGTAGTCAACGAAACCGACCGTTGTCAAGCCACCTATAATTTTGTAGTATGTGCTGTAAATACAGTATTTTCCGAAATTTCATCGTCTTCACAATCGGAACGTGATTGAAGAAGAATGAAATGATTAAAATTTTGTTTGTTGTAATAATAAATACGCAATTGCACAGTTGTAATAAACACTTACGGCCGTATTAAAAGAAAAAAAAAAGCAAAATCGTGGTGTTTACTCTAATCTAATTTTACGTTTAAAATATATATTTATTTTATATGGAAGTTTTTGATACGGCATATGAAAGCGCATACGACAACGTTAAATACGAAAGTGTTTAAATTCGCACCTTTAAATGTTACTGAAAGTTGGTCGCGTACAAACGAAACACATTAGAGCTAATAAAAATCGCCGTAGCCCGTGCAAAATCATTTCGCACGCCCTTTATCCAATCGAAAAGCATTAGTAGTACACGAAATATCCTCATTCGCAAGCAGATTCATTGTTAAATGTAGGGAGTTTTATAATTGTTACTATGAGTAGCTCAAATGGACAACGTTATGAAAAGAAACATCGCGTAATTTTGAAATGTCGATCAATAATTAAAAAAAAAATAGGTAAATGATTTTCAATTGCCTTTCCATATCTATGTACCTATAATATTAACAGGCTATTTCTCTTTTATCACGCCGACCATTTCCAAATCAGTGTTTTTATTTTCTTTAAATAAGCATATTTGCTTGCGAATTAGGAAATTTTACATGTTCACCGAACATTGTTTCAGATTGTTCATTGTTTAAACAACTTTAAGAAATCGACTAATATGTAACTTATCGTTATATAAGGCTGTGGTTACGGTGCAAGCGACTTCGCGAGAACCCTACCGACTCGAGCGGGGTGTCATTAATTTAGGAGCTCGCTGTATATACGTAAATCACTTACAATTAGTTGAATAAGGATTGGTATGTATAATGCGAAATTCGTCCCACGTGCCGTGCCCACCATAATATCTTTCTTTGCATTAACACTTTAGGCACAGAAGTTTTATTCACCATAATAATAAAAATGAAATTAACACGTAATTTAAACGCAGAAAATATATACATAACTGGTCCTTCAAGAGCTCTTTTAGTTTAACGTAACTTTCAAACCGCAATCGAATCGCTCGATCCTCTTAATTACCTGTATGAATATGCTATGTATATGCTTATAAATTTCATTGTCGCTTATTCTTAATTTTAGTTATTGTTTATACTTAATTTGCGCTTAATATACATTAATATCACCATCAGTTGGTATTTTAATGAGCAACCTTCAATACTTTCAGCGTATGTTTCAATTTGTTGTGGCCGATTAATTATAATGCGCTTTTACCTAATTCATACTTAAGTACAAGAGAGAAAATCGTACGTTTAAAATCCGCAAATGCATTTAAAATATTAAAATTAGTATATTGTATAACTAGTGATGAAAGGCGGATATTTCACGCGAGTGTGATACATAGATTGTGTCACGAGTCGAAGACGAGTTTCATATTAAATAACGTACAATTAAAATTTAAAACATATGTCTATGAATATTAGTTCTTCAATATTTCTTGTTTTTTTTTTGCTAATATTCTATAATAATAATAATTGACTTAAAAAATACCTGATATTCCTCTTCTGTATATAGAATCTTCTTCAATTAAACTAATATTAGATATTTTACAATTAAAATGTCAAAAGTTGACATTACCACTGAAGAAAATTCTATACGTAATCGAAATATCTGGTATTTTTTGAAGTAAATTGTTTTTGTTATTGAATATTGGTAAAAAAAAACAAGAAATACTGAATAACTATTATCTACAGCTAAACACAATCGGACAAAGAAACGAATATCTATCTACTCGAAAAAACCAAATAAAACACGAATTTCGAATAACCGCATATCTAATTGTAAGTAAGGGTCGTTTTAGTACTAAAACTGCAGCAAGTTACAAGCAACGTCGTAACGAGGTGCTCACCACGGGCGCAATTAGGTTTGGGGCGTAAGAACGTAAAAAATGTAAATACGAAAAATAAATAAATAGATATAAAGGTCCATTATTTTATATTACATTTTTAAATGTTTGTCAATTTTGAGTTAGGGTTGTGCAAGTTATAAGGTTATAAATATACCCTCGTTACGGCGTTGATTATAATTATTTGAAATGTCTAAACCGGCGCCGGCGCGCACAACGCCGTAATTAGGATATGCAGGTAGCGCTTGTGACAAGTATATAACTTGCGCCAATAAGATAACAATATAATATAACAATAAGATGTAGAATTTTCCTGTAAGTACCTACTTACAATAATAATATAATCAAATAGGTAGGTACATAGTTATGTACCTTATTTATATTTTCGGGTTCGTCGCTTACGCGATCGTTGAAGTCTCCAGCAATTAGCTGTCTGATTTGCCTATTTTGACAACAGCAAAGTTTAACAAACTAATTTAATAATTAAATAAAGTATTTTAGTACTTACATTAATATTGTGTTACAATAGTTTATTCAGGTGGATAAATAATTAAATATGTAATATTAAAGAAACGGGTTTTTGCAGGTGTAAATTTATAGTTAATGTTGTTAAATCGTTTTACATGGCAAGAATGCTTATTGTGTACTATAGGTAGGTATTAATTGATATTGTATCATGGCGGAATTGTTTTTAAAACGTTTATGCAAACCTCAATCCTTAATAAATTATTTTTAACTGCAACCGATTCTTCCAATTCATTTTATACAGAAATAAGGTGTAGAATTTTAAAAATGTGGTGTTCTTATACTTACAATAATTAAATACATACATAAGTTTTACTCGTATATTTTTCGGGTTCGTCGCTTACGTGTACGTTGAAATCTCCAGCGATCGCAGTTGTTTGATTTGCCTATTTTTAAAGTTTAACGGACTAATAAAATAATTAAGGTATTATAACGTGTTAAAATAGATAAAATGCCGCTCCCAATAACGAGGGGGTATAAATCGGCTGTGGCAAGTGTCTTCTTAGCTTGCACCCCCTAACCCAATAATGACAAATTTCTTTTAAATACAATGACCTATATGTATATTTAAGTAGATATTTATTTTTAGTTTGTTTATACATTTTTTACGTTTTTGCGCCCGTATTTGATAAAAATATAATTGAATGAACAATTATTTACGTAAAGTGTAACATTTTTTAAGCAAAACATTAAGTTCTTTGATGCTCATTTTTTAAAAGATCACAACTGCAACTATTTACATAAAAAATGACGGAAAATAAAAATTAATTAAAAAAATTAATTAAAAATTTAAAAATTATAGGTAAAATACGACGGCGTAATAAGTACCTATGTAATGTTTTTAGTGATTGATATCGTACCTACCTACTTATATTACAACAAACGCTGTTTCAAATCCGGTCATGTATCCGGATTTGAAATTTTGAGTTGATAAAGAAAATATGAGTAAACTAAATTACAATTTGAAAAATATTCGTAAAGATACCGAACAAAAATAAATCAGTTAACGTGTGTCCGCGAAGTCCTTCAGTCTTGATTAGCTGCTAAAGACAAAGGCATGTCTTTAATTAAATTATAAATCATAAGTCATAAATTATTTCTTGTCATGCCGTAGTAATAAAATGGTGACGTGTACTACTTAAACCAAGACATGTCTTTATCTTTCCTCGGCCAACCAAGACTGAAAAACTTTGGACGTTTGTTGAAACAGACATTCGAAAATTAACCCCATTATTCCGTAAGTACAACCCTAGAGCTTCGATATATAGGGCGATTCATAAATAATGCGAAAAACTTGAAGGGACGCTCGCTCGTCGAAAATTAAGGAAGGCCTTTTACGGAAAGTTTTTTCTTAAAACGTCTCCTTTCGTAGTTGGTGTCTGTGCCTGATGAATACAGAGTTTCTGTCGAAACGTTGCGTTATGACCAATAAAAAATGTTAACTAGACTACTTTGACCAAATCCGAGTACTCAGCTGTTGTTTATTATTTGATTTGAACTGAGTCACTATTAATCTGTCATTATAACAGTTGTTGACAAATTCTGACAACGAACAACGCTATTTAACCAATAAAATATCAGTGAATATTGATATGTGTTTCAAGATTCATTGCAGTGTACGATCACTTATTTTATTTTTTTACTCAAAAACAGTAGATTTCGCGGGAAAAATGAAATGGTCAAAAAAGGTTCTGAATAAAGCAAACTTTGCAAAGAGATTTTCTAAATTTCAAAATTTTAACCCTCCTTTTATTATATTATAGTTCTTTGCAAAAAATCAACAGGGATTTCAATTTTCAGATTCTTGTGAAGATAGCAGATGATTGAAAACATTAGGTACTGTAAGAAATCTTTTGATAAGTAAAAATCATCTACTAAATGTAATTCTCCTCAAAGTTTGAGAAATAAAATAAAAAAGGAGACGTTTTAGGAAAAAATGTACACGAAAGGTTCCCCTTAATTTTAGACAAGCGACAATCGCTCCTTGACATTTCTTGCATTATTTATGAATCATCTTATATTGTATTACAAAAGTTTTACAATAGCGTAATAGGTCGACGCTGACTAATAACTAATAGCATTCCGTTAATAAATTAAAAAAATTAAAAAATATATTATTGTACACTACTTAATTTATAAAAAAAGTCGTGCAAAATAGTTTAGGTAGGTAATCAATTAAATATTTCCAATCCGACTCTGTATCATTTAAAATAACGCGACGAGTTAATACATTTTTAAATCAAGTTTAATTTGATTTAAAACGCTTAAAGCAATAACTAGAAAAGTAACATTTCGCTGTGACGGGGTTAACAAATCATGTATTACTTATTATAAATCAAACTTTTTCTTAAAAAAAAATAAAAAAATAGAAATTATCATGACTAGGTAGTGTTATTTTTTAATATTTTTTGAAAAGATCAGAAATCAACTTACAAAATTGATTAACTGGTTAAAAAAAGTAAAAAGAAACGTTTAAACCTGTAACATTTATTCGAACGTAAAGCGCCATACGTTCCTTCAACTACACCAAAAGTTTTTAAATCTAGTTAAATTTCTGAACAACAAAGAAAAGTCGTTTTAAATGTTAAATCTCGATTAATCAAACGTGAATTTCACACTCAGAAATCTATTTATTTATTTTCACCGGTGACGAGAGCGTAGGAAAGAGGCGCCCGTCACAGGCGCAACTAGGCATGGGGAACGTAAAAACGTAAAAACTAAAATAAGTAAATACTTACAATTAGATATAAACGTCCGTTTTTTATATTGTATTTTTAATTTTTTGTCATTTTTCAGTTAAAGGGGCGCAAGTTAGACACTTGCCACAGGCGCTTCACGTCCTCATTAGGGCGTCGTCTATTTATATTAAAAACGTGAAACTAAATGTTTCAAATTAAAATGAATTAATGGAACTTACGATTATAGAACTTGAAAGGTCAAATAAGGGTAGGTACCGGACACAACCCTCCATCCGATTATAAACCACAGTTCGAAAACGTAATTAGTTTATTTAAAGGTTCGTATAGTGCTTATATTAACAACGCTGTTCTGGATTTGGCCGAAATGTATCCGCATTTGATATTTTGTATTACAAAAGAAAGTTTAAAAACGTTTGAAAATTAACGTATTATAGAGCACTAGAGGTTCGATTAAAAAAATAATAATAAATAAAGTACCTACTTCTTGCCCAAATTAGTGGTCATTAAAAAATTACAATACCTTTATAAGAAATTTAATTAATTTCAACTTTTTTTTTTCAAAATTTATAATTAAAAAGTCGTGAAAAATAGGTAATTTAACATCGATCAAGTATTTTCAATCCGACTCTATATTTAAAACGATTTTAATTTTTTTTTTAAATAAATTTAACCTCGATTTAAGAAGTTAAAAACAATAATTAGGAGAATATACATTTGGAGGGGCGGGGACTAAATAAACTACACGTTATAAATACCTTTGTTAAAAAAAAATGTTTAAAATAAATAGAAACTGATTTTTGATCATTGCATTTTACTCGTAATATGTATTTTAATTTATTATATTTTTATAAATGGCATCAAGAGTCGACTTTATATTATTTACAAGGCAACAACAGTTAGTTGCGCATTTTTTTTTAAACTGTTTAGAAACCCGGATCTGTTGTTGCTGCATTTAAAACGCAAGGAAAGTCGGATTAAAGAGTAACAACGAGGAAAATTTCCGCTTCCCGAGGGGGGCTAATCTTTAAAGGAGGATCTTTAATCTTTCCGATTTCGTACACATATTCTTAATCTTATTTAATGCTTTATGTAAAAGTTATCGAATTAGTAATCCTCGTACGTTCGAAAGTCGATTGCATTATGTCTTTATTAAATAATAAGTAGATTCACGAAATGTAAATTCTTAAAACCTGATAGTAAAGTAGGATCTTGTAAACGAATAGTTCAACTAGTTTTAAAACTAGAACCTTTGGAGGTTATTGAATAACTCCGTGCGTCATCTTAAACAATAATAAAAATGCCCTATTATTACATTATACCTTTGGAATTACAAAAATTTTTAAATGACGTCACCGTAAAGGAAGGTTTCGTTCTCGACTCCGCATCGAAGTCGCCAACAACGTTTCGTAACAAACGAGCAGATCGCTTACCTTATAATTAAAAAATATCCATTATTTGGTACTTGTTTTCGTTGAACATTACACTTTAACTATTTTATGCACAGGTAATCACGAAACAACTGCAACTTGCAAGCCAAAACTGATCGTCGAGAGGTAAGGTAGGTGCGTCCCGTTAGTTTGGTATGCGAATAGAGACTAGTAACTTACTTCTACCAGCTATTATGAAAGAGGTGGTTTCTATAGATGCGTCAAAAAGCGACGTCGAGGTTAGCTTACCCACGATACGCGGCCGTTATCAAAATTGTCTACCGATTTTGATAATGCACCAAATTAAGGGGGGTACCAGAAGTGAGAATCAACAGATGTCGCTATGGTAGATTCACTTCAGGAAACGATATTAAAAAACTATTAAATTTTATTTAAAAAATTTAATTGATAATAAATACTAATTCAATTAGCTAGTTGTTCCTTATATTTTTATCCTAAAAAAGTTAAAGGAAAAGTTTTGCTAAGTTGTACACATGCTTATTACAAATATACAATTTAGTAACTTTTGTGCATGGCTGCGTGCATTGGAACCTATTTGAGAACGAAACTGTAACTATTTAACTTTTAATGCAATTAATAGCATGCTATAATAATTATTATTCTGAAATATATACAGAAGTAATTACATATGTGCAGTAATATTGGATTTCCTATTGTTACAATTTTTATTTTGTATTAATAATGGCACTTCTCTCACATATTACACAAAAAATAAATTTTAAAAATCACTAATCATTATCATTGCGACTTTCTCGAAGAGAAATATTTTGAATTTTCCGCTCCCATAACTCGGTAACTTTTCTGGTTGCAAGTTAAATAATTTTTTTAAGCTTGTTAACTTGCATTTCATTATTTTTGTGTCTCTCATCAAAACGCCTATTCTTTATATTCTGTAACTTTATATCCTAGAAACGCTAGCAAAGTTTACAACGTAAACATAATTAAATTAGATGCCATTGCATCAATGAAAAAGCGCACTCTGTAGAAACCTATTTAGTTCAAGAAAACAGGAATTAACATTTAAAAAGCTGATGCCAAAATCGCGCCATCTTGCGATTAAGCCGTTTGATATTAATTAAAATAATTAGAAAAATACTACGGTGGCGTTACTAGCGGAAACATGTGATAGAAGCTGATTTTTCCAGCCCCCTCTTAAACGTAACCCAGTTTTTTTTTCAATAGGCAATTACAAAGACAAATTTAATTTTGGTATAAAAATGGGCAATTAGTACCATAATTAATATTGCAATTTTGCACCTTTGTGCCTGAAAAGTAGGCAATCCACGTGACAAACTAAGGAAAGCCAAAAAGTGTTAAACTACTAAATCGATCGCATACGGATTTTGCATTAATCGGAGTCCATCCCAACAATGTGGACTTTTTTTTTGAATTTGACGATACCTATCAACAAAATAATTCTTTTGTTTCCGATTGAAATCGTTTCCGAATGAAAATTTTGATCGCCGGTAGGTTTCTTATTGTAAATATCAATCTGGTAAATTTATCAGAAAGCGAAAAGATCGGCCCTAAGAACTCCGAAAATGTTTGAAAGCCCCGTAAAAGTCAATTTATGGTTATCAGATTATCGAAACTATTTACATACGTACTTACGTACGTAAGGTACTGTTTGCATTATCTATTAATATGGATCTGGCAATAAATCCACAAAATGACAATATTTTTGGGGAAAAATTTGGTCGATTATTTGGACGTAAGAAAAGGACCATTTTGATTGTTTGGTGGCGTTATTTATCAGTTCCTACACATATTTGTACATACCGCTCATCTAACGGGTGCCCAAAAAGGCTTTCAGTCTTGGTTGGATGTGGTGTCATAAATTATCTATTACCTTGACCGAGACTCTGCCGAATTGCAACGTAATCGCATGATGCGACGTGCTGCCATTCGATAGGTACCTACTTTAACGCACTTTGCGATCATATTTTTGATCCCTGCCATCACTTCAAAAGGTACATAATCGCATTTCCGTCTTTAAAATTTTCCATTTCATAACGCATCTGTGGGTAATCAAATTTTCACCGCCCTTTTTGTAAAATCGTAGCAATAAAATTATTTCAACCAAGATGTGCCTTCATCTTTCCACGGCCAACCAAGACCGAAGAACTTTTTGGTTGCCCGTTAATTTAAATAACGATTCACATTAAATTCAAATTAAATTGAAGTTAAATACAGATTTTAACGTAAAATTCTACCTTTGGTTCGCGAAGAAAATTTTCATATTCCATACAAATGAGACACTTCGTTAACCACTAACGCGCGTTTACACCGACGAGTACGATGCAACTGATGGAAAATGTTCAAAAATTACTTCACCTTCAAATGTGTATTATCTATTATATGCAGACAAAAAACTAATATTTACTATAACAAATAGAAATTTGTGACCTTGCTGTGGGCCACACGCATTTTTATTCATTTCGTGGTCTTATCGCAGACAACAGAACAGTTCCGATTAAATATGCATGTTATCAGCAAAAAGCAGCTTACATTAAGTAACGCTATTTCTACAGGGTTATTGATAACTCGGCCTATTCTTTTAAATACGTGACAGTAGTAGAGGTGATTTGTAATATTTTTAACCACCATATATATGCAGAATCCAATGTTCAATAGTTTTAGAGATATTGCAGCTTTTGTGATTTTGTTTTAGCAAATTTTCATAGAAAATAAAGCTATTGCAGCCTGTCTGATGACGGAACCCAGACGTGTCCTTTCGGCTTTTCTCCGATCTCGACCCCTAGATCACAAAAATATAGGTAGTTCATTTTGGGTCGGTCATATATATAATCAATTTCTTGTGGACACGATTCCGGTCGCAATTTTGATCGTAGGGGGCTGAAATTTGAACAGCGCATTGTCTTTACGAAAACAAAGGACAAGTTTGTTAATCGGCCAAATCGACCGACCCGTTTCGAAATAGGGGCCGTTCAAAAAAAAATTAAAAAAATTCTAATTTCCGTTATTACTCATCGGATCGGTAATGTGAAATATGTTTTGGGATCGGCATAAAATTCTCTACCGCTCACGTTTTATAATTTTCGATAGAAGGCACCGTTTTCGAAATAATCGAAGAAAAGTGATAATTTTTTTTAATTCGTATAAATTTCTCTCGTAAATGTTATTTTTCAAAAAATGTATTTTTTTTCGAGAAAAATTTAAAAAAGTTTTTTGACAGGCGACATGAAAATTTGATACCGAAGCTTGAGCGCGGTCGACTTTTTGAGTAAGTAAGTAATCAGGAAATTAGCCGAACCGTATCTTTACCTCCACACATTGCCTTATTTTCACTTTGTTAATAAAATAACTACAACAGTTGCATTAAAGTATTATAATAGTCAGTAAAAAAAGGAAGAAATTTAGAACAAGGAGAATTAAAAGTATACCACGAAAAAACTACAATTATTAGAATTTTTTTTAAGTAAAGAGGTGGCAAAATAATAAGTTAATCGATCAAATTTTGTCTCTTTGTCAGTCTAAATTGTTTAAAAATTGTTGCGACAATTTAAAGTTTGAATTGCATTAATCAATTCAATTATTCGTAAACGAACGCATTGAAAAGGTAAAATCTCTCAAAATAAGGGAAATTTAAAAAAAATCAAAAAACATTTAAAAATTAAAATCCTGAAATATATTTTTTAACACTTACACTAAATGCAAACTAATACTATTGCCGCTGGGACTGCCATTTGTCTGTAACATACTATAAGAAAAAAAATGTAAACTTCTAAATTTTTCTTTGTATTTCCCATCTTTTTCTTATCATCGCTTTCCCTCTATCGCCAATTTCGAGCGTAGATTCTTCCATTGACTGCGTACTTCCATTATTACGTACTTGTATTTCATCAACCACTGTAATTGCGAAAACGAACGTAAGATAAAATTTCGTTCGCCAAATTTTCGGGAACCTTAACCTAATCCAAGAATCTAATCAAGCTCGATTTTCTCTGCTCTACACCACTGACGCGAAAGATCTGAAGCGGTTTTGCGAGAATTCTATATATAAATGCGTTCGAGTTTATACATGGATACTAGGAAATCCCGCTTTTATTTAAAAAACCTTCAGTTCTTTGTTCGCACTCCGATAACCTATGAAAGTAGGGGTGCACATGTTTTATTATTTGTTTTGTATTTTATAGGTCGCATAAAAATGCGATTAAACTTTTATCTGGTTTATGGTTTGTAATAGGGAAATTTCCAATGCTTAAGGGCACACGAATAGTTTTTAAATTGAAAACAAAGTAAATTTATAATTCTGCGGTATAAAGGCAGTGGTTATTCAAATAATTTTAATACAAAATAAAACTAATGCAGCCTGTCTAATGACGGGACCCAAACTTGTCACTTTTGTCTTTTCTCCGATCTTGACTCCTAGATCAGGAAAATGTAGGTCATTTAATTTGGGTCGGTCATATATATATATAAATATAATCAATTTCTTGTGGACACGATTCCAGTCGCAATTTTGGTCGTAGGAGGCTGAAATTTGGACAGCGTATTGCCTTTACGAAAACGAAGGTCGAGTTCGTTAATCAGCTAAATCGACTGACCCGTTTCAAAATGGTGGCCGTTCAAAAAAAAAGTTTAATTCTAATCTCCGTTATTACTCATTAGATCGGTAATGTGAAATATGTTTTGGAATCGGCATAAAATTCTCTGTCGATTATATTTCTTTATAATTTTCGATAGGATGCACTGTTTTCAAAATAATCGAAAAAACAGTGATAATATATTTTTTAAATTCTTATAAATCTCTCTCGTAAATATTATTTTTCAAAAAACGTATTTCTTTCCAGAAAAATTAAAAAAATATGAGTTTTTTGACATGTGACATGAAAATTCGATACTGGGGTGGAAAAATCCAACCGATGCGGTTGGATTTTTAAATGACATCTTTGAAGATTACATTGTACACAGTCCAAAAACCAATATATATATATATATATATATATATATATATATATAGGGTGTTTGGTTCACCGACGTATATCCGAAAGGAGGTGGTAGGTGAGTCGGTTTGGAACTTATTTAACCAAAAATACCTTTATACAAAGTGTCACGGTTTCTGAGATAAAGCCAACTTTGTGATTTTATTAAATATTTTGTTTTATCACATGTAGAGTGTATCAAGTGATTTTATTTGATAGAACAGATATCAAAGACTACTAAAATAAAAGTTACAAGAAATTAAAAGTTTGCAGTTGTGTCTAATTAAAATTAATCATACTAAAACTGCAGTAATTTAATAAAATCACAAAGTTGGCTTTATCTCAGAAACCGTGACACTTTGTATAAAGGTATTTTGGTTAAATAAGTTCCAAACCGACTCACCTACCATCCTTTCGGATATACGTCGGTGAACCAAACACCCTGTATATATATATATATATATATATATATATATATCTAGTAAATATGAAAAAATACTGAGTAGATTTCATTTTCTCGATGCATTTGGGCTTTTCACTTTTATACATTTTTGTAAAGAAAAGTAACAGTCAACAAATGTTGGAAATCGTACAAATTTACTTACGTCGACTATCACGTGTTTAAAGAAATACGTCGAGAGTTACCAATAACCCCCAAATCATTCTAGACCAGCATTTGAAAGTGTTTTGGAAAAAACAACATTTAAACTTCTTCCACGCCTACAGGTATCTACGTTGACGGTTTTTTTATTTTTATTATCAATTTTTCTACATAAATGAATCGTTTAGACAAATTTAAATTACCCACACTTAAGCCAATTATAAAGTTAATAATTTAATATCCAGGTGAACGGTAATTACAAAGCACCCTGAGTACCTCAAGATGCAACAATTAAAGAAAATAAAATAGTAACACCAGTCCCTTTAATTAAAGTAATTTGATCTTAAAACATTGATAAGACTAATAATAATTAATAGATACATTTGCGCAGTAAGGGCCGGAACTCGAAATTTCCCTATCCGAACCGGTTCGTCTCGACAAAATCTAATCTACCCCCAACATATTTGGTGAACAATACGGAAAATAAGGAGGCCATCTAGATAATGATGAAAAAAGGGGCAAGATTTAGGATATATATATATAAACGAGTACCACACTGTTTAGTTTATGTTTTTAATCACAACCCAAGTCGTGCGCAACACTAAATGACGTGCCGAATTATTCCGAGTCCACCATCGAAATTAAACCGGCAGTTATTGGTAACGACAATGATTAAACGGGACCTCAATCCAAAATATTACTTTTCCAGGGAAAAGTTAGCTTTGAGACTTACGGGATTATCCCTATCATTTAACGATGAAACTTTGGCGTACAAAATTTATTCGGTATTCGTGATGCTTTTCTTTAATTTGGGATTTCCTATTGTGACCGATCGAGAATTGTTTATAAACGATTTTGATACGGTCGCCAACATGATTCTTTACGCGTTCGGCGTTTCTCTTGGTAAGTAGCAATAACTTTCCGAATTATTTTGAGATTGTCTTTCTAGGAGCAGCAAAGACGGTCACCGTGATAATCAAGCGGAAGAAATTGCTGAAAAATTTTGGAAAGACTAGAAAATCCTCCGTTCACCGTTAACTTGAAAAGAGGCGGCGAGAAGGAAATTAAATTGATCGAGGGCTGTGTTAAACTGACAAATTTGCAGGTATTAATCATTTTCGTTTTCTAAACGATTCGTAAACTTTTAATTTAAGAAACTAAAAGTTTTGCCTTTTTTCGAGGCGAATAAGGCATCGATGGAAATTATTTAATTACAATTTGTTTTATGGCGTGAACTTTATGTGGGCATTGTGAATGTTAAAACTAAAATTTGAAACATTTCCAGTAGGTAATGGGTATTTTCAGTAGTAAAAGAAACAAAAAAAAAAGTCGACCGCGCGCAAGCCTCGGAATCGAATTTTCATGTCGCGTGTCGAAAAACTCCTTTTTTAAAAATTTTTCTCGAAACACATTTTTTGAAAAATAATATTTACAGAGAAATCGATAAGAATTAAAAATATATGTATCACCTTTTTTTGGATTATTTCGAAAATGGCGCATTCTATCGAAAATTATAAAGAGACGTGATCGGTAGAGAATTTTATGCCGATTTCAAAACATATTTCATATTACCGATTCCGATACGTGTTCTGCAATTGAATTGGGGATTTTCCCTTTTAAGTAACTTTACTTATCAAGTGCATACTTGTAATGCTTGTAGAGTTCGGTGTACTGGATAACAGCTTATACTAGTACGCTAATCGCTGTACTTTACGACATAAGAAAAAGAATACTAAGCAACGATTATCACGACTGGATTTTACCGTATGGAGCTGTATACATCCTCGATATAACACGCAGTCCTCAATTTGAGATCACCTTCATATATCAAATTATCGGCGTGGTGTACGTTGGTATACACTTTACTACTGTCGATTTAATAATAGCTTCTGTTTTGTGTCACTTAAGAGTTCACTTCAAAATCCTTCAAAACAATTTAAAACGGTTAATGAATATCGCTCGTAAAAACGTGTCGAAGGTATGTTAAATACAATTTATTATTATCTCATTTACATTATAAATGGTACTTTCTAGGATATTTACGGGACCGTCGAGTGGAAACACGTAAAACGTCCTTTAGAAGAAGCCATTCGGTATCATTTAGAAATTTTGGATGTTGCTGCCGAACTCGAGAATGTATGCAGTTCTCTACTTTTAATCGCATTTGCCATTACTCTAGGCATGCAGTGTTTATCTATTTATGGATCGTCGCTGGTAAGATATAATAAAACAAATTAATTACTTTTATATTACCTTACAGGGCAGAAAGAAAGTAGCACACAGTTTTACTACAAAAAACTGTTAGAGCCAAACTACACGGGCGTTTTTTTTTTCGGTTATGGGTCGACACACTATGGGGCGAACATGTACTATCTGGTAAAAAAGTGGTGTCCCGTACCGAGTCGTATGGTATAGGCAACTCAAAAACCATTAAGAATTCAATCCCTTATTTTATGAAGGCGGAGTTAAAGAACCTTAACACTGGTATTTACATTACAAATTAATTTCGATTCGTTTTTATAACTAGATATTATTTGCTAAACTAGGGGAAGATAAGATAAGATAATTATCGGTAAATTTATTGTTTACATCAATTATACATAATTATGTAATGTTAAAATTTAATTAAATTGGTAAATATAGATATTTATGAGTATAGAATAAGTATTCGATAAAAATATAAGTTAGTTAAATTAAATTAAATCACATAGTTTTATTCATTTTATTTTGGGCAAAACTTTCAAGGAAGACGTTCGGTAAACTTTTACCCTTCTTGTTTAAGCTTTCCCGTTTGCAGGTATGAAACGAAGGTTATTCATTGTTATCGTTACCTAGTTAAGTGTTGTTAAAAATATGCATTTTATCGTTGAAATTTCTTTCTATATTACAACCCGATGCAAAAATACATTTTGAATGAAATCGAACATTTTTTATTTATATATTTACATGTCGGTAGATATTTATACCTAATTAATTATGTATAATTTTTAATATACCTAGCTACCGTTATAATATTTTTCCCATCTTTATATCATTCACGCAATTTCGTAAGAATTTATTTTACTATTATTAAGTAAAAACTAAATATGCTTCTTGTTCTACGCATAACTAACTACCTTATGAATGCCAAACCGGTCACCGCTCCATGCTGTTGCGGATAAAAAGTCCAGGTATAAAGGGAAATGTCGGGAAATGTAATTGCAACCTTATGTAAAATGGAAGACCACTCAAATGTGAATTTTTTGATATCAAACGATTCGTCTTAAAAAAATAAGCATTTTACATCATTACGCCAAACTATTAATTAATAGAAGAAACTTATAAGGGTAAAAAATTCACTTACTTACGATTACAAGCTAACTAGCTTAATGGAATTCTTAAAAATTTATTTTTTCAGAAAACGAGAAATTCTGAATCTACAAGACTTTACTTTTTTAATAAATATCGATAAAATATCGAATCGATAAATGTAATGTAAAATAAATGTAATTATTCGTTAATTACGGTTAATAATGAAATAAACATATCCATTAAACATAAAATATTTTGGTAATTTTTAGTTAGGTAAGTAAATAGATTGTAAGTGTAAAACTAAATAAGTGAAACGATCATACAAATTTGTGAAACATTCGTAAAACTAACATTAATAACATTAATTACCTACAAAATATTATAAGTTATAATTTGTTATACTATATACTGTATATTACTATAAATACTTTGCATATTTTTTACAACTATATTTTTAGTTTTATGTTTATTGTGGCGTTAACGTTTAATCAGGATACTATTTGTCGGTACTGTGTTTACTTAATATATTTTTTTTAATGTTTAGTGTGGGCATTTTTATAATTATTAACTTTAAGATTAGATTGCATTTTTAAATAAATACTGAATATAAGTACACTCATCTTATTAAAACTTCTTATTTTTACATGCTTATTATAAGCTATTTTTAATCTATTATAATTTACTACTACCTTATAACGTTTATTATATTAGATTCAGAATTTCTCGTTTTCTGAAAAAATAAATTTTTAAGAATTCCATCAAGCTAGTTAGCTTGTAATCAATCGTAAGTAAGTGAATTTTTTACCCTTATAAGTTTCTTCTATTCATTAATAGTTTGGCGTAATGATGTAAAATGCTTATTTTTTTAAGACGAATCGTTTGATAGCAAAAAATTCACATTTGAGTGGTCTTCCATTTTACATAAGGTTGCAATTACATTTCCCGAAATTTCCCTTTATACCTGGGCTTTTTACCCGCAACAGCATCGAGCGGTGACCGGTTTGGCATTCATAAGGTAGTTAGTTATGCGTAGAACAAGAAGCATATTTAGTTTTTACTTAATAATAGTAAAATAAATTCTTACGAAATTGCGTGAATGATATAAAGATGGGAAAAATATTATAACGGTAGCTAGGTATATTAAAAATTATACATAATTAATTAGGTATAAATATCTACCGACATGTAAATATATAAATAAAAAATGTTCGATTTCATTCAAAATGTATTTTTACATCGGGTGTAATATTGAAAGAAATTTCAACGATAATATGCATATTTTTAACAACACTTAACTAGGTAACGATAACAATGAATAACCTTCGTTTCATACCTGCAAACGGGAAAGCTTAAACAAGAATGGTAAAAGTTTACCGATCGTCTTCCTTGAAAGTTTTGACCAAAATAAAATGAATAAAACTACGTGATTTAATTTAATTTAACTAACTAATATTTTTATGGAATACTAATATTCTATATTCATAAATATCTATATTTACCAATTTAATTAAATTCTAACATTACATAATTATGTATAATTGATGTAAACAGTAAATTTACCGATAATTATCTTTTCTTATCTTCCCCCCTACTTTAGCAAATAATATCTAGTTATAAAAACGAGTCGAAATTAATTTGTAATGTAAGTACCAGTATTAAGGTCATTTAACTCCGCCTTCATAAAATAAGGGATTGAATTCTTAGTGGTTTTTGAGTTGCCTATCCCATACGACTCGGTACGCGACACCACTTTTTTACCAGATAGTATATATCATCTCAAAATGTAATAACTTTAACAGTAAAACGTATATCGAAGTGAAATTTGGAATGTATGCTACTGAATAAACATAGTTTTATAATTTATACAGAGTTTATTAAATATTACATTAGAAATATCACAATAAGCGTAGGGAAAATGCTCTCTTAATAATCACTATTTAAATTTTCTTTCATTTTGAAATTATATTGCACAGACAATTGTTTGACAGTAGTACTAAACGGTATATCTACTAGTTGTATTATTATGTACCTACCTAAATCGAATTTGAATTTCTTTATACAGGGTTGCGCAAAATAAGTGAAATACCCAATTTCTGACTTTATTATGAGCTGGACTGAGAACTGACCTTAAAAAGAGTTTCTGTATATTTTATTTAATATTTAATGACGTTTAGAGATTTTCGTTATGTCATATTTTTCATGTTACGATATCATCGGCTATTATTTTAAATGGTACAACACCCTAATTTTTATTATTGATTTGTATTTCCGAGATAATCGTACGACTATTTGTTCCAATAAATATTGCCTCTGAAATTAGCCCGTTTGGAATTATTTCATGTTTTGTTAAAAAAAAATGATAGCTGCAGGGCGTTACAAATAACCACATTTTTAAGACATTTATGCATGTACAAATTTAACATTTTTAGGTAAGTATTTTTTATTATAAATCATTAACAAAATAATATCGGATGAAATAAAATTTCGAGGGAGATAATACATTTTCCAAAATAAATCTAAAACTATTACATTTAGATATAGGGAAGTAAATACAACCTGACCCTAACTTTGAACGTACAATGAATTGAGAAAAATGTAGGTTAGTATTTAAAGTTACTAAGATATTAATATTTTTCGGATAACAAGTTTGGCATTTTTTTTGAACATCCAACGATATCATAACTTGAAAAGTATGACGGATAACGAAAATCTCTAAACGTCATTAAATATTAAATAAAATATACAAAAACTTTTCTTAAGGTCAGTTTTCAGTCCAGCTCCTAATAAAGCCAGAAATTGGGTGTTCCGCTCATTTTTCCCAACCCCGTATATGTTAAATATACGATAAATATAAAAAGAAACCTGTGCAAATTATTGACAAATATATAAATTATAAACTCATCACGACCACAGATAAAATAATATTTTTCGAAGTTAATTGTTCTTATTGAACTTTTATTACGCATCGCTCTGTTAGAAACCTAATATTTTAAAAAGGTGCAATTTGGTGCAAGATTTTATTGCCGATTCTTAAAGTAGACACTTCGACGAATATAAAAATCGCAATTTCTAAACATCGGCAAAAAGCGCTAGTTACTAAATGTCTAATGCAAGTTTATAATTGTAGACAATTAAATCGTTGTGCTTCTCAATTTCATTTGAAACAGTTATTAAATATAAAGAACTCAAATTAGGCCTTTACATACAAATAGATATTCTTTTAAGCTAATAAAACAAAAATAATATCTAGATTTAACCTATAACACATTATGATAGGAGTTCAAAGTTTCGCGTAAAATGTAGCAATAGATCTGTTGTTTGTAAATGTTCAACTTTGAGGCCTTATAATAAATTAACGGAAAGACCTACAACAAATATATTCACAGATCAAAAAAATTTAGATTTCAATGATTTATAATTAATTTTTCTTTTACTTCTACCACATACTTGACAATATTGAATTTTGAGATGATATTTGCTAGTTCGCCTCATAGTGCGACGGCGACGGTATAATGCAATTTTAACTTCGCAAGCGGTTTACCGAAGGAAAATATTAAAATTTAAATTTTCAGTAAAATCAACTTCAACTTTGATATGGTCCTTTTTGTGCCATTTAACGTGCATTTTTATATATATTTTTCAAAAAAGCAAATAGTTTATTAAGCGCTAGAAGCTTTTGGTTCCGTGCTTTTGCGACACCTAACAATTCTTAATAGAATGCTTTATACTCTTTATAGATTAAACTTGCGTTTTTTTATTTTGATTACCTAGCTATTTACTCTTTAAAATCGAACGAAATGATACGTAAGGCACGATGGGAAATTTTTAAATAAAAAAAGTCATCGATACGCATTTTTCAAAATATCATCATTTTAACATCAAAGAAAATTAAAATTACAAAATCTTCGAAATCTGAGGGATCTCTTGTTACCTTTCCCGATATTTTCGTACGTAATAAGAATTTTTCTGCGTAAAATAAGTCCCTTTCAGTTTTTTATACGTAGGTATTTTAGTTACTTTTAGAAATCGCCCTCTTGTCATTTAATATCTATTATCTAAGTAATTATTTTATGTATTATAGAAACATGATATTACCGTGATTAAATCTTTATTGGAAGGCATCGCTCTTACTTGTCCGTTGGTGTTCATATGCTACTGGGGAGAAGAATTGTTTTACGAAAGTCAGCGAATCGCAGAGGCCGCTTACGGGGCCGATTTTGTCGGAACCGATTTACGTTTTCAAAAGGCCTTGATTCTTATAATGCTGCGAAGCAAGAAACCCACCAAAATAACTGCCGGGAAGTTTGCCGTCTGTTGTTTGGCAACACTCATTTGGGTAAAACACGTTTGTATTAGTAACGCTAGCTTACGACGTTATTTTTTTTTTAAGATTCTACGCACCACGTATTCGGCTTTTATGATTTTACGCAAACATAACATAAAGACAAATGATGTTTGAATTATGTTACGATAACAGATTATGCCATTATCATATCTGTATTTTAGAATATGCAGTGTGTTTGTTTTTAAATGATTGCAAATGAATTTTAAGCGGCGATTGGTTTTGGATTTTGGAAATTTAAGGGGTAATTGTGTGGTTTGGTTTTTGAAATCTGTAAATTCAAAATCGTACATTATATAGTTTAAATAGGGGCGAGTGGGGCAAAACCGGGTACTTAAATATCTCTGTGACTAGTTATCTTATTTATCTTAGAACGCTGAAATTAATATGTGAGAGTGCTCCTCCGTTCGTCTCCTAAAAATTTTCAAAGTTTTTTGTTCAAGCAAGTTAGCGAAAGAGAACAAATCCAAAAAGAAGGTCAAGGAGAGCACAGAAAAAACATACATTTTTGAATTTCCTACACATTTTAAAAATTACAAAAGAAAATCTGAAAATCTAAAGAGTTTGACCAAGACTTTTGATTTGTTTTTTCATTAATTGAATTTCTAAGCCGTAACATGAAAATTGTTGAAAATGGGCAACCTTGTTGAGTGAAGCTCAATTTACTAGGAGATATACAAACTTTTAGTCCAAAAACCACTACACGTCATGTATCTCACAGAAAGTAATCAGAAAGACGCATTTTAGGCCATATATTCATAGGAACTTTTTACCTTAAAATAGATCAAGAAATCGCCCCTTAAAATGTTTCCCAATTATTTAGGAACACCCTCTTATTTTGGTGACATACAGTGCGTCCCCGGATTGACTTTGCAATAGGTGTAAATGACATATAATTTTGGAGTTTTTAAATGATATTCTGAGAACCAGAACTGCTCGATCCAAAACTAAGATTTACCATGAAAAAAGTTGAAATAAGTCTATACGGGGTGGTTTATTGAAAACTATTCAATAATTAACACCAGCAAAGGGCCATTAATATTGAAGGTACGATAAAATGACATTGACGGGAGTCGTTCAAAAGTAAAAGCTATGTCGCTATACAAAGTTGCGGAAAAATCGTTCAACTTTAATAAATAGCTGAAACTGACAAAACAAATTATTATCAGCAGGACGGTTGTGGTTAATAAAAAATTGTTCGAATCATACATTTGAAGATAAATGAATAGGTAGATTTGGGCCAATAAATTTATTCCGAAGCCTTTGATGATGTTTGGAAAACAAGTTATCGTATCTTCAATATTAATGGCCCTTTACTGATGTTAACTTTTGAATATTGAATATTTCGACTTTTTTCATGGTGCACCTTAGTTTTATAAGATCAAGCAGGGCTGGTTCCCAGAGTATCATTTGAAAACTTCAAAATTATTTGTCATTTATATGTATATTGCAAAGTCAATCCGGAGACACGCTGTAGATAATGTTTAGTAAATAGTGGTAATTACTACGCTATTGTTATGTAACTATGGCCTATCCAAACCTATATGCAATTCACGTCATCAAAAAAAAGTTACTAGATTGTTTATTTGTAATTCGGTTTAAAGTTTGGAAAGTGACATATTCTATAGACGATTTACCTGCGCACATATTAGATGGCATAAAGAAAGACTAGAATTTATTAGAACTGTCAAAATACGAGGTACGATATGACAGCACTATGTGAAACGTCATCATCTAGTAACCTTGTATTGATGACGTAGATTGCATATAGGTTTGGACGAAGTGTATGTATGAAGTTTATTTTTGCCGAACTTAACGGCTCTTTTACGTCAGTAAATGGTCGCATTCAGGGAATGGTAGCGCTGTAGCGCTTTATCGAAGCGATGCTCTGAATGGTGTCTGCTTTACTCGCAGTGCTGCAGCGCTTTAGTAAAGCATTAAAGCATATAAATATTACGCTTTAACGCTTTATAACTAAATAAAGCAATGACGCGTTCTAACCTAACAAATTATGTTGCTTGTATATGTTTTGGTTTATGTAAAAAATAAAGATGGCTTATAACGTTACAATTCGGAGACGAAGTCATTTCCCTTGCAGTAACGTAAGAAGAAAGGTTGAAGATATTACAAGGTAAGTTTTACATAAAAATTTGAGTGTTTTACAAACAAAATTGCCAACCTAAGAATTAAAAGCTGAAAAATAACTAGTACCAAAATTGTTTATTCAGGCAAAATAAAGCGTTACAGCGCTGCAGCGTTTCGACGCTACAATTCCCTGAATGCGACCAATGATAATGTAGCTAAATATCGAAAAAAATGACACTCGCAATACGTGTTTGCACGATAATATATATATATATATATATATATTTTTTTTTAATTATTAGGGTATTAATTTAATTATCTAAATAAGAAAAGATAACTAGCACTTGTGCATTCACTTGTTCTTTGTCAAATTAAACAAGAAAATAAAGAATGATATTAAGACAAAACTATTTCCTATGATTGGTTACTGATTGTATGTACTTATTACACAAGGCTAGGATCGGATTGCATCTTTAAAATAAATTAAAAAATTTAGTTAATTAATTTATTATTCTTTCTATTTCTACCGTAATTGATTTTAAATAATTGGATGCTTATGATTAAAAGCCATATAAAATAGGAAGAACAATAACAAGTATAGGATAACCTTGATCATTTTCTTATTGGGTGCTTACTATCTATAAGATAAGCATACCTGAGGGTTTTAAATAAAAAAGTATAGCCTATCCAAGCGGCCTGGCGATCACGTCATCAACAAAAGGTTACTAGATGATGACGTTTCACACAGTGCTGTCACCCCGTGCCTCTTCCACTTTCCAAACTTTAAACCGAATTACAAATAAACAATCTAGTAACTTTTTTTTGATGACGCGAACATCATATAGGTTTGGATAAGCTATATCTACTATTTTTCTACAACTACAGGGCACGAGATTACACAAGTACCTACCTACATATTTAAAAGCTATTTATTTTGAAATATTAATTTCGATCGAAAGCTCACAAGTTTTTGTGTCTACATTGTAATTACGATGCGCCACGTACAACTCGAAATGTAAGCAACAATAATTATAAAATAAAAGTGGAATTCTCAACCCCTAATTAGGGTGACTTCTTTCTAAAACATTCATGGGCCTCATGATAAATGAGTTTAACAAGTAGGGGTCGGATTAAAAATTGTCTGCGTGCCATAACGATTCGATCAGCTCGATTAACGTCGGTATCGTCGTTTTAGCAACACGTTGCACGTACAGATAAACAACATTTCGAGACAATTATTAAAATTTTCCAAAATTAATATCGGTAGGTGCCTAATTTTTATTATTGCAAAAGAAGTACAACCCTGTTAAGCATATGTATATATATTTTAATGGCAATATAAGTCATGCGCTACCCCAATAGGTACATTTTCTTTGAATTCGTTATTTTAAAAAATCAACAGTTACGATTACGTTAGTGACAGCAATGACTGAACACGCTATTAATCCGAAACTTTACTTTTACAAGGAAAAATTTGCTTTAAGACTGGCAGGGATTTCACTTTCGTTCGCCGATGAAAGTTTAACGTATAAAATTTACTCGGTAATCGCAATTATTTTAATTAATTTTATGTATCCCATATTGACTATCGGAGATCTTTTTAAAAACGACTTCGAGGTGGTTGCCAATACGATGTTATACGAGTTTGCTATATTTCTCGGTAAGTCGTTAAATATATATTTTGATTTTCTTTTCGAGCGTTATTCTTTAGCAATGGCGAAGACGATTACCCTAATAATAAAACGTGAAAAGTTGAGAAAAATTATGGAGAGGCTTGAAAACCCACCGTTTACCGCTAATTTCGAAAGGGGCGGCGAGGATGAAATTAAACTGTTCGCAAAATGTGTTAAACTGGAAAATTTTCAGGTATGATTTTTTTTAATGTTTTACAACGTCAATAGAGATAAAATTTTGATGCGAATCCATGTCTAATATGAAGGGGTTAAATCCGAAACCACCTAAGTGAATTTTTAGTTAAAAATAATTTATAAACTTAATTTTGTTTAGCAATAAAACAATTCGCGTGATTATTTCGATTTTGAACAACAGCTGAGATTATTTTAATTTTAAAACAACTCGAGGGAACACGCGTAACTCAAAATTAATAATTTCTACAATGTAAGTACATCAGACAAATTTCTTTTTGAAAAATGCTTTTCGAAAAATTTCACATTCTACCGCTTAAGTGCCCCGTTTTTTCAAAAATAAAGAAAAAACAAAATGTTTCGATTTATATTCGTTTCGTTATTAAGTTTCAATAACGCAACGAAATAAATTGCATTATCAAATTTCAGTTGAAAGCGCAGAATAATTTATAAACTAAAAAAGAAACAAATTTTAAATGTTCTTATATCTCAACATTAAGTTTTTGTTACTTAGGTGGTATCAGCTCTTAATCCTTTTATATGAATCTGAATTGTTAGTGTATCTAACGAAATTGGTAAAAATATCTAGTGGGATATCGGAGCAGGCGTAAAAAATAACAGAAAAACTGATGGAAATAAAAAAAAATAAATAAAATATTTAGAAATTCTGCTCCCTATATTTAGATAAAATAATATCAATCAAAGCTATTTTGTTTCCAATAAATTTACGTCGTTAAAGCAACATTTCTAATTTGCTTTTTGCGAAAAATCTATCTAACAGGTACCCGCACCCAAAAATTAATTTTCTTCTTCAGCTGAACGTTTGCAAGTACGGCTTCATAAAATCATAAAATAATCAGCTTCGGACTTATTATTAGGTAATGTTTTGAACTTCAATTACGCACAGTCAACGTTTCGACATTAACAATGTCTTCATCTCAGGGCTACATTAAATATTCGGAAAAATTTTGCACCCATAAAATCTCATAATTGTTATATTTTCCGATCTGACCTCGTCTATCAGATTCAAGTTGATTGTTGACGAAGACGTCCGCGTAAATCCGTGGCAAGTAGGTATCTAACTTGAGCCCCCATATCTCAAAAATGCCCAAAAATCTATAGCTAAAATAGCGCGTTTATTCGACGACGGACGTGGCGGCCCTTCTGTTTTCTTAGTTTTGAATTTGAAAAATCACTCGTAAGTACTTGTACTTACAATAATAATTAATTAGGTAGGTACCTTATGTATATTTTGGGGTTCGTCGCTTACACGATCGTTGAAATCTCCAGCGATTAGTTGTTTGATTTGTTTATTTTTAATGTTTAACGAACTAATTTAATAATTAGAGTATTATAACGTGTTAAAATAGATATAGCGTCGCGCCGTACTTACGAGGGTACGAATCGTCTATGGCAAGTGTTTAACTTGCGCCCCCCTAACCCAGTAACGTCAAAAATTTAATAATACAATATAAAATATTATATATTATCTGTATTATATTTATTTTTAGTATATACATTTTTTACGTTTTTGCCGCCAAAACCTAATCGCGCCCGTGGCGGGCGACGCCCTCGTTACGACATTGATTGTTATAATAATTAACGTAAGAACGATAAAAGTATTTTGCTCGTAAAATAATAAAATATGCGCGACTTAGTTGTTTTTTGTTTTTTATTTGGAAAAACTAGGGCGTTTCGAATTTTTTTCTGCCGATTATAGTTTTTTTTAAAAATATTTTTAGACCATGGCTTATTGGACGCTAGCTTATACTAGTTCGTGCAGCGCCGTTGCCTTCTGCGTGATAAGAAGAATATCGAGCAGCGATTATCACGACTGGATTCTTCCATTTGGAATGTTCAGCATCCTCGATATAACGCGCAGCCCTCAATTCGACATTTCGTTGGTTATCCAGAGCTTGAGCATTTTGTGGATTGGTTTTCACTTCATCGCCACAGATTTAATAATCGCTTCTGTGTTGTGTTGCTTGAGTTTCCAGTTCAAGGTGCTTCGAAATAATTTGAAACGTTTAGTAAATCTCGTTTCCAAAAATACGGCGAAGGTAAGCACCCAAACGCAATTATTGCAATCTGCCGTGTACTAATTAATACATTTTTAGGACGCCACTGCGACAGTCGATTGGAAATATTTGAAACGTCCCTTGAAGGAAGCCGTTAGATATCATCTGGAAATTCTCGACATCGTTAAGGAGTTCGAAGATGTGTTCAGAATGTTAATATTGTTCATATTGTTGGGTACTTTGGGAATGCTATGTTTTTCGATTTTGCAGGCGTCATTGGTCGGTATATTTTTTAAAGATAGCGAAACGATCGAAATATACTTTATATTCAATTTCCAGCAACACGACGCCCGGATTTTTAAAACATTAGCGGAGGCTATGTGCACTTATTTACAAATGGGCCTCGCGTGTTACTGGAGCGAAGAAGTACTTAACGATAGTCAGCAAGTTGGAATGGGGGCTTACGAAAGCGACTTCGTCGGAACGGATACGAGATTTCAGAAAGCGATGCTTCTTATTATAAAACGAAGCAACAGGCCGGTCAAATTAACCGCCGGAAATTTTGCAACTGTTGGTTTGGCCACGTTCACCTGGGTATTAACCATTACCATAGACCAAATATTTTTTTTTGTCTGGTCGAAAACTTAATATTCGCCTACTTATACTCATCGTTTCTTTTTTAGGTTGCGCGCACTTCATATTCGGCTTTCATGATTTTGCGCAATCAAAATATGAAGACTTAAGATTATAACTACGTTATACAATTTTCTAGATATCTAGGAAACTAGACACTAGTCTGTGCACTAATTTAAATTTTTAGCGTAGGTAATTTATTTAATTAGAATAAATTTTTATTGTACGTATGCATTTATTTTTTTTATAATGTTCTGTAATATTTTTGTATTTTCTCACAAGGATTGTAATCACCGTTATAACAATAAAGACTACTATTATTGTCATTTTACAAGACAAAATAAAATCTTCAAAATTTTTTTACTTATTAACACTTACTTATTAAAAATATATTAATTTTATTTTTAATTTTAGAGTTCACGGTCCTCTTAATTAAATTCAAAAGGTAATAACACCTATAAAATATATTTTGATAACAAATAACATGAATTAAAATTTACTGTCTCTAATATGCTTGTCTTCCTATAAATTCGACCGCTATTTTATTCAAGATTATTTTTAAAATTCTGTTTTAAAACCTTTTCAACTTTTCAAACTCGGCACAGTTGATAAAGACGCAAAATGCCATATTTTGAAACGATGTGCGATTTTTCGGACTTCCGATTTGGCCGGAAGTGAGACCAATTTTCGATTTTCAAACAGAACTCCCAATATATTATTGTATTTTCGGAATTCTGGGTGAATTCTGAATAGGTTAACATAATTTGGCGAGAAATATTTAAACTATTTTCTATTTATTACATGACAATTACGAAAGTAGTTAATGTATTTTTTTGAGTTGATTAATGAATGGATTTTGGTTTGGTTTTCAAAAACTGTATTTATCTAACCTCGTGCTGTTGGATGGAACCATTTGAAAAAATTTACTTTACGGCCAAAAACTAATTTCGACAAATGCTTCTAGTAAATAAATGCGTTGAATAGAAAGAAATGAAATTTAAGTCTTTTTCGTTATTTTTAGGCGATTTACAACGATTTGAAGTAAATCGCAGCTCGTTAGATTAAAATCTAAAATTTGTTCTCAAAATATTAAGTTGTTAAAATTCAGCTAACCTATTCAGAATTTCGAAAATTCGATAATATGCAGGGGGTTCCGTTTGAAAATCGAAAATTGGTGTCACTTCCACGGCCAAACCAAAAAGTTCAAATAAATTTCGGTAACTTAAAAAACAAGGGCAAAAGAGGGTTGCTAGTGAACTCGTTGACACCCGGTATTCAAGAATAAGTTGCATTGAATAAAATGGCGTGATATTTCGATAAACTTATCGTTAGCTACATTTTAAGACCTATTAAAAAATACCTAATAATTAAACAATTTTATAAAGTTTCAACTTGTACTTATTACTAACAAAATGTTTACTAAATCGGGGTGTTCGTCAAAATATGAAAGTCATTTTCACTGACTTTCCCTAACTAGAAATGTTAAATTTTCCTGATCGACAAAAATAAAAGCTTTTCAAACTTTATCAAAAAAAAGGCATATATTTCGTCGTTTTCAAAGACTGAATGATATATAATAGTACAACAGACGGTAGATACAACAGATGCAGAAAAGGGATGCATCTAAAAACAAACAAAATCCGTTGTTCCGCCCCCAGTGAGATTAAGAGCATGGACCACCGTTGCGGGTTTGTGGGTGAAGCCCTCAATAGCTTAACATATGTTGTACCCGTTTTCATTGTTAAATCTAGATGTTCTTAACGTGTAACAAAAGAAAACGAATATTTTTTGCGAAATGACCTCCTCGCCCCTTATAGTCATTTCGTTCCTCACACAGTTTCTTTTTTATCATTTTTAAAAAATTACCTAACATACAATAATATCTATACGTTAGGTATTACACAAATATCTAATTTTTTATTACACATTTTGCAAATTTCGCCGACTTTTGACATTTATTTTTTGAAAATTACCCTAACATTTTCCATTTTTTTTTAATTTCTTATGTCTTATTGTCCTTGCGCCCGAATAGATAGCGCCTTACTGCGTCGAAATGACTGGGCCAAAACCGTTGCGCCCAAATGACCGAGACCCACAATTAATTTATCCAAATGTAAATTGAAATTTACAAGTTTAATAAGTTATAATTGCGCAATGCATTTCGAAACGTAGTTATATAACAGGTGAAACTAAACTTTTTCAGATAATAACCATCAAATGAATAGTCACCTCCCAAAGTGATTGTTAAAAATTAAGGGCAGTTTACAAAATTATATATCGGAGTAAATCGTGCCTAATTGTACCTAACTTCAGTTTAAAATATTTATAGGTCCAATAATTAATAAGTTTGCGTGGTCGGGGCCGAATTTAAAATTACCTGGGTGCTCAAAGTTCGTCACCAACACTAACACGTAAGATTAAATACTTAAATAAATAAGAAATTAATTTAGAAAAAAAATTACTTTTATTTATATGTACACCAATTGTCTTGTGCATCAACAAATAAATATAACTAGATGTAAGTAAATTTCAATACCTTGAATTAAAATAAATATTTTTAACAAGTAGATATTTATAGGACTACTTTATAATCATTGAAAATGTAGAGATTTTCAAACTTATTAGAAGAAAGAAATACAGTTAAACTTCTATACGTATAGCGAATTTCTCTATATAACAAACTTTTGCGCTGTATTACGCTAATCTTTTTTAATAAAATACATATAAAATTGTTATCAAATACCTAATGAAGCAAAAAGTCTATATATTATGTATTAAGTGAATTTTTAAGTTATACAAAAATATAATTTTCTAGGTAAACGTGTGCAATGTGCATTTAAGGGTGATTTTTAGCAACAGCACAAACTTAAATTTAAAAATAAAATTCTTTTACTGAATTAATGCTGTACAAAAATTAACACATTTTAAGAAGCGCAAATCTTTCAAAAGTACTTCGTAAATATCTCTAAATGGGAGTTCTAACAATAAGAAGAATTAAAACTACCCTAAATTAATAAATATTAAATTATAGGTACCTATGTAGGTGATTTACTTTATATAAAAGAAAAAGAATAGGTGTTACATTAATGTTTGGAAATTATTTATTATTTAACTATTCCTATTAATTAGTTGGATGTGTATAGGTTATCGAAAACTATATGATGTTCACGTCATCAATACAAGGTTACTAGATGATGACGTTTCACACAGTGCTGTCACCTCGTAACTCGTATTTTGTCAGCTCTAATAAATTGTAGTTTTTCTTTATACCATCTAATACGTGTGCAAGTAAATCATTTATAGAATTTGTCACTTTCTAAACTTTAAACCGAATTACAAATAAACAATCTAGTAACTTTTTGTTGACGACGTGAACATCATGTAGCTTTGGATAAGCTATAGTATATTAATACAATGTAAAATAAACGAAAGGAAAATAAAAGTATTACTTAATTCGATAGTAAAAGATTCTTGAAACTTTTTACTAAGAATAAGACATAAGAATGTTTGTAAGACTGCAATAATTCATAAACTTTTTAAGTTTATTAGGTTTATTAGCCTAAAAATTTCAAATTGCATAGTATAAAAGTTACTGTTTGTAGAATGACCAAAAGATGTTTTTAAGTAAAAAAAATAATCGATTTTGAAGATTTTCACCGTTAAATTCGAGCAAAATTTGCTTGATCTTTACCACTGAAAGAGGTAATTGCATTTCTAACTTTTTATTTACAATATTTATTAGTTTTGTTTGAAGCTACATCTTTAAACAACATAAATTTTCTTTTAAACCACACTAAAATTACGTGGCTTAGTAATGATTCATTGAACAAATAGTAGCTAATATTTAACGCGAAAACAAAGATTATGTGAATACTCGAGCTCAATAAACCGGAATGGGCCAATTCATCGTCGGCGATTTTATTGTCGATTATCTTATTATAAAGTATAATAAATAGGTTAATTCAAATAAAGTGAGTTAAGGTTAGTGTATAGATATAAATCGTTTAAGTTGGTATGTAATTAATGTTTTACATAAAAAAAATACGGTTTTTATACTTATAACCAATTATGATTAAATAAATATCTTTTACTAAAGGTGACATTTTAATTAATTAGATATCGACGATAAAATAGTCAAGCATAGAATCGACGGCGATGAAACAAGACTAACCGTATATCGACTAAATAGGGGTGAGTTTACTTAAACTGCGTTCGCTTAATATTTTTCCACACGTCCCATTTGTATCACGAATACTAAAGTTCCATCGGCGGCCTTATAATTTTTACGCCTGCACCATTAACAAAATAAATTAAAACTTAAACCATACGTTATACAAAATACCGCACATCAAATTACAAACGAGCACGACTTTATTGAATTCACGTTTTAAGACTTGCATCGCGGCTGGCGGCGAGATTTTTGAACATTTATTGCAAGGTTGACGTCAAAACAAATAGATTTTTATAGAAACCCATTGTTGTGACGTCAGTTTCGCATACGAATTATTTGTGATGTCACTTTATGTAGGATTGAGTGTATACAAAGCATTATAATTTTTCTAAATGGCTACTCAACCACTGTTGGGTATGGAATGACCCATATACTACATACTATATATAGTTAGCTGATAAAATTTTGTTGACGTTATCGCATAATTCATTTACTATTACATACATATAAAGTATATTACAGAAGTTTTATATCTTTTTATTTTCGGACTGTCAGTGTGCCCCGGTATTTTTGTCGGACATTAGCAACAAAGGTCACAAAATAAATTCAACAACATGTGTGATTTTTGTTCGACAAGTATTAATATTTATTAATAAGCTTATAATGAAATCGTCGTTTCAAACCGTCGAACTGCAAATCTGGAAAATAAATTTTGTCGGACAATGTAACCATTGGCTTTTAAATTATTTTTATTAAACAATTCTGAAAAAATCAGCCGGTTATCGTTAAATTTTCAAAAATCGTTATCTTGACATGTTTAAGGTGGTAGGCACCCTTAACGCCCCGACATTTTTGTCGGACAAATGTTTTCTCGCGAGTTTTATTTAATTATCTTGCAACGTCAATTAAATTAAAAAAAAAAAAACGATATCTATAAATTTTCAGTATAACGCCAATTGCACGTTTTTCGGAAAAATGGAAGAGAGAAAGCCCCGGATACGAGAATTTTCACAGAGGAAAACGGTGATAGACTCATCATAATTAAGCCATACAATAAGTTATATATAGATGGTGATTAGTAAATGATATCATATACTGATGGGGGACTCCTGACTATGCGTTTTTGTAAACACATATGAAAATTTAGATTTTCATGTTGGCGAACATTACAGTAGGTAATGATTAAAGCTATCACACATAGCCCGGTTGGGCAAACTATGTGATTACGTTGCATCCGGTGCCGTCGTCGTCACCGGCTCCGATTTTGCCGGTGTGTCTGTGTGAAAACACCCTTACTTTCAGCTGTGTATGTATGTACAGTCAAGTTCAAATGTTTCGTCCCATCGCCCGTGTTAGTTTTTGTCGTAAAACGTTTTTATTTATTATCTGACGTGTCCCTTTTTACAATTCAAAAACAACTGCTACCCTTCATCCCTTTTGATCCTCTCTCGTCGCTCGTTGGCCTGCGATCACTTCTCGTGAAACAAAACATATGAACTTGACTGTACATACCTACCTATCAAATTAATCTCTAACTCTAGCCCTAACGATTTAAAAAGAATAACCTTGGTAATATTTTCAACTACGTATATACTGAAATCTCTTCTAACATCACAAGTGATTAAATCTAAAACTACTAGTCATTACAAAATACTTTCATTTATTGTGTTAGTGAGACTGCCTATTTTTTTAAGTAGAATTTTTTAACTAATGACACGTTTCCAAAGCCACTGTTAAAATAACTATCTATAAATTTTTCTAGCCAGTCATCATGCACATTTTCTGTATTTTTTACACCTAAAAAATCAAATAGATTTTTATAGAGACCCATTGTTATGACGTCATTTTCGCAAATTTGGACAAACGAATGCCGCCCAAAATTTATAAAAAGTCGCATTTCGAGATACGAACTTCGCAGACATATAGGATATGTAAATACATAAATAAATATAAACATAGGAGAGATTTCGGAAAATTCGTTCCCCAACATTTATTTCCCGGAAAACTTCTTCGCCCAGAAATGTATTACCCAAGAAAACCAACGGTTCTCCATTGGAATTATGTTCAAGTAGTTCGTCTCTTTCTTGCCATTTCAATTTTAATATGTCAGTCAAAAAATAAACTATTATTTTTGCGGCCACGAACCGAAAGTTCGCTTTGTAGTCTAAAACATGTAACTACGTTAAATGACCGTTTATGTCCCAAAAACATTTTTGTCATAATAATATCTACATAATTGTAATTACGTTCATACGTGGATCGAGGCATTAAGTAAATATTACAAAAAGTACAATCATAAATTCAAATTAATATTTATTTTAAGAATGCCAAATAAACATTAACAGATAGGAGTAAAATTTAATTAGCAGAACTTTAAGTAAACAATCGAACTGCACAGCTACCATTTTATCGGTCTCTTTACTTCACCATATCCTCGCCCCACTGCAATTTCGGCATTGTCAAATAGAGCCTCTACTTCCAGCATATATCTTCCACTGGGTATTCCAGGAGGTGATTGGGCAAAATCCATCGAAAAGTTGGTAACGAAATAACTTTTATTCTAAAAAAAGTAGGGAAGTACGTGTTTTATAATTGTAAACCAACTGCAGGACGGGAAACGTGTGGGAATCGCTGGATGTCATTAATGAGATGGTTTCTGTGGATCACAGCGATGAAGCGTCCCACTATATGGAGTAATGATGGAATACGTCAAGCGACGATAGAATGAATGCCGCCCAAGATCGGCCCAACCAGTGAAAATTCAACAGGAGCGGAGAAACAGGAAGATTATGTTGATATTGGCTTATTATGTTGAAACTATTGACTTTACAGAGAAAATGAAAATAACATAAATTGTAGTAAATTTTCCCCAGTTTATTTTATCGTAAGTATTTTTTTGGCGTAAAATAAACTGCAAAGGAGATTCTGATGAAAAACTCATTTTCCGCGTATTTTCATCACGTGCGATAGCAGCTGAAGCACAACCTACATTTATGAAGACTTTTGGCATGTTACTAAGTGTGACAAGTCACTAATTACTTAGGTCGATTGAGGATTTTAAACTTAAAATATCATATCTACATTAAGAGATAATAAAATTTTGCTTATTATATGTAATTTAAGTACATCAATTATGGAAAATATTGTGTACTTACCGCATACAGAGGACAACCTGTGAAATTGCCATATTTCTTTAAATTAGACGCTCCAAAAACATTTGCCTTTAACAAATCGCAAGCTTTATCTTGATAACGTAAAGGAAAATGTCGATATTCATTACTTAAGAACTTAAAAAGCTGAACTCTGAGCTAAAATTAATTTAAAAAATGGCCATTAACATAATGTTTCTACTATTTTGTATCTAAATACCTCTCCATCATATAAAGTATCAACATTTAACATAAATGACGCGTTTATACCGATTGATCCTGCTGTCTTGTTATATCTAAATGACTTCAAGTCTGCAAACTTCAAATATTTTTTATTGTAACGAACTAATTCTGCGCGTTCTAATGTCACGATGTAATCAAATTGATGAAACTAATAATATATTTTTGGTAAGAAGACATGTTTTAAATTAAATGTAATACTAATACCTACTTTTGATAACAATTCCACATTTGCGTTAACATCAACAAATACCGAAATAAAAATCATTAAATTCACAAAAACGATGAGAGACATATTTATCGTAAAGCTCATAAAAACACGAATACGTTAATATAGGATATGTAAGTTACGGTTGGTTATTATAATATATACCTCCCCCCCCCCCCAGCATGTAACGTGGTAACTTATCGTTCAATCTTAATTTTTATCATTTACCATTACCTATCATTTACCATTTATCATTACCTATTGTAATGTGCCATTGAATAAGTGCCCAATCACTATAAAAATTGTTTAGGGAATAATTCCAACCGGAAAAAAATGTGCTCTCATGCACGTTTTCTGCATTTTATATACCAAACACACGTACCTACTTTATATGTTTCGTTTTGTTTTTTCGAATACTATGAGACCGATTTACGATTGATTTCTTTGATAAAGTGTACCGGTTTTTGAGAAAATCTAAAACGACTTTGAAGATGTAACCTTGAAAATATTCAGAAATGTTGCGCAGCCGGAAATACTTTTTTTGTAAATTATCACGTGACATTTTTGTTTTCGTATCTTTTTTTTTCTAAATTATTATCAAGTAGCAAGGTTAACGTCGTAAATGTTAAATTATCATCTAGTAATATTATGTACAGATCAGGACAGATATGGATACTAAATGATACGTTCATTTATTTTCAAGGGTAACCTAATGGTTTAGTTTGACCAAACTTTATTGTTTGTTGAAATTGCGCTTATGCAAACAAACAAAGCTATGGGAAAAACAGCGTAATTTATTGAGATAGTATCATTAAACAAGATAAATATTAAAAATAATTTTTGTTTTCGTTTTTTATTTTTCTAAATTTCCAAATAGCCAAGATTAACGATGTAGATGTTAAATGATGCATTTATTTGTTCAAACGGAAATCCTAATTTAAAACCTATGTAAATAACTAAATAAAACCTAAATACAATGTTGCCTATTTAATAGTTTGACTTTGATCTACATTATAATAATTATATGGATCGATTTATTATAACTTGAAGTCATGGAGAGTTTAACGTATATTCAAAAAATAAAGTTAAAATATCTTACAAAACTTACAACAACATAATTGCTATTTCATTTTTTTTAAAGCATAAAACCTGATTGTTTAAATTTTAATATCCTTAAAGCCGAGATATAAATTTAAATAAATGATGCATTGCTACGCCTACTACTACAAAATATGAGATCAAATTGTTGGCATTATTTGGAATAAAACGTATAATTTCCATTATCGTTGCAATTTAAAATATGTACAAATTCGCCCTGCGCATTGAATACCCAGAGTAAAATAGAAAATAATAACATTCAGAGACATCTAACCATGTAGATGTTAACCGTGCCAATTTGGTATTTAGATAAACGTAGCAAATTCCAACTACAACCAATAGGTGACAATACGGCCTGTTTCTAAATTAATGGTTTTTAATTTTAATAAATTAGAACTAAAACGACTATCCGGTTAAACAAATTTATAAAACTAAATGTTTTTAACAATCGAAAGACAAACAACTGTAAGTAGTTAAACTTATTTTTCGGCATAATACTAGAAAATTATTTTCCAGTTTACTGAAAATATCTTTAATAATTGCTAAATTCGAAAAAAAAATTAGCAGCGAATTAGACAAAACTTGCAATTAATAAAAATAATCAATATGCACCGGTTTCGGTTGAAACAAAGAGTGACCGTAAAATTGACCTCTGAAGCGCGCAGAAAAGTAAATGTCATTGGTTTGTTTGTTTAGCAATGTTACCAAAGAATTTATTAACAATAATTATTGTAATTTGTATAATTTAACATGATTAGCTAGAAAAATTACGCGAATTAAGAAATCAACGATCGGTCGCTATTTTTGTTTTCATTTTGGGAAAACTTCCTATCTATGTAGATATACTTCGTCCAAACCTATACGCAATGCAAGTAATCAATAAAAGGGTTACTAGATGATGACGTTTCACACAGTGCTGTCACTTCGAATCTCGTATTTTGACAGTTCTAATTTCGCATTTCGTTCTAATTTCGCATTTCGTTCCTCACACAGTTTCTTTTTTAACATTTTTAAAAAATTACCTAACATACAATAATATCTATACGTTAGGTATTACACAAATATCTAATTTTTTATTACACATTTTGCAAATTTCGCCGACTTTTGACATTTATTTTTTGAAAATTTCCCTAACATTTTCCTTTTTTTTAAATTTCCCTGACTTTCCAGATTTTTTTTTATCGGAGGAGGGGAATCTTCATAGACAGCTCCAGCATCAGCCGGGGGCGTGTCAGATTCACACCGGCATATCTGTCCGGTGTACCTACCGACTAAACCCCTCCTCGATTGCGAAGTGTCAACACCAGCCGGAACTATCAAGTTGGTATTACTTCGACTGGTGGAGGCAGGAAAGATCTTATTAACAAAGCAAAATTCAGTCTTCAGTAAATTCAAAAAATAGAAAAAATAAATCCGGTAATCAATTCAGATTATACTTTAGCATTCCGTTGGTCCTTTCTAATCTTGTCTGTCGTTAGTAATGACTGTCCAGTGACATAATGATATTCCAGAAGATTTCTGATAAGCAGAAAGCTTTTGGAAATCGAAATTAAACTATAGCACTCCGTTAATCCTTTCTAAATCTAGTCTGTCATTAATAATGACTATCCAGTATGAAGTAATAGTGTTCCAATGGTTTTCTGATAAGCACATGTACTCGACTATGTTGCTTTTATTTAAGGTAACGCCCACTGAGTTATTTACCTCTGAGCGAAGTCCAGACCATTTGTTACAATAAAAAACCGCGTGTTCTACGGTATCAATTTCATTTTCTCCGTACGGACATTTGTCATCGGCACTTTTACCAATTTTAAAAAGGTAAGATTTAAAAGCACCATGTCCTGACAGTATTTGGGTGATATGATAATTGACAAGGCCATGCTTTCTGTTGTATCATGTGTCCAACTTGTTGATAAGGGTTCTGGACCATAAGCCTTTGTTCGATTCATCGAGCTCTGCTCCAATTTTCCAAAGACAGTCTTCTAGCCTCGGCCTTGTCCGATCTATTCGAGTTTTTGTTAAAATAAAAGTAATGCCTTTCAGAACATAAGATATCGATTGGAATTAATTTGGCAATAACAATTACTGCATTGTACGAAATCGTACGATAACCACAACAGATTCGCAAAGCAGAACGCCTTTGAATTTTTCTTAGGTTTAAAACGTTCTTTTTAATATCTAAAGTGTTTATCCAAACAGGACATGCATAGAGTAATACGAAATCTACGACTGAGGCGATCAGGCGTCTTTTAATTTCGCAAGGGCCAAAAGTGTTACAAAGAATTTTAGATATTTTATTACAGAAAATGTCGCCTTTAGAACAAACGTTTCTAATGTGTTTACTGTAGTTTAGATATTTATCTAGAGTAATTCCCAAGTATTTAATTTGATTTTCCGGGAAATTAATCACGTCTTTTACCTTTATTTTTAATTGTGGAATTTTCCTTTTACCCGAAATGAAAATGGACTTAGTCTTATCTGGGCAGATATCGAGTAGATTCTCGTCGAGCCAGTCAATAATTAAGTTTATGCTAACGTTTATTTTACGTTTCAAAGATGTGACGTATTTGGAATGGACAATTAAAGCCAGGTCGTCTGCGAAAGCGACCGTATGGGCGCCATCGGGCAATTTTAATTCAAGAACACCGTCGTATAATATGTTCCACAAGGTCGGTCCGAGGACCGAGCCCTGTGGAACACCGCACGTCACAGGTATACAGGAAGAAGAAGACGAGGAATCGATACTCGCTTCTACAATCAGAAGTCTGTTGTTAAGGTACGAGTACAAAATTTTGAAAAGATAGTCGGAAATATTTCTCCTTTTAAGTTCGGCTAATATTAAGTGTCATTGGGCGGAGTTGAAAGCATTCTGTATATCAAAAGTGATTAATACACAGAACTCTCTAGTTCTCCGAGTACCATTCTTAGCAGAGCTAATAATATCCGTAACTTTCTTTAGGGCGTCAATGGTAGATCTATTTCTCCTAAAACCAAATTGATTGATATGTAAAGGGCATTTTTCCTCCAATTCCGAGTTTAAACGAGTGAGGATCAATCTTTCTAAGAGTTTACCTAATACATCTATCATACAAATGGGCATAAATTTTGGATTAAGAGCGTCGCTACCTGGTTTCTCAATTAACGCAAGTTTCGCCACTTTCCATATAGCCGGAAAAGTACCATTATGTAGAGCTAGATTCATAATTTTCAATAGTCTCCGGTTGTTCCTTAACCAGGATTTTTATTGATTCGAGGGAGATGTTATCGGGGCCTGGAGATCTACGATTATTTAACTTAATGGAAGCAAATTCTAGTTCCGAGAGAGTAAAGTAATCAATATCGTTCGTATCAGAGACGTCAGATGGTAATAATTCCATAGGGATAGGATTACCAGTCGGGAATAGGGAGGAGATGGTTTCTAAAGTTTTCTCGAAAGGTAATTTATTATATTTCTTTTTTAAAAGTTTATTCATAATGATTTTGTAGCCAAAGCCTCATGCGTCAGTATCTAGGTCGTTACAAAGTGTTTTCCAACATTCTTTTTTTGAATTGAGAATTTTTTGTTTTAAAAGTTTCCTAGCCATCTTATATTGTTCATACGCTGAATCTCTGTCCTGGTCAGAACCGTTCCTCGTAACCTAGTGTATGTTCTTCTAATTCTTATGCATTCCCTTCTTGCCTCGCTAATCTCGTTATTCCACCAGAAATCGCCATTTTTACAGGCGTGACCTTTATTAATTGATGCTTTATTGCATTCGCTCTGCAAGAAGTTGCGAAGATCTATGGCGGAATTTATGGAGTTAACAAAGCCAGGATTCAGGTTTTTTAACTGATTTCTCAGTTTTTCTAAATTAATTTTTGGTCTATGATTAGTTAATTGTATATTACGGTTTAAATTAGTAGTATCCTTAATATTGAATCTAATGTATCGATGAGCAACCGCCGACTCATCGTCACCTACTTTCCAGTTGATAACATTATTGTTTAAATTTATTGAAAAGTTATATCAATAAAAGAATTTTGATTTTCTCTTGAGAAGGTTGGAGTAATGCAATCGTTATGTAATATTTTCCAGATTGAAACAAAGACTTTGCGTCTTATTGTCCTTGCGCCCGAATAGGTAGCGCCTTACTGCGTCGAAATGACTGGGCCAAAACCGTCGCGCCCAAATGACCGAGACCCACAATTAATTTATCCAAATGTAAATTGAAATTTACAAGTTTAATAAGTTATAATTGCGCAATGCATTTCGAAACGTAGTTATATAACAGGTGAAACTAAACTTTTTCAGATAATAACCATCAAATGAATAGTCACCTCCCAAAGTGATTGTTAAAAATTAAGGGCAGTTTACAAAATTATATATCGGAGTAAATCGTGCCTAATTGTACCTAACTTCAGTTTAAAATATTTATAGGTTCAATAATTAATAAGTTTGCGTGGTCGGGGCCGAATTTAAAATTACCTGGGTGCTCAAAGTTTGTCTCCAACACTAACACATAAGATTAAATACTTAAACAAATAAGAAATTAATTTAGAAATAAAATTACTTTTATTTATATGTACACCAATTGTCTTGTGCAAATTTCAACACCTTGAATAAAAATAAATATTTTTAAGAAGTAGATATTTATAGGACTACTTTATAATCATTGAAAATGTAGAGATTTTCAAACTTATTAGAAGAAAGAAATACAGTTAAACTTCTATACGTATAGCGAATTTCTCTATATAACGAACTTTTGCGCTGTATTACGCTAATCTTTTTTAATAAAATACATATAAAATTGTTACCAAATACCTAATGAAGCAAAAAGTCTATATATTACGTATTAAGTGAATTTTTAAGTTATACAAAAATATAATTTTCTAGGTAAACGTGTGCATTGTGCATTTAAGGGTGATTTTTAGCAACAGCACAAACTTAAATTTAAAAATAAAATTCTTTTACTGAATTAATGCTGTACAAAAATTAACACATTTTAAGAAGCGCAAATCTTTCAAAAGGACTTCTTAAATATCTCTAAATGGGAGTTCTAACAATAAGAAGAATTAAAACTACACTAAATTAATAAATATTAAATTATAGGTACCTATGTAGGTGTTTTACTTTATGTAATAGAAAAAGAATAGGTGTTACATTAATGTTTGGAAATTATTTATTATTTAACTATTCCTATTAATTAGTTGGATGTGTATAGGTTATCGAAAACTATATGATGTTCACGTCATCAATACAAGGTTACTAGATGATGACGTTTCACACAGTGCTGTCACCTCGTAACTCGTATTTTGACAGCTCTAATAAATTATAGTTTTTCTTTATACCATCTAATACGTGTGCAAGTAAATCATCTATAGAATTTGTCACTTTCTAAACTTTAAACCGAATTACAAATAAATAATCTAGTCACTTTTTGTTGATGACGTGAACATCATATAGCTTTGGATAGGCTATAGTATATTAATAGAATGTAATTACAAAAATATTATACACTTAAGATAGGTGCAGTCGGTTCAATTAATTTTGACATCCCGTTCGAAACGGTATGTACACTTCGTCCGAACCTATATGCAACTCACGTCATCAATACAAGGTTACTAGATGATTCCGTTTCACACAGTGCTGTCACCTCGTACCTCGTATTTTGACAGTTCCAATAAATTGTAGTCTTTCTTTACGCTATTTAATATATGCGCAAGTAAATCATCTATAGAATTAGTCACTTTCCAAACTTTAAATCGAATTACAAATAAACAATCTAGTAACTTTTTGTTGATGACGTGAATATCATATAGGTTTGGATAAGCTGTAGATACATAACTGTGGGTGTCATTAATTTATGAGCCCGCTGTACATTTAATATATACCTATGGCCTATCCAAACCTATATGCAATTTACGTCATCAACAAAAAGTTACTAGATTGTTTATTTATAATTCGGTTTAAAGTTTGGAAAGTGAGATATTCTATAGATACTTACTATAGATGATTTACTTGTGCACATATTAGATGGTATAAAGAAAGACTACAATTTATTAGAACTGTCAAAATACGAGGGGCGAGGTGACAGTACTGTGTGAAACGTCATTATCTAGTAACCTTTTAATGATGACGTGGATTGCATATAGATTTGGACGAAGTGTATACAAAATTATGAAACGTGCAATATTTTAACAAAAGTAGAGTTATGCCTATGTTCTCCCTCGACGTTCAAGATATTGCTGCACGGTTCCAATACTTGCTTCGTGATTGTTTAGAGAAAGAACATGGTCGGTTGCCCATTCTTTATCAGAATCGACTACATCTTCCCCTCTTAGCAGATTTCTAAAATCAAAGTTAATAATCTTCTTAATCTGCTCAACCGGGAAAACTTCTTAAAACGGAAACCGCAAATTTCTAAAGTTTCTTAGCGAAAAACTTCGACTTAAAGTTCATCTTCAAAACAACCTGCATCAAGTTCAAAAATGAAACCTTATCGACTGGGACGACGTAAAATTAATGAAAAATCATAACTAAAAGAAAATCATCATTTTCTAAAAGAAAATTAATCATATGAATAAATCGTAACATAAAACAAATATTAACATAAGACAAATACGAAACAAAGTAATGATTTAAAATTTTTCTTTGAAACTTAACGTATCTACCACTTACCTCCATTTTCTTTTAACACTCACGCTCCCTGTTAAACGAAAAAAAAAAACGTTGACATAATATTATCGTAACAGCAATAAACAACAAATTTAACATATTGAACAAATTCAATACGGGGCCCCTCCCCATGTTCACTACAGGTGACAAATACAAATCCTACCTTTCGTAGATCTTCTGTGGACAGTGAACTTGCAACATTGCGTTTTACCTACGTTTTTCACTATTTGTCACCACCAAGTGTACGGCAAAACGCATATTTCGACGACTTCAAAAAAACCACAACTTTTCCTTGTGGAAATGATCGCAAAAGATAACGCAACGTAAACACGGCCTATATAATTAACGTTTTTTAGCGACGTAGGTATTATGTGTATCAGAAAGATTCGCTCTCGAAAAGAGAAATGTTTTTGTCGTACAGAATTGGTTTTAGTACTAAAGGCTATTTATGTATTCGTATGGCATACGACGCACACGTATAGCGTACGCAAATCCCATAGAGCACATAAATGATGAATTGGTTAATAGAATACGATCGATACTTTCCTACCTTTGATCGTTGGCTACAAGTTCAACAGTCCCGCATCCCTCGCAGATTTACCTACAGCCGTTTACCAATAAACGTGACAAACGATGAAGGGGAGGGGAGGGTTATATTTTTGCCGTTGCTTTTCGAAAATACATCTTAACATATTAAACTACCATCGTTTCTCCTACTGCTAAAGTATAGATTTCTGCCTCGCGATTGTTAAACATTTACATTTCTTATGTTAACAAAATTTAAATTTAATTTTTACCTACCAAAATACTGCGTTGAAAAAACTTGAAAATTACGCATCGCGGTAGGAAAAACGACAATGGGCGGGGCATATTTTTATTTTCGTACATACACAATTGTTGTCTACATTGAAATCATAATCGTATCGATTCCATTTCAATCCGCAATTTTAATTATCTCTATTTATATTTCATTCGCATTTTTATATAAAATTAATTACCTAATTTGATGACTTTGTTTCGAGCTTCGATTAAATTTAAAAGTCGCTCTAAATTCGCAAATCGATCAATACGCAATTCTAATAATTCAATCAGAAAATTTAATTATCTACACTTACATTACATTTGAATTTTTATTTAAAAATAATAGGTAATAAGTTTAATGGACTATTTGAAATTCCAATGAAATTTAAAAGAACAATCCGAATACGTAGATATGATAAATTATTTATTTCAAATTATGTTGTAAAGCGCTCTAGTTAAACTTGTCATTATTGTAATTTCTATAAATGTTTATTTTAATTTTTTAAACGTTAGCTACCTATTTCGTTCTTACTTATTTGCAACAGTATAAATAATACGCTTAATATTAATACGATCTTGACAAAATGCATGGTTTAAGTTACGCAATTATCAGAAACAATAAAAAACTCACCGATAAGTAAATATGGCCCCGCTTAACAAAATAGAAAAAATCCTACCTGTAACAAAGAAAAAACAAATTGAAATATATTCAACTTTCCGAATGATTTTCGAGTACTAACCTTAATTATTCTTCGACGTCCTCTAGCCTCACCAACCAACCAACCCTCGGCTCCTCGATAGGAAACACACATTACGCAACTGTAAAAAAAAAACGATTTAACAATTAAAATGGCAATCGACAATAAAATTAACAATATAACCTATCGTGTATTAAATGCCAACTGTTTTTCTTTTTATCTGGTAATTTTTAATTTTAATTTTTCTATAGGTGTTCTTTGTGTGCTATAACCATAATACTATCCAATGTTTGCAATAGTTTGTATATTTTTTTCATATGTTTTATGTTTTCTTTAATTTTAGGCAAGTACATCAAGTAATGTAATGTATTCTTGAATTGTATGTAAATCTGTATTTTAAAATTTTGCATCTGTATGATGTTGTTCCTTCGAGCAATTGCATAGGTGTTGATTCAAATTCAAATTTCGGCACAAAAGCTATCGTCAATTCCACTATAACGCCATCTATGAAGAATGTTTTGAAGCTATCTCGTTACCCAATTTGTAATGAGTTCGTTGTGAGTTTCAAACAATATTATGTAAACGTGTGTACATCTGAATATTGTTTTTCACACATAATTATAACAATTTGATAAATAAACCGTTTCAAACCAAACTCTTTCGACACCCTGTATTATTCCTTACAAGTCACCATGTATGATATTGATTTTTGGGTAGAATTCGTGAAATATATTATAATGTACTTGAATTAGTTGCCCTTTACAAAGCATATACGGAAGAAAATACGTACTATTTTTATATTTACATTACAACCTTTAAAAAAAGGTAATTTAAAATAATAAATGTAGGCAATTATTTATAATTTTATATAACCTCAAATTTATAGGTGAATGGTAAATATTTGTTTATAAGAATTTGAAATGCAATCCTTCTGCAGGACCTGTTTCCTAAAAATACACGACACCTCATCATTGGTACCTTTGGCTCATGACAGTTATAAACATCGACTGATGTTTTGCGTACCAGAACTTGTAACGATTCCATAGTAAATTGTAAAAAAAATGGATTAAATAGCGCTTTGTATTTTTCTAGGATTTACGAGCACTTCCCGATACAATGTTGTGCAAGGATTGCGTTGGAACTCTCGACATAACTTACAAATTTAAAATTAAATGTCGAGCAGCAAACGACAAGATTAATAAGCGACAGTTTGATGCGACCGAACGTTTAACGGTTAAACAAGTAATTGACTTGGACAACACTATCCGTACAGTTTGTAGAATTTGCGTCGAGGACGTTGTAATAGATCACAGTTTGTATTTATCCAAAAGACCATTTTATAAGAGTAAACTGATGTTTTGCGTTCCAGAAATGGTATGTCTATCGAGTCAAAATTGTTGTGCATGCGTATAGCTTTATTATTACAGGATTTGACACTTGCATCGGATATTAAGCTGTGCAACGATTGTCACACTGTACTCGATAAAATCCAAGTATTTAAAATGAAATGCTTAGATGTAGAAAAAAATATTAAAGGGTATCTAAAATCACATTTGGTGGTAGATTTAAGGGATTTGTCGGTGTGGTGTAATGCATTTGTCGAATACCAAATAGGTTTTCTGGAAGATTATACGATTAAACAAGAAGAAATTGATTTAGACGATGAGGTGGAAATAATGGATAATGTGAAGGAACAAGTTGAAAATGATAAATTAATTTCTTTAAAAACTGAAGAATTAAAAGCTTGTAAATGTAGAGAAGAGACATCGAAATATCTAAAGTGTAAATGCAATAATGTAGAACAGCTTCCACACGACACAACAAAAACAACTCTAAACGTTCAAAATATGGATATGGAACTGCACAAAAGCGATTTAAGTGTTTACTGTGCAGGTACAGTTTTGCACGAAAAACGGCATTAAAAAGACACATTTATCGAATACATACTAGCGAAAAACCGTTTAAGTGTTCGCTGTGCGAGTACAGTTCTGCACAAAAAACTGCATTAAAAAGACACATTTATCGCATACATACCAGCGAAAAACCATTCAAGTGTTCACTGTGCGAGTACAGTGCTAAAGAAAATTTTAAATTAAAACTACACCTTTGCACACATACTGGTGAAAAGCCGTTTAAATGTTCAGTGTGTGATTATAGTGCTGCACAAATATCGAGATTAAAAATGCACATTCGCACACATACTGGTGAAAAACCATTTAACTGTTCGCTGCGAGTATACTGCTGTAGACAAATCGACATTAAAAATACACATTCGCCGACATACCGGTGAAAAACCGTTTAAGTGTTCGCTATGTGATTATAGTGCTGTACAAAATGTAATTTAAACACGCACATCCGCACACATATCGATGAAAAACCATTTAAATGTTCATTATGTAATTACAGTGCCACACAAAAATCGAGATTAGAAATACACATCCGTACACATACTGGCGAAAGACCGTTTAAGTGTTCGCTGTGCGAATACAGTGCTGTAGAAAAATCAACATTAAAAATACACATTCGCTCATCGCACACCGGCGATAGACCATTTAAATGTTCACTGTGCGAGTACAGCGCCGTGAGACAAATCTAAAATAAACATACACGTTCGCACTCATACCGGCGAAAAACCATTTAAATGTTCGCTAGTGAGTACAGTGCTGCACAAGGATCGAGATTGAAAATGCACATTCGCACACATACTGGCGAAAAACCGTTCAAGTGTTCGCTGTGCAAGTACAGTGCTGCGCACAAATCGACATTTCAAAACACATTCGCACACATACTGGTAAAAATTCATAGGAGTCGCTACTTTAAAAATTACAAAACAAATTAGCCGAATACAAATACCTACAACAATCAAAATAATTCATAAAATCGAAGAGCACATCATACTCGAGGTTAAACGGAACCAACCGAACAAAAATCTTAAGATAGTTTTAATTTAAATGTAGTTAATAATTTATCTACTTACAAAAGACGATTGATAACATTTTGCGGTACAATAAACAGCCACGAACAGAGAAAATCGACCATTTCCGGTTTGGAAGTATTTCAAATATTTAAACTACAATTTGCTAATTAAAAGTATGCAAAAATTTCGTGTTTTTAACAGAAAATGTCTGATAATGCTTCTAATAACATGTTTTTTACAGTATTTTGCTTTCGTGTAAATGATTTGATAATAAAATTGATTTTAAAGAAAAAACCAGCTGTACATTCAATGACTTTGAAAAAAATAACACTATTAAATATTTATAATTTCCATTGATAACCAAAATTATAGTTTCCAATAAAAACTAGCTAAAAGTATGTATTTTTTTACTGTTTTACTTTTTGTAAAGTACACAAAAATCTAAAATGCGATTGTTTTAAATATTAGCCATAATCACATTAATTAGGAACAATTTTAGGTCCGCTACTTTTTCTGCTTTACATTAATGACTTATTAACCTGTTATACCTAGAGAAAATATCTTCTCATATGCTGATGATACAGTAATATTAAGCATGGAAAAGACGTGGGACCAAACTCAAGTTAAAATGAACAACCATTTACGAGAAGTCAGCGATTGGTTGGCAGCTAATGAATTATCCTTAAATGTGAAGAAGACCGTTTTTGTTGCGTTTGGAATATATAGTGATAGTGTGCCAGATAACCTAAGAATCGTTATAGATAATAGAGAAATCCAAAGAGTTTATTTTACAAAATATCTAGGGATATTTATAGACAGCAATATGAGATGGGATAAACATGTAGCTTATATAGTTGATAAAACTAGATATCTACTTTTCGTATTTGGTAAATTGAGAAGTATCTTGCAGCCTAAAAATTTGATTACATTGTATTATGCATTTTTCGATAGCCTGGCTAATTACGGAATAATTGCTTGGGGTGGGGCGTATGATTCTGTACTTTATAAACTGGAATCTATACAAAGTAGAATTATTAAAATTATTAATAAATCAAAAGAATGTAATTTTCAACCCTTGAAAATTAAAGATTCGTTTAACATTGAGTCGGTTATGTATCATTTCAATGATTTGAGGAAGGATTTTATTGATTCAAAAAGTATTACCAGACATAAAAGTATTGGAATACCTAGAATCAATAAGTCTGTTAATTTCAAAAATAACGAAATTATAGCAATAAAAATGTTTAATGAATTACCGAATGAAATAAAGATACTTAATCTTAGCAGCAAAAATATAAGGACAAACATTATTAATTGGTACAAGGAAAGAGAAAAAAACTGAAGTTATTTGTTTTTATATTTGTTTTAAATCTTTGTGTGGCTGATATTTTATCTTGTTATGTTATGAATTATGAGAAATTTTATCTAAATGTATATGGCATAGACTCTGCCAAATTTTTTGTTTTTTTTTAGCTCGTAAGTTAGTTTTTAGTAACCAGACCTAAAGCACAGGTAAATTTAATTACCTCTTTTAGGATGTAAGCATTTTTTCAGTTATACATTGTATATCTTCATGTGACCTACATGTATTTTGTACTCTGGTTTATCAATAAATAAATAAATAAATCACACACATTAGTTACTGGGAATTTTGAATGTACAGTTTTTTTTTCCTAATTCAGTTCAGTTTCACCTCGATCGTAAAAAAGGGCAGACTCACAAACCGGCTTTATTCGCCCAAGTCTTTTGTAGCCACGGTTCATGTTTGGGAGGATTCCTCTTATTTGTAACGTTTAAGCTAGCGCTTTCTTCAAAAGATGAGGTCTAATTAATTTTAAATTTAAAGCACATCTATAGGTCTGTTTATGTACTGTTAAAAATGTCTTATTAAATAATTGTAAGAAATAAATTACTTGTAACATACCTATACATTTATTTTTATCATTTAAGAGTTGTAAAGTCATTTTCATTATTTTATCCCCGACCTGGTTTTTAAAGTAACGGCTTTTGCACATTTCACTTAGAGATCTAATACAGATGTCACAAGCTTTATACCTTAATTGATTCCAGTCTCATCGCAACAGTTACAATTTAGATGGGGTTACTTTCGCACATTTTGATTTTTCGTTATCTAGTTTATTTAATTTATGCAAGTAGGCATCCTATTAGTTGCTGCGGTGTTCTTTTTAAACGAGCCAAATAATATGCAATATAGTTTTTATTTTTGGTCGCGATAATCGAAGATACACCTATCGATAGTAATCATTTAACTTTTTCCTATTTGGAATTGAAAACATACTTGTATTTGATAGGCACCTTCGAATATTCCTTGGCATTCAGATGGACCGTTAAATAAATTTATTAACTCAATCGAAATGAATATCGAACAAATTTTCCTCGTTATTAACTGAAACGTGTGTTCAAATTACTGTACCACGAAAAGATGGGCGATCACTAAATCGTTTTATACATAGATACATACAGAATCTACAACCTTAGTTACCTGAAGATGTATTTCCTGATGTAAAAATCTTGTCTGTAACAAAGAAAAAACAAATTGTAATATATTCAACTTTCCGGATGATTTACGAGTACTAACCTTAATTATTCTTCGACGTCCTCTAGCCTCACCAACCAACCCTCGGCTCCTCGATAGGAAACACACATTTCGCAACTGTAAAAAAAAAAACGATTTAACAATTAAAATGGCAATCGACAATAAAATTAACAATATAATCTATCGTGTATTAAATGCCAACTGTTTTTCTTTTTATCTGGTAATTTATAATTTTAGTTTTTCTATAGGTGTTCTTTGTGTACTATAACCATAATACTATCCAATGTTTGTATATTTTTTTCATATGTTTTATGTTTTCTTTAATTTTAGGCAAGTACATCAAGTAATGTAGTGTATTCCTGAATTGTATGTAATGTATTTAAATCTGTATTTTAAAATTTTGCATCTGTATGATGTTGTTCCTTCGAGCAATTGGATAGGTACTGATTCAAATTCAAATTTCGGCACAAAAGCTATCGTCAATTCCACTATAGCGCCATCTATTAAGAATGTTTTGAAGCTATCTCGTTACCCAAGTTGGAATGAGTTCGTTGTGAGTTTCAAACGTTTTCAAACCATATTATGTAAACATGTGTACATCTAAATGTTGTTTTTCACACATAATTATAACAATTTGATAAATAAACCGTTTCAAACCAAACTCTTTCGACGCCCTGTATTATTCCTTACAAGTCACCATGTATGATATTGATTTGTGGGTAGAATTCGTGAAATATATTATAATGTACTTGAATTAGTTGCCCTTTACAAAGCATATAGGGAAGAAAATACGTACTATTTTTATATTTACATTACAACCCTTAAAAAAGGTAATTTAAAATAATAAATGTAGGCAATTATTTATAATTTTCTATAACCTCAAATTTATAGGTGAATGGTAAATATTTGTTTATAAGAATTTGAAATGCAATCCTTCTGCAGGACCTGTTTCCTAAAAATACACGACACCTCATCATTGGTACCTTTGGCCCATGACAGTTATAAACATCGACTGATGTTTTGCGTACCAGAACTTGTAACGATTCCATAGTAAATTGTAAAAAAAATGGATTAAATAGCGCTTTGTATTTTTCTAGGATTTACGAGCACTTCCCGATACAATGTTGTGCGAGGATTGCGTTGGAACTCTCGACATAACTTACAAATTTAAAATTAAATGTCGAGCAGCAAAGCGACAAGATTAATAAGCGACAGTTTGATGCGACCGAACGTTTAACGGTTAAACAAGTAATTGACTTGGACAACACTATCCGTACAGTTTGTAGAATTTGCGTCGAGGACGTTGTAATAGATCACAGTTTGCATTTATCCGAAAGATCATTTTATAAGAGTAAACTGATGTTTTGCGTCCCAGAAATGGTATGTCTATCGAGTCAAAATTGTTGTGCATGCGTATAGCTTTATTATTACAGGATTTGACACTTGCATCGGATATTAAGCTGTGCAACGATTGTCACTCTGTACTCGATAAAATCCAAGTATTTAAAATGAAATGCTTAGATGTAGAAAAAAATATTAAAGGGTATCTAAAATCACATTTGGTGGTAGATTTAAGGGATTTGTCGGTGTGGTGTAATGCATTTGTCAAATACGAAATAGGTTCTCTGGAAGATTATACGATTAAACAAGAAGAAATTGATTTAGACGATGAGGTGGAAATAATGGATAATGTGAAGGAACAACTTGAAAATGATAAATTAATTTCTTTAAAAAGTGAAGAATTAAAAGCTTGTAAATGTAGAGAAGAGACATCGAAATATCCAAAGTGTAAATGCAATAAAGTAGAACAGCTTCCACACGACACAACAAAAAACAACTCTAAACGTTCAAAATATGGATATGGAACTGCACAAAAGCGATTTAAGTGTTTACTGTGCAGGTACAGTTTTGCACGAAAAACGGCATTAAAAAGACACATTTATCGAATACATACTAGCGAAAAACCGTTTAAGTGTTCGCTGTGCGAGTACAGTTCTGCACAAAAAATTGCGTTAAAAAGACACATTTATCGCATACATACCAGCGAAAAACCATTCAAGTGTTCACTGTGCGAGTACAGTGCTAAAGAAAATTTTAAATTAAAACTACACCTTTGCACGCATACTGGTGAAAAGCCGTTTAAATGTTCAGTGTGTGATTATAGTGCTGCACAAATATCGAGATTAAAAATGCACATTCGTACACATACTGGTGAAAAACCATTTAACTGTTCGCTGTGCGAGTATACTGCTGTAGACAAATCGACATTAAAAATACACATTCGTCGACATACCGGTGAAAAACCGTTTAAGTGTTCGCTATGTGATTATAGTGCTGTACAAAAATGTAATTTAAACACGCACATCCGCACACATATCGATGAAAAACCATTTAAATGTTCATTATGTAATTACAGTGCCACACAAAAATCGAGATTAGAAATACACATCCGTACACATACTGGCGAAAGACCGTTTAAGTGTTCGCTGTGCGAATACAGTGCTGTAGAAAAATCAACATTAAAAATACACATTCGCTCATCGCACACCGGCGATAGACCATTTAAATGTTCACTGTGCGAGTACAGCGCCGTAGACAAATCTAAAATAAACATACACGTTCGCACTCATACCGGCGAAAAACCATTTAAATGTTCGCTGTGCGAGTACAGTGCTGCACAAGGATCGAGATTGAAAATGCACATTCGCACACATACTGGCGAAAAACCGTTCAAGTGTTCGCTGTGCAAGTACAGTGCTGCGCACAAATCGACATTTCAAAAACACATTCGCACACATACTGGTAAAAATTCATAGGAGTCGCTACTTTAAAAATTACAAAACAAATTAGCCGAATACAAATACCTACAACAATCAAAATAATTCATAAAATCGAAGAGCACATCATACTCGAGGTTAAACGGAACCAACCGAACAAAAATCTTAAGATAGTTTTAATTTAAATGTAGTTAATAATTTATCTACTTACAAAAAGACGATTGATAACATTTTGCGGTACAATAAACAGCCACGAACAGAGAAAATCGACCATTTCCGGTTTGGAAGTATTTCAAATATTTAAACTACAATTTGCTAATTAAAAAGTATGCAAAAATTTCGTGTTTTTTAACAGAAAATGTCTGATAATGCTTCTAATAACATGTTTTTTACAGTATTTTGCTTTCGTGTAAATGATTTGATAATAAAATTGATTTTAAAGAAAAAACCAGCTGTACATTCAATGACTTTGAAAAAAATAACACTATTAAATATTTATAATTTCCATTGATAACCAAAATTATAGTTTCCAATAAAAACTAGCTAAAAGTATGTATTTTTTTACTGTTTTACTTTTTGTAAAGTACACAAAAATCTAAAATGCGATTGTTTTAAATATTAGCCATAATCACATTAATTAGGAACAATTTTAGGTCCGCTACTTTTTCTGCTTTACATTAATGACTTATTAACCTGTTATACCTAGAGAAAATATCTTCTCATATGCTGATGATACAGTAATATTAAGCATGGAAAAGACGTGGGACCAAACTCAAGTTAAAATGAACAACCATTTACGAGAAGTCAGCGATTGGTTGGCAGCTAATGAATTATCCTTAAATGTGAAGAAGACCGTTTTTGTTGCGTTTGGAATATATAGTGATAGTGTGCCAGATAACCTAAGAATCGTTATAGATAATAGAGAAATCCAAAGAGTTTATTTTACAAAATATCTAGGGATATTTATAGACAGCAATATGAGATGGGATAAACATGTAGCTTATATAGTTGATAAAACTAGATATCTACTTTTCGTATTTGGTAAATTGAGAAGTATCTTGCAGCCTAAAAATTTGATTACATTGTATTATGCATTTTTCGATAGCCTGGCTAATTACGGAATAATTGCTTGGGGTGGGGCGTATGATTCTGTACTTTATAAACTGGAATCTATACAAAGTAGAATTATTAAAATTATTAATAAATCAAAAGAATGTAATTTTCAACCCTTGAAAATTAAAGATTCGTTAACATTGAGTCGGTTATGTATCATTTCAATGATTTGAGGAAGGATTTTATTGATTCAAAAAGTATTACCAGACATAAAAGTATTGGAATACCTAGAATCAATAAGTCTGTTAATTTCAAAAATAACGAAATTATAGCAATAAAAATGTTTAATGAATTACCGAATGAAATAAAGATACTTAATCTTAGCAGCAAAAATATAAGGACAAACATTATTAATTGGTACAAGGAAAGAGAAAAAAACTGAAGTTATTTGTTTTTATATTTGTTTTAAATCTTTGTGTGGCTGATATTTTATCTTGTTATGTTATGAATTATGAGAAATTTTATCTAAATGTATATGGCATAGACTCTGCCAAATTTTTGTTTTTTTAGCTCGTAAGTTAGTTTTAGTAACCAGACCTAAAGCACAGGTAAATTTAATTACCTCTTTTAGGATGTAAGCATTTTTTCAGTTATACATTGTATATCTTCATGTGACCTACATGTATTTTGTACTCTGGTTTATCAATAAATAAATAAATAAATCACACACATTAGTTACTGGGAATTTTGAATGTACAGTTTTTTTCCTAATTCAGTTCAGTTTCACCTCGATCGTAAAAAGGGCAGACTCACAAACCGGCTTTATTCGCCCAAGTCTTTTGTAGCCACGGTTCATGTTTGGGAGGATTCCTCTTATTTGTAACGTTTAAGCTAGCGCTTTCTTCAAAAGATGAGGTCTAATTAATTTTAAATTTAAAGCACATCTATAGGTCTGTTTATGTACTGTTAAAAATGTCTTATTAAATAATTGTAAGAAATAAATTACTTGTAACATACCTATACATTTATTTTTATCATTTAAGAGTTGTAAAGTCATTTTCATTATTTTATCCCGACCTGGTTTTTAAAGTAACGGCTTTTGCACATTTCACTTAGAGATCTAATACAGATGTCACAAGCTTTATACCTTAATTGATTCCAGTCTCATCGCAACAGTTACAATTTAGATGGGGTTACTTTCGCACATTTTGATTTTTCGTTATCTAGTTTATTTAATTTATGCAAGTAGGCATCCTATTAGTTGCTGCGGTGTTCTTTTAAACGAGCCAAATAATATGCAATATAGTTTTATTTTTGGTCGCGATAATCGAAGATACACCTATCGATAGTAATCATTTAACTTTTTCCTATTTGGAATTGAAAACATACTTGTATTTGATAGGCACCTTCGAATATTCCTTGGCATTCAGATGGACCGTTAAATAAATTTATTAACTCAATCGAAATGAATATCGAACAAATTTTCCTCGTTATTAACTGAAACGTGTGTTCAAATTACTGTACCACGAAAAGATGGGCGATCACTAAATCGTTTTATACATAGATACATACAGAATCTACAACCTTAGTTACCTGAAGATGTATTTCCTGATGTAAAAATCTTGTCTGTAACAAAGAAAAAACAAATTGTAATATATTCAACTTTCCGGATGATTTACGAGTACTAACCTTAATTATTCTTCGACGTCCTCTAGCCTCACCAACCAACCCTCGGCTCCTCGATAGGAAACACACATTTCGCAACTGTAAAAAAAAACGATTTAACAATTAAAATGGCAATCGACAATAAAATTAACAATATAATCTATCGTGTATTAAATGCCAACTGTTTTTCTTTTTATCTGGTAATTTATAATTTTAGTTTTTCTATAGGTGTTCTTTGTGTACTATAACCATAATACTATCCAATGTTTGTATATTTTTTTCATATGTTTTATGTTTTCTTTAATTTTAGGCAAGTACATCAAGTAATGTAGTGTATTCCTGAATTGTATGTAATGTATTTAAATCTGTATTTTAAAATTTTGCATCTGTATGATGTTGTTCCTTCGAGCAATTGGATAGGTACTGATTCAAATTCAAATTTCGGCACAAAAGCTATCGTCAATTCCACTATAGCGCCATCTATTAAGAATGTTTTGAAGCTATCTCGTTACCCAAGTTGGAATGAGTTCGTTGTGAGTTTCAAACGTTTTCAAACCATATTATGTAAACATGTGTACATCTAAATGTTGTTTTTCACACATAATTATAACAATTTGATAAATAAACCGTTTCAAACCAAACTCTTTCGACGCCCTGTATTATTCCTTACAAGTCACCATGTATGATATTGATTTGTGGGTAGAATTCGTGAAATATATTATAATGTACTTGAATTAGTTGCCCTTTACAAAGCATATAGGGAAGAAAATACGTACTATTTTTATATTTACATTACAACCCTTAAAAAAGGTAATTTAAAATAATAAATGTAGGCAATTATTTATAATTTTCTATAACCTCAAATTTATAGGTGAATGGTAAATATTTGTTTATAAGAATTTGAAATGCAATCCTTCTGCAGGACCTGTTTCCTAAAAATACACGACACCTCATCATTGGTACCTTTGGCCCATGACAGTTATAAACATCGACTGATGTTTTGCGTACCAGAACTTGTAACGATTCCATAGTAAATTGTAAAAAAAATGGATTAAATAGCGCTTTGTATTTTTCTAGGATTTACGAGCACTTCCCGATACAATGTTGTGCGAGGATTGCGTTGGAACTCTCGACATAACTTACAAATTTAAAATTAAATGTCGAGCAGCAAACGACAAGATTAATAAGCGACAGTTTGATGCGACCGAACGTTTAACGGTTAAACAAGTAATTGACTTGGACAACACTATCCGTACAGTTTGTAGAATTTGCGTCGAGGACGTTGTAATAGATCACAGTTTGCATTTATCCGAAAGATCATTTTATAAGAGTAAACTGATGTTTTGCGTCCCAGAAATGGTATGTCTATCGAGTCAAAATTGTTGTGCATGCGTATAGCTTTATTATTACAGGATTTGACACTTGCATCGGATATTAAGCTGTGCAACGATTGTCACTCTGTACTCGATAAAATCCAAGTATTTAAAATGAAATGCTTAGATGTAGAAAAAAATATTAAAGGGTATCTAAAATCACATTTGGTGGTAGATTTAAGGGATTTGTCGGTGTGGTGTAATGCATTTGTCAAATACGAAATAGGTTCTCTGGAAGATTATACGATTAAACAAGAAGAAATTGATTTAGACGATGAGGTGGAAATAATGGATAATGTGAAGGAACAACTTGAAAATGATAAATTAATTTCTTTAAAAAGTGAAGAATTAAAAGCTTGTAAATGTAGAGAAGAGACATCGAAATATCCAAAGTGTAAATGCAATAAAGTAGAACAGCTTCCACACAACACAACAAAAAACAACTCTAAACGTTCAAAATATGGATATGGAACTGCACAAAAGCAATTTAAGTGTTTACTGTGTAGGTACAGTTTTGCGCAAAAAACGGCATTAAAAAGACACATTTATCACATACATACTAGCGAAAAACCGTTCAAGTGTTCGCTGTGCGACTACAGTGCTAAAGAAAATTTTAAATTAAAACTACACCTTTGCACGCATACTGGTGAAAAGCCGTTTAAATGTTCAGAGTGTGATTATAGTGCTGCACAAATATCGACATTAAAAATACACATTCGTCGACATACCGGTGAAAAACCGTTTAAGTGTTCGCTATGTGATTATAGTGCTGTACAAAAAAGTAATTTAAACACGCACATCCGCACACATATTGATGAAAAACCATTTAAATGTTCATTATGTAATTACAATTCCACACAAAAATCGAGATTAGAAATACACATTCGTACACATACTGGCGAAAGACCGTTTAAGTGTTCGCTGTGCGAATACAGTGCTGTAGAAAAATCAACATTAAAAGTACACATTCGCTCATCGCATACCGGCGATAGACCATTTAAATGTTCGCTGTGCGAGTACAGCGCCGTAGACAGATATAAAATAAACATACACATTCGCACACATACCGGCGAAAAACCATTTAAATGTTCGCTGTGCGAGTACAGTGCTGCACAAGGATCGAGATTGAAAATGCACATTCGTACACATACTGGCGAAAAACCATTCAAGTGTTCGCTGTGCAAGTACAGTGCTGCGCAGAAATCGACAATTCAAAAACACATTCGCACACATACTGGTAAAAATTCATAGGAGTCGCTACTTTAAAAATTACAAAACAAATTAGCCGAATACAAATACCTACAACAATCAAAATAATTCATAAAATCGAAGAGCACATCATACTCGAAGTTAAACGGAACCAACTGAACAAAAATCTTAAGATAGTTTTAATTTAAATGTAGTTAATAATTTATCTACTTACAAAAAGACGATTGATAACATTTTGCGGTACAATAAACAGCCACGAACAGAAAAAATCGACCATTTCCGGTTTGGAAGTATTTCAAATATTTAAACTACAATCTGCTAATTAAAAAGTATGAAAAAATTTCGTGTTTTTTAACAGAAAATGTTCGATAATGCTTCTAATAACATGTTTTTTACAGTATTTTGCTTTCGTGTAAATGATTTGATAATAAAATTGATTTTAAAGAAAAAACCAGCTGTACATTCAATGACTTTGAAAAAAATAACACTATTAAATATTTATAATTTCCATTGATAACCAAAATTATAGTTTCCAATAAAAACTAGCTAAAAGTATGTATTTTTTTTTACTGTTTTATTTTTTGTAAAGTACACAAAAATCTAAAATGCGATCGTTTTAAAAATTTGCCATAATCACACACAGTAGTTACTGGGAATTTTGAATGTACAGTTTTTTTTTCCTAATTCAGTTCAGTTTCACCTCGATCGTAAAAAAGGGCAGACTCACAAACCGGCTTTATTCGCCCAAGTCTTTTGTAGCCACGGTTCATGTTTGGGAGGATTCCTCTTATTTGAAACGTTTAAGCTAGCGCTTTCTTCAAAAGACGAGGTCTAATTAATTTTAAATTTAAAGCACATCTATAGGTCTGTTTATGTACTGTTAAAAATGTCTTATTAAATAATTGTAAGAAATAAATTACTTGTAACATACCTATACATTTATTTTTATCATTTAAGAGTTATAAAGTCATTTTCATTATTTTATCCCCGACCTGGTTTTTAAAGTAACGGCTTTTGCACATTTCACTTAGAGATCTAATACAGATGTCACAAGCTTTATACCTTAATTGATTCCAGTCTCATCGCAACAGTTACAATTTAGATGGGGTTACTTTCGCACATTTTGATTTTTCGTTATCTAGTTTATTTAATTTATGCAAGTAGGCATCCTATTAGTTGCTGCGGTGTTCTTTTTAAACGAGCCAAATAATATGCAATATAGTTTTTATTTTTGGTCGCGATAATCGAAGCTACACCTATCGATAGTAATCATTTAACTTTTTCCTATTTGGAATTGAAAACATACTTGTATTTGATAGGCACCTTCGAATATTCCTTGGCATTCAGATGGACCGTTAAATAAATTTATTAACTCAATCGAAATGAATATCGAACAAATTTTCCTCGTTATTAACTGAAACGTGTGTTCAAATTACTGTACCACGAAAAGATGGGCGATCACTAAATCGTTTTATACATAGATGCATACAGAATCTACAACCTTAGTTACCTGAAGATGTATTTAACTTATACGTTTGTTTATTCGTTCGGGTCTATTCAGAGTTGCTGCTAAAGCGAACTTAAAAATGCATTTATTGTGTCGAGCATATTGGAGAAGGAATACAAAAGCAAACTCGGAACGCACCGAACAAATAAACAAACTAACTTCATATTGACACGTTTGTGCAGAAATTCTGGCCGTTTCAAGAAGATATCCTTAAAATGGAGAATAAGGATTAAGGATCCACCTGAGGATGGTATATAGTGGTCTCAAAAGTAAACTTTACAATAAAAGTTCATGTAAAGAATTTTAATTTTGATTAATTGTACAACTATATCATATTTACTGAACATAAACACCGTACCACAACTATTTTAGGCGTTCATCTTCAATTTTTTAATTTATATATTTGAATATATATATACACACATACAGTAAGAGTGTTGATATAGTAAACAGCACGGCCACTCCACTGAGGTTGTTCACTATTTAGAGTTTTACTTGAAAATCTTCAAAATGACCACAAAGTTGAACTTAAAATGTGTTTAAGATTAATATAGTTTTTATTGTTATGCACGAATCTATTTAAAGTTTTAAAACAAACAAAAATTACTGAAATGAAACTTAAAACGTTTAACTTTAATACAGTAAACTGTTATAAATAAAAGTAGGTATCCGTTATTATTCATAAAACCTGGTATTTTTACAGTACTAATAGATTGGCACGACGTATGTGTGCAGATAAATCGTCAGTAAAATATGTCACGTTCAAAACTTCAAACTGAATATTACAAATATATATTTTAGTACCGTTCTATCGATGACGTGCATTGGAACTTATCTCGAATGACGTATAGGTATGCATTTTAAATTTTTAAATGCAAGAATTAATTGAATGGAATGAAAAAAAATGTGGCCAACTTAATTTGTTTATTATAACACTTTTGAATTAGTTTAGTTTTTACTTAGGTTCTGCAGAACGATTATATTACAAAACACCATTTCTTTGGCATATTGCAGAACAAGTCCCTATACAAACTGTGCGATACTAACTCTTTGCAATCCTATTTATATTTCGCTGTATTATTCACTCTAATGACGTTCGATTTGTTCACCGCAGTGGATAGTTCACTATACTGTGTGTTTACTATATCGAAACTACACTGTATATAATTATAAAATTTATTATCGTAAAACGAGGGGAGAATGTAACGAAACAAATATTATAATAAACAAATCGAACTCTAGAAGCAGACAGATTGAAAATGCTCCCGTCACATTTTCACTCCACCTGCTCTGCACTCTACCATGTTAGAATCGGTTTGTTACGTCAAATTCTCCCCTCGTTTTACAGTACATACTCGGCATTTTTTGCTTATAATTAGGTCAAAATGCTCTATTTTTCCGAGAAATTAATCTTAATTTAAGTGTATTCGGAACGTACAAAACTATGCTTTTTAAATTGCGTGGTTTTAACTGTAGTAAAAATATAAGTGGTATTAAACAAATCGAGTCACATTAAGAGTGTGCTTCTAGTCTAGGGAATATTTTCTTGGTATTATTTGGTTCTGATCTATCCCTGCAGATCACGCACGCCCATATAAATGTTGGGTGAAGCAGAGATGGAATCTTCATTCGGCCAGAATGGACTTCCACGTATTTTTACGATTATCATTTTTGCTGTACGGTTTCTCTACCTCACACCCTTTCAGCTGCTGTTAGACACACTGGGGCAATCCTTCATTGTCTTATCGAATTGTTTCCACGACGTTTAACCGCTATCTGTGCATGCAGCATAAGGTGCTTCTTCTGGATATTAGCTTCATGGTCATAATAATGTGACTCGATTGTTTAAATTGCAGTAAAATAATTTACTTCAAACCAAACCAGACCTCACCACGAACAAACGATCTAGTCGAACATAATATACTTATTATAAAAACAAATCTAAAGTTACAAAATATATTGAACAATGAAAGTGAACCGACTAATACCCACTTTTGGGTTTAGGCGGCACATTTATAAATAAAATCACATCAACTCCTTTATTAAATTCAACGCTATGTGTCTGTTACTTACACACATGTAGAAGGTGCGATGTTGATATGTGAAGTTGATATAATGACGAATTTTAACCTGTTCTTAATCGAAGAAGCCAAAATGCGTCCATCTAACTTGAAAAATCTATTAAATTAAATTGTCACAACTAGATCTACTTTATTAATTTGCAATGCAATTACGATCTAAAGTGCTTAAAAGAAAACCTCACATATAGCACATAAGCATTTGCAGCGACCAAATTATATTTCATAAAGCTTTGGTTTATATGAAGGTAGCAGGTTTAAAAAGAACAATGCAGCATCGATGAAAAGTGTAAATTAAGCTCGTTTAAGTTGGTGTAGTTCTATTAGGTTCTAGTCAGGTTTGTACAAAGGTAAGTGGAGCCGATTTAAAAAGAACGATGTAGTTTTAATCAAAAATTAAAACGATTAAAGGTTGCAATCAAACTAAAGTGCAGGTTTATAAAAAACTTAGTATCAATCTGTTTATGAAGCTTGTGAAGTCCTACTAGTCATATTTATATACATAATTAATTATTATACGATTTCTATGAAGACAGATTAAAGTGCAGGTTTAAAAGGAATGCAGGATGCATGAACAAATAAAAATTTTATTAGCCATATAAATATGTAACCGTTAAGATTTCTATGCAGCGCCACACAGTTATACACAAACTGCAGCTAATTTAGATTTTAATAACTAACATATTCTACCATTACCAAAAAGAGAGTTAGTACTCACCACTGTTGGTTATCAATTATTCGATCGACGATATGGGGTTCCGTAAGTGACGAACGGATAAGTCTCGCACTTTCACGCACCGCGTATCACTGAAAAAATAAATATAATTAATACAGATCACATCTATTATAACTATAACAATTACAAATTTCTTTAAACACAAATAATGGTAAGAAAGATTATAGGTAAATAGTTTTCTACATTCAGTTATAACCCAAGTTTTATGTTATGTACTCACTTGCCTTGCATGATAAATGAAAGTTAACTTTTACGAAATTTAAGTTAATTTGTTTCAGCTTCCCATTTAATTATGAAAGCAACGTTCAAACGGCGAGTTTAATGTTTAAATTAAACCGGACGCCATAACGTTTTAGAAGTTGTTTTTTGCTCACCTTAAATTTCTAATTATCGATATCGCTCCTACATAATATTCAAAGATACACGCACAATTATTATTTATAGAATGTCACGTATTAGTCCTCCGATTATTTTATTATAAGTTTATAACACGAACGTAAACATATTAACTAATTCCTACTCGTTCGCCGCCATGTTACCGCGTCCTTACTAAGCAGCAAACTTCGTGCCTGTTACCGCTAGACAGAGAGAAAAGTACCAACCGTAACTTTGGCGGCAATTAAAACTTCCAACTAAACTAAACCGAACTAAAATTTAAACATTTAATTGTAAGACGTTCTAAAATAATGAATCGGGCAAAGTTTTTTATTTCTAAATCAACTTTATCTACTACTATTTAAATGAGTTTCATTATAATTAGTATGTAGTTACTTAAATTCAGATTACGTGCGAAAATTTGTTTTTTTTGCACTAGCTTATTATAGCAGCGATTTCATAATTTTAATATCGTCTCGCAATATTAAACAACTTTCTCGAATATTTAAAATTATCTTGAGAAATGAAGATACTTTATTTTCTTGAGCCAATTTCATAAATTTTAATCTACCCGGCATATACGAAGAAAGATATTCAAATTTTATAAGTGCGTTTTGAGTTTCAAACGATGCAAAAACTTTTCCAGAAAATACGTACACATAGGTATATCTACTAACGGATAAGCCTATACTTATACATGTGCAACATGTTTTCCATGTGTGCCCAATTTTCTGCCGGATCATAAAATGGATAATCATAAAATTTCATACTTTATGTGCGGAAAATGTGAAAATACCTGTAATAACTATTTGTTTATTGTCTGGTATTTTTTATACAATTAATTATTTACATAGAGTAAACATTCGATTTGAATTAGCTCAAGTTTCTATTTATCACTGTGCATATAAAACTATAAATATTATTACGATTATTTTAGTTAAAGGTATAGAGATTCCAACGATTCTAGATATATTCCCAGACAGCACAAGGACATTCATTAGACATTCTATGAATGTCCTGCTTGCACATTGAAGATGTCCGGTGGATATCAATTTTTTTAGGTCCATAGGATATATACTATAGATGTCCATACCTAATCCATTTGTCGCAACCCTAGACAAGTAGGGAATGCCTTTAATGGACGTCCATAATACATCCTATGTAGTTGTCAATTTCAGGCAACCAACTGACGTTGGCAACTATAATAAAATTATTGCTTACAAACTATAATGATCAGATACGTTTACCAAAAGATGGAAAGATCGGCCCTTACGATAAGCAAGGAAGTTGAAGAATTTTAAATTTATAGATAAAATTAAATTGAGAGGTATCTCTAAATGTTCTTAAACGGTTTGACGGTCTTAAACGGTGATGACGTACGTGTCGGAATAAAATTTGAATGACCTATATATATATATGCCTTTTTTTTTTGAATACCCCGTATGTGCGCCCATCACAATATACACTTCATCCAAACCTATATGCAATCCACATCATCAATGAAAGGTTACTAGATGATGACATTTCACACAGTGTTGTCACCTCGTACCTCGTATTTTGACAGTTCTAATAAATTGTAATCTTTCCTTATACCATCTAATATGTGCGCAAGTAAATCATCTATAGAATATGTCACTTTTCAAACTTTAAACCAAATTACAAATAAACAATCTAGTAACCTTGTATTGATGACGTGAATTGCATATAGGTTTGGATAAGCTATAGGTACTAACACACAAATTTTTTATAGGTATTAAAATTAAAATTAAATATTAAAGCGCCAGAAACGGTAACATTTCTTTCATTGTTTATCTTTTAGTCTCATTTTATTGTGTCTGAAACTTAGGAGTACATAACTATTAAAATAATTTTATAATTCATATCTAAATTGTTACAGACAAATAGACAAAAATAGGTACCTAGTATAGTGTACCTATTGTATATAATTATTGGTGGTAATGGTTTGCCTAGAAGTGGCACTAAATAATTTTCCTATAACCGAACGATTACCAAACTTACTTTTAAAAAGTTCTTTACAACTTAGGGCGACAAAAACCGCGTGTCTAATTAAAAATGATAACGTCGTATTTACTAGCCCGACAATGCCGCAATTAGAAAATAAAATAATAACCAAGTTTTTGTTAAAGTGAGCTAATTTTGTTTTGAAAAATTAATAAAACAAATAATTAATAACTTCGTACCTAACATTAAGGGACGGATTTAAAAATATCTGCACATTCACTGTCGATATCCCAGAACAATCGTAATGTTTATTACGCAATATTCGCAAAATGCCGCACACGACTAAAGTAATTTAATGACGAAAATATAATTAAAACGTCGTAGTTAGTGTTGCGATTATTTCACGATATACGCCAGAAAACGAGTACGGCCCTGTTTGTCTTGTTTGCATTTAAAAAAAAGCAACCCAATTCGTGCGCGCAGCCCAATTACTTGTTTAGTTCTTAACAATTCGTATTAAAAAGAATCGACGACTGTCGATGTTAACAATGGCCGAATACGGAATTAATTCAAAATCGTATTTCTTCAAAGAGAAGTCGGCTCTGAGATTGTTCGGATTATCTCTTTCGTTTAACGACGAAAGCTTGGCTTATAAAATTTACGCGGTGCTCGCGTTTATTTTTATGATCGCGATGTACCCTATATTGGCCAACAGAGATTTGTTGAAAAACGGTTACGAAGCAGCCGCAAATATGTTGATGCCGAATTTTTCCGTATCTACAGGTAGATAAGTTTTAATGTTTTCCTCTGAAAAATTGTTAATATATACGTGTTCTGTTTAGCGCTGTTGAAGTCGATTGTCGTGACGATTAAGCGCAAGAAGTTGGCAAAAATCCTCGACAGATTGGAGAAACCACCGTTCACCGTAAACTTTGAAAGGGGCGGCGAGGAAGAAGTAAAATTGATCTCCAAATGCACAAAACTGACACATTATATGGTACGAAGTCTTGTTTTGTATAAAAATCGTAGGTAATTCGCAATGTCTTTAATGCGCAGTTTCTTTTTTAGATAACCAAGACCGAAATTTTTTACTAAAGACAAATTTTTCAAAATTTTGCGATTCACAATCCACGCTTTTGTAGATTTTCACATCTAATCTTATTATTGCGTTGAAAATAAAATCGAGCGACATGTAGATGAGACGCTAAAAAATTAACAATAACACAAGTAATAAGCGGTAAACTAAAATAAACTTTTACAAAAAAAAAACGATATGAAAGATCTAACCCAATCAGTTTACATCGAGCAAACGCGAGGAATCAACGGCCACCAAGATAATTCGCTGTCATTTTGTTAATTTTTCTTATAAAATCATCAGTGGTATTATTGTTTATCTCCGAAACTATGCGTTTGTGAATACTTATATGTCTATTAGGTCAAAAATAACCTGGTGAAGTTGTGTGCAATCAATATGAGACGCCCTGTATGATGATGACGATTGTCAGATTTTTAATGCGGTTTTTCTTATTTAACATAGTATTAACATAGTTATGTTCTCAATTTGAAGATTTTGAAAAAAAATTTCATACTGCCCGAGGCCAGTTGCGCAATAGCTTATCCGTCGGCCAATCAATGTAAACAATTGTTTACACGACAATCGATCGAGATTCCCTGTGATCGGCTGTTGTCGAATCTAAAAAAAATATGACTTTCCAGTCGGACTTTGTAACTATGGAACTGTTTCTCAGCAAAAAGTTGGAGAGCAGGTCCAAAAATTAACAAATATATTATAAGTACACTTCTCACAGAAAAAATGGGGACAATTGAAGGATAGAATTTTAAAAATGTTTTGTTGTGAATTGAGTTTTAGGTGAAATGCTTGTATTTTTAAAAGGGATTATTGTAAGCCATAAATCATCATTGTTACCTACAAAGTGGACAACTCTTTGTCAACAAAATACTTTAGAAGCAAGTGGTAGGCAGGTTTAGTTTATGATTTCTGTAAATTTAAAAAGTTATTGATCGACGTAATATATCGATTGCGTTTTGCCAAAAGGACGTAACTCACACTTCTTGTGAAAATGAGTTATTCTGACTGTCTTACGCATTTAAAGTAAAGACATCGTCTGATAAAATCTAATAACAATATTTCGATTTTTTTCACCAAAAAAATCGATTTATATTTCCGCGAAACGTATCTTGTTATAGCTACGCGGCGACATAACATGTGCCCTACTGTAAAATTTACTTTTTGTGGGTTACGCCCTTTTGGAAAATCTGCGTCGATATGACCGGATAACATGTAGTTTAGATAAAAAAAATGGTTACTTACACACACAAAATTGATATAGCTTGAAAAATATTTTGGCTTGTTAATAGTGCTTCCGCAATTAAACTTAATAAATCACATTTTTGATTTTTTGCCTTGATTTTTCTTTAACAAGCCATAACTTTTCCAAATCGGACCTATACATTGCTATAGCTTTTTTGCTTAAAATTATTTAAGAAACCCGCCCCTAACGTTTGGCAGATTACTCCCGGGACACCCTGTATAGATCCTTAATTACTATATGTGTTATTTAACCTACGAACCTTATATCCAAGAACAAGAAACGATAAATAAAATAATTATGAAAGTAGGTATGTAATCATTCTTTGTGTGTGTATAGAAAAGTAATAAAGATACAATTCTTTGGCCGAATTAATATATTATATATTAATTAATTGTTTCCATCGTTTATATATTTGTAGCACTAAAGATAGCTCCAACCAGAGCCGAAATATATGATGTTAGTTGTTCCAAGTTTTTATATTGGCTTATTACCACAATTTTAAAAGAAGTATAGTAAAGTAAGCATTCGGTCACTAGTTTTAATTTTAAGGCGATCCCCCTACCTTTCAGTAAGTTCATAAACTTCAATGGAAATCAAGATTTCGCACTTTTTATTTTAGAAAAAAATTTTTTTAATGATATTTAGTTTCGAAATCATCAGTATAAAAAAGGAAATTATCCCACAGCGACGAAATTATCATAAGACGTCAAAATTATATCAAAAATATTAAATTTAATAATAAAACAGGGTTACAAACAGAACAATGGATTAAATCTACAGGTTCTAGACGAGAGCGGTGTAATGGAGTATCGACAGATATACTGGACACATCTTTCACTCGAAACAAATATTTTGAAATGTATTTTTAGACTTCATCAGTAATTATAATTGTAGAGGAAGGAAACAATATATAATTCAATACATTGGCATTATTGTAGAAAAATATTTAAAAAAGCATCAAAATATCGAGGATATAATAAATGGTAATATTATCGAAATCATAGTTGTTTTCATAACGATCACATTCTAAATTAACTTTAGAGAAATAAGTAAAGAAATGCCAAAAATCATAATTCGCAACTTTGTTGGGTGAAGTTTGCCTGTTACGTTCTCGTCTAACAACAAGCAGAACCCGTAAATTCAATACATTTTTCTCTTTGTAACCTTTTTCTATTCTTTTACTACGGATTAGTAAATGTCATATATTTGATATAATTTTGACGTTTTACGATAATTTCGTCGATTTGGGATGATTTCTTTTTTTGTGCTGATGATTTTGGTATCAAACACCGTATAAAAAAATTATTTTAAAACATAAAAAGAGCGAAATGTGGATTTTCATTTTATTTACATTGAAGTTTGTTAGCTTACTGGAAGGTAGGGCTCGTCTTAAAATGCAAAAGGCTATTTCAACCTTTCCGATACCTAACATCTTTAGAACCTCATCTATGTAGGTAACAATGCTTTTATGGCTTAATCCTTATGTACTTGCAAACAGTTTATTTAAAACCCGATTCACAACAAAACATTTTTAAAATTCTGTCCTACTGTCCCGATTTTTTCTGTGATAAGGGTACCTACGTATATAGGCCATCCAAATTTTATTCCGATGCACGTCAACAATAAAAAGTTACTAAATTGTAAGTAGTTGTAATTCAGTTCAAAGTTTGGAAAGTGACAATTATTCTACCGATGATTTATTTACACGGCGAGGAAAGATTACAATTTATTTAGTGGGTAGGTACTGTAAAAATACGGGGCAGGTACTACGAGGCGACACCGCCGTGTGAAACATCATCATCCGATAACCTTTAATTTATGTCGTGCATCGGAATAAAATTGAAATGGCCTTTAAATATGTTAGTTAATATAAACAATCGTACGAGTACGAATACAGATATTTTCGAAAATAAACTTTTGGGGCATCCTTTTGTCAATTTCATTGCCGAATGCGTTATCGAAGAATTCAGATGCTCACGTACATACTGGGTGTCGTTTGAAAACTTTACGCGCTTTTAGAGGTTATTATAGCAAGAGTGTAAATAAATCAAATAATATTCTTTGAATTGAACTAACATTTTAAAAATTATATTTAAAAAATGTATATCGATCTCGAGTATACAATTGAAGTTATTTTGACCATTGATGTTACCCTACGCAGGACACGACCATTTTTGAAAAAAAAAACACGCTCCTCATATGAATATAACCTTCAAACGATCTTTAAATAACCTTTAAATAGATTCAACTAAACTAAACTATTATCTAGATAATTTGTGCAATTTAAAAAAAAATAAAAAAAAAATAAAAAAATTGAGGCCTCCCATTTCTGGCGGTCCCGAACTGCTCTGCCGTAGCCACGTCATTCGATGATATAACTAACTAAATAACACGAACACACATTAAAAGCTCATGTCACTATCATTTAGAAGCCATCGGTAGGACGTATTTTAATGGCTATTTCTAAATTATCTGAAGGCCACGCCACGATCTATTTATCTAAAGGTAATTTGAAAGTCGCATCCATATGTTCACACGTACTATGTTCTTTGCCGAATCAATAAACAAATTATGCACTAAAAAAAGCCTAATTACACGATTAAAAATAATTTTCTATTAAGTTTGAAGGGGTGCCATAGGCGCCCATTTGTATTAATATGAAAACCGCTATCCAACTCTCTCTTTCTCTCGAAAAACTCTCACCATCGCCCTCGAGTAAAATTAATTTCTCCGCCAAATTCAAGCAACAACGTTTCCATTAAAAAATTTAAGTTTTCTTCTCACTTTTAGACTATAATCTACTGGGTCACTGCCGCTGCTACCGAAGGCGGCGCTTACGTTTATTGCATAATTAGAAGAATACTGAGCAGCGATTACCACGACTGGGTTTTTCCATACGGAAAATTAACCGTGCTGGATATCACTCGCAGCCCTCAATTCGAAATCTCTTTGGCCTATCAATGCATAAGCATTTTTTGGATCAGCGTGCAGTTTTCCAGCATAGACTTACTATTAGCATCTATATTGTGTCATTTGAGTTTCCAATTCAAGATCCTTCAAAATAATTTAAAGCGATTGGCGAAACCAGACGTCGAGGACCTATTCTCAACTGTACCTAATACAGATAATAGTATCGTTTCTGATCTAAATATCTAATAATTTTTAGGACTGGAAACATTTGAAGCGTTCTTTGGAAAAAGTAGTTCGACATCACCTAGAGATTCTGGACGTTGCCAACGAACTCGAGGACGTTTACAGTTTCTTACTTTTATTTGTATTTCTAGGTTCGCTCGGTATGCTCTGTTGGACAATTTATCAGTCGTCGTTGGTATTGTCACTGTTATAAATATAAATATAAAAATATATATATTTTTATTTCAAAATTTCAGATGCACGATATTCGAATGTTTAAGAGTTTAGCGGAAGGCTCCTGTATCTGTTTTCAATTGGTATTCGCATGCTATTGGGGCGAAGAAATGCTTTACGAGAGCCAACGCGTGGCAGACGCCGCGTACGAGGTTAATTTCGTCGGAACCGACATCAGGTTGCAGAAGGCGTTAATTATGATCATGCGAAGAAGTAGAGATGTTACCAAAATAACTGCAGGAGGTTTCGCTCCAATTTGTTTGACCGCGTTTGCATGGGTACCTATCTATTATAAATATACAGCGATAACGATATAACGATGTATTGCTTCCGTTAGTTTTAATATCCCGAAACTCTCTATTGTGATTGGTTATCGGTTTCTTCACGGGCCGTTAATAATCACGGAAATAATACATCATAGGAGAGATAAGCTTATTCACGTTCGTTTTTTTATTTAAATTTCTAATAACGTTATCGTTTCATTTTCAGTTTATGCGCAATTCGTATTCGGCTTTCATGATCTTACGTAACCAAAACGCTAAGTAGACATCAGAGAGTGATAAATGAATTTTGATAGTTTATAGTTTACTAGCTTATTACCTGCTTATAACTTTTACTTTTAAGAAAAGATTAAAATGTAGGCACATATGTATATCACGCATTAAAATAAATATTCATAAATAAATATTTCAGTGCAAATAAATAATTGTACCATTATTACCTGTAGCTGCTTTAATTAATTCAATTTTGTGATCACAGACAACGAGGGAATACAAGTCGACTTATTTCAAAAAAAGTTTTTTAAGCTTTCCGAAAATATACAACTCGATATATTTATTCAGAATATTAATTTACTTGTGGCGTTGATAGATAATTTTATTAAGTAACCCAAAAAAAATCGAATGCGCGGAAAAAAATTTCTAGCGATAATTGCGGTCGATGTTTACTTAAAAATAGAAATATAGGAATGTACATTCGCAAGTAGATATATAATAACATTAATAATTAAACAACAGTAATCGGAATTGGTCAAATTAAGAGCGCTAAGTAGTGGTGTCCATATTGGAAAAACGCGAATAAAATTTGTGACCTTATGGAATTAATTATTTAAATTCTGCTTTTGCCAAAATGTTAGAAATTAAGTTAAAAATCTCGGAAGGTTCAAATAAGTAAAAAAAATTGCTAACTTCTTTTATAAAAGCCGTGTAAAAAATCTACTAACCTTCCGAGATCGTATACGGTGAACTAAACACTTTTTCTAAATAACATTTTTTAATAAAACTTTTAGATTTCCTGCAATTTTAAACCGCAGTAAAATTTATTCCAACTTTATAAATACCGGCTACCTATACGTAAAATAAGCAATCTGACAACAAAACTACGATATCTGCATTTACAGCGGGAGATTATGTTTCGTTGATTCAGAATAATTTGTCGATGTATTTATTAACTTGTGCGAGCACTAGTTTTTTTTAAGTATTTCCGCCTCGCCTGTGATCTTTGGCGCCTTTAGTATTCTGGCTCCCGCGACCTAGGTATTCTTTTCAGTACGGATATAAGTAGCGTGCTTAAATAAGCGTTTTGTTTTAAATAAATTTACGAGACTCCTATTTCATAATAAAACTACAGCGACTTTAAAATGTAATGTCTGTTATTATTATTTTTCTTTTTATAAAATTGTGGTAATAAGCCATTAACAATAATAAGTAATTAACACCATATATTTCAACTCTGTTTAGAGTTATCTTCAAGTGGTAAAATTTTATAATTTCCGCAATAATAATCAAAAATTTGGAGCAAGAAGGAAACTCCTGGTAGGTACTAATTGTATCCTTATTATATTATTATTATGGCTATTTATTAGGGTCATTGGCCCTAATTGTAAAATTGTAAGTGTATTAAATAACTACAAGTCAATCACCATTTTTCTACTACAGTATGTTAAAAGTGTCTTTACAAATTAAGTTCGTTAACAAATTCGATATTACCTATGTTAAAAATCAAATTTAAGTAACCATTACATTATTTTGTACATTAATTTTAACGATGTTCGAAAAATAGTAATACCCTCACCTTAAGATCATATTATCAAACTAATGTTTTGCTAAATTCATTACAACTACAACCACAGTTACCCGACGTAACCGATTTTAGGTGGAAAATAGATTCGTAAGGAAATCTGGTACCTATACGGTTCCATCATTCCCAAATAATCTAAGGGTGTTAGCATCGTGTGGTTGTAAAAAAAGTATTCTTCTAACATGCATTATTTGCTGATTCATACATTTCGTTTCATCATGTTTTTTAGACTAGTTTAGTAGCAAAGCGTGCACATGTAGGAAAAATCGAATGAGTTGCATTGATTCCTGTAGATGTATGGGACAAAAATGTACCAATGCAGTGACAATTGCAAATGTGTCAATGTATAATGAATAAGATGAATGTTAAATTATTAAGAGTGTTAATTTAAACTGCGAAAAGTACAATTTTTAACGAAGGTAATACCAAATTTGTTAACGAACTTAATTTGTAAGGCACTTCTAACATACTGTAGTAGAACAATGGTGATTGACTTGTAGTTATTTAATACACTTACAATTAATTAGAGCCAATAGTCATAATAATAACAGACGTTAAATTTTAAAGTCGCTGTATTAAGTCGCTTTATTATGAAATAGGAGCTTCTCGTAAATTTATTTAAAACAAAACGCTTCTTATATTATGTACTTAATTATTAAAATAACGGATAAGGTGTATCTACAACAATTATATTATTATATTGGCATATGTATTTTAGAATTACGTATAGAAGGAGAGAAAACTACGGCAAAAAATGAGATGGGAGCGCTGAAAGAAGCGACGAAACCCACAATCTCACGTGATTCAGAAAATGCAATTTTCACATGTTTTCACTTTTAATTATTTATCTTAATTACAAAGCCCTGCAAAAATATAATTCTTGTGCCGTCGAATGCTATATAGACGAACCAAACTTTTTTAAAGAATAAAATTTTTCGATATGTCCTACTGTTTTGCAGTTATGACAGTATAAACGGAAAAAACGCGAAATTAAAGTGAACTTTTTACCAGTTCGAACTGAGATATCGGCCCCGAAAGTTATTTTTCTCCATAAAAGCCCGTGTATTTTGGGTTTTTCTAAAATTTTTTGAACGATTAATTCCACAAAACCAATTACGAATTTTACGGCAAAAGAAAGTTCACCTTTAGTACGCCGAATAACTCTTTCGGTGAAGATGGTGCTCTTTATAATGGACGATTTTTGACGACTTTTGGCTTTTTAAATAAAAAAATACGTTCTTTCGGTCTGTCGAGGTTTCATCTTGTAACCACGACAGTCATTTCTCAGAGCTTCGAGTACTCTACTATAAGTATTTAAATCGAAATACCTAAAAACTTTTTAAGTAGTACCGGATGTTTACGATAATAATGTATCACCTTATAGTAGTTATGCCTAACAGTGTTGTCATTAAAGCCAATCGCGAAACAAAATTTACAAGCCCAACTAACAACGTACAAGGTCAAATTAGCTCTCAACAGCTGATACATATTGCTCTTAACGTCTGTTAACACTCTTTATTGGTCATTTTCGCAACGTTATCTAAATACACAAGGAACTGTATTTCTTTGTTAACCGAAATAAATATCAAATTAAAAAATTGTTTCCGCGAATTTGTTTTAATTAGATAATTTAAAAATAATTAAATGCGGCCGTACTTATAGAATATGTAATTTACATTTACTTCCTCCAAATATTTTTTTGCCATAAAGAACTTTATACCTAATTTATTTTATTCACACGAATTACAACTGATTATTATTAAAATAAATTTATTATATTAATAAAGTATTCTGGAAAAACCTACAATGGTTTCACGGATAAATAATTTTTATTTATCTTATAGATTATCTTGTAAATATGTAAAAATTATGACGAGGCAGTTTAGGTAGGTATCTCGTTTCTAATATTCATCATATACAATGTGTTCTCGGATTGACTTTGCGATCGGTGTAAATGACAAATAACTTTGGAGTTTTGAAATGATTCTCAAGGAATCAGCTTGATCCAAAACTAAGATGTACCATGGAAAAAGTTAAAATAATTCTATACAGGGTATTTTATTGAAAACAATTGAATAATTAACATCGGCAAAGGGCTATAAATATTGAAGATACGATAAAATGTCATTAAAAGAAGCTGTTGAAAAGTAAAAACTATGTCACAATACAAAGTTGCGAAAAAATCGCCCAAATTTGAAAAGTTACCCGTTACTGATGTTAATAATTGAATATGGTTTTAATAAAACACCCTGTACACTTCAACTTTTTGATGGTACATCTTAGTTTTGTTTAGTTACCTGAGTTCACCTATCGCATAGTCAAAATACGTAGGTATGTACACATTTTATTAAAAGTTTTGATTTCCTGTAGATTTGATCGGTAGGTACTTGTATAATGCCTTATCATGCGCACTAGAAAAAAAACCTATCGCGAACTAGTCACAAATCGTTTCCTTTTTAAACGCACCCTAAACACGAAATCCCCTTTTACCTTTCGAAATGTTATTTTGATCGTAACTTTTGGGCGAACAAGGCGAAAATTTTCTCGGACAAATGTGGACAAACGAATGCCGTCTAAAGTTGATAAAAAAGTCGCATTTCGGGATGCGGATCTCGCAAAGCTCCGGAACTAGTTAATCGTTTCCCAAAATCAGATAAATTTGTATAAGATAAATAAATAGATATATAAGTGCCTAAATATAGGATAAATTTTGAGAAATTTATTCCCCAACATTTATTTACCGGAAAACTTCGTGGTCCAGAAATTTATTGCTCAATTTTTGAGACCGTGACCTAAAAGCGGCCGTAATGTAAGTTTTAACAGATGAATGCAAAAAATTACATTTTCTGGTCTAAAACAGATATCTACATACCTACCTCAAATGTCTGTTTATGTCAAATCAGTTCAAAAAAGTGTTTATCATAATAATTACTGTAATTGCGTTCATACATGGGTATTACAAAAAAAACAATTCTAAATTCAACATAATATTTATTTCATGAACGCCAAATAACCATTAATAAATCATATTTAATTAACGGAACTGTAAGTAAACAATCGGACTGCACGACTACCATTTGATCGGTCTCTTTATTTCACCATACCCTCGCACAAGTACAAGTTCGGCATTGTCATATAGAAATTCTATTTCCACCATATATCTTCCACTGGGAATTCCAGGAGGTGATTGGGAATAATCGAACGAGAAATTGTTAACGTAATAACGTATATTCTAAAAAAGTAGGGAAGTATGTATTTTATAATTTTAAACCAACTGCGGGATCGGACAAACGTGTAGGAACCGTTGGATGACATCAATCAGGTGATTTCTGTTGATCACAGCGATGAAGTGTCCTACTACATGCAGTAATGATGGAATAGCTTTATTCAAGGACATTTTAGAAAACATTCGTCCTACATAAGTAATTAGTAGGAAGTGGAGACTTGGCACAATCGATATCCAATTGGGCCTTGCTAACTAACATATGTCAAAAGTCACCGTAAATTCAGGTTCTACTTCAGCCACAGTCGTGAAGAAAAAAAACAAAAAAAAAGAATATTTTCAGAATCTCCTTCGCGGTTTTTATGTCCGGACAGGAATTTTTGTTGGTTCCTTACGTGAAAAAATGTACATCCTAGATGAGTCTAGCGATGTATAAATTCATGTTTATATGTATGAAAAGGTGAAGTATAATTTTTACAAGTTGATAAAATTAATTACAGACGGATTACGTGATAGAGTAAAGTACGTTGGAACTGGCACGCCGAAACTATTGACGTTACTGAAAAAAATGATAAGATCATAAATTGTAGTAAATTTTCCCTAGTTTATTTTATCGTAGGTATTTTTTGTCGTAAAATAAACTGCAACGGAGATTCTGGTGAAAAATTCATTTTCGGCGAATTTTCCTCATGTTGCGATGGCGATTTTAGCGCAACCTGGATATATGTACACTTTTGGCATGTTACTAAATGAGACAAGTTTTACTAATTACTTAGGTCGATTTTTATCGACTTTTTTGTTTTGCGACGAAAATTTTGCATATTATACGTAGTTTAAGTTATGTATCAGTTATGGAAAATATTGTGTACTTACAGCATACAGAGGACAACCTGTGAAATTGCCATATTTCTTTAAATTAGACGCTCCAAAAACATTTGCCTTTAACAAATCGCAAAATTTAACTTGGAAACGTAAAGGAAAATGTCGATATTCATTACTTAAGAACTTAAAAAGCTGAACTCTGATCTAAAATTAATTTAAAAATGGCCATTAACATAATGTTTCTACTATTTAGTACTCAAATACCTCTCCATCATATAAAGTATCAACCTTTAATATAAATGATACATTTATACCGATCGATCCTGCCGTCTTGTTATATCTAAATGTCTTCACTTCCGCAAACTTCAAATAATTTTTATTGTAACGAACTAATTCTGTACGTTCTGCTACCACGACATACTCAAATTGATGAAACTAATAACATATTTTTGGTTAGAAAACATCTATTAAATTAAATATAATAAATATACGTACTTTTGATAACAAGTCCACATTTGCGTTAACAACAAGCAATACCAGAATAAGAATCATTAAATTCACAAAAACGATGAGAGACATCTTCAACGTAAAGCTCATAAAAACACGAATACACGAATATAGGATATGTAGGCTACGGATAGTTATTATAATATATACCCCACCTTATAACACGGTAGTTTATCGTTCAATCTTAATTTTTATCATTACACATACCTATTTTAATGCAGTGAGTAGCCCAATCATTATACAAATTGCTTAGGGAATAATTACAATGGGAGAAAAATGTAAACTCATGATCATTTTCTATATTTTTTACACCTAACTTATTGCTATGATACGGGATACGGGAGAAAATTAAAAAATAAAAGGAGATCATGGGGACAGTGGAAATGAGAGTTGTTTTTTTATAGTAATTTAATGAAAAATGTCAGAAAATTAAAAATTGTTAAAAATTAAAAATTATCATGAAAAATTATGACGAGGTAGCTTTCACAAAATATTTTTTATTTTTATGATACTTATCCGATTGTGAATAGATAAGTATATTGTTTGCAATATTCACGATAGGTACACGCATTTTATTAAAAGCTTTGAATTTCTGAAGATCCGAGTGATGTTTGAAGGGACAAATAAAAATTTCATAAACAAACCAAACGTCAAGAAATAAAAAATATTAAATAAAATGTGTACGACGACATTAGTAATACCTAACGCGAACGAGTCAGAAATCTTATTTTTGTTTTAACGCACCATAAATATGCAATTCCCTTTTACCTTCCCCATCTTCTCGTTTCATCTATCTTCCTATCGCGCGTCCTCCTTCACTATCACAGTCTACGATTTAAGAAAAAAATATTCAAGGAATTGTCGATGCCGGAATTTTATTTCGGTCATAACTTTTTTATGCGCGAACGAAACACAAAATTTTGTTGGTCAAATGTGGACAGACAAATGCCACCTAAATTTTATAAAAACTCGCATTTCGCGATGCAAATTTCGTAAAGCTCCGGAACTCGTTAATCGTCTCTCGCAATCAGATGAATTAACGTAAGATAAATAAATAGATATATAAGTACTTAAACATAAGATAGATTTTGGAAAATTTGTTGCCCAACATTTATTTCCCGAAAAACTTCCCAGCAGCAGAAATTTATTCTCCAAGAAACCGAACAATTCTTATCCGTTAGAATTTTGTTCGAGTTGTTCGCAATCTTCCTTTCCATTTCAATGTTAATATTCCACTCAAAAGAGAAACTATTGTATTAAACACTTGAAGTCGTGAACTAAAAGCTGACGTAAAGTAAATTTTGACAGATGAATGCAAAAACGTCACACTTTTCGGTCTAAAACAAGTTTATGTCATATCCACCCAAAACAGTTTTTGCCATAATAATTATTGTAATTGCGTTCATACATGGGGGCATTCAGTAAATAGGTATTACAAAAAACACAATTCTAAATTCAACATAATATTTATTTTACGAACACCAAATAAACATTAATAAATCATATTTAATTAGCAGGACCGTAAGTAAACAATCGGAATGTACAACTACCATTTTATCGGTCTCTTTACTTCACAATATTCTCGCACCAGTGCAAGTTCAGCATTGTCAAATAGAAACTCTACTTCCAGCATATATCTTCCATTAGGTATTCCAGGAGGTGCTTTAGAAAAATCGTACGAGAAATAACGTTTATTCTAAAAAAAAGTAGGAAAGTATGTATTATAGGTACAATTGTAAGCCCGGTGTTGCAGTATAATATCAGTCACGATCATCGGGACCTTTAAACAAACGCGTGTGAGCCGTTGAATGCCGTCAAAGAGGTGATTTCTGTTGATCACAGTAATGGAACGTCACACTACGTGAAGTAATAATGGAATACATCAAACGACAACAGAATGAATATCGTCCAAAATCGACCAAGATTGCCTCATCCAGTGAAAACTCAACAAGAATGGAGAAAAGTGAAGATCGTGTTGATAGCGATGTACGACAATTATGGCGCCATCATTTTAGTCATGCCATACACCAAGGTGGTATTTATAGTAACTACTATCGCCAAGAAATGTTGATTGCCTTGTTGTATATGTGACATTAGGAGATCTTGCAGTAAGATCTTGAAGAATTTGTAACTTTGATTTGTTTCCACTGTTAAAAAAACCACCCAGGGACGTCAAATTTTCCAATATTCCATTGGTGCTTCGACAGTGGGGCGCTGCACCTAACTGATGATATCCAACGACTTTCTTTCTATTTAATAAAACGTTTAAAATTTCGCCGACGATTACTAACCGAAGCATGTTAGAAAAAATTAGTAAAAACTGGAGACTTGGCACGGTGTTATCTAATTGACCCTTGCCGAATAACATGCACAATCGGATTTATGCGGACTTTTGACATGTTAGTCAGCAAGTCCCAATTAACAACAATGCCAAGTTGCCGTTCTCTACTAATTACTTAAATTAGGTCGATTGAGTATTTTATTTTTAAAATAATTCGACTATACATTACTATACATACGAATGCCGTCTAAAGTTGATAAAAAAGTCGCATTTCGGGATGCGAATTTCGCAAAAGCTCCGGAACTAGTTAATCGTTTCCCAAAATCAAATAAATTTGTATAAGATAAATAATTAGATGTATAAGTGCCTAAATATAGGATAAATTTTAAGAAGTTTATTCCCCAACATTTATTTACCGGAAAACTTCTTGGTCCAGAAATTTATTCCTCATTTTTGAGACCGTAACCTAAAAGCGGCCGTAATGTAAGTTTTAACAGATGAATGCAAAAAATTACATTTTCTGGTCTAAAACAGATATCTACATACCTACCTCAAATGTCTGTTTATGTCAAATCAGTTCAAAAAAAGTGTTTAGCATAATAATTATTGTAATTGTGTTCATACATGGGTATTACAAAAAAACACAGTTTTAAATGCAATATAATATTTATCTCATGAACGCCAAATAAACATTAAACGATAATATTTAACTAGCAGAATTGTAAGTAAACAATCGGACTGCACGACTACCATTTTATCGGTCTCTTTACTTCACCATATTCTCGCACCACTGCAAGTTCAACATCGTCAAGTAGAAACTCTACTTCCAGCATATATCTTCCACTGGGTATTCCGGGAGGTGATTTTGTAAAATCGAACGATAAGTTATTAAGGCAATAATGTTTATTCTAAAAAAAAGTAGGGAAGTATGTATTTTAAAATTTTAAATCAACTGCGGGATCGGGTAAATGTGTAGGAACAGTTGGATGTTATCAATCAGGTGATTTCTGTTGATCACAGCGATGAAGTGTCCTACTACAACAGTAATGATGGTATAGTATTAATCAAGGACATTTTAGAAAACATTCGACCTACATAAGTAATTAGTGGGAAATGGAGACTTGGCACAATCGATATCCAATTGGGCCTTGCTAACTAACATATGTCAAAAGTCACCGGGTAAATCCAGGTTCACTTCAGCCACCGTCGTGAAGAAAAAACACAAAAAATGAATACTTTCAGGATCTCCATCGCGGTTCTTATGTCCGCGCAGGAATTTTTGTTGGCTTCTTACGTGAGAAAATGTACATCCTAGATGAGTCTAGCGATGTACAAATTCAAGTTTATATGTATGAAAAGGTGAAGTATAATTTTCACAAGTTGATAAAATTAATTACCGCCGGATTACGTGATACGTAAAGTACGTGGAACTGGCACGCGGAAACTATTGACTTTACTGAAAAAAATGATAAGATCATAAATTGTAGTAAATTTTCCCTAGTTTATTTTATCGTAGGTATATTTTGTCGTAAAATAAACTGCAAAGGAGATTCTGGCGAAAAACTCATTTTCGGCGTATTTTCCTCATGTTGCGATGGCGATTTTAGCGCAACCTTGATTTATGTACCCTTTTGGCATGTTACTAAATGAGACAAGTTTTACTAATTACTTAGGTCGATTTTTATCGACTTTTTTGTTTTGCGACGAAAATTTTGCATATTATACGTATTTTAAGTTATGTATCAGTTATGGAAAATATTGTGTACTTACAGCATACAGAGGACAACCTGTGAAATTGCCATATTTCTTGAAATTAGCCGCTCCAAAAACATTTGCCTTTAACAAATCGCAAAATTTAGCTTGGAAACGTAAAGGAAAATGTCGATATTAGAACTTATAAAGCTGAAATCTGATCTAAAATTAATTTAAAAATGGTCTTTAACATAATGTTTTTACTATTTAGTACACAAATACCTCTCCATCATATAAAGTATCAACCTTTAATGTAAATGATGCATTTATACCGATTGATCCTGCTGTCTTGTTATATCTAAATGACTTCACTTCTGCAAACTTCAAATACTTTTTATTGTACCGAACTAATTCTGCACGTTCTGCTACCACGACATACTCAAATTGATGAAACTAATAATATATTTTTGGTAAGAAAACATCTTATAAATTAAATATAATAAATATACGTACTTTTGATGACAATTCCACATTTGCGTTAACAACAAGCAATACCGGAATAAAAATCAGAAAATTCACAAAAACGATGAGAGACATCTTCAACGTAAAGCTCATAAAAACACGAATACGCGAATATAGGACATGTAAGCCACAATTGGTTATTATAGTATATACCCCACCTTATAACATGCTAGCTTATCGATCAATCTCAATTTTTATCATTAAATTTATCATTTATTGTTATGTACAATGAGTAATTAGATCAGTATAAAAATTTTTAGGAAATAATTCCAACCGCAGAAAAAAGTGCTCTCATACACATTTTTTGTATTTTTTACACCAAACATACGAACGTTATATGTTTTGTTTCGTTTTTTAGAATACTATGGGACCGATTTTCTATTAATTTTTTTGATAAAGTGTAGCGGTTTTCAGAAAATCGAAAACGAATTCGAAGATGTAACCTTGAAATAGTTTAAAAATGTGCGCAGCCGGAAATTGTAATTGTTTTTTAAAGCTCCCTTAATAAATATAAATTAATATAAATTAATTTTAAATTAATTAATATAAATTAATAAATAAAAATACAATGATTCCTTAATCCGATAATTAGTCTAGTGTATTAAGGTTTTTCCGTCGGGACCCACTTATACTGAATCGATTTTCGTAAAACTTGTTTAATTGAGTTTCTAATAGTAAAAACGATTACCCTTTATTAATTACCGCTCATGATCATTAATCGTTTGAAGGTCAATCTACCCAAAGAGCTACTCCTCCAGCCTAGTTGCTCGACCATTTTGAAAAAAAAAATTTGTTTACTGGTGATGACCCTATATATTGGCAGTTTAAAACCAAAATATATTAATTTTATCTCAACTCGTTAAAAAATGTCGGCCGTTTTTGTTCCATGCCGTGCGCCAGAGGTTTATGTTTGTAGAGGTTTGCGGAAAACGTCATATTTCAGTTATATATGTACCCAGCTAACAATTTTTAAATTTCGCGGTGGATTTCTATTGGTATCACTTGAAAACATTTGCAGTCAGTAGCGGTGATAAATTAGGCGAAAGGAATTTCGAACTGTTTGAGTAACGAAATATTATACCAGCTGTTACATATATAAATAATTACGTCCAGTTTCACGTATTTTACCACTTATGTTATTTTTGAACATGTTTACATTAAAATATTATTAGTTTAATTTAATCATTTACTGTAGTACGTCACTGCCTTTGTTATTTAACCCGACATTGACGTTTATATACGAGGAGTACCAACAGAAATCCGCCGCGAAATTTAAAAATTGTTAGCTGGGTAGTTTATCGCACAGCTCTGAAATTATAACTATTATTTTTGGCACATACCGTGTGTCCCAGGATGGAGTTGACAAGAGGAAAAAAATCTTTATTATTGATTTTACGACAAAAAGTCATTCTTTATAAAAAGTTCTACTTGTTGAGTAGATAAATTAACCATCGGAAAATCTAAGATTAAATGTACAGAATGTCCACAAATTAAGATAACATGAAAATGCTTCAACAGAAAAGTATCATTTATTGCATTTTAGAGTTTATTATTAACAGAAAAAGTTCTTTAACAACCTACAATTAGTTAAAATACAAAATTTTAGGTCTAAAGTTTGAGTATTATTTGGACCAATAAATTTTCCTGCTAGATCACCTGACCTGACATCTCTTGATTTTTTTTTGTGGGGTACTTTAAAGCAAAAAGTTTACGAAAATGACCTGCCGCATGATCAGGAAATACTAAAAGCACGAATACAGGATGCGGTGAATGAGATAAATGGACCACAAACCATACGCAAAGTCTATGGTGAATTTATTAAAAGGGCGAATGTATGTGTGGAAGTTGTAGGTGGCCTTGTAGAGTAATTTTTGTTGATTTTAATTAATTGAAATTTTGTACTTAAACTATAAAACATGCAATAAATGATACTTTTCTGTTGACGCATTTTCATGTTATCTTAATTTGTGGACATTCTGTACATTTAATCTTAGATTTTCCGATGGTTAATTTATCTACTCAACAAGCACAACTTTTTATAAAGAATGACTTTTTGTCGTAAAATCAAAAATAAAGATTTTTTTCCTCTTGTCAACTCCATCCTGGGACACACGGTATAATACTACATTTTTTGTTACCTACGTTATTTTTCTTATCTCGCCTCCCTATACACGAAATTTTATACCAAACATGGTAATTGCGATTACAAAAAAATTCAAACTTCGAAAGGGTGATTTTTAAAGAAAGATTAAACCATCGAACTTTCAAATTGTTTTTACAAATACCTATGTTAGGGTAGTTCAATGAAAATAAATAATACAGCTTTGATATTTGTCCTCTTTTAAGTACACAACCACAAATAAATCGATATATACCTATGCTATACAAAAAAAATCCTGAACTCGAATTTTCAATGTTCCGTCTCATCATGTAAATCGCTCTGTATAATCAGAACTAACGCAAATCGTGGCTAATTTAGAAAATGAAACCGGGAGTCAATTCTCGAAACGTTCGCTTACAAAACGTATACGAAGATGATGTCGAAACAAATGGATTTTTATAGAAACCCATTGTTATGACGTCATTTTCACAAATTTGGACATACGAAAGCCGCCTAAAATTTATAAAATGTCGTATTTCGAGATACGAACTTCGCAAACACACAATCGAATCGATTTAAGTAAGATAAGTAAATACAGATAGATATAAACATAGGAGAGATTTTAGAAAATTTGTTCCCCAACATTTATTTCTCGGAAAACTTCTTAGTCAAGTAATGTATTTTCTAAGAAAACCAAAGAATTTTGTTCAAGTTGTTCGTTTCTTAACTATTATTTTTGCGCCCGCGAACTTAAAGTGACCGTAAAGTAATAGATGATCACAGAAAACGGTCAATTTGCAGTCTAAAACATGTAACTACCTTAAATTACTGTTTATGTCATATCCATCAAAAAACGTTTTTACGTGGATCGAAGCATTAACTTAATATTACAAAAAGCACAATCATAAATTCAACATAATATTTATTTTACGAACGCCAAATAAACATTAACAAATAGAAGTGATGTTTAATTAGCAGAACTTTAGGTAAACAACCGGACTGCACAGCTACCATTTTATCGGTCTCTTTACTTCACCATATTCTCGCACCAATGCAAGTTCGGCATTGTCAAATAGAAACTCTATTTCCAGCATATATCTTCCACTGGGTATTCCAGGAGGTGCTTGGGTAAAATCGAACGAGAAATTGTTAATGCAATAACGTTTATTCTAAAAACAAGTAGGTAAGTATGTATTTTAAAATTTTAAAATAAAGTGCGGGATCGGGTAAACGTGTAGGAACCGTTGGATGTCATCAATCAGGTGATTTCTGTTGATCACAGCGATGAAGTGTCCTATTACATGCAGTAATGATGGAATAGTTTTAATCAATGACATTTTAGAAAACATTCGACCTACATAAGTAATTAGTAGGAAGTGGAGACTTGGCACGGTCGATATCTAATTGGGCCTTGCTAACTAACATATGTCAAAAGTCACCATAAATTCAGGTTCTACTTCAACCATCGTCCTGAAGAAAAAACACCAAAAATAAATATTTTCAGAATCTCCTTCGCGGTTCTTATATCCGAGCAGGAATTTTTCTTGGATCCTTATGTGAAAAAATGTACATCCTAGATGAGTCCAGCGATGTATAAATTCATGTTCATATGGATGAAAAGGTGAAATATAATTTTTACAAGTTGATAAAAGTAATTACCGACGGCTTACCTGATAGAGTAAAGTATGTGGAGCTGGCACGTCGAAACTATTTGCTTTACAGAAAAAATGATAAGATCATAAATTGTAGGAAATTTTCCCTAGTTTATTTTATCGTAGGAATATTTTGTCGTAAAATAAACTGCAAAGGAGATTCTGGTGAAAAACTCAGTTACGGCGTATTTTCCTCATATTGCGATGGCGATTTTGGCACAATCTTGATTTATATTGTACACTTGTACAGTGTACAGTTGTACACTGGCATGTTACTAAATGAGACAAGTTTTACTAATTACTTAGCTCGATTTTTATCGACTTTTTTGCTTTGCGACGAAAAATTTGCATATTATACGTAGTTTAAGTTATGTATCAGTTATGGAAAATATTGTGTACATACAGCATACAGAGGACAACCTGTGAAATTGCCATATTTCTTTAAATTAGCCACTCCAAAAACATTTGCCTTTAACAAATCGCAAATTTTAACTTGGAAACGTAAAGGAAAATGTCGATATTCATTACTTAAGAACTTAAAAAGCTGAATTCTGAGCTAAAATTAATTTAAACATTGTTATTAACATAATATTGCAACTATTTAGTTGTTAAATACCTCTCCATCATATAAAATATCAACATTCAATAGAAATGATGCGTTTATACCGATTGATCCTGCTGTCTTGTTATATCTAAATGTCTTAAATTCCGCAAACTTTACATACTTTCTATTGTAACGAACTATTTCTCCACGTTCTGGTACCACCACGTAATCATTTTGATGAAACTAATAGGAGTAATATATTTTTAGTAAGAAAACATCTTTTAAATTAAAAGTAATAAATATACGTACTTTTGATAACAAGTCCATATTTGCGTTAACAACAACAAATACCGGAATAAGAATCATGAAATTCACAAAAACGATGAGAGACATCTTCAACGTAAAGCTCATAAAAACTCGAATACACGAATATAGGATATGTAGGTTACGGTTAGTTATTATAATATATACCCCACCTTATAACATGGTAGCTTATCGTTCAATCTTAATTTTTATCATTACACATATCTATTGTTATGTATAATGAGTAATTCGATCAGTATCAAAATTGTTTAGGAATTAATTACAGTCGGAGAAAAATGTATTCTCATGGACATTTTCTATATTTTTTACACCTAACATATTGCTATGATACCGGATACGGGAGAAAATTAAAAAATAAAAGGAGATCAAGGGGACAGTGGAAATGAGAGTTGTTTTTTATAGTAATTTAATGAAAAATGTCAGGAAATTAAAAATTGTTAAAAATTAAAAATTGTCATGAATAAAAGCATAATATGGGAGAATATGGTGTAGAAATAAAGTGATAAATAGTGTACGAAGAAAAGGTCGAGTAACAGCGTCGTAGAGTTAAAAAGTTTTGTAAGAGATCTTGGTGATGGAATCAAATGGTTAGTGGAAACTCGTAAAACCGAGAGAAGAGTCAAAAGGCAGTGAAATTGGGACTGACAAAACAAACGCACAATGAAGGGTGAGGTAGTAGATTAAGAGTAGAGACAAAAATAAGTAAGGAACCGAGGGGAAAGGGAAAGAGTGTTCGGTTATTTATTGTGAGGTTAAGAACATTATAACTGATAATTAGTTAAAATATATATATATAAAGATAGAAAATTAAAATTAAACTTAGAATTAATAAAAAAAAAGTGTGGCTGCAGCAATATGTACCTACTTTATATGTTTCGTTTTCTTTTTTCGAATACTGTAGGACCGATTTTCAATTAATTATTTTGATAAAGTGTACTGTTTTTGAGAAAATCGAAAACGATTTGAAATATGCGCAGCCGAATGTATTTTTCTTTTAAATTATCATGTAGCAATATTATAGCTCTATCTAATTGTAATTATATTTGTATGGACACTAAATGGTACCAAGTTCATTTGTTTTCAAGGGTAATCTAATCGTTTTATTCGACCAAACTTTATTGTTACCTATAGCTTATCCAAACCTATATGATGCACGTCATCAACAAAAAGTTACTTCGGTTAAATTAATTCGGTTTAAAGTTTGGAAAGTGACATATTCTATAGACGATTTACTTGCGCACATATTAGATGGTACAAAGAAAGACTACAATTTATTAGAACTGTCAAAATACGAGATACGAAGTGACAGCACTGTGTGAAACGTCATCATCTAGTAACCTTGTATTGATGACGTAAATATCATATAAGTTTGGATAAGCTATTGTTCGGTGCGGCTGTTCTGTTTTGTTTTTGTTGTTATGTTGACATAGTTGCCATTTTTTTTGTATTGCGAGTTGTCAAATAAACCAGTTCACAAAATTTCCTTAAAAAGAAAAAAAATGTACGAGGATTAAAACCAAAAAGATACAGTCCAAAACGATCCTCAAACTAACATGGTCCTTCGTACCGCATGAGCCGCAAACCCGCAAGCAAGTCCCGCAACGCAACCAGAACCGCAAACCCGCTACGCAACCCGCAACGCAAGCACGCAACGCAAGACCAGCATCGCTAAACCGCTTCAAGAGTCAACATCCAGAAGCGCATTTTCATCGAAATTAGAAACTCGAGGTGCGAGGTGAGCAACTGTTTCCCATTTTTCTTTCAATTTGCTCTCTGTCAAACTAACTGTCAATCGCTAGAATTTAAATATGTCAATAACGCTTGAACAATTAAAAAGGAAAAGAGCCTGCATAAAAGGCGCATGCACGCGATTTGAATCGTTTTTAAATAGCATTGATGAAAACAAAGCAACTTTCGATGAAGTGCATATTTTAAAACTACGCTCTAATGATTTTCGCGCGTTGTTGATGCAATTTAACCATATTCAGGAGCAAATCGAAAACCAAATCGACGATTTGGAAGCCGAGAATATAGAACGAAATATATTTGAAACCAAATTCTATTCTTTAAGCGCTAGAGCTGATAATATTGTAAACCCCAAAGTTAATGCAAACGATCATCAGTACGCAGATTCATGTAAAGAATCTAACCCTTCTAATAACGATGTCGCAGTTCAGCCGGTAATATGGTTACCATCAATCCCATTGCCGAAATTTGACTCAACACCACAAAAATGGATTGAATTTAGAGACACGTACATATCTCTTATTCATGATAATCAATCCTTGAGTCAAATACAAAAGTTTTATTATTTAAAGGGATCTTTAACCGGTAAAGCTGCTGACATTCTTCGTACGCAAGAATTCAGTGCCATCAATTACGAAAATGCTTGGTCCGCAATTTGTAAGCGATTTAACGATAAGCGCAGTCTCATACGCAATCATATTAATTCACTTCTAAATCATGAAATTATTACCAAGGAATCCTCGCAAGCGTTGAGAAATTTAATTGATAATACTTTCGAACAAACTAAATTCTTACATTCGTTGGTTCCATCTGAACAGCTAGGGGAAGTTATAATCATGCATAAATTAGTCTCAATATTGAACCCCACTACAAGACGTGATTACGAATTACGCCAAGAAAATGAGGAAATTCCAACACTTGAAAATTTTCTCAATTTTCTTGAACTAAGAGCTAGTATTTTAGAATCATTAGAATCTAGCAAACGCCCAACTTTGCACCGCAATGAAAATCAAAGAGTTTCTAAATCCAGATCTCTAACTCAACCCGCTTCTTGTTCGTACTGTAAAGACGATCATCTCATTTATGGCTGCGACAAATTCAAAGCATTAAATGTATCAGATCGTTACTCAAAGGTTAAAGCTCTAAAGCTATGCATTAATTGCTTGTCCGTTGGGCATCAGTCCCAACGTTGTAAATCAATCATCATCATCATCAATCATCATTGCTACATCTGCAAAAGCAGACATCATACTCTATTGCACTTCAACGCAAAGGAGAATACAAATTCTCAATCCGCTTCAGAACCCCAGCCGGTCTCTCAATTTGACGAGTCCAGCCACAATGTCACAACAGTGGCATCTTTGTTTTCTCAACATAATAACGTGCTTTTATCCACCGCAGTCGTTAACATAGCTGACATAAACGGAAAATTGCATTCTGCTCGTGCTCTTCTCGATTCAGGAAGTCAAAGTAGTTTCCTAACTGAATCTTTTCTTGCAATGTTAAAGTTAAAGAGAGATCGCCTCGACACTCTCGTAACAGGTATAGGAGGCTCTCCTTTAAAACTTAACGGGCAATGTACTTTAACTGTAAAGTCGAAACATTCAAATTTTGTTTTGACACTTTAATGCTTAGCAACGCCTTCAATCACGGGCACCTTACCTGGCATGCCTATAAATATCGATCATTTAAAAATTCCCTCCAACGTGAAATTAGCTGACGATAAGTTTTGGCAGCCAGCCAACATAGATCTTCTTATAGGAGCTGATTGCTTTTTCGATCTCATGTGCGTAGGTCAAATTTCTCTTGGAAAAAATCAGCCAAAACTGCGAAAAACTCGATTTGGTTGGATTGTAAGTGGCAACATTCACTCAACAATCTCAAACAACAGCATCTATTGTAATTTTTCTAAAACTAATATAGAAGAGCAGTTAACTAAATTCTGGGAGATAGAGGAGCTTCCAAGTAAAAGGCTTTTATCCCAAGAAGAATTAGATTGCGAATCTCATTTCCTAGCCAACAGCGCTCGAAACTCTGAAGGCAGATTTATTGTAAAGATTCCGTTCAAAGAATCCCCATCCGCGTTAGGCGAATCATACTCTAGAGCCTTAAGGTCCTTCATCAGCCTTGAGAAACGTCTAAATACGAATGCAATCTTGCGTTCAAAATATGTCGAATTTATGAAAGAATATATTGATCTTTCTCATATGTCTTTATTCAATAACGGTAATCTCGATTGTTCTTATTATCTTCCTCACCACGGAGTGCTAAAGGAAGAAAGTGTTAGTACTAAACTCCGCGTAGTATTCAATGGTTCTGCTCCTACAACCACTGGCACTTCCTTAAATGATTTGCAAATTGTAGGTCCTGTTCTGCAACGAAGTTTATTTTCTATTTTGTTAAGTTTTCGTTCATACACATATGTTGTGACGTCTGACATTCACAAAATGTACAGACAGGTTCTGATCTCTCCTCCTCAAAGGTCCCTACAAAAGATTCTGTGGAGAGAGGATCCCCTAAAGCCCATTCAATCTTTTACATTAAACACGGTTACCTATGGTACTGCGGCCGCTTCATATCTTGCGATTCGTTGCTTATATCAATTAGGTATCGACGTCCAAGAATCTCTCCCCAATATCGCGCGAATTATTCATGAAGATTTTTACGTGGATGATGTCCTCACTGGAGCCGACACCATTCCCGAAGCACAACTGATTTGCGAACAATTATCTAAAGTCTTATCTTCAGGTTGCTTTCCGTTAAAGAAATGGATGTCAAACGAACCATCTATTTTAAAGCACATCGATCATAATGACCTCCATCCTCACGCGTTAGAGATTGGTTCATCAGAATGTACGAAAACTCTAGGCCTATACTGGCATTTTAAGTATGACAATTTTATGTATTCGATTTCTCACGCACCAGCCTCTAGGGTTACCAAGAGAAGTATTCTCTCCGACATTTCACAAGTATTTGATCCCATAGGTTTATTAAGTCCGTCATTAATAATCTCCAGAATCATTCTACAACAGCTTTGGTTAGAAAAATTGAGTTGGGATGAAGGTATTCCACTCGACATCAACCAAAGGTGGAATCAATTTAGAACTCAGTTACCCGCTTTAAATAAACTAACAATACCCCGCCACGTCCTAAGCGTATCCCCTAAAATAATTAAAATTCATGGGTTTTGTGACGCAAGCACACAAGCTTATGGTGCCTGCGTGTATCTACGCTCTATAGATCAAACCGACCAAATACGCTGTCATCTTCTATGTGCTAAAGCTAAGGTTGCCCCACTCAAAACCATCACAGTTCCGAAACTAGAACTGTGCGGAGCACTCTTGCTCGCAAAATTAGTTGCTAGTGCATCATCTTCTTTACGATGTAAAATAAACCGCTTCTATTTATGGTCCGATTCTACAATAGTTCTCGGATGGTTAAAAACTTCGCCGAACTTGTTAAAAACTTTTGTCTCACACCGAATTGCTGAAATACAATCTCTGTCGGTAGATTGGACATGGTTGCATGTACCTAGCAATTTAAACCCTGCCGATTTGTTATCTAGAGGAGTTCTGCCTTCTCACCTCAAAGAATGTGTGCATTGGTGGCACGGTCCTCAATTTTTATATGAATTAGAGCCTGCTTTGCTCAATTCAAGTCCACTTAACGTTGAATTGCCAGAATTAAAACTTAAAACTAAAGCTCTGATCTCACAAAGGTCAAACTTGTTCCCGTTTGAAAATTATTCTACTTTGAATAGATTTCAAAGAGTCTTAGCTAGCTGTTTTAGATTCGCTCATAATTGTCGTTCCTCTGCTTTCAAACGAAACTACATGCCTCTTTCTGTTAATGAACTCAATCAATCGCTGCTACGCTTGGCTAAAATGTCACAGAATGAATCATTTTCAAATGAATTAAGCCTATTACGCAAGGGCAAAGTTCTCGATAGCGGCAGCGGCCTTCTGAAATTAACTCCCTTCTTAGATGAATATGGATTGCTTAGAGTAGGTGGACGCCTTTCCAATTCGGACTATGACTTTAGCAAAAAGCATCCCATCCTAATAGATGGTAATCATGTTTTTGCTAGACTGCTGCTCGAACGCGAACACCTTCGCCTTCTGCATGCAGGGCCAAAATTAATGCTATCCAATTTAAGATCAAGATTTTGGCCCACCAATGGCCGCAACTTATCAAGAAAAATCGTGTATTCATGTACAAAATGTTTTCACGCAAACCCTCGCGGTATCCAACTACTGATGGGAAGTTTACCTAAAGAACGAGTGTCTCAAAGTGCCCCATTTTCAATAGTTGGTACTGACTATGCAGGACCCTTTCAAATAAAGGACCGCAAGGGTAGAGGCTGCAAGATTTCTAAATGTTACATTTGCTTGTTTGTATGTTTCTCAACAAAGGCTATGCATACTGAGCTTGTTACCAGCCTTTCAACTGATGCGTTCATATCATGCTTAAAAAGATTCATAGCCAGGAGAGGGAGACCCGCTAAAATATTCTCCGATAACGGCACCAACTTTGTTGGTACTAATTCAAAACTGCGAGCTTTATTTAAATTCCTAAAACTAAACAATCATGAACTAACTGAAGCCGCAGCCTATCATGACATAAATTGGACTTTCATACCTCCCAACTCACCTCACTTCGGCGGTTTGTGGGAGGCCGGAATACGCAAAATTAAATACCATTTAAAACGAGTTGCATCCAATGCGCTTTTAACTTATGAAGAGTTCCATACTTTAATTGTTCAAGTCGAATCTATATTAAATTCACGCCCATTAACTCCCTTATCTTCTAATCCTCTTGATTTATCACCGCTCACGCCTGCACATTTTCTAATTTCGAGGGAAATGTCCGCGCTGCCAGAAGCTGATGTCACTGCTACTACACCGAACCGCCTCTGCCAGTACGAACGAATACAACAACTTCTTCAAACTTTTTGGAAGCGTTGGCATCAAGAGTACCTAGCTGAACTTCAGCAAAGGAACAAATGGACATTTAACAAAGGAGCACTACATCTTCACCAGCTCGCTCTAATCCGAGAAGAGAAATCAACGGTGGTTGCATTGCATCCCGGGGCTGATAAGATAGCCCGAGTTGCTACCCTTAAAACAGCCCAAGGTACTATAAAACGAGCGGTAGGCAAGATATACCCGTTGCTTAATGTTTATTGAAAAACTGGTCTTTTCAAGGCGGGGGTGCGGCTGTTCTATTTTGTTTTTGTTGTTATGTTGACATAGTTACCATTTTTTTTGTATTGCGAGTTGTCAAATAAACCAGTTCACAAAATTTCTTTAAAAAGAAAAAAAATGTACGAGGATTAAAACCAAAAAGATACAGTCCAAAACGATCCTCAAACTAACAGTTATAGTTGAGAAATTGTACACATGTAAACAAACATAACCATAAAAACAACAATATAATTTGTTAAACTATTTTTTTTGTAGTATCAAACAAAATTAATCTTAAAAATCATTTTTGTTTTGATATTTTTTTTGTATATTACAGTAGCACGGTTAACGACGAAGATGTTAAATGGTGCATTTATTTGTTTACACAGCAAATCTAATTACCTACTTACGTTTAGATCCAAATTCACAAATCATCCTTTAATTGTTTTCTAAACCTCCCTTAATATAGGAAAATAAAAGGATTACTTAAATCGATAGTAAAAAATACTTAAAACTTTTTAGTAAGAATAAGACATAAGAATGTTTGTAAGACTGCAATAATTACAATAAACTTTTCAAGTTTATTAGGTTTATTAGCCTAAAAATTTCAAATTGCATGGTATAAAGTTACTGTTTGTAGAATGACCGAAAGGTGTTTTTAAGTAAAAAAAATTATCGATTTTGAAGATTTTCACCGTTAAATTCGAGCAAAATTTGCTTGATCTTTACCATTGAAAGAGGCAATTGTATTTGTAACTTTCTATTTACAATAATTATATTTATAAGTTTTGTTTGAAGCTACATCTTTAAACAACATACATTTTCTTTTAAACCACGCTAAAATTATGTGGTTTAGTAATGATTCATTGAACAAATAGCTAATATTTCACGCGAAAACAAAGATTATGTGCATACTCGAGCTCAATAAACCGGAATGGGTCAATTCATCGTCGGCGATTTTATTGTCGATTATCTTATTATTATTATAAAGTATAATAAATAGGTTAATTCAGATGAAGTGAGTTAAGGTTAGTGTATAGATATAAATCGTTTAAGTTGGTATGTAATTAATGTTTTAAATAAAAAAAATACGGTTTTTATACTTATAACCAATTATGATTAAATAAATATCTTTTACTAAAGGTAACATTTTAATTAATTAGATATCGGCGATAAAATAGTCAAGGATAAAATCGACGGCGATGAAACAAGACTAACCGCATATCGACTAAATAGGGGCGAGTTTACTTAAACTGCGTTCGCTTAATATTTTTCCACACGTCCCATTTGCATCACGAATACTAAAGTTCCATCGGCGGCCTTATAATTTTTACGCCTGCACCATTAACAAAATAAATTAAAACTCAAACCATACATTATACAAAATACCGCACATCAAATTGCAAACGAGCACGACTTTATTGAATTCACGTTTTACGACTTGCATCGCGGCTGGCGGCGAGGTTTTTGAACATTTATTGCAAGGTTGACGTCAAAACAAATAGATTTTTATAGAAACCCATTGTTGTGACGTCAGTTTCGCATACGAATTATTTTTGTGATGTCACTTTATGTAGGAATGAGTGTATACAAAGTATTATAATTTTTCTAAATGGTCACGCAACCACTGTTGGGTATGGAATGGCCCATATATTACATACTATATATAGTTAGCTGATAAAATTTTGTTGACGTTATCGCATAATTCATTTACTATTACATACATATAAAGTATATTACAGAAGTTTTATATCTTTTTATTTTCGGACTGTCAGTGTGCCCCGGTATTTTTGTCGGACATTAGCAACAAAGATCAGAAAATAAATTCAACGACATGTGTGATTTTTGTCCGACAAATATTAATATTTATTAATAAGCTTATAATGAAATCGTCGTTTCAAACCGTCGAACTGCAAATCTGGAAAATAAATTTTGTCGGACAATGTAACCATTGGCTTTTAAATTATTTTTATTAAACAATTCTGAAAAAATCAGCCGGTTATCGTTAAATTTTCAAAAATCGTTATCTTGACATGTTTAAGGTGGTAGACACCCTTAACGCCCCGACATTTTTGTCGGACAAATGTTTTCTCGCGAGTTTTATTTAATTATCTTGCAACGTCAATTAAATAAAAAGAACGATATCTATAAATTTTCAGTATAACGCCAATTGCACGTTTTTCGGAAAAGTGGAATAGAGAAAGCCCCGGATACGAGAATTTTCACAGAGGAAAACGGTGGTAGACTCATCATAATTAAGCCATACAATAAGTTATATATAGATGGTGATTAGTAAATGATATCATATACTGATGGGGGGCTCCCTGACTATGCGTTTTTGTAAACACATATGAAAATTTAGATTTTCATGTTGGCGAATATTACAGTAGGTAATGATTAAAGCTATCACACATAGCCCGGTTCGGCAAACTATATGATTACATTGCATCCGGTGCCGTCTTCGTCACCGGCTCCGATTTTTCCGGTATGTGTGTGTGTGACAGAAGACACCCTTACTCTCGGCTGTGTATGTATGTACAGTCAAGTTCAAATGTTTCGTACCGTCGCCTGTGTTAGTTTTTGTCGTAAAACGTTTTTATTTATTATCTGACGTGTCCCTCTTTACAATTCAAAAACAACTGCTACCCTTCATCCCTTTTGATCCTCTCTCGTCGCTCGTTGGCCTGCGATCACTTCTCGTGAAACAAAACATATCAACTTGACTGAACATACCTACCTATCAAATTAATCTCTAACTCTATCCCTAAAGATTTAAAAAGAATAACCTTGGTAATATTTTCAACTACGTATATACTGAAATCTCTTCTAACAACACAAGTGATTAAATCTAAAACTACTAGTCATTACAAAATACTTTCATTTATTGTGTTAGTGAGACTGTATATTTTTTTGAGTCAAGAATTTTTTAACTAGTGACACGTTTCCAAAGCCACTGTTACAATAACTATCTATAAATTTTTGTAGCCAGTCATAATGCACATTTTCTGTATTTTTTACACCTAAAAAATGAAATAGATTTTTATAGAAACCCATTATTATGACGTCATTTTCGCAAATTTGGACAAACGAATGCCGCCCAAAATTTATAAAAAGTCGCATTTCGAGATACGAACTTCGCAGACATGTAGGATATGTAAATACATAGATAGATATAAACATAGGAGAGATTTCGGAAAATTCGTTCCCCAACATTTATTTCCCGGAAAACTTCTTCACCCAGAAATGTATTACCCAAGAAAACCAACGGTTCTCAATTGGAATCATGTTCAAGTAGTTCGTCTCTTTCTTGCCATTATAAGATATTATAAGATTATTATAAGATAATTGTTTTTACAAATACCTATGTTAGGGTAGTTCAATGGAAATAAATAATAGAGCTTTGATATTTGTAATCTTTTAAGTACACAACCACAAATAAATCTATATATACCTATGCTATACAAAAAAAAATCCTGAACTCGAATTTTCAATGTTCCGTCTCATCATGTAAATCGCTCTGTATAAGCAGAACTAACGCAAATCGTGGCTAATTTAGAAAATGAAACCGGGAGTCCAATTCTCGAAACGTTCGCTTACGAAACGTATACGAAGATGACGTCGAAACAAATGGATTTTAATAGAAACCCATTGTTATGACGTCATTTTCACAAATTTGGACATACGAAAGCCGCCTAAAATTTATAAAAAGTCGTATTTCGAGATACGAACTTCACAGACACACAATCGGATCGATTTAAGTAAGATAAGTAAATACAGATAGATATAAACATAGGAGAGATTTTAGAAAATTTGTTCCCCAACATTTATTTCTCGGAAAACTTCTTAGTCAAGTAATGTATTTTCTAAGAAAACCAACGAATTTTGTTCAAGTTGTTCGTTTCTTAACTATTATTTTTGCGCCCGCGAACTTAAAGTGACCGTAAAGTAATAGATGATCACAGAAAACGGTCAATTTGCAGTCTAAAACAAGTAACTACGTTAAATTACTGTTTATGTCATATCCATCCAAAAACGTTTTGTCCTATTTTCGTAATTGTAATTGCGTTCATACATGGATCGAAGCATTAACTTAATATTACAAAAAACACAATCATAAATTCAACATAATATTTATTTTACGAACGCCAAATAAACATTAACAAATAGAAGTGATGTTTAATTAGCAGAACTTTAGGTAAACAATCGGACTGCACAACTATCATTTTATCGGTCTCTTTACTTCACCATACTCTCGCAACAGTGCCATTTCAGCATTGTCAAATAGAAACTCCACGTCAAGCATATATCTTCCACTGGGTATTCCAGGAGGTGATTGTGAAAAATCGTACGAGAAATTGTTAATGCAATAACGTTTATTCTAAAAACAAGTAGGGAAGTATGTATTTTATAATTTTAAAATAAAGTGCGGGATCGGGTAAACGTGTAGGAACCGTTGGATGTTATCAATGAGGTGATTTCTGTTGATCACAGCGATGAAGTTGTCTTACTACATGCAGTAATGATGGAATAGTTTTAATTAATGACATTTTAGAAAACATTCGACCTAGATAAGTAATTAGTAGGAAGTGGAATCTTGGCACAGTCGATATCTAATTGGGCCTTGCTAACTATTAGGTGTACAACTTTGCTTCCGCCGTTTTGCAATAAATGGCTGTAGCGGTAAGTGGTAGTCGAAATAAATAGATCGTAGCTGTCATACAATAAGATTAGGTATTTGTAAATATAACGCCATCGAAATATTAGTCGATTTGTGTCTGCATCATAAAGTTATTCTCGATTAAACATGTCAGCTTACGAGCCAAATTCTCGTCATTTGCGGGAGGTTTTAATTTTCTGTTTTAATATGAAGAATTCTGCGGCTGAGGCTCATCGAATGCTCTCAAATACCTACGGTGAGGCCGCTATTAGTGAAAGAACGTGCCGAGAGTGGTTTCAACGCTTCAAGAACGGTGATTTTGACGTCGAAGACCGGCATGGCGGTGGAAGAGAGAAGGTTTTCGAATATGCAGAATTGGAGGCATTACTTGAGTAAGACTCAATACAACGAGAGACATGATAAAGTAATCTTACAGCATGACAATGCTCGACCCCATGTTGCGAAAGTGGTCAAGACATACTTGGAAACGTTGAAATGGGAAGTCCTACCCCACCCGCCGTATTCTCCAGACGTTGCTCCCTCGGACTATCACTTGTTTCGATCAATGGCACACGGCCTGGATGACCAGCACTTCCGGTCTTATGAAGAAGTAAAAAATTGGATCGATTCGTGGATCGCTTCAAAAGATGACCAGTTTTTTCAACGCGTGATTCGTACGCTGCCCGAAAGATGGGAGAAAGTAGTGGCCAGCGATGGACAATACTTTGAATCATAAATGTATAACCAGTTTATTACAATAAAGCCTCGAATTTCGGAAAAAAACGGCGGAAGCAAAATTGTACACCTAATAACTTATGTCAAAAGTCACCATGAATCCAGGTTCTACTTCAGCCATCGTCGTGAAGAAAAACACCAAAAATGAATATTTACAGAATCTCCTTCGCGATTCTTATATCCGCGCAGGAATTTTTCTTGGATCCTTACGTGAAAAAATGTACATTCTAGATGAGTCCAGCGATGTATAAATTCATGTTTATATGTATGAAAAGGTGAAATATAATTTTTACAAGTTGATAAAAGTAATTACCGACGGCTTACCTGATAGAGTAAAGTATGTGGAGCTGACATTTCGAAACTATTTGCTTTACAGAAAAAATGATAACATCATACATTGTAGTAAATTTTGACTAGTTTATTTTATCGTAAGTATTTTTTGTCGTAAAATAAACTGCAAAGGAGATTCTGGTGAAAAATTCAATTACGACGTATTTTTCTCATGTTGCGATAGCGATTTTGGCACAATCTTGATTTATGTTGTACACTTGTACAGTGGTACACTTTTGGCATGTTACTAAATGAGCTAAGTTTTACTAATTACTTAGGTCGATTTTTATCGACTTTTTTGCTTTGCGACGAAAAGTTTGCATATTATACGTAGTTTAAGTTATGTATCAGTTATGGAAAATATTGTGTACTTACAGCATACATAGGACACCCAGTGAAATTGCCATATTTCGTCACATCAGCCATTCCAAAAACATTTGCCTTTAACAAATCGCAAATTTTAACTTGGAAACGTAAAGGAAAATGTCGATATTCATTACTTAAGAACTTATAAAGCTGAACTCTGAGCTAAAATTAATTTAAACATTGTTATTAACACAATATTGCAACTATTTAGTTGTTAAATACCTCTCCATCATATAAAGTATCAACATTAAACATAAATGATGCGTTTATACCGATTGATCCTGCTGTCTTGTTATATCTAAATGTCTTAAATTCCGCAAACTTCATATACTTTCTATTGTAACGAACTATTTCTCCACGTTCTGGTACCACCACGTAATCATTTTGATGAAACTAATAGGAGTAATATATTTTTAGTAAGAAAACATCTTTTAAATTAAAATAATAAATATACGTACTTTTGACAACAAGTCCATATTTGCGTTAACAACAACAAATACCGGAATAAGAATCATGAAATTCACAAAAACGACGAGAGACATCTTCAACGTAAAGCTCATAAAAACTCGAATATACGAATATAGGATAAGTAGGCTACGGTTAGTTATTATAATATATACCCCACCTTATAACATGGTAGTTTATCGTTCAATCTTAATTTTGATCATTACACATATCTATTGTGATGTATAATGAGTAATTCGATCAGTATCAAAATTGTTTAGGAATTAATTACAGTCGCAGAAAAATGTATTCTCATGGACATTTTCTATATTTTTTACACGTAACATATTGCTATGATACCGGATACGGGAGAAAATTAAAAAAAAAAGGAGATCAAAGGGACAGTGGAAATGAGAGTTGTTTTTTTTATAGTAATTTAATGAAAAATGTCAGGAAATTAAAAATTGTCATAAATAAAACCATAATATGGGAGAATATGGTGTAGAAATAAAGTGATAAATAGTGTACGAAGAAAAGGTCGAGTAACAGCGTCGTAGAGTTAAAAAGTTTTGTAAGAGATCTTGGTGATGGAATCAAATGGTTAGTGGAAATTCGTAAAACCGAGAGAAGAGTCAGGCAGTGAAATTGGGATTGGAACGAAATTGGGACTGACAAACAAATGCACAATGAAGGGTGAGGTAGTAGATTAAGAGTAGAGACAAAAATAAGTAAGGAACCGAGGGGATAGGGAAAGAGTGTTCGGTTATTTATTGTGAGGTTAGATTAAGATAGGTTAAGAACATTATAACTGATTAGTTAAAATATATATATAAAGATAGAAAATTAAAATTAAACCTAGAATTAATTTTTAAAAAATAAACATGTGGCTGCAGCAATAAGTACCTACTTTATATGTTTCGTTTTCTTTTTTCGAATACTGTAGGACCGATTTTCAATTAATTATTTTGATAAAGTGTACTGTTTTTGAGAAAATCGAAAACGATTTGAAATATGCGCAGCCGAATGTATTTTTCTTTTAAATTATCATGTAACAATATTATCGCTCTATCTAATTGTAATTATATTTGTATGAAAACTAAATGGTACCAAGTTAATTTGTTTTCAAGGGTAATCTAATCGTTTTATTCGACCAAACTTTATTGTTACCTATAGCTTATCCAAACCTATATGATGTTCACGTCATCAACAAAAAGTTACTAGACTGTTTATTTGTAATTCGGTTTCAAGTTTAGAAAGTGACATATTCTATCGATGATTTACTTGCGCACATATTAGATGGTATAAAGAAAGACTACAATTTATTAGAACTGTCAAAATACGAGATACGAAGTGACAGCACTGTGTGAAACGTCATCATCTAGTAACCTTGTATTGATGACGTAAATATCATATAAGTTTGGATAAGCTATAATTGAAATTGTACACATGTAAACAAACATAACCATAAAAACAACAATATAATTTGTTAAACTATTTTTTTGTAGTATCAAACAAAATTAATCTTAAAAATCATTTTTGTTTTGGTATTTTTTTTGTATATTATCACTAGCACGGTTAACGACGAAGATGTTAAATGGTGCATTTATTTGTTTACACAGAAAATCTAATTACCTACTTACGTTTAGATCCAAATTCACAAATCATCCTTTAATTGTTTTCTAAACCTCCCTTAATATAGGAAAATAAAAGGATTACTTAATTCGATAGTAAAAGATACTTAAAACTTTTTAGTAAGAATAAGACATAAGAATGTTTGTAAGACTGCAATAATTCATAAACTTTTCAAGTTTATTAGGTTTATTAGCCTAAAAATTTCAAATTGCATAGTATAAAAGTTACTGTTTGTAGAATGACCGAAAGGTGTTTTTAAGTAAAAAATAATCGATTTTGAAGATTTTCACCGTTAAATTCGAGCAAAATTTGCTTGATCTTTACCACTGAAAGAGGTAATTGCATTTCTAACTTTCTATTTACAATATTTTTAAGTTTTGTTTGAAGCTACATCTTTAAACAACATAAATTTTCTTTTAAACCACGCTAAAATTACGTGGTTTAGTAATGATTCATTGAACAAATAGTAGCTAATATTTAACGCGAAAACAAAGATTATGTACGAGGTATGATAATTAATTACCCGGAAAAATTTTATTTACAAAACAAAAGTTAATAATCAGCAACATCAAGTTTGTCCCCTTGAAAGTACTCCCCCCTAGCTTCTATACACTTCGCCATACGATGTTTCCATTGCTGGAAACAGCCTGAAAACTCTTCTTCAGAAATCGCTTTCAAGGCGTCGCACAGTGCGGCCGATTGCCAAAAAGCTGGCCAAAACTCGAAAAATAAAAGTGTCTAGATAAGATTTTTTTAGCATGCAGTTGGCTAGAGGGATCCTATAAGAGTTAAAAATGGTTAAGAGTAACGTCCTATACCCCAAATTCTTTCTTTATTTTCAGTTTGAGTTTGGCCTTTTTTCAAGCGCACTATTGGTGTACTTATTCGGCAAACCCTTTAAACGTGTGAAAGCGCGTGCAGCAAAGAAAATCTAATATAACCAAATGGAATGTACGTTTGAAGGTTAGTAAAATACGTAAAAATTTTTGTAAATGTCAGTTCTTTGACAAAAAATTTTTAGCAGCACAATAATAAGGGTACTTTTTTTCGTTTTTTTCCAATAAAATTCGAGTTTTCAAATCAAATGACAATAAAACGCTATCGATTGTTGTCTTCTAACCTTTTGGAGGTCACTTGGAAAAGTATTAACTATCGATTAAGCCAAAATTCAGCTGCCACCTCCTGCCACTTGAATTGTTATGGGGTTTTTTCTAAGGATGCTTTGCCCAAACCTCCCAGTTTTAAGATTTAGTATTTAAGGAAGATAGTTTTAAAAATAAACAGAGTTTTTTATCAACCGTCGTAGAGTGAAAACGGCAGTGTTTTATTTTACACCCATATGATTTTTTTTCAGAATTTTCTCTCAACTATAAAAATAATCTTATTTTTAGGTTCCAGTATGTCCACTACTGGTGATTTACCAAGGTTACAATTATTCCAAGTAATAAAAGATATTTTGAAGGATGATATCAACGTGATTTATAATTGTAATAAAAAATGTTTTCATAATTTGAAAATTGTTGTTTTCGATTTCATTGTTTCGAGTTCAAGGCTCTGACTTATGTGAGGTTGGCTCGCTTGGGGTTTAAAACGCCCTGGGTGACGCCATCTTGTATTTGCTATTTCGAATTTTATAATTCTGACAGAAAATTCGTAATCAGCGACCCCAAAACCCTCAAAAACGATATGTAACTTGATTATGATAAATAATACATGATATTATACCCCAGGGGGTGGTTGATTAGGGGTGAAGGGGGTGAATTTCCGTACATTTGACATAAAATTTGTATCAGCGACCCCAAAAACCCCTAAGATTCCATTTTGGAGTGAATTACCTGAATTTTCGAATTTTGGCCAGCTTTTTGGCAATCGGCCGCACTGTGCGTCGGTCGAATTCTTCTGAATGTCCTCTATCCCCGAAAATCGATGTCCCTTGAGGACATTTTTCAGTCGAGGGAACAGAAAAAAGTCGCACGGGGCGAGATCCGGCGAATACGGCGGATGATCGATTACGTTGACTCGATTTTTGGCGAAGAAATCGCGAATTTTGAAAGCTGTATGCACCGGTGCGTTGTCTTGATGAAACAGCCAAGAGTTGTCTGCCCTGAGGTCAGGCCGAACTCTTCAAATTCGTTCTCGTAGACGCCGGAGGATTTCACGATACCGATCTCCATTCACTGTGGTCCGTTGAGGCACAAATTCTTTGTGTATGATGCCTTTATGGTCGAAAAAAACGATGATCATTGTCTTCACTTGCGATTTGGACATCCGTCCTTTTTTGGGTCTTGGCTCACCTTCGCCGACCCATTGCATGCTCTGCCGCTTTGTTTCTGGGTCGTATTCAAATATCCATGACTCGTCGCACGTGATGACTCGCTCCAGAATGTTTTCGGATTCAATTGCAGCCAGCCAATCGCGGCAAACATCGACACGGCGCTGCTTCTGTTCAGCTGATAGGATTTTCGGAACAAGTTTCGCACACAGCTTCCCCAATCGCAATTCCTCCTTCACGATCAAACGAACGGTCTCGCGATTGATAGACAGTGTGTCAGCAACATCTCTAATGGACAAACGGCGGTCAGAATCGAGCAAATTACGCACTCGTTCAACATTAGAGAGTGTGCACGTTTCAATGTGCCGGCCGCGCCCCGCATCGTCGTTCACATCTTCTCTACCGGCTTTAAAACGCCGTATCCACTCATACACGGCTGATTTCTTCATGGTTTGCTCTTTGTAAACGTTGTTTAACATCGACAAAATTTCCGTAACTTTTTTCCGGATTTAACCAGAAATTTAATGACGATTCGTTGTTCTTTCAACAAATCCTGCGACATTTTTCAACCGACGACCTTGTACTGTTTTATTCAACACGCTCGTATTTATAACACACTGCACCGATCTGCACGAAACTTGTAACGGTAACTCGCGAATGTTTACATTTTCACATGCCAACATTAACGAATCGCCAGTGTTGCCACTTGTCGCGCTCAAAACATTTTCCGGGTAATTAATTGTCATACCTCGTACATATTCGAGCTCAATAAACCGGAATGAATTCATCGTCGGCGATTTTATTGTGGATTATCTTATTATTATTATAAAGTATAATGAATAGGTTAATTCAGATGAAGTGAGTTAAGGTTAGTGTATAGATATAAATCGTTTAAGTTGATATGTAATTAATGTTTTAAATACAAAAAATACGGTTTTTATATTTATAATCAATTATGATTCAATAAATATCTTTTACTAAAGGTGATATTTTAATTAATTAGATATCGGCGATAAAATAGTCAAGGATAGAATCGACGGCGATGAAACAAGACTAACCGCATATCGACTAAATAGGGATGAGGGAACTGCGTTCGCTTAATATTTTTCCACACGTCCCATTTGTATCACGAATACTAAAGTTTCATCGGCGGCCTTATAATTTTTACGCCTGCACCATTAACAAAATAAATTAAAACTCAAACTATACATTATACAAAATACCGCACATCAAATTGCAAACGAGCACGACTTTATTGAATTCACGTTTTAAGACTTGCATCGCGGCTGGCGGCCAGGTTTTTGAACATTTATTGCAAGGTTGACGTGAAAACAAATAAATTTTTATAGAAACCCATTGTTGTGACGTCAGTTTCGCATACGATTTGTAAGCGAATGACACGAGAATTGGACCCAAGATCTCGACAAAGTTGGGGCTATTTCGGGGCCGCACCCGCCACGTCCATTCTTGCAGATTTATTTCTAATCGCGGAAATGGTAAGTAAAACGACAAACCGCCAGTGATAACGTTTCCTAATCAATATGACTTAATTGCGATTAATGTGAAAAATAGCGCGTGCGACTCTTTTCGTTTGTAACAAAGTTTGAGTAGTATGGCCGATTAAAAAAAAAATTACGATGGCCCGCTACAATTTAACTATCGAAAGTTAATCTACCTACTTTGATTTTTTTACTTTATGAACTTACAATAAATTGGTAATAAATGTTACTTAATTATTTACGTTAATTTTTCTACTGCTGCTCAATCGAAAAAAGTCCAGAAGTTGCGTCCATCTATATATTGTCATTATTCAAAATATACCTAAAGTAGTTTCTCGACATAAATTATATGGTAGGTACGTTAAATACGATTGTATTTCTCTGGGTTTTTCTTTGATCTACAAACTATTACAACGACGCATCGATTTAGTACTTCTAACAATAAATATATAGTTGTTCACAGAGCGCGAGAAAATGTCAACCAATAAGCAAAGCAACTATTTACTTTTACATACAAAATGTTTAAGGTACGCCGGCATATCGTTAAATAAAGAAAATTTATGGTACGATTTGTATTCGTTTGTGGCGATGGCGTTGATGGGTTTTATGGACTTCTATTGTTGGCGAACGGAATTATGATAAGAGACCATCTGGCATCTGTTTTCGACAATATTTGTTACGGAATTTTAATGCTATCAGGTATCAATATACCTATGTGTATGTATGTATATCTTACAATTAGTAGTGTTTTATTTTCGACAAAAAATATTATAGAGGCGGCGATCTCACTACTAAAATCTAAAATATTTATACGTGAAATAAGTGACCGTATTTCGTAAAAATCCGCATATCCACATATCGAACGTTTTCACAGAACGTGTTTATAGGCGAACCACATTTGTATCGTTATGATACGGTAAAACCTCTAAAAAACGACCAACTCCAAATATGACCGGTAATATCAAAAACCCGAAAAAACAACAAAGCAATTATCGGAAACCGAATATGATCGGTTTAGAATTAAAGAGGTTTTACTGTAGACGTATAAATACAGATTATTGGTGGTTTGATCGTGTTATCATCGTCCGTAATTTATAAAGTTTTATCGTTTTTAGTCGATTTCAATTATATTAGTATGTACGTAAAGAGGCAATCTTTTGGCAAGCTAATAGCAATATTGCGAAGTGAAACATTTGCACCAAAGCCAGAAAGAGGCGGAGTTACGGAAATTAAATTGATGGACGAATGCACTTATTATTCGAACCTACAGGTAACTAATTCCATTTCGTCCTGTGCAACGTACTACCGATAACATTAATTTACTATTTTTAGATTAAAATTCTACTATCGATAGTAGGTACGAACGTCCTTATCCAGGTCGCGCTAACTACATTAACGAGAGCACACGACGACAAACATCGACGAACATTACCATACGGAAATATTACACTGATCGACCTCACCTACAGTCCCGTTTACGAAATAGCATACATTTTAGAACTGATAACAGTTTATTTTATTACTACATCGTATTTGGCAATTACAACGATCATAGCTGGCGCGATGGCTTATTTAGCGTACAACTGTAAATTTTTGAAAAATTACATTTCATTAAATTTCGAGCGCACCGTTGAAACGAACAACGAAGACTACTACTACAAAAAAACTATAAAAGAAATTGTCGATTACCATAACGTGATACGAAAATTGGTTAACGATTTTGACGAAGCTTCTAATATGATATTATTATTGCAATATTTCTGTCAAGGTCTCGTTACTTGTCTTAATTTGTTCTCTTGTACAGTCACGGTAGGTATCTAAATCAGACCACCCTGTAAATATGTACGTATAGATAATACGATTACGCGTTTTTTTAAATAAATGAATCACCCCGGTTTGTATTAGTTCGGATTAGCGAGAGTCTACCGTACATATTAACGCAAGAGATACATATCATTTTTAATCATTTTCGCGTTTTAGATCAAAAAATACGATATGCGTATAATAAGTCACTTCGAGATCGCAACGGTAGTTATGATGCTCCAATTCGTGGCCGCATATTGGGGAAACGAACTGATAACGGAAAGTGAATCGATTGGCGACGTTTGTTACGGTAGCGACTTCGTCGGAGGCGACGTTCGTCTACAAAAAATGTTGACCGTGATTATAGAAAATAGCAAACCTATGAAACTTTCCGTCGGGCGATTTTCGTCGTTATCCCGCACCACGTTCCTATTGGTAATTTTTGTTAGGCGACGTCACGCGACGACAAATTAATTTTTATATCCGTTGCAGATGATGAGATCGGCCTATTCTTATGCCGCGTTGTTACAAAATTTTAGAAAGAGATTGTAATGGCCTTTGTACGTGTTATTTGAACGATAACGCAATTACAATTTCATTAAAAAGCACTTTTCAAATTGGAAACTTTAGACCATTTCACGCCGGTGACCGTAGCGTAGCATACTTAGCCGCTGCTTTTCCGTTTTAAAATTCAGTGACATTCTGAAGCATTCGTGGTTAGAAGGAAATTCGAACTCCCGACCGCTGATTTACTAGAAAAACGTAAAGCTCTCTACAGTTGTTCGAATAAAAGTATTTTTTCTTTGAAGAATCGGGCGCGTTTTGTATTAAAATTGTTATTTACTAACAATAAAATCTTATTTGTCAAGTAGGCACCTATATTAGATATTACACTTATTTGCACTGTAATTCGCATCTAATTAATTAAGAGGTTGTACTTTACTAAATATGTACTTATTTAATAAAATCGTTTCAACCTTAATATGCAGTAATCTAATTATAAAAACGTATATATATGTACCTAATTTAATTATTGTAATAGGGTTGTTCCTTGTTAGAAAAGTCGAAAAATTTTGAATAGTACTCTTAATTTTCAAAAAATGGTACAGATATCGTCGGGTTCAGAGTTGGTAAGCGGTTTTAGTTTCAAATTATTGTTTATTATTTACTGCATATATGCTTTTCTTCAAAATAACTTATGGATCCTAGAATTAGATTATTTTTAAAAGGCATTATCTAAAAAAAATATGTAGAAATTTAACAAACATTACCAAAGAAAAACTGTAAACTCTTTTTTAAATTTATTTCAAAAATTAAACGAACATTCGATTTTTAATGAATTTTCCCAAATTGTGGTCAATCTTTCCTAGGGACGTAGTAATCATGGTTGCGGGTTTGGTACCCTGTTTTATTTTCTAGCGAGAGGAACGTCGCTGTTTTCTCAACGAAGGTTCGTTCGTCATTAAGTTTTTACTTCCACCCAAAGAGATGGGGGAGGGCGCGTTCCACTACGCGAAAATAAAATTATATGCATACTCGAACTCAATAAACCGGAATGGGTCAATTCATCGTCGGCGATTTTATTGTCGATTATCTTATTATAAAGTATAATAAATAGGCGAATTAAGATGAAGTGAGTTAAGGTTAGTGTATAGATATAAATCGTTTAAGTTGGTATGTAATTAATGTTTTAAATAAAAAAAATACGGTTTTTATACTTATAACCAATTATGATTCAATAAATATCTTTTACTAAAGGTGACATTTTAATTAATTAGATATCGGCGATAAAATAGTAAAGGATAGAATCGACGGCGATGAAACAAGACTACCGCATATCGACTAAATAGGGGTGAGTTTACTTAAACTGCGTTCGCTTAATATTTTTCCACACGTCCCATTTGTATCACGAATACTAAAGTTCCATCGGCGGCCTTATAATTTTTACGCCTGCACCATTAACAAAATAAATTAAAACTCAAACCATACATTATACAAAATACCGCACATCAAAGTGCAAACGAGCACGACTTTATTGAATTCACGTTTTAAGACTTGCATCTCGGCTGGCGGCGAGGTTTTTGAACATTTATTGCAAGGTTGACGTCAAAACAAATAGATTTTTATAGAAACCCATTGTTGTGACGTCAGTTTCGCATACGAATTATTTTTGTGATGTCACTTTATGTAGGATTGAGTGTATACAAAGTATAATAATTTTTCTAAATGGTCACGCAACCACTGTTGGGTATGGAATGACCCATATATTACATACTGTATATAGTTAGCTGATAAAATTTTGTTGACATTATCGCATAATTCATTTACTATTACATACATATAAAGTATATTACAGAAGTTTTATATTCGGACTGTCAGTGTGCCCCGGTATTTTTGTCGGACATTAGCAACAAAGATCAGAAAATAAATTCAACGACATGTGTGATTTTTGTCCGACAAGTATTAATATTTATTAATAGGCTTATAATGAAATCGTCGTTTCAAACCGTCGAACTGCAAATCTGGAAAATAAATGTTGTCGGACAATGTAATCATTGGCTTTTAAATTATTTTTATTAAACAATTCTGAAAAAATCAGCCGGTTATCGTTAAATTTTCAAAAATCGTTATCTTGACATGTTTAAGGTGGTAGACACCCTTAACGCCCCGACATTTTTGTCGGACAAATGTTTTCTCGCGAGTTTTATTTAATTATCTTGCAACGTCAATTAAATAAAAAACGATATCTATAAATTTTCAGTATAACGCCAATTGCACGTTTTTCGGAAAAATGGAAGAGAGAAAGCCCCGGATACGAGAATTTTCACAGAGGAAAACGGTGGTAGACTCATCATAATTAAGCCATACAATAAGTTATATATAGATGGTTATTAGTAAATGATATCATATACTGATGGGGGGCTCCCTGACTATGCGTTTTTGTAAACACATATGAAAATTTAGATTTTCATGTTGGCGAACATTACAGTAGGTAATGATTAAAGCTATCACACATAGCCCGGGTCGGCAAACTATGTGATTACGTTGCATCCGGTGCCGTCGTCGTCACCGGCTCCGATTTTGCCGGTGTGTCTGTGTGAAAACACCCTTACTTTCAACTGTGTATGTATGTGTACAGTCAAGTTCAAATGTTTCGTCCCGTCGCCCGTGTTAGTTTTTGTCGTAAAACGTTTTTATTTATTATCTGACGTGTCCCTTTTTACAATTCAAAAACAACTGCTACCCTTCATCCCTTTTGATCCTCTCTCGTCGCTCTGAACTTGACTGAACATACCTACCTATCAAATTAATCTCTAACTCTAGCCCTAACGATTTAAAAAAAATAACCTTGGTAATATTGTAATGACCAGTGATAATATTTTCAACTACGTATATATTGAAATCGCTTCTAACATCACAAGTGATTAAATCTAAAACTACTAGTCATTACAAAATACTTTCATTTATTGTGTTAGTGAGACTGCCTATTTTTTTTAATAGAATTTTTTAACTAATGACACGTTTCCAAAGCCACTGTTAAAATAACTATCTATAAATTTTTCTAGCCAGTCATCATGCACATTTTCCGTATTTTTTACACCTAAAAATTCAAATAGATTTTTATAGAAACCCATTGTTATGACGACATTTTCGCAAATTTGGACAAACGAATGCCGCCCAAAATTTATAAAAAGTCGCATTTCGAGATACGAACTTCACAGACATGTAGGATATGTAAATACATAGATAGATATAAACATGGGAGAGATTTCAGAAAATTCGTTCCCCAACATTTATTTCCCGGAAAACTTGTCCGCCCAGAAATATATTACCCAAGAAAACCAACGGTTCTCCTTTGGAATTATGTTCAAGTAGTTCGTCTCTTTCTTGCCATTTCAATTTTAACATGTCAGTCAAAAAATAAACTATTATTTTTGCGGTCACGAACCGAAAGTTCACTTTGTAGTCTAAAACATGTAACTACGTTAAATGACCGTTTATGTCCCAAAAACATTTTTGTCATAATAATATCTACATAATTGTAATTACGTTCATACGTGGATCTAGGCATTAAGTAAATATTACAAAAAGTACAATCATAAATTCAACATAATATTTATTTTACGAATGCCAAATAAACATTGACAGATAGGAGTAAAATTTAATTAGCAGAACTTTAAGTAAACAATCGAACTGCACAGCTACCATTTTATCGGTCTCTTTACTTCACCATATTCTCGTACCAGTGCAATTTCAGCATTGTCAAATAGATACTCTATTTCCAACATATATCTTCCACTGGGTATTCCAGGAGGTGATTGGGAAAAATCCATCGAATAGTTGGAAAAGGAATAACGTTTATTCTAAAAAAAAAGTAGGGAAGTACGTGTTTTATAATTGTAAACCAACTGCAGGAAACGTGTGGGAATCGTTGGATGTCATTAATGAGATGGTTTCTGTGAATCACAGCGATGAAGCGTCCCACTATATGGAGTAATGATGGAATACGTCAAGCGACGATAGAATGAATGCCGCCCAAGATCGGCCCAACCAGTGAAAATTCAACAGGAGCGGAGAAAGAGGAAGATTATGTTGATATTGTCTTATTATGTTGAAACTATTGACTTTACAGAGAAAATGAAAAGAACATAAATTGTAGTAAATTTTCCCTAGTTTATTTTATCGTAAGTATTTTTTTGGCGTAAAATAAACTGCAAAGGAGATTCTGATGAAAAACTCATTTTCCGCGTATTTTCATCACGTGCGATAGCAGCTGAAGCACAACCTAAATTTATGAAGACTTTAGGCATGTTACTAAATGTGACAAGTCACTAATTACTTAGGTCGATTGAGGATTTTAAACTTAAAATATCATATCTACATTGAGAGATAATAAAATTTTGCTTATTATATGTAATTTAAGTACATTAATTATAGAAAATATTGTGTACTTACCGCATACAGAGGACAACCTGTGAAATTGCCATATTTCTTGTAATTAGACGCTCCAAAAACATTTGTCTTTAACAAATCGCAAAGTTTAATTTGAAAACGTAAAGGAAAATGTCGATATTCATTACTTAAGAACTTAAAAAGCTGAATTCTGAGCTAAAATTAATTTGAAAATGGTTATTAACATAATGTTGCAACTATTTTGTATATAAATACCTCTCCATCATATAAAGTATCAACATTTAACATAAATGATGCGTTTATACCGATTGATCCTGCCGTCTTGTTATATCTAAATGACTTCACTTCTGCAAACTTCAAATATTTTTTATTGTAACGAACTAATTCTACACGTTCTAATGTCACGACGTACTCAAATTGATGAAACTAATAATATATTTTTGGTAAGAAGACATGTTTTAAATTAAATGTAATACTAATACGTACTTTTGATAACAATTCCATATTTGCGTTAACAACAACAAATACCGGAATAAAAATCATTAAATTCACAAAAACGATGAGAGACATCTTTATCGTAAAGCTCATAAAAACACGAATACGTTAATATAGGATGTGTAAGTTACGGTTGGTTATTATAATATATACCCCACCATGTAACATGGTAACTTATCGATCAATCTTAATTTTTATCATGTACCGATCAGGATCATTATGTACAGATCAGGACAGATATTAGACTAAACTTATTCATTTAATTTATTTTCAAGGGTAACCTAATCGTTTAGTTTGACCGTTGAGTGAAGGATTTAACAAGAGGCGCAATCCAATGCAAAATTTCGTTCCACAGCGTTATCTCACGTTAATAGAAAACACCGCTCCCCGCGGTACACAAACTCAACATCTGACACTTGTCGCCATCTTTGAATGTTGTTTAGTTAAGAACTAAAAAGATAATTGATCTCCGATCAGGCGTGTTGGTACCCGAATAGAATCGACTGAAATATCGATCGCACTGAAATATGTAAATTCTCCAATAATTAAAAATAAGTATTTATTTATTGAAATACCCAAGTAATAAGTTTAATTCTTATAGGTAATAATTTATTAGTACTTAACCTTATTTTAAATAAAAATTTGTTGTCATTACTTATACAATACGGTTAAGTATAAAAACAATTAACATTAATATATTTATGAATAGCTAGTTATAGATTTTTTTTAAATTATGTAGATATTCTGCCCACTGTAAGAATATGTTAAGGAAAAAAACGGTTTAAAGCTTATTTTTTGGAAAACTGGGGGTCGCAAGAGGTCGGGGTTTGTTTGTAAAATCGTCAAAAAATCGGCGCATATGGGAAAAATACGAAGAATCGGGCGGAGGTGGCGACGCGATTTGTGGCATTTCGCGACTTTCGGATTTTTTTCCGTAGGAAAATCCCAAGGTCAAATTTTGTCGACTTTCGCACGTCGCGGCGCGCGATTCGATCGTTCGACGTTTGGGACACGTTTTCTTTTCCTAGCACGCGGGGCGGTCCGAAATCGCTAAATCTTTAAACTGCCGTCCGGCAGCCGGGACGTCCGGAATACGGATTTAAGAGTGCGCAACCGTGCGACGTCCGGGGGCGGCGCGGCAGACGAAAAATCGGATTTTACCTACGTTTTTCGAATTTCGGGAATTTTTTTGCGAAAACGGCGCTCGCTGAAAATGCGCCGTATGGCAGTCGTCGATGGCGAACGACGGCCGCTTCGAACTGTCGACCCGAATCCGACGCCGACGTCGCGATGGCGACGCAGCACGGCTTAGAAATTGTTTAACCTTCCAAAACCGAAAACTTTATAAGGCCGTAAGTTGTGGGCTTGCGGCTTCGCGGGAACGGCGACGCGGCGTCGGAAGCGGTCCGACGCCGGGCGTCCTCGTCAAGCGGGAGTAGTTGCCGTCGTCGCGTTCGGGGGTGTGATGAACGAAAAAGTGGGTCTAATTTTTACCAAAAAACATCGGTAATTGTTTTGGACCGCCAGGCGGAGGCGGCGGACTCCCGTTCTCGGGCAGATCACGTCAAACGGGCCCAAGCACCACGTACAGCGAGAAAATCGGTGCTGGAGGCGGCGTCGACTTCGCGACGCCAATTTTCACAAAAATCGTCAATTTTTCCGTTTCGGCCGTTTCTGATGAATAACTTTTAGGATTCGTAGGCGCGGGGAAACGGATCCAGTGCGTCGCGTGGACCGCGTCGAGGCGCGTGTTTTACGACTAAAAGCAGAAGTCTACGCGACAGCGGTTTAAAAAGAGGCGCGAAACTGACGAACGAGAGAAATTACGGGTTTTGCATTTTTGAACGTTCGGGCTCGATTAGGTGCGAGATGGGAGGGTCGTAGAGGCACGAGACCGGGGGCGCTGGAAGCAGGAAACCGTCAGCTATCCGAGGAAGGTGTCGGGCGGCGTCTCCGACGAAAAGCAATGGCGTGCGTTACCGATATCCCCGATTTTAGTGATTTTTGAAATTCGAAAGTTCCAGAATTTTTTAGGGTAGTTAGAAAATTGCGGGGGTGGAAAATTTCGCCTTTCGAGGGTTCCCGAGTGTCTCTTTTTCGTATTCCGATAAAAAATCGCGAAATTTCCGATTTTGGCCGTTCCACTAAAATCGTCAAATATTCCTTGTTCCCTACTATATATAATCTGTAAGTATCAAAATTTTCCAAAGAGTATAACAGGTAAATAGTGTCAATTTTGTAGAGTTTTTCTCTTCTAGATGATGATTTGGTGATGAGTTTTCAAGATATGATAGATAAAATAAGCTCACCTAACTATTAGCTTGATTAAAGATTAATGACTGCCCCCCAAGTACAATAAGATATCTTTTAAATTAGTTACATTTATTATTGTCTATTTTGCTCATTTGCTGTACACGGGGGGAACCTCGAAAACAATACATACTGATGATCCTTTAGCACCTCTACAGTATCACAGAAGTGCCATAGAATTCGGTATAATAGTTTCTGAAAAAATGTGTTTTTTTTTAATTCACATAGATAAAACTATTTGTACGAGATAAGAAAAGTAAATTTATTCCATTCGTCGAAAATAGAAAAAAACACTTTTCTGACTAGCTGTACACAAGATTTTGTCAAGTTCGCTAAGAAATTTCTTATCATTTTAACTGACGATGAATCTTTTATTTGTCATCATGTCAAATAAATCAAGTTCCATATTTTGATGTAGTGAATTATTTGATTGCAATGGAAAACAAAAGTAAACACAGTAAGTAATATTAGTTATTTTTAATTTGTGAAGTATTTCTTTGGTATCGTTTCCATTGTTTCTCTTTTGTTTTATTTTTCCACTCTAATTAGGAAAAATTGCACATTTCCTAACTTATGCTGTGATTCTGTAACCAAATGTTACGCTTAACATTATGTTAACTACATAAAAATGTAAAATTTTAAAGTATGCAACGAAAATGCAATTCTATAAGGAAAATGTCCGCTGTTAATAACATTATGTTAGTAAAATTCACTGTAAAATAACAGTGAGGTAAAACGTGAATGTAACAAGTTTACATTGGGTTTGTAAGGTTATGTTGGCAGGTAATTTTCGTTTCTTGTGACAATAATTTTTGTTGATCTTTAAGGGATGGATGATAATATTGTTAAAATGATATATATACTACTAGAAGAGGACGAAGAAAGGTAACTCGTATATATATTATAGGAACTACATTTCTTTATAAACTGCAATTGAGGAACGTGTTTTTAAAAACGATCATGCACATGAACATTTAAATCAAAGCCGGTTTTCGTATTTTAACGGTTTTTCGCTTCAAGAGCGTTTTTCCAAAAAGGATTTTTTGGACACGACCGTTTTTGAAAAAAACGCTCCTCAATTGTACAAGAATAATGACATGTTAGGAATAGTCCTTAACACCTACCGGTACAAATGTAAATAAATGATTATATATATATATATATATATATTATATAGGAATAGTATGCGACTTTACAGAAGAGGTTTACGTGACACGCAAAACCCGTTTGAAGTGTTATCAGATTTGTGTTTCAAAAAAAGCTTTCGCTTTACAAAAGACTTAGCAATAATGTTAATTAATCGATTGAAACCTTACTTATCTACTGCCCGTCCAAGTGCTATTCCTGCATATTTGAAGATAATTATCATTACATTAAATAAAATATCATATGGGTGCCTATATGTTTAAACCTTTGGTTTTGGATATTCCTAGATATTAGTTACACTTCAATTTTTGGTACATGGACATAACCTTATAACCTCATAACCTAATAACCTTACAAATCCAAACAATATTCTAAAATACCGGGAATGAAAACAATTCACTGCGCATGTGATAAATCCCGTTGGTTCAAAAATATAAATTTTTCAACTTTTAGTAAAAATGTTAAAAGCATTTCAACATTGCCAATTACAGAATACGATTTTAATGCTATAATGTTGCACATCACTTAACAGAGAGATGTTATGTACATAATTTAACGTTAACTAACTTTAACAGAATAGGGGCATTAAATAAGTTTTGAAAAATTGAAGAACTCTTTGCCAAATTTTACTAATTGCAAATAATATTGTTTTTTTGCATAGCAGGATTTTTATAGAAACCCATTGTTAGACGTCATTTTCGCAAATTTGGACAAACGAATGCCGCCCAAAATTTATAAAAAGTCGCATTTCGAGATACGAACTTCGCAGACATGTGGGATATGTAAATACATAAATAGATATAAACATAGGAGAGATTTCGGAAAATTCGTTCCCCAACATTTATTTCCCGGGAAACTTCTTCGCCCAGAAATGTATTACCCAAGAAAACCAACGGTTCTCCATTGCAATTATGTTCAAGTAGTTCGTCTCTTTCTTGCCATTTAATTTTAATATTTCAGTCAAAAAATAAACTATTATTTTTGCGGTCACGAACCGAAAGTTCACTTTGTAGTCTAAAACATGTAACTACGTTAAATGACCGTTTATGTCCCAAAGACATTTTTGTCATAATAATATCTACATAATTGTAATTACGTTCATACGTGGATCGAGGCATTAAGTAAATATTACAAAAAGTACAATCATAAATTCAACATAATATTTATTTTATGAATGCCAAATAAACATTAACAGATAGGAGTAAAATTTAATTAGCAAAACTTTAAGTAAACAATCGAACTGCACAGCTACCATTTTATCGGTCTCTTTACTTCACCATATCCTCGCCCCACTGCAATTTCGGCATTGTCAAATAGAGCCTCTACTTCCAGCATGTATCTTCCACTGGGTATTCCAGGAGGTGATTGGGCAAAATCCATCGAAAAGTTGGTAACGAAATATCGTTTATTCTAAAAAAAAGCAGGGAAGTACTTGTTTTATAATTGTAAACCAACTGCAGGACGGGAAACGTGTGGGAATCGTTGGATGTCATTAATGAGATGGTTTCTGTGGATCACAGCGATGAAGCGTCCCACTAAATGAAGTAATGATGGAATACGTCAAGCGACGATAGAATGAATGCCGCCCAAGATCGGCCCAACCAGTGAAAATTCAACAGGAGCGGAAAAAGAGGAAGATTATGTTGATATTGGCTTATTATGTTGAAACTATTGACTTTACAGAGAAAACGAAAAGATCATAAATTGTAGTAAATTTTCCCTAGTTTATTTTATCGTAAGTATTTTTTTGGCGTAAAATAAACTGCAAAGGAGATTCTGATGAAAAACTCATTTTCCGCGTATTTTCATCACGTGCGATAACAGCTGAAGCACAACCTAAATTTATGAAGACTTTTGGCATGTTACTAAATGTGACAAGTCTTACTAATTACTTAGGTCGATTGAGGATTTTAAACTTAAAATATCATATCTACATTGAGAGATAATAAAATTTTGCTTATTATATGTAATTTAAGTACTTCAATTATGGAAAATATTGTGCACTTACCGCATATATAGGACAACCTATGAAATTGCCATATTTCTTTAAATTAGACGCTCCAAAAACATTTGCCTTTAACAAATCGCAAACTTTATCTTGATAACGTAAAGGAAAATGTCGATATTCATTACTTAAGAACTTAAAAAGCTGAACTCTGACCTAAAATTAATTTAAAAATGGCCATTAACATGATGTTTCTACTATTTTGTATCTAAACACCTCTCCATCATATAAAGTATCAACATTTAACATAAATGATGCGTTTATACCGATTGATCCTGCCGTCTTGTTATATCTAAATGACTTCAAGTCTGCAAACTTCAAATATTTTTTATTGTAACGAACTAATTCTGCGCGTTCTAATGTCACGATGTACTCAAATTGATGAAACTAATAATATATTTTTGGTAAGAAGACATGTTTTAAATTAAATGTAGTATTAATACCTACTTTTGATATCAATTCCACATTTGCGTTAACATCAACAAATACCGAAATAAAAATCATTAAATTCACAAAAACGATGAGAGACATCTTTATCGTAAAGCTCATAAAAACACGAATACGTTAATATAGGATGTGTAAGTTACGGTTGGTTATTATAATATATACCCCCCACTTAGTAACATGGTAACTTATCGATCAATCTTAATTTTTATCATTAGACATTTATCCTGTTGTACCTATTGTAATGTGCCATTGAATAAGTGCTAAATCACTATAAAAATTGTTTAATGAATAATTCCAACCGGAAAAAAATGTGCTCCCAAGCACATTTTCTGTATTTTATATACCAAACACACGTACCTACTTTATATATTTCGTTTTGTTTTTTCGAATACTATAAGACCGATTTACGATTGATTTCTTTGATAAAGTGTACCGGTTTTGAGAAAATCTAAAACGACTTTGAAGGTGTAACCTTGAAAATTTTCAGAAATGTTGCGCAGCCGGAAGTACTTTTTTTGTAAATTATCACGTGACATTTTTGTTTTCGTATCTGTTTTTTTCTAAATTACTATCAAGTAGCAAGGTTAACGTCGTAAATGTTAAATTATCATCTAGTAATATTATGTACAGATCAGGACAGATATGGATACTAAATGGCACGTTCATTTATTTTCAAGGGTAACCTAATGGTTTAGTTTGACCAAACTTTATTGTTTGTCGAAATTGCGCTTATGCAAACAAACAAAGCTATGGGAAAAACAGCGTAATTTATTGAGATAGTATCATTAAACAAGATAAATATTAAAAATCATTTTTGTTTTCGTTTTTTATTTTTCTAAATTTCCAAATAGCCAAGGTTAACGATGTAGATGTTAAATGATGCATTTATTTGTTCAAACGAAAATCCTAATTTAAAATCTATGTTTAGAGCCAAATTCACAAATCATCCTATCTAGCGCGGGAGCTTTCTAAAGCTCCCTTAATAAAGGAAAATAAAAGGTTTTCTTAATTCGATAGTTAGTCCTGTGCAGTAAGGTTTTTTTTTACCTCGGGACCCAGTTATATCGAATAAATTTTCGTAAAACTTTTTTCATTGAGTTTCTAATAGTAAAGAACTAAAGCGTATTATAATAAATACAATGTTGCATATTTAATAGTTTGACTTTGATCTACATTATAATAATTATATGGATCGAGTTTAACGTATGTTCAAAAAATAAAGTTAAAATATCTTACAAAACTTACAACAACATAATTGCTATTTCATTTTTTTTAAAACATAAAACCTGATTGTTTGTTTAAATTTTAATATACTTAAAGCCGAGATATAAATTTAAATAAATGATGCCTTGCTACGCCTACTACTAGAAAATATGAGATCAAATATTTGGCATTATTTGGAATAGAACGTATAATTTCCATTATCGTTGCAATTTAAAATATGTACAAATTCGCCCTGCGCATTGAATACCCAAAGTAAAATCGAAAATAATAACATACAGAGACATCTAACCATGTAGATGTTAACCGTGCCAATTTGGTATTTAGATAAACGTAGTTAATTCCAACTACAACCAATAGGTGACAATACGGCCTGTTTCTAAATTAATAGTTTTTAATTTTAATAAATTAAAACTAAAACGACTATCCGGTTAAACAAATTTATAAAACTAAATGTTTTTAACAATCGAAAGACAAACAACTGTAAGTAGTTAAACTTATTTTTCGGCATAATACTAGAAAATTATTTTCCAGTTACTGAAAATATCTTTAATAATTGTTAAATTCGAAAAAAAAAATAGCAGTGAATTAGACAAAAGTTGCAATTAATAAAAAAAATTAATATGCACCGGTTTCGGTTGAAACAAAGAGTGACCGTAAAATTGACCTCTGAAGCGCGCAGAAAAGTAAATATCAATGGTTTGTTTGTTTAGCAATGTTACCAAAGAATTTATTAACAATAATTATTGTAATTTGTATAATTTAACATGATTAGCTAGAAAAATTACACGAAATCAACGATCGGTCGCTTTTTTTGTTTTCATTTTGGGTAAACTTCCTATCTATGTAGATATCTATCACGACGGGCCACATTAACGATCGAAAAATAATTAATTTAATTAGTGATAATGAAATTTCGATAAACCAATTTTTTTCGCGCGGTAGGTACTTACGTTGCTTTTACTTTCACTGAAAAAAATGGAAATGTGGAAATTTCTATTAAGTAAATAAACGAATTACGCGTTTTTCAAATGTTAAATCAAATGTGTTCGGGAACACACGAGAATGTCTATCGAGCCGACATGAAGTATGAATATACGTACACTTCGTCCAAACCTATATGCAATCCACGTCATCAACGAAAGGTTACTAGATGATGACTTTTCACACAGTGCTGTTACCTCGTACCTCGTATTTTGTCAGTTCTAATAAATTGTAGTCTTTCTTTCTTAGTCTATAGAATATGTCACTTTCCAAACTTTAAACCGAATTACAAATAAACAATCTGGTAAGTTTTGTTTTGATGACGTAAATTGCATATAGGTTTGGATAGGCGATGTGTTACAACGGAATTAGTTGGTCGATAACGTGTTTCGGGTACGAATTATAGACGCGCGAAGCGCTCGAAACAGTGTAAATGACGCGATTACATTTTTTATTGAAAAAGATCAGGTTTAAAGGAGAACTTTGTGCCATAGGAGATTGTTCTTTCAACATATTGGTCACGTTTATTTCAAATCTCATAAGAATGTTTCAAAATACCTACACCGTAAAATAATTAGATTACAATTAATTTAATTATTAGCAGTATAGTATAACAAACTACGATAAGTATAAGTACATAAATGAAGATGAAGACGTTCAAAAATTAAATAGAAACAGTATTGATTTTGTGGAACGTTTATCGTAAGTAGGTAATCTATATTTAATTGCAATTCTAGTTTTTACAACAAAGCATCTTCATTAACAGTCGAACGCCTATCGTCACTTATAATACGATAAAAAAAATTAATGAACCAGTTTGATCGAGATTTACCACCAAGTGACACTTACAACAACATTATTTATGTTTCCTTTACAATGCGAACGATTATAAAAGAAGAACTAATAAAAGCTCAATTAAAATTCGCAACCCGATGAAATAAATATTCGAGCGAGCGTTTTTCAATGTCTTTATCACTACTAACTATACTTATAGCGAAGACTAAAAGGTGCACCTAATTAAAATGTTAATGAAATCATAATTCACGTTCTCATAATAATATTATGGCTTCATTATAAGTTCGCGTGCAAGAACTCGAAACTATGACATTCAATTTGCCATAACTTATGTCGCATTATTTATTACACAACTTCTGAAAAGTTGTCGAGTGCGTGCGACACCGAAATTGCATCTCCAACTTATAAAACTTCGGAAATAATCGCGTACAGCGGCCCTGAAAATTCCTGAAAAGCCATCGCGAAATTTACGTCCGCCACCCGGACGAGAGAACGATCTGACCGTCTCTCGAAGGCGTTATTTATGTTTTGATTTATTTTTTAAGAAATAGAAATAATTCATTTAACTTTCGCAGTTCCAGAACAAATGGATTTTTTTATTAGCGATTTCGACGGTCTCGTACGGTAATAAAAACAAATATCGGTAAACAGAACGAGCGCCGCGTCGCGACGCCCCAGCGAATTAACGACTCCGCCACGAGAATCAAATTCGCACCTTGGGTTAACAATTACCCATCTTATCTGAAAATGGCCCCTATTAACCAGTCGATAAAGTATAAGCGTCGTAAAGAGAGGGGTTAAATCCGAGTTTAACTAAACTGTGGGTTGAACTGGCACCCAAGTGACAATACGTGCCGTTGCTAAGAAACACGAAGGCGGGTTTTAATCTAGTTCCACCCACGGAAAACCGCTAAAAAAGCTCAAAAATATTACGGATATTACACTTAAGCGATAATGGATAATCTGTGTCGAGCTTAAAGTGCATCATTTTCTCGACAAAGGCGCCGCTAAACGACTAAAGTGATTCGACGAGCGCTTCGCAAACGCGAACCGTATGTCCCGACCATGTTCGCAAATTGATTCGGATTACTTTCAATTGTTTTCCAAGTTATTCTGTTTGTTTTGCCTAAAGCGATTTTCTTGTAACGGCACACGATGCGGACTTTTCGATTAAATTGATAAAAGCGCGTATCGTTTTAATCGTTTAAGGTCGATCGAGTTCACGATCGCGCAACTAGATGGAGACCGCGGCCGAAAATTATATTTCGCTCGACTATAATAGCTCGTCGTCGTCGTTAATTTAAAGATAATCCAAAGGCGTGCCCTTACGACGTTAATTAAAGTCGGTGCTTAAAAGAAGTCCGCGCCCAAACGAATTGAACTTAGTACATATAATTGTAGTCGGGGCATTTTAAATTTCGAAAATAGAAACTGAATTAATTAATCGTCGCCTTTTCGAACAACATATTTTTATGATTAAAGGTTCCGTCGTCGACCGAATCGTGAAATACGGGCAACCTACTAAGCACTTGTAAAGATCACGATTTTATTCGATTAATTATTTACAAATAGTATTCGTCTTAATGTTAATATTTTTTTAACGCTTGCGTGTTCGGATGCATCGCAACAAATAAAATAGTGACCCATCTGACGCTCACTGGTAGTCAACGACTACTGGCTACACCACCGACAAGTTCCCGCGCGCATAAATCCGCGTAAGTATGGCCGAAATCGGGCACTTCGTACTTATCTACAACGACATATTTTACAGATTACTGTAATTTAGAATCGTCGATCTCGTTATTCTTCGGTAATTAATGATAAAAATTTATAATAAAGTTGCAATTAATCTTTTTCAACTTTATTATCTAATGAATTAATTTTAATCCAGCGTTAACTGATATCGGTTAGTTAGTTAACGGTCGTATGTGTAGTTCTTAAAATCTGTTTTGTGACGTCCAAGACTTAAATGATATAGTGGGCAAAATTTCGGCTTTGCAATGCAACAATAGCGGCGGGATTTGCAAAAGAAATAATAAATTTCGAGATCGTTTTAGTTAGAAACAAGTAGTTCTTAAGTTAAATTTATTCGTATACTCTCATCAACTGAAATCACCGGCAAAATACTCCAAGAAATATCCCAAAAATGTCTTGCAGTAATTCACCAGATATTTAATGCGATTTTAAGAATAGAACACTTCCCATGTCAATGGAAAATGGGTCAGATCATAATGATTGCCAAACCAGGGAAAACTCCAACCGAGGTGACATCATACCGGCCTATAAGTCTACTTCCAATTTTATCAAAAGTCCTAGAAAAAATAATACTGAAACGATTGACTGTAATCATAGAGAACGAAAAACTAATACCCACTCACCAGTTTGGGTTTAGGAAACAACACGGAACCACAGAACAAATTCACAGAATCGTAAATAAAATCAACAACACTATGGAAGAGAAAAGATACTGTTCAGCCGTCTTCAACGACATAAGTCAAGCCTTTGACAAAATATAGCATTTAGGACTACTGTATAAACTCAAACACACAATCCCACATCCTTCCTTTCTACTCTCTTCTTAAATCCTACCTCTCTAACAGAACATTCCATGTAAAATACCAAGAAGCACATTCCGAACTCTATCCTATCGAATCTGGTGTCCCACAAGGGAGCATTTTGGGCCCCACATTATACTCACTTTATACGGCAGATCTACCTGAAACTAATAAAACGATAATAGCAACATATGCTGACGATACAGTGATATTAGCTTCACACAATGACCCCATATGCGCAACCAGACATCTTCAAGACCACGTAAACTACCTAGAACATTGACTGAAACAATGGAGAATGAAAACGAATGAAACAAAATCGACACAAGTTACCTTCACCCTGAAAAGAGAAACCTGTCCTCTGGTCATCTTAAATGGAAACCAAATACCTCAAGCGAACGTAGTGAAATATCTAGGTCTACACTTGGACAGAAGACTAACTTGGCGTACTCATATCCTCACTAAGAGAAAACAGCTGGGAGCTAAATTCAAACAAATTTACTGGATATTCGGAAGAAAATCGGAACTGTCAATGGAAAGCAAATTGCTACTATATAAAACTATTTTGAAACCCATCTGGACATACGGTGTGCCCCTATGGGGTTCTGCGTGCAATTCAAACATAGAGATTTTGCAAAGATTTCAGAATAAGGTTTTACGAGCAATAGTAAATCCCTCATGGTACATAACCAACGCAACATTACACGCTGATCTAAAGATACCTACCATCCGCGAAGAAATTACAAAATACAGCACAAAATACAAAGATAAGATAACAGCACATCCAAACGAACTGGCTACCTCACTGCTACTGTACGAAGAAGAACTAAGAAGATTAAAGCGATTCAAACCTAGATTTTAACCCAACTCACTAGATTTTAGTTAATAAATAAGTCATAATTATGTAAAAAATATTCTCTATGGAGAATGTCCACTGGGACATTACTCTACATGTTATGTTGTTAATAATTTAAGTTTTTAGGTTAAGCATACACAAGTTGTACTTATAGTCTCAAAAAGACTGATTGTATAAATATAGGAGTTAAAAAAAAAAAAAAAAAAACTGAAATTTGTATTAGTCGACCGATGACCAAGCGGTTGCGATTAACTGTATGGGTAAGTCAAAGTAAATTGTACGAAACAATAAATATTACGAATCTAACTTTATTCAAAAAATCAAAAAATCAAAAGATCAAAAAATATCAGATAAAACCAGGCGAAACTGGCCGACTGTTTGAATTATTATGGGCGCACGTGCACTCCAGACTTAACAAATTGTCCGATAAGGTTAAATAAAATCAAAGAACGTCAGGCGGCGCGGAAAATGTTAAGACAATGTCACGCAAGGTCGGATAATGGGCGCATTCGGCCGGGCCCAGTGCCGAAACAGCGGATGGTAAGCGCCACATTATAGTAGCCGACCACGGCTGAAGCTATTGTGACAAACACGTGGCACAACTGATACGTCATACGTCAACTAAAAATATAAAATAAAAAAACGCAAATAAGCAGCGTTTCGATTGAATCGCTGTTTCGGCGCTTTTCCGGCCGAATGCGCCCAATGCCAGACAAGCGAGTTCGGGCATAACTAATTTAACCAAATCCGCACCCCTTCCGCAACTTAAATTCCACTATCGACACATCTGGATTTGGGCGTTCTCAGTCGTGTCACAAGATAAAAACAGTCCGACCAAAAGTTGCGAATTTAAGGGAAAAGAAAAAGGTATTCTTGCTGTGATCCATCGTTGGATCTCAATGACGATGACAACGTGTGCGCAGAACGTCGAAGAGACGATTTTATTTATTAACATTAGAAGAAGACGAGGCGAATTAAGTGTTTTTCTTGTCCGAAAGGACTACACAATGCAGTGTTCAGAGAATGTCGAATAACGTATTATCTAGCTGATGTATTGGCCAGAAGGGCGCCAAATTAACCAGAAAACTTCTGTATTTAACATTTTCTTGTAGTCCTTCCGATTAAGAAGTTATTGTCGATATAAGTTATATTGTTTCACCCTATGGATGGACCCTATGGAGGGGATGGACAAAATAATGTGAACACCTGACTAATACACAATATTTGTTAATTAATAATGTGTAGGGCCATCGTTTGCTTTTAAGACAGCCGTAATTCGTCGCGGAATAGATTTGTAGAGTGTACGGATAGGAGTGAACGGAATTCTTCCACCATAATCTCCACCAATTGCCTGAATAATGATGGAGGTGGAAATCTGCTCCTCACTTTCTGCTCCAAAACTCCCCATAGCGGCTCAATAATGTTGAGATCTAGCGATTGTGCTGACCAGGGCAGATGCTCGATAATATTCTGATGTTCCTCGAACCAAGACTGAACGTTTTTGGCTGTGTGTATGGGCGCATTATCATCTTGGAATATGGCAGTGTTTGGCAACAATATACTGGTCATAGTAAGAACTTCATCATTGAGGATATTTAGATATTCATTCGCAGTAATACGGCCAATCGGACCAGCGGAATACCATGATATAGCCGCCCAAATCATCACAGAGCCGCCCCTGTGCTTGACTGTAGGTAGTAGGCAGTCCGGATCGCAGGCTTCTTTGGGGGTTCTTCATACATAAACCCGGCCGATTGTAGGAAACAAAGTAAATGATGATTCATCAGACCATACTACATTCTTCCAATCATCAATTGTCCAAATTTTATGATCGTAGCACCACTTTTTTCGCAGGTTTACATTGGCATCCGTTATAAGAGGTTTTGAAATTGCAGTCCTGCCATAAATGTTACTTTTGTGAAGCTCCCGCCGCACTGTTTTTGTTGAAACGGGATTGTTCAGGTGACTGTTAAGTTCTGCTGTCACCTTTGCTGCCGTAGTTTTATGTCGCTTGGCCACGATCCTTTTTAATATTCGACGGTCCCTGTCTGTTAACGTTGTTTTGCGCCCACTCCTTCTCTTCGCAGATATTGTTTTGGCATGTTTTGTGTAGGTTATCATCACGGTGAATACTGTCGCTTGTAAAACATTAAACAGTTCAGCCGTTTTCGTCACAGATGTTCCTGCTAACCGAGCACCCACGATTTGTCCTATTTCGAAGTCTGGCAGGTCGCCCATTTCGCCGTCTGATTGTTAACACATATACACGCCGCACTGTTCATACCATGGCAGGGGGCTCAACATAAACAAATATGTAATATTTAGCATGGTGTTCACATTATTTTGTCCATCCCCTGTATATGTAGGTAACGTCGTATTCCCTTCCCGATTTTTCGGATTTTCTGGTATCTATTTCAAAAATGCCAACTGTATCTTCGTTCGCAAATTGTAACAATCGCGATTGTTACAAAATTGTTACAATCGACCCGCTCCTTCGTCCCGGCAAGAAAAACTGGAGTTCGTCGAACGCAAAATGCTCCCCCGCCGTCGTTGCTCAATTAAAATCCGAGCCGTTCCCGTCTCAAGCCAAAAATCAAAACAATTTAACCGCGCTAAATGAAACGACAATTAATAGACGCCGAACCGCGCGCGGCGCGCGAAATTCGCACGGAACCGTCTCGCCCATTAAAATGCAAATTCGGCAGTTTCCATACAGGACAATTTAAATTTACGACGGAAATCGGAATAATTCGGTAAACATGGTTAATAAGCATTACGTAAGTAGCGCAGATCGTCCCAATAGAACGAGACGAAGCCGCCACTAATTGTGCCGCTAAGACTGGCTGGCTGGCTGGAGGCTCGGTTATGAAATTACAAATTGTCACATTAACTCCGGGCCCCGTAAAGATCGTGGATCGACGAACGAGCGAGCGCGGGGCGCAATTCAAATTTTCGATTTACACGTCCGTACCGCCCCGGATTCTTTGTTCGTTTCTCCGGGCGATCACGGCGCGGCGTGGGTGGGGTTGAAAATTAGCGATAGTCATCGGATTATCATCGGACGCCCCCCTCCACGCAGGGCTGCGACTAATTATCGGGCTAAAGTCGACGCGACACGTCATCTTCGAGATGATGCAAATTTAGACGCCCTCGCGTTCGCAATTAGATGCCGCTCGCTCGTCCCGAAATATTTCTGAAGCGCCGTTTACAGCAAGCGGTTTCCATGGCAATTCACGAGGATTTCATTTAAATTGTCACATAACTTCTGCCGCATTGCCGGTACGGCGGCAAACGAGCGAAACGTTCGCTCCCCCGGATTTTCGCGTCGTTTCCGCGGTACCGCTACGCGCGCATCCTGACGCCGAGTTCGTGGTAATTCACTAGGATTTAATTTAAATTAGTTTTCGTGGCGGGGTCGCGGTAACATTAGAATTGTTACTGTGTTCAATATGTCGGGGATCATGGGGGATTCGGAGAAGCTTTAATGTGTCCTTTGCGAAAGAATTTCTCTAACCATAATGGAAATTGTATACGTTCGCCCGAAATTCGTCCCTTTTTGTTTTCGAGATTAACATCTGCAGTGCGCGCGTTTGCCGTTTTTTTGTGTGCGCGCGTTAAATTTAAATTATACAAAATTAGCGCGGGGGCGGAATCTCGTTTAAACGAAATTTATATCCCGAAACGCGTGATTGGTGAAGTTTCATGCGAAATTCAACAATGCTATAGTTTAAAATGCCACGTCTAGGCTATACTTTTTCATTACATTATCTATATGTGCCCGAGGAGTAAATCACCGTTATCAGAAGCGGTTGCTCTAAACGAGGAATAACCGCCACAACGTGACGCGAGCTCTAATGCAATTTTTAGAACCTCGCATCGTAACTCATCTTTCTATTCGGTTTTCGAGAAGGAACAGATTGCTCTCGAACTCGAGTTTTTAAGCGCAATTTTTTGGGGAAAATTGCGGTTAACGTTAACAACTAATTAAACTCCGGACACATTAACGGCCCCATAAAGTACGGAAAAAAGTCGCGTTAGACGCCATTCGGATTCCCGGTACAGGCAATTTTCGATTATAACTGAATAATAGATCATCTAAATAGATATATAAATTTCCTGTAAACTATTGAACTGGGATGTAATATAAAATGCTGTCCGCCGTTCACATCCCCAATAGCCCTTTGTGTGACCAACGTAACGCCCCCGCCGACTGATACATGGTCGACACGTATTATTTACGACATTTTGTCCACTTTTTTTACGAAAGCCAATCGATTCCTCGTCGAATTGTTTATATAATTGCGATTCGGAGCGCGCGTTTTAATAAATTAACGCGAGAGATAACGTAGATACGTTCATTACCTACCCGCATAAAAAAGTTGCCATATTAAATATTATAAATATTTAGAAAAGACAAAAGTGCCGTAAATTACGTCGAAACGGTGTTTATGTGTGGCGACAGCTACGTTATTAACGACGTTGCTTAATTTTACACCGAAAGCATTTTTGTTAACGCCAATGTGCAACACGTTTTTTAACTTCTGTCTAATTTCGGTCATATATCAAGCAACAATATACCGCACGTACCTAAATTTGTATAGATGAAAATTTATTACACGTCCTTATTAACTATTCCATACCGCGCGCACTTCACAATTTCGAAAACGAATAGTTATACAGCTGTCGCCGTTTTTTTTAATAAGCGCGACGTAATTCGTTTTCGTAACTTAAACGTAACGGGTATGCGAACCTACAAAAAAAAAACTCCCCGCGGTGCGTTCGAGAAACATCGAAAGACTTTCTAATTTTTTTTTACAGCAATTTTAGATAAAATTCTAGCTCTCGCGATTTTAGCACAAATTTCCTTTTTACTATATTTCGATTTAGGGAAATTTGTGAATCCAAAAATTCGAATCGATTTTTCAACGAACAGAGCGCAAAAGCTTTTGATCTGTAATTAACTTTTACCCGCGACTTCGTCCGCGTTAGATTCGTAATATTCGAAGGAACGTATTCCTCCAAATTTTATATCTTAAAATTAATACGGACAAACTGATCAAATTTAAAAACATACTTTTCCCCGTTCGCATCCTTAAGGGTGGAATTTGAAAAATCCGTTCTTAGGATCGTAAAAGAAACGTATCTTCCGAAATATGCTCCACCATTTTAGGGAGCAGGACACTTAGGCCTAAGCCCTTAATGGCCCTGTGCAATAGTGGCTCGCGCCCTAATGGCCGCGTCTAAATGTCTTAGACCCACCATTCCATGTTCGCGGCTAATTGTCTTTCATGCGATGACGTCAAAGCGAAGAGAGAGAGACGGACAACAACAACCAGCGCGTGGGTTTACTTTATTAATTAATAGATCATGGGTGCGCCTACATCACAGAAAAAAAGTATCATTCAAACTTCACGTTTCTAGGACCAATGGTTGAGGCTGGACGTTGATTTGTCGAACTTTTGAAAAATGTACTTTCCCCGTTTCGTCCCCTTAAAAGTGGGATTTCGAAAAATCCTTTCTTAATGATCGCCTACATCACAAAAGGAACATATCCTCGAAATCTCGCGTTTCTAAGACCAATTGTTGAGACTGCACCTATCAGTCAGTCACGCTTTTTCGAGTAAATGCATTTTAATTTAAAAAATATCGCAAAAAACTGGAAATTGCGAATTTCATTTTAATTTTTTTTATACGAAAACCAGTGGAGTTCAACACGTCACGTAAAACATCACGTAAGTATGTTTCAATTGATATTTTTACAGCCCGTGTTTGTTTTCAAATAGTTGCGTTAAAATTAAAAAAAAAACTTTAGTTAGAAAATATCATTTTCAAACGAAGAAAAGCGCGATATAGTTGAAAATATGCATTAAACTTTTTTGAGACGCTAAATTTAATCTAATAATAATTCAAAAATCTAATGTAGCGGGTGACCTATTGACTTTCCATTAAAAAAATTGACTTTTTTATTAAAAACCAGATTTTTAAAATTTACGGGCGCACAAAATACTTAACAGTAATTTGTTATAAAGAATTCATTTTTGGTTGAATGTCAATAGTCACGGCTTTCTGTGTTGCAAAACAATTTAAAAAATTTTGAAATCGTTTTCGAGAAAAATGAAACTTTGGCTACGTAATCGGATAGAACTTGATCCGTGGATTCAAAAAATAGTTGAATATGCAGGGTGTCCCATTTCAAAAATCAAATTTGGCGTCGCCTCCTTCGTGACCGGAAGTCGGCCATTTTCATTAGACACTTCAATAAATTGAAAATTACATCTTAGATGCACGTGCCAAATTTCAAAACAATCGATTCATAAACATAGGAGTTATAAACTTGGCCCGGGCTTCGTGGCCACGCAAGCGTGGCCGACTGCATTTTATTTTTTAAAGGCACCAACAAAAATTCAATTGTCTGCCATCAATTTTAGTAGCGTTGCGACGTAGGTTTTAGTGCGGCGGAGGGGGGGGGGCTAACGTCGATGTTGGTAATTTAAATTTTCGAAAAATAATAGAAAATCACATCGATTTTTTAAAATTAATAATTAAATAAATCTCAGTCAGATCTATAAGTAGCGTTGTCAACAGCAATTTAAGGGTTCGACGGGGCCACTTGGCCCCAGAATCTTACCGCGGTTAAACAAACAACGCGGAAAAAAAACAAAATTACATCTCGAAACGAAATCAGTAGCAGTTGTTATAAGGCAATAACAAGATTCTCATTAATTTTGGGTCGTGATGCCGAGGGTCCAAGTCCGTAGGGTATCGGCCCATCTGCCCTTGCGCCGGCAAATCCCCAGACAACGTACTACACCTCGTACACCATGATGTAAATTACATCAACCTCATAACATATTGCACGTCACTATCTGTTAGTGTTATCCTTTTTGATCTCGATCGTTCACGGACTTTAAATTAAAAAAAAAATAGACGTTATTACGAAGACGACGAAGGGAGATAAAACTACTACTACTACTTATTAAGATTAGTTTTAATGGCGCTTGAGGGGGATATTTGATAATTTTGTGCCCGAAAAGCAAAACGCGCGCTCCAACAACAAAGTGCATAACGTGTAAAAGAGCCGCGAGCGGTGGTTGTTGCCCGTTTTCGGTGCCCCTCGATGTTGCATTTTTAAAATTAATTTCTAAATGCGGCCGCATCTACAAGAGTTACGTTCCGTTAACAAAGTATTTCATTCAGCAAACGACCAGGGAGAACGCTAAATGGGGCGGTCAGAATGGACTTGACATATGGGTCAACACGGTGACTTGTGGCCGACAAGGGGATTATCACATATATTACACATAACTACCTTCGGTAATGGGAATTTTTAATGGGATGCCCGTAATGAAATATAATTTACCACACCATCGCCATCGCGTATTCGGCAGCGTAAGGTGAAGCAACAAATGACGTCGAGAACAAGTCAATATAAAATCCAATACATACATAATTTTTCTGTTTTACGTTGTGCGGCGATTGCATAGATTGCTCGGGTACTAAGGGATGCCCGTAGGGCGTTTTATCACGCAGAAACCATCAATTACGTCCGGAACGTTTATAGATGCCGCTCAATGACAACTCGATAATTATTACTAAACGGTTGTCCACCTGCCTTGTGGACACATAAATTGCGTTAATTTTATAGATTACGAGTAATAATTTTGGTTACGAAGCGGAAAATTACCGGAACCTACACTTACGTAGATATTTCTAGGCGATTTTTCCGTCGTAGACGTCGTTCGAGTGAATAGCGAAATTTATAGATATATATAAAAATAATCAGTAATCGGTAGCACTTTTATCTTCAGAAGTAAACGAAATTTATTTCTAACAATCCCTGATGAAGGTGGCGAAGGACATTGAATGTACGTACAAGTTCTTTTTTTAATCGTTGTTTTAACAATTTTCTTTTATATACAAAATTCAAATTCTATAAAAAGCATAGGTATATATATATATATATATACCATATATATTTTTTTAAAACGGCTTGTACCAAAAATTACTGCATTGGTAAATCCATACAAATTATAACGCTTCTTTTACTGAAATTGTCGCCATCTGACGTTTGAGAAACACACCGTAAATATTCAAAGTCGAATATTCCGACTTTTGTGATCTTAATATTTTTTTTAAACGGCATTTAAATTACTACGGTCATTAGTGACGGACAGTTAGAATTACTTGGACATTCAAAAACATCCATGGTTTCAGCGGAATTTGAATTCTTAACCGTTCATTCACTATTAGTCAGGGCTTCCAGCGACAAACCCCATTAAAAAAACTAAATAAAGTAAATATTTATCAAATTTAAAGTAAATAAAAGCAAATAAAAGCCAAAAAAAAGTAAATAAAAGTAAATCACTGGAAGCACTGAAAATACCAAGCAAAGAAATAACAAACTAAAATTAAAATTTTTGTGAAATCTCGAAAAAATTCCTTAGTACAATTCACGTTATTTTATTTTGGCAAAATTTGAGACGCAACGTTCAGAACAAGTCGGAAACGACTAGAAAACATGCATTTCCAGAATAACAACGCAAGAAATGACAAACTGCGGGCGTTTAAATAGATTATAAATTTTGCATAATCTCAATAAAATGACACTACCGGATACGCATAAAACAGGTCCGGAATTACTTGAAAAGTAGTTTTTCTAAAATAACAAACCAATAATTGACGAACTAAGCGCGCTTTCGACGATTTAAAATTTTTGCGAAGTCTCGAAAAAATCCCTTAGTACACATTTTTTTTTGGCAAAATTTTGACTCGAACTTTTTGCGACGCAACGTTCAGAACAAATCGCAAACGACTAGGAAACTCTATTTCCACCATAGCAATGCAAGGAATGACGAACTGAACAAGTTCGGAACGATTAAAAAACTTGCTTATCTAGTATAACAAAGCGAGAAATGACAACTGCGGGCGTTTAAATAGATTACTGTTTTTGCATAATCTCGATAAAATGACACTACCGGATACGCATAAAACAGGTCCTGAATTACTTGAAAAGCAGTTTTTCTAAAATAACAAACCAATAATTGACGAACTAAGCGCGTTTTCGACGATTTAAAAATTTTTGCGAAGTCTCGAAAAAATGCCTTAGTACACTTTTTTTTGGCAAAATTTTGACTCGAACTTTTTGCGACGCAACGTTCAGAACAAGTCGTCAAACGACTAGGAAACTCGTTATTTCCACCATAGCATTGCAAGGAATGACGAACTGAACAAGTTCGGAACGATTAAAAAACTTGCTTATCTAGTATAACAAAGCGAGAAATGACAACTGCGGGCATTTAAATAGATTACTGTTTTTGCATAATCTTGATAATATGACACTACCTGATACGCATAAAATAGGTCCGGAATTATTTGAAAAGTAGTTTTTCAAATAGAACAAACAAAGAAATGACGAACTAAACGTTTTTATAATTTAATATATGAAATACTAAATGATCATAACAAGATACAACAGCAGTTAAACTGATAATGCCCGCGTATCACTAAAAAAACAAACACCCATTACAACTTCACCAGCAACCAAATCACCGAGAAAAGGACTTCCTGTACACAATCTACTCTTTTCTCAGATTCGTGAATAAATTAAAAAAAGTTAATAAAATAAATATCTAGACTAAAAAGTAAATAAAGTAAATAAAAGTAAATCACTGGAAGCACTGTGTTAAGGCAAGCGCTCAGCCCCCTAGTCGACGACGCGACGTCAACGGTTAAAATCTTAATTTGTTTTGCACATAATAATAAAATAAAAACTTATTTCCACCGGCATAGATAAAATATTGAACAATACAAAAGCAATTATGACTTACAATTAACGATACTCGTTTGGTTGCCGCAGAACTCGACTCACCGCCACCTCGTTCTGGCATGCAAACTAGTGTATAATTTATAACATAATAAATATTTTTTTTATAATTACATTAACGGACAAAGCATAGCTACAGAATTCGCCACCGAATAATTTTCGGCGGTAATTGAAAATTGCCCCCTCCAAATCACTTTAAACGTTTTTTTCTAAAACTTAGTCGACTATAAAGCGGCTCGTAAAAGTCCCATCTGAACGCGAACGAATAGAATCGGTAATAAACATACATCGCGTGATTAAATCGAGCGTAAAAATTATTATCCCCTCCCCCCCTCGACGCCGAAAAAAAACATTAAAAGTCTATTACACGAACTATTGGTCTAGAAATAATAAAAATAATTACTTTATTACTACACGACTATACAATGTATGTAATTATTTTTACAAGATTATTTCGGAAATTACCTTACACTTCGAAAACGTAAATACGTGTGTATAATATTAAACGAGGGTCGATTTAGTTTTTTCGGCGCGGAGCGAGTTTTATTTATGTAGGTAATATTAAGTTATTAACCTATGCCAACTGTGATGATCGTTCCAAAATTATATACCCAACAAATTATAAGGTATAGGAGCCCATAGGATATCTAAATAACAACTATCGTTGTTAGAAACTGGTAGACCGTACGCTCTATTGTAATTTAGTTAGAACGCACTTAAATTGAACGGGGGGCGTAATGGTCGGTCTCTAAATTACATATTTACATAGTAATACCCGAACGTTCCGAGCGATGCGATGGGCTAATTTACATCTACACGTATGCCAAATTGAAAGAAAAAAAAACTTGCCGAAAGATAGGTTTTCCATTTGTGAACGCTGATTTATTTTTGATGCCAAACTTTCCGTTAAAAGTTATAATTATTCAATTAAAATAATATTATGGCAGTCATTTGTTTTTTCGAAGTTTGTTTAACGACTAACGCACACCCATCGATTTCGACTGCGATGGGAAAACGTTCTCGCGTTGGTTTGTTGCTTTTGCGCCTAATAGCGGAGCGGGCGTTTTTGTGACAAACGCGAAACGCGCGAGCTTTTCGAAAAAAAAATGCAAGCTCGCCAAAGTCGTTCGATCGCCGCCACAATTTACCCAGTAAAAAGTTATAATAATTGCGCATTCGATTACAAATCACTCCGAGGGCTCGTCGATTCGAGAAACAAATTTACAGCTCCCATTTAGGCACAACATGTTCGAAAGTCTTGGGGAAATAACACGGAAGGTTTTTAATTGCCCCCGTCGTTCTCGCGTCTCGCTTAATGGTTCGCGAAACGAGCTGAACGTCTTTTACTGCGCCAACGTGACACTTCGTTTACAATCAGTACCGAAATAAAACCGAACAGTTAGCGAAACGAAACAGATTTGATACCTTATTGTGTATATAGCTGTTACGCAAGAAAATAACAAGCGATATTTGAAAATTGCACCCCCCCCCACCACCGTTCCACGTGTCTGTCGAGGATCGCTCAGACCTATAAAAAAAAATATCGCTGGTCGGTACACGAAACAATTTACTGTAACTTGTCGCGCGTCTTTTTTTATGCCACCCCAACCTTTGGGTCGGCCAGGGGTACCTCGAACAGGGTTCGAAAAGTTTTAATAAAATTCGTTATTTTATGCGGCGCGTTTTAGCGAACCCCCAAAATTTAATTATGTTAGAAATCTGTACCCGCCCCACCCACACACTTCCAAGTTTATTGGTGACACAAAAAAAATTACATAACAATTGTCAAACGTGACCTTTATTTATAACAGGGTGCCTCGAAATTAATCTGCAGCGACCGCCTGGCGAAGCGCCCGTGGCAAGTGTCGAACTTGCGCCCTCCTAACCCAAAAAATGGCCCAAAGCCATTTCTCTTTCGCCACGCCCTCGTTACGGCGTTGATTTTTATAAACAAGAAACAACGGCCCCCTTGAAGAGGTAAGATTTTTAGAGACGACTTTTCAGCACATTGCCGAATTTAATCGGGATAAAATTACAAAACTTGATATAATATAATTATTTTATTTAAATGTCTCATTACCTTCAACGCCTAATATGGCATCGAACATGTCGAATTATACGAGATATTTCGAAATTTTCAGACAAAAATAATCGAGCAAATGCCCCCGCAATATTCAGTATCCGGCGAGATTTTGCGATTAAAATTAAAAATAAAGTGTCTTAAAATTTTATGCGGGACTTATGAGCAAACGTTTTGAATATAATAGCGAGGCCATCATCGGTTGAGCCTCTGTAGCACTTGCTCAGTGGACACTTTTCGCACTCTCGTCGTTCATCTAATTAAACGAAATAGATCTACACAAAAAATTATCGACGTAACGTTTCGTCTTGAATTTGATTGTTCTCGTAGATATAAAATAAAACAATAATAATTAAACGATTTACACGCCAAGTGTAAATTTATAGTTTCAAAAAGTGGAAGCCCGAACTCCGTGCATTTTAAGAAGAATTAATGAAACTTCTCCGTCCCTAAACTGTAAACAAGATCAGATATAGTGGCGAAATAAATTTGTTTTGTCAGGGAACCGCGATAAGGAAATAAATAGTCAACGGCTGCGAGTGGCAGATAAAACGTCGCACGACCGCGGTGTTTTGTTTTTGTTTTTTTTTTTGGTTTAAATTAACAATTGCGAACGATTACGCGCACTCGATCCGATCGGTTTTCATTTGTCGTGTTTGCGAGTCGACTTGTGTATGGGGTGGGTTTTAATAAAATGCTACAACTAATTTTACTTGAGTAACCAAGACGAGCATAATCGAGTGATTCGGGCGTTCCAAAATAAATAGAACCCTTAAACAAAATGGCACATAAAATAAAGCCCCCGGCGAGGATCGAACTCACGACCATAAAATTATAAGACTTAGACGGTACCTACGCTACGCGAGTGCTTCAAATAAATTAGCACTTCGAGACAAAATTTCCATTTAGGTTACATGACTATTACTTACAATCAGTTGCGTCAGAAATAACGCGCAACCTATTCATTACATTTATTCAATAATATCGCGTTTAATGCAGCGAACGGAATCGAGCAAGTCACGCCGGATTTCATGTAGTAACGTCGTGTTCTCGTGTTATATGCCGCTCGATTGTGCTACACGTCCATTGCACGGACCCCTATGTGGCGCTCCGGGAGGCCACACCTGCCCCCAGGATTATTTAATATATTCACATTCCGGCGTTAATCATCCTAACACCTCTTTGTTGCCGCCGCGCATCCGCCACAATCGCTACATTGTCTGTCATTATGATGTCTCACTTTTCTTACCTATAGGTACTAAATTTTTGTTTTTATCTCTCGAACCGCCTTTTCGGCAATTCGGTTTTTAATTGATTTTTTTTCTAAGTTTTAGGTAGATAGCGTTCCGCGATAATAATTAATGACGCGTTATAGATCGATATAAATTTCAATTGGTTTGATGACTGTCCAAAAATATTCCGAAATTAGAATCGACTTCCCATTTTTTATTTAGTGGTGTTTTTCATATGTAGGAGAAAAAAGTTTGACGTACGCTGGCGTGAAATTGCACTCGCTCTAGCGCGAGTTTTCTAAAGCCAGTCGAAAAGTACCGACCAGAGTGCCTAATTAATTTTTGGCGACAAACTCGTCGTCGAAAAAATTGTCGATTTCGATAGATTCCTTAGATGAAAACGCAAATAATATTAATTTTATGAAACCACCTTCGTCTTTCAATTATTGCATCTTCGGTTATTTGTGAAAAGCTCTAGAGATCGTGCCATATAGAAAACGACCGACGTCGCATGTTTTCGACGTCGCCGTCGCCCACACGGGCCGGTATTTTTAAAACGGAACACACGATTAACATGTTTTTCGATTGTCACAAAATAATATCGCGTGCCGCTCGATTTAGTTCGGATTCAGGTCCAGTCCAAACCAAGTCTTTTTCTATATGGGACGACCTCTAGGCTTGTGCGTGTGCATTCTCAGCTAAAGTAGTATGTAATTACTTGGTGTGCATGACCTGCAATTTCAAATTAAAATTGAAACTTTCATTTTTTAATGAAAAGTTGATTACGTGTCAAACTAAACTGTAAGAAAATTTTTAATGTACAGCGTGTTCGACGAATATGGTGCCGTTACGTGTATTTTTAAAGAAATAAACCTTTCAAAAATTTTAAAACTTCAGAACAAACGTAAGTGGTAAAGTGTCTATTTAATATTTTTAATATGCCGCAATTTCCAATTATATCAGAAACCACTTAACAACAATTTTCTTATTTTAAATGAGACATAAGCGCCTATGTACATATTATTTTGTTAAACTTGCAAATTCGTCAACCAATTTTGAACGTATTAGAAATGGACGGTGGATCGAGGATGACGAAGCGAGGCCTATATTCAAAAATGGATTGCAAAGAGCTGAAAGATAAAGAGCTAAAATATATGTACAATGGACGGAATGAAAAATGGGACACCAAAATTTGACGTATCCCAGTTTTCATGGCGGCCACTGTACACATATCTACATTTAACACGGCGACATTTTTTTTAAAGTAATTTTATTAACGTCAGCAACATTTAATTATTAAATTATTTAAAAAAGGGGTACTACTTAACGAAAAATATTCAAAGAACACCCCGTATAAGTGGAACGCGGACTGTTCAAGCACACTTACGACCAAACACATTTTATTGTTCGTTTAAGAACGACGTTTTTGCAATAAAATATTGCGCGGCGCAGTTAAATTCCGCGGGCAACGAAGTCTTCGTTTCATAATGGAAACTTCAATTATCGGGTTCGAACCGCGACGTTTCGCGATTGCAACTGGGAGGAGGGAAAGCCGCGTTCTATTTCTTGAACTCGCTTAAATTTTTTCAGGTATAAGAATCTCTTTTATTTTCGATTCGAACAGATGTTTCCTAAAAGATGTTTGTTTAATTAAAATCTTATTCGATGTTTTTTGACGACCTTTTTAATTTCGTATCGAAACCGCACCCACAAAACTTTCCGGGTGTTACACGAATAAAACATCAAGCGCGTAGGTAGCAAGTATGTCTTTGTGTTAAACTTTTACAGCCACAATCATTTTATAACACCCACCAACAAAGTGATATAAGCGGTTATAATAATTAAATGTACACAGTTCGGCGCGTCCATTGATGAAAATAGTTAATTAGAAAGATAACGCGGTTTCCATTGTAAGTATCTACTATATACTACAAAAACTTTGTTAAGAAATGCGTCGAATAATTTAATGTGGGCATGACTGAGAAAAAATTAGCATAATAATGTTCGGGCAATTGTTCCTTTCAGTTCGGGCTCACGTTTAATCATATTATGTTTGTTACAGTTCGGTCCGGAAATTAATAATTTAAAAATAATACATATACATATAAATTAAAGTGGAATGTCGAGCGGCTTATTAGAATAAATAACCTTTAATTTATCGAGTTTACTTACGAAAAATTTGAAAATAATTTCGCAATACAATCGAAGTTTTAACACAAACAAGAATCAAAACTGACAAATACAGTCTGTTCTGTACTCTCTTTGTCGACGTGATTGTACTATCAGAAGGCTACGTCGCCAATACTAATCCATTGCGTTCCACGAGCTCACAAGCCAACACCCCGAAGTCCACATGGAACAACTAGTCCGGGAGGTGACGACAGATTTCATAACACCATTTTCTCAAAGTTAATTTTTTTTTTACTAGTTACCCTAATAATATGTAATATGAAAATGCACGTCTTCCATCACACCCCCACGACAGGGTGGTGCAGAAGGGTTGCAATTACCGCAATAAATTTGGAAAAAAAACTTATAGCCTCACACACGAAACTTCTTGTGTGTATTACTTTATATATAAGAAGTTTAGAAAACATCGTCTTCCGATGATAATCCACGACAAACCTTGTCTTCCACCCCCACAATTAAACGCATAAAAAATGTAAAAAAAGTTTACAGCCGCAAGGATGAAACTGATAACTTTGCTTGTTTTCATACTAGCAAATACAAAAAAAAGTCTTCCATGCATAAGATACGGCGAAGATCGTCTTCCAGATCTATGAATATTTGAGTGCAACAAGCAACTGACACGTCTATACGACGCTGAATCGAAAGACGCGTCGTTCTTATTGCGAATTACTTTGTAATACATCTTTTACCATGAAAATCAAGACTGAAATATTTTTTAAAATTTGTTGAGATGCTTCAGATAATCAATATTCAGCAATATTATTACTTTACGAAGACATTAAGAAATAATTTTTATAAAATTTTCCATTTGATAATATAATTTTTTTTTCAAATTCCATTGAGTGTTTTTATTAAAATAGAAATAAATTGTATTAAAAAATTTCATTCCATCATTTTTATAAGAAAATTCTATATTCATGTTTCAATTGTACAGATTTTGACGATGTTTTAAGACCATTCATCTAGATCAAATTGATCAATCGAATCATCTGTTTCATCCAGTGTAACATTGAAATCTTCGATATCGGAATTATCTGTTGCAGCATCATCTCTTTCGTCCGATTGATCTTCGTCTTCTCCTGCATTTACTTCTTTATGTGTAAATGTAAAAATATAATATTTTATTAAGGACTACCGAATTATTGTTATATAATTTCATAAGTTTTATTACGATACCTTGATTTTCTTGCGAATTAATTGCTATGTCATCGACAGATTTTGGTAATTGATCACCTTCAAACCGTTGGAAAATGAGTTTATTTTCTGATTCTTCCCAACCATAATCAGTGGGAGAGAATTCTGTTGGTTGTGGAAGATAAGCATGTCTCCATAAATGTGCAATGTACGCAGTTCGTTGTAATTGCTTCTGCAGCTCTGCTTTGCAAGGTGGTAATACTGGTCCATCGATGTTCTTTGCATTTGTACGAAAAATTCCATCACCATCATTGATTTTGTACGTTTTCATGAAAATAGCTACACGAGCCTGATCAATGTCAGCTATTTTTTTTAATCCGTACATACGGCATACAAACTCTTCAATAATCGTACAAACTGCTGATAAGTCGCCGGTATCCAAATCGCTCATTTTTTCATTCTTTGTATCTGACATAGCAACGATTCGGCATCGCTCGCTCGCGACGATGCCGATCTAAGACGATCTTCGTCGTATCTTATGCGTGGAAGACTATTTTTTTTGTATTTGCTAGTATGAAAACAAGCAAAGTTATCAGTTTCATCCTTGCGGCTGTAAATTTTTTTTACACTTTTTAAGCGTTCAATTGTGGGGGTGGAAGACAAGGTTCGTCGTGGATTATCATCGGAAGACGATGTCTTCTAAACTTCTTATATATAAAGTAATACACACAAGAAGTTTCGTGTATGAGGCTATAAGTTTTTTTTCCAAATTTATTGCGGTAATTGCAACCCTTCTGCACCACCCTGTCGTGGGGGTGTGATGGAAGACGTGCATTTTCATATTACATATTATTAGGGTAACTCGTACAAAAAAAATGAGTCTTGAGAAAATGACACGAAAATTTCTGTCGTCACCTCCCGGACTAAACGTACGAGCCGATCTACCGAAAAAATCAATGACGATTGGTCGAATGTCGCGATGCCAAGCTCACGGGTTGGAATGGCTCTTCGAAAGTCAGAAAGATCACAAAATCACTGCTCGACGTTCGGAAAAAAGTTCCGGAACCACCTCCACCTCCACATCTGTAGATACTCGGAATTAATCTCATCCACATCGTCCAATGTTAAATCCTTCATCAGGTCGCTCCCTCCCTATCGAGCCTCAGAGAAGTTGAGCACATCCTCGATCGTGTAAATACATCGCGACCGAACGTCATTTTCAGTGTGGACGCTGTAATTCTTATACGAAATCAGCTGGCTTTGTCGATTGTCCTTGTCAACTGGCATAAATTCGTGTCGAACTACAGCTTAGTGGGAGACCGTGGTTGACTAGAGAGCGAGGCACTCTCCTAGTAAACCAACGATCTCGGGTTCGAATCCTCCTAAATCCATCGAATCCATCCTGTTTGTGATCATCTTACTAACACTACCTACTTAAAATTTGTACGTACAATAGTTGCTGACTAATAATATTTGGTTAATGACCAAAGGGATATTAAAAAACAAATAGTTTTAGTAGACAAAATATGAAAATTCTAGAACCTCTTCCCGACCTCAACTTGCCCTGGAAACGACGATCCCCAGTATTAGATACGATATTAATCTCCAAGTTTATCCTTGGTGCTGGATAATAAACCTGCACGTAATCCCCAGTTTGGATCTGTTTTGCATCAAAACTCAAAATCGATAACGTTTTATTACTTTGCATAAAAAGAATGCCTCGGGTGAGGATCGAACTCACGACCTTAAGATTATGAGACTTACGCGCTACCTACTGCGCTACCGAGGCTGATGATGTGTTCTTTTTGGAAGTAGAAACGCGCACGTTTCACATGACGCGTATTTTGTTAAATAAATAAGGCTTTTATGTTATTGCAAACTATCGCCCATATAGTTTCATAACGTAACTCGTTTGCGTGGTAAAATGTGATACGAAAATGTTGTTATTATAAACTATTTGTTAACTTTTAGCGAATTTTTATAGAAAATAAAACTATTGGAGCCTATCTGATGACGGGATCCAGACGTGTCCTTTTGGCTTTTCTCCTATCTCGACCCCTAGATCACGAAAATCTAGGTCATTCATTTTGGGTCGATCATATACATAAATATAATCAATTTCTTGTGGACAATTTTAATCGTAGGAGGCTGAAATTTGGGCAGCGCATTGTCTTTACGAAAACAAAGGACGAATTCGTTAACCAGCCAATGTTAATCGACCGACCCGTTTCAAAATGGCGGCCGTTCAAAATATTTTTTAATGCTAATCTCCGTTATTACTCATGAATCGGTAATAAGAAATTTGTTTTGGAATCTGCATAAAATTCTCAACCGATTTACGTCTCTTTATAAGTTTCGATAGGACGCGCCGTTTTCAAAATAATTGAAAAAGGGGGATAATTTTTTTTTAATTCTTAGAAATTTCTCTTGCACATATTGACGTTATGACATAATTATAGCTCTATGAAAAATTGTATAATATATAAATCTTTTAAAACTTGCTCGCTACTTAAAAGCTTATAAATAGTTCTCTATCATATGATTACAATACAAATGTTTCAACGTAAGTCTTTACTAAATTCACACATCGACGAAACAAGGACCACCTTTGGTCGTTTGTAAATATATATTTTAGTGCTAGTTACTTTTCCTGCACCACGACTTATATCTAGTTATGGTAATTGGTATATAGGTGGTTCTATTGTATGCGAGTCAATTCCCCAACGGTCGGTGAACATCCTTTCGTAGTTCCTCATTCACAAACGATATTTAGCTTTAAGTAAAACTCTCAACTCTCAATTAGTCGCAAAAATTGTGTTGGGAGAAACTAGAATAGGATGTTCAACGACCACTGACACTGGCGGAGATTGACCTGCACACAATAGTACCTATATACCGTGAAAATTATACATATCTATGCTAGCAATTCTAGCGAAATTCGAAGAAGCGCTAAAATTCAGTTTTAAGAACTTTATTTTACTACTCGAGATAGATATATATTAGTCGATGTCAAAGACAACATTCAAAAATTTAATCAAAACCGTTAACTATTTAACAAAAAAGTTTCACCTAGTAAATTTAGATAATACATTTATTATTTTTAACAAATAAAACCAAAAATTTGCCCCGGGTGAGGATCGAACTCACGACCTTAAGATTATGAGACTTACGCGCTACCTACTGCGCTACCGAGGCAGTTACAACAACGATGTTTAATATTGAAGTTATTATTACCAGTGTAAAGGTGTGTTTGCCGATAATAAATTTAAAAAAAATTGATTTATTAAATAAAATTAATGATATCATCTAGAAATGCACAGCTACGAAATAATAGTCGCCAATTTTTAAAATTAAATAAAAAAAACTGTACTAAAAATAAACGAATATGCAACCTTTTAGTGCGACCCTAAGTTGGGGCTCACGACAAACAATTAACAATCATTCGAAATATAGTCAATGGATTTTAAACTACAAATAAGACTCATTATTGTCATTCTGATGTTATTTTCTGAATTAATTCAATTGCCTGCACGATACGTAGGTTGTGTATTGACGATTACACGCACAGCCCCCTCAAAAAAAAAATAATAATGACAATTTACAGTTCGTGTAAAATTTAAATTATTTTAAATACGTACAACATATTTTTTTAAATTAATTATATTACTTTAGATTGTTCATATTTATTATTAAGTAATCTGAACAAAATTAGTATGAATTTCACTTTTTATTTCTTCCAATCTATAATAGACAGCGTCCAGCAGACAATTGAACACACGAAAAATACAAATTTATAGTAAATTCTTCAGAAAATTATATTCTTGATAGAAGTTTCTAGATATTTTGATAAGCAGAATGTACTTGTAAAAATTTAAATATCCCTTGTCGTATACAAGGTAGATCAAAAACTCGAAAATGAACTAGAGTAAGTATTTCTCAAGATACACAAGAATGATATTTGGAAAAGTTGTTTAGTATTGCAAAACGATAATAGATATAAAGTCGCAGACCCCTACAATAAGACCAAAGTTTTTTTCACAATCCACTTACTTATCTTCAGTATATTTTTAAAAATTTCTTCGATTAGTAGTTGAGTAAAACTAGTCTCGAGGTTCATTTTTATCATATTCTAAGTATAAAAAATCAATCTCTAAGTGCCCAATTTTTTACAATATATACATAAAGCGATAGCGAAAAAATGAAAACAATTTTCGGAGTAGGTAGATGGTTGTGACATAAAATTTAATCTCTATCTCAATCTCTAAATAATGTAAGGGAAAATTATGCGAGGAAAATTGAATTTTCAAAATATTAAAGCTTACGGGGGATAACTTACGTGATGGAGGCAATTGGGGAGTGTTTTCTTTAAAATTTCATAACACTGTATGCCTTGTATATACATTAATATGTATATTGCTAATGCACGGTTATATAACAGTCAAATTTTCTAAATACAGTAGCGGTCGTAATTTTGATCGTAAAAGACTGGAAAATTTGTCAGTGCATTGTCTTCAGAAATAGAAAAGATGAATTCGTTAACCGCAAAAATCGACCGACCCGCTTTATAAAATGGCGACCGATTAAACATTGCAAACGCGACTATCTCCGTTGTTACATATTGGATCGTTACTATAAAATATGTTTTAGAACGCTTTATCGAACAACTCTCTTTACAATTTTCGATAAAATGCACCGTTTTTTTGAGAACATCGAAAAAAGCCAATTTCTCATCTCTACGGAAATCTATAACGATGGTCCTGGTTCTGTTTGAACGAGTCTCGCCCCACGTCTCTCAATCGAACGTGTTCTCTCAAAAATTACCTGCACACCAATTAAATTCCCGAAAACGGAACATTCAAAAAATTTACACATCAACCTTCTTCAAAATCGGTGCTGACTGATGGTAATATATCATTAGCGCGACCTCTCTTAATGAATGCGGAACGATCTCGTTCGAAGAAACCAAATTCAATCAGCCCGTTTAGACATCGTTATTAAGTCGCTTTATTAATCTTCACCTTTGCAATAAATTTTCTTTTGTTTACGGTGGCTTCCCAATTAGTTTTTTATCGTGCAAACATTTTAAACTAAAATGTAATTAACGACGACGGAGTTGTCGCGCTATCATCAATTTCGTTACGCGTTTCTCGCGAAAATAATTTTCTATAGGTGTAAGTGCCTATATTTAAATTCAAAATTCAAGTAACAGTAGTATAATTATTAATCGTAAACAAAGAGAAACGATAAAACGCGTTCTCTCAAAATTCCCAAAAATAATTAACGCATTTAATAAATTTAAAGCAGCGCATTTCAATTTGAAAAGAATCCATTATTATTATAAATTAGTTCCACTCTACTGAAATTGTGCTCATAACTCGAAACCAGGTGTTAATTGGAAATGTGTCGGAATGCGCGCCTCAATTGTTGCCGGGCAGACATTTTAATTTGAAAACGTGGTCTCTTCGAAAATTAAAAAAAAAAAAAAATAGAAATAAACCAAAAACTGTGAGAGCGAAATAATTTAATTTGAAACGGGGCCCGATTGAAACGTTTCTTTTCTTCTCACCTCGCATGATTTATCTAACTAATGTGTGCCTTTCTTCGCTGTTAGACGCCGATATTTTTATTTATTACGGCCATAATTTGAATATAATTACATGCGCACACAAAAAAGAGCGGCATCCATATTTTTAAACCGACTCTGTTATTATTGAAGGATTTATGCGAACGTTTTAAATTGCACCGAGACGAAAATTTTTCTACGTACCCATGTACTTACGCATACGTGTACGTTTCTCTCGGTTTCTTTAATTAATTGTTGCTTTTGTTAATTTTTTTCTAACTGTGCCGGTGCCGAGAATGAAAAATGTCGTTTAAAAAGAACCGTTCGATTCCCGATTTGTTGAATTTTCGTACCGAGATCGTCGGAAACAATGCAGTTGCATTGTTAAAATTTTGAAAATCGTCGTTTCGTGAAAGAAATTGTCTTGCACCCGAAACGCATAATTAATGCCGTTATTCTAAAGTGTGCGATCGGGTTTGTCAATTCCGTTCAATAGATTTATTATATAACCAATATATTAATTACATTAGAAAATTCGTTGAGTGATTTATTTGCAAGTCTTCCGGTATTGTTAAATAAGGATACGCGGTGCAGTTATTTATATTGCAAGGATCGCCGTTTTCTAAATTGATTGATTATTTTATAATCATCGTGTTATTTACGTAACTTATTTCCCTATTACTTTTTCTACTATTAGTAATCGAAAATTCAAGAAAATCGACGACAATCACTAGACAACCTTTATTTTCGACGGTGAAACAGTTATCGGTCTGAATTTTTTTATTGAGTAATAATCACAATATTTTTTAAATAAAACTCGCGAACCCCAGATAACGCAAAAATATTAATTTTAAGATATTGCTTAATCAAGAAATACCTATATTTAGTCCGTGATTTAAAATAAACCACATACAGGGGTCGTTTAATAAATTGTTAGATGGTTTTTTTAAGTGATCAAATCATTATTATCAACGATTATTTCGAAAATTCGAATTTGAAAATATTTATATTTATTCGGAACGTTAGCAATTTTTGTCTTTTCCATCAGTTATATTACTATGTCTTAGAAATTTTAATTGACATGATTTTCTGAAAACGTCACCGTTCTCGCGCAAAATACAAAATTCTCATAGGTAATGGGCGTTTGCCTAATACGAAATCGAGTGACGTAATTAATTTTACCGCAACCGTCAACGAAAAAATTCAAATATTTAATTATGGCTTAATCTTCATCAGCCCCATTACGGCATGTTATATTACATCCTGTACGCGTTCTCATTATCGGCGGAACAAAATTTTAATTTGAATAACATTAAAGGGAACGCCGCACGCATAAATAAAATAATAATAATAATAAAAAAAAAATTACGAGTCGTTTACCATTTGCAACATTTAATAGACAACAAACGCTCGTTACTCACAAATAAAACGAAAAGGTCTCCCCCGATAACCCCGCGGTTTTTTATTAACGTGTCTTACGCGATAAATATTAATTATAAAAATACTAATTACATCATGCATATTTCTTATTAATTGATAAATACGCCGTTAAATGAGATAAGTCCGATGTTTTAACACAACAGTAGACGTTTATTCGAGTTGGCTCGGGGCTAAAGGACGCGAGGACCGTCCAAGTGATTTATGTCGAAGGAAATAACCGTTTGATATGATTGAAAAGGCGGCGTTTTTTTTGAATGTTGATTTATCGTTAACCCTTTACTGAACCCGTTATAAGTTAAGAATAGGTACACAGAAACCATCTGTTCGAAATTGACCTCACTTCCTCCGCGGACGGACCTCGATTAATTTAATGAAGATACGAAAAAAAAAAGAGTAAATAACTTTTTTTTTTTAAATAATAATTATTTATTTCTAAATCATTGACAGTTCAATTACGTCTTTGGATATACCTACTTTAGGGCATCGATCGCGAAGGAACACGTCGGCAGGTGTGTAACGTATATTGTTTCTCGAGGCTGTCGCTTTATTTGGACGAAATATCGCTAAACGGGCTTCAGATCAATAGTCACGTTCCGATGTATATATAGATACCATTATCGTGATGATAGGTAATCAGGTAGCGTAAGGACTACGAGACGTATAATTTGTAATGATTATCTCCGACGTCCTATTAATTTGACGAACTTAAATTTGAATTTTGGTTTTTTATTCCGTTTATAATTGGCCCAAGTGTTTTAGATTACTGTTCTTAATTCGCGTCAAATTATAACTGTTACCGCATTTATTCAAATTAGTTATCGTGGGAAGTCCGAATTTTCGTACGTGAATTACTGCGATCTCTTTTGAAGAGATCAAATCTACGACCGAACCATGCCAACCAATTACACGACTTAAACGGTTAAAAATACATAAAAAGTAATTCCATCGTCGTGTTTTTTTTTTCGTAATATTTTGAATTATTTCTCACGAAATCGTCACGTTTTATTCCGCAAAATCGTCAACGTTTTATTCCACGAAAATCGTCGCACGTTTTATTCCGCAAAATCGTCAACGTTTCATTCCACGAAAATCGTCACGTTTGTTCGACGAAATCGTCGCGTCAATCAACAAGGCTAGAAATATTTCTTTTCGCGTAAATTTTCTCGACGAAACCGTCACGTTTTTCCCTCGCGAAATCGAAAATCGGCAACAAATTCCCAAAACCCCACTTGCCACTATTTAATTCGTCGATCTTTCGACTGCATCAGAGAACGCGGCAGAACGCGTTGGTTAGTTTGCCGTTTGGGCGTGTACGACGTTTCGAAACGATTTTATAATTTACAAGACAAACAATCGAAACCGCAAAAAAAACCATTACGAATTTTTGTTCACCGTTAAGGGACGGGGCCGATAGCTCGATTAGCGCTTGGCAACCCGAATTTTTAAAGCAATAAAAATTCTATTAGCGGTCCCGAAAAAATCACTATTGTTTTTAATGTTGGATTTCGGGTAAGGAGGTAACAACCCGTGATTTAATACTCTCGAATTTACCAAGAACGTCCAAACTAAATTCAAAGGACGTATAATTATACTCTGATTGATATGTTATTATATACCTGTACATAATTACCTGCATCTCGCACCGTATCAAGATTAGATATTACCGAAATGGCAACGGTACGCGACTAATACGGTCCATTATTAAACTGTCATCTTGCCGTGGTACGGACCAGATAAAAATTGTTTTTTAATGCGGGTTTCCATTCTTAAATAATAATCACATTTTTTTGTTGCGAGCCAACAAAAAGCCGGTTGATTGAGCTGTCAGCCAGGGGGAACAATGGCGCTTTAATCACCTAATTACATGTCTGGGGTCTTTAGTTGTCGGTGTTGTGGCAACTTGTAGCTTGTGGTCGTGAACTTACATTGCATTCTGTCATGCTGAGAGCTTTAGTGAAGATATAAATTAATCTAAATAATACTTCTGACTACCAAGGAACGATACAATAAATTCGGCTTGTGAGCTTAGGGTGGTTTTACACAGAAACTGTGTCGCGTAATGTCCGATAAGATGAAAATATTATTGTCTTATCAAACACCGGACCGTGTGTCCGAGACGCTCCGGAACTCGACTGTATCACGAATAACCACCGTATCCTCGTCGAAATATTTGTACGAGGCTGGAACGAGGAGACTCGTCACGCCGACACCGTTGCCGTGCGTGTTTGAACACATTTTATAATAATCATTCATTATTATGAATTCTCCTTCAGTTTTTCGATTAGGCAAATTAAACAGAGGCGGACTTCTTCTTTCCCTTAGACAATCTTCCTTGTCCAAATTTATAACAAACAAAGAAAATTCTTCTACTAAAGAAAACGAAAACGACAAGTTATGAGTGAGAACTGACCACATTTTACTCCGAAATTACCACGATTGCATTTCGATGCAGCAAATCCACAAAAGTTCCGGCTCGGACCCGATCCGATCCGGCACGGCAGCTACACTTCGTCCAAACCTATATGCAATCTACGTCATCAATGCAAGGTTACTAGATGATCACGTTTCACAGTGCTGTCACCTCGTATTTTGACAGTTCTAATAAATTGTAGTCTTTCTTTATACCATCTAATATGTGCGCAAGTAAATCATCTATAGAATATGTCACTTTCCAAACTTTAAACCGAATTACAAATAAACAATCTAGTAACTTTTTTTTGATGACGTGAATTGCATAAGGTTTGGATAGGCCATACCTATAGAAATCCACCCTTAGGAAAAGGATTTCGAGCACCCACGTTGTCTCACAATTTGGCAACTGAACGTATTGTAATTTTTTTCAATTGTTTGCTTTGTAGGCGTCTACAACTAAAAATATTCACATGGAAATTGATTTTGTTATATTAATTTAAATTAAAAGCCTTTTATACTATTTTGTAGGTTGTCTATCTAGTTGTAAAATATTATATTTAAGTACAAATTGTTTGATTTACGACTAGCGATAACTTAGGTTAATATAAAAGTTCGTTTCCCTAAATCGATCATAAACAAGTTACATCCCCCCCCCCCCCCGCCGGACGAAAAATAAAAATGAATTAATTTCTGTATTTTTTGGAAAAATTCGTCGAAAAAGTAGTATAGAGAACAAATATAATTTTCACATGTATATAGTTTTCTCGAAAACAACACCGATAAAAAACGTGTAGTGCGTTAAAAAAATTATTTTAATGGTGAATTTCGACAGATATTATTTGCGCCCGTTGTTAGTCTTTTAAATAAAAATACGCGAAAAACTTGTGGATAATTAAAAATGTGGCGCCTCCCAAAATCCCCTTCGTATAAAAATACCGTGATTTTATAAAAATAAATCTCGACGTTGGACGTTACGTGGGTAATTCTTAACGTTGTTTATTTCATTTTTATTTTAACAACCGATTTTCATTGTTTAAGCAACTTGTTTTTTTTTTGTGTTTAAAGAGAAAAGAGCAACTCTTGTATCTTAACCGGAACCGTCGTTGATTAAATTGTGGCCAGTTATGAAACAAAAGAACACGCTGCATATGCAAATTATCGCACAAAAGGTCAAATTCTTGCAACGGAAATTCTTAATTTTAGGTCGAAAACTTACGGTCTCGAATAGCAAATAATGCATGAAATTAATCAATTTATTTTACAGAAAACCTCTCGCGTCAGGCAAAAATTAAAAAAAAAAAGGCTAATTAGTTATCGAAAATAATTACAATTTAAGTGGAAATTGGCGTATGCAATGACCAATCGGACCTTGAACTAACAAATATCGAAAATCAAGTTTCTAATAAATTGTAAGAATCGTGGCCGATTGCGCAACAGCCAATCATCGACGAAGGTCGACCACGCATAAGAAATTGCTTATGCGATAATTTCGTTGGGAATTTAAATTCGACAACGAAATTCGTATTTCGATTTATTGTTAAGGCTGGGCAAATTTGAACTGGTAAGCTACAAAAGCTCGGAAAGTCTATAAAAAATAAAATTTAAAATTGAAAAACTTAAACCTCCGAAATATTTCGGGGCTACTTGTACCAAAAATTATTCATTTTAACGAAAACTAAAAATGTTATTTAAAAAAAAAATGGCCAGTTTCGGATTTCCCAGACAATTTAGAATAAAAAAGGTAGTTTTAATTAATTTAAAGTGTAAACGACGAAAAATGATATTTTAAAAAATTGATTTTTACTCTTCAAACTTGGTGGTGAATATCTCGACGGGGGAGCGCCGTAGAAAAAAACATTTATAGGAACTTGATGCATTATTTTGACGTGATTTATACGTTCCCGAGAGATTTTTTCACCATTTTCTGTAACCTAAACATAACGTTTTCTGACACCCCGTATTTTATTGAAATAATTGTTGCGACAATACAAATACAGTGGATATGCCGCTTAACAGAACCACGTTGGAACTTGCAGCTTCGACTCAAATATCCGGCAATTCCATTAAACGTCGATAAGGCAATTAATTTCGTTATTTCCTTCAGACAATAATGAGCACATTAACCGGTTGATTCTAATAACCAGTGAACACAATAAGCGATTATTACTATATTTGAATTCGCCAACCGGAACGTTTCCGATTTCAAATATTGTAGTATAACTACCACCTTGTGGGTTTTTGAAAATTTGAAATTTCTTGAAAAATTAAACTATACTATTATATTAAGATGAAAATAAGTGGCGGCTAAACCAAAATTTGAAGTTTTAGCTTGAAAAATCGTTTTATTCGGAAGCGTTTGTTTTTCATAAAGCAACCGAAACTAAAACTCTAACATTTTTAAATCAATAGGTAAATAATAGTTAAACATAAAACAATCTAGGGGTTCTCTGCTGGCTACAAAAATAATACGAGTAGCAATTTAAAAACTTAATATAATTTTTAGTAGAAAATCACAGCTAATTAACGACTAGAGAAATTAACTCAAATCGACATATGAACGTCTTCGTACTTTAAACGTCCTACTGTTAAATACAAAAACAAGGCGACCTCTGCACATTTTCAATGTAACAAAATTAAAAAAAAAAATAGTGCAGTAACCTAAGTCGATTAGATACTACAATTAATAAATAAGTGGATACTTTTATCGTTGTTCGCTTAGCAGCAAGTAAAGATCACCTAAAAATATCTACATGTGCACGTATATGAAATTACATTAAATACAACAGTGTAGATATTAACAGTACATTGACAGTTGCTAAACGATAATGGTAGAAAACAGACATTAAATTAGATTTATTGAAGGATCTCCGATAACGAGAGCTCCAACAGTAATATATAAGTACACAATTAAACAGGCCTTTATTGTTAGTCGATTCAAGAATACGTGAGCGTCATTTACGATGGCCAAACTTATCATTGTTTTCCTTCTGCTTGCGATCGCATCTCTCGAGGGTAACGCATCATTTAATTAATTGTTATTATTCGCGACGTTTATTTGTTTGAATTTCAGGCACCAAAATGCACATGCCGTCGTTCGTGACGGCAGGTGATAAAATACAAATAGAATGCGAATGGGATTTGGACAAGGGCAACGTCGAACACATCCAGTGGTACAAAGATAATCAATTATTTTACACGTACGTTTCCAAAAGCGAGTCGCCGGTAACGAAAGTCGACTTGCCGGGAGTTCCCGTCGAAGTAAGCGCCCCTTATAAGTCATTTAAAAACACGCTGCTCAAAACGGCATGTCGTTTTAGATCGAGGATTCGAGACCCGAACGACTGATTATAAACACGGCGACCGACTTGGCTGCCGGATTGTACACTTGCGAACTGAAAATCGAGGGCGGCTTGGCCAGGATGTCCGGCACGGTCACCGTTTTCCCGGCCAAAGAAATTAACGCATTATAAAGACCAATTGTTTGTGTTTGTAAATTTGCTTGCAATTAAAAAAATTAAATAAACGCCATTTTTACTTTTTCGAAGTTCATTTTGCGGACCCAAAAACGCGTACAGGTAAGTAATAATCAATTTAAAGCACTCACCCCCTTTTATCGTTTCAATGGCAATCGGTTGCTCCATCTCGCGTGCTCGCATCAACGGTGCTGCAAAAAAAAATTATAAATTAGATAACTGACAATATTTTAATTTACACCTAGAAAGGACCGATAATGTGGACGATGCGCGTATGCGCATGCGAAGCTGGTCGGGATTAATTTAATTAATTACGTTAGAAAACGCAATCGAAAATTTTATCGGTCACTTAGGACCGATTTTACCGGAATTGGACGTTTCGACGCGAAGACGTATCGACGCCGTCATTTCGTAACAGGATTGCGGTGCTTAAGCAATTTAATAGATCTAACATATCCCTATCGATTAAAAAAAAAAGATTGGTGTAGATGAGGTCAGTTTAAACTAGTCAAGACGATGTAGTGTAAATGAGACAAGTTTAGACTAGTGCTCAGACATTGCCCATATAGATCAGACAATGTTATCGTTAATAAAATGGAAAATCAGTAATTAGTGGGTAAGTACCGAAAAAGATGAAATCCATCATATGAAAAGGTTTAATGTCACGTCGATAATTCTTGCTTTGAAATGGGCGGCGTTGAAACGGACTCGCGTCGAAACCCCGATTTTACAAGTATCGAAACGTTTCTCGAGACAATGGTTTCCATGGAAATTAATCCCGAAATAGCTTATCTGGTATGGTTGTAAAATCAGGCCTTAAAAGGTCAGCTTTTTAGGTTAATTATTGCAACAATTACTTATTGTAGCAATATTAATCGTCAAGGGGTTGACGGTGGTTGGTTTTTAAAGAAAGAAATTTAATTTTTCAATTTTTAATGTGATTTATTAATTTTTAATTATTCATTAATATTTTGTAGTGTTTAATGGGACGAGCTTTTGGTCATATATTTAGAAAGTTATATTTTATTCATTATTAATATGATTATTATTGTCAATTTTTTTTATAATTTAATAGTTATTATTTTTTTATTATTATTTATATAGTTTTTAATTTTTTTATTTAAATTTTAAGTTTAATTTTGATTTTAAGTAATAATGATTAAATTAGTAAATTATTTATTTATTTTTAATAATTTTGTTAGGTTAATAAAAGGAATTCGGCAAATGTTTACTTTCGCCTGTTTATTAAAAACATGTCCTTTTGATTATAATTTAAGGTTTAATCTGCTCAATGATTATTTAAATTGCCGCAGTAATTTGACTGTGCAAAGGTAGCATAATAATTAGTTTTTTTATTGAGAACTTGAATGAATGATTGAACGAGAAATATACTGTCTCTTATTAAATTTTAATTGAACTTAACTTTTGAGTTAAAAGGCTCAAATATTATAGCCAAATATTATATACTATATTATTAATATAGCCTATTATTATATAAATTATTTAATAAATATATAACTTTTGAATAGATGTGATATAATAATATTTAATTTGAATTATTAATTTATACAATAAAATATTAATTTATTTTTATCTATTACCTCATTAAACATTTATTGACATTATATACATATATAATTTTATTAATTAATATAATTTTTAATATAAAAGAAGGGGGGTAATATTATTAAATAGATTAAATTATTATATATTAATATTAATATAGGTAATTAATAACTAATAAACTTTTCTTTTCATTATTTGATCTATTTAATAATAAAATTTAAAGTTAAATTTATATAGTTTATTTTTTATTAATTTTCTCTTTAATAATTTATAAATTTGGAATGTTTGATTATAAAATTTAGTATTGAATAGATTAAATTATTATATATTAATATTAATATAGGTAATTAATGATTAATGAACTTTTTTATTTCGTTATTTGATCTATTTAATAATAAAGTTAAAAGTTAAATTTATATAGTTTATTTTTTTTTAAATTCTCTTAGTAATTTATAAATTTGGGAGGTTTAATTTAAATTTAGTGATTATTTTTTATTAAAGGTTAATTTTATATTTATTTTATAAATAAAATATTTTCTTAATTGGTGTTTTGTGTTAGTGAAATATTTTGTGGTTATTTGTAATTTTTTTTTAATAAAAGTTTTATTTCATACAGGTTTTTACTTGGGGGCGAGTAGAAATTTTGTATCTTTAAAATAATTTTCTAATAATAATTTTTCTATAATTTTGTATCAACCAACAACAAAACCATTCGCATACGTTAACTTAGCGGAAAAGGTTCGAGAATTGGACCCCGGGCACTTAATCAAATTTCACTTCGCAGATAGTGAATGCTAATTAATTTTTGACCATTAGAGTGGGAGACAAAGATTTTACTTCACCGCTTTTTTTTTAATTAGATCAATCAAATTACGTAATTCGGCGGGTTATTTTCGCGACGATGTGCCGCTCGACGGCTAATTAAGTTTAATTTAAGGTTTTTATATTAATTCGCGGTTTGATTCCCGAAATTTAATTTTTTAAACGGATTAATTAGAGACCAATTCGATTTGATTCGTGGAGTTTAGTTCGATGGACGGTTTCTATTTTAATTCAATTGCGACCGTCAACGCCGTATAGAGGACGTGACGAAAGTGGCGCTATTTGTGGGTTAGGGGGGCGCTTCGGACCCTCGTTACGACGTTGGCGACAGTAAAAGCAGACTTACATTGCATTGCAATGAGACGCGACAATTTCCAGACTGTGACTTGTCGCGATAAAAAAATTCATGACGCAATAACGAAAATTTCAAACATACGAGTCTCATACGCGTCGCAATAGTTGAGTCGCGTAATCGAACACACGAGGACGTTCCGACGTTACAACTACGCCGCCGGAAGCGATCGGCGTTCGTTGGTCATATTAATTTCCGGAAATATTCCATGGTCAACAATAAAGTTCCAAGAAAATAAACCAATTGCAATTAAAAACAGATACGAAACAATTAGCATTTAGTAACGTATTTAGTAACCTTATTCCTTATAATCTTACAGAGGTAATTGGACCCTGTGTAACGCGTTGTTATCGTAAAGGTGATACTTTAATCACGCGTTCTCCGCATGCGCATTGTCGATATGTTTACTGCATGGGTTCGGTGAATAGAGTATAGGTTAAATAATTCGATCGTTTTATCGCTTATGAGAAAAGTGAAAAAGTACCTACAGATTTGTTTTAGCTTTTCGAAATTTTCGAAATTCAAGATGATACAAGATATAAAAAAAATTTGCCAAAATGAAAAATTATCCGAGCAACAGCGACCGCACACAACTGATTTGTTTGACGATTAATGTTTACATAAAAGAAAAACTCACCAGGGGACCGAAATAATTGAAAATCTCCATCCACGCCGAAATGTTAATGTTTATTATCTTAAAAATAACAGGCGTTCGTCTAAAAATTTCGAAAATCACTTTTTCCTCAGAAACTACAAAAGACCGGTCGACGCAAGTTTTACGTATGTGAAACACAAATACGTACGTAATAGTATCGAAAAAAAAAATGAAATAAAAATAGGGCGCTGCATTTTCGAACCCATTAACGTTGCGACGCAAACGATACGTTTCGGGCAAGTTATTAGACGTTTAAATTTTATTCCCATTTAAAGCGCCGCCGTAATTAACGCTAAAACAATTCCGGCGAGCGCATTATAAATTAGCGGTTTCCGTCAAATACGCATTTTAATAGCTCTCCAGTTTGCTACACGTGTGCTCTAATAACAAACCGACATACATTTATTTAAAGAACAAATTGTTTCGCGATGTTCACATTATCGATTTTTGGATTGTTAATACTGCACGCCGCGATTGTCGAAGGTAAATTACGCAACTTTCCTCGCACCGCTAATTAAATATTTATCACTTCGGTAACGTCTCAGTTTTTTTTTTAATTCAGAAAGCGAGCTGAGCATGCCGTCGATCGCCGACATTGGAGAAACTGTCGCCTTAAGCTGCACGATCGATGCCGAAATTCAAGTGAAATCCATAATTTGGTTAAAAGACGACGAGCAATTTTACGAATATCAATTGTTGCCCGAAAAAGTCGAGTACGTTTCGGCCGTGACCGGCGTCGAAGTTGTCAAGGTACGTACCATCCATCGGTCGGCATCGGCAAAACTTTTACCATTTTAATGGCGCACATATTTTGCAGTCGAAACTAATCGCGCACGGGAACAGAATCCACGTGAAATTGAAGACGTCCGAAAGTTGTGGCCGTTACGCCTGTTACATTAAATCAAACAACGTTGATCTCAAATTTATCGAAATGTGCGGCACTCTCAAGGTGATCGAGCCGTCGAATATGTGGCTCGTTGATGATTACGACTAAATTATTAAAACGCGTAGGATACGTTGATGATGTCATTAGGTAATTGTTTTAATAAAGCTGTTGTTTACTACTACTGCGTTAAATTAAGCCCGATGATAATAGTAGAGTGCTCAGCGCCCCGAAAAAATGACTTTTGTGGGGAGGTCGCGGTTACAAGATGAAATCTCGACAGATCGAAAGAGCGTATTTTTTTGTTTAAAAAGCCAAAAGCCGTCAAAAATCGTCCAGTGCAAAAGGGCGCTATCTTCACCTAAAGAGTTATTCAACGTACGTATAGAAGGAAACGCGAACTTTCTTTTGCCGTAAAATTCGTAATTGGTTTTGTGGAATTAATAGTTTAAAAAATTTTGAAAAAACGCAAAATACACGGGCTCTTATGGAGACACAATAACTTTCGGAGCCGATATCTCGGTTCGAACAGCTAAAAAGTTCACTTCAATTTCGCGTTTTTTACCGTTTATACTATCATAACTACAAAACAGTACGACATATCGAAAAATGTTATTCTTTAAAAAAGTTTGGTTCGTCCTTGTAGCATCCGACGATAGAATTATATTTTTGTAGGGCTTCATAATTAAGATAAATAATTAAAAGTGAAAACATGCGCAAATTGCATTTTCGAGAGTCGCACTCTCAACTGGATGCATCGCATTTCCCATCTCACTTTTTCCCGTAGCTCCCTCTCATTCTATACGTAATTCTAAAACAAACCAACATACTATTATTTTTATTATAAATACACATCCGTTATTTTAATAATTAAATACACAATATAAGAAGCGTTTTGTATTAAACAAATTTACGAAAAGCTCCTATTTCATAATAAAACTACGGCGACTTTAAAATTTAATGTCTGTTATTATTATTCTTCTTTTTATAAAATTGTAGTAATAAGCCAATAACAACAATTAATTAACACCATATATTTCAACTCTGTTTAGAGTTATCTTCAAGTGGTAAAATTTTATAATTTCCGCAGTAAAAATCAAAAATTTGGTGCAAAAAGGAAACTCCTGGTAGGTATTAATTGTATCCTTATTATGGCAATTTATTAAGGCTATTGGTCCTAATTTTAAGTGTATTAAATAACCACAAGTTAATCACCATTTTTCTACTTCAGCATGCTAAAAGTGCTTTACAAATTAAGTTCTTTAACAAATTCGGTATTACCTATGTTAAAAATCAAATTTAAGTAATCATTACATTATTTTGTACATTAATTTAAACGATATTCGAAAAATAGTGGTATCCTCACCTTAAGATCATATTATCAAACTAAAGTTTTGCTGAATTCATTACAACTACAACCACAGTTACCCGACGTAACCGATTTTGGGTGGAAAATAGATTTGGAAGGAAATCTGGTAACTATACTAAGTACTCTTCCATCCTTCCCAAATAACCTAAGAGTGTTAGTATCGTGTGGTTGTAACAAAGGTATTCTTCTAACATGCATTATTTGCTGATTCATAAATTTCGTTTCATTATGTTTTCTAGATTGCAGTAGCAAAGTGTGCAGATGCAGGAAAATCGAATGAGTTGCATTGGTTTCTGTAGATTTATGGAACAAAAATGTACCAATGCAGTGACAATTCTTAATGTGTCAATGTATGATGAATAAGGTGAGTGTTAAATTATTAAGGGTGTGTAATATCAAGGCTGTTAATTTAAACTGCGAAAAGTACAATTTTGAACGTAGTTGTTAACAAACTTAGGGCTGTAAGGCACTTTTGACATACTGTAGTAGAAAAATGGTGATTAACTTGTGGTTATTTAATACACTGACAATTAGGGCCAATAGCCCTAATAAATTGCCATAATAATAACATAATAAGGATACAATTAATACCTACCAGGAGTTTCCTTTTTGCACCAAATTTTTGATTTTTACTGCGGAAATTATAAAATTTTACCACTTGAAGATAACTCTAAACAGAGTAGAAATATATGGTGTTAATTAATTGTTGTTATTGGCTTATTACCACAATTTTATAAAAAGAAGAAGAATAATAACAGACATTAAATTTTAAAGTCGCCGTAGTTTTATTATGAAACAGGAGCTTTTCGTAAATTCGTTTAATACAAAACGCTTCTTATATTGTGTATTTAATTATTAAAATAACGGATAAGGTGTATCTACAATAAAAATAATAGTATGTTGGCTTGTTTTAGAATTACGTATAGAATGAGAGGGAGCTACGGGAAAAAGTGAGATGGAAAATGCGATGCACCCAGTTGAGAGTGCGACTCTCGAAAATGCAATTTGCGCATGTTTTCACTTTTAATTATTTATCTTAATTATGAAGCCCTACAAAAATATAATTCTTCTATCGTCGGATGCTACAAGGACGAACCAAACTCTTTTAAAGAATAACATTTTTCGATATGTCGTACTGTTTTGTAGTTATGACAGTATAAACGGTAAAAAACGCGAAATTGAAGTGAACTTTTTAGCTGGTCGAACCGAGATATCGGCTCCGAAAGTTATTTTGTCTCCATAAGAGCCCGTGTATTTTATGTTTTTTCAAAATTTTTTAAACGATTAATTCCACAAAACCAATTACGAATTTTACGGCAAAAGAAAGTTCGCATTTCCTTCTATACGTACGCTGAATAACTGTTGCGGTGAAGATAGCGCCCTTTTGCACTGGACGATTTTTGACGGCTTTTGGCTTTTTAAATAAAAAAATACGCTCTTTCGATCTGTCGAGGTTTCATCTTGTAACCCCGACCTCCCCACAAAAGTGATTTTTAAGCGTTTTTCGAGGCGCTGAGCACTCTACTATAAGTACTTGCTTCAATTTTCACCTCGTGATTTTGTATCGTTTTATCAAAGGTTTATCGGTGTAGAGAAATTGATGCACGTCCATATTAAACTCAATTATAAATTTAAGCATCATTACATATTCGACAGGGCACTTACATCTCGTTATCTACATTTTTTGACATACTTTTATCAAGTACGGCTAATAAATAAACCCAATTAACTTATTTAGTACAACAATAACGGGAGTTATCGTATATTCCGCACACGCGAATCGCATATCGCAAGACATTGACTTGTAAACGAAACTATAGAATGAAGGAAATTCTTCTTTTCGTGATCGGGTCGTGCGTGATTTTTACGCAAGGTACGTATGCATTTTAAAAAAATAAAAAACTACGTGCGAGTATAAAATTTTAGGTATAAGACAAGGCAATTTAATACTGGGGCGCAGCGTAACCCTTTATTGTCCCGTCAAGACGAAGGGCATGGACTTCACCGTTAAAAGCATAACGTGGACAAAAGACGGAAAAATCTTTTATAAATACGAGCCGAGCCTTTCGAACTACGCCATCAGCTTTTCGGTGGACGGGGTCGAAATCGAAGTAAGAGACGGATTTTGGCGTCGGGGAGTGGCGGAAAAATTAAAATAAACGGGCAATTTGCAGGAGGACGCGTATTTTAACGGCACCAGGATAACCATAGGACCCACGACGGCTCGTTCGGCGGGAATGTACACGTGCAACGCGGAGCTGAACAACCCCCACGTTCGCGGTTTCAAGTTTTCTTTGAATTTGGACACCGAATTGAGTTTCAGTAAAATGCCCGTGTAATTTATTAGTATTTTTTTAAGAATAAAGGTTTCGCGTGCGTTTATACGCACTTTACGACACATAGAGTTCACTAAAAGAGCAAGCGCTTATCTGTCGTTAGATACCAGGTTTGTCACTATTCCTAAAACGGTGTCGATGAATAATTGTTGTTTGTAAATTTTGACCGTAGAACTAAGATTAGATAATTTTAGATTTAGATATATATATATATATATAAGAAAGCGTGCACTCCATGTATTTCGCAGTTTATTTCTAGCACATACGATCATGAACAAAATAATCTATTTAGCGCTGTTTTTCGTTGTCGTTAAGGGTGAGTTTTATTTTATTATCGCGCCTTGCCGTAATTTTTACAACGATCAACGTAATTTCAGGTAGCAAATTTCAAATGCCCACGCTTGCTTACATCGGAGAAAGGGTCACGATGAGTTGCAAGGTCGATCACGGAGACGTTCCCATCGAATCGCTCACTTGGTCCAAGGATGGCGAGATTTTCTACAAGAACGAGCCGAACAAATCAAGTCCCATAACTACTGTTGGCATAGAAGGTGTTAACGTCAAGGTAAGCCGTTAAATCAAACTGTACCGACACGACGCAACTTCAATTATTTACAGGTCGTCACTGTCGGGCCGAGAGTATCTATTATCCTTCTCGATGTAAACGAAAAAAGTTCCGGTGTATATCTTTGTACTGTAAATTTAATTCACTCCACTTTTAAAACGGTTCAAATGAGTGGGACGCTTCAAGTTATACCGGCAGGAACTTTCCCTTGAAAGTTTGTTTAACTCGTATCAATAAAAATCGATTAATTTCGTTTAGTTTATTTTTGTTTTACAAGTTTTATTACGCAAAATCGTCTATTCCTACATCCTAACTCTCCAAACCTCAAAAACATAATTCATCCGAAATAAACAATTTTAATTGTAAATAGTAGGTAATCGACAAATCGTATCGTTGTTTTTCGATATAAAGTTTCAGTGAAGTTTTCGACCAACAAAAACGATCAAAATGATTGTGAAACGATCAAGAATTCAAGCCTCCACTACGGGAGCAAAACCATCCGGCTATTAAAAGATTCGGTGCGTATCGAAATATTCACGGATTTATTCGACAATGATTAAGGTTCGCCAGGAAATATACTCGGATCCGATTTAATTTTGCGGGCGACCTTCGCAGCGCTTTTACTCGTCGTTTCGACGACGAGCGTCCACGTGCTCACGAAACTATGGTGATCGAAACAAATTTCGAATGAAAAATGGTTAAACGTCATCTAATATTCGTAACACGTGCACGTCAAAAAAACGCCCGCAAAATTAGAACGAATCCGAGTATATTACGATAAAATTTGGCAACTCAAAATATGCGACCAAAAAAATGTTCAAGTGGTTTTCCAAAAGTTTCCTCGGTGTAGTAAATGCGAGATTTTCTCGTCAAAACCGATTGCTAAAATAAAATTGATGTAGGCGGCATAGGAAATATAAACAGAAAAACAAGAAAGAATGTATTATTCTCAAATAACGAGAACACGTCATATTGTGTAATTGCGAAATAAAAACATCTTTATAATAATACAACTAAGTTCTTGTCTACAATTGACTTTTCCAGTTTTGATGGGGCAATCTCGCTCTTCTAATTTGGCTTTTGCAAAACCTTTTTCGGCTATCGTCATAACGTGATTACTGGTATTTTTAAGGAAAGCAACTGTAATAAATCTTTGACAGAATCTTTGAATTGAAAATGAAAATACAGGATTGAAGATGGTTTGTCTGTTTCCTTGGACGATTGCCGTCACAATTATAATAAAACCAAAAAAAAAAAAACTAGAATAAGTCAACAAAGCATAACAAAAAGCACATTTTAAAATATTGCATAACAGAAATTGTGCGCTTTTTATTAAATGGAACGCCCTACATAGTGACAGTTGATGAAAAGGTTTGCGTCAACGTCCTGATAGGTACTTATCTAAAGTAAAAATACTTATGTACTACTCCTATTATTTGTATCTGAAAAATATGATTCATTCAAATAGGCTATTGACCACCTGTAAGTGGTGGTGTATAAATACACGCCAGGGAATTGCGGCAAGAGCTCGTTAGCGCACGAAACAACATTACTTACCATGCGTTGGGTTGTCCCAAAGAAGGTCGCGTTTAAGTGGAACTATAACGGCGACGATTCCACGGCACGATTTTGAAAAAGTGAAAGATAAATAAAATCAAAAACTCGGAGCAAATTAAGCGCGCGAATAAACGTTTTAGAAGCGTCCTTGTTGAATATCGAGAAAATATTTTACAATGTTTTACTGTGTTTTACAAAAAAAAAACAACAAACAAACATAATTTAAAACATTTAGAGCAGAGTATGCACGCTTCGGCTCGATTCACCTTGGCCATTAATTCACGTATAAAGTCCAAAACGTCATGGGGTTTATTCCACGCCAAATCGAAACACTTTGATCTAATAATTAATTATATCTCACCATCTCAGACTTTGATCAAAGGGTATAGCCGGATAAGCATGGCAAAATGGCCCCCAAAGAAATCTACGAAACAACCTATATTAAAATAAACGGGCAATTTGCAGGAGGACGCGTATTTTAACGGCACCAGGATAACCATAGGACCCACGACGGCTCGTTCGGCGGGAATGTACACGTGCAACGCGGAGCTGAACAACCCCCACGTTCGCGGTTTCAAGTTTTCTTTGAATTTGGACACCGAATTGAGTTTCAGCAAAATGCCCGTGTAATTTATTTGTATTTTTTTAAGAATAAAGGTTTCGCGTGCGTTTTTACGCACTTTACGCAACACATCGAGTTCACTAAAAGAGCAAGCGCTTATCTGTCGTTAGATACAAGGTTTGTCACTATTCCTAAAACGGTGTCGATGAATAATTGTTATTTGTAAATTTTGACCGTAGAACTGAGATTAGATAATTTTAGATTTAGATATATAAGAAAGGGTGCACTCGTTGTATTTAGCAGTTTATTTCTAGCGCATACGATCATGAACAAAATAATCTATTTAGCGCTGTTTTTCGTTGTCGTTAAGGGTGAGTTTTATTTTATTATCGCGCCTTGCCGTAATTTTTACAACGATCAACGTAATTTCAGGTAGCGAATTCCGAATGCCCACGCTTGCTTACATCGGAGAAGGGGTCTCGATGAAATGCAGGGTCGGCTACGGAGACGTTCCCATCGAATCGTTCACTTGGTCCAAGGATGGCGAGATTTTCTACAAGAACGAGCCGAACAAATCAAGTCCCATAACTACTGTTGGTATAGAAGGTGTTAACGTCAAGGTAAGTCGTTAAATCAAACTATACCGACACGAAGCAACTTCAATTATTTACAGGTCAACACTTCCAGGCCGGGAGTATCTATTTTACTTATCGAAGTAAACGAAAAAAGTTCCGGTGTATATCTTTGTACTGCAAATTTAATTCACTCCACTTTTAAAACGGTCCAAATGAGCGGGACGCTTCAAGTTATACCGGCGCACAGTGGGGTATTTAACACAAAAAGTTGGCCAAAACTATTTTATGCGTTTTTGTGTCTCTACTATGTCCACGTAATCATTTAAAGCTATTTTAACTCAGATTTTATAAAATTTGAAAAAAAACGAAAATTTTTGAAATCAAATTTGTTGCTACAAACTACTAATGAAATAAATTAAAACAATTAGGAATTTCAAACTTGGTACGACCGGATTCCTTTATTATATCAAACAAAGCCTTCCTTTTCATATTGGTAAATGTTTCTGTGAACAAAACAGCAATTTTATTGACTATACAAATATTTGAAAAATACATACATTAACACGTAGACCTTATTTAAAAAAATAATAAAAATTTAATGGGTGTACTTTGGTAAAAAAAAAAGTTAATTATTACAGCTACATAATTGACATTTCATATTAAACAACTTTTATTGCTTGGCAAAGCTTGGAAGTATAACTAAATGACCGGTGATTATTAAAAGTAATCGAAAAAGAAATTATTTTTTATGTTTAATTTAAAACAAAAAATATATACGTACCTTTCGATATAAGATGTCATATATTCTACTAAATTATATACATACCTTCTAGAGCAGAATCCTTCTTCGAAAATTTCACAAAAACTCTCTAATACGCTAATATTTTGAAAATAATACAAACGGTTTTGTAGAGCTTTGACAAAGTTACCTGTAAGCCGGAGTTACAGACAAATTACAAATGAACTAGACCCTTCTATAGTTGGACTGACGACAAGAAAATGGTGCAGATAGACGGCCCAGAGTCTTATTTATTCTGGGAGATTCTAAGCTACATTATATAATTGATCTAAGAAATACGATTTTTGGCCAACTTTTCATATCATATACTCCACTGTGCGGCGGGAACTTTCCCTTGAAAGTTTGTTTAACTCGAATCAATAAAAATCGATTAATTTCGTTTAGTTTATTTTTGTTTTACAAGTTTTATTACGCAAAATCGTCTATTCCTACATCCTAACTCTCCAAACCTCAAAAACATAATTTATCCGAAATAAACAATTTTAATTGAAAATGGTAGGTAATCGACAAATCGTATCGTTGTTTTTCGATATAAAGTTTCAATGAAGTTTTCGTTTCGACCAACAAAAACGATCAAAATGATTCTGAAACGATCAAGAATTCAAGCCTCCACTTCGGGAGCAAAACCATCCGGCTATTAAAAGATTCGGTGCGTATCGAAATATTCACGGATTTATTCGACAATGATTAACGTTCGCCAGGAAATATACTCGGTTCCGATTTAATTTTGCGGGCGACCTTCGCGGCGCTTTTACTCGTCGTTTCGACGATGAGCGTCCACGTGCTCACGAAACTATGTGATCGAGACAAATTTCGAATGAAAAACGGTCAAACGTCATCGTAATATTCGTAACACGTGTACGTCAAAAACGTCCGCAAAATTAGATCAAATCCGAGTGTATTACGATAAAATTTAACAACTGAAAATGTGCGACCAAAAAATGTTCAAGTGGTTTTCCAAAAGTTGCCTCGGTGTAGTAAAAGCGAGATTTTCTCGTCAAAACCGATTGCTAAAATAAAATTGACTTTTCGAGTTTTAACGGGGCCATCTCGCTCCTCTAATTTGGCTTTTGCAAAACCTTTTTCGACTATCGTCATAACGTGATTACTGGTATTTTTAAGGAAAGCAACTGTAATAAATCTTTGACAGAGTCTCTGAATTGAAAATGAAAATACACGGTTGAAGATGGTTTGTCTGTTTTCTTGGACGATTGCCGTCACAATTATAATAAAACCAAAATACTAGAATAGGTCAACAAAGCATAACAAAGAGCACATTTTAAAATGTTGCATAACAGAAACTGTGCGCTTTTAATTAAATGGAACGCCCTATATAGTGACAGTTGATGAAAAGGTTTGCGTCAACGTCCTGATTATTCTGCTATCAGCTATCAAAGATTTAAAACTGATAGGTACTTATCTAAAGTAAAAATACTTATGTACTACTCCTATTATTTGTATCTGAAAAATATGATTCATTCAAATAGACTATTGACCACCTGTAAGTGGTGGTGTATAAATACACACCAGGGAATTGCGGCAAGAGCTCGTTAGCGCACGAAACAAACATTACTTACTTACCATGCGTTGGGTTGTCGCAAAGAAGGTCGCGTTTAAATGGCACGATTTTGAAAAAGTGAAAGATAAATAAAATCAAAAACTCGGAGGAAATTAAGCGCGCGAATAAACGTTTTAGAAGCGTCCTTGTCGAATATCGAGAAAATATTTTACAGTGTTTTACTGTGTTTTACAAAAAAAACAACAAACAAACATAATTTAAAACATTTAGAGCAGAGTATGCACGCTTCGGCTCGATTCATCTTGGCCATTAATTCACGTATAAAGTCCAAAACGTCATGGGGTTTATTCCACGCCAAATTGAAACACTTGGATCTAATAATTAATTTCATCTCACCATCTCAGGCTTTGATCAAAGGGTATAGCCGGATAAGCATGGCAAAATGGCCCCCAAAGAAATCTACGAAACAACCTATATTAAAATAAACGGGCAATTTGCAGGAGGACGCGTATTTTAACGGCACCAGGATAACCATAGAACCCACGACGGCTCGTTCGGCGGGAATGTACACGTGCAACGCGGAGCTGAACAACCCCCACGTTCGCGGTTTCAAGTTTTCTTTGAATTTGGACACCGAATTGAGTTTCAGTAAAATGCCCGTGTAATTTATTTGTATTTTTTAAGAATAAAGGTTTCGCGTGCGTTTTTACGCACTTTACGACACATCGAGTTCACTAAAAGAGCAAGCGCTTATATGTCGTTAGATACAAGGTTTGTCACTATTCCTAAAACGGTGTCGATGAATAATGGTTATTTGTAAATTTTGACCGTAGAACTGAGATTAGATAATTTTAGATTTAGATATATAAGAAAGGGTGCTCTCGTTGTATTTAGCAGTTTATTTCTAGCGCATACGATCATGAACAAAATAATCTATTTAGCGCTGTTTTTCGTTGTCGTTAAGGGTGAGTTTTATTTTATTATCGCGCCTTGCCGTAATTTTTACAACGATCAACGTAATTTCAGGTAGCGAAATTCGAATGCCCACGTTTGCTTACATCGGAGAAATTGTCTCGATGAGTTGCACGATCGATCACGGAGACGATCCCATCGAATCGATCTTTTGGTCCAAGGATGGCGAGATTTTCTACAAGAACGAGCCGAACAAATCAAGTCCCATAACTACTGTTGGCATAGAAGGTGTTAACGTCAAGGTAAGCCGTTAAATCAAACTGTACCGACACGAAGCAACTTCAATTATTTACAGGTCAACACTTCCAGGCCGGTAGTATCTATTTTAATTATCGATGTAAACGAAAAAAGTTCCGGTGTATATCTTTGTACTGCAAATTTAATTCACTCCACTTTTAAAACGGCCCAAATGAGCGGGACGCTTCAAGTTATACCGGCAGGAACTTTCCCTTGAAAGTTTGTTTAACTCGAATCAATAAAAATCGATTAATTTCGTTTAGTTTATTTTTGTTTTTCAAGTTTTATTACGCAAAATCGTCTATTCCTACATCCTATCTCTCCAAACCTCAAAAACATAATTTATCCGAAATAAACAATTTTAATTGAAAATGGTAGGTAATCGACAAATCGTATCGTTGTTTTTCGATATAAAGTTTCAATGAAGTTTTCGTTTCGACCAACAAAAACGATCAAAATGATTGTGAAACGATCAAGAATTCAAGCCTCCACTTCGGGAGCAAAACCATCCGGCTATTAAAAGATTCGGTGCGTATCGAAATATTCACGGATTTATTCGACAATGGTTAACGTTCGCCAGGAAATATACTCGGATCTGATTTAATTTTGCGGGCGACCTTCGCGGCGCTTTTACTCGTCGTTTCGACGATGAGCGTCCACGAGCTCACGAAACTATGGTGATCGAAACGAATTTCGAATGAAAAACGGTCAAACGTCATCGTAATATTCGTAACACATGTACGTCAAAAACGCCCGCAAAATTAGATCGAATCCGAGTGTATTACGATAAAATTTGACAACTCAAAATGTGCGACCAAAAAATGTTCAAGTGGTTTTCCAAAAGTTGCCTCGGTGTAGTAAAAGCGAGATTTTCTCGTCAAAACCGATTGCTAAAAAAAAATTGACTTTTCGAGTTTTAACGGGGCCATCTCGCTCCTCTAATTTGGCTTTTGCAAAACCTTTTTCGGCTATCGTCATAACGTGATTACTGGTATTTTTAAGGGAAGCAACTGTAATAAATCTTTGACAGAGTCTTTGAATTGAAAATGAAAATACAAGGTTGAAGATGGTTTGTCTGTTTTCTTGGACGATTGCCGTCACAATTATAACAAAACCAAAAAACTAGAATAAGTCAACAAAGCATAACAAAGAGCACATTTTAAAATATTGCACAACAGAAATTGTGCGCTTTTAATTAAATGGAACGCCCTATATAGTGCCGGTTGATGAAAAGGTTTGCGTCAACGTCCTGATTATTCTGTTATCAACTATCGAAGATTTAAAACTGATAGGTACTTATCTAAAGTAAAAATATCAGGTTGGGGAAAAAGTTTCTTCGTATTTTCGTGGTAGATGGCTTTAAGATCGCATAACTTTGGTACTATTAATCGAATTTAGTAATATTTACATGCAAATGAAAGCTGACATTTCACAGAACAAACTAACCTAAAAAATTGTGATATTTATTCACTCAGTCAAAAGTTATTGTGTTTTGAAAATGAGTGAAAATAAAGAGAAAATTAGATACATTTTGAAATTTTATTATAAAAAAGGGAAGAATGCGACTCAGGCTGCTAAAAAAAATTGTGATATTTATGGACATGATGCAGTATCAGTACGCGTTGCACAAAGTTGGTTCAAGCGTTTTCAAGCTGGAAATTTTGATATCAAAGATGCATCTCGCTGTGGTCGGCCAATCACTGAAAAAGTCGATGAAATCATGAGAAAAATTGAACAAGACCGGCAAATTAGTAGTTATGATGTTAGCAAGGAACTAAAAATCGACGACAAAACAGTTTTAAACCATTTGTAAAAGGCCGGATATAAAAAAACTCGATGTTTGGGTGCCACATGATTTGACAGTGAAAAATTTAATGGATCGAGTTTCCATCTGCGATTCATTGCTCAAACGGAACGAAATCGAACCGTATCTGAGACGGCTCATTACGGGCGATGAAAAATGGATCACGTACGATAATAATGTACGAAAAAGATCGTGGTCGAAGCAAAATGAAGCTCCGCAAACGGTGGCAAAACCAGGATTGACGCCAAGAAAAGTGATGTTGTGTGTGTGGTGGGATTACAAAGGAATACTTTATTACGAGCTGCTCCCACCCGGTCAAACAATTGATTCTAATCTCTATTGTCAACAACTGGAAAGATTACGTCAAGCAATCGAGAGAAAGCGACCGGAATTGATCAATAGGAAAGGCGTTGTCTTCCATCACGACAACGCCAGACCCCACACATCTTTTGCGACCCGTCAAAAATTGAGAGAGTTTGGCTGGGAAATTTTGATGCATCCGCCATATAGTCCTGATCTTGCACCATCAGATTTTCATTTATTTCGATCTCTACAGAACTCTCTTAATGGTGTAAAGTTGATTTCAAAAGAGGTGTGTGAAAATCACTTGTCGCAATTTTTCGCTAAAAAATCACATAAATTTTATAGTGATGGGATTATGATTTTACCTCAAAAGTGGCAAAAGGTGGTCGAACAAAATGGCACATATTTAGTTTAATAAACTTCATTTATAATATAAAAAAAACTTGTTTCATTTTCGTACTAAAATACGAAGAAACTTTTTCCCCAACCTAATACCTATGTACTACTCCTATTATTTGTATCTGAAAAATATGATTCATTCAAATAGGCTATTGACCACCTGTAAGTGGTGGTGTATAAATACACGCCAGGGAATTGCGGCAAGAGCTCGTTAGCGCACGAAACAACATTACTTACCATGCGTTGGGTTGTCCCAAAGAAGGTCGCGTTTAAGTGGAACTATAACGGCGACGATTCCACGACACGATTTTGAAAAAGTGAAAGATAAATAAAATCAAAAACTCGGAGCAAATTAAGCGCGCGAATAAATGTTTTAGAAGCGTCCTTGTTGAATATCGAGAAAATATTTTACAATGTTTTACTGTGTTTTACAAAAAAAAAACAACAAACAAACATAATTTAAAACATTTAGAGCAGAGTATGCACGCTTCGGCTCGATTCACCTTGGCCATTAATTCACGTATAAAGTCCAAAACGTCATGGGGTTTATTCCACGCCAAATCGAAACACTTTGATCTAATAATTAATTATATCTCACCATCTCAGACTTTGATCAAAGGGTATAGCCGGATAAGCATGGCAAAATGGCCCGCAAAGAAATCTACGAAACAACCTATATTAAAATAAACGGGCAATTTGCAGGAGGACGCGTATTTTAACGGCACCAGGATAACCATAGGACCCACGACGGCTCGTTCGGCGGGAATGTACACGTGCAACGCGGAGCTGAACAACCCCCACGTTCGCGGTTTCAAGTTTTCTTTGAATTTGGACACCGAATTGAGTTTCAGTAAAATGCCCGTGTAATTTATTTGTATTTTTTTAAGAATAAAGGTTTCGCGTGCGTTTTTACGCACTTTACGCAACACATCGAGTTCACTAAAAGAGCAAGCGCTTATCTGTCGTTAGATACAAGGTTTGTCACTATTCCTAAAACGGTGTCGATGAATAATTGTTATTTGTAAATTTTGACCGTAGAACTGAGATTAGATAATTTTAGATTTAGATATATAAGAAAGGGTGCACTCGTTGTATTTAGCAGTTTATTTCTAGCGCATACGATCATGAACAAAATAATCTATTTAGCGCTGTTTTTCGTTGTTGTTAAGGGTGAGTTTTATTTTATTATCGCGCCTTGCCGTAATTTTTACAACGATCAACGTAATTTCAGGTAGCGAAATTCAAATGCCCACGCTTGCTTACATCGGAGAAACTGTCTCGATGATTTGCACGATCGATCACGGAGACGTTCCCATCGAATCGACCACTTGGTCCAAGGATGGAGAGATTTTCTACAAGAACGAGCCGAACAAATCAAGTCCCATAATTACTGTTGGCATAGAAGGTGTTAACGTCAAGGTAAGTCGTTAAATCAAACTGTACCGACACGAAGCAACTTCAATTATTTACAGGTCAACACTGTCGGGCCGAGAGTATCTATTTTCATTATCGATGTAAACGAAAAAAGTTCTGGTGTATATCTTTGTACTGCAAATTTAATTCACTCCACTTTTAAAACGGTCCAAATGAGCGGGACGCTTCAAGTTATACCGGCGCACAGTGGGGTATTTAACACAAAAAGTTGGCCAAAACTATTTTATGCGTTCTTGTCTCTCTACTATGTCCACGTAATCATTTAAAGCTATTTTAACTCAGATTTTATAAAATTTGAAAAAAAACGAAAATTTTTGAAATCAAATTTGTTGCTACAAACAACTAATGAAATAAATTAAAACAATTAGGAATTTCAAACTTGGTACGACCGGATTCCTTTATTATATCAAACAAAGCCTTCCTTTTCATATTGGTAAATGTTTTTGTGAACAAAACAGCAATTTTATTGACTATACAAATATTTGAAAAATACATACATTAACACGTAGACCTTATTTAAAAAAATAACAAAAATTTAATGGGTGTACTTTGGTAAAAAAAAAAGTTAATTATTACAGCTACATAATTGACATTTCATATTAAACAACTTTTATTGCTTGGCAAAGCTTGGAAGTATAACTAAATGACCGGTGATTATTAAAAGTAATCGAAAAAGAAATTATTTTTTATGTTTAATTTAAAACAAAAAATATATACGTATCTTTCGATATAAGATGTCATATATTCTACTAAATTATATACATACCTTCTAGAGCAGAATCCTTCTTCGAAAATTTCACAAAAACTCTCTAATACACAAATATTTTGAAAATAATACAAACGGTTTTGTAGAGCTTTGACAAAGTTACCTGTAAGCCGGAGTTACAGACAAATTACAAATGAACTAGACCCTTCTATAGTTGGACTGACGACAAGAAAATAGTGCAGATAGACGACCCAGAGTCTTATTTATTCTGGGAGATTCTAAGCTACATTATATAATTGATCTAAGAAATACGACTTTTGACCAACTTTTCATATCATATACTCCACTGTGCGGCGGGAACTTTCCCTTGAAAGTTTGTTTAACACGAATCAATAAAAATCGATTAATTTCGTTTAGTTTATTTTTGTTTTACAAGTTTTATTACGCAAAATCGTCTATTCCTACATCCTAACTCTCGAAACCTCAAAAACATAATTCATCCGAAATAAACAATTTTAATTGTAAATGGTAGGTAATCGACAAATCGTATCGTTGTTTTTCGATATAAAGTTTCAATGAAGTTTTCGTTTCGACCAACAAAAACGATCAAAATGATTGTGAAACGATCAAGAATTCAAGCCTCCACTTCGGGAGCAAAACCATCCGGCTATTAAAAGATTCGGTGCGTATCGAAATATTCACGGATTTATTCGACAATGATTAACGTTCGCCAGGAAATATACTCGGATCCGATTTACTTTTGCGGGCGACCTTCGCAGCGCTTTTACTCGTCGTTTCGACGATGAGCGTCCACGTGCTCACGAAACTATGGTAATCGAGACAAATTTCGAATGAAAAATGGTTAAACGTCATCTAATATTCGTAACACATGCACGTCAAAAACGCCCGCAAAATTAGATCGAATCCGAGTATATTACGATAAAATTTGATAACTCAAAATGTGCGACCAAAAAATGTTCAAGTGGTTTTCCAAAAGTTGCCTCGGTGTAGTAAAAGCGAGATTTTCTCGTCAAAACCGATTGCTAAAATAAAATTGACTTTACGAGTTTTAATGGGGCCATCTCGCTCCTCTAATTTGGCTTTTGCAAAACCTTTTTCGGCTATCGTCATAACGTGATTACTGGTATTTTTAAGGAAAGCAACTGTAATAAATCTTTGACAGAGTCTCTGAATTGAAAATGAAAATACACGGTTGAAGATGGTTTGTCTGTTTTCTTGGACGATTGCCTTCACAATTATAATAAAACCAAAAAAAAAACCAAAATACTAGAATAAGTCAACAAAGCATAACAAAGAACACATTTTAAAATGTTGCATAACAGAAACTGTGCGCTTTTAATTAAATGGAACGCCCTATATAGTGACAGTTGATGAAAAGGTTCGCGTCAACGTCCTGATTATTCTGCTATCAGCTATCGAAGATTTAAAACTGATAGGTACTTATCTAAAGTAAAAATACTTATGTACTACTCCTATTATTTGTATCTGAAAAATATAATTCATTCAAATAGACTATTGACCACCTGTAAGTGGTGGTGTATAAATACACGCCAGGGAATTGCGGCAAGAGTTCGTTAGCGCACGAAACAAACATTACTTACTTACCATGCGTTGGGTTGTCGCAAAGAAGGTCGCGTTTAAATGGCACGATTTTGAAAAAGTGAAAGATAAATAAAATCAAAAACTCGGAGGAAATTAAACGCGCGAATAAACGTTTTAGAAGCGTCCTTGTTGAATATCGAGAAAATATTTTACAATGTTTTACTGTGTTTTACAAAAAAAAAACAACAAACAAACATAATTTAAAACATTTAGAGCAGAGTATGCACGCTTCGGCTCGATTCACCTTGGCCATTAATTCACGTATAAAGTCCAAAACGTCATGGGGTTTATTCCACGCCAAATCGAAACACTTTGATCTAATAATTAATTATATCTCACCATCTCAGACTTTGATCAAAGGGTATAGCCGGATAAGCATGGCAAAATGGCCCCCAAAGAAATCTAGGAAACCTATATTAAAATAAACGGGCAATTTGCAGGAGGACGCGTATTTTAACGGCACCAGGATAACCATAGGACCCACGACGGCTCGCTCGGCGGGAATGTACACGTGCAACGCGGAGCTGAACAACCCCCACGTTCGCGGTTTCAAGTTTTCTTTGAATTTGGATACCGAATTGACTTTCAGTAAAATGCCCGTGTAATTTATTTGTATTTTTTAAGAATAAAGGTTTCGCGTGCGTTTTTACGCACTTTACGACACATCGAGTTCACTAAAAGAGCAAGCGCTTATCTGTCGTTAGATACAAGGTTTGTCACTATTCCTAAAACGGTGTCGATGAATAATTTTTGTTTGTAAATTTTGACCGTAGAACTGAGATTAGATAATTTTAGATTTAGATATATAAGAAAGCGTGCACTCGTTGTATTTCGCAGTTTATTCCTAGCGCATACGATCATGAACAAAATAATCTATTTAGCGCTGTTTTTCGTTGTCGTTAAGGGTGAGTTTTATTTTATTATCGCGCCTTGCCGTAATTTTTACAACGATCAACGTAATTTCAGGTAGCGAATTTCGAATGCCCACGCTTGCTTACATCGGAGAAATGATCTCGATCAATTGCAGGGTCGATCACGGAGACATTCCCATCGAATCGATCTTTTGGTCCAAGGATGGCGAGATTTTCTACAAGAACGAGCCGAACAAATCAAGTCCCATAACTACTGTTGGCATAGAAGGTGTTAACGTCAAGGTAAGCCGTTAAATCAAACTGTACCGACACGACGCAACTTCAATTATTTACAGGTCGTCACTGTCGGGCCGAGAGTATCTATTTTACTTATCGATGTAAACGAAAAAAGTTCCGGTGTATATCTTTGTACTGCAAATTTAATTCACTCCACTTTTAAAACGGTCCAAATGAGCGGGACGCTTCAAGTTATACCGGCAGGAACTTTCCCTTGAAAGTTTGTTTAACTCGTATCAATAAAAATCGATTAATTTCGTTTAGTTTATTTTTGTTTTACAAGTTTTATTACGCAAAATCGTCTATTCCTACATCCTAACTCTCCAAACCTCAAAAACATAATTTATCCGAAATAAACAATTTAAATTGTAAATAGTAGGTAATCGACAAATCGTATCGATTTTTCGATATAAAGTTTCAATGAAGTTTTCGTTTCGACCAACAAAAACGATCGAGAAATCAAGCCTCCACTTCGGGAACAAAACCATCCGGCTATTAAAAGATTCGGTGCGTATCGAAATATTCATGGATTTATTCGACAATGATTAACGTTCGCCAGGAAATATACTCGGATCCGATTTAATTTTGCGGGCGACCTTCGCCGCGCTTTTACTCGTCGTTTCGACGATGAGCGTCCACGTGCTCACGAAACTATGGTGATCGAGACAAATTTCGAATGAAAAATGGTTAAACGTCATCTAATATTCGTAACACGTGCACGTCAAAAACGCCCGCAAAATTAGATCGAATCCGAGTATATTACGATAAAATTTGACAACTCAAAATGTGCGACCAAAAAATGTTCAAGTGGTTTTCCAAAAGTTGCCTCGGTGTAGTAAAAGCGAGATTTTCTCGTCAAAACCGATTGCTAAAATAAAATCGACTTTTCGAGTTTTAGCGGGGCCATCTAGCTCCTCTAATTTGGCTTTTGCAAAACCTTTTTCGGCTATCGTCATAACGTGATTACTGGTATTTTTAAGGAAAGCAACTGTAATAAATCTTTGACAGAGTCTTTGAATTGAAAATGAAAATACAGGATTGAACATGGTTTGTCTGTTTTCTTGGACGATTGCCGTCACAATTATAACAAAACCAAAAAAAAAAACAAAAAACTAGATTAAGTCAACAAAGCATAACAAAAAGCACATTTTAAAATATTGCATAACAGAAATTGTGCGCTTTTAATTAAATGGAACGCCCTATATAGTGACAGTTGATGAAAAGGTTTGCGTCAACGTCCTGATATGGAAGATTGAACGGAAGATTGATGGAAGATATGGAACGTGCTATGGAAGATTTAAAACTGATGGGTACTTATCTAAAGTAAAAATACTTATGTACTACTCCTATTATTTGTATCTGAAAAATCTGAAAAGAGCAGAGTATGCACGCTTCGGCTCGATTCACCTTGGCATTAATTCACGTATAAAGTCCAAAACGTCATGGGGTTTATTCCACGTTAAATCAAAACACTTTGATCTAATAATTAATTTCATCTCACCATCTCAGACTTTGATCAAATTTGGCACAAAGGTGTACATATAGACTAACAAAAAAAAAACGTTTTGAAAATACGACTAACAATAAGTTTCCAAAAAACCTAAAAATCACACCGCCGACGTATTTTGAAACTGCCGGTAGCAGCTTTCTCTTAATTAAGCCATAGGGGCGGGATAAGTGCCATTTTTTAGCATTTTTTCCGACATTTCTTACGACATGCAACACAAACGGGATTGCGGGGGAAGTTTGTTTTTCCAAATTTGAAAGTGCAAACATTAATTGGAAGCCACCTCTGTATTTTTACCTCAGTTGTATTTGATTAAAATTCGAGATGGCAAGTTTAAATCGGTGCGTTGACTATGGATTATCGAAATTTTGACAGAAAAGAAGAATACATTCCCTGCGGATGGACAGCACGAGAAGAGAAACTTGCGATATAGTGGCCGCTGCGGCTTATGGAGAAGAGAAAAAACGAGAACACGTCAAAAACTTAACAATACCCTTTGAAACAAGGAAAGCTATATAATGTTCTATACGTTCTCCACTGCCGTTGGCGTGTTATGCGGTTTAAAAAAATTCGAATATTGGCGCGCCTACAATCATTCGGTTATAAAAAAATAGGTAATGTCCGATTAATTTCCAGAAAGGGGAATTTTTACCCAGAAATTTCCAGAACGTGCCTTAATTTTATAATACAACGCATATAATAATACAACGTTAAAAAGCATAACTCGTCTTGCGTCATCATATAACGTTAACGTTTGGTGGTGCGACCCGTTCGAATTTCCAAAAGGATATGCAAGACAAATATTAACGTCTATTAAGCTGACACAGCCACTAGGGCACAATCGAATGAAACCTTAGAGATTTAGTGCTAATTTGTCGTTAATTTGTTGCTCTATTCCCGATTTTGTTGCTCATTTTTTAAGTTTTAAGGTGTTGTGCTGGCTTTTAAAGACTAAGGGTGGCTGTTTTCGTATTAGGGGTGGAGCACAAAAATCGAGATATGCTATAACGTGGAGCAACTAAATCATAAAGGCCCAAACTATCGAAAAAATCGATTTTTTTTAAGTTTTAAGGTGTTGTGCTGGCTTTTAAGGACTAGGGGTAGTTATTTTCGTATTAGGGGTTGAGCAACAAAATTGGGATATAATATAATGTAAAGCAACTAATTCATTACAGTAAATTTATCAAGTAAATCGAAATTTTTAAGTAGTTGTTTTACTGCAGTTGGTGTGGGGGTGGTTTTTTCGCGTTAAGGGTGTTCCAATAATATCGGAAATAGAGCAACAAATTAGCAACAATAATAGTAGTTTAGAAATACCTCCTTGTTTTTACTTTTTTTTAAATTTTCTGCGAGTGGCTGTGTGTTAAGCTTAAGTGTTAAGTTAGCACAGCCATGGTTTTTGGCGAAATGGCTGGAGCAACAAAATCTGGAATAGAGCAACAAATTAACACTAAATTTCTAAATAGGTTTCATTCGATTGTGCCGTAGTGGCTGTGTCAGCTTAATAGACGTCAAATATTACGATTAACAAAAATATTCAATTAAACAGCCCTCGAAGTGTTTAGTTAAAAATAATTAAATAAACGTTATTAATAGTAGACTTGCACGAAAGCTTTTCAATCGACGCAAAAAGTCGCCCGTTTCTACCGCCGAATTCGCAGTAAACCGGCATCGACTCGACAGTTACTCAAAAATCAAAGATGTACGTTGCTACCCTCTTGAAAAAAAAATTAATTCAAAGCCGTTCGTAGATGAAAAACGATACATCACCCAATGCGAATTTGAAATGATATTTGACCTGTCTCCCAATGACGGAGAGTAATGGTAGCTTCGGGCGCGTTCAAACTCCGGTACAATTTCCTGCTAATTCAATGTCTTTCAATCTGAAGATACGGAGTGATTGATTACTGGCGACCCCGCCTTCGCTGTAAATTCGTGTCCAAGCTCACACTTCTATAATTGGAAAATTATTCAAATGTTGTTGTTGTTACACCTCGGGGTCGATTTATTCAATGAACGAGTACGAGAGGACACGTTATGCAGGACCGTTTTTCTGAGAACTTCCAGGAAAATTTTGATATTCGTGTAGGAATTCGTCCGTGACCCTCAAAATGAATAAATCCGAAATTGTGGTGGATCGGGGGGGAGGGCAAACGTAGATAATATATACCTAACTGGTTGTTTTAAGAAAATACATCGCAACTAAATCTTCTGCCGGTATAACATTATAATTTGTAGAAATATGTGTCTCGATACTGACATCGAAATCTGGTTTTAAATCTATCACGCATTCTCCTCAAGCGCTTCTTTCTTTTATAATTATAATTTATTTTCTAGTAAAATATAGGGTCCATGCACGACCACCGTTTTTACGATGTCTAAAGCAGCATTTTAATTAAATCCGAGAAGGCTAATGGTGGTTACATAATGTCTTAATATCCCCGTTTCCAGAAGGAGGCACTTGATCTTCCTACACGATCGACTTTCTCTTTATGTATCGTTAAAATTAAAACGTTCGGAGGCCTGATTAAAACCGAAAGCATCTTCATCAAAACGGAATGGGACAATTCATCGTCGATTATCTTATTATTATAAGTGCAATGAAAAGGTTATAGTGTAGATGAGGTCAGTTTAGGTTAGAGTTAGATGGGGTGAGTTTAGACTAGCGTATAGATATAAATCGTTTAATTTGGCATGTAATTAATGTTTTTATACTTACAACTAATTATTATTAAATAAATATCTTTTATTAAAGGTGATAAAATTTCTGGCGATGAAATGGTCGCGACGCACTTTTCAAAAGTGCTTATTATGATTGTTATGATCGATTGAAGATTAAGCGTTTAAACCAGTTTTCAAAAGTTACCGAAAAATCTCCGAGGATAAAAACATAATGGAATATCGGACTCAAGTCTCGACTGTGACCTCAAAACAAACACGTGTTTAAAATACACTCCTTCATAATCGACTCGAGCAGCGATCTTAGCAAGGAATCAAACGTCTCTGTCTTTGGACACGGAATCTTGTCGAAAAGACGCAATCGAGATTTGAGTCGAGGCACGAGTCGATGCTCCCCACCACGGTTTTACCTTCATAAACAAACTTTTATTTTAACGGCCCTCCGTTAAAACTGGCTCCGATCGCAAAATACGATTTTTCGTCTCAAAGTCGACGAGGAGAACTCGAGACACGAAGAGCCCGACGAACAAATTTTTAATTAAAACGAACAAATCAGAAACAAATCGGCGTCAATAAAATAAATGTAAATCTATCAAAAACGAGATGTATAAAGGTGTAAATGCAAAGGTTACCGGGATGCGAAGATACGTGTGTCGTTTGTTTTATTGCAGGCAGAGTCGAAGTAAACTGTCCCAAGCGGCTGGGCACGACTTTCTTGATCCCTTTGACCCTGAAGATCAACCGCAAGATTTACACGGGGAAAATTTTTCTATCGGCCGTTACGCCGAACGCGTCCCGTTTTTTTCATAAGCGTTTTCTTAATTTCGTAATCGTCGACGTCGAGAATTAGCTCGAAAATTAAAAAAAAAAGCGATCGGATATCGATGATAACGAACGTTCGTTTGCGGCGGAGGAAAAACACGTCGCGCCGCCACCATTCGAGTATATTGTAAATCTGCCTGGAATCGCTGGAGAGTTGCAGAATAACGATCAGGACGTATGGAATAGCGTCTTAAACCGCGTGTCAATTGACACGTCACAATACAATCATAGTAATTCCCTATTCGTTTATTTTATTGTGTCGGTCGTGGCTGGGCAGCGGAATTGAACATTTCAAAGAGCGATCCCGCATTTTTATAACCTAGTTGTTTAGTGATGCATTGAGGGTTTTATGTTGCGCCTTTTGTGTAATACGGATATCCCGGATTACGTTTGCAATTTACGCGTTCGAATTAAAATATTTATAATAGAACGTCTAAACGGATAAAATTTTCCTCGTTTAATAAAACAATTAAAATGACGTAATCGAGATTTGCGACACTCGAAATAATCCCTTACAATTAATTTAATTTTTTTTAAACCGAAAATAAAAGGCTTTAGATTCAGTGGTCAGCTGTAAAGACCCCCCCTTGTTATCCCCCAGAAACGAAGTGAGCTACCCAAGTAACAATTTTGCTTAAATAAATGTTGTCTAAAGCTCTTTATAAGAAATTATTCAAGAAATGCGACTTGAATTTTCTTAGTATAAAGTATTATTCAGGGCTAATGCCAGTAAAAAGGGCGATTGGAATGCGGCTTGAACTGGTCTTTATTCAAGAATATGTTATAAAGATTTATACAAGAATATATGAATAAAGTTTTACATGAGGATGGTATACAAGGCTTATTAAAGTACAAAGTTCTTAGGTAATGAACTTGAGAACACTTGAGATAAGACTTATTTCAGAAGTTTGCGTAATCCTAAAATATTCTACATGAATAACATTGTAATCAAGTTCATTAGTTCAAGCTTTATACAAGAAGACATATTACAAACAGAAAAAAATAATTTTTACAAATCAATTTGTCCAGGTTTTTTGTTTGAATTCACAACATTTCCCTTACTTATCCTATTACAATTTTTATTTTTTTTTGATTATTTACATATATTTCGTCAGCCAAAACTGTCTTTAATTCTTCGACAAATGGAATCAAATACAAGCGCAGATCCGATGGCTTAGATTTTCCATAATAAAGGGTGATTCATTTAGAGGTACTTTTTGTGATGGGGATTTAATTGCAGATTGCGCATGCGTCGTGTCAACTGAAGTGGCATTCCTGTTCAGTAGTGTTTAACAATTCATAATGGAAAGACTTAGCCCGGCACAGAGTCTATAAATTGTTCAACTTTATTACGAAAATGGGCGTTCTACGAGGAATGTGTATCGGGCGCTTAGAGCAACTTATGGTCCACATAATCGGCCTACCGAACGCACAATTCGCTCTACCATCAATAAGTTTGAGACCCAATTTTCATTATTGGATAATGCCCGACCGAATAGACCACATCCAGCACGTAGTGAAGAAAATATAGGGGCGGTAGCGGAGAGTGTACGCGAAGACCGTGAAGTGTCGATTCGTCGCCGTTCTCAACAGCTTGGCCTGTCATATTCAACAACTTGGCGTATTTTACGTAAGGATCTTTCTTTAAAAGCATACAAAATTCAACTAGTGCAACAACTGAAGCCGACCGACCTTCCGAATCGTTTCCGTTTTAGTCGTTGGGCTCTTGACACGCTTGCAGAAGATCCACTGTTTTCGAGAAAAATTTTGTTCACCGATGAAGCCCATTTTTGGCTTAATGGGTTCGAAAAATAAACAAAATGCCCGTATTTGGGGTGATGAACAACCCGAAGAGGTTCAAGAGCTGCCATTAAATCCAGAAAAAACAACTGTTTGGTGTGGTTTATGGGCCGGTGGAATAATCGGTCCATATTTCTTCAAAACAGAGGCCGGCCGGAATGTTACTGTGAATGGTGACCGTCATCGCGCCATGAAAACAGACTATTTGATGCCAGAAATTGAAGCCCGTGGTCTCGACGAAATTTGGTTCCAACAAGATGGCGCCACTTGCCATACAGCCCGTTAAACCATGGCTTTACTGCGAGAGCAATTCGGCGAACAGATCATTTCACGCTTTGGACCAGTGAATTGGCCGGCTAGATCATGTGACATCACACCTCTTGACTTTTTCCTTTGGGGCTATGTAAAGTCCAAAGTCTACATGGATAAGCCAGCTACAATTGAGGCATTGGAGGCCAATATTACTCGAGTCATTGGCCAAATACGACTCGAAATACTCACACGCGTCATTGAAAATTGGAACTTCAGAATGGACGTTGTTAACCGTAGTCGCGGACAACATTTGAAAGAAATGAGCTTTAAGAAATAATTGTAAAGAATGGTTCTTTTATATGACAATAAAGATTATAAAATAAAATTGTTTTTATTAATTTTTTTTATTTAAAAAAAGTACCTCTAAATGAATCACCCTTTATATTCTGATCACTAATGGTTTTTGTTTCGGTAATTCGGCAAATATTGGCCAGGATGGGCTAAAACTCGTTTTTGGCACTTTTAAATATTGGCAGTCCATCTATGTTTATATTTAATCATAGGCTATTATATTATAGGATTTATTTATAGGCTTAGATATTTTTGAGAATAAGTTTTCCAAACAAAACCGCAAAGCATTTTGCCAATATTCGCCATCGCCCAATGGTATAATTTCGACCGTTTGAGGAGTTTCCATTAACGTGCGCGGATCTTGTGGCAACGCGTGTTTATCAAAACAATTATTAATAATTTTGAGCAACTCTTTTACTGCTGAGTGGTTAACGTTGAATGTTAGCGCCCAATGTCTTATATTCGTGTGAAGATTTTGGCTCCTTTCATCTTCAGCCGCTTAACTGCTATCATCATCATATATGATGCGATTAATGCTATTATCACTACTCTCATCATCTGCGTAAAATTCATAGGCACTTTGTCTGTAATCTTCAGGTGGCTCATCGCTGACAACCCCTATAATACGTCAATAAATCAAAGGAGCGAATTAAAGTATATATGTATATATGTGTATATATATATCAAATATATCTACTTAGCAGTCGGTATAGAACCTAAATTACTAGTTTTATCATTGGATACTGAAGTTTCATTATTAGTTAGGCATTTATTATTGGACGACTGAGGTATTGCTGGTAATAACCTCTTAGATGACAAATTTGAAGTAGCAAAAGACGATGATTCTATAATTAAACTTGAAAACTGTTTATTTACCTTTCAGTAATAGTGGCCTGACCTTTTAATTTTTTTCCATAATTTAAATGCGTCCATTTTTATCTGTAAATACTTTTTATACAATGTAAATTCGGAGGCAAGAAAAAGCGCTATACATACATACCTATATTTCATAACTATAATTCGCGCACGCGTATATAGTGTGTAAGTGCAACTTGCATAAAATATTATTTAAGTTATTTATTCTGGGAATTTTGTATAGCACTTACAATTTTTCCTTATACGAGATTCGGCAACGCAAAATTAATAAAATTTGTATAACGCTTCCAAATATGATCTTGAAAAAACTTTAAGCAAGAAATTATTTAAGTTTTCTTTTATAAAAAGAACTTTTGAATAAGACTTAAGTGTTTTCCTCGAATAGAGGTTTAATTAGGTATTTGTACTTGAATAATGAATTTCTTGAATAGTTCTTAATTTTTCTTCCTTGTATACAAGTTTACACGTAAGTATTTTACCTACAAGAGTTTTTCAAACATATTCAAGGTTCTTTTAAGTTGAGTTTGAATAATTATATTAGTCAAGTCTTTAACAAGGTCATTTCAAGCATAGCTTGTATAAGTCAACTTATCTCAAGTATAATTGTTACTTGGGTATGTACTTATTACTGATGAAAATATAATGAAGAGACTCTATCGATTCCGTAGATGTTTTAGCAACATTATACCAAAGTATAAAATCGATCCCCGACAAAATGAGCTGAAAACGCCTTATTTTTTAAATTGCCCTCGATTTGTTAAGGAGAATCTCGATTCTCCAGGGAATCGTAAACGTTAATTACCACGAATACTCGTACATTAAGAAATGAATTTGAAGAAAGACTTAGTTTCTAAAATTTTCGACCTCTGTCGGCGGAATAAATATAACTACCCTACCAATATTTATGAATAACGTTTTTAAAGACAACACCGGAAAATTTTAGACGTTAGGAACTTGAAATAGAAGATAATTCGTCTCGTCCACGATAGAGTCGAATAAGAATATCTATCTGGCGACTCATTAGTAATTTCGCATAAATTTTGCGCCGCGCGCAATTAGAAGACCGTCGAAAATCTCGAACGACGCACGTTCCACCCACCGGCGCCCGCAAAATAAAAATAATCGAACGCCAGAACAGGATAATACGTATATCCATCATAAAACACGCCGAATCCCGGGCGAATACAAAAAATGGCGTTCTTTAAGTAATAGATCGGTTTTATTTAAATCTGAAGTTATTTACGGTAACATATGTTACACTGTTTCGATTTATTTCCGCTGACTGTGCTGTTTATGCGAAAGCAGAAAAGAATTTACATCGGTTCGCTTCCACCAAAAACCCACCTTGATATTTACATCAAAAGCGGCAATCTGTTTATCAGTACGTTCACGTTGGAACTTCATAGCTGTCTATCTGTGGAATTGAGCTGAAATAAGGAATAAGTATCGAGGTATTTTGTATTCCTTTCCGCGTCGATCCAAAACGCGCCGAATACAAAATATTAACGACAAAGTGAAACGCGATAACCGAAGAAATCGAATTAATTTGTTCGGCTCCTTCAATTACGACGACGTTCGATTCCTAATTTAAAAGTTACGTGATCGACGAGATCCAACTGTGGACGTTATAAATCAAACTTGCGAAATTCATCAACACCACCACCTCCGCGCGCAGAACCGCGAGCGACGCTCGCCGACCACGCCAAATTTTATACAAATTAGCCACAACGTATTACTTAATTACGATTACGTCCGTTTAAAATCGCGACCGTATCAATTTATCCGGCCGAAAACCTCGACGGCCCATTTACAAAAAGTGTTTGAATATTTTTATGTGAATTACGGCGGGAAATCAAAAGCGTATAAAACCGACACAATCTTGAAGCTTTTCGTAAGCTTTTATCCCTTAATCTGAGCCACTATATCAGAATTGCGGCAACTTAAACCACATTCTATTTTCAGCCCTCTTTGATCCTATATATATATATATCTGAGAACAGCCATCATTTCGCAAACAATATAACGCGTGTCAGTTTTACTGTTCCGAAATTATAAGTTATGTCTTTTATAAGGGAATTTCGGGGGCTTATTTTATCGCGACTCGGCTGCGGTGATCCGTTCTTGTTAAGGCACTTCATCCTAGATGTCTTTCGCGCGGCATCCAGTTTATACATTTAAGGAACAATAAAAGCACTTAGCGCTATCAATATAAACAACGAGCGGCCCCCCCTTTCGGTTACCGCCATAAATCACGTTTCCATCTATCAGCATGGGAGATAGATCGTTGCAAAGTGATCCGATAAGTGTAACACCGTGTCGAAGTGACGGCGTACGTCGCGTGGCCGTCACGTGGCTTTATGCACCCTGCACGGATTACGCTAATAGTGTTGTTAATCCGTGAAGAGAGGACCACCCGGCTTTGAGAACGGGTAATGAACGTGCGCCGCCCCAACGTGGGCTCGTGTCGTCTGTTTATTTAGCCGGCTACCGATGGTATAAATTAACGCAACATTTTTCTTTTAACACAATTTGCTTTCGATTATGCCTATTGAAATTTCCGCGAGCGTCGCGCGCCCATTTAGCGACTAATTAACGTGCGGAGTGGATTTCGTTGTCGCGGACGTATAAATCCGCCGAAAAATTTAGCCGGCACGAGTCGCGCATCGTCGAGAAGAAGAATACGAAATCATCGACTGTTGAAGACGACAACTTTTCGAGGAAACTCTTCGTGAACCTCACACACGAACCCCCATAGACATAGTCCGCAACTCGTTGAAAATACAGAATCGCTTTTATATGATCAGGAACGCACAAAAGACCGCAAGAACACAACTTTAACACAACTAATTGATAATTAAATTTTTCCCCAACACCAAAGTCCAAAATCTACTTAGCTCGAGTATTTTTAAGTAATTCAAAATAATTCGAAACGGGTTTGCCTTCGATCGCATTTTCATTTTGGACGTCGAAACTGAAAAGTTCGAGTTTTTGGGTGCCTACCAAGAATATATTAGGTTGGGGGAAATGTTTCTTCGTATTTTAGTACGAAAATGAAACAAGTTTTTTTTTATATTATAAATGAAGTTTATTAAACTAAATATGTGCCATAAATTGTTCGACCACCTTTTGCCACTTTTGAGGTAAAATCATAATCCCATCACTAGAAAATTTCTGTGATTTTTTAGCGAAAAATTGCGACAAGTGATTTTCACAGACCTCTTTTGAAATCAACTTTACACCATTAAGAGAGTTCTGTAGAGATCGAAATGAATGAAAATCTGATGGTGCAAGATCAGGACTATATGGCGGATGCATTACTGCAGGACTCTCATTTTTTGACGGGTCGCAAAAGATGTGTGGGGTCTGGCGTTGTCGTGATGGAAGACAACGCCTTTCCTATTGATCAATTCTGGTCGCTTTCTCTCGATTGCTTGACGTAATCTTTCCAGTTGTTGACAATAGAGATTAGAATCAATTGTTTGACCGGGTGGGAGCAGCTCGTAATAAAGTATTCCTTTGTAATCCCACCAACATCACTTTTCTTGGCGTCAATCCTGGTTTTGCCACCGTTTGCGGAGCTTCATTTTGCTTCGACCACGATCTTTTTCGTACATTATTATCGTACGTGATCCATTTTTCATCGCCCGTAATGAGCCGTCTCAGAAATGGTTCGATTTCGTTCCGTTTGAGCAATGAATCGCAGATGGAAACTCGATCCATTAAATTTTTCACTGTCAAATCATGTGGCACCCAAACATCGAGTTTTTTTTTATATCCGGCCTTTTACAAATGGTTTAAAACTGTTTTGTCGTCGATTTTTAGTTCCTTGCTAACATCATAACTACTAATTTGCCGGTCTTGTTCAATTTTTCTCATGATTTCATCGACTTTTTCAGTGATTGGCCGACCACAGCATCTTTGATAACAAAATTCCCAGCTTGAAAACGCTTGAACCAACTTTATGCAACGCGTACTGATACTGCATCATGTCCATAAATATCACAAATTTTTTTAGCAGCCTGAGTCGCATTCTTCCCTTTTTTATAATAAAATTTCAAAATGTATCTAATTTCCTCTTTATTTTCACTCATTTTCAAAACGCAATAACTTTTGACTGAGTGAATAAATATCACAATTTTTTAGGTTAATTTGTTCTGTGAAATGTCAGCTTTCATTTGCATGTAAATATTACTAAATTCGATTAATAGTACCAGAGTTATGCGATCTAAAGCCATCTACCGCGAAAATACGAAGAAACTTTTTCCCCAACTTGATATTATAAAAAATATATAAACTATCTGCATAACAAATACCTCGAGACCCAATAACCATTATCATATTTTTCCAATTTTAATTAACGAAGCTTTGATTTCTTTTAATGTTGTAGGTACATACGTCAAAAAGTCGTTACAGACAAACGATGTTCCACAATGAAGCTTTAGCGCATTCTTTTCTTATCTATACAAATTATGTGTGTTGTACGTTATTTATAGTAGCGTGCCTGCATTTCGATACAATAACTCGTTACTAGTAATGGCTGATTAATATTGATGGTAACAATGAACATTTTTAGTAGGTATACGAGTCGCGCGAAATGCGAGAGATTAATTACGTAATCGAACACTCGGGAAAATGAATCGATATCGAAAATGCTCGGCCGGTCGATCGCGTCGACCTTCCGGAATATTCTAAGGTCAACGATGACTTATAAATAGGTGCATCACGACGCAAGAGTGAGTTGAAGAGAATTAAATACGCGCGGAACGTTCGATAGTTTAACCATCCGAAAAGCATCCGTTAACGCGAATAATAAATATCGAAAATATCGCATCGGTCACATTGAATGTCCGTAAATAAATATGAATCGATTTGTGTCCGCTCGCAAATTTTAAAGGGCCAACATACAGACCCTGTTGATCGCGCGACATATGCACGGAATTTGACGCGACCGCTAAACGGAAATATAACGATTACATATCTAGCGCCGTCGCCGCCGGCGACGTAAACGGGGGGGTAATTTTAGAAAAGCCAACCTAAAAAAAAAAAAAAAATCGTTAACCGAAACTCGTCCCCGCGAAACGTACTCCGCTCGAAAACAATTTAATCCGCAATAACAATTTTCCGCGGAAAACGAAACGAAACGAAACGAGCAACTTTTCCGATTTCCCCGATCCTTTGCCAAGTCATGTGGAATGAATATGCCCGGCTCCCTTTCGGTTATCCTTGCTGGGTGCAAAGTCAGGTTCCCGGAGAGAGAGGGAGGGGATCAAGTAGCCTGTAAAACTGCCGTGCCGCTGCAAGAATACAAATCAGTGCCTGTTAACTTACAGCCAACCACTGTATCGCACGACATTCGGGAAATTTTATTGAGGTGCTTTGTACCTACTTTGTTTCCCGTGAAAAAGAACTGACGCAACGAAATAAAAAACCGTAAAACGAAAGGATCGCCCGGAAGATTTAACAGGACGACTGATCGATAGCCCTTCCTTTATAAAATAGCGAAATTCGAATATGAAATATGCCGAAGCGAAGGTTATTCTCACGCCGATATAGCGCCCTAATCCCTTAAGCGAATGAACATCAGAAAACGAAACTGTCCTCGATAATCCCGTGGCCAAGGATCGATCACTATCGCCTCGCAATCGCCTACTATTATCATACATTAAAGGATCATTTTTGGGGAGGGGGTGGGATGATTCGCGTATCGTCAGTTTTTACCGTCACTAAATATTTTAAAGTTTCGAGGGAACGAACTCTTCTGCCCCGCATGCAAATTCAACAAAGCGTATAATAATAATATTTAAAATAAACGTCACACCCTACAGTTATTTCCAAGTTGGTGTGGGGAGTCAATTTATTTTTGACGCGGTATATAATTTTTCCGGTCGTCGAGCCTCGGCCTATGTCCTGTGGGACCCCATTCAATTTATTACGTATAAATAATAATATGCTACGACGCGTTCAAACAGCCAGCTCGATACGTCTACAAAAATAAAATAAAAAAAAAAGTAAAAACGATAAATTTTCTATTACGCAATTAAAATGTTAACCAAACCAACGGCGCGCGTCAAATTCATTTAATCCACATAACATAAAAATAACGAGTTTACAACTATACTTAAAGCAAAGGGTGATAAAATAACTAAAGTTAAAACATTCAATCTGTTTTAATCAACTTGAAAGCATCAACATTCCATCAAGCGTGTGCTGGAAAGAAGAAAGACAACGGAAGCTCGTTTGTTCCGCTCGCACCAGGACGAGTTACGATAGCACAGTTTCACTTGTCTCTCGTTAATTGTATTAGTTACCCGCTTCCTCGGGCTCTGGAAGCGCTGGCTACATCCGGTCGCCTGTTTCTTGGTCCTTCGTCCGGTAAAAAGTGGAAAGCTAGCAGTCTGGGCGCTTGTGTTCATTTCAAAATGGCCGCCTGGGGTGTCGTCAACGTAATTACAAAATGAATTGTCCAATGGCGGGATCTGCGTTGCCATGACAGCGTTGATTAAAACAAGCGAATGTCTCCGCGTATCGCCATGGAAACTGCTTTACCGCGAGATGTCTCTGGAGACAGCCTTTGATCGTAGACTAGACGTGCTTTATCGAGCTTTTTTATAGAATAAAGCTCATTTATTTCAGTTACTGAACGTTTTGTTTAAACTGGGCTTAGTTGATGGATGTGGCTAATTAAGTTTTACCGGTCTCGTTCCTAATTTTCATTTGTTAAATTCTGATTGCGGGATGGGGGCACTTAATTAAATTTCCGCTCGTCCCATAAATTATATCCTTGTACTAACCTACATTAGCGACGACCGCAGTGAAAATTTCGCGAACGTACGACGTCAGTTTTACACGTAGAACGATTTTCTGGTCCTTCGCACGACCGCGCGACCTCGAGAAGATTTCACGAAACAGATAAATCAATATGCGTGTTTAAAAACGACACGCGAGGCGACGCGCGTGCCGGCCCGCGTTTCCCAAGAAAAATCGGTAATTTCGAACTCGAAATATTAGTGTACGATAATGAGAGCGAACAAAAAACAAATTACTTTCAGGATTCGGTATCGCGCCCGATAAAATCGGAGCATCATTATTCTATAGGTTTTATCAGATGACGCGGGTGCATTCTGGCGCAAAACGTCCCGGCAGCCCCGGGCTCGAAATAAATGAACATCGCATTGAATAAAAGCGTCCCTTAGCAACCCCACTACTGAGCTTTATATCTGATGGCGGTGAAAAAGTGAGTTTTTAGCAAGAGGAAAGAACGATATCACTTTATTTAACAACACCGCAGTTTATATCTAGTTGAAAATATACAACCGTCCTCGGAAATATGGGACCGACAGCGACGCAATTTTTCTCCTAGAATAATTAATCTAGACGGGTTTTTTTTTGCCCGTGACGTCGTTTGCGCTAGAGACGTCGAAGCATTTTATTCCGATGCACGTTAAAATATTTGAATATTTGTCACGATCGTAAAATTTGATTTAACCCCTTTCCCCTTAGTATCGAACCAATTGATGTTTTTGGTAAGCATTTTAATATCTCATTTTTATGGTTGAAGTAATAGGTATGGATGTTCATCAAAATGATATTAAAAGTTTAAAGGTCATTACGTACGGTAAATAACACGCAGTATAAGTCACCCTATCTCGAACACGTCGATCTTCATACAGTTTTTATGTCCCGAAGTGTATTTCAATTCAAATCAATTATTCTGTGTCGTTATTTTAGATTGTTTCTATAGGTAAGTATGAAAAATTTAAATATAAAAAATTTCAACCTTTTCTTATAATAATCTTAAAATTCAACATGTTCAACAACTTTTCGCTGATTTCCGAAAATCCAAATACACTTCATTATTTAAAAAACTCGTTTTAACACCAACTTGAAAATTTTGAAATATTTTTTACATAATACCTTCAAACGAAAACGCGATTTCACAAAAATCTAACAGTTAAAAATTCAATCAAAAAAAAATGTAGGTAGATAGGTATGTAATAAACGTATATGGAAAGTATGGAAAAATTGATTTAAAATTCAAAGAATAATTTTTGGTAAAAATCTCGGACACGTCAATTTTGTTTTTATAAAAAATAAAGTAAAAACAGCGGTCGCCGCATATTACGTTCACGGGTTATTAGAATCAGCCGTTTAATATGCTCATTATTGTCAGAAAAAAATAATTAAATTAAATATTTTATCGTCGTTTAATGAAATCGCCGGACATTGGAGTCAAAGCTGCTATGGTCCCAACGTGATTCTATTAAGCGGCATCTACTGTAAAGGTATACATTTTAGTGTCAAATCCAAATTATTTACTGCCGTTAGTTTTCTTGTGGTACGGTCATCATTTTTTACTAAATGATAATTTCGCATTGTTTTGGGTTTTATAAATTTTATTATTGTGAATGTTCATGTAAAAATTCTGGTAGTATATTAATCCTATTTTTTTTTTTAGAACAAAAATAAATGTTTAATGCATATTTTCTTAAAACGGTCCTGATTTCAAATATATATATCATTGCGTCATATCTAAAATAAACTAATACTTATATCTGTTGAGTCGAGGAAATAAATGTTAAATAGATGTTAGGGAGAATAAATTTTATTCTTGTACAGTAGAAACTCGTTAAGTCGGCCCCCTTTAACTCGATCTCCGGATAACTTCAACTGATTTTGGAACAAATTGAAAATAAATAATAAAAATATAATTTTAGACCTTAATGTTTTTAAATTTTGTGACTTTTGTACTTTCATTGTATCCACAAAAATGAGGAATAGGCAAAGGTTTGGATTTACAAGGAAAAGTAAACTAAAACGTACTATGCACTGAACGAGTTAATTATTTTCTATCAAATTGTCTAAAAATTATATTTTTTACCTTACAACATTTGACGTTTTGAAATCAAAGAGATAATGTAATATTAATTACATATACAGTGTCCCCCAAAAAGTCTGCCCCATCTGGAAAATTTGTGAAAAATTGATTTCTAATAAAAAATTATTTTTGTGCATGGTCTTAAAACTGAAAATACAATAATCAAAAGTCAAAATTTATCGGTCATACACGAGGTATGTCGGAAAATATAAATTTAGCTCAAGAGTAAAGTACCCTTATTTTTGATATTGTTAAAAATCATTATTAAAAAGTTTTATTATTTCGAAACGTCAAATATATTGGTAAAAAATATAATTTCCGGTCAATTTGATACAAAATAATTAACCCGTTAAGTGCATAGTATACTTCAATTTACTTTTTCCTTAAAGGAAATTTTCTGTAAGTATGTCGTCTTTTATTGAGTTTTTCCAGATTCTCCGGTTAATCCGGATTTCTGTTATAATTGATTCGACTTAACGAGGTTCTATTGTATACATACATACATATTCATTCGTACGTACATATTAAAAAAAATGTAAATAAAAAATTCTGTTAATAACTAAATAAAAAAAATTGAATTTGACACTAAAATACGTATTCTGAAAATTAAATCAGTTTCGAACGAATCAATTCCAGAAATACTTGGCGTCTAATTGCAATATGTATACAGGGTGTTCCGGATCGCGTTGACGATAATCATAAAAATCATAAAAACTTCTGCTTGTCTCATAAATCAAGTTTATCAAGTTAAAAATCGATATTTATTATAGAAGGCGTTCAAAAATTTAACTCTATAATCATTGTGGAAAGCAAGTAATTGTTGGGGGAAATTCTGAAAACGTCGTAACGTGAAAAGTGAAAACTTTGCGACGTAGTTTAAAAACACTTGCGGTGTCGACAAGTGGGATTTTTCGGTGGTTCGTGAAAATAAGCGACGTGAAAAACAATTTTTCCGTAAACAAACCCACGATACAATCTAAATACCAAATAAATTTAATTTTAATGAAATTTCAATGGATGTTTATATGCGGTTCATTAACTTGAATCGTATTGTGACTACCGTTTGCGACATGCGGTGTTTGTGATTTGTGTTTCGTCCCGTGGGCATCGAAGTTCCCCCCGCTTCTCGGGGCCACCTGAAAACAGATACCGACTATCGAAGCCCCCGAGACCGGGCCCTCGCTAATTACAAATCTGTTACAACTGCGAACCCCCGACTTGGAGCCACCGTCTGCTGTTGCTCGTTCGCCATCTTAAGCGAAAATGGAAAAAAATGCTGAAAATGGTATATATATATAGTTACAATAACTCGCCGAGATAAAAATCCAATTACGGCGTCAGATTATCGTTTCAAATCTGACCTTTAATATTTCTCCCTATATATCATTTAATCTTCCTCTTACGTTCTATCTCGTTCCCGTTTCGTAATCCCTTCGCAATCTCAGCCGCGTACTCCCTAATTAAGACCTCATAATTTTTTACTCTTTTTGCCACTGAAAGAGCAATATTTTACGGCGCAATTAAAAAAGGATCGTAATAAATGTCAAAGTAAATCATACGTACGTGGCCCAACCCCGACTTTCTTATTGCGAACCCCATAAAGACGAGATTTGCATCTGAAATATTAGTGGCAAGAAAAAGGACGAAAGATTTATAATCAAGTTAACTCGGCATTCTCCGGACAATTCGCAATTGTTCCTCGAGTAAAACGTAACAAGCTCGAGGAGAGAGAGAGGGCCATGTTTTCTGAATTAATTACGAGATTTTCGCGCGGAATGTTTAATTGCGGAGGACGATTTTTTCTCTCGAATAATCCGAATCCGACACATAAATTTAGATTAAAGTTCCGTAGTTAATCTGTACTCGAATTCGTTTATTATCGGGGATATCGTTGGCGATTCAAATTCAATAAGAAATGAGAATTCTTTTACTAATCGCGAGAAATATCGCCGTACGGTAACATTAAGCTGTTACATTCGTCCTGACAATTAAATATAAATTTATGGTCAGCTTTACATAAATATCAATGATACAAGCGGACCGGCTGCTAACTACCGGTTATATTAACTTGTCAACTACCGAGCTTAATCTGAATTGAATGTAAAATTAACTGTTAAAATATTTATCCTTGTCGCGTTAAGATTCCTCGAGTTCGAATGCGTATTATAAGCGCGCTGAGAATTTAATTTTGTCGCTTTGTAAATTACTTACTTAAGCTGTTAGTAATTATAATTATGTATCGGATACCATTATTTATTGCCTCCACATCTGTAAACTGATTTTAATATTTTCATTTAGCCGCCGCGCTTCATTTATTTTAATGGCGGAATTTAATTCGAAAGAATTAATTAAAGTTCGTGAGAAATGGGCGGATTACACGTTACACGTAATATCGTTTAATGGGTAGTACGTTCGGATCGCGCACTTTTCTTATCGAATTGAAATTTCACTGGTTTTACGCTTAAAGCTCGGCTTTGTTCCGGTGGTTTCCTCGAAAATAATGAATTTTATCGAAAATTACGTAGAGCAACATTTGATAGAGAATTTTGTGGAGATTCTAGAACATATTCGATGTTAACAATACGATAATTAATAACGGAGATATGGGTGCATTTGAAATTTTTGATCGGCGGATTTCTTCTAATGCTGGGGAATCGATAAAAAACGATCATTTCTTAAAACGAACGGGCCGAAAAAGAAAGTCGCCTAACCGATTTAATACGATCGTTTTCAAATCGAAAGCTTTTCTCGCAATTTTCAAAATCTCCGAATGTGCATTACCGATACAAAAAGACAATCGCGCCAACAATCAGTTTATTACAAGGCATTTATAATAAACGGCGCCGATAAAATCTAAACCCAACACCACAATTCATTACAATTTCGAACGCGGTTCCTCCCCCAAGTCCCAAAAGCAAACCAGCTACAAATCAAGAGCACCTACCACAACAAAACATCGACAGACAGCAATAATAATCTCGTTCTCAATGGGGACGATCAAATCAGATCAAAGCACATATGTGCCGGATTACGCACCCCGGCACGCTGCTCCTTTTGCATTCCATTCATGATGCGGGCAGAAAGAATTTATCTACGGCTTCGGTTATAAACAATGAGAAGAATATAGATGGAGTTTTAAAAACGTCCTCGACTTCGAATATTCTAATTTCCATCGGTTGTTTTAAGTTTAACTGTCAGCTCGGTCGAACGCTCGTCGTTAATATGCACCGTGGGTCCCGCTTAATGAACGTAGTCTAATTTATTTAATTAGAATTCTAATTACAATTAGGCGCGCATAAGATTTTTTTAACATAACGAAATATTGAATGAATAAATGAAAATTTTAAGTCGGCCGCCGAAAGTAAAACATTCTTAAAATTTCTTAGACACGTCAATTATATTTTTCAAAATTAATATTTTAATCCAAAATCCAAATGTTCACCTGTCATTGCTTTTTTTTGTAGACTTATCTTTTTTTTCTCTTAATTAATAAAAAAACCAAAGATTTACCTACTTAATCGAAAATCTTGAAGAAAATAAATATTAAACGTTAGAATGAATTTTTTAGCAACATTTTCAATATACAGTAGAACCCCGATTATCTGAAACCCCATTTCGGATAATCTTAAAATATATTTTCAATATACTTGGGGCAAAAAAATTATGTAGATACTACAAACATTTGGAGCGAATTAATGTTTTGATTGTATGATAAGTTAATGATTCTGTCTCATTATGTGCATTAACCATTGTCTATTAGGTATTTATTTTCCAATTTTTTTTTGTAAAATTAGCAGCAGCATTTTTCTAATTGCTAAAAATAAAATCTGATTGCTCTTTTGTTTCAATGGAAAAATGTATAAAAAAGATAAGAAAAAGAAAGGAAAATGACTGATGAAAAAAAAATTGCAAGCAGAGAAAAGATAGGTTAAGTAGGTAGATAGAGAACTAAAAAGAAATTAAACAATTGGCAAATGAATGAAAATAGAAAAACGCTGGAAAAATGTACGAACGAACGTAGGCACATAGGTTACAGATTTTGTGACCCCCAACCGAGAATTCATTTCATTTTCGTAGAAGCTCTTTCTGCCCGCAAGCTGCTCATCGGAAACGACAGAGAGTGATTCGAGTTTTTTCTCCAGGCAATTTCAGTTAAACCGAATTTCGGATAGGCAAGCGAAGTTCAGATAACCGGGGTTCTACTGTAGTTTAAACATTAACGAAATTCAATTAGCTACTAGTAGATTTAATTACGATAAGGGCTACTTTAAGAGAATTTATATTAAACGTTTAACCTCAACTTTTATAGAATTTTTTCTATCAAATTCAAAATAAGAAAAGGGGAGGATTACCATTAAAAAATTATAATCCCGCTACAAAAAATACTGAAAATAAACATTTGAATTTAACAGTAAAATACACCTGTTGACCTATTTTTTAAAAATAAAATTGCCCTTTCTCAAAATTTTTATCAAAGACTGTTTACTGAATTTTAAATTAATTTGTACCATATACTTTAACGTCTCGCTGTACCTATAATTAGGTATGATTCCTATTAAAATTAATAAATCGTTTCTTATTACTTTAGACACAACGCGCTTTCCTACGTATCAAAATCGAAAATTCGAAAAATAATCTGTATCAAAATTAACTAAATCCCATCCGCTAATTACCACCTATAGTTGCGCTTAAGATTTGTTTAAAAATTAGTTTAAATTGTTTAATAAAATTCTCTTTACTTATACAAAACAAATAGAAATAGTACCGCTTATTTACTTAACGATAATATAATTAATCATTAATTTCAATGCGAAACCAAAAGATTATCAAAATAAAAAATCACAGACCTTTTATTCGCAGACCGGCAGAGGCGGCGCCCGGAACACCCATTAGATAGATAGTCATTCACCACCGCACACGCGAGTATTCACCAAAACGACGAGAAATGTACAGTCAACGCGGCGCGACACTGATCGACCACGAAACGCACTAGAGTTTCTCAAAATGTTCTCAAACGTTTAGTAAGATTTCGGACGGGCCGTGGCGGCATTCGAGCGTGCAAGCTCGCTGCACATCCATCGCGTGCGTCGTATCTGAAAAGACGTTTTTAGAATTTTTCAACCTTTTTTTTTAAACATCGTGGATAATATAAAACGTTCATAAATTCACAAAATTATTTGTCGGCGTTCACTGGTTGCGAGTATTGCCCGATGAAAAATTTTCTTTCAAAATAAATGATATTAATTAAAGGTCGCTACAATTTTATTGTTCATGAAATCATACACGTTTTATTAAATGCTTTGATTTCTTAAAGATTTACTGGGGATTGGGCGGTCTAGATAGCTTGTCTCTCGACTGGCCTTCTACCGCACACGCGGCTGCGGGTTCGAATCCCACCACAACCCTGAATGTAAAAATTAAAAATAGGAAAAACAACGACTAGTGAAAACAAGACTGGTGGGAACACCACCACATAACGCATACCGATGACGTTGCTAAAAATACATAGCTTACATAGGGCACAGATCCCGAGTCCATTAAATTAAAAAAATAATAAAAAAATAGAAATTCCAACTAAAATACTGTAACGGTGTGTCTAGATCTCCGCCACTGGATAGAATGATTTATAATTGTTGAACCGGGGGGAGGTTACCCGTTGACACGGATGAGCGTCCGTGCCCCACGATTTTTTAAAATGTTAAATATATTTCATATGGTTAATTAAATCGATTTTATAAAAATTTAGATGGGTGCGAAATTAATTTTTAATTATTATTAGATTTTGAAATTTCGCGACGAATTTATGTTGGTAAAATACTTGCATTTAGGCTGTTAAATAATCAAAAGTGATGGCGTAGAATAGAATATTAAACTGAAGTTCTTTTATAAAAATATGTAGGTGTTCGTTTTGAAACGCAGATAAGTGAAAAGTAATTATCTTATCAGACAGATGCGTGCGTGTTGTTATTCAAACAATTTAAAATTTTACTAAATTGATATTCGATGCCGCTGACGTATTACGCGTGTACGTAACTAAAATACGTAGGTATATCGATAATCGCACTTAGGTATTTCCGGTGCTATGCCGGAGTGGATAAATAAAATTCCGATAACGGACACGTGTTGAATAAAACAAAGAAAAATCAATTGTACCAAAATCTACATTATGAAAATTAAGACGCCTATATTTAATTTAATATTTAAATTGAAATTTACGAAAAGTAACGCCAGTAATTTCCCCGATATTGCAAATGTTTGTTAAATAATATGGTTAAAAAAAGTTCATCCTTTCCGCTATTATAATTTAAAAAAATATGTAATCTCTCGAAGTGGATCGTTTAAAATTAGAAATTAAAAAAAAACAATGGAAGTAATTTGATTTGTGGTGTACCCTCGCAGAGGGTACATTAGGTACATAAGAGATATATGTATAATATCAGAACAATATGCAAAAAATCAAAATCCACAAAATTAAGATACATCGATCGATATATATCTAGTTAGTAAAAATATCACATTACCTTCTCCACAAAGAGCTGCGAAAGGCCCCCTTCGGGTAGTTTTCAACCACCACGAACGTTATTTGGACCCGACACTACCGTACACGACGAATTTCACTCGCCAACTAACAAAAGTAAATGCAATGTTATAGAATATTTATTTCCTCGGTGTTTGATAACGCGAGACAGGTCCCTACCTGCGTTTTTAAATGCACGGATATATTAGGCTACATCTGCAGGCAGACCGATAACGATATCGAAAGTCGAGCCGAGTCCCTTTGTTCGACATATGTATTGTGTTATCAAACAGACGCTTGCCAAGCCTTGAATTTCCTTTATTAAGAACTCCTATAAATTAAATAAAATAATGTTTAAAATCACGCTTTTCGAAAATCGTATTTTATAATTTATTAAGTACCTAGATATTAATTAGTAACTATTTGTTAGGTGCGATCGCATCAGAATCATATTTGTGATTTATTGATTTTAAATTTAACTTAATTTGTTAGTTTCGTTTCTTATAACAATGGAATTGAATTTTGAATCCAATTCAAAATAACACGTAGCCGTTTTCCGTATGAAAAAATTAAACGGACGACAAAAATCGAAAAACTTGTTTTTTTTTATGTATTCAACAAATAGCATCCGTCAAAGAAGACGTCGCGAATTTAAAATTCCAAATAACCCAAAATTACGGTCCCATTCTTTGCCAAATCCCGAGCTCCAAAGTTCACGACTTTTGATAATTATCTGGTTCGCGAAAACCCTAATTTTTTTAGTCGTCGTCTCTTGTTTTTTGTTTTTTTAGTTTTTGTCCGCCTGTTTTCGCGGTTTTGGTCCGAGTGTTCTTAGCTTTTATTTTTTTCTTTTAATTTTACCACAAGGACGTGGAACGCAAAACTTTTTGTTAAACTTTTAAGACATAAACGTGAACTACGGAATAATACAAATTTAAACTGTGTTGCTCTTAAAGCGGGATAGTGCTATTGAATTGTGCGTATCGAACAAGGACACAATCAAACTGAAAGTGTAACAAAAAAATAAACAAACTTAACTATTGCATTTTTGGGCATCGAGTTCTGAATTCGCATGCCCCGAATTCGAAAGGCCCACGTGTACCGGTTAACTAGCACGATAGAATTATCGCCAGGCGTCGCGACGTTTGACCGATTGTTTGGCCGACTGTTTAATACAATACGCATATTCGACTTGATATAACAACAGTAAACTTCCCAGATTTACTTATGAGTAAATGGGCCGCAACCTCAAAAAATTTGGAGGCGATCGGTCAAAAAGCTCACTTGGCCGAAAAGGAAGCTTATTGGCATGGACACTTGTCACTCACTCCGTAGACAGTACCATATTGCAAATAATAATATATGTAATAATACAATGGATTTCCCAAAAGTTACTTTTAATTTCCATTAATTTTCGAAATAAATAGTAACTTTTGGACAACCGACACAATAAGACCTCCTACACACTGGGAATATGTATTTTCTATACAATTAAAAGATCGCCCGTGCGCGGCTTTATATGTATAGAAAATGCATATTCCATTAGACAATTAAAAAGGTGCTAATGCGCGATAGTCCTAATAGGAAAATCACCCCAAACGACAACAAACGACCTATACACCACGTCGAAATCGAATCTATCCCTAACAATTCTCGAGTTCGACACAATCACCGCACCTTAATTTACTTTCCGATATAATTAAGGAAATATGACGAACGTTGAGTGGATGTTTTAGTAAAGCGAAGGGAAGAAGAGGTAATCAAACATAGACGCGGAAGCGCAGTAATGGGCGGAAATGGCACTTCAGTCGCCGCACATAATATATGGTTTTAGCGCGAAAATTTCGAAGCGATTCTGCCCTTAAGTGACCGATTAAAGAGGTGGCGCGCGCGAAAATTTAATAAAAAAAAGGAACCGTCGCTATAGCAGACATTAAGACGTAGGTAATTTAATGGAGGTTTTACTCCATCATCGGCGCCTGTTTGTTTACCACTTACGTCAGGAAATTAGGTCTAAAAGGTTTCGTCTTTGTGACGCGCTTTGCGAAGCGTGACTTTATAAATAACTATGTATATATAATAAACAAATTTATATATAAATCGGTTTAATGTTCGAGCTTCGAGGTTCCGTCGCGAAGAAATTCTCGACGTTTCCAGATCGACACCGATTAGCGTTTTTGACAGGAAGCGGTTAGAAACGCATTTTATCGTTCCCCCATACAGATGGCGTTGTAAAACAAAGCTTTTTTTAAAATGTCTAATAAGTACGATCATGCCATTACCGTATTTTCCCCAGACGGTCACTTATTACAAGTGGAATACGCGCAAAGAGCGGTCGACAAAGGTTCCGCAGTTGTAAGTTGAAATTCCTCACTCTCAAAAAAAAAGAAAAAAACCAGCAACTCTTCCATTTGATAGGTCGGCGTACGAGGCCCCGACGTGGTGGTGCTTGCCGTCGAGAAGGGAGCCTCGGTGAATCTACAGGAAGAACGAACGGTACGTAAAGTTTACATGTTGGACAACCACGTGGCTTTGGCTTTCGCTGGACTGACCGCCGACGCCAGAATTTTGGTAAGTCGCGCTCAAATCGAGTGTCAATCGCACAGATTGACGGCCGAAGATCCCCCCACGTTGGAGTACATAGCACGCTTCGTCGGGTGTTTGAAGCAATCGTACACCCAAAGTAACGGCAGACGTCCGTTTGGCGTTTCATGTCTGATCGGAGGCTTCGATTTCGATGGCACTCCTCATCTGTTTCAAACCGAACCGTCCGGAGTTTACTACGAATGGAAGGCGTCCGCGACCGGTCGTTCCGCAAAAACAATTCAGGAATTTTTGGAAAAGCACTATTTGAACGACGAAGTCGAAACGGAACGTGGCGCGGTTAAGTTGGCAATTCGGGCGTTGTCGGAGGTGGTCGAGTCGAACCGAACTCACTCGGAAATCACCATTATGCGACGGGGCGAATCGGTGATTACACTTAAAAAACGCGACGTTGAAGAGTATATCAAATTGATCGAAGCGGAAAATGAAAGGGCGCCAAGGGGAAGAAAGAGGAAGAGATAATTGTTTAATTTTAATCACGAGTTTTATATTTACCTAACGAGTTTTAATTTATATCGGCATAAGTTTTTTATCGCCACATTTTTTTATCAACTTATTCGATTTGTCAATAAATGATTTTACGATCAATTCAAGAACAGGCTTTTTAGTTATCACGGGCTTGCCTATAGTTTAGAAATTCGAAATCTACTAATTGTAAGATTTTAAGGCTACAGGTAAATGCCATAAAAACATTTATTACGCTATTAATTGTCACTGTCATTTGACTGACAGTTTTTTACCAGCGATAGCTTTATTTACAAAAACGTATTTACGTATAGGTTCCAATAAGTGATCCATTTGTCGCTCTTAAATCGCCCCACGAGCTCCCAAGAAATAAAAATTCTCGCAAAGATCGAATGGTTTTCGCAAGGACTATTAATGCAAAATTGTATATAGTACACCCCTCGTATAGTTTATAAAATTTTTGAATTTCGCTCGCCATACACGACCTTGAAAATTTGATACTCGTACTATTCATTAGTATCTAATAGTTTGTACGAGTAATTTATTTTTTAATAAGATCGTTAAGTACCTAGGTAATATTTTTGAAGATTGGAAAGGCCCACTAAACATATCAGCGGCATACTGTCACCCACGACATAACATTAAGAAGGAACATTTCAATGAACATTTTGAAACACGTTAGGTAACATATTTATATCGATTGGAGATTTTAATGCCAAACATGAGCATTGGGGGTCAAGAGTAACCACCACGAAGGGCAGAGAATTGTTGAAGGCAATTACAGGCAAAGGACTACACTGCATATCTACAGGTGAGCCAACTTACTGGCCTACAGACATGGAGAAATCACCAGACCTACTAGACTTCTGTATCCTAAGGGGCATCAGTCCAAATTATTGCAAAATTGAGTCCTCTTTAGATCTGTCATCTGACCACTCACCTATAATAGTGACGCTGTCTACTTAGGTGCTGCAGAAAGAGACCTCTCCTACTCTTAGTAACATATTCACGAACTGGGATCGATACAGAAAAATAGTAAATGAAACATTAGCACTAGACATACCTTTAAAAACTGATACGGATGTAGTAGAAGCAGCAGAAAACTTCAACGAAGTAATCCAGCAGGCGGCCTGGAAGTTAACACCAAAGAAAATAATAAATAACATAAGCCCAATATGTCCGATGGAAGTCAAAAAGAAAATAGCTGAAAAACACAAGCAAAGAAGATGGCAAACAAGCAAACACCCTGAAGACAAAAGAAAACTTAATCGACTTACTCGAGAACTCAAAAATTTGCTTTCCAGTTTAAAAAACAATTCGATACAAAACTACGTAAAGAGCCTTTCTCCAACTGAGGCAACAGAATACTCACTTTGGAAAGCGACAAGGAAACTAAAGCAACCTCAGCAGCATATATCACCGATAAGACTAGAGAACAATAGCTAGGCCAGAAGTAACATTGACAAAGCGGTCGCCTTTGCGAACCACTTAACAAAGGTGTTTAGTCCATTTGAATCGCAAACAACTGCAGCTGAAGAAGGCAATATTCGTCAATATCTCGATGTACCATTTCAAATGTGCTTACCAATTAAACCGTTTACAGTAAATAACGTCAAGAAAATAATTATAACTGACTGGAACCCAAAAAAAGCGCCTGGTTACGACTTAATTACGGGGAAAGTCCTTAAAGAGTTACCGGAGAAGGGATTCAAATATATAACCTACCTGTTTAATGCCGTGTTAAGACTACAATACTTTCCCGAACAATGGAAGATTACAACAATTATTCCAATACTCAAACCAGGCAAACCAAGCGACGAGCTATCTTCCTTCAGGCCAATTAGTCTCCTACCAATATTGTCAAAGGTTTTTGAAAAATTATTCTTGCAAACTGGAAAACGACATCATACCAAATCATCAATTTGGATTCCGCAAACAGCATGCCACAATCGAACAAGTCCATAGAATTGTAGATAAAATACTAAGAGACTTCCAGAATAAAAGATATTGTTCGGCTGCATTCCTGGACGTCGTGCAGGCCTTTGATAAGGTCTGGCACGAAGGCTTACTATTCAAAATTAAAAAAAACTACTACCGCCTGACTACTACACAATACTTAAATCCTACCTTACCAATAGACACTTCTTAGTGAGATATACGGATTCTTTTACCTCTTTATTCCCCATCAACGCTGGTGTCCCCCAGGGAAGCGTGCTGGGCCCGCTTATGTACATACTGCATACTGCTGATCTACCTGCACCACCGGGGGCTATGATTGCAACTTTCGCTGATGATATGGCAATTCTTTCATCGCATCCTGATCTGCAAATGGCGTCAAACTACCTCCAGTTATGCTTGTGCAACTTAGAAGTTTGGTTCAAAAGATGGCGCATCCACATAAACGAAACCAAATCAGTCAATGTAACATTTACGCCGAAACGTGGCACCTGCCCACCTGTTATAATAAATAACAAACAAATACCGCAAGATGACACCGTCAGGTACTTAGGTATGCATCTAGAAAGGCGTCTCACGTGGAGAAAACATATCTTCAGCAAAAGAAAACAGCCGAGTCTAAAAATTAGAAAAATGTACTGGGCTAATTGGACGCAAATCTCAGATGACATTGGAGAACAAAATACTACTTTACAAATCCATCCTGCGGCCTTTTTGGTCATACGGCATACAACTATGGGGAACTGCGAGCAGGTCAAACATTGACATCATCAAACGATTTCAATCGAAAGTGTTGCGCTCTTTGGTAGACGCCCCATGGTTCGTTCCGAACGAGATCATACGAAAAGACTTGGGCATTTCAACGATAGAAGAAATACAAAAGTACAGTGTTCGCTACTGTAACAAAACAAGTGTTCACCCTAACTCGCTGGTCGAGGACCTATTAAACTCCGACGAGGAAGAACCAAGACTTAAACGATGCAAGCCAACAGATCTACCAAACCGTTTCGCGTAATGCATAGTGGTGTTACAGATATTGACTCAGTTTCAAATCAGCTAGTATTAGAATTAGAATTAGAATATGGAAATTTTTGTTGAAAACTTTCTACATGCCTCACCAAATATCAAATCATTTACTGGATGTCACTACGTGACAAATTGTAAACTTATAAATAAAATTAAAAAAAAGGTAATATTTATTTCGCTTCGAATATCCTTAAAACTATATTATTAATTTTAATTGAGGACAACCTAATCAATTTCGACGTTTTTTACTTCAAAGAAATAACAATAAATCGGTTTCCTGTTTAAATATCAAGCTTGTATTGGAGTTTTGAAGGTCGAAAATTTACCTTCTCGAACAAGGACTTTCTGATATTATAAACAAAAATAAACTTAACCGGGGTAGATGTACCCCTTCATTAATTTTTCAAATTTATTGTAATTAATGTTTAACATAATATGATAATTTATATAATAATATAATCTTGAAGGAGGTTCGTAAAATCGTTGTTTTGGTTGATCGAGATTAGAAAGTGTTTCTATAGTAATTTATTTTGACAATCTGATTTTCTCGACTTTACTAATTTATTTTAAGTATACTTACTGTAATAATAACAGCTATTGTTATGACTGAGGTTAATTAGGTCAATGTTAACTTATTTATTATTCGTAACCGCAATAGCAACCAAGAAATGCGAAAACAAAGTGTCCACAATTTGTGGCCGAAAGATGTCCAATGCGATAAAAAAAAAGAATAAATAAATCATCCGCCTATTCAAATCTATTGTTTAACGACCACTTCGCACACGTTACGATGGCGTTGTCGCATTTTCTAGTGTTCATTTTCTTAACGGGCGCTAATTCTGTGGTAATCGATGCAAGTTATTACGAAGAATCGGCCGAAATTTCGGGTAAGCGAGGTATTTAATTTTTTTTTCAGAAAAAAGTAGGTATACAACAACTAATTTCATACGTCGTGCAATTAAAAAAAAATCGGCGAATTATTAAAATACAAATTGATTTTTTAAGAATTTTTTTAACTCTCCGACATACCAAGTGATGACTTATTGAACACCCTGTATATAAACGTTTAACAAAAAGAAGGGTGCTTTAAATTCTCAACAGATCAAGTTCATGTAGATATCGACGCTTGAAATCGATTATTCTTAATGAGGACGAATTCTAGTTTGGAGAGTATCTGAACGTCCCCCGTAACTGCCCTTTTCGGGCTTTTCAAAGTCGTCATTCAAGTTGATATAGCATAACGTCTATATCGAAATCATTTTGTTCGCGTAATCTTGGCCGCTCGCCCCGTTCCCTTGAAGATGATTCTCATCTTCGGACCGACATAATTTTATTAATGGTAACTTGCGAAAACGGGAACGCTCGCAGATACAAATTGCAAATTTTCAGCCATTCATTTTTGTATTTTGTCGTTTCAGATTACTATTGGAGAGATTACAACGGAGTCATACCCAGCGATGCGATACCCGGCGGTTCGGACAGATCCGGAAACTTCACCTACATCGGCCAAATACCGTATCAAGGGCCTCGTCTACTTCCAGCAACTATAGTAAGCGGATGCCCGACCGCTTACGCTACCGCTTACAGAAAAACCGTCGTCGAAGACAAAAACGTAAAGGTGCGCGTTTCAAAATTGTACGGTCGCTTGCAAAACTCGTGTCGCAACATCGAGTCGTATCGATCGATAAAATTTTGACATAAAATCAACGTTTTCGTTGCAGATTTTGTGCAGCAGAAATCAGCACAGATACAGTTGGATTTCCATTAAATACAACCGGCTGCACCTTCTGACAAATTGCCAACTGGTAATCGGTGGCATGGAAAAGGAAGACACCTTGTACATAGGCCGCGTGTACCACGACAGGAAAACGCGAATAGGAAAGGTGTTCGATTCGTCTTCGTCCTACGAAGGGCTAGCGATCCCTTATAAGCGTAAGGAATTTGTGTACACGTCTTTCGAAGTGCTAGCTTATAACTGCACGTTAAATTATTATTGTAACAATCTCTAGACAAAATATATAATTTTATTGTTGCTAATTACCTACATTTACTGAACGTTCCCTTCCGGAAGCTCGTATTCGTCGCAATACGTTAGCATTTCGTACGATTTAACGTCGAGTTGTTTATTCTCAAAAGGAAAAAAGAGTATTCGCAGTTCTGTGGAGAACCTTCCCGTTACATTTCGCCCCTTGTAATTAGCGCGTCCTATGTAGTAATTGGTGTAATTTCCAGAGAAACTGCCACGAACTAGTTCGCAGCCTTTCGCGTAAGTGCCGACCCAACGATACCTTTCGTGATGGCCACTGCACAGTATCTAAAAATTTGAATGAACGTAAACGGCACTCTATATGGCGGCGTAAAAGATGTCGTCTGGTCGTACTTTTACGTTTTTGTTATTTTTATAAGCAGTCGAATGGTAGGCCGCGTACGCAGTTGGATTTCCTTTGTAGATGGTCGCGGAAACCATGTCAGGTAAATCGGGACTGCACACGTCTGTCGCGGCAATCTGTCCTATGTAGGTGTAATGACCATATTTGTCGGTTCCACCCTGTATAGCGTCGCAAGGGATCGTCCCATCGTAATCCCTCCAGTAATAATCTAAAAACTTTTTTTTATCTACCGAATCAACATCGTCGACTATAAATTTTACCCGTCGAAGAATTCACAGTTATCTGAACGTGTATCAAGTAATAAGTGAAAAATAAAACGATCGCCTTCATACTTGATTTTGATCGTGAAAACGTTTCAAGTACAACTAAAAACTTGCGTCGAACGCAATTGTTTATATACGTTTCCATTTAAATGCGCCGATAAGATAGCTTTCAGAAAAACAAGTGATTACTTCGTTGTAATTGTAGAGGTCGAGGGGAATAACGTGTACATCTGCACGTGTTTATTCTTGAGATTGTTCGAAAACGAATACAAATAAAATTTTCCGGCGATTAAGTGAAATTAAAAAAATACACATACGCTATTCAAGATAGGTTCCAAATACACGTCATCGATAACCCGTATTTTTACAGTACTAATAAATTGTAGTGTTTCTTTGCCGCGTCATACGTGTGCAGGTAAATCGTCGGTAGAATACGCCACGTTCAAAACCTTAAACTGAATACATATTAAAGAAATGTACGATTTAGTAACATTTCATTGATGACGTGCGTCGGAACGTATCTTGAATAACGTATACAAGTATTGAGCACGCGTTTGAATATCATCTGCACCTAACAACCACATTAAAAAAAGAGAAAAGTTATGTATTATATAGTTATTATAAGTTTAAAACTATAAGATTTAAATTGGAAAATTAAGGGTTTCATAGAAAATCAAGATCCTTTTTTAAACGTTCAAACTTTATAGTGCCGAACTTTAATAACTGAAATATTTAATACGAAATTTTTCGTCAAAAGAAAAGAGCCGCGCGAGTTTATAAAATAACGTTAAATTTAAAGTCTTCTTATTGCTATACAGGGTGTGTATATTAACACTTTGTAGTAACTATGTAAAGAATTTAAGTACCTAATTTAAAGTATTGATTATAAAATTGGCCTTTAGACTGCTATTGCACGATTGGGTTTTACAGTTTCCCAAAATCTGAATTTAAAAAAAATGCCAATTACGTAATGATAAACGTTAAAAATAATGCAATACGTGTACTTTAAAATGAAACGTGTCCTTACTTATGATTAAATACGTCACCATAATCTACAAAGTTTATTAATTAATATAAATAGTAACAATATCAGTTTTACTCTATCAGTCGATTGTTTATCAAACATGAAGTTTCACTTGCATTTATTTGTATGCACACGACTTGTCCTATGTACAAGTAAGGAGTGTCAATGGTCGCATTCAGGGAATGGTAGCGCTGTAGCGCTTTATCGAAGCGATGCTCTGAATGGTGTCTGCTTTACTCGCAGTGCTGCAGCGCTTTAGTAAAGCATTAAAGCATATAAATATTCCGCTTTAACGCTTTATAACTAAATAAAGCAATGACGCATCCATGCGTTCTAACCTAACAAATTATGTTGCTTGTGTATGTTTTGGTTTATGCAAAAAATAAAGATGGCTTATAACGTTACAATTCGGAGACGAAGTCATTTCCCTTGCAGTAACGTAAGAAGAAAGGTTGAAGATATTACAAGGTAACTTTTACATAACAATTTGAGTGTTAACCAAAAACAAACAAAATTGCCAACCTAAGAATTAAAAGCTGAAAAATAACTAGTACCAAAAATGTTTATTCAGGCAAGATAAAGCGTTACAGCGCTGCAGCGTTTCGACACTACAGTTCCCTGAATGCGACCATTATCACTTAAAACTTTAAAAGATCCAGGGGTTTATTCTAATTCAGATTTCGACTCGAAATAATTTCGACTTGTTGAAATTATTCACGTAACCATCTATCGGTAGTGGCGAAAACAGTAATCTGACGTCATTACATTGCGACTTGTTGAAATTAATTTCAAATTTCAACTCGAAATAATTGCGACTTGTTAAAATTAACTACGTAGCCATCTATTGGTAGTAACCAAATCAGTGTTCGACGTCATTAAATTGCGACTTGTTGAAATTAATTTCGATTTTGAAATCGTGTTGAAATCTAAATTTCGACTCGAAATTGTGACAGTTTGTTGAAATATGTTACATATGTTGTTATGTTACATCAGATTATTTGAGAGATAGGTTAACCTCTGTGTCTAACGTAGAATAGTTATTATTATAGCCTTATTATTAGCCTTCTTTAGTTTATTATTAATCTTCTTCATTTTATTTAGTCTTCTTGATTTTAGGTATTGTCGTCTTGAGATTCTGTTTAAGTGTTCGTTAGTGTATTTTAGTCGTTTCAGTTACTAATTGTAGGTATATAGTAAGTATCAATAATAAACACAGACATATTTACACGAGGAAGAACTTACTAACAATAAACGAATAAAGAGTAATAAATAATACAATGAAGTACTAACAATATAAAGTAATAATAAACTGAAACCAAAGTGGAAAAATCAAGAACTAAACTACAACACAAAACAAGATGTAGCGAAGCACGGTAACACCTACGGGAATAACATAGGTTTTATAACTTACACGTATGCGATACTTTACAAATGGTAGAATGAGTGTCGTCATTAAACGTCGTTCATATTCCGATTTTATCTATCTAAATTATCCGCAAATATTTTAAGGACTTATATTAAACTTGCCGCTCCCGTTTAGTTATGAAAACCATATAAAACATTATCGCCAACGTCAGTTCTTTTATAATACCAACCTAACGTTCCGACATGTTGCTGTTTCCGCTATTAGTCGAAATCTTTAGAATCGCTCGCCTGCTGTCGAGTCGCTTTGACGTCATCAAATTTCGACCAAAATCAGTCGAAATGAATTAGAATAGACCCCCCAGAACAATAATTCAAAACAGATCGTTATTGGAGAGACCAAGACGACACCATACCCAAAATGCTATAGAGGGCAGTACTGATTTCTACGGCAATGCCATCTACATTTGACAAATTGCCGGTACAGTCAAATGCGGCACCGATTTACCCGATTCGATATTGGCCACTATACATGTCGGGAAAAAAAACGGCTTAAGCTACCACGTTCATTTAATTTAATCAATTAATCAATAATTGATATGTTCTCTAGATATTGTGTACCAGAGAACCGGAGAAATACGTGCTGACAAACATAATGAGACCTATTCGGCGAGTTACATAGGACGAGTCAACTACAAAGGACGAAACGTCACCGGCAGATTTTCAAAGCGTCGCAGGCACGTTATCAAGTACCGTGAGAAAACAAACCAGTTACGTTTGCATCCTACGAAACGATAGTCAATTAGATTTTTACTTAATTCAAACATGAAAAATGTCCAAGTCTTTATAATGGACCAATTTTTTGGAAATAAAACTGCGCAAGTAGGTTTTTTTAGACAATATAGTTTGTGTTTGTATGTCTGAACTACCCTAAAAGTTTGCCCAAGACCTTCCCGACCACCCTGCACGCATAATTGAAAATCTGCAAGAAATCAAAGAAGTTGATTAGTATAAAACTTAAAATCAGTTATTTTCGGCACCGTGTGCAAACTGGTGCGAAATCACTTTAATCGGTAGAAGAGATAGTTAATCAGATCTCCACGATAAAGATCTAAGTTTTTTGATTTTTTCTGTAGATAGAGTAATCAGTAATTGAACTTTGCGATGATGTTTCACTAATTTTTTATAGAGCTCGCGATGTTCAGCTCGCGTCGGAATTTGAAGACTCGTTCAGAATTTGTGTCATTAACAAGAAAACGATTGCAAGTGAAAAGTGAAATTATAACATAACATGAAACAGTATTAAAAAGATCCGCACAAAGATGAGACGAGATCCGCACAAAGAGACCCAACTGTATTAAAAAGATTTTAAGCATAGGCACACACACACACACACAAGTAGATCTAAAAAAAGCTTCTTGACAAACAATGCGCTGTATATTTAAATTCATAAAATGTTAAATCGCGACATGTACCTATCAAGATCAGGGTAAAATCTACATCTCCCTTACTAAATTTTCTTGAAAAAAACTCGACCGAAACTATTATAAGTGCAGAAAAAAACATAAACTCTTTAATATTGACGATAAATGACCACAACTTTCTATTGTCGTTTAAAACGGTCGTCGAAACGAAACATACTGTATAATATTTGTTTAACTAGATACCTATATTTTTATTTGTTAATTAATTATAAGATAAATATCTTTAGATATTATCGTAAAGTGTTTCGCGAATCCTTTTAATAATTATCAGTCCATTAAGTTGCCCTATCATTAGTCGTGATCGATCACTATAAATACAAGAGCACCTAACCTATCCCTAATTCATATCGCAGTAAAAGGTCTTTCGAAAACGTAAAATGATTATTTCACTCTATTTCGTGTTGTTTTTGTTCGGTTTTGGTGTGCGAACGCTTCCGATAATACCGCAAGCCGTAAATGGTATAAATACTACTTTCGCATCGCTAATCAACGGAAAACAATTAGCCCGCTATATGGTTTCAGATCATTATTGGAGGGATTTCAACGGTCTTGTACCGACCGACGCAATTCCAGGCGGTAAACTCGAGAACGGCGCCATCACTTTTATGGCACAGATCACGGTTCGTGCAGAATACAACGCTCATATAAGTGCTTACCATATAGTACCCGGTTCGATTGTACCCGGATCCGATGAAGCAATAGCCGCTTATCAAGAACGTACGTTTTCTACCAACACCACAGGCAACAACATAAAGGTAAGTAAGTGGAATTCTTCTGACCTCAAATAGTAATCGTACGATTTAGGTACTATGTGGTACGTCTTCGAGGTACAAGTGGTACAAAAAGACCGCGCAATTTCCCACCAACTGTCGATTTGTGGTCGGCGGATACGAAGACCAAGTTCCAATGTATATCGGCCGTGCTAATATTGGGAGAGAAGTCATAACCGGAAAAATTTTCGCAGACACCAATCATCACACTTCCGGACTCGTCGTTCCCTACAATGGCGTAACTTATCCCGAATCGTACGAAATATTAACGTATTGTTATTGATTTTATTGATTTGCGAGTAAAGATTTCTTTTTAAAAACTTTTTGTCCAATATAATTCTGTAACTAACGCAGCTCGTAACGTTCCGATTGGGGTTACTAAAAATGTTTTTAATAAAATTCGCATGACAAAAAAAAGACTTTTTATAGATCAAAGTTGGTGGCGTAAAGAAAGCTTTTAGTTTGGATTTTTGATAAATAAAGTGACAGTTTTGGAAATTGATTGATTAATAGGAACTAAATTACTGTATTATAGTAATAAAAATTAAATAAATCGATTGTTAAATAAAGACAGGTCTCAGTCTTAATCTAAAAGTAAATACCTATGTTCCGCCAACTTTGAATTTTGAGAAAACTTTTCAAAATCTCTAATTTTATATGTAGGTGCCTACCGAAAATCACAAAGGTGGTTAATTTAACCAATTCGAGTCGAACCGATTCGAACAGATTGCACGTCAATCGGGGATTTAATGTAATTTTAAAATTAAAAAACAACCTCAAGAAGGTAAACAGATAAAATAATTTACATAAATGCTCATATCGCTTGCCGCATCATACCTAAAATATCGATATATACCTTTACTGTCTCTTACATTATCTTATCAATTTAGTGGTTATATCCTGAGTAGTTATTTAGGAACATTTTCAAAATACAAGGCACATCCAAACATTTATTTAATAAAAACATTGCGATACTCAACTTTTTTCTTCTTTTCGATTATTTTGCAAAGTACGAAATCAATACGAAGGCTTAAAAATTTGGACGATTTTCGACAAAAAAACTAAGAGACCCATCGACCAAAATCCAAGAAATCAGCAAAATCTATTGAATTTTTGCAGATTTAAAAACACGTCTCATTGTCAAAAGGTATAGCCGGATAAGCATGGCAAAATGGCCCCCAAAGAAATCTACAAAACAACCTATATTGGCCAACATTGGCAAGTCATAAGGAAACGATATATACACGTTTTACTCCCTAACCTTCAGTAGTCCTTGAGAAAATCAAAAAAGTATGTACCGGGGGAACTATTTTTTAAATTCGTTTATCTACGAAACTATTATAGTTACGAACATAAATCAAAAACAGATTGTTAGAGAATACTTCATAGCTATTAGCTTCATAGCATACTATGTTTTTTCTATTAGTTTCGACTAATAAAAAATTAATGGAGAAATTTTGAAAATTGAAAATTTTACAGTTCGGCCAGAGTGACAATCATCAAAAAAATGTCAAATATTGCTACTAATGTCTACTACTACTCCTAAAAGTTTCGTGAAAAAAAAATTGGTACAACACTTTGAAAAAAAATAATGTACACTCCATAGTCACTACTACTATATAATGTACCGCACCTACATAAACAAAAATATAAACTATAACAAAATAAAACAACAATTATGACAATATAAAATATAAACAAAACAAAAAATGCAAATAAGTGTTTAATATACAGGGATTTCAGTTAATAGAAAAGTTACAAATGTCTTATGAACATAAATATAATCGAATGCGATAGAAAACGTTTCTATTGTTATTAATTAATTCTGGTTATATAGTTGCCTGAGTGAGTAAAGATGTTTACCTACAGTCAATATTATTAATCATCATCACTATCTTCATTAAAGACAACAGAAACAGAATTTGTTGCAAATATTTTCGACAATATCTCTGCTGGACATATATTACGCGGCATTTATCGGGCGAGTGATAAATAATATATTATAGTTGCTGCATGTGAATAACACCCAACTGTTCTATTACCGTTGGGACAGTCACAACAATAGGAATATAATCGATATAAATACGATATACTTTATTATTTTTATGTCTCGATCGTACGTTCAGTTTTATAATATGTGGTGTTTGCTTGACATGCTGCACGAGAAGATTATTCTTATTGTCCAGTATTTCTGATAATTACTACACAGCTTAGGAAAGTTGATAACTGCCTGTAAATAAAACTTTCAAGTCTTGCTCAGTTAAACGTGGAAAATCTAGGAGGTCAGATACCATTAGATGTTGAAAAGACGATTTCCGACGATTCCAATTATCAACATCTTCCCGCAAAGTATTTGTCGAATTCATTCTGCTTTCCATATATTCAATAATTTCGTCTTGTAATGCACCATCATCTGAACTCAACCTTTGTCCGTATCACAACAATCGTACCTTTGGAAGCAGTTTATTATCTAAGTTGTGATGTAAGAGACGATATTTTTGGCTTATAGCACCATGTACAGCTTCGACTACACAACGTATTTTTGTTACTTTTCGCGATATGTTTGCTTTTTCCGTAGTTAATTGAGATTTTTTTGCCTTTACAGGCAGGCATAAATACGGTAAAGCCTTCATTAGTTATGTAGTTTATTACATCACGAAAACCACGATCAACAATGAACACATCATGTGGTTGTAACGTAGTTCTTATGCCTACGGAGTCTTGTAATACGAGTTTCATAATCGTAGCATCATTTTGAGTACCATAAAAAGGCCCAACAATATCAAGAATGTAGCCATTGGTTGTACAGATTGTAAACGGCTTACACAAAGGCACTTTTTTTTGGACCTGAGTACGATTTTCGAATTTCTAGAACTACGTATTTTAATCGTCGAACATAAATATTAACAACACTACAAGAATGTTAGAACTTGAACTGCATGTCCGACTAAAGCGCCGCGCCGGCGCTGTTCCTGTTTGGTGATGGGTACTGACAATGAGATCGCTATACACAACTACAGTAAGTAGTGAAACATTCTTATATTTTTTACTTGACCACTACTTCTATTCGCGGTTTAAACAACGTAAAATACTTAACTTGTCGTTTTTGTTTTGACATTACCAATATTTGCTTTTATTTTTTTTTCAGAGTGTTGTACCAATTTTTTTTTCACGAAACTTTTAGGAGTAGTAGTAGGCATTAGTAGCAATATTTGACATTTTTTTGACGATTGTCACTCTGGCCGAACTGTAAAATTTTCAATATTTCTCCATTAATTTTTTAATAGTTATTATTAGTCGAAACTAATAGAAAAAACATATGTTATACTATGAAATACCCCGGTACATACTTTTTTGATTTTCTCAAGGACTACTGAAGGTCAGGGAGTAAAACGTGTATATATCGTTTCCTTATGACTTGCCAATGTAATAATATAGGTTGTTTCGTAGATTTCTTTGGGGGCCATTTTGTCATGCTTATCCGGCTATACCCTTTATTTCGTTGACATGTCCTCTTAAAACAAAACAAAAATACTTTACTTTAAACATTTAAGCTTTATTAAACGAATTTTTATTATACACCCATAATTAACGTGTAACTTCGTTTTTTTTAACGCGATAAGCGCCTTCGCCAATAACGGAGATTTAAAAGAAAAATGAAATCTGAACAAAAATGCCAAAAAAAAATAATGGCCCAAATTTTTTTAACACTTTTCACATGTCTTTGCAAAGCCGGCCGAGAAAATCCCAAGTCCTACGCTACCTCCGCTCGCCTTAGTCGAGAAATTATTTTGCAGAACAAGTTGCACAGCTTGCCATATAGTCTCCTTTTCTTTCCCATTCTTCCTTTTGTTAGGTAAGTGACAAAATAACAATTAAACTTCGAATAACCGTAAAACTTGGATTTATTTAAAACAAGAATAAAAATTAATAACAGACGGTTAAAATCTCGTAAGTGTCGGTCATAAATTCTCCCCCTTGATGGGGAGCGACGAGGCCGGCTGGGTGCGCGGTCGCGTCCGAAAATACCTTTCCTATTATTTTTTCTCGGCCCTGCGTAGCCCTGCCCACGTACATGGGAATATTATCTTCCAGCCCCACGGTTATGAAACCGCAATTTGGTGAAAATTGGTCATTTTTGGCGATCCATCGGTATCTACTCTTGTATCCGCACAAAATCTAAAAGAATCAAATTATCCGCTTAATTTCCTCAACGATAGGCAACGATTCACCTTCGCATTACTTGTTTCGTTGTTATAAATCGCTCGACCATTATAAGCGGCTATTGCTTTATCGCTCCCTTTCGTTATCGTAGCCGGAACCACATGAATATTGGCAACATCGGTATTATACTCGGCAACTATCGAAAACTGTCCAACGTACGTTTTTTCTCCCGATTCGGTTATGCCGGCCTCGATGGCATCGGTGGGCACCAATCCGACAAAGTCCCTCCAATAATGTTCTAGTTCAAGACGAGCGTAATTTTATGGCCGCGAAATCGACAAACTTACCAGTAACAAATTTTACGAACGTAGGAGCCGGACTCACGTACAAAAAACACGCAATTAAAACAATTAGAAACCTCATCGTGAATAAACCGACCGACTTGGACGCGTCGCCGTTAAAACCAAAATACTTTAATAAATTAGTTACTGTTATCTATTTACGATTTCTTCACGTGTCGGCACTTTTATCTCTTTATCGGGTTTTTATGCGGGTCGCACAAGCATAACTATACATACGTAAGCTACTGACATGATCGGATAGCGTTGAAGAGAAATTCTCAACATTTCAATGTGTTGGTTTCAAGGCGTTTTGGTTACCTCAATGTTTGCGACTTTCTCGTGCGAAAAGACGCCGTTCGAAGGACGATCTTGGTCCAGGTTTTTCGCCTCGTATCCCCGTAACGGGGCTCCACAAGAACCTCGAGGGCGAACAACGTCGAACGCATTCGTCGGGTCGAATTTTCTAAAGCCGGGTCCAGACTGTTCGAGAACACTAATCGACCAATGAGCCCCTGACAAATCGGCGACGCTGGCCAATTTTTGATGTTCACAAACAGCGTATTCGTTTGGTCCGTACGCCCATCGCGAGATTTTGAGAAACCGTCCGTATATTCATTCGATATCGATCGACCTTGCGAAACTCACCGTGAGACAAACTAAAACCCCATCATTTAGGCAAAACCGCGCCAAGACGAATCCAAAACTACGGCAGTCAAATTAAAGTGTTTGGAAAAGATTATATCGTGTTTTCCGTGGGTACGCGATCGCCTCCGTTTGTCTTCAGCTTTGCTATAGTTGAAATTATGAGAGAATTCCGAAATCGGATTAGCGCTTTTATTCAAGCACGACGGTCGAACATGCAACTTTGTCGTTTTTACACATGTTATACGACGAAGACGAAAAGAAATTTGTTGTGTTTAACCCCGCAGGTGGTGAACTAAAACCTACACTGTACGTTAAAACGTAGGTTCAATTTAAGTACATGCGTTAGAAGAAGACGCAAAAGTGCATCGGCATGTCTGACATAAATGGCAAATATCGACTTAAAATCATTTACACAGCGGTACTTTAAATTTTTTTTTACTTATATCGTTTTTAAAATGTTACAAACTTAACTAAATTAAATTGAATAATTCCCACGTATTAAGTTATTTTTGTAACATTTACCCATAATTGTACACAGAAAAAAAGAATTCCAGTTAAGAAAATTTAAATTCAAAGGTTTTTTTTGATTTCGAAAAACGTTTTAAATTTCAATTTTACACAAAAAAGACGAACTTTACTTCACAAAATTCAAAAACTAAAATTTTACATTTTTTTGTCTTTCAAAAAAACTTTTTAACTATAATTTTATACAAAACAATTCGCAGATTCCCTAATCACTGTCTTCTGTATCACTCCCACCGACAGAAATTATCAATGGTTCCACCATTACATCTAACAGTTTTTCACGTGACCACCCATCCAAAATAAGTTTTTCAGTATGCAAAATTATTTTTTTCCAAATATCAGCATCATATTGTTTCAAAGACTCCTCCCACATTTGCAGTACATTATCATCAGAATGTCCATCTCTACCAATGTTTTTATCATAAAATGATTTGCCAAATGATTCCCCAAATGTTTTCAATGGAGGTAATCTGAGAATAGAATGGCCATGTTCTAGAATAATGTTATCAACTACGTAGCATTTTTCACCTTTATGTTGCTTGGCAAGATTCAACAGATCTACCTTTAGATCACTTTCACAAAAAGGTATATTTTTATTTCTTAGCCAGTTTTGTAAATCAACTTTTTTCCAACTAGAAGATGGCATCCGTTCCACGAGACGGGAATGATATGATGCATTATCCATCACAATTATAGATGGTTCGTTTAACTTTGGTAACAGCTGCCCCTTTAACCACTTCTCGAAGACTGTTGCATCCATACTGTCATGATAATCGGCCGACTTTGATTTTGCAGCGAATATTAAACTTGCATCCTCAATGAAACCGTTTGAATTACCGGCATGTAGGATGATATATATTTTCCCAGTGGAAGAATATTGTGTATTTTTCACAGACTTTGGAGTATGATCTTGCCAAGATCGTTTAACTGACCCTTTATTAAATATCCAAGTTTCATCTAGAAACACGATGGGAAGAGGTGATTCTTTTTGCATATTTTGGACATATTTTTTTAAATTGTACTCGTGTAAATACCACATCTCTCTTTTCGCAAAGTGCTCTGCGGTTGCGGTCCTTTTTATATTTAAATCCGATGCTACGTACAATATTTCTTATAGTTGTACATGATGCTTCCAATAATCCTTTATTATGCAATATATTTTTAACCGTTTGCTTTGTGACATGTTCCTTTCTGGCATACATGTCATATACAATATCTGTTATTATATGTTTTAATCCTTCGGGCATATCTTCAGTTTTGAATTTTTTACGGGATCTTTTAATTGTTGTTGGTAATGGATTGCCCGTCCGTTTGCTCGAAACAATCTTTCTAATTGTTTTATCACAAACTTTTAAAGCACTGGATGTTCTTTGGAATACTGCCTCAACATTGCCCAAAATGTCAAAGTTATCTCTTTCTCGGCAGAAGTATTCGTAAACATACAAATTAACTCCTGACAACGATCGTTTAAAAACTTTCCGGACATTTTAAATTTTATTCAAGCACAAAAGTGACCTACACGAATTATAACTTACACACAACTAAAGAAAATTTATTTTCCTCGTTTAATTTATACTATTATTATACTATATGCCTGAATTTAAAGAAAGAGAAAGTTGTATTGCAAATCGTATACCTATATATTCCAAAAATTTTAATTGCCCTAGAAATTTAATTGTTTTTTAATTGTTTAGGTACTTTTAGGAACTTATTTGTTTATATCGTCATAATGAATTTATTTATGCATATTTTAAATAAGTGAAAATTAGTTAAGTTCGTAACATTTTAAAAACGATATAAGTAAAAAAAATTTGAAGTACCGCTGTGTAAATGATTTTAAGTCGATATTTGCCATTTATGTCAGACATGCCGATGCACTTTTGCGTCTTCTTCTAACGCATGTACTTAAATTGAACCTACGTTTTAACGTACAGTGTAGGTTTTAGTTCACCACCTGCGGGGTTAAACACAACAAATTTCTTTCCGTCTTCGTCGTATAACATGTGTAAAAACGACAAAGTTACATGTTCGACCGTTGTGCTTGAATAAAAGCGCTAATCCGATATCGGAATTCTCTCATAATTTCAACTATATTTTCCACAATTTTAAAATTCGATTTAAGAAAATTGATTACTATAGGTACCTACGCATTAAATTATATTTAATTAAGTACAGGTACTTAACAAAATGTTAGTAATTCATACGTATTCACTAGAACTTCTCCACCCTGATAAGGGGCGGTGAGGCCAGCCGCGTGCCTGCTCGTTTTCGAAAACACCTTTCCGGTGACCGTTTCCTTGCCATGTTTGGCTTTACCTACATAAAGGGAAACGTCGTCTTCTAAACCTACCGTGACGAAACGGCAGGTCGGCTTAAATTGAGCGCTTATCGAAAACCACTCGTACCTATACAAATTGCTGGCGCACAAAATCTGAAACGGATAATATGCCCAACGAAATGTTTCTTTTTTTTGAAAAATCAAATACCTTTAAGTTGCTCGTTTCGTTATTATAAACGGATCGGCCGTTGTAAGCGGCAATTGCGTTATCGGAGCCCTTCGTTATCGTAGCGGGAACGGTGTGAATGTCGGCTATTTGCGAATTGTATTCGGCAACTACAGAAAATTGTCCGATGTACGTCGTTTTGCCCGATTCGTCTACGCCACCCGGAACCGCATCCGTGGGCACCAAGCCGTTGTAATCCCTCCAATAATGATCTGTTTCGACTCGAATTATTGTCAACAAAATAAAACGGTTCTAATTACGTACCATCGATATAATTCGCGAACGGCGTCACATATTGAACGTTAATAATAAGCCAGAGGCAAACGCTCGCAAGAGTACGTAGTAAAAGTTTCATGGCTACACTTTTGAAAATAAGAAAATGTTAAAACGACGATAGAAGACCTCTCGATGATAATGACAACGGAACCAATGGAAATATCACGTCAGAATGCATAACCTTTCCTGCTTGGGTCAAGTTTTGTTATCGACTCGGTGACAGATTTCAATGTGGAAAAACAAAATTTTATTTAAACATAAAACGCGTTAAGCGGTTTATCAATTATTTTAAGAACTGAAATCGAATACGATCAAGGTCAACTAGCTATTCTGTTTGTTTTTTTAGATTTATTGCTTGTGCAATTGTTTCGCCTATAGTAAATAAACGACCCTCCAGGTTTTCAAGAAAGCAATAATTGCATCTCGTATTACTTCAAGCACTAACCAGAGTTTGTTTCTTATCGGAACTGATGGTTATCGTCGTTTTCACCTGAATTTCTTATTAAACGAGAAAGATGAATTTACTTATATAATATAGATACCCACGACCATCAGACCGTAAGCCTCCGAAGCAAAAATTACCATAATTTTATTGTTTGTTTGTTGTTGTTGTTTTTAATAGATATTACATTCACAAAACGCAAGAGCGCATCTACCTAATATTTTATATTTAATAACAAAACGTTAATATTTCGTATGTCTCCATCACAACCTCCCCTCCCTCATAAGGAACCGTAAGACCTGCTACATGCCTACTTGTTTTCGAAAACACCTTCCCAACTAGCTTTTCTTTGCCTTTGGTGGCTCTGCCCATGTACAAGGGAATGTCGTCTTCCAGACCAATAGTGATAAAACGACAGTTGGGATCAAATTGGGAATTTTTGGATATCCACTTGTATCTATACTGATTGTCGGTGCACAAAATCTAAAATTAACACGATAATAGACATGTCTAGGCATTTAATTTCCGCTAATTGTTTTGTCGATGTCAACTAATAATAAATCCGACAAGTATTAGGTATATTAAAAGAATGCCACGATTGTGTAAAGTGTGATCAAGAGGGCGATCGCTGCGTTTGTTGTCAATAGATGGCAGCAGCTACAAAAATTAAGCATTATTTTATGAATGGATAACTTTTGAAAAACGTTATTCAAATCTATAATAACTAGAGCTTGACAATAAACTTTAAAATTGGAAATAAACTTTATTAGTTCCATTTCGACATTCACATTTTAAAATTAGAACATTTATAAAATAACTTAGGTACTCGCATAGAAAAAGTTAAACATTACTCAAAATAAAAACAGTTATGATCAACATAAAATTTTGTGATTCCCTAAATTAATGTATTGCATTTGTAAAAATTCAAGCTAAAATCGAAATTTTAACGTTTTTCAAAAGTTATCTATTCATAAAATGATGCTTAATTTTTGTAGCTGCTGCCATCTATTGACAACAAACGTCAACAAAGGTCGTCCCCTTAGCACAAAGGAATTTTTGAAAATAGAACCAGTACGCGACCATTTTTCGCTTGACTTTGTGGATATTTTTTAGTAGACGCGCGTTGTTTGAATGATAAAACTATCTTTACTTTAGCTAATCGAATTACTTACTTAATTAATCGCGTAACGTTACCTTTAAATTGCTAGTCTCGTTACTATAAACTGCTCGACCATTGTATGCGGCAATCGCACGGTCCGAGCCCTTCGATATCGTGGCGGGCACCGTATGTATGTCGGCAATGGTGGGATTATATTCGGCCACTATAGAGAACTGTCCGATGTATGTCATTTCTCCAGAATCGTCCAAACCGCCCGGAATCGCGTCGGTGGGCACTAGCCCGTAATAATCCCTCCAATAATGATCTAACGTAACTTAAACTATACACATTGAAATATGTTAAATTTAACGTACCGTTAATAAAATTTCTGAGCGACGTCACGCGGTAAACGTTAATAAAGCATAAACTAACAAACAAAAGTGCACTCGCACTTGCAGGCTTCATAGTTTAATTGCGGACAACGTACGAAAGTATATTAAGATGGTATACGATCTATTCGATGTCGCAAATCAAATGGAAACGCCAATGAAACGTACTAAATTATTATCGGTTGTGACATAGGATAGGTCGACGCGACGTGTCAAAGTACATAACTTCTCTTTTATAGCTTCAATTTTTATCGAGTTGCACGACATTCGTATACAATCACGTCTTACGAACGTAAAGTTTAAGCGATATCGGATCGCGTCGTCGACGTCGGTCGTTCGCGAAAACGCGTCGAAAATGTGTGGGCGCAAACTGATGGGCGCGCTCAAATTAAAATATAGACCTGGAATTTGAAGATGATACTTAGTAATAAGTTAAATGTAGGTACGTACACAGTGGTCCAAAAATCGTGCCAGAAATTCAAATTAAATATTACCGATCTCACCGACTTAAGTATTTGTCGCTTAGGTCGTGTCGCTGAAAACTAACTAAAAAAAACAATAAATTCAAACGATCCTGATCCAAGTTCCTAAAGGAACTTCGGGCACTATATCGAATACCGATTACATTGTGAGACGAGATGATACAATTGCCACGATTAAATTCCAAAAAGTTGTTAGTGGATGCTATCGATCGTTTCCAATTTATTTGCTCGCCTTTCTTCCCCGAACGGCGGAACGATGTCGGTCAAAAATTTCTGCCCCCTAACGAAAGTAAAACCGGAAAAAGCAGATCGAGCGCCCGACAAATCGAGCATTCGTAACGTTGTTTGTAGGTAAACCAGTCACTGGCCAACCTCCTAGACCGATAGTCAAACGCAACAATAAAAATACCACCGCTTTTTATTTTAAACTAAACGGTGCGCTAACGCGGTTGTCTGCATACCGGCGATCTCGGCGCGTTAGGCTTCAAATACACCAATATCTCGTAACTTAGATAAGTAGTTTCTTTTAAGTTGTTATACATTTTGAGACCTTTGTACGGAGTGTGATGGGCGAACACCTTGCCCACGACCACTTCCATTTCATGATTCACTCGTCCTACGTTTAACGCGTATCCGGCTTCGACTCCGCCGATTACCAAGTGATAACCGGTCAGTAAATGGCCTTCGTCGTTTTTCGTCGGTATCCACAGATATCTGTCATGGTGACGACTACACAAAATCTAAAAATGACACGAACTGAGAAATTGGTAAACGGTACGATACCAATGTCGGAAGGCTCACTTTCGCGAAATTGTCGTCCGCAAACAACGACTCCTCTCCGGAAACGCGTTCAAATTTCGACGGCTGGTATATATTTGCCGGAAGCAAACCGTAACTGAAGTTGTACGTCTGACCTATGTACGTCGTATTCCCGGACCTGTCGACCCCGCCCGGAATCGCATCGCTCGGAATGATGCCGATGAAATCTCGCCAATAATAATCTAAAATAATAGTGGAGCTCCGACTTTTCTCCGAAATATATAGATAAACGTCTGCGCCTTACCTGAACCAACGTCTACGCTATCGGTGGTGTTTGATACGATGCTTATGGGGTTGATTCCGAAGGCGAAATGGACAACAAAAACTACAGCAAAGTATTTATCGAATGCAAATAGCATCATCTTGCTCGTTATATTATTAAATAATTTTAATACACAAAGTCGACCGTTATTTATAAGCATAAAGTTGTCAACTAACCTTGAGATCGCTGGGGAAAACCCAACGACTGGGTTTTTCACTTACGTTAGTTAGTGTTGCGGTAAAATCGTATGCGTAGACATTACATACGAAACACTTCATTCAATATAAGTAATAAAGATTAAGACCGCCGAATTTCCATGTTGGGACACTTCTTGTTGATGAGATGGCGTTGGTCGCACTTTCGCTACATTATATTAAAATGATTAAAATGCCTGTCGTTAAATAGCTAAATTACGTTTCCGATTTAAACCTGAAGCTGCAAAGAAGAAAAATAAATCTGTATTATTGCAATTTTAAAACTCTGATAACACCGAACCGTCGACTACTGACAATTTTCAAATATTTATTAAATTTTTGCTACCTTGGCATTTCTATTTGTATATAGGGATAAATTTGTTTACTTGCCAATATGCAAAAACCTGTATAGCTTATCCAAACCTATGGCCTATCCAAACCTATATGCAATTCACGTCATCAACAAAAAGTTACTAGATTGTTTATTTGTAATTCGGTTTAACGTTTGGAAAGTGACATATTCTATAGATAATTTACCTGCGCACGTATTAGATGGTATAAAGAAAGACTATAACTTATTAGAACTGTCAAAATACGAGGTACAAAGTGACAGCACTGTGTGAAACGTCATCATCTAGTAACCCTTTTATTGATGACGTGGATTGCATATAGGTTTGGACGAAGTATATATGATGTTCATGTCATCAACAAAAAGTTACTAAACTTCGTCCAAACCTATACGCAATCCACGTCATTACTAGATGATGACGTTTCACACAGTGCTGTCACCTCGTACAGTTCTAATAAATTGTAGTCTTTCTTTATACCATCTAATATGTGCGCAGGTAAATCATCTATAGAATATCTCACTTTCCAAACTTTACACCGAATTACAAATAAACAATCTAGTAACTTTTTGTTGATGACGTAAATTGCATATAGGTTTGGATTGGCCATAGATTGTTTATTTGTAATTCGGTTTAAAATTTGGAAAGTGACATATTCTATAGATAGTAAATACTTGCGCACATATTAGATGATATAAAAAAAAAGACTACAATTTATTAGAACTGTCAAAATACGAGGTACGAGGTGACAGCACTGTGTGAAACGTCATCATCTAGTAACCTTGTATCGATGACGTGAATATCATATAGGTTTGGATGAGTTATAGTAACCTTTTATTGATGACGTGTTGCATATACAAGGTGCGTAGATTAAGTAATGAGACTGATTTTTTTCAATTTTTTAATCGAATAGAATTACAATTCAATATTGTCTCCCTCAAAATAACTTCCTTGGGAAGCCACACGGCGCTGGAGACGGTTCTTCCAATCCTCATAGCAGTGCTGCAACTCCGATACTGGAATAGTCTTCAGCCGGTCGGTTACAGCCGTTTGAATGTTTTCGAGTGTCCCAAAATGAGTTCCCTTGAGGTGATTTTTCAATCTCGAAAAGAGGAAAAAGTCACAAGGACTCGAGTCGGGCGAATAAGGAGGCCGAGGAGCCACGGGAATGTTTTTAATGGCCAAAAACTCGATTATTGAAATTGCTATGTGACAAGGCGCATTATCGTGACGCAACAGCCGGTTGTTCTCGATGTTCGGTCTCGCACAAATGACCCTTTTTCGAAGTTTTTCAAGAACCTCTCGGTAAAAGTGTCGATTGACCGTTTGGCCTTGAGGCACAAACTCTTTGTGGACGATTCCCTGGACATCGAAAAACAAATCGGCATGCATTTGATCTTCGACTTGCTCGTTCTTGGTTTTTTGGGCCTTGTAGAGGTTGAATTGTGCCACTCCATGCTCTGGCGCTTGGTTTCCGGGTCGTACTCAAACACCCAAGACTCGTCACCAGTAATGACACGTTCCAGAAAATGGAGATCATTTTGAATCGATTCCAAAAAGTCAAGGCACCTTTTCCTCCTGATGTCCTTTTGGTCTTGCGAAAGGTTTTTTTGAACCATTTTTGCGCAGATTTTTCTCATCCCCAGTTCGTTGGTCAAAATCTGATGAACGGTGGTGCGAGTCAAATTCAACTCTTCCCAGATCATTCTGACCGTCAACCAACGATCTGAACGCACAAGATCCCGGATTCTGTCGACATTTCATCGGTTATTGAAGATGAAGGGCTTCCGCTTCGTGGTTCGTCTTCGATCGACTCTCTTCCTCTGAAAATGCCTTAAACCACCGAAAAACCTGGGCCCTCGACAAAACATTGTCTCCGTAGTAGGCCCGCTGAAGTTTTGCAAAAGTTTCCGTTGTACTGTGGGTTCCAAGTCTGAAGCAAAACTCGATGGCACACCGTTGCTCGAAAGTGATGTCACTCGTTTTTAGAACGCACTAGAAGAAACTGTTTCACGAAAAAAAATCGCTACGGACAACCAAATGACTTTAGCGAGTTCAAAGTGGTACTGAAGGCGTATCACATGTTCGCCTGCCGCTTCTCCAAGTCCTGCGTTCCCAAGTGTTGCCAGATCGAACGCTACGTTGCCAGTCTCATTACTTAATTTACACACCTCGTAGGTTTGGACGAAGTGTAGACATTTAATTTCCGCTAATTGTTTTGTCGATAACAACTAATAACAAATCCGACAAGTATTAGGTATATTAAAAGTAAGCCGTGATTATGTAAAGTGTGATTAATGTAATTTAATTTTTGTAGCTGCTGCCATCTATTGACAACAAACGTCAACAAAGGTCGTCCCCTTAGCACAAAGGAATTTTTGAAAATAGACTCAGTACGCGACCATTTTTCGCTCGACTCTGTGGATATTTTTTAGTAGACGCTCGTTGTTTGAATGATAAAACTATCTTTACTTTAGCTAATCGATTTACTTACTTAATTAATCGCGTAACGTTACCTTTAAATTACTAGTCTCGTTACTATAAACTGCTCGACCATTGTATGCGGCAATCGCAGGGTCCGAGCCCTTCGATATCGTGGCGGGCACCGTATGTATGTCGGCAATGGCGGGATTATATTCGGCCACTATAGAGAACTGTCCGATGTATGTCATTTCTCCAGAATCGTCCAAACCGCCCGGAATCGCGTCGGTGGGCACTAGCCCGTAATAATCCCTCCAATAATGATCTAACGTAACTTAAACTATACACATTGAAATATGTTAAATTTAACGTACCGTTAATAGCATTTCTGAGCGACGTCACACGGTAAACGTTAATAAAGCATAAACTAACAAACAAAAGTGCACTCGCACTTGCAGGCTTCATAGTTTAATTGCGGATAACGTACGAAAGTATATTAAGATGGTATACGATCTATTCAATGTCGCAAATCAAATGGAAACGCCAATGAAACGTACTAAATTATTATCGGTTGTGACATAGGATAGCTCGACGCAACGCGTCAAAGTACATAACTTCTCTTTTATAGCTTCAATTTTTATCGAGTTGCACGACATTCGTATACGAACGTAAAGTTTAAGCGATATCGGATCGCGTCGTCGACGTCGGTCGTTCGCGAAAACGCGTCGAAAATGTGTGGGCGCAAACTGACGGGTGCACACAAATTAAAATATAGACCTGGAATTTGAAGATGATGCTTAATGTTAAATTAAATGTAGGTACATACACAGTGGTCCAAAAATCGTGCCAGAAATTCAAATTAAATATTACCAATCTCACCGACTTAGGTATTTCATACCTGATTCTTAACCAAATGTTAAACTATTAGGTGGTGTCGCTGAAAACTAACTTTAAAAAAAAAACAATAAATTCAAACGATCCCGATCCAAGTTCCTAAAGGAACTTCGGGTACTATATCGAATATCATTTACATTGTGAGACGAGATGATACAATTGCCATTATTAAATCCCAAAAAGTTGTTAGTGGATTGTTCTCGATCGTTTCCAATTTATTTGCTCGCCTTTCTTCCTCCGAACAGCGGAACGATGTCGGTCAAAAATTTCTGCCCCGTAACAAAAGATAAACCGAAAAAGCAGATCGAGCGCCCAATAAATCGAGCCGCTTTTATTTTCGAATCATAGATCATTAACGTTCGTAACGTTGTTTGTAGGTAAACCAGTCACTGGCCAACCTCCTAGACCGACAGTCAAACGCAACATTAAAAATACTAATGCTTTTTATTTTAAACTAAACGGTGCGCTAACGCGGATGTCCGCATACCAGCGATCTCGACGCGTTAGGCTCCAAATACACCAATATCTCGTAACTTTGATAAACGGCTTCTTTTGTTTTGTTAGGAATACTGAGACCTTTGTGCGGAGTGTGATTGGCGAACACCTTTCCCAAGACCACTTCCATCTCGTGATTCACTCGTCCTATATTTAACACGTATCCGGCTTCGGTTCCGCCGATTACCAAGTGATAACCGGTCAGTAAATGGCCTTCGTCGTTTTTCGTCGGTATCCACAGATATCTGTCATGATGACGACTACACAAAATCTAAAAATGACACGAACTGAGAAACTGGTAAACGGTGCGCGATGCCGATGTCGGAAGGCTCACCTTCACGAAATTGTCGTCCGTAAACGACGACCCCCCTCCGGAAGCGTGGGCGAATTTCGACCACTGGTATATAGTTGCCGGAAGCAAACCGAAATTGTAGTTTAACATCTGACCTATGTACGTCGTTTTCCCGGACCTGTCGAGCCCGCCCGGAATCGCGTCGTTTGGAATGATGCCGGTGAAATCTCGCCAATAGTAATCTAAAATAATAGTTGAGCTCCAACGTTTCTCCGAAATACATAGATAAACGTCTGCGTCTTACCTAAACCAACGTCTTCGCTATCGGTGGTGTTTGATACGATGCTTATGGGGTTACTGATTCCGAAGGCGAAATGCCCAACAAAAACTATAGCAAAGTATTTATTGAATGCAAATAGCATCATCTTGCTCGTTATCTTATTAAATAATTTTAATACGCAAAGTCGACCGTTATTTATAAGCATAAAGCTGTCAACTAACCTTGAGATCTCTGGGGAAAACCCAACGAACTGGGTTTTTAACTTACGTTAGTCAGTGTTGCGGTAAAATGGTACACGCAGCCGTTGTATACGAAACACTTCATTCAATATAGTTAATAAAGATTAAGGTTCAATTGTACAACCGACTCATTATCAAATGGACGGGGGGCGTGGTCTAAAACAGCGAGATTTAACACACAGCTCTGTATTTCATTTTCTTCCAGGCATATTTAACTATGTAAGTGGAGAGGTTTGCATTTACTGACGTAAACAAAACATAAATCCTTAAATACGTTACCGACACTTCTACAGGTCTAAAGTCTATGTTTACATTTATGCCGTTGGATCTAAGTAGGTGTATTAACATTAAATTTAAAAATTGATTGTGCTGTTTGTAATATACAGTAGAATCCAGTTAATCTGAACCACGCCACTGTGAAAATGCGGTTAATCCGAACAAAAGTAAGTTAGAAAAATACTACAGAGTGAAAAGTGAAAATAGAACAATGTATAGAAAACATTGCATTTATTACGGTTATAAAAATGATAAAAATAAAATACGTAGATACTGTACTTAATAAATGAATTGTTTGGCTTATTCATAAAGTCGGTAATTGTTTCTTTTGTCGTAATGTTGAAAATGTTAAACGTGTCAGACAGACGCTGGTTAACTTATAGCTTACAGCAATCTAAAAACTTTGTATTTGCTACTCGCTATTGCATTACAAGAATAATTTTGGTTAATCTGAAAATCTGGTAATTCAAACAGGTTTCAGTCCTAATTCGTTCGGATTAACAGGACTCCTGTATGTGTAATTGTTTATCTTCAGAGTTATTCTAGAAAATTAATAGGTAAATATATTTATTTACCTATTAATTTTCTATATATTACAATGTCACTATTACGACATATATTTATGTCACAAGTCAATACAAATAACTACAAAATATGCAAAATAGGCATAACAAGTGCCAGTGAGTCTTCAGAGGCCTAATCAGTATCTAGTGATTCGTCACCAAGGAACGTTTCCTTTTACTTTTGCTGGATTAAGTCGTTTTACCGGTGTTCGTGAAGTTAGCAGCCACTTTCTTGAATTTTTCAATATCCGAACGCTAATCGTTAGTAAGTATTTGTAAGCCAAAAAAATTCGTTCGTATGTTTCATCCGAATGAGATATTCATGTTTTAAAAATCGGCTGCTAACTTTCAGGCAGCAGCCACATTTTTTCAAAATTCAACGAATTTGTAAGTCAAAAAAATTCGTTTGTAAGTCGAAGGTGACGGAGATATTCGCACTTAAAAAAAAAGCCAGCAGCCACTTTATGTCAAACATGAACGAAAATAGTCTCTATTGTTAGTAAGTATTTGTAAGTCAAAAAAATGATTTTACGTTTTATAGTTGTCATCTGTAAAAGCAGATCTAAAGACCCAACCATAAAGTAATTTAAAAAATATGCCGTTCAAAAAATATTTTGCGATGGAAGTAAGGGCCAATTTTATAGTTTTATAACCACAGTGTACTTTGGGTATACTTTATACGAATTAGGACATACGTGTCTCAAAGTTTGGACTTTTGTATTTATCGAAATATATCCTACCGATTTTAAATGAGTAAACCGAACTGTACTGTGGCTTTACCCATGTCAACTGGAGTTTTATAATTTCTTAATTTTAGAACTTTTATCAATTTTACAAGTTAATCTTACACACGGAAGAAACAATTAAAATTATTAAGAAAGCTCAATAATTGTAGTGTTAGCACTAAATTATAATAATTTAACACAAACATAATCCTAGAAAAGAAATTTTGTAAAAAAAGTGGTAATTAATTTTTTTCTTCTGAAATTCGTATAGAATTTGACCACATTTTTTACTTATAAGTAAGGACAAATAAATGTTCGTTAATGACTAAGACCACCTTCGTTTCTCATTATACCGAAACTTAAACGATTTCTTTACATATATTACATTTTATTATAAATTCTTACTAATGTTACAGACAACTGTCATTTATTTTTGAAACAATTTCTGTTGACTTCATTCTTTCTCTTGAAACATGAATATTTCTGTCACTTGCGACTTACAAACGAATTTTTTTGACTTACAAATACTTACTGACGACTTACTAACGATCGAGACCATTTTCGTTGATTTTTGAAAAAAAGTGGCTGCTGCCGGGAAGTTAGCAGCCGATTTTTAAAACATGAATATCTCGTTCGGATGAAACTTACGAAGGATTTTTTTTTGACTTACAAATACTTACTAACGATTAGCGTTCGGATATTGAAAAATTCAAGAAAGTGGCTGCTAACTTCACGAACACGTTTTACCGTTTTACGTTTTATATTTCTAGCACTATGTATGCCTAGAAGAATTAGAGCCGTTATTAAAAATAAAAATAATGTAACCAAAATGGTTACTTTTGACATCCGTATTTTATATTTTTTTATAATTTTGATTACTTATTATTTGCATCTCATTTGATTGAGTGCCAATAATAATAACAATTGTATGTTATGTGTAACGGATTAACTGAAAACTGGTCGGGATTCCTAGTATTTAAAAAATACCCGAAAAAGGCTATTTTCCCTAAAACTATAAGCTTAATTTAACTAAACTACATTATAGGAGTATTTAAAACTTTCATTTATTAGGGTTTATGCCAATTTATTGTGTTTTGTTAATGTCATAATTGCAAAACTGACATGCGTATATTGACGACAATCTTACAGTAAGACAGATTGAACGTTAAATATTAAAATATTAATTATGAATTTGTGTGATTGACTCAAGTGTTACAAAAAACAAATTATTATATTAAAGAACGCCAAAAATTTCGCAAACATGTAGTGGTTACAATTCACAAATAGGTATCGCTTTTTGATTATGTTTATGTCAGTGGATTTAGTTGTCACTCACTCGCTCTATGTAACGCTGACAATAATTTAATTACTTTGGAAAGAATGTTCTAATTGTTAATCGTCGATATGAATGGTGTTTATGTATTTAAGAGTTGAATTTGAAATTTTTATATTACTATCAGCTTATTGATATTAGTAAACTCATATTGTTCATATGAGTTTTTCTGGACATTCTAAAAAGTATGTTTGCCATTAACACGAAACTGTTCTTATAATTTTATTACTGCTAATATTCTTTTATACAATCACGTAGTTGTACAAATCGGCGACTCGAAATTATTCGTTGATATCAAGAAATTCTATATTTAGATAGGTGTCGGGATTTAGCTGTGTGCTAACAACGCAACTCCACAATTTATACATCGAGTTATGTCTATTTTATAATGCGCCGGTCGTACAACGTCAGTTTAAATTCAAACTAAAGTTTAAGTTGTTGAATTCCATAATAACAAACAATAGTAACTAAAAAAAAATGATATCGTGATGGCATTTTAAATCTTAAGATCGTCATCTTTAGATTTCTAAATCTGAGATTTTTCAAACTCGTGTCCAAACCCACAAAATTTAAAAACCAATTGAAAACAACGAATTAGTTACTGAAATTCGGACAAGGACGTAACGCCCACGACAAATATTTCGATCTAATTGTTATTAAGATACAATAAAGCAATAGGTATAAAACTGCAAACACCTATATACTACATATAGGTATACATTGCTATTATTTTATTTTTATCGAGTTTGTTATCGTGGGCAAAACACACCAGAACAACATACATTTTTATTCATTTATATTTTTAATATCCTATTATCATCATTAATTTTAAGAAATACAGTAAAACCACTCTAATTCAGACACCGTAACAAATTAAAAAACAAAAACAAATATTTAGTTTTTTTGTGCGCTAAGGTGTGAACATCTGACATTTGTTTTTTCTGGATTATTCTTATTCTGCTGTTATTTTTAATACAATAAAGTTAAATTTCAATTATAGGTCTTAGGTAGGTAGCAGTAATAATTCATATAAGTATTCTCGCTAATCCGGCACATACCAGACCAGTTAAGTAGTATCGGATTACTGAAAAATTATTTTAAAAAACGCATTTAAATACCATAAACTACTGATTTTCCATTAAAAACGAAAAAAACAAGCAAGAAAATAAATTCAATTTTAAATATGAACGCGGCGGGCGACTAAAAGTGGCTCATCGGGTAACGAACAAACACATATATTTCCCAAGAAACATGTGTGAAACACCTACTCGAAACGCGACAGATTACCCCTTTAATCCTATACCGATGGGAATAAAAGGGACGATTTAAGTTAATTTTTCTTTACGCATTTATACGTCACACGACAATGAGGTTGTGAGTTTTGTGGAGGGGTGCCCGAAACCCATTCGAAATGGAACATAGATAATGGCATTTTTTCGCCACCGAGCAACGGGATGAACTTTTACATGAAATACGTTCGTTTTCGAAAATGTGACGGTTGCCAGAGATTTTAACGGTGGCAATTGAACTTTTCTTTGCGCGCACCCAAGTTTCAAGCGTAAAGGCAGGTGTTCAGGGTTTAGCTAGAAAGTTACCAGTTTTTTAAATGGAATTAAAAATTTAAAAACTTAAACCTACGAAAAATTTTGGGATTAGAAACGTCAGGAGTTGCGCACCCCCGGCTCCCCTAAAAGGCAATGTCGAAAAACCTATTGCACCGCCATTTTAAAAAACTACGTTCATTTATTACGTACGTGTACCGAAAATTATTAAATTCAAACGGAAAATGAAAATGTCACCTATTCAAAAAACTATCCGACACGCTTCAACTTTGGGGATGAATATCTCGGCAGGGGAGCGCGGTACGTAAACGTTTGTAGAAACGTTAAGTTTTATTTTGATGTGTTCCGTACGTTTCTATAAAGATTAAAACGCACACCTCGTTGCCACGTGACGTATAAATGCGCAAAGAAAAATTAACCGAAATTAACACTTTTATTCCCATATCGGTGCGGGATCAAAGGAGAAATTTTTCCCGTTTCGAGTAGATTATTCACACACGTTGCGTGGGAAATGCGTCTTTATTCATTACCCGATGACGTACCACAAGTATCACCGGCTTTTCCTACTGTTCGGATTTTTCCCTAGTTCGGAGTAGGATCTGAAGATCTGACCGTTTCAAGATTTTTAGTGTCACCGTTATCCGGAACGAACACCAATATTTGATAACTTTGATAGGTTGCCACTTTCTCCTTGTTAGGAATGGAAAGTCCTTTGTAGGGGGTGTGATTCGCAAAAACCTTCCCTATGACTACCTCCATCTCGTGATTCACTCGTCCTATATTTAATACGTAGCCTTGTTGAGTTCCGCCGATTAGCAAATGATAACCGATCAACAGATGACCTTCGGAATTTTGCGTGGGAATCCACCTGTATCTATCCTGATGGCGACTACACAGTATCTACAATGACATCAAATTAAGATTACGCCGTCGTGTACAATCGTGAAACCTATATGTGCACCTTGACGAAGGTGTCGGCCGTAAACGATTTACCACCAGCGGAAGCGCGAGCGAATTTCGACGACTCGTATATAGTCGCAGGGAGCAACCCGTATTCGCTTTTATACATTTGGCCTATGTAAGTTTTTTTCCCGGACCTTTCGACCCCTCCCGGTATCGCGTCGCTCGGAATAACGCCAGCAAATTCCCGCCAATAATAATCTAATAATCGAATATTTAGCTCTCGATTCGAAAAATGCGAATTGCGCTCCACTCACCGGTAACTTCGTAACCGTTGTTTGATTTTGATGGGCCATCGATCGGACTGCCGACGCCAAAACCGACACAACCAATAAAGACAACGCCAACGAAGAATCTATCGAACGAGGGGCACATCTCCTCTTATTATTGTATCTGCTACTAATTTTTTTTGCGTCGAGTCGACACGTTTATATTCGCGTCTCTCGATAAGAACGAGATACGGGCGGGGGAAAAAACAGACTTTACGAAAATGAACTTGCTATGTAATTTTTGTTTCGATCCAAATATAAGCGTAAAAATAATAACAGCTTAAAACTTGCCAAACTTTTCGAAATACTACGATATCGAGGAGATTGTACAGTTATTTGCAAAGCTCGTGTTTCACAAATATAAGGTCGTATGGCCTATCCAAACCTATATGCAATTCACGTCATCAACAAAAAGTTACTAAATTGTTTATTTGTAATTCGGTTTAACGTTTGGAAAGTGACATATTCTATAGATGATTTACCTGCGCACGTATTAGATGGTATAAAGAAAGACTACAACTTATTAGAACTGTCAAAATACAAGGTACAAAGTGACAGCACTGTGTGAAACGTCATCATCTAGTAACCCTTTTATTGATGACGTGATTGCATATACAGGGTGCGCCAAAAGTTCTGCAACTTTTTTCAATTCGTCGATTTTTCTTCGTTGTGTGTCAATTTTCGCGCTTTCTTCGTTTAAACATGTTATTTCAGTCGTATTCATGCTGTTTATCTGTTATTCCAGTCGATCCGCTTCCATTTTTGAAGTTTGCCATGGTCTCCGAAGAAGCTCGCCACGCCGTCGTTTCGTTACACAAGCAGGGATGGAAGAATTTCCGGATTTCCAGAACGCTGAAGTTGAAGAAATATGATGTGTCGCGGGTCCTGAAGCGTTACAAGGAAACTGGAAGTGTTGCAGATCGTCCTCGAAGCGGAAGACCCGTCGAAGTGCGTACAAAAGCTATGAAGAATCGAATTCGATGCCGAGTGAAGCGAAATCCGGAACAATCTCTTAGGAAGATGGCAAAAGAGCTGAAAATTGGCGATGGGAGCGTGCGGCGGATTGTGAAGGAAGATCTGAAGCTCGTCTCTCACAGGAAGATCGCTGCTCACGTTTTGACCGACAAAATGAAGGAGAAACGACTTGAAAACTGCAAGAGGATGTTGGCCGTGGTCGCAAGTCGAGGTTGCCAGAAAATTCTCTTTTCAGATGAGAAGCTTTTCAACCTGGAACCCGACCATAATCGCCAGAACGATCGCATACTGCTACCAAAAGGAACTGCTCGAGCTGTGAACATCGAAAGAAGCCACTTCAGCACGGATTCCGTGATGGTTTGGGCCGGAATCACCGCGAAAGCCAAAACGAAACTGATCTTCCTGGAAAAAGGGGTCAAGATCAACTCTGAAGTGTACCAGAACGCTGTTTTGAAGGCTGAAGTGGTTCCTTTCGCCCAGAAGCACTTCCCGGACGGCAACTGGATCTTCTAACAAGATTGGGCCCCGTCCCACGGATCGAAATCGACGATAGCTCTCTGTGCGGAGATTTGTCCTGCGTTTTGGGACAAATCGTTTTGGCCTTCAAACGCCCCCGATTTGAATCCGCTCGATTTCTCGGTTTCGAATATCTTGGAGAGCAAGGCGTGCGCTACAAAACACGCCAATGTGGAGTCCCTAAAGTGCGCTCTACAGAAAGCATGGGACGATTTGGACCAGAAGACCCTTGCGAAAATCGCGAAAAATTTCAAGACCCGTTTGGAGGCCTGCATCGAAGCTGAAGGCGGCCATTTCGAACACTTGTTGTAATTGTGTAAACTACGTGTTGTTTCCATTGTTTACACCAAATTTCGCATAAATCCATTGAGTTTTCGAGAAAATATGACAATTTTAAAAGTTGCAGAACTTTTGGCGCACCCTGTAGGTTTGGACGAAGTATACCTATATAAAAAAAAGTGCAGACGTGTATTGTTAGTTGCGTATAATACGCAGACGCAAACGTACAACCCGGGTTTCGAAAATGATAACCTCAAAAACAGTTGTTTTGTACAGTTTATTTTCAAAAATCGTATTTGCCGATTAAACAATCCTACGAGTCCTATCGCACAATACGAGGCCATATGCAACTTTATGTGCATATAATTATAAACGGTTGTCTTACTTTTGTGAGCGCAGAAACTCGACCGTTAAATACTCATCGAATTATGACGACGACATTCTAACAGATCAACAAAGACGCGCAATTAAAATTTAGTTTTTATTTAAGTATCTTTGACTTTTCGAGTTTTTCGCGTTGTGTTCGCCGACACGTCCACTCTATTTATTATTTACTTATCTACGTTTTTTTTTTAGCGAAACCCAACACAGTAAAGGCTTTCCCCATCGACGAGCAAATGAATATTTAATAATTACCGATCGACAAGATCGCTAATGTAAATTAATTGCCTTAATTATTCTGTTGGATATTTATTGAAATTAAACCGAATAAATAAATTCCTAAACACTTAAAATATTTTAAATGATAGATAAAATTATAGGACAATTAAAATGGAATTAAAAAATATAATATTAAAACAAACACATAGGTGCATATTATAAAGGTCTCCCTGCACGAAAATATAATGTAATGGTGAAATACCGATGGGAATTTCGTTTTTAATGTAAAAGCAACCGGAACTGCTTATCTCATTGCGTCGGTTACGCTAGTTAACTTTTGAGATTATGTAAATCTGTTGTTTTGTATTACACATGTACAATATGACAATATTAATTATCACATCCTGTATAACGTTTAAAACAACAAAAAGTAGGTTACGATAAAATTATGCAAAAATCGTTAAAAACCCAGTCAAACTTCATGACGAACAATAATAATCGGCAACGCAATTAATTATTTTAGATAATTATGCGACATCTTTCAGTTTTAAGTGGATAATATTGGGAAAGAGCGGCGGGGGGGGAGGGCAAACGAACACCTATTAAGGCAATTAAGGTTGAATTCTATATATTTTCGGCAGTTTGTTATGTTTCTGTTTGTATATGTAAGAATATGTATACCGTATGTAACAGAATTATGGTACGCCCCCCTTAATTTTGTTACTTATTAAGATAAAATTTTCAAACTTGTTATACAGCTAATGTACTCGTCAAACGTCACTTTTTGACGTGAAAATTGTTGTTCCCACTTTCGGTTTCGCAGAAACCGACATCAATTTTCGATTTTCAAATGCAACAAAATTCTGTATATTATTGAATTTTCGGAATCTGCATAATTTTCTGAATTCTGATTTGTACGAAATTGTTATTCTAGTTAATGTTTCGCGAGCCGTACAGCTCATCGAAAACTGCATGAACGAGTGCCGTTTTAATTACAAATTAGTGAGAAATCACGAAAAGAACGATATGGACCGTTGTTCGTGGACGGAATTACTAACGATAATGAATAGAAATATTCTCCTACAATTTCGGTTTTTTCTTACTAAGTGTTCCGTTTGCCCCGTTCTTACCCTAGGGCATTAAAACATACAAAGTGAACATAATTTCAAATAAATGTATATTCAAAACCGACATTTCAACATGTAATACTTTTATTGCCCCATCACGATATTAATTACGCCATTCCATAAACAGTTAATTTTCCTAAATAGCAGTGGCACGATAGATTACCAATGACATTTTTTTTTAGTACAGCTTTCACTAAAATAACTACAAAGACACCGAACAATGTTACAAAGACACGCCGCCTTCAATAATATTATGTTTACTAAACGAGCTTATTGCGGCTTTTTTCTAAGTTTATCGATGTTATAGCATCCTGCTCGAAATGAGTATAAACTTTAGCTAATTCGGGATCAGAAGGTCCACCGAATTAAATTTTAATTTGACAATGCAATTGGTTAATATTTACGAGCAATTGAAGTAGATTGAAATCGAAGTTACTGCCTATATAATTATATATCAAAATTTAAAACTTTCATCAAAACTGTCAAACTAAAAATTAAAGATAGGAAATATTTAACAAATATCTGAATTATACCTACTATAGCTTATCAAACCTATATGATGTTCACGTCATCAATACAAGGTTACTAGATGATGACGTTTCATGAGGTGCTGTCACCTCGTACCCTGTATTTTGATAAGTTTTAAGTATTTAGTTCTGATAAATTGTAGTCTTTCTTTATACCATCTAATATGTAAATCATATGTAATAGGTAAATCATCTATAGAATATGTCACTTTCCAAACTTTAAACCGAATTACAAATAAACAATCTAGTAACTTTTTGTTGATGACGTGAACATCATATAGGTTTGGATAAGCTATACAAAATAATATCTATTGTAAATAATCAAAAAATTAACACATTCGCTGCGGTACCAACGACATTTATTTGGTAATGCATAATGGTGCGCATATAAACAAATTGCTGCCGCAGTGAACGTGTTAAATTACACCCCAATACATTTTAATTTGTAAGACTATTGAAAAATATTATAATTAAAGAAAATTTTGACAATTATCTATACAAAAAAATTGAAGAAACTCCATCAAGATTTTCCAACATTAGCAAACGCTGCTACACATAATAAAACCGGATTGTTACGAAAATACAATTTTCAATAAAAATGAAAATGTTAAAATTGCCTGTAAAAGTTTCTAGAAATTATTAATAGCATTGAAAACTTTCAAAAACGTTTATTTGAATGAAAATGAATTCTTGATCGGTGCACCTAGTCAGTACTCAAACGATTATATTTATCAAAACTTTCTAATAGTAAAACATCATGTTTAGGTACTTAATTAAAATATTGGAATAAAAGTTAGTTTTCCCTGAAGGTTTTACAAATTACCGACGATAATTTAATTTCAAAAAGCAATAACTGAAAAACAAAAATTGAAGAAACCAAAATAACGATAAATCTTAAAACTGTCGAAGAGAAAAAAAATGCGAAGAAGGATTAAAATAACAGTATAGGTCTACCTACTAGAAATTTAGCAGAAATCGGTTTAATTGCTAAAGAAAATATATCCAATCAGAATAAATGAGAATGTCTGCAATTAAAAAAAAAACAACATGTTTTTGTTAATAACGATGACGAGAGTGACAGTAAAATGAATGAACGAAAGAAACGTGAAATCTGCCACGAAAAAAATAATAAAAATAAAAACCGATAAGCGCCTGCTTCGTTACTTTCGTTATTTCAACTATTTAAACCCTAAATCCCTGCGCAAGGTGGCTTACGTCAGATTAAGGCGCCAAGGAAGTGGGCGTCAAGGAGAAGCACCTTTTATTTGTGGAAAATACGTTTAATAATTTATTAATTCACGTAAATTTGATTAAGTAATTAAAAGTTCTCTAAATTTCGATCCAATTCGCCCACACCTACCTAATAGGTACTTATTTACCACTAGGTACGCCTGCAATTATGCAACACACCTGCCTGAAATTTCCATTTGTATTTTCAAAACTGCAAAATTCGACAGAAATAATTTATTTTATAGCCGTTAGAGAAGTCGTCGGGGCCTTTGAAATTTTCATTTTTCGTTTTTGTTTTTTTTATTCAACGCCTATTTCGAATAGGTACCTAATTTTTATTAACACAAGATCGACAAACAAGCATAACTTTACGTCGATCTGAATTACAGAACCATTCGAACGACCGTTCCGAAATCGATTAAAATTTCACCTCCATATACACAAATCAAAATATTTTTTGCGTCAATTTCTAAAACAAAATCGCAGTGCGTTTGAAAGCTCGTTCGGCCAAACAACAATTTCGAGTTATTTATAAACACACCGGTAAAAATAAGACAGGTCTTGTTTTCCGACATATCGAATCGTTACGCCCACGGCATTTAATAAATCAATTATTATACTTACACATAGGTTATTAGCAAACATGCGGAATCTGGCAAAACCAACAGTTAACAAAGAAAAAACTGGAAATCTGAACATTAACATGTAAGAGTTATTCATTATAGGTTTTATTTGGGTCCGTTATTACCTCGCGCGATTTCAAGGTACTTAATTAATAATATGTTGTCTGGTGAGGGGGGTGGGGGTTGATAAATAACTCTCCTACGCCGAACGACGCTTTTGTAACTAAATATTCAAAAATAAAACGGGAAATTGAGCCATAAACCTGTTAAAATAACAAAACAGATACTTGAAGGCACAAAAAGCGATCAGGAAAGGGACTCGTCGACAGCTCACTTTAGTCCATGATTGATGTCACTTGTATCGCCCTGAATATTTATTCTCGGCGTGCTAAGTCAGCCAATCGATTCGAATAAAATTGGCGTTCGTATATAAACTTATATTTTTCGGGACCGATACCAAAGCCCCACGTTAAAATTCGCTTATTTCGATTATAAGTATTGTCTTATATAAGTTTTTTTTTTTTTTAAATGAAATATCTAACCGAATTTCACCCTTCATTTATCGATAACGGGATCACGTAAAATATTTGAATTTTCGCGAAATTAATATCGAAACTCGGAAAATGTGACGGGTTTCCCGAAACAGTGTCGACGTTTAATAAGCCAATAAATTTTATTGGCGGCATTCAAAGTTAATGATAAAAATAATTTAGTCGCCTTGGAGCCGACTAAACACGTTCACCTAATATTTATTTAATATAATGTATTAAAATTTTAGGTATCCTAGAACAAGGCATCGTGTGGTCAACCTGTTTGTGGGAAAAAAAATGTCTTGATTGACCCCTAGACGAGTTCCTGTTTTTATGTTATAAAATTATGGATTGACGGTTAATGGCGTAAACCAAAACCAAAATCAAAAAAAAAAGGATTTTAGAAAGTATGCTGCATTGAATGATATATTATAAGATTAAGAAAATAATACCGGACGAAATAAAATTTTAAGAGAATTAATACATTTTTCAAAATAACTCTAAAACTGTGACATTTAGAAGTAAATACATATTGGCCCTAATTTTGAACGTAAAATGTAATAGAATTGAGAAAAATGTATAGGTTACTATTTAAAATTACTAATTGTACAAGTTGATAACAAGTTTGACATTATTTTTCTGAATATCCGGTATTGTTTTGTAAAGTTTATAATGTATCATTCGATACAGCATACTTTCAAAAATACTTAGCTAAAATTTTAAATCTGTATATGCATAAATGTCTTAGAAATCGTACGATTTTCTCGGGAATACAAATCAATAATAAAAATTAGGGTGTTCCATTTAAAATAATAGCCGATGATGTCATAACTTAAAATATATGACAGATAACGAAAATACTTAAACGTCAATAAAATGTACAAAAACTTTTCTTAATTTCAGTTCTCAGTCCAGCTCATAATAAAATCGGAAATTGGGTGTTCCGTCGTTTTGCCCAACCCCGTATAACAAAACCTCTCGACAACGAACACTCTGTAGTACAAACGCGGACATTAAAATTAAAAAATTTATTTCATATTTACTTAATAATCACATTTGTATAGCGAACGTTTTTGATGTGTGGCGGAAAAGTAACATTGAATGGTTCATTTACGTAAACGAGCTAATTGTTTATTACAAATATGTATTATAGGTGTAGGAGTTGCAAAAAAAACATCGAAAAACAGTGGAAAAACGTTTGAATCTACGTGGGGTCGATAATTGTAAGAAACAAATTTAAAAATATAAAGCAAATAACCTGTAAGTGCCTATACGTTATTCACGATAAACTGCAATACCGTCACGCATAAAAAGCTACTGAATATTTGTAATGCTCAGTTTAAAGTTTTGAACGTGACATATTCTACCGATGATTTATCTGCACACACACACACGACACGGCAAAGAAAGACTACAATCTATTAGTACTGTAAAAATGCAAGGTTTTATTGATGACAAGATTAGAACCTATCGTTAATAACGTATAAATTACATGTTTTCATAAAAAAAAATAAAGGTTCCCGTGAAATTATATTTAACCTCCATCCCTTCCCCTTCGTTTAGAAAAAACATAAAAAAAAACAAATTACATCTAGAATAATATGTTTATTTAATAATCAAAATTCTGTAATGATTGTATTTATTCGCATTTTGTAAATAATTAAAAATGAATTAGGGAGACAATATAAATAAACAGTGGAAGGGTTGATAAAACACCCATAGATCCAAAGGACAGACTTCGGTATACGTGAATATACTTAAAGTTTCCGCTGAAACTTTAAAGCCCGCGCGCGCGCCCTCGCACGAGACTCGCGCAGAATATTTAGTAACATTTAAAATATTAAAGTCCCTAAAAAGATCAATTTTTACCGCGCAAATTTGTCATTTATAGATAAACGTCAACCGGCCCTCTATTTATAATTAGCTACCGAATATTCAATTACCCAACTCAAAATTCGCGAAATTTTCACGCGCAAACGTCACGAACACCGCAAATTTTCTCTTATAGGGACTTTAGAAACGACAAAATTAACCAAAATCTATAATTTCAGTCAGTTTAGATATAGTTTTCTATAGATTAATAATCTGGAAGGCTCTCGCCCAAATAACAAGAAAAATCGTTACTTAAACAATTTAGATAAACAATCATTGCGCCATCAACTTGTCATCACCGTAAATCGTTAAATATGTAGTTCATTTATCGCAAAGTCGTAACACTAATTAAAGTTGAATTAGAGAAAGCCGCGCCGATCCATCAAAAAATAATAAAGGCCAAAAAAATCAACTACGACAAAAGCACATAAACCAGATATAATAAATAACGAAACATATTGGCAACCACACTAAAAACCTAATAATGATATTCAATATCGAGGCGTGCTGAACAAGCGGGAGGAGTTTTCGTCGGCCAACGAGCGGCAAACAAAATGGAGGGCGTTCACGAAATGCCGCCCCCGACTTCGGTCACATTTGGACGTGTGGTTAGTGAACCTCCAACTTGTCGAAGGATAATACACGTTGTGGTGCAGTTCTCGTGTTTTTTAATGTTTGCTACTACTACACACATGGATTTGAATTGGTACCGTCGCGCGTCGAGCCGCTTTTTTTTCGAAATTGATTCGGCGCTAACGTGCGTATAGGATGAACGATTATTCGACAGGACGTTCCACGAAAAATCCCCAAATTTCCGTTACCGAACGCAAGAACGCTCGCCACCACCGAAATCCCGAAACCCTCGGCCGGGACGGGACGACGTTAACGACGCGGGGCGCCTAATTAATTTCTAAAGAAGGATGCGAATAAATCTTCGCGCAGACAGTTCGATGAATATTCATAAACTCCGGTGTCAAATTGATTTATTAATTGATTGGAACTTCGGGGATCCGAAGAGAATATTAATTGGAAATAAATACCTAGTGCTCGCGCAAACGTTCGTCGTTGAACGCTAACAACAATTTACAACGATTATTATAACTTAGATCGGTCGATTGGATTTTGGACAAAGTGCAAAAGCGGGATGTCTTCCGACGCGCGCCTCGCCGAAAAACGAAACTCGACCAAGTGACTGGAAGTGAGGGTTAAACTAAAACAAAAGTGGACCTTCTGCACAACATGGTGCTAGAAACGGGGGTGCTTCCGCCTCCACTGCAGCTCTATGCGGCGGCGGCGGCCCATCTAGCACCACGGCCCCCTTGGACTCCTCTGCTGCAATTTCCGGGTGCTGCCACTTTGCTAGGCATGCCCGGAGCTTTTGCCCCTTTGGTCAGGCCGAGGTATCCCCCGGGCATAATGCCCGGCCTTAGAGCACCCCCCGGACCTCCTTCGGAAGATAGCGGAAGTGAAACGCACAACGGAAAAGGTCAGTGTTAACGTTCTCTGTGTTTTTAAATGAAATTAAACGAAACGCATGTAGGTATAGGTGATTAAATCCAGTTCTTCCGAAACGATGCGTAATATAACCAGTTTCTTTTAAGTATAATAGTAGATTTAATCGTGTGGTAATGGATGACGTGCTAATCCCAAGAACATTTAAGATGCACGTTAAATCTAAAACAATAGATAGGTATCTATTTTTTTATGGGTATCCATCGTATTGCATAATTTCGTCCTTTAATATAACATCAAAAATCGAAAACATCATCTAGTTGTCCGTTGTTACAAAATTATTGCTTACATTTTGAATACCTACTCCGTTCAGTCCCGTATAAAAAGACGGGCCACTTCCAAAAACAACAATTTATTCAAACAAATAAATGGCGCGTCTTCGTTATTTAATCGTCAGTTGCATCGTTAAGGTATAAATAAACGATAAAAGTTGAAACAAAATTACTCGGTTCTGGTTAGATTATTCTACATAAAAAAAAACAAAAACGTTTCGGTCACCGGTCAAATGCCTTCTTCGGGACTTAAATGTTAAGACCAAACTGTAATTAAGCTAAAGTTGTTTTAGAAACGATGCCAACCTATAATAGAGTTTCGTATAATTTTAATAAAGCGACATTGAAACCGCGCCGGCAATTAAAACAATAAATTACTTAAAAATAAAGAAAAAATTATAGATAAGTAGGTAGGTTGAGAACATGTTGGGAATTCTTTTCGCAATTTTTTACTTATACCTACAATAAAATTATTTAATTATTTTTAATAAGTGTCTAGGATACCTTTCGCCAATAGAAAAATAACTTATTTTTTACTTTAACGACATATTTATTTTTTCCGGGGTCTCCCTTCTGTGTTTTACAATAGAAACATCGCAGAACTGTGTTCTAACTATACAAAATGATATCAATGACAGTTAAATTTTTTTCGCTATTTTTGACAATTAAATTTGTTAAAAATCTACCACAATAAAAATAAATAAATTTAAAAAAAAAAGAAACATGAGACTATTTTAGATAAATAATTTTTGTAATTATTATTAAATCTGTACCTATGTACGTCCCAATGTTTATAATTAAAAATAAATTAAGATTACATTGTTTTTAACAATGCAAAAATTAATGCTACTTATTGCTACCTATTAAAAAATAATTAGGTGTCCTGTACTCAAATAAAAACTGCCTGCGACCTATATCTATCTATCACCCATACCTGATAGTATACGATTTTTAGGTTAGACCAATACTTTTCTAGTTATCTATTAGTTCTAGTTAGTTCTATTTTAATGTAAATATAAATCTACTATAGATCTACTTAAATCGAATCTCAAATTTTCGCTCAAACAATTGCAACAACGTGCTAAACATATTAAACGTCGACATTTTACATTTTAAACAATAAATGTTATAACTTTTTCATAAATTTAACTTGTACTTTCTTTTGTTTTTAAAAATTTGTCATCGATTTATTTCAACTACTCGATTCATACGTTTGAAATAGAAAATAAAGACTGTTCTCGCCCGTTTTCGATTTTTTTTTTTTAAATTATTGTAACTAAAAAAGTATTGCTTCGGTCGAAAAATCGTAACGTAACTATACGTGCATGAGCGAATTTTTAAACATCCTGTACATATAAAATACGGCGAAATAAATCTATTATTTAAATTTAAATAATTATTTTAATTATATACCATTTATATTCAATTTTTAAATATATATAAAATTTGTTCGACCGGAAACGAAACACCTTTCTGTATTCTTATATAAAAAATTGATTCGATGACTCAATAAAATGTGGCATAAACTCATAACGGTTTCCAGTTAGATTTTTTTTTACGTTAAACAGATTATCCAAATTATTTTGTTAAAACGAAAACAAAAATATATAGCCTGTTTCCATTAGGCGATTAAATAATTATTATAATCATACCTCCATTTGTAATTTTTATATCTGCCAGATATCCAATAAATCATAGTTATACGCGTCGCATTATACCTATCTATTAAATTAAATAGAACTGACGTTCGCAATTTTTTTTAACGCCGTTTTGAGTCGTGATTTTTATTTTAATTACTCGCTCACAACAACTCTATTAGCTTATAGTTGTTTTCTTATGGTATACCTAATTATTTAAGGTTTGCTTCGCCACAAAACGAAAAAAAAACACATCAAGACCAGTTTTAATGATTAAGTAATTATACAGTTGCCCCCCTATGTTATCTAAATTCTATATTTTTTCTAATTAAATAAAATTATACCTACCTTTTCGAAATTGGTAGGTATAATTTTAAGTTATATTTTTTTTAAATAAATTATTGTGTTACAAAAAGGAAAAGAATGTCGCGGTATTCGAGACTCCAACTGTGATAGGCGCTCGTATGTACGTACGAACGAGTTCTGTTTCGAGAGGGAATGCGTAAATCGAATTTGTTCGTAAGTTGAACAAAGATGTGCCAAGGTGAAAAATTGTTAATTCCAGTTGAAAAGTACAATAGCTATAGATATACCGGTGTTGTTATGGTAAACGTCTAATGTAAATAATAAGGGCGTAAGGGTTTTGCTGCCGCGAAATACGAAGTTACGCTGAAATTTTGTTCGCGTCTTTGAAAGTTCATAACTTGAAATTACAAGTACATCGTAAGTTAATGTAATTACAAGCAATAAATTACCTGTGAAACAAACTTTTTCAAAAATATCCATTTAGGCGACGACGTCGATTCCGGTTTTCGTGGCGTGACTCATCACTAAACGACGATTTAAATATGATCAAAAGTGCCTACCCACTGATAAATCAAAAATTATAGTTTTCCACACTAAAATTGGCGCACCATTCTTCTTCTAATAAGGAGATGAGATTTTCTATACTTAATAAAAAATTATTACAATCGTTAATTTTCGAGTTTATTATGATACCGTTAAAGACACGATGCCGTTTTAGAGATCATAAAATATGGACGGCCATTAAAAATATCATTTAAAAGATATCCAGCTTATAGACTGAATGTGTTTATTCCTCTTATATGGTGCCGTCTCGCTGATGCCGGATTAGTTTGAAATCAAAATTTTAATTTCGAAAACCAAAAAAAAAAAAGAAATACCTAATAAGTACTACGAATTATTAAATTTATCGTCATTTTCAATTTAAACGCTAAATAAAAACTTATCGCTATATTTTGAATAAGTAGGTGGTAATTAAGTTGCTATATTATGGAATTTTTTTTTGTAAATTAAAACAACGTTCGTCGATGTTTATGAATAGATAAATTAACGCAAAAGCAATTACCGTCCGACCATTTAAAATTGTTTAAAATAATTTTAAAAACACAACAAAATTAACGCATTTCTAAGTGGTCGACATTATTTTTTTTTTGAAGTTGCACCAAATTATTTTCCTTAGATGTTTGATTAAATTTATTTCTTTAAAAAAAAATGGTCGCGACAATCGTTTGAGATAAACATGATTTTAGTAGAGACTGTAAAATGTTTAGCCACTAGAAAAGTATCCTTGACACTAACATTTCCCCGACATTTTTGTAATCAATTTTTAAACTTGTCGATTTACGAACAAAAAGCATTTAAACAAATCTCCTATTACGGTAGTTTAATATAAAAATTATTAATCGTCATCTACGCTCCCCTTAAAAACATTTGTAAATAGGTCTTGATGCGTCATTTCGTTTTAAAGAGCTTCTGTCAAGGAAGGGACCTTTAAATACCACACGTAGGTAATAATATCAAATAGAAAACGTATAATGATAATAAAAACGATCCATTGAAATAACGTAATTAAGCCGTACTTTGATGATTATCTTTAAAGTTTAAAAAGGTATTTATTACAAGAGGTATTTAAACAATTAAATTTAAATTTGTTTAATTGTACCAAGTAGATAGAATTATTAAAATTTGTTGTTATAAGTACCTATAATTTTTTTTTAAACTGTATTGTACGAAAAAACGCCTGACGTCATTTTTTCGAAATAGATCAAAACGCGCTCGTGTGCAGCAACGCAAAAACCGTTCGAGCTATTTCGCATTTAGTTCGGTTACTGCGTGTTTTTGTATAGACAAACGTCCGTAAATCTACCGAATAGTCAATAAACTAACTGCCTAAAGAGCCTTATATTTTTTTGCAAGTGTAAAATTCAAAATATTATCCACCGATGAGCTGAAGTTTTCATATAAAGGTAAATTCGATATTTCAAAAAGTAAAATTAAATCGTGGGGAACGAAAATTTCAATTTTGTTACAATCGACACCGGTCTCCCCTATTTACTTATGATAATGAACGTATTAGTAGATAATAATAATAAAATTTGCATTTAAAATTATAATAAAGAAATAGGTAGGCTATTGATCGCCGCGTAAAACACGAGCCGACAATTTTAATTCGACCATCTGTAAAAATCGTACACCGTCATCGGGGAAAATCGCGTAATTTATTTCCTGATTAAGGTGATCGCGTTGCTTACACAATTAAAACGACACAGCATTTTATGACCAACATTAGAGTTGTACCTAGTGCAAAATAATATTCTTAATTTAGGTGCCTCGAAATTAAGCAAATTTATTCATAATTAACACCAAAATAGATGTACCGAGTAGTACTCGCCTCTATTATCATCAGTACGTATTTAAGTCCTATTTATAGTCAACTTAATACGCGCTAAATTAAAAATTATATTTTACATTTAAATATGAAAAATAAATAAACCGTTTTTTCCATTTAAATCCACGCTTCGTTCGCATCGACGGGAGCTACCGAATTAATTGGCCAAAAGTCAGAGACGTCCCGTTCCGATCCAGTGGCGTGCGCGAACCGTCGTAAAACCGAAAGTTCGATCGTCGCCATTTTTTTCGCGCCTTTAAAGGCATTAAATAACCTAAAGTTCCCAAAGCTCTTCTAAGAATACAAGAGGCGACAATTTACTTTTAAATAAATTGTTAGTATATTTATGATGCTAAAACTCCCAGGAAAATTATTTCCGCAAGCCTTTTCCGACGAACCGAACGCCAATTAAAAAATTCATCTGACAATGGTCGCATTCAGGGAATTGTAGTGTCGAAACGCTGCAGCGCTATAACGCTTTATCTTGCCTGAATAAACATTTTTGGTACTAGTTATTTTTCAGCTTTTAATTCTTAGGTTGGCAATTTTGTTTGTAAAACACTCAAATTTTTATGTAAAACTTACTTTGTAATACCTTCAACCTTTCTTCTTACGTTACTGCAAGGGAAATGACTTCGTCTTCGAATTGTAACGTTATAAGCCATCTTTATTTTTTGCATAAACCAAAACATACACAAGCAACATAATTTGTTAGGTTAGAACGCATGGATGCGTCATTGCTTTATTTAGTTATAAAGCGTTAAAGCGGTATATTTATATGCTTTAATGCTTTACTAAAGCGCTGCAGCACTGCGAGTAAAGCAGACACCATTCAGAGGATCGCTTCGATAAAGCGCTACAGCGCTACCATTCCCTGAATGCGACCAATGTCCGATGTCGCGGCTTAATTTTTTCCCTTACGCGATAAATTTCGAAAATCCCGCGCGTTCCCATACGGTTGTTGTTCCCGCAATCGCGAAAGCCAATCGCAGAAATTCTTAAGTAAAAGGCACATAAATAAAAAGCGCGCTGGCCTTTTCGTTAAATACCTATTTAAATAATTTTTTTTCGTCGATTTCAGAAACGGCACAAGAATTGGATTTGTAAAATTAAAATTCCACGGCACGCATCGCGTTTTATTAATTTATTTCAGTTCGATAACTAAGTCTTTAACGGCAAAAAAGGCGACTTAATCCTGCGCGAGATTAACAAAAAATTGTAGGTACCTCTATGCCTGTTAAAACGATTTTTATTGAAAACCGCGACATCTTTATTTAATTTGCTCGACAAAGAAACTAAATCCGAGATCCGGTTATATATAGAGAAAATATCGTTCGATAATTCGGGGCTGCTGCAATAAAAACGAGATTAATTAATTAAAATAATTAATTTACAGCTCGGGTAATCTGTGCGTTTTTAATTAATAATTAATGAACTAAAATCCGAGCAAAAAATTTAATTGCGTTTCTTGTTGTAGTTTCAGGTTCCAAGGTTTGATTCGAATAAAACTCGGTAATTATATCTAATTTTTGGCCGCTGCACCGAACCACTATTTTAGTTTTAATTTTACTAAATGGAGGCCACGCATATACACCTAGATGCGGTGGTGGTACGCGTGTGAACGTCGCATCGTAAAAAAATAATTTATTTTTCTAAATTGTTATTATTATAAATCGTAATCTTGGCGAATATAATATGATCGTTTAAAGAAATCGATGTCGAATTTTTTTTCTAAAAATAAGTACTTTTTTTAAATTTCCACGTTTTCGCACGGGGGTGACCCGTTTTTCGAGTCCCGCCGTGGAGATCTCGATTATCTTAAGAGGTACAACGTTAACCTGTTCGTGTGATGCATTTCATCTTTTTCGATATACCTGCCAATTATCGAATTTTTCCATTTTATTAACGATAACAATGTTTGATCTATACGAGCAATGCCCGAGCGCTAGTCTAAACTTGCCTCATCTTGACCAATTTTTTTTTAGTCAATAGAATATTAAAAATAAATATATAAAATTAAATAAAATTTTTTAATTTTTTTTAAATTAAATATTTAAAATATATTTAAAATTTATTTGAACGTAAAGATAAGTTTAATATAGTTTAAACTCCGATTAAAGTTAAACTATATCTACTGTTTCTATAGTAATAAAAATAGTAGGTAAATCAGTTGCCATATATTCCATTTTTCTAATGTACGTATAGTTAGCGTCAAAATGGCTGCGTCGATACGTCTTCGCGTTGAAATCGGTTCGCGTCGAAACAGCCAACAAGACATCAATAAACGATCGAGAGTTAAGCTCGTCGTACTAAAAAAAAAACAACTTTAATTACGTTCGTGAATTTACTTTTAACAGTCGTCTGGAAGCTTATTTTTAAATGTATTTTAATACGCACGGCCGTTAAAACGCGTCGTCCATTTTCAAACTACTCAACCCAACCTCGCGAGGATATCGCGGAAATCCGCACGTTATTACTATAATTGTCACAAAACATATAGGTAACGATTTTATAACCAGATTAGCATTTTAATTTCGTTATAAATGACCATTTATTGATATCCGCCTGCGTAACACGTAATTTTAATTAAAATGCTAATAATTTTCTATTATCGTCCGTTTTAAGGAAACTGTAAATCATCTTGTTTAATTGGTGCACATACTTGCGGAACACTCGGTCTTTCTAAACAAATTGATATTAATTAAACTATGCACAATCACCGTATAATTATCGTTATACAGTCGGCAAAACCCCGTGAAAAAATTGGCAGCTAAATAATTAATGTTTTGATCGATTAATCGAGCGAAAGATTTCATTTGCCTTTTTTGTAAGTAAATTAAAAAGTTTCTAATTGCCATACTTAATTGGCACCTTTTACAATCAAAATTAAAGAATTAATAATTCCAGTAATTACCGGCAGCCTGTCGACGCAAAGTTTTTTTCAACTACGTGCGCAACTTTCGCGCAAAAAAATTAGAAATGCACGCGCGTCTTTTGTCATGTTACCGTTAAATTTATTTAGACAATTTGTTAATCAATTAATTTTAACGTCGCGAAAGGCTATCGCCACTGGTATTTTTTTTTGTTATTAATTAGTTACGTTCAAATATAATTAAACGAAACATATTTTAACAAATTAAAACAAAAAGCTTTTTCACGCGGAAATGTTTTCGGCGAACGTCGTTAATAAGGCACCGCGCGCGCATCAACGATTCTCCAGTTAGTCACGGAAACAAAACAGTTAGAGACAGATGTCGAGCCCGCAATCTAACCCCCCCCCCACGTCCAGTGGAACTCGTCATTAATCGATTTCGAAGTCGCGACGAGCAATCAATTTTTATCTTGCGACCTTTTTCGCGGACTAAATTTCAGAAAATTTGGCGCCCAACGCGGGGGCAAAAACATTCTCGATCAAGCGAAAATTGACCGGTTCGTCAACGTGAAGGGTTCGTTTATCTACCACTTAAAAGGTAAAGGAAACGTTACGGAAAACGCTAAAAAACAGTGGCCGACATCAAAATCAATAAGTTATCGAGTATCCCGATGGCGATGCATCGATCGAAATCAATTTATTATATGTAATAAAACAATCAATTGCAAGAACAAAGGTATTATATACCATTATGTAAAATAGTGTCTAAAAAGTTTTTAGTAACAACATCGACTTTCTCCGTACGCAGTAAATCCGTTTGCTTTAATCGAACAGTATCCAATTATGAATTAGGGGGGCGCGCCCTTTCCCGTTCATGTTGCAACTAACAAGTGAGGTTTTCGTTTTTTATTTAGGTGGATTTTTGTCGACTTCGAAAAACCATTGATCGTTTAAATATTTTTAATTAAGCAGTTTCCGTTCGGGATTTTTCGATTTATTTTTTTCGTTCCTCTATAGGTTTTCTCCCTTTTAACGATATTCTACACGGGCTCGCTTGTTATTTTTTATCTGTTTAGAGGTACTGTTAATTTAGATTTATTTTATTTTTTTAAGCGATACGGTTGCGTTTAAATTTTGAAAATAGTTACCTAGTTAGGCCACCTTAAACTGCTGGGTACTATTTTATTTTTATTAGGGTCGATCTTTCCATCTTCCGATAAATTTATCGGACAGATATTTACCATGGAAACAATTGTTCGAACAAATGTTTCTATAGTAAATATCTGTCAGATAATTTATCGGAAGATGAAAAGATCGGCCCTTAGGGACAATTTCTTCTGAGGCCTCAGTTGATCATTTTGATCAAACCGAGTTGATAACCATTGCGGGTTTGACCAAACTACTCGAATGGCTCGTCACGCCATCAAATTGATATTGTCAAACTGTTAACATATTTTGATTCAATACGGCTCGTGATTGGCGTAAATTAAATTACCTCAAATTGACTCAAATACTGTAGATATTCCTCACTCTATGTCTTGTTTCGTGTACTCCGTTTTAAACAAGCATTAGGGGGACCGAAAGTAATGTCGTTTCTGCGCATATCGATATTTGATTGTCATTTGTCAGCTCATTGTGTATCTCGTAGACGTGCCAAAGTCATTTTAAGGTTATTGTGACTTGTTCACTTCTAAATAATTCAATATTAAACTTTTTTTGCAATTTGGGGTGAAATGGCCAGCCAAATACCAGAAAAGCATATCCGGCATTGTATGCTTTTTGAGTTTCGCAAGGGTAGTAACGCAACAGTTGCGCCCAAAAACATTTGCGATGTTTATCCAAGTGCATTAGACGTTCGTAAATGCCAAAGATGGTTTTTCAAGTTCAGATCCGGTAATTTTGATCTCTCTGACTCCTATCGATCAGGAAGACCAACAACATTAGACGACGACATGTTAAGGGCAGAAGTGGAAACAAATCCATGTCAAACAATCGAGGAACTGTCGAACGCCCTTAACCAACCTTGGTCGACCATCCAAGAACATTTACAGCAGATTGGAAAAATAAGCAGAGCAGGTATTTGGGTCCCTCATAATTTGTCCGAAGAGAACGAAGCCAACCGATCCATCACATGCAACGTATCCCTTCAACGGCACCACACAAAGCCGTTTTTTGATCGTTTGATCACTAGAGACGAAAAATGGGTCCTATATGATAATTCAAAACGCAAAAGGCAGTGGCTCTCTCCAAATGAATCACCACGAAGTACTGCGAAACCGGGTTTACATCCCAAAAAGGCGCTTCTGTGTGTTTGGTGGAGTATTCGCGGAATTGTTCACTTTGAAGTGCCGAAATCTGGACAAACTGTTAATGCAGACCTTTATTGTGAACAATTGGAACCAATCTTTAATAGAAAAGTATCCGGCGATTGTCAATAGAAAGGGCGTCATTCTGTAACACGACAATGCAAGACCGTACCGTGCGAGGCGAACACTGAAAAAAATTAATGAATTGGGGTGGGAGGTACTGCCTCACCCACCATACTCGCCCGATATCGCACCCTCGAATTTCCATTTATTCCAATCGCTACAACATTTTCTTAGTGGCGAAAATGCCATCTCGAGATATTTTACTCAAAAACCAATTGATTTTACCGGTGCGGGATTGAAAATTTGCACACTAGATGGCAAAAGGTTGTTGATAACGAGGGTGATTATATTATTGATTAAAAATAAAGACTTATTAAAAATTTATTCGTTTGAATTTAATGTAAGAAAGCGACATTACTTTCCGGTCCTCCTAATAGTTACGAAGGGAGCGGAATACCAGCAAACGATTAAAAAAAAATCCTAAACATCTTCTTCGCGCCATTCTTCTTCTTTCTTTTCATTTAAATTAACCAATCGTATCACAGATCGCTTCAGACTGACTGATGGAATAGAGTTTTTAAGCTGTTGTAATGACGTTACGTGATCAGATCACACCGATTGATAGTATGAGACAGGCTTAATTTAAACAATAACGTTTTAGAGAAGCTCCTTTTAATTCTTCGAGGTATTTTGACTTGCACCACATCAGCGAAAGCTGCATTTTTTTAAAAATTGTTTGTCGACACGTCTTATTGTGAACTTTCGCATTTCGAAAGCGACAATTTGAAACGCGCAATTGATTTTGCTAAACGAAACTCCGAATTTAACCAATAGGTGTCGCGATAAATAGGAAACTTTTCCCGCCCTAACAAAGTGAACGTGCTTTTTTAACTCTATTAGGTAGGGTACAACCCTTAAAACATTAAAGTGTTGTTTTTTTATATGCCTCAAAACGTTTCGTGCTCCTTTTAAATTATACAAATCGAGCTTTCCGGCGGCAATTTTTTTACGTTGACGTCGAATTTAAACGAAACCGAATTTCCATAACACACACACACACACATAAAATAAAACATATACCTACATACTACAAAATACTTAAATCGCAATAATTATTATCACGGTTTAAATGTGACAATTACGGCCACTTTATTGTTGTCCATGAAAATGACCCGCGGTTATAATTTACTCCGGTAATGCGCCCCTCAACAGAAAATAATTACCACACTGCACCTCCGCACGGAACTCCCGAGAAATGGTCTAATTTTAAATGTTAAAAAAAAAACACACACACACACACATAAAACAAAACTATCCGCGTGCAGTAAAAAATAAAAATAAGTAGAACGGGCACCAGTTAATTATGAATTAATTTCGACTAATTTTCGAGTTAATATTTCAAATTTCCTGTTAGTTACACGTTAATCTATTGGGCTCGATGTCTCTGATTGCCATTCGGACATGTTTATGTTTACGTGTAGAACGCGTAAATTCTATTTCGTCTTAATTAGTCGTGGCTGAACTTAACGACCTCGTAATGGCCCAAAAAGTTATTATTTTGCACGCCATAATAATTAGACGTTCATGTTCACCTGCAGCCCGGACGATATTTATTACATTTCGATCAAACTGACATTTTTCGGATAAACGTACGCTTGTAGCAAACGCACCTGCTAGAATTCCTCGTTATAAAACTTGTATTTCACATTAAAGTAATAAATAATCGTGAGAGTTAAGAACTTTTCAAACTTATTTACACAGATGTCGATATAATTAGTGTATTAATTTATCGAGTGGTTCACAAAAATTTAGAAAAAAAAATATCGGCCGCCACCGACGCAACCGATCGACTTCCGTGCGAGACGTGAGACACGAGCTGAACGTGGTTCAAGAGGGCCGTTAAAATGTACCTAAATAATTAGATATAGGTACAGGAATAAAATTGATTATGTAACTTAATCGCCGGAGTACACTTTTTTTTTAGAAACTATAGTTAGTCGTATCGGTTTTGTAATTTCGGCACTTTAATTAAGCTCGACTACGGTTATAACGACCTAAAGTCAGTTCTTCGGCACAACATCCCGACCGGTATCGTAATTTATTTGACGAAACAATATCGTATCCGAATCGCGGATTTAAATCCAGTCAAGTTCGATTATATCAAACGCAAAAAGAGCTTATCGTAGATATTTAAACCTTTGTTGAAATAACACGCGGCACATTTTTTAAATTACATTTTGTAAACCATCCAAACGACATTTGTTATAAAACGGCGCTCATATAAAATGACCATTTAACATGAAACCTCAATAATTACCTACTTCTTTAATAGTGACTAATATAGCGATTAATACAATGTATAAGCGATTAAGTTAATTCATAATAAATTAGTTTAAACACACGTGATTGTTTAAAAATTATCAAGTAGTACATTACATTGATATCATATAATAAGTACGATATTACATCATTTTTCATCGGTCTATCGAAGTAATTACGATTATTATGTTATGATTTCTGTTTATGATAATTTGTTATATTTAACGAACTATTAATTAGTTATTTTTTAACTGATAAAATGTTGTGTAGGCAAATTAATTAATCGAATCACTGGTTTTAAAAACTGTTAAAAAGATAAACTAAACAACAGTAAAGTTCTGTTTATGCGGGTATAAAGGTATAATTATTATTAGGTGTTTAACAGAACATCAAACGCTTATTTTAATATTACTGCATTGCATTTCAATCAAATATAGACACAAATATTTCTAAGCAATAAATTAATTGGGAAATAATCTACATACTTACAACTTAATAAACAGGTCGAAGAGGAAATCGCAGTTAGTAACTGCGCAACCGTATCAGTTAACGTTAAATAATTCGTTTATAAACTGAATAAAAAAATCGGTTTTGTGTCGATATCGTGTCCGCTACGTAACGAGAACCGTTAAATATTTAATTGCTTTTAGACAAAAAAATATTTCTTACATCTATACGCGTAGTGTACGAAGGACCAAATCGTCTGTCGGCAGACAAAATTAAATGTTTTATTTTCACCTATGAATGAATCTAAGATAACTGGGCCCCGACAGTCGGGTGTGACAGCAACTGGGCGCAGGATAACTGATCGAGGCCAAACGTGGTTGTACTTTGTAACAAATTTATATTTATTAATCTCTTAATTTTAGTAAAAATAAAATATTCAAGATAGTCATTTATCGCTTAATATATTAGTTGGCAGGTAGGTAGGTGTACCGAATTTATTATAATACAGAATATGTACTCCTAATATTTTAAAGAATTAATTTTTTAAGCATTTAATTTGTTTTTAATGCGCCAATTCGGTTAGAATAGGTGGCTAAATAACAAATCATTTAAGAAGAGGAAATGAGGTTTTTCGTAACAGAACATAAAAATTTATTATTATATTACATAACGAGTGCGAAAAGTGACATTTTTCACAAGAGCGGGGGAGTGAAAAACCACGTTCCGCACGAGTAATGTGTGTTTTCCTACGACCGCAAGAAATTTATCAAAATGTTTTCGATGTGAAAATCAAACTTTGACGTTTACGTGACAAATTTTATTTTAGTTTTTTGGGGGGGACGGGGGGCGAAAAACGGACGAGCTGGTCTTGCGCGACTTCGAAGTATAGATGCGCTTGCACGTCTCGCGTTTTATTTTTAGGGCTAATTTCATAATTAACGCAAGTCGCTTTAAATTTAAACGGATCTTAAATCGACGGGCGCGTTCAGCCGGACTCACTTAAGCTATTGTGATAAACACGTAGCTCAACTGATATCATATACGTCGACCAAAGTGCAAATAAATAGCGTTTCAATTGAACCATTGTTTTGGCGCTTTGGCAGCGCATTCCTGCCCGATTGCGCCCAACATGTTACAGAGTAATAACAGACTTTAAATTTTAAATTACTTTACAAGGGGACACTACATCCAGTACATCGAAATTTGGGATGCCAATTTTTTTTATGATTCTAGAGGTTAAAAACATATATATATACACGTGTCTTGGCGTTTTGTCGAATGCGCCGTAGTTTTCAAGATATAAATTAAAAAAGAAATCAAAAAGTGAAGTGGCTGTTTAATAACCGACCTCGTTAGTACGTTTTTTGACAATGTCGTCGAGACGCTTCTCGTTTCGTAATTAGTATGTCGCTAGTTCGATCCCCGTGTTTCCAAACTTTTTTTTTGATCCAACTTACTAGTTTTGAGACAAGACAACTCTATAAATTTATTAATTTCCATGTACAGTGGCGGACATATAAATAGCCGCACCACATAGACACAGTTTCCATTGCCGATTTGCCCTGGGTTTTCAAACTTGGGCAAAAACTACGACAACTAGCAAATGTAGAATTTATCGGGGAATGGACCCATAGGACCCATAGTGCCGACTACAAATGTAATACGTTCGGCCGACTCAGATTCGGCGCGGACATACAAATAGCCGCACCCGGAACTCTCCTGTTTTCTGCGCGTTGTTGACTGAATTATTTGCTTGATACCGTGTTATTTTGAATGTTCTGGTAGTTCTGTTATTAATCTGGTATTCAATTCATCTAGAACATGGGAAGAGGTAAGCATATCACGCCGCAACTGCGTGCTCGCATCGACGCCCTGAATAATGAAGGTATTTCCATAAGAAAAATTGGAAATAAACTGGGAATTTCTGAAAAGGCCGTGCGAAACGCTGTGAAAACGTTGAAGAAGAATGGTGGAAATTCGATCGATCCTGTGCGGAAGCCCAGGCCACGTAAAACCACCGTCCGCGTTGACAGGAAGATCGTTAGGATCTCTGAAGCCGACAGAAAGAAGACCGCTGTGGACATCCACAAGGAGTTAAGCGGTTCTCCTGGCTTCAACATCGCCGTGCGGACTGTTAGATGACGTCCAAACCAAGCTCGCAAGAAGCCACTTGTGTCCAAGAAAAACCGAGAAGCCCGCATGGCTTTCGCCAAGAAGCACGTCGACTGGCAAGCCGTAGACCGAGCCAAAGTGCTGTTTACGGATGAATCCAAGCTCGACCGACTAGGATCAGACGGAAAAAACGTATGTACGGCGGCGCGTGGGTGAAGAATTCGACCCACGCTGCACCAAAGTCACAGTGAAGCATGACGGCGGCTCTGTTATGGTCCGATTCATCGAATTGAAGGCATCCTCGACGGTCAGAAGTTTGTGGGCGTCATGGAGAATGTGCCGAAGCCGTATGCGCGTCAAAATCTTGGACGGAACTGAATCCTTCAACAGGATAATGACCCGAAGCACACTTGCAAGATCGCGAAGACCTGGTCCCAGAAGAACAAGTGACGCCTTCTGGAGTGGCCAACGCAGAGCCCGGATTTAAACCCGATCGAGAACCTGTGGAATGATGTAGAAAAACTGGTGCAGGCCAAGAAACCGAAGAACCTGAACTAGCGGTCACGATCGAGGAAGTCTGGCGCAACATCCCCGTTACCCGCTGCATAAAGCTGGTCGACTCCATGCAACGTCGTTGTCAATCTGTTATTGCCAGCAAAGGGTTTCCTACTAAGTATTAGGTTATTGCTGCATGTAAACTGTTGTTTCCGTTCATTGAGTAAAAATTTTCGTTCATAAAACAGGAGAGTTCCGGGTGCGGCTATTTATATGTCCGCGCCGAATCTGAGTCGGCCGAACGTATTACATTTGTAGTCGGCACTATGGGTCCTATGGGTCCATTCCCCGATAAATTCTACATTTGCTAGTTGTCGTAGTTTTTGCCCAAGTTTGAAAACCCAGGGCAAATCGGCAATGGAAACTGTGTCTATGGGGTGCGGCTATTTATATGTCCGCCACTGTATAATGTGAGTCGTATAAAAATGCATAATTTTATTAAAAATAAAATCTCCCAAAAAAAAAACTTCCGTAGTTTTTTCGCCTTTAATGGAGAGAATTCGTCGCACATCGGCGCTATACTCCCAACCAGTTTGGTCGGTATTAATAATTAAGTCCCTGTAAAATCAAAAAATATATTAAAAAACAAAAAAAAGTTCGAACTAGCGACATACTAATTATGAAACGAGAATTATGATACTCAAAGCACCACAACGACATTGTCAAAAAACACTAACGGGGTCGGCTATTAAACAGCAATTTCATTTTTTTGATTTCTTTTTCAATTTACATCTTGAAAACTACGGCGCATTCGACAAAACGCCAAGACACGTATGTATGTTTTTGACCTCCAGAATCATCAAATATATCGGCATCCCAAATTTCGATGTACTGGATGTAGTGTCCACCTTGTTAGTTTTATTATGAAATTAGGGCTGAATTTTCAAATATTTTATTTTCTGCACTGTCATTAGTGCAATATGGGGCGCTTTCTATGGTAAAGGTAAAGGTTTCGCGTGTGATCGTAGGAAAAACATATTTTCCGCATTTAAATAATAGTTAATCTATTTTTGAAAACGACCCCTTTTATACTGCCCCCGATGAATAGATGTTTGCGCGCATTTACCGAATAGGCACCGCAATTTAGAACAACTTCAGCACGAAAAAATCGATTCGGAAGGTCCAAATGTCGTCGAAATAAAATAATTAAATTATCCATTCCGCGGAGTGCCCGTATATATATATATATATATATATATATATATATATATAAAGTTAAAGTTAAAGTTAAAGTTAATAGTTCCTGTCAGTAATAAAGCACAATTCCCTAATATAGATTTAAACTTTATTTGTAACCTCGATGACACGTCGTAATTTATTATCTACTCCGTTTTATTCGGGTTTAATTATAATTTTGAATTTATTACGGCCGCGGCCGGCGCGGCGGAGATGCTCTCGTACACCTTTAGTAAGTTTGTTAATTAACTTGTTATTGGATTACATATTTAATTAAAAAGATATGTAAATTTCCGTAACGTTCGTCGTATAACAACAAATAAAGATTTTAATTTAACCAAATTTTTAATAATCTTCTTAAGAGGGCCGCGTTTCGGCCGCTTCTGGTATTTACATAACATTTTTTTCAAAAACTGCCTTATTTAATTTAATAACTAATTTAATCTGGAATGCGTTCCATTTAAGTTTTCTCGTAAAACGGACAGTAGCCGTCAACTTTTTCGGCAACTCCCAACAAATCCCATTTAAATTATTAAGAGGACCCGGCGAACGACTTCCATCCGTTTAATTTTTTCGCATCAGATTATACATAAGTAGATTAGTTAAGATAAATAAAAAGCACGACCGGCTTTTTTTTCAAAATTGCAATAGGTACTTCGGCACTATTCGATCCCACGAAACCGAGACCGCGTCACTACGTCCGTACAGACCGGGGAACAAACAATAATCAAATTTAACAACCGATCGCAACAATCAAAATCCTCATAATATTTGTAGTCAACACATCACCTCGACAAAGCCTTGCCCAAAGAGGGTGCAAACGCAACAATAATAAATAAAATTAAAAGGTGACGGCCGTAACAAATGGGGTATTTACCACCAAAAATGAGCTTAATTTCTATTCCGGCATCGTCCACGGGCCAAAAAAAAATTACGACACTCCCCCAACACTGCTTACGGTAGTAATCCTACTATTACAATTCAAAACATAATCGCCCTCTCTCAGAAAGTGCGCGCTCCGTCCCTCTTCGGTTTGTTGCGGTTAGCCAAGAAACGCGAAAGATCGGGAACAAAAAAAAAAGAGGGAGCAAAAGCTTTGTTTGCGCGAAATATTAGATTAACAGTAATCCTAAGCTAATATTCTTTGAAACGCGCTGAAAGTCAGATGCAGGGAACGCTTTAGCTTAACCAACGTGCCGCTATAATGTAGCGGTAAATTGAGTAAGGGCCGCTCCCCTGTTTGAGATATCACCCCCTTGAGCCCCATTTACCAGCCAGACTCTATTATTATTGTATAGAACAAATCAGAAGGTTAGCGTGGAGTGGCCTAATACCGATATAAATCATCGCGAAATAAAAATGTAACTGGGGATTAGCGAGTACTTTGGGGGATGCTGTTGCGCGTTTCGATGCAGTGCGGTTAGTACCGTTGCCGCTTTGATTGGCACACGAATTACGCATCCAGTACTAACTAAAAGCTACTGTTAAAATCTTATTAATTCGAACGACTAAAGCGTTATGAAAGTAAATTAACGTCCAAATTTCCGCTCTAAAATTTTAATTTACGAGAAACTAATATTAGCCGATTCGAAATATCGCCGCCGGGGCAATTTACGTCACCAAATCCCCCATTTAAACTCGGGTTTATACGTCCGAATTAATTTGTTTTCGGGTTTAGTTTAATTTAAATTTTAACTCGTTTTATATAGAGGTATAGTTAGTGCACGAAATTGTGGACAGGCCATGTTGAAGTCGTCTCGCGATTCGGTCAGGCCGATCGAAAACCGCTTGTTGTTGGCCTAGGTCATCGACAACGTAGGCGGTTTTACTTCGCAAAAAAAAATTAATGCGACGAACCGCTTTTAATAAATTCGTTTTGTATATACGTTTGCGATCTTTAAATAAATCCACTTGTGGGAAAAAAAATCAGATTCTTTATACATGACAATTCGGGAAGTAGAATCGACTTTTTTGAGTAATCGGGAAACTAACCGAACCGTATCTTTACCCCGACACTTTGCCTTATTTTCACTTTGTTAGTAAAACAACTACAACAATTGCATTAAAGTATTACTAAAACGAAAAAGGAAGAAATTTAGAACAAGGAGAATTAAAAGAGAGCAACGAAAAAACTTGAAATATTCGAATTTTTTTTCTATAAGTAAAGAATTGGCAAAATAAAAAATTAATCGAACAAATTTTGTCTCCTTGTCAGCCTAAATTGTTGCGACAATAAAAACTTTGAATTTCGTTTTTTTATCCATAAACGAAACAACGCACAACGCTCGCGCACCCACAGGAAAAAAGGCCCTATAAACCGAAACGAGCACTCCTCGAACACACACGCACAATGCGACGCCGTAATTTAAAATTCGAACTACTCAAACAAGCACCGCCGCTCTGCACCACTAACGCGAATGATCTGAAGCGGTTTTGCCGAAATGCGTTCGAATTTATACGTGGTTGCTAGGAAATCTCGCTTTTATTTTAAAGACCTTCGATTCTTTGTTGGCACTCCGATAAGTTATCACGTGAAAGTAGGTGACGCGGATGTTTTATTAGTTGCTTTGTACGTTGCGATTAAACTTTTATCTGGTTTATGGTTTGTAATAGGGAAATTTTCAATGTTGTGGGGGGCACACGAATAGTTTTTAAATTGAAAATAGTGTAAATTTATAATTTTGCGGTGTAAAGGTAGTAGATAGTGACCATCCAGATGATTTTAAAATGTTAAGTATTAGCGAATTTTCATAAAAAATAAAGCTATTGCAGCCTGTCCGATGACGGGACCTAGACGTGTCCTTTTGGCTTTTCTCCGATCTCGACCCCTAGATCACGAAAGGGTCGGTCATATATATTTATACATATGTATAACATTTGTTTGCATACAAAATTGTACCAGCTTTCATCTCCCTAAGTTAATAAATCACCCTGTATGTAGTAAAAAAAAACAATTTCGGACTTTCAATTAATATAAGATACGGGACTTACTAATTTCTCACGTGGAATACTTGTGTTGCCCTTTTTCTTTCAACATTTAGACATTATTGCAACAAACTGGACAACAGAGCTTCCGGTTCCAAACCAAAAATGTTATCCATATAGTATACGTTTATTTACTACAGATATGAATATCAGGCGAAATCATATTTTTGGTCGAGTTCGTGTTCAATAATATTTAAGATCGATTTTTAAGGTCGTTTCAAGTTCGAAATTCTTACGATCATAACAACATAACCTAAAACACGTTCGATTTGCATGGAAACTGCCGAAAAGACGAAAATAAATTGAGGCTTTTTTATTATTACTCCGTCGATATCTTCTAATCGAACACCTTTTTTTTTCTTTTGACCGACGACTTCAATTAAAACCATTCCAGTTGCAGATAATTTAAGAACTCTTCGTTCGTATATACGCTCCGATAATAGTATATGTGTATGCGTGCCTTTTTGTTTCACCATATCGTGTCGTTAAAATGCCCAGATAACCTTGACGCTTTAATTACCTATTTTTTATCTTCAATTGTTAGTAATTTATTGCTTGTTTTTTCCATGTTACGCGTAGATACGAAGATTTTATAGCTCGTACAATAATCATTTAATATGTAATGTCGTCGACGTTACTGTGGTTTGTAAAAATTACTGTCTGCTTAAAAATTATCGAAAAAAAGTGTAATATAGGTAAATTAACGTGAATATTAAACGCGTTAACCCTATCACCGTACGAGTCCTGCGCCGAAAAATAGGTTTATTCGCCTATTAGGGGGGCATCGAGAAGTTATGGTGTAATACCTACATTTTAATTTTCCTATCGGCCAATAATTTTTATGGCTGTTTTCTTCGAGTTGATGTAAATTCTAATTTTAGGATCGAGCAATCGCTGTTTGTTCCATTATACGGATAGATTTGTTTTTGAGTGAACGACATCAATAAATAATCGGGGCATTATTATTTTTTTTTTCTTTCGATAAACCGATACTAGTTTTATAGGTTGTGATATTCCTTGCAATAAAATTATTTTAATTGCATATGAACAAGATATAATATGTGGATACGTGTTGTAAATATGTACGTGGCGTGTCGCGCCGCAAGAAATCGAGAGAAAATAACCCCGAAAAAACCGTCGAAGAAACGAAACTAATTTTTATTTTATTTATTTTTTTTTTTGAACCTCAAATCCCGTAGTAGAAATTTCACGCGACAAAATTAATAAAAACCGCTTTAAGAAGAAGGCAATAAAATGATGGTGTTTTCAAAGTTTCGCCGCACGACGACGCGGCGATATTCAATTATGGACACCTTGAAGTAAAGTATCCCAAACCATTAATAATTCAAAAGCGTAATAAAAAATCCAGAAAACTGTTTTCGAACTCTATAAATATTTAAATAAATTTGCATATTTTTTAATTTTAGGTCACGATATCCGATATCAATTTATAGGTTGGCTCATTTGTATAATTAACATTCGTGGCATGCATAACGCGATTATACCTGTTTACGTCGGGAAGCCGCTTAAGTTGATATTTAACTGAAAATTCTCTTATTTTATTTCGGTCGTTTATTCCGGGTATATTTGATTTTTAATCGTAATTGTTTAAATATCGCAACGTGGCCGACCGCATGCTCTTCGGACGTCATTTTGACCGAAGATCACGTTAAGTAAAATACATAAAAAGTTTAAAAACTGTTATTAACGAAATTAGACGGTTAGTTTATATCAATTTGACGAATCTCGGTGTACTTAATGGCAAGAGAGGGATATGCGCGAGTATGTTATTACCATAACATCTTTATTATACGTGTGCGACGCCGTTGCGTCCGTAGAACCTGCGAATAAACAGAATCGCAACCAGACCGAAATGTTGATGACTTTTAAAAGCAATTTCAAGTCGGCTTATAAAACGTTCGAGAGCGTGCTCGAAAAAAATAAAGGTGTAAATTAACGGATTTATCAAAAATAATCTGAATAAACGACATCGATAGCTGCCAAGTTGCATGTAACTCTTTCGGGTTGAGCTCCTGCCCCGATAACCATCAAGTTTTCAATGCGAACACAACTTATAAACACCGTATACGACGTGTTCCACCAATAAAAAAATTAAAATTCCGAACAATATCATAATTAGTTAAAATAGAACGAATTTAGGATTTTAGATCGACTTTTAAAATCCATCGATTTATTTGTCCAAGTATTTCTCGCATCATAAAGAGAGCGAATCGATTTCTGAATATAGATTATACAGTTTTTCATTACCAGATACTTTGGAAATTTAAAACAATTTTTTTTCAACGAAGAAATAAATGTATATTATGCAAAAATCGACGACAAATTAAATTCAAAATTAACTAACGAACACCGATCAAATCTAATTTCATAACAATGCGTAACAATAACAATTGCTAAACAATTCGACTAAAAAAAAGCGATCGAACGGGCGCTTTATTCAACAAACACCTATACGAGAAACAACCACACCATGGAAGCAAAGGAAAGTAGCTGAACATATTAGAACTCCCAACTACATACTTGATCCAATTAAGCGAAAGAATAGATACAGAAGGGATTGGCAAAGGCACCGGTTACCATACCTTAAAACAATCTACAATCAACTGTGTCACTTAGTAAAGAATGAACTTGACAGTCTAAGAATCCAAAGATACAATTCTTACCTTGAAGATACTAAACCCAGTGACCCATCTATGTGGTTGACTACCAAACGCTTATTAAGACAGCCGAGTATAATCTATCCTATGATATCAAATAACGCCAGATACTCCTCCGATGATGAAAAAACCAACTTATTAGCTATCCATCTTGAACAGGCATTTACGCCCAATTTTGTAAAACAAGACGAACACTTTGATAGGCAGGTAGAAAGCGCAATCGCAAATATGCAGTTACAGGATAACCACAAAATAGCTCCTACATCTGTCCAAGAAATTAAATCTTATATAACAGTGTTACCTAAGCGAAGGGACTCCTGGGCCTGACCTCATAACAAATGAAATGCTAAAGCACCTATCAAAAAAGGCTCTGGCTTACTTAACCTCAATATATAACGCCTGTCTCAGACTGGGATACTTTCCGACAGCATGGAAATCTGCAAATGTGCTCCCCATTTATAAAGTAGGAAAACCGAAGGATAATCCTGACAGTTACCGACCTATTAGTCTCCTATCAACACTGGCCAAGCTCTTAGAAAAAGTGATACTATCCAGACTACAAGATGACCTCCAGCAAAACGACACTATTCCTCCTCATCAATTTGGCTTCCGAACCCATCACTCGACTTCTCACCAGCTTCTCAGGATAAGTGAAACAATTGAAAGAGGATTCGAAAAGAAGGAATACACTGCGGTTGTATTTATTGACTTGGAAAAAGCTTTCGACAAGGTCTGGCATGATGGACTTCTATATAAAATGAGATTATTAAATACTCCAAATTACCTAATCAAAATCATTCACTCTTTTCTCACGAACAGAACTTTTAGAGTCCGGATCAGCTCAACCTTATCTAGTTCAAAACCTATTCGGACCGGAGTGCCCCAGGGTAGTATTCTGGGTCCCACCCTATTCAACTTGTTCGTTCACGACGTACCCACAGATCTCAACTCATCGCTAACTATGTATGCCGACGATACTGCAATTATTACACAGAACTCCAGTCTTGATACAGCAATCGAACTCCTCCAAAACTCTATAGATACGTTATGTGCATGGTTTCAGAAATGGAAAATTAAAATAAATACTGATAAATGTCAAACAAAAATTTTTACACTCAAGAGATATGAGCAAATTACAAAAATAATAATAAATAATAACGAAATAGATTGTAATCCAAAGGACTCAGCTGTTAAATATTTAGGTGTGCACTTAGACGCGAAATTGAACTGGGGGTTTCATATCAATAAAAAACTCAACGAGTGCCACAACAGACTGGGTGCCTTGTATCCACTTATAAACCGAAAATCCCACCTCAGACCTGAGTGTGCTGTACTTATCTGCAAAAGAATCCTCAGACCAATTCTTACGTATGCATGTCCAATTTGGTGCAACACATCAAAAGCTAACATGAAGAAACTTCAAACAATCCAAAATAAAGTGCTCGGAATCGCCATCAACTGCCCTTGGTTTGTGCGTAATAAACAAGTTCACAGTGAATTAAGTGTTCCCCTAATTACAGAATTCATTAATAAAACTACAGTGAAGTTTTTCCAAAACCTATCTTTGTGTTCAAGTGCTACTAAATTAAATCTAGGCCAAAAAAAGATTCACAAGCGTCTCAAGCGTAAACTACCACAGGACCTAATTTAAATATGGTATATAAACCCAATTCAATGTTTAAGATAGAGGTGAAATTTATCAGTTAATCCCCATTGGATTAAACACCATGTATGTAGTTTAGCACTTAATTAATTAATTGTACTATTATAATAACAACCAAGCCGTGTATTGCATTGTATATTGCAGAGCCAGCTATAATAAAATAAAAAAAAACAAAAAAACAAACACCTATGAATTTTAGACAATGTTACGCAAGCGTCGATGATAACCCTAGTAGAAACTAATGTTGCGATAAGATCGTGTTTATGTTGCGTCAATATTTAATTGGATTCGATTATGTTATTGTCGCAAACATTTTTAGAACCGAGTAAGCCTAAGAATAAACAAATGAAAGTTGAATAATGTTTGAGGTACCTAAACAATTGACAAAATCTTACGTTGGATTAGTTTCGAATTCCTCATTCGGGCAATTCATTATATTTTTGAATGTTTATTTTTAAACTTTTATCAAACATAAACGTTTATATAAAATAAATAATTATTTTAAAAAAGTAAATATTTAGATTAAAATTATGTCGGGATTTTTATATCAATAAATCCAGTTTGAGATTGAGTTGAGTTCCAAACCAAAGCACTAAAGTATTATTTGAAGAAAAATTGAAACACAAATTTCCGATAGAAAATAACTAGAACGATTTAAACTCCAACCAAGGCTTCAAGAAATAAAAATATTTATGGTATAGATAAATAATTGATGATTAGTTTAATTTCCGATATAAGCAATTTATTACGTATACATTGCAAAATTGGATTAAACACGGCTTTCGCAAATAAAAACTTTTAAAACTAAAATTTTCACGGATTCTAAAAATTTCAAATTGCAGTAAATAGATAGGTAGGTACTTAAATCCATCACTTTTGGAATGATTTAAGTTCGTAATATGAGAGTATGTAAAGTATTATACTCTCAAATAATAATTAATTTACAAACACTAAAATGTTCCAAATTAAATCACGATAAACGCATTTAAAAAACAAAAGAACAAGAAAACGAATGAAGTTATTAACGTTTTTAGATTTAAAAAAAAAAAACGTAATCGAGCGCGCTCGCCGTAAAAAGTTAAAAAAGGGAGGACGAGAGACATTAAAGATAATAAAAATAATGTCGTGTTTATTAATAGGTTTCAAAGAAAACGAAACGGAAATTTAGTTTAAATAAAAAAAGCTTTTATTTTCGTATCATACAGGGCGAACCAAAAAATGTATTACGACGAATTTTTTACATGCAGTACATATTAAATTTACTTTTGGCCCTAAATCTTGCAATTATTTAACAACTTAATTGTCGACGATAACGCGCAAATATTAAAATTTCACAAGCAAAAGAATCTCATTTTTTCGTTTTTATAACTAATACATCGCATTATGATTACAAACATTCTTGAACTTTAAATAGGAAATTTTTAAAAATCCAATTACGTGCACTTTAAACCGTGCAATAAAATTTAACCGGGACTATCCGACGTGTGGAAAAAAAAACGGTTAACAATATAAACTGCTATTTGTTGAGCAGGAGATATTCAATGGAGCTCATCGAGGCGTTTAAAGTCGTAAGGTAATAAGGTTTTCGTACTTTTAAGTTTACGAGGATTTTCGAATTCGGCAACTTTCGATATAACGAGGCCCCGAAAAAAATGTCGAGTTCGCTTCTCGATTTAATAAAAACGTTGCACGTGGATGGCGCCCGATTAAAAACGCATTTTCTAAATTATTGTCTTGTTTCTAGCAATAGTTAAATATTCATTTCATACGAGAATTTGTATTAGTTTTGTGTTCGAAATCGTTTCAACGAGCGATCATTGCTCGTACTATAAGTGCTTTTATTTTGTTTTTAAGTCGCACTTATTAAGCACAAAAATGCGATTTTAATAAGCCCTCGTTTTGAATGGACGAAGATCGTAAATTCTTCTTCAATCTTTTTTTTTAGCAGATATGCATAGACTACAAAAGATTGAGAAACTTAAACAAAAACCGACTCGATAAAAATTAGAAAGGCGTAAAAAACCGTAATCGGACAGTTCACCGAAAGGACAATTTACCGAAAAACAATTCGCCGAGTCAAAATTTACCGAAATTACAATATACCAATGTTTGGTCTAAATTACGGGCTTAAATTTGCCAAAAAATTCTGCTGGGGCGTTTAAATTAAACATATCACGCATTCTAATGTACTGCTTCATGAAATTTTTGGATTTAAAGAATTATTTTTAACATTTTATTTGCCCCTTTAAGTCATTAGACAACGTACCTTTTTTTTTTAATTTCGGAGAAATGTGTTTAGTTTGCATGAAGGAAAGTACGACTGAATATCAAGCAATATACATTTTTTTCCCTAAAAGCTTTAATTTAATTTAAGAATTTTACTCAATATCATAAAATCACATTCATACAACGGCGAACGGTGTGTCGGTGAATTGTCCTAGATCCGTGAAAATCTTATGTGGTATCTAAGGGTGGTACAAATTTTATTCCGACAAAAGGCTGCTAGATGATAACGTTTCATACAGTGGTGTCACCTCGTATTTTCAAAATACATACTAATAAATTGTAGATACCGTATATTAACCCGAATATAAGACGAGATTTTTTCCGTCTTATATTCGGACCTTTCGATTTTCGGGTAGGTGGTCTACTGTAAGCGTTTAAGTACAGATAACAACGAGGCTATCGATGAAACGTTTGGCAATTCAAAATGACAACCATTGTAAATTTTGACGTATATTTTTGTACATTTCTAATTATTATTTGTATTTTTTAGTAAAATATAACACAAATTTTAAAGGTTTTCTTTTCAAAAAAAAAATATGTATAGAGATCGTGCCGTATAAAAAAGGACCTGTCGATCGATTTCGGGGCCGCTAGTATTTTTAAAGGGGAGCACATTATGTTTTTTTTCTGTTCGTGGCTTTGGACTCGCCAATTAGCCAGTCTATTTTTGGAATCTTACAGATTTAAACAAATTTTAAAGGTTTTCTTTTCAAAAAAAAAATGTATAGAGATCGTGCCGTATAAAAAAGGACCTGTCGATCGATTTCGGGGCCGCTAGTATTTTTAAAGGGGAGCACATTATGTTTTTTTTCTGTTCGTGGCTTTGGACTCGCCAATTAGCCAGTCTATTTTTGGAATCTTACAGATTTAAACAAATTTTAAAGGTTTTCTTTTCAAAAAAAAAATGTATAGAGATCGTGCCGTATAAAAAAGGACCTGTCGATCGATTTCGGCGCCGCTAGTATTTTTAAATGGGAGCACATTATGTTTTTTTTTCTGTTCGTGGCTTTGGACTCGCCAATTAGCCAGTCTATTTTTGGAATTTTACAGATTTAAACGAATTTTAAAGGTTTTCTTTTCAAAAAAAAAATGTATCGAGATCGTGCCGTATAAAAAAGGACCTGTCGATCGATTTCGGCGCCGCTAGTATTTTTAAATGTGAGCACATTATGTTTTTTTTTTGTTCGTGGCTTTGGACTCGCCAATTAGCCAGTCTATTTTTGGAATTTTACAGATTTAAACAAATTTTAAAGGTTTTCTTTTAAAAAAAAAATGTATAGAGATCGTGCCGTATAAAAAAGGACCTGTCGATCGATTTCGGCGCCGCTAGTATTTTTAAATGGGAGCACATTATGTTTTTTTTCTGTTCGTGGCTTTGGACTCGCCAATTAGCCAGTCTATTTTTGGAATTTTACAGATTTAAACGAATTTTAAAGGTTTTCTTTTCAAAAAAAAAATGTATCGAGATCGTGCCGTATAAAAAAGGACCTGTCGATCGATTTCGGCGCCGCTAGTATTTTTAAATGTGAGCCCATTATGGTTTTTTTCTGTTCGTGGCTTTGGACTCGCCAATTAGCCAGTCTATTTTTGGAATTTTACAGATTTAAACAAATTTTAAAGGTTTTCTTTTAAAAAAAAAATGTATAGAGATCGTGCCGTATAAAAAAGAACCTGTCGATCGATTTCGGCGCCGCTAGTATTTTTAAATGTGAGCCCATTATGGTTTTTTTCTGTTCGTGGCTTTGGACTCGCCAATTAGCCAGTCTATTTTTGAAGTTAGTATTACGTTCACAAATGTTCACGGTTGCAGCTAGATTCGAACCCACAACCGAGAATGTTCTAGAAGACCAGTCGACAGGCTAACCCTCTAGGCCACAAGGCTTCTGAGCACATTATTAAATAAGTACTTGTGCTTTTCGACGGTCACTAAATCGGTAATATTTATTACGTGCCGTGCGATTTAATTCGGATTTAGGACTCGCACACTATTCGTTCAAACGAGTGTCTTTGAACTATAGAACGACTGACAGATCTTTTTCTATATAGCACGATCTCTAATAGATGAGAGAGTGTTTCACTTTTGAGAAAAACTCGAAATACGGACACTACTGCTTTTATTTTCAATGGTCGCATTCGGGGAATTGTAGCGTCGAAACGCTGCAGCGCTGTAACGCTTTATCTTGCCTGAATAAACATTTTTGGTACTAGTTATTTTTCAGTTTTTAATTCTTAGGTTGGCAATTTTGTTTGTTTTTGGTAACCTATAAATAAGTTACACATGTGTTTATCTACAATATTTATATAACTTAATTTTGTAAAAAGAAATGAATAATTTGATTGAATTTATTGTTGCGGATGATTATTTAAATGTAGTTTTGCACAATGTTGTTCAAAACAATCATCTTCTTGTTCGTGCAGTGGAAACTTTAGCAATACCAATTGACATAAGCAACATAATTTGTTAGGTTAGAACGCATAGATGCGTCATTGCTTTATTTAGTTATAAAGCATTAAAGAGGAATATTTATATGCTTTAGTGCTTTACTAAAGCGCTGCAGCACTGCGAGTAAAGCAGACACCATTCAGAGCATCGCTTCGATAAAGCGCTACAGCGCTACCATTCCCTGAATGCGACCAATACTTAAAAAGAATCATACTGATTGATGATTTTGCGCCGCAACTACAGTAAAACCTCTCTAACGTGGACCACACGAGAATGGCCACATTAAAGAGACATTTTATTATTTTACTTTAATAAGACGAGTCATTTGCTGTACTTACATAAGGAGTTAGATTTGGAAATCGATTCGCTACAATGAAAACACCATCGTAGATTAGGATTTATAAAAAAAAAGTACACGTAGGCGGCGTTCGGGTCCCTTCGGTTTGTTCGATTTTCGTTCTCTTCGACATTATTACTTGTTGTTAAACAAAATTAACCGGTTTTAATAAACGGCAATTTACGATGCACGGTCTTGCAGCTCGCATTCTGCGGCCTGCAATTTAAGCAACGACGGATAATAATAACGAATGCCTTCACGGCTGACTTATGACACACGTTCGTAATTCCGTAATTATTTTAAAGTGTGTAAATTTTAATAGATCCATAAATTAATTTTTATTTCTTTCAATTACTACCTTTTATACAAACTGCTCTCTGATAATTTCGAATTACATGCCCCATCATAAAGTTATTCTACTCAATTTAGTGTTGTCAGAGAACATTCAATTTATGGCTCGGTATTAAGTTATTAGAGAATTAGATATTCCGTCCTTGAATGTGAAGTGATAAATTACGGACGCTAGCAATTAAAAATCGAGTGCCAGTGATCCTTAGTAAAGTGAGAACGATATTAATTAATTATCGTCTATTTATGCAATTATCATTGGACTCTTTTTTTTATATATATAACCGACGACATCGACGTCGATTCGTTCGAACAAAACTAATTAATTTTAACGTCCGATTGTGAAATAAATTATAGATGGGAATGGAAAAACGGGAACGTACTACGTGTTCGGTCGCAATTTAGGCATCGCACAGCAATCATGCCCGATATACATTAAAATGCTATATTCTGGAAAATAGAAATCTATCCGTTTATTATAGGCGATAAAAACGCAATGTGGAATCCACATAATTCAGAATTGTTGACTATTTCTGTGCATTGTAACATGATATATAGATTCAATTCGTCGCAACAAATAGAATTTTCCTGATAAGTATACTGGAGGAAACCGTAGCGAATCTGATCTTTGTGTACCTCACTATTAAGCCGCGCAGATCGCATACTTGATTTGATTTATTCAATTTTTGGAATTGCGATCCCGCCAGACACAGATATATGGTGTAGATAAAGTTGTATTTCATAAATAAAATAGAAATGCGGGGAAACTCCCGGGAATAAGCCAGATAGAAACGAGGCAATAGAATTATGAGATGTCCAGACGTTTGCGAACTAAATTAAAACTTAGTTTGTATATAATATATTTCCCCGTTTTATTTTGACGTCTTTCAGGAAATTAATGTGTCTCGTTCTCGTTTCTCGATAAAACGCTAATAACGCAGCCAAGTCGAAGTTTTTCCTTTCCGAAAATGTTTCGTTTTGTTTTGTTTGTGTGATTATTAATATTTAGCGATTCTATTTGATTTTTTTCATTCTATATTGAACAAACAAGGTTTTTGAACGATAATCTAAACGTGACTTGATTTAAGCCTCGAATTTCGAATTGAAATTTGAAAACGACGGATTAAACTAAATACGTACGAGACGGTCAAGATATTGATGGCGTTTCGGCAAAACATCGTGAGCGACAAAAAGAAAATTTTACAGGAACGCACATCTTGTGTTGTAACAGGTGGGCTGAAAAGTTCGTAGGCTAACATATTTTTTTGATAAAATTTTTTTTTTATTCAATATAGTTGACTTCGAGGGCGATACAACGATTATAGCGGTCATACAATTTTTCGATACCATTTTTAAAGTAAGATTTCTCCTTATCCTTAAAATAGGCCTCGGTTTCGGCGATTAGATCTTCGTCAGTGCTAAATTTCTTTCCAGCGAGCATTCTTTTGAGGTCTGCAAACAAGAAAAAGTCACTGGGGGCCAGATCTGGAGAATACACGGTGGGTGGATGGGGAAGCAATTCGTAGCCTAATTCGTGTAATTTTGCCATCGTTTTCCTTGACTTGTGACACGGCGGCGCATTGTCTTGATGAAACAGAACTTTTTTCTTCTTCAAATGGGGCCGTTTTTTCGCGATTTCATCCTTTAAACGCTCCAACAACGCTGTGTAATAATCGCTGTTGATGGTCTGGCCCTTTTCGAGGTAATCAATGAATATTATACCACGCGCGTCCCAGAATACTGATGCCATAACCTTCTTAGCCGACTGTTGCGTCTTTCCACGCTTTCGAGCCGGTTCATTGCGTGTAGTCCACTCGGCCGACTGTCGATTTGACTCTGGAGTGTAGTGATGGAGCCACGTTTCGTCCATTGTGATATATCGACGGAAAAATTCGTCTTTATTACGATTTAATATCACTAAACATTGCTCCGAATCATCAAAACGTTGCTGCTTTTGATCGATTGTGAGCACGCGCGGCACCCACTTTGCACACAGCTTTCGCATGTCCAAATATTCATGCACGATATGTCCAACACGTTCCTTTGAAATCTTTAGAGTCTCAGCTATCTCGATCAACTTCACTTTACGATCATTCAAAATTATTTTGTGGACTTTTTTGATATTTTCTTCGGTAACGGCCTCTTTGGGGCGTCCACAGCATCGTCTTCGATGCTCATTTCGCCTTGTTTAAACTTAGCAAACCACTTCTCAACGGTTGATTTGCCTGGTGCAGAGTCCGAATAATGTTTATCAAGCCAATCCTTGGCTTCGACAATATTTTTTTTCGTCAAAAAGCAATGTTTAATCAACACACGAAATTCTTTCTTATCCATTTTTAAACAATAACAAAAGTTGCTTTACTGACAATGCTGTATCTCACGAAACAATTGACCGGAAGTTGTGAAATTTATACACGTGTCTTTCAAAGGTTAGTACCAACAAAAAATCATATGAATCTAATCCTAGTAACGCCATCTATGTGTCAGCCTACGAACTTTTCAGCCCACCTGTTAGCTTAACTATAAGCAAATACCTCCTGGAAACCGCGTATATGGGTAATTCGGGGCACGTTTGTATCGAATAACGTTTTTATTCTAGAATGCAGTCGCTGGTTCGAGTTAAAAACGGAATTGTACGGAGGTTAGATACTATTTTTGTACGAGATACCACGACAAATATCGTAAGCGCTATACGTTTATTGTTTTAATTCGCCACAAACGCAACTTCCGTACAGAGAATTAAACGTACCGCGACCGCGTTTCGTAATTACACCTCAGGCACTGGTTAAATGGTTGTTTTTCCGTCATTTTCGCACTTTGTTGTGAATCGCCACGAAACGCCGCGAATACGAAAGTGTATTGAAAATCCGCGAATAAGCAAATAACGAGCTCGATGACCGCGAATAGAGAATTAGCGAATACAGAAAAAAAACCCGCGAATATGGAGACTTTACCGTACATAATTTGCTAATTAATATATTAACGATCTATTAATTTTCAGATTAATTGCGCTAATTTCGATATTAGTAAAGAAAACAAAATGGTGGCCCGTATGCCCACCTTCTCCTCTAATAAAAACTCACGTAAACTCGGAAAGCGGACAAAAAACGAGCGATTTAATTCGTCGACGTCGTCTTTATGAGCGCCCAACAACTTAATTCAATTTGAAACCAATAATAATAAAAAGTGTAAAACATCGAATTTAGTTTAAAGTAGCTCGAGATTAGCCTAGGTCAACCACCTATTACGCACAAAAACGGCTCGTAAAAATTGTCCAAAAAGAACTTCCACTTTTTGGCCGCAAAATGAGTTAAGCGTCATTAACATCGACATTTACATATACTAAACCATCTTGATACCGTAAACGGCAATTAGTAGACCAGATGCGAATGGAAATTTTAATCTAAAGATTATATTGATCGCCTCTGTTAATAGCTTCGGAAATATTTACAACGGGCTCCGGTGGCTTCGTAAAAATTGCTCCTATATTCGTTTACGGTATGGAAAATTAAAATTTATTTTTTTAATAAAAATAAATGGAATTTACTCCTAAAATAGGAAAACGTTGCTTTTTTAATTGAATATAACTATGGTGGGCGTTCCAAAAATATTCGAGGGCTAAAATAGTTAACGAAAATTAGATTAAATTAGTTAAAGATAACGAAAATTTACGAGTTCCATTAGTTCTTTAATTGTGGTGGATTTTTTAAACGCGTTCTCAGGAATTTAAATAACAAGGGGTCGCTAAACATAATTTAAACATAATAAATTCGTTTAGATTAAATCGAACTATAGAAGCCCCCCCATTAAAAAAGTAGATAAACTTGGAGTTTTTAAAATGTTTTTACTTTCAATTGGGATTCGAAGTTATGAAATTAAATAAGTAAACCTTGAAATTCTATTTTAATTCGGCTGTGACTATTTTGATTTTTTTTTTTAATTTGATATTTTGGGAAGCTTTTTTGGGATCAAAGCGCACAAAGATAAATTGACATTAATGACCTTTATACAAGTACCTTTCTCGTACAAGTGCGATTATCTACATTATTAGTTATCGAGTTGATAATAAACAAATAAAAGCTATAGCATATCCATACAATTTCACACGAAAACCCTCTATTTGGAATTTTCTTTAAAATGTATAGTTTTCGAGAAAATTGAAAAACTGTGATACAACCATCGTCTGTTATTAAATAACATATTAGGCATTTTTGTAACTACAGTATTATACTGGTAGTCACAAAGACTAGCATCTATGGTAGAGTAAACGTTTTCGCACCACAAAAACGCAACTTTTCGATATTATTACGTAATAATAATAATTAAATTAAATTTCCTAATTGTGAAGTTTAATTTACGCCAATTTTAAAAAACGGTAAATAAAACTCACCGAAAAAATATGTATAGCTCCGTTTTCGTAGATAATAGATAAAATAAAAAAAGTCCTACCTGTAACAAACAAAAATATTAAAATTATACAAAATAATTAATTTTAATAATAGATACTTAAAATACAAAATTAATTTTAAAACACAACGAACTTTTGGTCAAATTTTTAAATAACTACCTTAATTCGTCGACGCCCCCCGATTTCGTTATTTTACGACTGGAAACTCTTACTAAGGACAACCATAACGTGGCCACAACTGCAAAAAAAAATAAAATTAATATGACAATACGTATAAAAAAAATACGAACTATTTACATTTTAATAATAATTGTTTTCCCCCTTATCGAGCATTAACGTTTTATGAAACTAATCTTCAAAAACAGAAAGCGACCAAACAAAAAATTGTGAAAAAAAAAACTTATTAAAAGCTCTTGGATATAATTATGTACCTATACGTATTATGCGACTTTGCCTCCCCAAAAATAATTGTCGTCGTAGCATTATGATTGTTTAGAAATTATTTTCGAAATTTTCAAGGATTTAACGCTTTAATGTATAAATGTTAATCGATATTAATTAACTAAAGGCCATTTTTTCAATTAAAAACTAAAACTTTAAATAAGTAGTGGAAATACGCACATAATTTATAACATGATTTAAGCTAATTGTAAGACATACATTTATCTTTCCACGGCCAATCACGACGGAAAGACTATTTAAGACTAGTTAGTTCAAATTATTTTTAAATTAAACTTAGGATTATTATTCGCAACAATTAAATTAATTAATCGTAAGGAACCTACCCTTAACATTCTCGAGTTTTAAATGTTCGCGAATTTTTTATTACAGTAGACTCCCTCTTAACCGGTCAGTACGGAACCGGACCCTTGACCTGAAACCGGAGTGTAACTAAACATATTTCTAAAACATATGTGGGGGTCAAATCGATGCGTATTGAGGTCCTCTGTCGCTCTACACCGGCTGGTCTGTCCTCAATGAAACACTCTGTGTAATATCTACGCATGTACGTACTTATTAATGTTTAAACATATTTTTTTTCGTTCCAGTTGCTTTAACTACTATAATTAAAATTTCACGGAACCCCTAACCCCCTTTTTTGCACAGGAAGATAGTCTCAACATTCGCGAAAGTTACTTAGAACGTAAACCCCCGCGAACGTTAACGGATTACTGTACTTACTTATTAATTACTTATCGATACCAATGCAACGTTATACGTCATTAAGTGCTAATTTAATGTACAGAAAATAATTGTGTAAAGTGAGAATCTCAAACGAACACGGCAAGCACGAGCGTATGTTTGCTCCTGCTCGCTTTTTTGCCGAATATCAAACCTTTTAATTTTTACAGACGTTTTAGTTACCTACGACGACGACGCACTATGGGGCGAACAGGTGCATATCATCTCAAAATTTAATAACTTTAAAAGTAAAACATATATCGAAGTGAAATTTGAAATGCAAGTTAATGAATGAATGTAATTTTATAATTTATACGGAGTTTATTAAATATTACATTAGAAATACAACAATAAGCGTAGGGAAAATACTCTCTAATATTCCCTATTTAAATTTTCTTCCGATTCTGCATTTAAATTTTGTAAAAGCACTTTAGCTTCGTCTTCCAATTTTATAACTTTTCGTGTGCTTTATACCAACTATTACTAGAAATACAGGGTGCGTCCAAGAAGTTTCCGGAATGAGGCTATAAAACACGATTTATTGCAAATAAAGCGTACAACTGTTCAAAATTCTTCAAATTCTCTGCCACCGAATTTTCCAATCTTCATACGCGCCCTTGAAGTCGTTTTCTGACATGCTGTTGAGTTGATTCGTCACAGCCTTTTGAACCGCATCGGTGGTCCCAAAATGAGTTCCCTTGAGTGTTCTTTTCAGCTTGGGGAACAGGTAGAAGTCGCTTGGAGCCACATCCGGACTATAGGGGGGTTGGGGAAGCATTGTCACACCGTACTTGATCAACAGCTCAGTCACGAGAAGGCATGTGTGGCTTAACACCTTGGGTACCAACTTTGCACAGACTTTTCGCATGTTCAAATGATCACTAATAATGGTGTGCACACTGGATTTGGAAAGATTTAACTCTTGAGCAATCAATCGCACGCCTAACCGACGGTCAGAGTTCAACAAGGTTCGCACTCGGTCCACATTTTCATCGGCTGTCGCTGAACTCGGTCGTCCTGCTCGGGACCACTCGTACACACTTGATTGCTTCGTTGCTTCGTCCCCGTAAGCTGTCCGAAGCATTTGTAAAGTTTCACCAGCAGTCTTTCCAAGTTTAACGCAAAACTTGATGTTCACACGCTGTTCAACATTTTGCTGCATCGTGAGTCGTGACGCGTCACCCAAACAGGGTCTCACTGTACAAGCAATCCACACTCTCCGGCGGTTCGGAGGCAACTGAATATTTTTCCCTGTTGCCTGAGAACCCCCACCATCAATCCCGACAGGAGCAGTCGCCCGCTCGCGCTTCGCTTGGGCGGTAAAAATAATTCCGGAAATTTCTTGGACGCACCCTGTATATGGATCTAAAGTGTACACGAGGGTGTGCATTACATCTTTATTTGTTGACGATCGTGAGCATTTTCTAGCATGGTGTAAGCGAAAAGATTTATAATCCTTGTTTCGTGCTTCCTGGGCATCGTCCGAAAGCTGTCCCATTGGTAGCAGAGCAAGATGTTTTATGATGTTTTCTCCATGGATTAATTACCTTGTGTACAGTGACAGGCATATAGTACCATCCGTACTCTTCTACATAATATTCAGCTGTTGCTCTTGCATAGTCCTCGAATTTTTTTGAGTCAATAGGTTTTCCGCTAGCCATAGTTTGTAAAATCATCTTTTGATAAGATGTTCATTTACTCCAGTTATGTTTGCGCTACATGTGTAGCCAGTAAAGAACCTTCTGGCGGTTTTTCCATCATTTGAATTTCCACTACCTTGACGAGGTTTATCGACAATCGGCCCAAGCTCGTCTCTGAATTTTCTTTGTACATCTTCTTTCTTTTCTTGTTTTTGATTCTTTTCTTATTCGCTTCGAGCAGACCATTTTTTAAATTGTAAGTTATATGAAATATGCAAAATGCACTCCATAAATCGGATCCAGCAATGCAATGTTGAAAGCCCGAAACTGTAGGCTTCTTGCCGATCTTGTTTATTTCTAACGAGTTCCAATTTATTCATTTCGGATGGCTTTGCGAGACATATTGTGCATGCCGAAGAAGAGGGTATATTAATTAATCGACACTTGCGTTACCTTTCCATCAATCATTGTCAAAAACATTTTGTGTTTTACCGAAACAGTTGTATGTTCAGAAATAACTACATGGGTAGATTGAAGAATAGAAATTTCGTTTTCTAAACTCGAGATAACTTCTCTTGTTTTCGCTTGAGTTTCCTTAGTAAATTCAATTGAAATTGGACGACAATATCTGTTTGAAGAAGACGTCTGATTTTCCCAAATTACTCGACTGATTTTAGAATCAACTAACTTTAGGGGAACTAAAGAAGCAATAAAAAGATTTGCATCTGAAACAAATTCATTTTCGCCAGATAAAATTTGTTTGTACTCTGCCTGTCCCGATGATCCATCGCACCCCCATTTCACGTATAATACCATTTGTAGGACATCTGATATATCAACAGAGTCGACTTTTAAGATTCTTTTTACCGTGTGGTTTAGAAGATTTTGAAGTGTAACACTTGCTTTTATATCCGTAACAGTTATTCCATCAGGATAATATTCCGCTTTAGCTTCTGCTATTCTTCTGTAGGATGGGAGTGTATGTTGCATTTTTTATCATCGAGAACGTTCTTTAATAATTGATATTTGTCCCTGGATATGTTTAACTCTATTTATACGGCTAAAGCTTCATCTTTTGAAAAAGTTAATACACTTTTAACTTCGTTGTCAAGCCAAGTCGATAGACTACCTTTTAATTCAGAGAATAAATGCCTTAATTTTTCAATAATCTTCGCTTGTGTTATTTCACCAATCGACCTCGGTGCTTGTAAATGTGAGAAGCTAATTTGATCTACTCCAGAATCTCGAATCAATTGTGTAGCTTTCCTTTTCTTTGTAGACTCGAGAGATTCTTCATAATATTTGCACGGTCTACCTCTATTTGTTCCAGAAGGTGTAGAAATTTCTGGTGTAGACCCCTCCGTACTGTCGAAATCAACGATAAACTCCGTATTTAACTAGTCTTGGTTATTGGCGATAAATCGATCTTTCATTATTGACGCTGCAGCTCATTTTCTTTTAAATTTGGGCAATAGAGTTTTCTGTATATTGGCTCGAACACAAACGAATTGCGTTTCGGTTAGATCGTAATTGTCATTTAAAAATTTTTCAGCAGTTGAGATATGTTTTCCATGTTCGATGAAAGCCATACACAAGTCGTTCATTTTGATTTGTATAACGACCATTTTATTTGACTTTGAAATTATATTGCACAGACAATTGTTTGACAATAGTCCTTAACGGTATACCTACTAGTGGTATTATGATGTACTAAACTAACTTGAATTTGAATTTCTTTATATATGTTTTGATACGATAAATATAAAAAGCAACGGGCGCAAAATATATGCAAAATATTGACAAATATAGGTATAAATCATAATCATACCACGACCACAGATAAAATAACGTTTTTCGAAGTTACTTTGTTATTATTGAGGTTGACAGGTTTACCTACCACAAATACGAATAGCACAACAGGTTGTGTATTAGAAACATTATCCACCTATACTTATATTGCAATTAATAAATAGTTACTAATTAAGGTAGGTACAAAGTATTCTATTATAATAAGAATAACGTAATATCAAAGGTAGGAAAATATATGTGTTAAGTATTGATGAATAGTAAATGTATCTTATTGTTAGAGTGTTAAGATCCATGGAACAGCATATAGTGTAATATGCACTACATCAATATTCATTTCTCTAACTTTTATTACCCAGCGCTCTGTTAGAAATCTAATATTTTAAAAAGGTGCAAGTTGGTGCAAGATTTTATTGCCGACTCTTAAAGTAGACACTTCGACGAATATAAAAATCGCAATTTCTAGACATCGGCAAGAAACGCTAGTTACTAAATGTCTAATGCAAGTTTATAACTGTAGTCGATTACATCGTTGTGCTTCTCAATTTCATTTGAAACAGTTATTAAATATAAAGAACCCAAATTAGGCCTTTACATAGCAAATAGATGTTCTTTTAAGCTAATAAAACAAAAATAATATCTAGATTCAACCTATAACACATTATGATAGGGAGTTCAAAGTTTCGCGTAAAATCTAGCAATAAATCTGTTGTTTGTAAATGTTCAACTTTGAGGCCTTATAACAAATTAACGGAAAGACCTACAACAAATATAATTAAAGATCAAAAAAATACAGGTTTTAATGATTTATGATAATATTGAATTTTGGGATGATATTTGCCTGTTCGTTCCATAGTGCGACGTGCGATCGTAACACGTCTATATAAAAATTAAAATTGCGAGATTACTAAAGGAAAGTTGCAATTTTTATTTATATTAGCACCTAGATAAACCAACGCAGATTCTGTAAATGTAAAAATATGTCACAAATTCCTCGTAGATTTTGAGATAATAGGCGAAAACTTATCTTTGTCATCATACAAGACCAATACGTCGTTTAAATTTTTCAAAGTCGTTACCAACAATTTATAAGTATTAATTTTCGCGTGGGATGTCCTCCCGTCAAAGGATTACGGGGTGCTCAAAAATAAGTTGACGAAAATTCGATTACTGCTTTTAAAAAACTTTTACAGTTATACAACTCAACAACGACCAACTCGACGCTGCTCGTTTCGTTAACCTACCAATCAACTTTGAATATTTAATAAACGAAAACCAATCATCCAGATACCGACATTGTACCGTAATTACATATTTATTTCGTCCAATTTATTTATAATACATCAGTAAAAAAAAAACAAGAAAAACAAGCGACAAGTAGTTGAGCGTTAAATTCATATCGTATAACACGTCATACGACAATTCTCGTATATTTTTAAACCGTGCATCGCTGGCCGTAGTACATCCATACGATAGCACACAATAGTAATTCTAAGCCGACAGCGCTCCATTATTTATGAAGTAATTGCGGCTAGTTATAAACAAACCTTCATCGTTTATAATTAACTAAACAGAGAACCGAATTGGTTTCAATTGTCACCTGATTTATTGGATTTTCTAACAACTAACGTTGCTGTTGGCCGAATACATTAACTGAACGAAGTAGATTCGACCCTCGTTTCGCGACAAATTAATTTTTAATAATCGAATTAACATTAACGTATAGACTAAACAAATTTCTTTTTAGAAGAAACGTTGCTTAATCGCGCTTATATATAGATTTAAAATTATTCAAATCCGTCGCGTCGGCAGTTTGCAGATGATTTCTATTAAAACGATAGCGTTATCTTAGGCTTTCTTTGCGTAGACAGTTTTGACTTTTAATCGAATCGATTTACGCGTGGTGGTTTAAATATTGTTTAAACGCGTTTATGTTGCAGGAGGTGCGAGTAGTAGCGGCGAAGGAGCGGACTGCGAGAACGCGGCCTCGAAGAGAAGAAGGAGCAGAACCAATTTTAATAGTTGGCAGTTAGAGGAACTCGAAAGGGCCTTCTTGGCTAGTCATTATCCCGACGTCTTCATGAGGGAGGCGCTGGCCATGAGATTAGACCTTAAAGAAAGTAGGGTAGCGGTACGTATTATTTCTTTTCTTAGGTAGACGCGATGATTATCTACCTACTGTTTGCCCGAAATTTAACCCAGCCAGGTCGTCTCTCGACGACCACCGAGAACGTGGAACAATTTACATTGACCTATATGAGATTACGAGTTAGAAATGCGCAATTTGGAAATGTCGATAAGTAAAAGTTTTAAGCGGTGGCAACGTTAAGTACTATATAAAATAAAGCATGTGTTAGCGAAGGTTAATGTTAGTTCCTTATAATGATTATAAGTACTTGGTTGTTGTAAAATGCTAATTGTAAATTCTAGACTTTAGTGATTATCCTTCGTTTTAGGCGCCCAAATAGAATTTTCCAGCGTGGCAATTACCTACGTACTTTTACGGATTTACATAAAAACACGCTCAAATGTTCGTATTATGTAAAAATGCAATATAATTATTTGAAATGATGGCCTATAATAGTGATGTTTAATGCAAATAATTAATAATTATACATTTTTTCGCCTTAATTTGTTGTTATAGTGAACATTCGTGTGCTTTGAAATGTTACAGCCTGCGATAATCGTTTTTGATAATCTCGTATTTAAATGGTGAGGTTTTACAAATAAATTATCGCGCTGTTTCTACTTTATTCGTCGTACGCGGATTCGTCTACTTTTTCTCTTAAATAAGTAATTAATTATTTATAACGTTTTCGTTTGCCCGAAATTACACTTTTAAGTCGATTTTTATTTTGTTTTTAACAATAATTTCGTTGTAATACTAACATATAACGTGTAACATTATCAACAATTTATTCGCCACGGTTTGCAATGGAATGAAATATAGTCGGCGACCGCACATGTAATATCGTGAGCTACTTAGGTGGTAAAAAAGTATATGGTTTGGTTTAAAATTTCCATAAAAGCCTGTAGATTACGAATTTCGATGGTGTCGCCCCCGGCAAAAAAATTTATGACGTCAAGAAGACGGCGCCGAACACTAAAGTTTAAATAATTCATCATTTTCGCCGGAACTATTGATCCGATTTTAAATTTTAAAAAGCCGAATTGTAGGAAATTTATTTAGCTCAACATGTCGTCGTAACGTACATTATCAAATTTATACGAATCGTAAAATGCGTTTTGAAGCGTTGAAACTTCACCGAAAACTGTTAGAAGTTAATACGTAGATAGTCCAATCAATTATAGGAACAAACGTTTCGACGTTTGACGGAAAAAGGTAAAGTTCATTCGGACGTACCTACTGTTTAACATACCGAAAGCTCCTCAACTTAATCTGTTGATCTCCGGCCGCCATCTTGAAAAGGGTTGTGTCAAAAAGAGCTTCTTTCCGGTTTATTTTACGAGGAAAATGCTTATATGAAAAAATTAATTAGGGAAAAATTTCCTATAATTTATGTTCTTACCATTTTTTTTGTAAATTTTATAGTTTCGACGTGTCAATTTCAAAAAGTTTACTATCCGCAACGTAAATTGACTGTAACGTTGACTGAAAACGTAAATCACACTGTACCTTTCGATACAATGATGACAATTTGTACATCGCACCTGAGATGTACTTACCTACGTACATTTTCAAATAAGGTATGGAATACTCTTAATCTTTGTTTTTTAAAGGAGTGTCCTTTAGAGTAATTTTCAGCCGATAATAAAAAATTCCCGATACGTTGATAAACATCAAATGAATATCAATATAACGTTTAGTTTAATTTAATCGATAAATATAAAATTTTGACAAAAACGTAAAAAGAACAAAATTTTTGTTAATTAACCCCAACGATCATAAGAATCGACTCGAAAAGACATGTGGTTGATAACATTTATTTTTGTATGAATAAAATAAAAAGAAAATTACATAAAAATAAAAATAAAAAAATACAGTCGGGCGAAATAAATTATAATGGTTTATTGTACTCGGTTCGACTTCGGGCAGTCGATAACAACTTTTGTTACCTCTGTTGACAAATGATAGGGTCTATTACCGCCCCTCGACTTAATTAAAAATACTACACATATCGTGAGACCTAAACAAAATTATTTGTTTTTTATTGCTTATCAACATTTTAACTTCATTTTTCCAATTGATGTATCGGTAATGTTTTATTGCCGTCCGAAAGGTACTCGAAAGTACCGACTCTCTATCAAAAAAAAAAACAAAACGACAATCGCCCGTGTGATATGCCGACAAAAAATTGAAGTGGGACGGCGGACATTTTTGCGTCTTCGGAACTTCTGTGCGCCGAGGAATTTGTTCACGTGCCTTACCTGAAAATGTATATCCTTAAACAGTTCTAACGACGTACACATTTTCATGTTCATATCAAAACGTAAAGAGTAATTTTCCTATGCAGGAGTAAACAGTCGAAACTATCGACTTTACAGAAACATGATAACAACATAAATTATAGAAAATTTGCCCTAGTTTATTTTTTCGTACAAGTACAGTAGAACTCGGTTATAACGTCATTGTTGGGATCAGCAATTTTTTGTTGTTATAACCGAGTGACGTTATTCGCGATGTAATCGTGTTTGAATAAATAATATATAACTTTATTATTTATTTTACATAAAAATACGTGAAATAAGTAGGTACATATCATGTACTTGAAAATATTTAACTTTTAAAAAAGTCCGTAATTTTTGTTTGTAAACATTTTTCACGCCAAACGAGGTTTTCGATCTCCGATTCTAACACATGAAACTTTTCGATTATTTGCGCAGAAGTTTCACGGTGTCTAAAAAAAAATGAATTTATAACACTAACCGCATCGAGTACTTGTTTATTTGTTGGCACCACAATTTCGGAATCGGAAATTTCCTCTTCCTCGTTCTCATTTTGCAATGCTTCCTCTTCGTTTCGAGTTTGATTTACAATGTCAACATCAGAATATACATCGGAAGTAATTAAATCGTTATCGATAATTATGAAATCTTCGATTTCTGACGGATCCAACTGATTTCTTATTACACAAGAATTTTGTAATTTTTTCTGTAGTTCTAATAATGGTATGTCAAATTCGTCGTCTTCTTCTATATTAATTGTGTTTACTGATAACTTTGCATGCTGGAAGCAGTTCGCAATTGTCGTTGAATTTTTTCTAAAAATTCTACAGCTTCCAAAATCGAAGTTTCGGTGTTATCGTTGATGGTCCATACGCTAGAAAATTTTTTTTCAAAAGAAACTTTCGATAATTGCATTTTAAGCTTCGTATTATGCCTTGATCGATTGGTCGCAATACACTTGTACAATTTGGAGGAAGAAAAGACAATTTTATGTTCTTCAAATTATGTAATAGCGGGTGCGCCGGACATTCATTAACAATTAACAGAATTTTTCTATGTTTTCCTACAAGTTCTCTGTCCCACTTTCGTAACTCAACTTCAAAAATTTCCGAAGTCATCCACGATTTTTTGTTTGCCCGATAGTTTATTGGTAATGTTTTAATGTTTTAAAAACATCTAGGACTTTGTGATTTTCCAATCACGAGAAGTTTCCTTTTTTCTGTGCCCGTCATGTTTGCGCGTACAAACACAGTTAATTTATCTTTAGCTAGTTTTCCTCCTACGCATTTTTCATTTTTGAATTTTAATGTCTTGTCTGGTAAAAGTTTCAAAAAACTTCCGGTTTCGTCACCGTTAAAAATGTCTTCATCTTTATATCCCTGTCGCAATTTCGGCCATACGTTCGTTAACCACTTTTCGGTTTCTTGAAGATTAACACATTTTGCCTTTCCACTTATTCTTAAACTTACTCCATGTCGAAGCTTAAAACGATCAAACCATCCACCAGAACATTTGAATTCTGGATGTCCTAGTAAACGTCCAAATTCTTCCGCCTTTTCCATAAATAGTGGTCCATTTATTGGTAAATTTGCATTTCGACACCGGGAAAACCACTTAATTAAAGCACAATCGATGTCAGTTTTTTCACACAGTCTAATTTTCTTTGCGCGACCTTTTCCTTCATCAAAACATTTCAAAATCTCTTCTTTACTCTTTATTATTGTACACAGAGTAGAGTTGACTAATCCAAATTCCGGACACACGACCGTTATTTTCTTACCACTTTCAAGGGCTTTAATAATGACCACTTTATCGTCTAATGTAAGGACTTTTTGTTTACAACCCGACATTTTAAAAACGTTTCATAATACACTACAAACGCAACTAATCTTTTACGAGCACAAACACCGAAGAAACTGCAAACTGCACAAAATTTCCATAATAGAGTGATTTATAAATTCTACGAAGTAAAGTTACCCTTATACTCTAGAAAACGTGTGTAAACATTTTACTCGGCATTTGTTAAACGTCTTAAAATCTAAAGCAGGAAGAGCGAATTATTAGATTACGAGAATTATGGTCAGTCTCGAGAATCGGCAAACTGTTGTTTAAAATGACGTTAAAACCGAGGATAGCCAAAATATTGCGTTGTTATTTAAAATGTTTTTTATATCGATTACTATAGTAAATTCTAGGGACCAAGACGATTATGACGTTATAACCGACGTCGTTATAAACAAGTTATACTGTATTTTCATCGTAATATAAACCGGAAAGGAGATTTTACCGAAAAATTTTTTTAACGTCGCTTTTTTCAAAACTTTACCCTTTTTCGTCAAACATAGAAACGTTGGTACTTTTACTTATATGGATATTTCCATAATTCTATAATAATGTGCGACTGCGGAATGAATATCGCTCGAGACAACAACACGAATAAAATTAATTTAATAGTCTGAAAGATGTCTAAACGTAGTAGACGTTCTTCTACGTTCAGTAGAAGAACTATATATACATATAACGAAAAATATACATCAGGCCGCCAAAGAATCGCTAGGTGAAAGTGAAAAAAGAACAATAAATAAAAACTATATATGGTCTGGAAAAATAGAAGAACAGACGAAAAATAAGAAAACAGCATACTTACGATGGTTAAACACAAAAAGTGACAAGCATAGACAAGAATATAAAAAGATTCAAAAAGAAACGCGAAGAATAGTAGGGGAAGAAAAAGAAAAAATGTGGGAACAGAAATGCTCTGAGATAGACACGTATATAGGAGGTAAGCGAAGTACAGAGATTTGGAAATTTATTAAGAATATAAAAGCACCAGTAAGAGAAAAAGTAAAAATGAACACAATTAGCTTAGAGTCTTGGAAAAAATACTTTGCAAATCTTTTTAAAGAAGAACGTCAAGCCTTTATTTCAGATATAAAAATTAATATTATGCCTATCAATATAGAAGGGGAACATATAACAATAACACCAAAACAAATATCAACCACGGTAAAACTACTAAAAAATAGAAAGTCACCAGGTCCAGGAGGAATTCCAGTAGAGCTGATCAAACATGGAACAGATAAATTATATCACATGATAGCCAAGTTATTCACAATGTGCATTAATGGTCAGAAGGTCCCGGATGAATGGAGATTAGCATATATAACACCATTGTTTAAAAAGGGCGACCGAACGAAATGCAACAACTATCGAGGTTTATCAGTCACTAGTACTTTCAGTCGATTTTATGGAAGAGTTGTTAGAGACCTAATAGAAGAGCAATATAGCGATAAAGAATCAAAACATCAAAGCAGATTCAGAGCCGGGAGATCATGCATTGACAATACATTCTGCATGAAACAAATAATAGAGAAAGAACTAGCCTATGGAAGAGAAGTACATCTATTGTTCGTCGATTTATCAAAAGCATACGACACAGTACCGATTACAAAATTATGGGAAGCATTAACAAACACACAAATCAACCATACACTCATAATGGCAGTTCAAGTCCTATACAACAACTGCATATCGAAAGTAAAAATGGACAATAAACTATCACAAGGGTTTGCAATAGATAAGGGACTAAGACAAGGTTGTTGTATATCGCCCACACTCTTTAAAATATATATAGAACACGCATTGAAAGCTTGGAAAAGAAAATGCGGAATGATGGGATATGAAATCAAGAACGATACAACATTATTTACATTACAATTTGCAGACGACCAGGTAGTAATCGAACAATCTAAGGATGACTTAGAATATATGGCCAGGAAACTGATGGAACTGATCAACAATGGGGACTGGAGATGAATGTTACCAAGACAAAGTATATGAGTATAGGAGCAAAATTAGGAGATTTAACACTTGAGAATAATATAACGATTGAAAAAGTAGAACAGTACAAATACCTAGGGGTAACATTTACAAATGAAGGTAGAGATACGACAGAAATTCAAAACCGAATCACACAAAGTCGGAATGTCATAGGGGCTCTCGATGGTGTATTATGGTCAGAAAACGTTAAAAAAAGGAGCAAACTTAGAATATACAACTCTATAATAAAAAGCGTACTATCCTATGGCTTTGAAATATGGACAATGACCGAAAACGATAAAAGGAAAATATTAGCTACGGAAATGGACGCCATAAGAAGATCGGCGAGGATTTCAAGACTAGAACATAAAACAAATGAATATGTCAGACAAATAATGGAAGTAGAAAAGACCATTATAGAGGAGATAGAAGAGAAACAATTAAGATGGTACGGACATATCCAGAGGATGGACGAGAGTAGGCTGCCGAAACAAATACTCGAGTGGACACCACAAGGAAGAAGAAAAAGAGGAAGGCCAAGGAAAAACTGGAGTCAAGGGATCCAAAAATCCATGAGTGAAAGACACCTGAATGACCGAGAATGGAATGAGAGAGGACAATGGAAATTGGGAATCGCAAGGCGTAAAACGCTATAACGCGAAAATATATATAAAGATGTCTAAATGAAGGTTTTATTGAAATTTCAACGATTCAACGCGTTTTGCGATTTCTAACTTCTTAACCACCATAAATTTGGTAGTGTACTTTACGATAACATTTTTAGCTAAATAAATTTCCTACACAATTTGGCGTTTCGAAACTTGTAATCGGTCCAATCATTCCTGAGAAAATGATGAATTATTTAAACTTTAGTGTTCCGCGCGATCTTCTTGACGTCATAAAAATTTTCTGTCGAGATCGAGATGGTGACACCGTCAAAATTCGTAATCTAACACACACACACACACAATTGTTTACTCAAGCAGTCCATCATGGGAGGTGGTTTTTAGAACATATACTCGAGGACCAATAAACGGAAGATATTTTTCTATTAAAATCGTAATTTCGAAATGAACCCAGCGATCGCTAACGTCGTACTTTTAAGGTGTACCGGGTTGATTTTAGCGTGTAGGATATATGTTGCTGTGGCTTCTTCATTTAAATCTCGTATCAGTTGTATATATCTTTGGTCTATTCGACTATTTGCTAATGCTCTATATATTGCCCAATGCTCGATACTATCAAAGGCCTTTTCATAATCTATAAAGGCCATACATACCGGAAATCCATATTCATTTGACTTTTCAGTTATTACTTTTATCGTTAAAAGGTGGTCTCTGGTGCTGTAGTTTTTTCTGAATCCGGCCTGTTCTTGTGGTTGATATTTATCCAGTTTTCTTGCTAATCTATTAGTAATTATCTTTGTGAGTAATTTATATAGATGTGATAATAGGCTAATTGGTCGATAATTTTCAAGCTTTGTATTTTCTCCTTTTTTATATAATAGTATGACATTTGAGTTTTTCCAAGTTTTGGGTATTTTCCCTAGTTCCAGGCATATATTTAGTAGTATTGTTATTTTTGATATTAATTTATCTCCAGCTTCTGCGATCATATCTATAGATATTTCGTCTTCTCCTGTAGCTTTGTTATGTTTGAATTCCTTTATAGTTTTCTTCACTTCCTCAATAGTTATGTCGGGCTGTTCTTCGGATCCCACGTTTAGAATTTTTGCAGTTTTTGTATGAGTGTTTTCCAATTCTTGTGATACTTTGGCTTCGTATAGGTCAGTATAGAATTCTTCTGTAATTTTTAAAACTTCATCTCTATCATAGATTATTATACCAGCTTTATTACGTAGTGCGTATGTTTCTTTTCTTCCCAATGTTTGCTTGAGTATTTTCATTCCTTGATTCCTTTCTATTACTTCATTAATTTATTTTTCTTGTATTTGCATTTTATGTTCTCTTATATGTTTTCTTATTTGTTTATTCACCTGTTTAAATTCTTCTGTTGTTCTTTTATCTTCTTTTACTAGTCGCCTACGTTTTTCCATTAGAATTTTAGTTGCGTCATTAATGCTTTTTTTGTTACTTCTTTGTGGTATAGCTTTCTTTAGCTCTTTCACCGAGGTATTTATTATCATAGTTACTTTATTATTTATTTCATCCAATGTTAGATTTTTATCTTCAATATCAATAGTAACAAGGTGTTTGTCTATTATTTTTCTGTATGCCTCGCCCTCTCTCCTTATTTCTTCTGCTGTTAGTTTTATTGGCCTTTTTTTAATTAATTGTTTTCTTTCCATTCTTTTATTGATTAGAAGACTAGCTCTTACCATTCTATGGTCACTGCCTGTATTGAATTGGTTTAATACGCTAACGTCATGTATTTCTTGTTTCTTGTTCGTCAGTATATAATCTATTTCATTTTTTATATTTCCGGATGGTGATATCCAGGTCCATTTCCGATTAGGTCTTTTTTTGCAGAATGAGTTCATAGCGTACATAGCGTTCATAGAACATATGCTCGAGGACTAATAAACGGAAGATATTTTTCTATTACAATCGTAATTTCAAAATGAACCCAGTGATAGCTAACGTCACAGGCTGCTGGTTAACACGGAAACCACCCCGAATATACACCAAAAATGTATCCTCGAAACATTTATTCTTTCGTAAAACAGGCCCGGGCACGGACTTACCAGAAATATTCGACATCTATATAATACGCCCAAACGTTACCGAAAATGGAAAACATAAAACAACGAATTCCGACGCAGCCGTAAATAAATTATGCAAAACTAAACGAATATGTTGCCCAACGTTCACTTTTGACCATTTATCTGCGAGAACGAACACGAAATAGAATCTAATATTGATTGCAAGATAATTACACGTCGGGCACGTGCGTAACTACTTTATTTAAGGTAAAATAGAATAAAGTCGTTACGCCACACCGACATGCTTAACGGCAAAATAATAACTCATTTAAAGTCGATTTGTAGAACGGTGCGCGGCGCCGCACATGAAAACTTGCGATAAAAATGCAAATTCGTCGGACTTAAACGAAATACACGACGTGATAATTATTTTCGCTTTCGATATGGAAACCGATTAAGAGATTCGAACAACTGCAAACGGCCGGCGCGTCGGCGCGGGCGTCGCTCCGTCCAAGAAAAATTGACCACCATAAAATCTCCAATTCAAACTAAACAATCCGAAATTTGATTATCGAAACTCCCTCGGTCGCACTTCGTGTGGCGTTCGAATAAAAATTCAAATGCGGAAACACCCCTCGAAACTTAAAAATCAACGACGCAGCGACGCAATCAATTTGAACGAACCGAACAAGTTTTAGAGCAGCTGATGCGGCGGTCAAAACAACGAGTTAGTGTATATCAGGGCGTAATCTTGCGGGTTTCGGATCGATCCCCGGGGAAAGAAACTTTCTTCGCCCCTTCTTGACCCGAGGCCTAAACGTATTGGCTGTCGATACGTACCGAACCGATAGTTGCCTTTGGGATTTTTTTTTTATATTCCGAACGTACGGCCGCCGTCGTCGTCTTGTGGTTCGCGAAAAGTAAGCGACTCGCTTTCGTAAGTCGAACTCGACTAGAAAGAAATAGATAAGGTCGCCCTAACTGAATCGGAAAGTTTGAAGTCGAAAGGGATAAATTACAATTGGAGAAAGTTTTCCGATAAGAATATTTGATGAAAATAGAGTTTCGGTATTTAAGATTGAATCTACGTTCTTCCGAGTGATTTTTCGACGGAAAAATTATTACTACTCGCCGTAAATGTAAATTGTCCTTATCAATTTTATTAATGGCGTATGAAAATTAGGTTTCATTAGTATAAACGCACCGAAATATCGTTATCTTTTCCATTGTTTTAACGATACATTATTAATGCGTTAAAAGCGACGCGTAATAAAATTGTGGAGCTTTTCTAATTAGTTTAATGGTAGGAATATCGAAATCCTAATGTTTTTATTATTATTATTGTGTAGAGATGAGGCGCGGGCGCGGGCGCGGGCGCAGGCGGCGCCGATAAAGTCTTGTTAAAATCCAAGTTAAATGTTGCATATATCTATCCATCACGAACCGAAAGCGAACGCACAGCTGTTGTCGGTTTATAAAAATTCGACCCATTTCTCGTTTAAATACCCGTCCGTTTCGTACGTATATAGCGTCTTCGTTTATGTATACGGCGAATCGTAAAGGCTAGAGCACGATAGTAACACGTATTAAACATAACTAGAACAAAACCTAATGAATAACAGGCCCCGTTTTCTCAAATATTACTCACCGGCACGCTAGCTAGCACCCCAACGGTATAACACTATAATTAACATGGTAATTTGGGGGCGTGATGTTGGCAGTATGTCTTAGTGGCGTGTAGTGGCCAGCCTGATACAGTATGTATCCGTTACCTACATTATGGGCCTTATTTACGGCGCCCGAGGGCTTATTTTAGCGCTATGAAGCGCGTATCGCGGCAGTAGTTTGTTATAATTGCATGATATACATGCAAATTGATTGTGTTAAGGTTGATGACTTTATATATCTGACGATGTAATGTATAAAACCGAAGATTAACTAAATATTATTGGTCGGTCATTTATGGGAAATGTCGTTTATCTCCCACGATTAGATAATACCGACTTACCTTCACGTTGAAAATTTCGACAAAGCCAATTTTATAAAAAAAAATAATAAATAATTCTTGCCCATATATTGGTTAGTCGTCGACTCGAATAAAATCAACTGCTAATAAATTTTTAAGCAATTTAGAACGATTTATAAACCAGTTTCAAGGAAAACCGCAACAACATTACAACTTCATTCATATTTTAGAGACGATAAATTCGCCTTCGACAAACTATTTTAACATCGCCGATTTTATTTTTCAAAGTGATAACGTGAGATCTTTTAAAAGATTTATTTTAACGGTTTTCGCGACCCCCATCGGCTTCGAAAAAGTTAAGAAGATTTTAAGTCGTTCCTGTTGCGTTTGTGTTTCCAAATGCGGTTAGTGTTATAATGACTGTTTTTCCCAATTTTCGACTTCTAAATAATAATTTGAGATGACTTAAAACGAGTATTTTATTCTAAACATTTTGCAATAAAATTGATAATATTTAGACACTGACGAGCTATGTAGGTACAGTCAAGTTCATATATTTTGTCCAAGTCGCCTGGCTGGATATGCAACGCTCGTTGCAACAGCAACCTGGCGCCGAAAGTTTGAAGACCGCTGGTCTAATTACATCACGTAAGAGATTAAAATGTTTTTCTGAACTCGTTGCTTTTAAAGTAAACGAAAGGTTCTTGCTATTTATGAATTTTCTAATTTAATACACTTACAATTAGTTAATGTAGAAAACTTTTGCCCCTAATTATTTATAGCGTTGTAATAATCTGGTTTTATATTACTTCTATTAAAGTGAAATCTTTTTTACGTAAAATTATTAAATAATTAAAGCAACAATGGGGTAATAGAGTAGGGGGTAATTTCGAAATTAATAAGTCTAACTTTAATTAATTACGATTAGTATAAGGTATAGAATTATACCCGTAAAATTCTATGGCTGCATCACAAAAACAAAAATGTAAATTAAATGTAAAAGACATCGACAAATCTAAAATATTTAATAAAATGCTTATGACGTCATGTTAAACTTATGGTGAATAAATTGCAATAGTCTACATTTTTAAACGCGCAGTCCTCTCTTTATTTCACCGAGTCGTACTTATCAATGTTAATGTAAAGATTTTTAAATTTAAATTAAAACGATGATTTGTCGTCTGTTTAAAATTCATCCCATTTTACGAGAACTATTGGGTCAACCTGTATCTATATTTTTTTTATTCCAATTAAAACCGATTTTTTAGCTAAAAAGGTGCGGTTCTATCGATATGAAGACATTTATCATAAAAACGTCAAAGTAGAGTAAAAAAAAACAATTTCCTCTAATAATAATCATTTCAGCAATTGACTGATAGACAGAATTAACCGGTAATGGAAAAACCGTCCTTTAGTCCCTTAATATCGTAACTCGTTTAATTTTAATTGTTTACAAACAAATAAACAATATTATTCGTCATCGAAAGATCGACAAATCTAAAATATTTAATAAAATGTGTATGATGTCACGTTAAACTTATGGTGAATAAATTGCAATAGTCTACATTTTTAAACGCGCAGTCCTCTCTTTGTTTCGCCGAGTCGTACATATCAATGTTAATGTAAAGATTTTTAAATTTAAATTAAAACGATGATTTGTCGTCTGTTTAAAATTCATCCCATTTTACGAGAACTATTGGGTCAACCTGTATCTATATTTTTTTTATTCCAATTAAAACCGATTTTTTAGATAAAAAGTGCCGTTCTATCGATATGAAGACATTTATCATAAAAACGTCAAAGTAGAGTAAAAAAACCAATTTCTCTAATAATAATCATTTCTATAGCAATTGACTGATAGTCAGAATTAACTGGTAATGGAAAAACCGCCCCTTTAGTCCCTTAATATCGTAACTCGTTTAATTTTAATTGTTTACAAACAAATAAACAATATTGTTCGTCATCGAAAGATACCGGCAAGTATACAGGGTGATCAGTTAATATTTAGCCAAACGAAAAAATTGGCAACGCGATTTACGAATTTAAAACAATCACAAAAAACCGAACAAAAAGAGGGAGGCATTATAACCGCTTCCTTTAAAAACGCAACCGAAATTGACCTTTCCCATTATACAATAACATAAGTTTCTCGCCAGAAAATTTACGACATAATCCTATTTACCTATTTAATTTTAATTACGGATTAGGAATTCTTGCCAATTTTATCTAATTGCTTAAATATTAAATAAGAAACATATTTTACGAAATTAAATAAAATATATGTTTATCTCCTTATAATATATAAATAAATTACGCTTTTATGTCAGCCTTTTAAAGCGCATTCTTTCCAACTTAATTATTATAATGGTACCTATAATCTCTGAAATGTGAAGTTGCCGGTTAACTCGATGTATCCGGGATTTTTTATTGAGTTTGCGAGAACGGGATGGGGGCTTGGGGGGGATTTTCGTATCGATTTTTTTTCATATTTCATTTATATAGGTTTCGTTAAACAATTAATGAAGAATTCAAAACGGAAATGTTTACCTCATTTTTAAACGATTGTATGTCAATTTAAAAAATATAATTAGTTATTAAACCTCGATATTTGAGATTGTGCACGTCATCCAAATTTTATTCCGATGCAAGTCATCAATAAAAAGCTTATAGATTGTATAGCTTGTAATATTATGTATGTATTCCGTTTAAAAATTTTGAATTATTAGTATAATGGGTACTGTAAAAATATGAGGTATGAGTAGTGACGTGCATCGAAATAAAATTTGGATGGCCCATAGGTACACTTGCTCGTCGACTTACGACCTATGCGACTAACGACCGTCCGCACTTACGACCACAATAAAATACCGAAATACTACCCATAAAATGTCTTCATCTACAGATAAAGCATCTATTATGCATTGAGTATTATTTTTCACATTATGTACGATATACCTAATTATAAATTTAAAAGATCATAAAAATAAATCGTAAAGATTAGAAAGGTTAAAAAATACCGTTAATAAATATATTGTCGGCATACGACCAGATCGACTTACGACCTGTCAACTACAATGGAAGTCGGTCGTGAGTCGACAAACAAATGTACATCTATAAAAAAATTGAGACTATGACGTAAATATGTCATCCTGTTTAAAATCAATTAAGTAGATTCTTAGCCAAATGAATTTTTTGCAAGACGTTTTCCAAATTTGTGTCGGGCCAGGTCGCCTTTAAAGGCCGGTTTTTCAACTGCCAATTAACTCTGAGCGTCAGTCAATCACTACAGAAACGATTTCCTATTAGAAACAATTTTGTTTCTATGGCGATTGATTGACGGTAAGAGAGTTAACTTTATAAATATCATCTGCACTTTATAAGCGTACTCGTATATTAATTTTAATTTATTAATTTTACGTTAAGTAATATAATTGAAAAATGAAAGTTACATATTCTTTTTTACCTAGATGACAAACGAATCGATCAACCCGACAAACGTGCACGATGCACGATACATGTGTACGTATCATACTTGCTTAAAATGTAAAAATTTTTAATATTAATGGAAACATTATCTGCACGATCGTTTCCGTTTTGTCAAAATAATTTTTAGCTAAAATTCCACGAAAACTTTTTCGGAAAGTTTGACGTTAATCTGTTTCAGTAATGATAACGAAAATCATTTTAAATTCGAAGCAACGTTCAACGTCCATAGAAGAAATAAATGTTTATATGTCATCGATATTTAAATATTATATATTAAAAAACAACATTAACACAATTAAATATTTTACTAACGTTGCTTAAACATTATGCTTGCAATATATAAATATTTTGAATATTGTTTTAACATCGTTTTCAATATGTATTGAGAAATATTTATTTTACAATATTAATGTACGGCCGTAACACGATATTTGCACAATATTGTGAGAATGTCGTTTAAGCAGTGCCATCTCGTGCGCATTTTTTTAAGTTAGTTTCTAGATGGCGGTTATAGTTGCAGCTCACTTGTTATGTTACAGCCGTACTGTTTTTAATAGAAACTACACTGTCCAGAATTTCATTACTTAATGTATGGGACCGCCGTAATCCAACAAGACGGTTGCCCAGAATAAGGCCTCTTCGTTATAATACGATTCGTTTATGCCAACGTCGACATAAGCTATACAATACAACTATAATAGGTAAATAAGTTGATGTGTTACCTATTAAACTGTATTATTATCGTTTTGATCAAAAAAATGTTTTTTTAAAAAAAATTAAAGATCCTTAAATCTATACAAAGTAACTTTGATGTGTTGTTTTTACGGTAATTTATCAATTTTGACTATATACATCATCTATATTTAGACGATATTTAGCACATGCTTAATGTTATTGTTTTTCTACTGGGGGCGTTGTTTAAAACAATACAACACCTTAAATACGTCCCGGGAGCGAGTGACGTTTTCGTGATGTTACATTTGCTTATAAACAATTTGGAAGGGCAACAACCGAACGTTTTCGAAACGATCGCTATTTCAAATCGATAAAAATGTGTCATTTCTGAAATGCAATAAAATTAGAAACGTCACAAATTTGAATTGTTCCCTCCACAATCAGATATTTCTCGCTTTTCTTTGGTTTTAGAACCGATTCGGCGTCAAAACCGTAACGTTTCTGCAACGATCTAAAATTTATTCCGAGAACGTTATTGATTACAAATTCATATTTACGATGATTTGTGAACGTTTGATAAACAATTCGGCGGAAAAAGCTCCCCATCGTTCCGATTCAATAAATCTTATTATCTATCGTATCGGTTTTATAACATTAAAACGGTTCCGTAACTGAAATAAAATTTGCGGTCACCTTTATGGTGCAGATTCGTCGATTTTATACGCCTATAATAACAAAAATTATTGTTTCGAAATTAGTAAATTAATCGAGACGACGTGGCCCGTTCCAATAATTTAACCGACGATTCTAATTTCTCTTTTGCAGGTTTGGTTTCAAAATAGAAGAGCGAAATGGCGCAAAAAGGAGCACACGAAGAAGGGCCCCGGCCGGCCGGCACACAACGCTCATCCGCAGTCCTGCTCGGGCGAGCCGATTCCGCCGCAAGAACTGAAAGCTCGCGAGCGGGCGCGCCGACGGAAGAAGCTTCAGAAAGCTCTGGAGCGACAAGCCCGGAAACTGCGAGCTAAAGGGATCGCGGTCGACTTAGTGGCCCTTAAACGAGAGTACTTGAGTCAAAGGGGTGGTATCGAAACGTTGGACAGTGATAGTGATATTGATGTGGTGGGAGATTCGGGGGCGGAAACTGAAAGCTTGAAAGCCGCGGAACTCGGTTACGTTATTCCGGTTACGGAAGCTGGGGTGGATCTCACCGCAGGACCACCCGGCGAGAAAACGAGAAGGCCGAATCCTTTTAGTATAGAATCCTTGCTGAACACTTGAAGTTGTGTGTGCGACGGCAAAGTGTGCAATAATTTTTAAATCTGTTGCTTTCGGGGGGCGTAAGTGGAATATTTGATGATGTAAATCTGGATTTACGTCTGTGATTAATATTATAGCGTTATTTCGCTTACACCCTTAATGTCACGAACGTTGTATGTTGAAGTTTTCTTTTTTTTTAACTGTAAATATAAAGAAACAATAATCCCTTGTATATATATGAACGACCTTTCGCATCAACATTCCAATTAATATATTTATTATTTACTAGATACTATTTAAATGAATAAAAAAACTAGCTCAGCAATACAAGTTCAAGTTTGTTAGACTAGCGTAATTTAACTGTATGTGCATGTATCTTCGTACTATTTTAGTTAAGTCTACATTCTGAGTTTAATAACAATATAATTAGAAAATAATTAGCAGCCACTTAAAAATTTAAAAAAAACCATTTCATTTATCTAGGAATAATACCTAATAATCCGAGTGGTCGGTTTTCAACGGGAATGGTTACTCCAAATTTTGTTCTATTCTAACAACGAACTTCGATTTTTAAAATATTGTTATTAAACTTAAAAACTCCCATCAGTGATCTGCATACTATTATATCAAAATAGATGATTAAGTATATGATAATAAATATATTATTTATTCAAAATATTTTATGATTTTTTATTTGTTTGGCCGGATTATGAAAGAAACAACTTCGATGGCGAAGGATAAATTGTCCATTTTGCTCCAAAATTTTGTTGATCTCTCTCATAACTACATAACCGACATTGTTTAATGATTAAAATCGTACGAGTTGTAACATAATATAATTTTTCTTATTTACCCCCCCCCCCCCTTCGGCCCTTCCCATACAATTTACCTTGATTAATCATCGTAAAGCAAGAGGAATATTTTTGATAATGTTGATTCCGAATTAATTTCCGACTTATTCGGTGCCTTATTTCCACAGTTTTTTTCGAAGAGCACGAACAGGACATTCCAACAGTAGATCCTCTTCAGAACGATTTGCTAAATCAAAATAAATCAAAATTGGCCGCTGATTGGCCTTCCTTACGAACAAGTTATCGTTAAGAAACTCAACATCATCTAATCCAGTATCGTATGACACTAAACAATTATTTAAACTCCTAATCGTTTCTCTCTTGTTTATCGTCGAAGGTCGTGGATCTCGCAACGGAATTTAAAACAACGTAATCAGACGTCCGAGAAAATTATGTATTTGCAGATCGTTAGTTATATAGTTTCTCGGGTGATTTACAAAAACTAATAAATCTTTTTAACCAATTCTTTTTTACTTATCGTTGTGTAAAGCAAAAGTATACATATATATATGACATTTAATTAGCAGTAATTACAAAATGTAAACAACATTAATAGAAATCACTTTCGATACAAACTCATGACGTTTGCTAATAAAGAAATTAAACAAATTAATCGTAAGGACACTAACTTATCTTTTAACTCCATAATTAACTGGCATCAGCTAACTTGATCGTTCAACTGACAATTTCAACAAAATATGTTGGGGATTTTGATCAACAACTCGGCAAAAAGACCAATCGGACTTTATGTCAACCCGCACAATTTCAATTCATTGTTAGATGGGCATTTCGATTTAGAGAAGATGGGCGTTACTTTTGGGACGGCCTGTATGGTACCTATACTCAAAAGAATCCATCATAAAATATAAAACTAACCAGATTTTTTTAAATACTCGTGCCTACAAAATTCGGGCAAAATCATCTAATTTTACCCATTTTTTAGCTTCGCCTATTTCAAAAATTAATTTCAGTATATTGTTGAAAACATTTAATCTTCAAAATTTATATAGGCAGGGGGTACTCAAAACTGTTTTGTTTACGGTAATTCGAAATCAAATTTAAAAATCTACATAACATTTTATAAAATGCCACAAAATCAAAGGCCCATTTTTCTTTCCTTCCCTTCCCCGATTTCAAAAACTAGATATTCATTTAAAATAATATAGGGTAACATGCATAAAGATGATATAGATAAGTAATGAAAACAATAAATATTAAAATATATACATAATAAAAACGTCATAGACAAAAAATCGGATCTAAATGTAATATTTATTATGCCACGATGTCCCCAAAACAAGGAGAATTAGATATTGATATCGTGCTACCCTAATCTCTGCCCAAAACTAACGTACGAATTGTAAAGGTCGTATTTTTGAAAGCGACACGGACAGTTCTGTTTTATAAACAAATGACGAATTTCTATTAATTTATCACTTCGTTCTGTAAGATGTGGAGGTCAACGCGTTTAATCGCGGATTCGGAAAGAACGACGAGACGTATTGTTTTTATACAGGGTGTACTAGAACTTGATTGTATTTTTGATCGTACCACAAATTATAAATTTAAATAATTAATTGGTTGAATTTGAAGAATAAAATAAACGGTAATAGACGTATGTTCGAGGAAATGATGAGAGTATTGTTTATATACAGGGTGTCCCAGAACCTCAACATATTTTTGATAAACGAATCGCACCAGATATTATCCATAATAAATTTAAAATAATTAATTCGTCGAATTTGAAGAATAAATGCTAACAGACTTGCAAGTAGAGAGAATGATGAGCGTATACATTGTTATACAAGTTGTCTCAGATTTTTGATAAATTAATTGTATTAAATTTTCAACGATGAAAGCAATTATTAGTTGAAAAACAGAGTGAAACGACCACTTTTAAAAGACGATTTAGAATATCAACGATTTCTTGTATCTCATTAAATAATTTAAAACTATACTTATATTCCCCTTTGTCAAAAAACCTGTTATTTCACTGCTCATAATTAACGCAAAAGACCAATTCGAAGGTAGCAAAGTGTTCCCGAAACAAACTTAAATTTGATAGTTTCGTTGAAACAAAATCAGCAACAAACTGTCCTGATGCGGTGTACATCATAAGAACCATAATCACAGTCAAATAATAGAAAACACAAATTAATATCTGGCTTCACCTTCTTCCAAAACAATTCTACTAATTAATTGAGAAATCCGCATGCTTGTTAGTCATCTTTAAATCGCCAGTTTTCCGTGACATCTACCTCGAAATCAACATATGTGGATTATCTAGGTAAGTAGGAAAAGCCGGACAAATTACAAAATGTTATGGCGTAACCGTGATATTAACAAGTGATAGAAACCGTCCATTTTAAAATGTTTTTTTTTCGTCGCAACTTCAATACCACCCACCTTTATATTCATTGTCTGCGGCAAACGACGAACATCCGAAAGTCGAGGGCTTAAAATTTAACAACTTTTAACGCGTATCATAACTATAGCCACTTATTATCCGGATTAAACTTATTAGGATGAGTCACTTTTAAATTCCGCAAATCAAATAAATAGAAAGGTCGCCGTAATTTATACACACGACAATGTGCAGAAAGAGCTAATAAACACGATATTTCTTTTACTTATTTATTTTATTTTTTTTGAACGACGTGAGGAAATTTATTTAGTACAAGTGGATTAATAAATGAATATTTTTTACATTACTTATAGGTAAATTATTTTGTCTCCCAGTGCCCTTCATTTTTTAATTGACAATTCAAATTATTTTTTTTTGTTGAACGTGTGCCTTTTGTGGGAAAAATTGCCGTTTTAATCGAGCTTATTGTTTAGTGTGTAGGTATTGAACAATGAATACAGTTTGGGCGTGCTTTAATACTCGGGGCGATTTCAAAATGACGCATTATCTCGCTGCAGGTCCGTCCGCGGGGGACCCTCAACAGACCCAAAAAATACCTTTAATTATTAAAAAAAAAACTATCGTTTTTTTTACACGGCTTCTTGAAGGACGTGCCTACCGTGTAAAAAGAAGAATTACGTGGTGCACTTATTTCAACTAAAACCACATATTGCTTATACGTCCAGTGACGTCCATATTTTTCTAAAAATTAAGGCGGACATTGAAAATGCATTTGCTGCGAAAACGAGCCCCTAGAGAACGAATCGGTTCTTGGTTTGATAATAAATTAATTAAACTTCGTAAGGCAAACAAAACCGATCCGAAGGACCAACAATTACCTATACCTACGTTAAATTTTCGTACTCGCAAATTTGCTTTATTTTTTACTCGTAAGTAAACAAATCGTAACCGATCGATGGATAAAATGCAAATCGCAACCACCAAACAAGTACCTGGGGATAATTATGGCACGCGACACGGGAAAAAAATAAAACGGCGATTCTGCTGCGAATAATTAAAGAGAGACCTATGCCGTATAGGCCGGTACGTAATAATTCAATTATTTATTTGTATAGGTAGCACCTGTGGGAAATGGAAATATTTGCGTGATGCAGAAATAATTTAAACGTCGCACGTCTAACACGTAATACGTATTTACGCAGGTACGGCGGTAAACGTCTAGGTTGTTTTCCTTTTGCGTACACGTTAAGCGGGCCGGACTGAAAAATTTCGAGAAAGCGACAGCTTTTAATTGGTCTAGCACAAAGAAGCCGTATAGTTAGTTAGCAGCTAGTAATTATACAATTATTCCAACTTTTAAAATGTCGGGCACGCAAAAGAAGGCGCTCCTTATTTATAAGTTGCCGTCTCGCCCCTAGATTTTTGAGATTTCGTTTATACACGTAAACGCAGAGAAAACAGTTCGAATAGATCGCGTGCAACTAACGGGCAGTAGGCTCATAGATTTAGCTCTGGACGCCGTCAACACTAAACAATGACCCGAAGTCGAATTGAATGGAAATGACGCCCGCAATTGAGTCATTAGCTTTGCAGTCGGAACTCGTAGAAATCTGATATAGTCGAGGAAGTACAGGGAGGTGTGCACGCAAACTTCTGCGTTACAAGAGACCGAAACACTTTTAATGTTTATGGGCTAATACCTGGAAAGTTGTGATTATTTAATTTGCGCTTAATTTCTATAACCACCGTCATAAGAGTGGTCGCGGTCGACGCGATGCTTCTCGACATATCACGGATCGATGAGTTTTCGATTGACGAGTTCGGGGCGCAACGTTATCTAAATACCGTCATGTTAATTAGGGATCGTGGTACTTGATTAAAAATTTAAAAAGCGAACAATCGGTTAGGTTCAACGACAAGCGCAATATATCTAGTTCGGCTACCATTTCCCGAGTGTCTTTCTGCCATTTTTCCCATATCCCACCACAACAACTCGAACGAAACGTAACCCGAAACGAAACCGCAAACATTTAACGACAATTTCGATCGTCAATTATTAAAATAATAATTCGCGGTAATTTCTGAACAAACTCTCGTTAGTGATCTCGTTATGTTGTCGCCGCCGTTAATTGTATATTCTGCCTCGGAAAATTGAACAAAAGTTTAGGCACGACATCGCGTCCCTTGTTAATTTTTACAACTGAAATCACAAATTTAAATTAGGCACTTCCTCCTAAAGAGGCCTATAATTATCTTGGCAATTTATAAATATTTCAGAAAGAAATCGAGAACAAATAAGAGTATCACGCACAGAACAAGATCTAACACTGAAATATTGCATGACTGGTCACAAAATTCTTTTGGTTCATTTTTCAGAAAATTAACTCGTATCATGCTAGTACAATGGGCGTAGTAGCTGTTGCGTCGGTAGGGAGCGGAGCGCGTTCTTCGATCGTCGTCGCGACAATAATAGAGAGGCAACATTTCGAGGAAGTCCGCTTACGGACGATGACGGTCTCCCGGTAGCACTATAATAAAGTCTTAAGGTTGAAAATTAACTATAATTTAATCTCCCGACATGTTTTTTTATTTGGAATTTTTTTAATTTCTTGAACATAACTAGGTGTCAGGCACGCTACGTTAAAAATAATCACTCAATAAAAGTCAGAATGTTCAGGTGGAGTCGTAAAGAAAATGAGTTTATTGCCACTCGCACAAATTGATAATCAAGAACCGTAAAAAGTATGTTTATCCCTAAAATTATAAAATGCGTGCCACTTATGTGCGATAACATCTCTGTTTTCGGAAGAAGAGCGGTATAGAGGTGTAGGTGATATGGAACTGTGAGAGCCTAAGATAAATGCGTGGAGCTAATTACATTTTAAATTTGAGTGTATTGACAATCTCTTTGAAAGCTCTATAGGTATTACGTTGTTTCGTAATCCGTGCGGTAATAGGTACATTTTTTTCAATTAAACATTTATCAACAAATAGGTGTCTGTAATAAGAATTCTAAGCTTTCTATTATTAAAATATAATTTCACGTTGAATAAAATAGTATATTAAAGAACAAGTTTCGTAATGCACGTTTTTATCGCACGAGTGCAAGTTTAGAAAACGAGCCGCGCGACGTTGCGTTGGTTTAATGCGAGGAGAATCTGAAAAATATTATTTATCCACGATAAAACAATATTGATAAGCATATTGTGTCGTAATAAAAACTTACCGAGTCCGGTTAAATAATCGAAAATCAAATCAATTCGAAAATCGTCGTTGGAGCTTCCAGTCAATAAAAATTAGATTAGATTATTAAACTTAATGATGCGCGAATTAAACGGAAAGATCCTCAAATGATCTTTATAAAAACTAATTATACGGGGTGTCCCAGTGATGGCGGGCAATCTCTTAAAGCCCTATTGGCCCTAATTGATTTTTTAAAGTCGTTTTTCGAAATAACTTGCGAACGGGATTTGATGATTTTTGGGTCAGTCACGTCCCGGTAAAAGTCCCCTCACTGTGAGGGCGTAACTTGTTTTAATTTTCTGGCCGCATTCCGCGCAGATCTTTCGGCATAAAATAGATCCTCTTGCTAGATTTCGCTGCAACAAACCCGTACCCCGTTCGCCCCCAAGCAATTTTCAGATCAAAATAACCGCCTACAAAATTCATCAAATTCCAGTAAACCGTTCAACGGCAGGTTATTTCGAAGAAAAAAAAACGAATTCAAAAATTCAATCTCCTCGAGGGTCCCTCGGGAGTAAATATTTTAACCAAAGTAAATTTTGGAAAATCGGCTCATTTTTGTCTGGGGAATGCGATCCTAAGGCATTGCCCACCTTCACTGGGACACCCCGTATATATACACTTTAGGTACCTATTAGCACAACGATTTCCATTAAAGTAATAATAAATTACTTTAGCCATAGGCACCTACTGTAGCAGCCAAAATGAAGTTTTACTATGCGATCTAGTTTCCATCGGGAAAATCGTTTAAATTAATCGCTTAAAATTTATTAGACATAAACAAGCAAATCGGTTCTACAGAAATGTAACTGGCTTTGATATTTTACGTCATCAAAAATAAATAGTGTTCATATTGTTTTTTGAGTTGCTCGTTATTAAACATAAGAAAACATCCTCGACCAACAAACCGCTGCGAAACGGAACAGGGAGTCGCCTTCGCGCCGCGACAAAATCGCCAGTCGAACCCTTAAAAATAAAAATAACGAAACTAAGAATTTTCCCATTAAAAATACCCAGATTAACTTTACTGCGCGTCCGCGACAACATAAAAACGAATTTTTTCCCCGACAATCCACACACGAGAATCATTTCACCGTTTTTTGATTACTCGCCCCCACGCCATGTTTCATTTAATGCCTAAATTAAAATATACGGCCGTTGCGAGCTAATAAGCGCAAGTTACAAACGGCTCGTTTTCCCCCCAGATGACATTATTAGCATTGTTACGGCGGTCTTCAATTTGTAACGATCAAAATAAAAATTTCATTTTTATTTCGACGGCGGCTTTCCGTTTTTTTTTTACGCCGCTTACGCGTAACTCCTTAAATTGCCGCGGTAAATAAAATAATCCAATTAGAAGTATAAATTTGATATTCATTAAAGTGCGCCCGATTTTCCTTTGCAAACAAATCCGGCTTAATCATAAAATATGTTTTGGTACAAAATCCATTAAAGCCAATCTTCGCGGGTTGGCCACGGTAGGAAGGGTCGCAGTAATTAATTGGGGCACGAGTAAGATAGCTATTTTCGCTCGTCTCTGTTCCGCTAATTGGTTTTCGGAGGGCAGGAGGACGGTAACAAAGGGTTGCGCGCTTATACTACGCCGCCAAAAATTATTACGATACAATATAAATAATGTCCGTTCGGGTAAAACACGTTTTTTAATCGTCGGAGATTTGTTTCGATCAGAAATTTAGGTCGCGTCCAACTAATTTAATAAACAATTTAAACATCGAAGAACGGCTCCGATTTTAAACGGTTTCGTCCACCAAAATTTAACGCCTACATCAAGAATTTAACCAAACAAACTGCACCCAAAACAGTAGTTAATTACACGCTTCGCTTACAATTAATCATATTTCGATTAAAACCTAGTCAACCCTATAAAATAAAAATTCAAAAATTTGAATACGCAATCTAAATTAATATCTAATACAACTCGACCCTATATTTAAAAACGCATAAACAACATATAAAGGCACGCTCTGAAAAAAAATAACCTTAAAATTACACAAAATTAAAACCCACCTAGTATATAAGCTGGAAGTAAAAAAAAAATTATTACCTCATAACTATAGTTGGCTTGATTAAATTTCAATGGGCAGCGTAATTAGGATTGGAATGACTCCGCTCCTCCTACCTCCAGAGCCCCACTACCACCTGCCCAAATTGGCTACAACTTCCAACACCTGATGTCTTAATAACTCGCTTTGACAGGTAAATTGCGTGTAGGTACACGTAGCACCAATTTGAACACTTCACGGAACATCGCTACTTATTCGAACCGCGATCGTCCCAATTTAGACATTTTTAAATTACTGTACGTTATCCTTTTAATTTTTGGGACCGTTGGACGAGAACGAAAAAGAATAGAAGCACCTTCAAAAGCCGCAAGTCTCGCCCCCCCTCCCTCCACCTCTCCCCCCTCGAAACGTCAACCGTAATGAATTATTAAAAGTTGATTTTCCGTATTGGATGAATAATCGCGTTTTTTTTTTAATTTAATTTAATTTCAAACAGTTTGATAGTGTTTTTGTTTAAAAATTCGCGAACTTCGCGAACGTAAGGGACGCAAGTTACAAAATCGAGTAGGCGTTTCGTTAACTACAATTGTTCTTATTGGTCGCATTCAGGTAATTGTAGTGTCGAAACGCTGCAGCGCTGTAACGCTTTATCTTGCCTGAATAAACATTTTTGGTACTAGTTATTTTTCAGCTTTTAATTCTTAGGTTGGCAATTTTGTTTGTAAAACACTCAAATTTTTATGTAAAACTTACCTTGTAATATCTTCAACCTTTCTTCTTACGTTACTGCAAGGGAAATGACTTCGTCTCCGAATTGTAACGTTATAAGCCATCTTTATTTTTTGCATAAACCAAAACATACACAAGCAACATAATTTGTTAGGTTAGAACGCACGGATGCGTCATTGTTTTATTTAGTTATAAAGCGTTAAAGCGGAATATTTATATGCTTTAATGCTTTACTAAAGCGCTGCAGCACTGCGAGTAAAGCAGACACCATTCAGAGCATCGCTTCGATAAAGCGCTATAGCGCTACCATTCCCTGAATGCGACCATTGATTGGCATGCACGAGACGTGGCGTTCCCCAACGGTTGCCTATCTGAGTATTCACAACTGGACGCCGATGACATTTATATGATCAGACGAGATTAGGTTAGTTTAGACTAATGAAGACGAGATAAGCTTAGGTTAGAGTAGATCTAAAGAACAACATTTATGTCATAATGAATTTGTATTGAAAAACTGGTTAATGTGTTTTTAAGTGTATTGCACATCTGCAATAATAACACCTGAACAAAATTCTTAGAATTCATTACTGCTATTTAATTTTATTAATATCGTGAGACGAAAAGAAATAATAAAATTCGGCAAATTGTCGTAGACTAATTGTATTGTAGATCAATTGTTCAAAAAAAAAAAAAGAAAAAAAAGAAGAGGTTTTTTTATGAGGAATTTTTAGGGTTCCGTAAAATACAATTTGGGGTAATCTGCAAAATTTAAGTAATTATTTTTAAACGGTAAACGGTCGCATCGAAAAAAAAGTATATATTACAAAATATATTTTGTAGTTTTTTTTTAAATTGATTATCAGGCAACGCAAATACGAACAAATACGGTAAAACTTCCGTAAAGCGATCGGCGGTTGTTCCTAACAAAAATCGTCCTACAAAAGTAAGATATTTGAAATACTTGATAGTCAACATAGAATTTTCTAACTGTTCAAAGTGGTCTTAAAATGAACTTTAAAAACGTAAAAAAAAGCTTCACGTCGGTATAATCTTATCTATAGGTAACGTGAAACTCCCGACAACTACGAACATCTACAGACATCTGCATAAATACAGACGATAAGTAAGTGCAGTTTTATTATAAAATTCCTCAATCTCAACTCAATTATAAAAACCTCAACAACTATTTAACGACGTGACAACACTCTTTTGAACTCTTACTCTTTTAAATTACCTATATATATACTACTGCAAGCAGTACGATCGTCATTTAAATCGCATCTCACTTGCAACGTCACAAGAACAAAAATCTCATTTTCAATTATAATAAGCCGAGTCCACGTAGGCAGCGGTGCGCCGATTACTGCCAGTAAATCGTAATCGACTTCTGTTGTAGGTATAAGGAAAAAGCCATTAACGCCGGTGTTTCTCTAAAAACAACGAGCAAAAGAAAACGCTGCTCAAATAAGAGAGGAGATTAAAGAAGCACGCTTGCCAACTATCCAAGTTGTTAACGAGGACTTTTTAATCTATGCAGATCACGGCCATGTTTTATTTTCTCGCCACATAAACGCCTTACTACCTACGTAGAAAAACTTCGGACAAACGGATCGAATGAAAATTCGCGCATTTTTAAATCGCCGACAAATTTCGAGAATTTTCGCGGCTTGGCGCTCGATAACGGACAACATCGCATAATGTATAGCCTTAAGTGGCCTAAATTACCACAAATTTTTAAATAAAACTAAATAATGCAAAGAAAAAGAGATTTTAAATTAAAATCTTTTTTTTGCATTATTTAGGTTTATTTAAAGGTATTACTATTAGTGTATTACTCCGCGGAGAAAAAATTTATTTACAAAAAAAATCGTTTACCAAATATCGCATTTTAAACCCCCCTCCCGACCCCTCTTAAAAGATACTGCACTCAATAAAATAAATACCTATTCGGTCGCAATAAACAGTACCTTGTTAACGAAACAATTATGCAGGTATACAAGCAAATGCACACGAGTATAACAACTGTCAGTTATAATAGGGTAATAAAAGATTACCTGTATGTAATTTAAAAATCTATAATTACGTTTAAAAACGGAAATGGCCTCTTTTCCGAGACGCCGCGCCGAGCTCATTTCATTCGAAAACAGTTAACGGACTTATGTGATTTTAGGATTGGTTTGACATTCAATTTGGTAGTGGAAGTTTCGAAAATTGTTTAATTAAGGGTTCGAATAAGGGTTGTGGTTTGCGTTGCGGCTATCACGTACTACATGGTTAAGTAAAGTTATTTCTTCAGGGACTCCGGTTCCGCGATCGCCGCCGCTGGTCCGACGCGTCGTTTGAAAATTATTTTTCGCTCACGATCAGACGGTTGGTCGCGTATCTACAAATTATCATTGGTATATCCAAGACAGGTTCCGATGCACGTCATCAATAAAAGGTTAACGTGTACGATGACGTTTCGCGCAGTGCCGTCGCCTCGTACAGTCGGCCAAAAAAGTATTGCGTGCGCCCGAGGCAATGGACATTGTTAATTTTTTACCTTGAAAAAAACCTTGGCTTGAAGGTGTCAAGGCCTTTAGACGCCAAGTGAACATGTTGGGGGACGTTTTTGGCACTTTGGGAACCAATGACGTATGTGGACGAAAATTGGAAAAATTTTGACACTATTTGCACATTTGGAGCTTGCGCCAAATCATTTCGAACGACACTTTAGAGAGATTTTAGGAGAAATAGGTGTAGGTAGCCTATTTTTTAGGGAAGAAAATTAACCCCTAATTTTCGTGAAAGTATCGATCGTTCCATTTAACACTCCATTAGTCGCGCCTTAAAAATAACGTGCGTAGTCGCGCTGTATCTGTGAGATACACTTTCGATATCTCACAAATATCGCGCTAATAAAATAACTTCACCCATGTCACTTTAAAATATTTGAGAGGATTATAAGTAAAATAAAATGTATTTTAATATATTTATATATATGTATATTTATCATAAAAAATAAACACTTAAGTTCAAAAAGGATACATAGTTTTATCGGCCATCTTTACAAAACGTTTTACTAAAAATAGTCACGGAGTTAAAACTTTTAAAATTAAACAAGAGAAAAACCTAAAAAAAAACATTTTTGATACCTTATTCAACTGCTCAGATATTACTTGAACTTCGCTATACCCACTGTTCTCTAAAGATTCACAACTAGTAGAACAGATAACTTCAGAGTGTTGAATGCATAAATATTTATCACAAATTTTACACACATACTTTGTCACTCTTGTTTTTTTTTCTCCTTGCCAGCAGGGTGCGCAACGCTTTCGTTTTTTATCTTGACCTGTCGCAGTGTTACTACTAGGTGCTTGAAGTTGTATATTGTTGCGACCTACCCAGGCGGCACACTGCCGTCATAATGTCGTCAATTATTGGTAATTATTCGTCGGCGACTTCGTGAACCCAATAAGTGACGAGCGCACGACGACACTTTCACGTCGAACATTTGACGTCATTAAAGAACGTCGTCGAGACGTCTTTATTTGGTCATTCTAAAGTCCTGAAGCCTTACTGGAAAAGTGAAGATAAAGAAGCGTTTTGAAGCGCTAATTTAAAACGTAAAATATTCGTAATTTTTTCTAACATGTTTATCTTTTAATCCAAAATTTTAACTAAAAAATATATAAATCCATTTTGGAATTATACGCTATCGCGTCTATGCGATTAACAGTAATAGTTCTATACGTTATAAATACAGTAGTATACAACTAAACAATTAATGTATATTTAATCACATCCAGTATATATTCGTATATTGTATACGTCAAGACTGGAACACCTTTAAGTGTCAGCCACGGATACTGTTCACGGCATTTACGTTTACAAAACGTTTTCTTAGTCAGGAGTTTTACTTTGAAGTATTCTACAAGTTGTAAACTTTGATACATAATCTAAATTTTGAACGCTATAATTTCTTAAAGTAAATATAGAATAATCAACTATCGCATGTTAATCGCATAAATTTTAACAAATTAAAATACTTTGAGATTTTTCCTTGCAGCATGCGAATTTCGTATAATATCTATGACTTCAAGAAACAGTGTTACAACTAGGTACTTAAGTTCTATATTGTTTCCTAACCTTTAGTCGTCAATATGGTAATCTATTGTCGGCGTTGTAAAAGTGACACGCCCACTTTATAACATTTACGTTTAGACTCGTCGTTTTGTTGGTGTGATTTTACTTTGCATAGTCACTGAAGCTTTAATGGAAAAGTAAGTAAAGAATTTCTATGCGCTAAGTTTAAACGTATAAATATTCAGAATTTTTCTACACATGTATATCTTTACAAAATGTTAACAAGAAATATACTAAACTTTGTATTATCGCATTCTATGGTTAACATTAGTTCTATACAGTTATATTTGGCAGTCGTGAGTAGACACTCAAATTTATTATGTAAAATTATTCAGATCCAGTTATGTGTTTTAATTGTGTACTCAATACGAACTTTTATCAAAATGTCAATCATCTGTGTTACTGTCACGATGACACCAGAGTTACGTGGAAATTATTTGGTGAGTTACATACGTGTCAACAATAGTACTATTTATTTTGAGATATTTCGTAAGAAAGTCTGAAGATTATAGCCCTACTGGCACCTAAAGTAAACTGCAAATTTTAGAAAAATTACTGTAAGAAATGTGTTTTACGAATAATTTTACAAAATGGCTAACAAGAAACGCTGACATTTTTGGGCTTAACAGGTGACGGACATTTTGGCGTGATGACCCATTTTATTCATAATTTCATTTAGATTGCTCTTTGATCTGGATGTGAAATTAATAACATTGTCACTCATATAACAGACGCTTTATCCATATTTTTCATATTAATGCATTAAATTATAAACATTATCAAAGATCCAGTATACCTCTGGCACACCTTGTATTATATTTACCGCTTACATCTTATCTTAAACATATTATTGTATTACTCGTATATAATAATAATAATAACGATATTTGGTTATTAAGTAGGTAAATCCAAATAATTTTGTGTTCCTTCTTTGATATATTAACATACCTTGTTTAATTTCTTAGATTTATGTTCTTTGTTTGTACCTTCATTTTTGTAATAAAATAATAATTATATTGAATGCATTTGTATTTTTTTCATCTTTAGATGCGTCATTAACGCCTTGGGATTACGTCAATAGGACGTCAAATCGACGTCCCATTTAAGGAAATTAGACGCCTCAAGTAACGTACTAGATTGGTCATAATTTAACGTCGTTGGGCTGTGACATTAACCCGTCATATTGACGTCCTACATACGTCATTTACGACGTCCTTATTGGTCCTCAAATGGCCAATAGTTGACGACATTAAAACGTCAGTGTGCCGCCTGGGTAATATAGCTCTTTGATCCTTTCAGTGATCATGTTTGGTAGAAATCGAAGATTTGATCTTTTTACTAGTTGTTCTTCTAACAGTTCCCGCCCCAGTTGTCGCAGAAACATTCCACGCACTGGTGAATGGTTGAATATTCCCATCAATTTCAATATCTTCTAACAAAATTTTCTGTATTTCCTCGACATCTGCAAGATTACTCAAATTGAACATCCGTTTGGCGGCTATTTTATTTCTATAATAAGTAAGAAAGTTAATTACAAAATGAATCAGAATTGATTAAATACAAATATTTTGCAATAAAAATTAAAAAATACTTACAATTTAGTCGCTATGTATCCGACAGATACAAATGCACCGTTTGGTTCGATAACTGCACACCATCAATCTCAGAAGCACCTGGATGTTGTCACTAACGAGGTAAAGGAATAGAGGGAGTGATGGTTCTGTACCACTTAACGCTTCCTATTTTAGATGAAAAAAGAAGTAGAATTGTATCTCGTAGATACAGCGCGACCAACGGAGTGTTAATACCTGAACATCCGCCGCAAGGTTCATCAAACAATGGCCTTACTGTATCGACCACGACTTTAACTGGCGCAACATCATATTACATAAAATTAAGCGGGGGTGCCGCCCACATCCTGTCCCGAAAACCGTCCAAATTCCTACATATCCACGAAAAATTACCGGGCGCTCGTATAACACTACAGCCTAGTTAAATTTAAATGTTGCCCCATTAAGAAACTGGAAACAATCATTATAGTAAAAACATAATTTGGGAGGGAAACCCCACTTTTACAACGAAATTCAATTAAACCACTTTAAATAATTTTACAAGGCGTTAAATGCAAATTGGAACAACAAATCATTTTACATCGCGAGTCGATTACCGTTGGATCGCTTAATAAGAGAGTTACCGAGCAATAATGAAGTTGCAAACTTCGCACGCATACATTTCGAAGATTCATGCTAATAGCCGCATGTCTTACATGGGATAGGAGCATCATATGCTCGCCCATATAAAGTGTTATGGAGCCACGATGTAATAAATTTAAATAAGCATCCTATTAATAATTAGTAACGCGCTCTCGTGTTACTTAATTACGGCCTCATCCGCGGCTCGATTTAATCTGCAGAGATTAGCACACCGATGCGATGGTATTCAGATTAATTCTGCTCGACTTTCCTGTTAAAGTTCCTTTTTAATAAATTGTATGTTATACGTGCAGCCGTTCGAAATACGGACGAGAGAGCCCCGGTGGTGGGATAGTGTTAATTTGTTTCTCTCCATCTTTTATCTAAATACATCGGTTCGCATCATAAATCATTCGCTTTCTTTATTTAATAACTCTGTCGCAAGTTAAATTTGTTACCCGTTAATTAAAGAATTAGATTTGTCTAAATATGGCCGTCCGGTTTCGCAGAGGGCAAATGTTCGCGACAAAGGCAGAATATCGGGCAAAACTGTTTGTGGGCATAGCGTATGCAAATGTCTTTCTGGCAATTACGATTCAAACAAACAGATCTTAATTATTTACTAATAAATAATTTAACAGCGTGACACACACACCTTACTTGATTACATTAGTCGTTCATTAGCGCGGCGTATCAGGTGTATCGGGAATAAAATGCGTTCCGTTTCGTTCAAGGTGATTTGTAAAAAGGTACGCCGATCGAAATTGAAATATCAAGGCTTATTTTAACAAAAATTGCCTATTTTCAAGCCGACGCGACAAAGGATGACGTTATGATGTAATTCATAGATATGATTTCGGGCACGGAATATAGATATGTATATGTATTAGTAATTTTTCGAACGTATAAATACGCAATGAGATCCTAATTTAATTGCTAATTTATTATTAAATCGCTTAAGTAGCTTTGCGTATACATACATAGTGTTTGGTGAGTCGAGGCGAAAAATGAAACCCCATATGTAATTTTAAAATTCTAAATCGAAAAACAAAGAATAGATTTTTTTGAAATTGGCCTTCATTTCTGAGATGTTTCACTTTAAAATTTTGTCGAACAAAAATTAAAAAAACAATCTTGTAGGCTTTGAAATATGTATAGCGTTCAACATTAAATGTTACAAAAAAACGAGAATTACAATAACTGTTCAAAAATACCACCATTTACGCGGATACAAGCTCGACATCTCTTTACTAAAGAATGGTGTACCGCTACAAAATCTGTTGTTAGTTGAATATGTTGCGCCGCATTGTTAATTCGTTCTGGCAATTGTTCGACAATATTTATTTGTTCAGCATAAACTAATTATTTTAAGGTACCCCAAAGACAGAAATCCAGAGGGTCGAGGTCCGGAGATCTTGCAGGCCAACTTACGGGACCATTTCTACCCGTCCACCTTTCGTTAAAATTGTTATTCAACCATGCTACCACGTTCCTTCCAATGTGTGGCGGTGCACCATCGTGCCGATTGCGCAGGTTAATACTTACCTCATCTAATATTTCGTCCACTTGATTTTCTAACAGTTCTAAATAGGAATTAGCATTCATCCGTTGAGGACAAAACTTGGAGAGGTAGTAATCTTCAATTAAAAATACCACACCAACTGTTAATCGAAAATCTTCGTTGAAAAGAACGATTTCGCGATCCACGGGGATTTTCTAATGACCAGATATGGTGGTTATGAAAATTGGCGATCCCATCTCTAGTAATAATGGATTCGTCTGATCACAGCGGCTCTCGAATAAAATCCCTATTTTGATTGTGCCGTTCTAACGGCCATTGGCAAAAAGCTAGACGGCGTTCTGCATCTCCCGGTTCAAATTATGAACGCTTTGCAAGTGATAAGGATGAAGAACTTCTTGGTGTAATGTTTTAAAAACAAAATCCTCGGTCAACTGCAAGCGCGTCGAAATCCGCCTAATACCGGTGCTTGGTTCATCGACACTCAAAAAAATATTGTACATAATATTAATGAACATCAGTTATTGACTTTTTGATTATTGATACAATGAAAAGTTCATTAATACTACTAATACGAGGGGGTACCCAAAACTAACCGGAATTATTTTTTAAAAGCTATATATTTTCAAATTTTTTTCAAAACAACTTTATCTCCTTCAAACTACTCTCCATTACAACTAATACATTTGTCCCGCCGGTGTTTCCACTGTTCGAAACATTTTTTGTAGTCATCTTTAGAAATGATCGACAGCTCTTCCCTCGTTTTTTTTTGACCTCTTCAACGTTGTCAAATCGGCGTCCTTTCATACCTCTTTTCATGCGTGGAAATAAGAAAAAGTCGCACGGAGCCAGGTCGAGCGAGTAAGGTGCGTGGGGCAGCGGAACCATGCCACTTTTAGCTAAAAACTGGCCGTGTGTGCAGGTGCATTGTCGTGGTGGAAGAACCAGTTTCCTGTCTGCCACAAATCGGGTCTTTTTTGACGGACACTGTTGCGCAATCTTCTTAAAACTTCCAAATAAAAGGTTCGATTGACGGTCTGACCCGGGGGAAACAAACTCCGAATGAACTACGCCTTTGGCATCAAAAAAGCAATCAATATTGTTTTGATGTTTGATTTGACTTGACGACATTTTTTTGGACGGGGCGTCACTGACGTCTTCCCAGTTTTTCCCAGAGCGTCATCTTTGTAAGCTGTTTTCAACATTAAAATAGTTTCGGCAACATTTTTACCGAGTAGAAAACAAAAAATTTCACAATCGTACGTTGTGTTCACTTAAACTTGCCATTATAAAAAACGAAACAAAAACAAAACAGCGCTAGCAAAAATAATCACTGCAGATGAACAGAATAAGCTACGTCGACAACACCGACAGATCTGAACAGGCAATGAGTTGCGCTATACACCCCCTACTACCGACTACTCCTTAATCTCTCCTTAAAAACAGAAAGAGATCTCTTTGATGCCGTTGAACATTTAAATCAAGCTATCCAACACTCGGCATGGGAAGCTACGCCAGATCGCGAAAATCAGAAAAATGTAGAGTACTGTCCCATAATAATTAAACAAAAAATAGCAGAAAAACAGAGGATACGAAGAATCTGGCAAACCACCAGAAATCCTAGAAATAAAACGATACTTAACCAAGCAACTAGAGACTTAAATGTACTCTTTACCAATTTTCGAAACCAGGGAATACAAAACTACCTATCAAACTTAACCGCCACGGAAGCTACCGACTATTCACTATGGAAAGCGACTAGAAAATTAAAACGACAACAACCCTCGGTGCCACCTATAAGAAAAGCTAACAGGACCTGGGCATGCACCAATCAAGAAAAAGCGGATGTTTTTGCAGCTCATCTGGCAACGGTATTTCAACCTCATGATAGACTTTGTTTGGTAGAGGATGAAAACTTCATACAACAAGCGTTAAACTAACCAAATACACCTGCTCTACCAATAAAACCAGTAACGGTTAATGAAGTTCATAGTGTCATACAAAATCTTAACCCAAAGAAAGCTCCAGAATATGATTTAATCACTGCCAGAGTCCTGAAGGAGCTGCCACGAAAGGCAATACAACTGATAACCTACATAATTAATGCCATTTTCAGATTACGCATATTCCCGGACCAGTGGAAGGTGGCGCAGATAGTCATGGTACCTAAACCAGGCAAAAATCCGGAAGAAGTGACTTCATATCGCCCGACCAGTCTACTGCCGGTCTTATCAAAAGTGTTTGAAAAGATATTTCTAAAAAAACTAAAGCCAACTCTTGAACAACAAAAACTCATACCCAATCACCAATTTGGATTTCGCGAAGGTCATGGCACAATAGAGCAAGTTCATAGAGTTGTAACTAAAGTAACTCATGACCTGCATCTTAAAAGATATTGCTCATCTGCGTTCTTGGACATAAGCCAAGCATTTGATAAGGTATGGCACATTGGACTGCTGTACAAGATTAAGAAAGTCTTCCCATTGCCTTATTATGAATTACTTAAGTCCTACCTATCGGAAAGAAGATTTCAAGTAAAATTCAAAGACGCGCAATCGAGTCTTCATCCAATACAAGCCGGCGTACCGCAGGGAAGTATCCTAGGACCTATCCTGTACGTACTTTACACAGCGGATTTACCAACCACTCCACAGACACTAGTAGCTACCTATGCCGACGACACCGCAGTGTTGGCATTCCATACCGATCCTCAAAGAGCATCATTGTTACTACAACGAAACCTCAACAAAATAGAAATCTGATTGAAACTATGGCGTATACGTGTTAACGAAACAAAATCCACACAGGTAACTTTTAACCTCCGGAAAGAAACCTGCCCTCCGGTAGCATTAAATAATACCCTGCTCCCGCAAAACGACAATGTAAAATACTTAGGACTTCACTTAGATCGACGGCTTACTTCGAAGACCCACATCATGAAAAAGCGAATGCAACTTGGATTAAAACTAAGAAACATGTATTTGGATGCTCGGGAGAAAGTCCCAGTTATCCTTGGAAAACAAAATTCTACTCTATAAGGCCATTTAAAAACCAAACTGGACTTATGGCATCCAACTTTGGGGATCTCCCAGTAACTCAAACTTAGAAATACTACAACGATATCAGAACAAAATAATCAGGATCATCACAAATGCTCCTTGGTATGTTCCTAACTGGTTACTACAACAGGATGTTCCGGTACCTACAATTAAGCAGGAAGTCCAAAGTGCTAGTGAAAAATATCAAGTGAAACTTAGGGTGCATCCTAATGATTTAGCTGTGACGTTATTAGACAGACAATATATCCCTCGACTCCAAAGATGTGACCCGTTAGACTTACCTGAACGATTTTTAGATTAGGTTTAGTTATAGTTTAAGTAAGAAACTCAATTAGATTATGTTCTCAACTAACCCTTACATGCTGCAGAATTGCGAAGTACTATCACTGGATATTACTTCCTCATGTTATGAATTATATGCCAAACGATTTACTGAATGTTATCCTGTTAAAACAGAAATGTTAACAGATTGTAAATACCCAATTAATAAACATGTGAAAAAAATACACCCCCTAGTGGCAGAAATGCGTACTACATAAACTCCGCCCACGGCAATGCTATTCCGGTTAGTTTTGGGTACCCCCTCGTACACTGAAGAAAATAAGTGCCTAATTATGCAATTAAAACGATCGTTGTATTTACGAATCATTTATAATTTTTTACCTAATAACTTTCTTCGTACCTACAATGAAAATTTTTATCGAAACAACGGATTTTTCGTTACTTTTTAAGAGTTATCTAATGTACGTTTGTAATGTACTTTATCTAATGTACGTACATTGGACGCGTTACGTCGGATTTTTTTTTGAGTGAATAACAGCTACTTCTTGTGCAACTGTATGAATTACATTGCGACCGAATTTTGAACGTTTGCCGATCCCACATTCTCGGAGTCTTTGAAATAAATCCGAAAAAAAGTGGACGAGAAGGTTGTTTGCCTGTTTGTAAAACCATTAATGGTAAAACGCAGCCGATACTCGCGACAAGCAGCAAGAGCGTTTCCATCACAAAAACCGTATACAAAAATAATGTTGTTATATTCTTTGTTGCTAAATTCCACACTTTCAGCATCAACAAATTCAAAAATTATGAAAATTTTTGTTACGCATATGTCAAAAGGGATTTGTCAATTCATTGGTTTTTTTTAGTTTTGTTCGACAAAATTTTAAAGCGAAATATCTCAGAAATTAAAGCCAATTTCGAAAAAAAAAATGTAGTCTTTGTTTTCGATTTAGAATTAAAAATTACATATGGAGTTTCATTTTTCGCCTTGACTCACCAAACGCCCTGTATAAAGCAAAATTTTGATCGTCTGAAAAGTGCGAAAACTTCAAAGTTAAAAAAAATTAAAATTGCACGCGTCTTAGACGATTCCAAAAAAATTTCCCGCGATCGGATTCGATCCTACGACCGACGGACACGAAAACTAGCGTCCTAAAAACGTCGCCGTTCGATTTTCCTAATTCTGAAGAGAAAAATGTTGTTCGCGCTTGCATCGAAATAATTTCATTTTCTGGAGTGCCAGTCGCAACGTTCCAACGTTACCTCGCGACGTCGAATATTACTTCGATATCGGTGGTTTGGCTTTTCCTTTTAAATCAAGCACAGTTAATCTGAATGACGAACTTATCTTATTTTGAAAATATCCTCTTGATACACACTTATTTGCATACGGCTTATCCGGCTTTAACAGCAAGTCGTGCTCGACAGCTTTATAATTTAGAGGCGGTTTAAGTTTTGCAAACTATTAAAGAGCAAGCTAAAAAGGTTTTAGGGTCGAGATAACCGCGATTTCGACTAGGAATACAACAAAAATCGAATGGTCGCGCCACCCGACGCGACGCACAGTGGAGTATTTGATATGAGAAGTTGGCCAAAAGTCGTATTTCTTAAATCAATTATATAATGTAGCTTAGAATCTCCCAGAATAAATAAGACTCTGGGCCGTCTATCTGCACCATTTTCTTGTCGTCAGTCCAACTATAGAAGGGTCTAGTTCATTTGTAATTTGTCTGTAACTCCGGCTTACAGGTAACTTTGTCAAAGCTCTACAAAACTGTTTGTATTATTTTCAAAATATTAGTGTATTAGAGAGTTTTTGTGAAATTTTCGAAGAAGAATTCTGATCTAGAAGGTATGTATATAATTTAGTAGAATATATGACATCTTATATCAAAAGATACGTATATATTTTTTGTTTTAAATTAAACATAAAAAATAATTTCTTTTTCGATTATTTTTAATAATCACCGGTCATTTAGTTATACTTCCAAGCGTTGCCAAGCAACAAAAGTTGCTTAATATGAAATGTCAATGATGTAGCTATAATAATTAACTTTTTTTTTTTACCAAAGTACACCCATTAAATTTTTAGTATTTTTTTAAATAAGGTCTACGTGTTAATGTCTGTATTTTTCAAATATTTGTATAGTCAATAAAATTAAACAAAATTAATAATAAAACACTAGAAATGCTGCTTCCGGCTGAAATTCTGAACCTTGCCAAATATAACATTATCCCTATCGTGAGGATTCCTAGTGATGAGGAAGATGGCCAAAACACATTCAAGGATTCAGAACACGAATCAACCGACTAAAAGTTTGATAGTTGATAGTTTGTTATTATGTTATTTTTAAGCAAATTCCTAATTGTTTCAATTTATTTCATTAGTTGTTTATAAGTTTATTGTAACGTAGCAACAAATTTGATTTCAAAAATTTTCGTTTTTTTTCAAATTTTATAAAATCTGAGTTAAAATAGCTTTAAATGATTACTTGGACATAGTAGAGACACAAAACGCATAAAATAGTTTTGGCCAACTTTTTGTGTTAAATACCCCACTGTGCGACGCGACGCTCGCGTGGTACTTCTCGATTAAAATTTCATTTTAAATTCGTTTAGACGTTTCGAATAACTCTTTCAATAAGAATGACGTTGCATGAAGCTATTATAAGCTGTCTGGCCAATATTTCAAAGGTGCTGGATCAAAACAACACAAAACGACCGACGGGTCGGCAAATTGAAATATCAGCACGCGATATATGGTGAAACAGGTCGGAGGACGCAGTTACCTGTACTGCAGGGGTGCCAACCTTCAGACACGAAAGTGTGAACTCATAACGTAATAGTCAAGGTTGCTAACATAATATTTCAACTAAGATTATGTTAAAAATGCCCAACCTTTTATGGTCTTCGCCGCTGCGAGGCACGTTGCGGCTTAAAAATAAATGTAAACTTGTAAAAAAAAAAAACGGTGCCGACGTTTTCTGAAGGCGGCGGCGTCCCGTAATAAAATTCGTTACCTCGACACAATTGAATTTTTTCTAATAAATAACGCGCCGAAAGAAGTCACGGAATTTTAATTGTATTCTCAAAAAATCGTAGCTTTAATGTTGTTTAGATTGCTTTCCGTCGTCGTCGCCGTACATCGACAAAATTATAAACAATCTCGTTCCCGTTCGTATCAAATCGATGGGGAGAGCTGATTAACAATTTTCTAACGCTTAACCGACAATTTTTAAACGGCGGAGTTGCGAGGTCCCCGGAAAACTAAAATATTAGGAGCCGACACGTTAACTATTGAGGGTGCGCGTTTCTTAAACGGAACGAACCGCGATTGAAAAGGGAACTTTGTACGGATATTAAAAAAAATATAATTAAAAATCTTGCAACCGTAAACCTCTTTATGTAAAAATAAACGACACCGCGACGGTGTTTTAATCGGTGAAATTTTAAGACAATTTGCCGACCCCCTATTCGCAATAGGCGAACATTCGCCGTGGCCAATTCGCTGCCAGACTTAAGAGGGGGGTTCGATAGGCGAGAATCAACAGATATCGCTATGGTAGATTCACTTCAAGAAACGATACTAAAAAACTATTAAATTTTATTAAAAAAATTTAATTGATAATAAATACTAATTCAAGTACCTAGTTGCTCCTTATATTTTTATCCTAAAAAAGTTAAAGGAACAGTTTTGCTAAGTTGTACACATGCTTCCGAATACTTCAAATTATAAGATATTTAGCTACTATATGACTAAAATATTATAAGGAGCAACTAGAAGAAGGTTCAGTGAATACGTATACGAAAGTACAGGGTGTAATTGTTGCTAGAATTCGTAAACCGTTTTCCGAAAAATCGTCATTTTCAAGTATAAAACTATCTTACAGATAGCTACTTGATTTTGAAGAATTTGTCTAACAAAATTGTCCAACTATTATTGAATAGATGGTGCTGTAAAAATACTATAGTGGTATTTTTTTTATTTTTTTTTATTTGCCGGCTGATTCGTGGACATTAATCTTCCGCTTGATAAACAAACATCAAACTGCATAGGTGCCATATTTCGTTGTGGAAATATTTATAGTCAACGTACCTATACCGAAAATGAACTCGTAATTCTTATACATATAAACTAAAACCAAAATTGAACTCCTGTATTTTCTTACACTCTAAATAGTGAAATTCCAACCATTTCTACAAATGTGTACGTGATTTATGTTGTATAAAAAGGTCTAATTTTAAAATTACAATTAAAAGTAGGTATGTATGTAGGTACATTTATCATACCTACAATTTTATTTATTCAGAAATTTTCATTTAATAAAATATAGAATCTCATTCGGTTTGTTTTTCGATTAATAAGCATAATTATTTTGCATTTCGACGTGTTGTTGTTTATGATTTCTCTGAATTACTGAGAAATGCGAGAATGCGGCAAACGTTTCCCATAAATAAGTAGATATGTATACATACGTTATGCGCGATACGTCCCAACACGTCATCAATAAAACCTCGTATTTTTACAGTGTACTAATAGATTTAAGTCTATTTTGCCATGTCATATGTGTGCAGGTAAATCATCGGTAGACATCGGAGTGCCATGTTCAAAACTTTAATCTGAATATTACAAATATACAATTTAGTAACTTTTGTGCATGGCTGCGTGCATTGGAACCTATCGTGAATAACGTATAGCTACATGTATTTGAGAACGAAACTGTAACTATTTAACTTTTAATGCAATTAATGGCATGGTATAATAATTATTATTCTGAAATATATACATAAGTAATTACATATGTGCATATATCAGTAATATTGGATTTCCTATTGTTACAATTTTTATTTTGTATTAATAATGGCACCTCTCTCACATATTACACAAAAAATAAATTTTAAAAATCAATAATCATTAGCATTGTGACTTTCTTGAAGAGAAATATTTTGAATTTTCCGCTCCCATAACTTGGTAACATTTCTGGTTGCAAGTTAAATAATTTTTTTAAGCTTGTTAACTTGCATTTCATTATTTTTGTGTCTCTCGTCAAAACGCCCGTTCTTTATATTCTGTACCTTTATATCCTAGAATAAATAATTAAAACGCTAGCAAAGTTTACAACGTAAACATAATTAAATTAGATGCCAATGCATCAATGAAAAAGCGCACTCTGTAGAAGCTATTCTGTACAAGGAATTAACATTTAAATAGCTGATGCCAAAATCGCGCCATCTTACGATTAAACCGTTTTATATTTATTAAAATAATTAGAAAAATACTACTGTGGCGTTACTAGCGGAAACATGTAGAAGCTGATTTTTCCAGCCCCCTCTTAAGTTTATAAACTATCGAGAGTTTAGGGGCGTTCACGATTAAAACCCGAATTCGGCTGATGAACATTTCTAATGTTTTTGTCGTCCGATCTTATTCGTTCCGATACGCGTTCGATTAAAATTTAAAGGATCTATTAAAGGCGAGGCGCTTGAAAACAAGCAAATTGGACGCTTTGATGTTGCAATACAAAAAAAAATATCGAGACAAATCGGCAATCGTCGAATTCGCCTTAAAATTTAATTGCAAGGACCAGTTTTTCGGTCGCCAAATTCCAAAACAATCGCCGGACAAGTGACGATTATGAAACTCGCTTTAGGGGCGCCGGCTTTTCAATTAGCCGACCGATTCGAAAAACCGGCCCCTTAAAAGCCTGTCTTGTCGACCTACGGATAAACTCTCCTTACCTTGCGCCCATTTCCTTCAGAAATCGAAACGGAACGAACGGCGGATGGACGTACTTACAAGTAGCGGGGTTAACGAGATAATAAAATAATTCCCGATTAAGATTTTTTTTTAACGACCGCACGAAAACACACATCAAACTATAAATAGCATCATCGACAAAGCCGCTTTATTAACCATTTAGGAACATTCGGTTTATCAATGTAAACAGCTTATCGTGTATGCTCATTGATTTTTTTTTAAATGCGCCGCCTTTGATGATAATTTTGTAATTTAATGAATAAAACAAATTAAGTTCTTTTTGAACTTCGACCCTTATTCATCTAGTTGTTTTGTCCTTTCAGATCGGATCATTTGCGCGAATTAATTTTAATCATTCTCGATATTGAATTAACAATAATCGTTTGTAATTGTGTTATTTAAAACCGAGCAGTCATTAAAGCAATTTATCAACGTCGACTAATAATTATAAATAATTTTACATAATAATAAATGGTATTATTTAACAATGTAAAAAAAGTTAATAACCGCGACTCATAAATGCACTTCTCTATTTAATAACGAAAGATATAAACAGGATAACGATAACCTTTCTTTCGATCTTCCGTACAAAAACGCACAATAATAAATTACATTATTACTTGTATGTATGTACATTTGAAAGAAATCGCACACGTATATAGATATATATATATACGTCGTAGAAATCGAACGGAAATTCCAATTTAATAATTTTACAACATGTAAATTTACGAGAGAACCAAACAGATACCGTTCAGACGGGATAAATGTGATAAGGTAATACAGCATATGCCCGGCAGAGGACTGTTAATACCCTTATCTTTTGCTAGGGCGGCACCCGCTATGCAATTTATACGCTCGCCCTTAGGCAACTGCATTCGATGCACAGCGATTTTGGCAAATCGCTAGGGCCCTATATAGCGCGACGCTATCAATAACGATTCGCAATTAGATTATTATAAATTACGTACGCGCATTTTTGAACTTAGATTTATTAATAATCTAACGGTCGCATCGCCTCGAATAGAACATCTCAGCAGGAACGAAACGCCGAGTCCGATAAGGCATAAAGCAATTTCAAACCTATACTTAACACCATCATTACGTCAAAATGCATTTTCGATAAATCATGTTTATTTCATCGATCGATGGAAAATAGCTAAAATATCCACGCACGCCTCGCAAAGTCGCACAATCAATCACGCCATAGAGAGGTGTAAATTACAATATGATTAATAAATCGACCGGAATAAATTGGTATTTTTTTCGATGGAATCGGCTCCGCGGACGACGAAGAAGAGCAAGTCATATTTATGATGTACATAACCAAATTCGGCCGGCCATTTGACCGTATCAAAAAAAAAAGAAAAACAAACTCTTAGATAGATATACGCGAAACATTAATTTAAATTTAGGCGTTATCGTATTTGCATAAAAATTACTTTCGATATTAGGTAGTACGGAAGTGCCTTGATGAACTCTTAGACCGGACAGCTGTTCGACACAGTAAATTAAGACGTTAATAATGTTTTCAATAAACTTGTAAACTATCTCGAAATACCTGGAGCACCGGTTACCGGGACACGTGTCCTCGACGGCAACATAAGTTTTTAATTAATGGGTAGTATTAAGAGTACTTAAACGATAAAAAAGTACGAACGAAACGATCGGTAATAGCTTTTATAAGTTCACAAGGGACAGAGGAAGAATTGCAAAGAATTGCACCGGAACGGACGGTACCCACTAAATAGATTTCGGAATGAAAACGCGCATCGTAAATTAAAATCCGAATCGAAACCTCCGAAACGTTTTATGAACACAAATCTTCAATTTCCTTTTGAAAACCCAGTTTATCTGCGAGAACGTTGGGTTATTATTACAAATAATTTCTAAACCGAGTTTGAAATTTTAAAACTTAAAACGTCGACAAACCGTTTAAACACTGTGCCATTTTTCGTCCTAAATTTTAGATTTCAAACGCATAAAGTATAATTTGCGCTTTAAAACAACTATTAAATGGGCGCTTCTAATTAAAAAAATGTGCGTCCAGTGTATAATCTAATTTTTCGCTTGAAGGAGTAAATTTTAATTGCAATCGAATTCTTTAAGGCCGGCGACGGTGAAATTTTGTGGTTTAAAACGGAGGCGCGTTAATCGCAAAATTGCGCTTTAAATTTCCACCAGCCTAAAAAAATAATCGTTAAACCGCAAAATAAATTATTCACATTCGACCATTAGTTTGATTATAATATGTAATTGGTTTAATATTATAAAAATCGAAATTCGAATAAAAATAGAAACGTAATTTTTAACGTTACGATTGCTTTCATACTTCGCCATATTTTCAATATTTAAACCAGAAACTATTTAACGGTTTACAACATAGCAAATGAATACCACTCCTACATTGGTTAGGTAAAAAGAAATCCAACTGTTTCAGATCCGATAAACATGCTGGCCACTTGTGCAGAATCGCAGTTTATCGAATACTCAAAGCTTGCGTAAAAACACTTTCTTTAATACAATTTGAAAAACAAGTTTGCGAACCGAACTACAATGTCCTACTGATAGTGATTAGTAATGATTAATTACATAATATAAACATTATGTGCCCCCCTTTATTATTGTCCAATATAAGAAATATTTAAAGTTGCGCATACTACAACCGTTATGACGCGTAGATTTTAATACATTTGCTAAAGATTTGCAAATTTCTTTATGAGGAGAATGCCCTGTATAACGATAACACAAGACACACCAGAATAAATGAACAAAAACGTCAAATGGCTTCTATGAAACAAATAAACTTAACTTGTCTTTTAAAAACATAAAAAATTATGAAAGTACAAGTATTTGTTAATTTTTTAGTTAAGACATATATTTAAAACTAAGGATTAAAAAAAACCTCTGTTATCTTTTATTTAACGTTTAACGTTACTTTCAAGAACCCAATTAAAAAATCACTTTCTCTAATGCTTTAATATATTCGTATTAAAAATTCCTTCCAAACGTAGAAAACGTTATATTTTTAAATAATTGGACTTAAACGTTTCAGTTTTCTGAAGAATTATGGTTTTAAAATATTTTACTTCCAATACAGACTCAACGGTTCATTAAGCTATCTTTGATTTTATATTTCCAAAACGTAAAAATACTGTAAAGCCGATTTGTCATTTTAAAATCTCTACATTGTTACAAAAAAAATTAAGAATTTACTTGGAATAAAAGCGCACGTTGTAACTTAAAAAATTTAATCAAGCAGACGTATGTACTTGTAACAAAATACTGTCGAGCCGCAATTTAAAGCTCGAAGGACCAAAGTTAAATCTTCAATTTACTTTTATTAAAGACTCGCACATTACGCAATTCAATTATTTGCCCAATTAAAACTGAAACTAGTTAATCCGTGAGGAACGGCAATCAAAATTTCTATTAACCGTATAGCGTCGCGCCGCGCGGCGCCGCTCCATTACTAATAAGCTCGTACGCGTTAACGAATAAAATATATGGCGTAAAAAAAAAATTTTCGCTCCGTAATAGAGTTGTTCCTTTTTTCGCGGACAGGGTTAGGAGAGGTGCGAGGCAAAGACTCCCGCTGCCTACACCTGACCCCCTCGCGGATAATAACGCGAATGATTTATGAACGTGAATGTGTCGCCCCCCGGGGCTCGGCACCTCAGCTAGAGGCTCTGTCGGTCCCGATTATGCACAGTGACGGCTTTATTAACGCCAGAGAAAAATCGGACGAGTTATTATCGTAAGATATGGAGTTATTTTGTAGTACGGCTTTGTTAATTGTCGAGATGTAGAAAGATAATTTTGAGGTTTTTACGGTTACGTTCCTTTGGGATTTTGTACGTACACTCGCTGGTTTTTTTATTAATAATAATGAGAAGGCCATAGCTCGACGAATACATTAAAAAAGACGAAACAATTAATTTTTTGACGCGTCATTTTAATTAAATCGTAATTTACAATGGGCTCGGATGTCGTTAATCAAAAAACGATCGGGGTGAGAATCCCGGGCCCGGTTATAATCCTGTGCGATCTAAATGGGTTGCGGTGAAACCAAATAGAGGAAAAGAGAAGGGGGTTGTGGATTTTTATGCGTCCCTAACAAGAACACTTTTAAGAAATCTAAAAACGGTTTTCGATTTTTCCTGTTAAAAATCAAACGATCGCCGGCTCGAAGGACCTAAACTAAATTTACGATTTGTTACTGTTAACGTTACGCCACATAACGAATTAAAAAAAAAACTATTTCCGATTCGAACGATACGCAATTAAATATTTTGGGTCAAAATTTCTCTCCATTTCCATCAATAACGCCATCAAGTCTTCGGATTAAAATACGAAACGTAAAACTAGACCTGAATATCGTGACCCGTAAGCGATATTTCACGACGATATTTTATAAACCCGCAAATAATGAACGTAATGTTTCAGTTCGCAAAATTATGCCGCCGTAAAGTATAAAAATACAAGGCGAGCGGTACAAAATAAAAATTGATTTAAAATCAAAATTACGAGCGCGCTCTTTTAGCCGAGATTGCAAAACCTTAATTTACAATGCGTCGCACGCCATAGTGCCCGTATTTAATATAAGTGGCTTTTTTAACAACGCAGACCTGTAAATAACTCGAGAACGTAAAAATTTATTGTTGAAAATTGCATCGTTTTAATTTAAAGTGGAATCTCTATGTGAAGATATATATATATAATAATATATATAATATATAATATATAATATATAATATATATATATATATATAATATATAATATATATATATATATATATATATATATATATATATACGTAGGTAAGTAATTGTGAAGGTTATTAAGCAAATGCACTTACATATATAATGCGGTTAGCGTTCGATAACAATATAATTTCAAGTTAGTAATTGTGGTTTCAATTTAACCAATGATTTAAAATTCTTTAAACGGAAATGGGACGCTGCCGTTTCTACGTCGGAATAGTTATAGCTAAATAACACGCCGGCTATACTTAATCGTTTAATTTTTTCTATTTTAATTCTACCTTATGTAAAACGCCAATAACAAATAATGTACTCGGTCCCCCTCCCCCCCCCCTCCCGATAATTTTTTCTTTTACAAGCAATGCGTATTGTATTCTTCGTTTGTTGAAAAATACCTTTTAACGGATATTTTGCTTGCCGATAAAATAAAATTTTCGATGGCGACAAATCGACGGCAACGAACCGGCGCGCGACGGCGTAAAATCGAACAAGTCCCCTTTAAGCAAGATTAGAATGGAGATCTCTCGTGTAAGTAGCAATTTCCGACGAGCGAATGTCGGAGCTTTCCTGTACAGTACAAAACCAGACCAGAAAAAAAAAGGATTTAATTAAGTGTTCGCTGGTTATTCGTTAGGAAAATGATTCAAAATATTATGTGACGTCACGGACCTTTAATTTTTCACATTAAAAACATTGGATAGGTTTCAAAACAATCATTGTTTTCAATCTCAATCTTAGACAAATTTAAATACAGTGAAACCTCTTTAATTTGGACAGTTCCGGGACCAAATAAAGTGTCAAAATTAGGGAAGTGTCCACATTTGGGAGGGGGGGTCTTCAAATTTTGTTGTATAAAAAATACACATATTTATCATGCAAATAAAACAGAAAATTTATTATAAATAAACAAAAAAAATACGTATTAAAAAATTATCGAAAGAAGTAATTTATCTTTGTCCGTTTTCGATTGCACTTGGCAAACGAAATGCAGTCTTCTACTACTATTTGTAAATAACTTACTATATTCACTAATTTTGGATTATTTTTATTTAAAAGAATGATTTTACAGATTTTGTAATCGATGGTGCTTCGGAAAAATTGGAAATTTTATGTAAATCTTGATATTCCCCGATTTCGCTCATATTTTCATCGATCTGATCTGCATCTTCGTTGTCTGATGAATCACTAACGCTAAAAGAATTTATAATGTCTATTATTTCACACGTTGCATCTTCTGTATGCACTTTACTGTCGGTTTCTGCGTACTCTTCTAGAGTCTCTATTTTATTTCTGTCTACTTTTAATAATTTGGCTATAGTAGCCAAATCTAAGTCCTCTTCTGGATCTTCAGTCTTCATTAACTCGTTTGCAAAACCAGCTTTACGGAAACAGTTTTTTATAGTGTAATTCGGAACTTGCATCCATTGAATCTATTGAATTGATTGAAGAACATTCACGCTTTTTAAAAACAAACTGCTGCTTTCGCAAGATTCCGATGACGCTACCAAATATTTCAACGGTACACTTCGATAACGAACCGTAAAACTTTTAATAATGTCCTGGTCAAGCGGTTGAATAACGGAAATACAATTAGCAGGGAAAAATATCAACTTTACCTTTTCTAACATAACATCCGGATGAGACGTTGTATTATCAAGAAACAACAGAATATTTCTATTCTGCCTTTTCATTTTGCGGTCGAATTGATGAAGCCACTCCATCGCTCTGATGACTCTGGTCATCGACGATTTTTTATTTGCCTTCCAGATTACGTTAAAACTGTTAGGTTTTAATTCCTCGAAACAACGGGGTTTGACGAATTTCCCAATCACAAGCGGCTTTTCACGATCGCCCACAAAACATAACCGTTAAACGTTCCTTTGATATTTTTCCGCCTTTACAAGAGTCACCTTTTAAACACATCGTTTTATTGGGAAGAGTACGAAAATATAGTCCAGTTTCATCAAGGTTCCAAATGTCTTCGAGAGAATAATTTTAATAATTTCAGGTAACTTCTGGATCCATGTGGAAACGGTTTCTCGATTAACTTCGGCCGATTCACCGCAAATAGCTTTAAACAAAATTGAATGATGACTACGAAATTTTTCAAGTCGTCCGTTTGAAGCACGAAAACCATCTAAACCTAATTCTTTTGCAACTTCTTTAGCTTTTTCCTGCAGGAGCGTTCCAGATACAGCAGACTATTTGTACGGACTCGGGAAAACCATTTATACGCAATTTGATCGATATTTGCACCATTTGTTTTTGAGAACCGTCTCGCTTAACTTGGGATTTTTATTTTCTTGCCATATTTTCCGCAAATCGATTTCTTGTTTTAAAACGTTGGCTACGGTACTTTTCGATATCTTAAAATATTCCGCTACTTTTCTAACGCCCCACATTTTACTTTTATTAAAGTCAATCACGTCGATTTTTTGGCCGATCGTCAGATCTTTTCCCGGAGCCATCTTAACAACGCGAGAAAAATTGAGCAACTCAACAAAAATACACTTTACCTGCATTTATATGTATGTTGCTAACAGATTTCTAGAAATTTACATAATTACCCTTAATGCTTCTTATTATAACTCCACACCTAAGTACCAACAGTTGTTCAAACTAATCCTTTAAATTTGTATTTATTTTTAACAATGACATGCCAATCAAGATTACTCCAAAGGAAACTTTTCATATTGTGAGTAATAAGCCATTTCAAGAAAAAATATTTTAACATAAATTCCTAAAAGTCTAAAATGCGCAAATGGTTTTTATTTTTATTTTCTGTTTAATTGTCCAACAATAAAGAGATTTATGTGTAATAAGGGGTCGCGTGTAACTGTCCACGTCCGAATTAGGGAGTGTCCTACAATCTAGAGGTATATTTTCTATATAATCTTATGCAAATGATTTGGAATACCTAAAATTGTCCATAATATGGGAGTGTCCACATACGAGAAGTGAATAAATATCCTTAGTTTTCGATAGTTTTCAACCACCAAGTTGAATTAAGATGCCAAATTGATTAATGTTTTATTAAAAATTTAAATAATTTGACGCGGAAAACAGTAAATCATTCTTCTGTCTGACATGTGCATCTAATTAAACTGAACTGAAGGTCATTTTCTAAACATTAATGATGGTAAGTGTTTTAATAATGTAAAAATTTACCTACTGTTCCTTTTCTAGAGGAAGAAATGTCTATTATTCAAAACTACCTCCACGCAAAGAATCCCTTATCATTTTCTAGAACTGCGTTTGGTTTTCGAAAAATTAAGAAATACAGTTTATGATTCGTCTGGACTCTAAAAATAGGTATACGATTAAATATAAATAAATTTAAGTGTTTTAAGAACAAATTTATTTTAATGTTTTACCCAGGCGGCACACTGTCGTTATAATGTCGTCAATTATTGGTCGTTTGGGACCCAATGGGGACGTCGTAAGTGACGTATGTATCACGTCAATATGACGGGTTAATGTCACAGCCCAACGACGTCAAATTATGACCAATCTAGTACGTTACTTGAGACGTCTAATTGACGCCTAATTTCTTTAAATGGGACGTCGATTTGACGTCCTATTGACGTAATCCTAAGGTATTAATGACGTATCTAAAGGTGAAAAAAATACAAATACATTCAATATAATTATTACTTTATTACAAAAATGAAGGTACAAACAAAGAACCTATATCTAAGAAATTAAACAAAGTATGTTAATATATCAAAGAAGGAACACAAATTTATTTGGATTTACGTACTTAATAACCAAATATCGTTATTATTATTATATACGAGTAATACAATAATATGTTTAAGGTAAGATGTAAGCGGTAAATATAATATAAGATATACAGTGTGTCCACGAGTTCTGGGATCATTTGATAGAGCCTAAATTAAGCACAATAGAAAAAACTATTATATTTTAGATAAAAGCTTTCTGGTTGTATGAGTCGCACAATGTAAAATTCCACACCAACAAAAGACATCTAAATAAATTAATAATAAAATGGGGGTCACTCACGCCACAAAGATAACCTAGTCACCTAAAGGTTAAAACCTATAGAAATAAGTACAGTTTGTCTGTTTCTTGTTCTTGTAGAATTATTGTAAAAAATATTTCTTCCAGTTGTTTAAATATTTAAAATTGTTCGTTTTAACTTTAGGTGGCGATAGGCTGATTAATTTTTCACTTACCGTTAAGAAATTATATCAAAATTTACAATTTACAAATTTATAACGTAGAACTCGCTGCAAAGTAAAACCACTAACCTAACAAAACTGCTAACGGTAAACCAAAGCGCGATCAGTATGCACAGTGGCGTGACACTTTAAAGGAACTAGTTCTACCCATTGACGTACACAGTTAGAATAAATAACCGAATGCGAGTTTCCTTACTAGTTTAGTTGTGTACTAGCGTATTTATAACGTATACAACTATTACTATTAATCGCATGGACGCGATATAGCGTAATTCCAAAATAGATTTATATATTTTTTAGTTAAAATTTTGGTTTAAAACATAAACATGTTAGAAAAAATTACGAGTAATTTACGCTTTAAATTAACGCTTCAAAACGTCTTTATTTTCTCAAATTCAATTAACATAACAAGAAAATTTCAGTTTTTCCAGTACGGATTCAGGACTTTGGAATGACCAAACGAAGACGTCTCAACGACGTTCTTTAATGACGTCGAATGTTCGACGTGAAAGTGTCGTCGTGCGTACGTGACTTATTGGATCCACGACGTCGCCGACGAATAATTACCAATAATTGACGACATTATGACGCCAGTGTGCCGCCTGGGTAGGTAATCGTTTGTTTTTTTTTAATTAAGAAAGTATTCAGTAGTCTCCATCATGTCTATGTCACTGTCGGCAATTGTTATAGATACTTAGTACTAATAAAACGTTTTAATATTTCTTAAAAATACTTTCTTGGACTTATAATATGATATGAATCTTTTATCTTTGGTTTTTATGTCCTTGATGGGCACTTCTGTTCGAGATATTTTATAGTCTACCGCAATTTAAACGACACACCATAAGTACTACTTTGTGGTAATTCGATTAGCTACGTTAAAAGGCTGGTAAGGTGACGTGTTCTATTTCTTATAAGAACAACAAACTGTTGTAAGTATAATTTAAAGATATAAAAAAAATTAATATTATAGATAGATATTTATTATTAATTCGTAAGCATTCGTAAGGCATTCGAGTGACATTTCAAATTGAGATAGACTATACTTAGTAAACTTACAGTTCAATTTTCGTGCCACGAATGATTCGAATAGTGCCGAGATTGGAGAAAAAAACAAGATGCAATTAGGCAATACGGGAAAATTTCGTCCTAAATTCGGTTTCCGACCATTCCGCCGGTCTTCCGTCCAAGAAAATATTATCCAATAATTACAGCCGCAAAACGTAAGTTCATTAAAATCGCATCGAAACGATCCGACAGCGAGCCAAAAACGAACCCTCGCGCGCTTAAAACGTTATTAAGCGCAATAACGTCAGTCCGAAAACGTAAATTTTTCGCGTTTTACAAGTAATTAGTTTTAATCTTCGGCGTTCGAAACAACGATTTGCATGTTGGTTGAAAAGGGAATGTGCGTGACAGTAACGCCTTAATAATTAATCTACGAAGGCAACTTATCGCGTCCGTATATAAGCTTAATTAAGACCTCAAAAGTTTTAACGTGCGCTCTTTAAAAATACCACATGACTGATGACTTACGTCGGACGAAAGATTCTAAAATGCCTGTTAATATTTTTCTAAAAGAGTAAGCCGCATGTTTCCCGTCTCATAAGTCACGGATATTTCAATTATTAAGCTTGACTTACGGCTGTCCGAACACAAAACACTCGGCACAGTCGTACCAACATCACGTTGCAGCGTTAAACGGTGCATTTAACTACACCCACGGGATGATTACAGGATGTAAACGAATAGTGGTATTGGCGTTAGATGTTTCGGTCATATTTCACACTACATTAAACTGTCATGGGGCCTAATAACATAATATAATAACATAATCTTACCCACCTTTAGTACGTAGGTAGGTCTCGACGGTGCGGCAAGCTCTCGGATTTTCACGAAATTAATTCATCATCGTTACAACATCGCAAATGGAATTTATTAATTAAGACGTCATCGTAAAGTCGTAATGACTATTGAGCGTTTCGTACACACAATCACGCAATATACATAAACTTTACGGGTTCTTCGAAACGGAGAACCAGTCCGCCGCAAGAACTACGTTACGGCAAATCGGAAAGATGTTCGGACGTGAAATGAAGAAATAAATCTTTATTGTAGGCGCACGAAACGACGACGACGCGTATTGTTTGTAATTCCCGTGTTGCAATGGAAAGCGTAATCGAATTAAAGACGTCCTTTGTTATTGTACTGATATTCATCATGTTCGCCCCAAATGCCAACGGTGCGCATTTCAATTCTGAACCACAATGTATTGCTTTGCCCTTTGTATTTCAACGCCCAGTATACGAAAGTGCTTACACGATTTACCTACTGGATAAGGCAACCTGGTGTACGGCCGTTGGCCGAATAAATATATTTTTATTATTAAAAAAATATATATATTTTTTTTAAGATAAAGATAATTGGCCGACTTGCGGGGGGGGGAAGAAAATATTGTTTCATTTAACATAACGTATTCAACATATAGTTGAATGATTAAATGAAACATAATATTTTCTCGCCCCCGCAAGTTGGCCCTTTATCTACATATTGTTTGATAAGGACACGTGTGCTGCGTTCGCATTGTCTGCCTATTGCGATTAACGCATGTTTATCAATCGGCAAATTTAATTTTAATTTTTAACCATCTAATATTAAAAACAAATATTAAGAAAAAAATATGAACAAAGAACATAAAAATTAATGTGAAAAAAAAAAGAACGATCACTGACCTTTTTTTCAGCGCGTCCGCAGAAATGTCCGGATAGTTTTTCGTTGCGGTTTCATCACCGCCAAATGCAAGAGTTTTCGCCGAAACGACGAGAAATGTACACAATCAACGCGGATGCACTGCACATGAACGTCGAACGTATTCTCACAATTGTTTCGAATTGTCGCGAATTTGATAAGATATCGGGCATCGGGTCGTTCGTGCTATGCAGGTGTGCGCTTATCTACAATCGAAGCGAGCTCGCCGCCTATCTGCATGTGTCGTTATCTGAAAAAGAAGGTTTGATTTATTTAAAATTGAAAACGTCTAAAAGTTTTATGAAAAATAATAAATTGCGTAATAGTTAAACGAAAAATCACAATTCGACGTCAAAATAATTTCCTGAACTTTTGAAATAGGAATTTGAATGCGCGAGGTCCCCAAAAAAAATGGCCACGATCTAAAATTCATACAATTTATTCGATAACAATTCGAGAAAAATTTACCTATTCGAATTATTGTATCGTATATATACAGGATATGTCGTAACGAAATCTAATTAGGTAGAATATGGAAAATTAGTAGTGTTAAATTCAAATTTCTACTACTTCCGATTATACAGAAAGTGGATTTATAGCTTCATTATTTCAAACACAACACCCCCAACCCAAATTTGTTATTATTGCAATAGATAGTTAAAAATATTACAATAATACTTATTTTTATAAACTTTATATCCCCAAAGTTTATAATTTTTTAGGCATTTTAATTTTTTCGAAAAAAATTACAAATGCAAGTTATTCGAATTACATCCCTAAAAATTGTAATTAACAATTTTCGAAAATACCAGCGTATGGGATTGTAGATTTTAAAAATTAATATCGATCGATGTTCGGAAAAATTTCAAAATTTCAACTCGCTCGTGTATTTTTAAATGCGACAGTTGTGGCAAAGTTGTTTTAAACTAGGAGATTTTTGGACTAGAAAAAAGAACACCTCGCACGCTGTAGATCGATTTGACTGAAAAGTTGCGTTCTTCCGATAGAGCTCGACAACTTTTGTGAAGACACCAAACGCTTTCGTCGGCAGATTTCTCTGTTAAAGGGCTCCAAAGTTGAAAACGTACTTGTCGATTAAAATAATTAATCGGTATGCTAGGGCGGTTTGACGTCTTGAGTCCGGTCCGGAAAAATAAGCAGACGACGAAAATGTACACGATAACGTAATATAGAGTAAAAGAACATCAACCTGCCCTTTGCTCTGCACCAAGTTTCGACTTACCTATCGATTTGGAACCCCTTTAGCGCTTGTGTGTTATGTATTTTTTAACTTGTAACTATTTTTTATGCCGTGTTTCGGCGCGTTCTGGGCACTTTTAATTTTCAACTTTGGAGCCCTCTGTTGGAAAAACTCACCGATCGAGCGCTTGGTGTCTTCGCGAAAGTTCCACCAAAAAAAAAAGAGAATCGCGTGAACTTGCGCGAGAGCCCTTTCCCTCGAGGAAACGCCACGAAACAATATATAAATAAAAACAAGCAGTTAAACAACATCCGGAAGTCAATAGAAAAGCAAGTGTCTAACTTCCCCCCCCCCCGCCCCTACCGAAAATGACAAACATTTAAAAATACAACACCGAATGACAATTAGCAATTTATTTTAAACTAACGTAAATCGCAGACCTTTTGAATCCAACATGTTCTAAAGCTGCTTCGAATATTTCTAAAAACGATTTTGAGTTTGAATTTTACAATTTATTTAAAAACAACCCGTGAAATTAGAATGTTTAAAATTTTTAAGCCCACTTCGACGACGACTTTAACAAATTAATTATATAAGTAGGCGCCTAATAAAAAAAAACATTATATACAAATTATCGTGCGTATCTCGATGTAGGTACGTGACAAATAATAGGACGAGGCTTATCATTGACGCATTCTTTAAGTGAACAGAAATAATGACATTTAATTATAGGTGCCTTTCGAGTTCGGCTCGATACCACCAATATCAGCGTTACTCGGTTACTCATAATCAATATAGATGATACCAACAAACACCTGGCTCGTGTAAAAACATTTTAGTTTTTCTCCAAGACCAAATTATACTGTTGATAATCATAAAAAAAAAACAAAAAAAAAACGGAGCTCTGTTTTAGAACGTACGTATACCTCAGACAACAAAGCCCAAGGCCACGACAGCAGGTTACCCGGTAATTCGGTGTTGAGTTCTTACCCTTAATTTTCGGTTTCAGTTTAGAAAGTCGGACGAAAAATGTAGATGACAACCAAATGCGGGCAAGAAATTCATTTGAAAGAGATAAAAAATGAATGTCGTTTTTATGGGACACAATATAAAGTAACACCATTAATCTCGGCACTACACTGAGAACTTAAACTTTAAGAACAGGGCACATAACTCATCATAAAATAGTATTTAGCGGGACATTACACAATTATGTTTACGTCGAAAGATAAATAAGATTAAGCATATCTCGATATCGTTTTACCATTTACGGATACACGCCTAGAGAAAAATTATATTTCAGTATGTATTAATAATAATGGACGTGGCGGCGATATAACGATCGGGCATTTTTCCAATCCTAAGCTTTTAACACTTCTTTATAAACGGGTAATGTCTGTGTTTTGATATCCTGCAAATCACGAAGTCGATAGAGTTATTGCATTTCATTGTTATTAAATCTTTGAGGTTCGTGCTCGATTGAAGTTGGGGTTTAGCGGCCTGCGGCTGACCACTATTATTAGCTATAATATAATGATTGATGTCCTACTGCGACCTTTGACACCCGAGAATGTAACATATTTAACACCTAGCTTTGAGTAACGATCACCGTCAATGGCGAGCGGTTCGGGCGCTGTCAGCAAATTAATATTTCAATTTTTCTTCTTCTTCTTCTTCTTCTTCTTCATCTTCTTCCTTTTGTTATGGTACATTTTTTTTCCTAAAAGGGAAATGCCGAGCTCCGAGTGGATAAATGGTTTTGAGTAAAAATCGAACCTTTTCGTAGACTTCTCGAAAGAAGATTTTTTCTATAACAATTAGGACAACGAAATTATAGATGAATAGCCAAAAATTTCTGTCAATGAAAAATCCTCCGTTTTCAACAAGAACGCAAACCCACGCGTAAAACAAAGAATCAAAGGGTTAGGATAGGGCTAATCAAATACATCAGTTTATGCACGATGGTGTTTCGGCAATTTTAGCTTAAGTCGCGACGACTGAATATTTCAGGGGGGCCATTCGGTAGGCGATAGTGAAGCAACCGGATTACACGATATGATTGCTCTGAAATCGCTAGGAGACTGTCGTTGTCAGAAAAAAAAATTTTAGGAATACTGCGGTACCGCCCAGAAACTGAAAACATGCATCGGCTCGAAAGCTTTTAGAAGACGTACACATATTACGTTTCAAGCCGTTACGTGTACCGCTTGCAGAGAAATTTTTAAGTGTCTGGAGAACCAATTTTTGTTTCGTATCAAGTTTTTCGTACAGATAATACTGCGACGTGCGTGATGATGTCCCACTAACGAACGACACAACCACAGCCACATTTGCGGATGACACAGCCATCATGTCTGCGGACTCAGATCCTCTACGAGCTTCAGAAAAGGTACAGAATCACCTAACCACATTGCAAAATTGGCTGAAGAAATGGAAAATTGCAGTTAATCCAACTAAATCTACACAAGTAAATTTTACTAATCGAAGAATCAACTGTCCACAACTTCATATAAGCAACGTGCCTATCCCAATCAAAACAGAAGTGAAGTTCCTAGGAATGCATCTAGATCAAAAACTAAGTTGGCGAGCACACATAAAAGCCAAAAGAAAACAATTAGATTTAAAGATTAAAAATATGTATTGGTTAATTAATAGAAAATCCCACTTATCAATTGAAAACAAGCTACTTATCTACAAAACCATAATAAAACCGATATGGACATACGGAATTGAACTGTGGGGATGTAGTAAGCCATCGAACACTAAGATCCTTCAAACATTTCAATCAAAAACTCTTCGCATGTTAGCTAACGCGTCTTGGTACATATCTAACCAAACTCTACATACTGACCTAAGAATACCATTCATCAACGACATTATCAAACCCATTGCTACCAAATATAAAAATAGATGCGTAGGACATAGTAATCCGCTCGTAGACGAACTATTCACACACCAACCAGCAGAGAGAAGATTGAAGAAACTGTGGCCAGAGGATCTTCCTGAATGAATTCCAGAGAACCATTAGTGGATGGTACCTGACTCAAATCAAATTCTTTTATCTCATTTACTTATTATTTTATAATGTTTGAAGTAGATTGTAAATTCGCAATTATAAAATAAAAAAAAAAAACGTGCGTGATGAGTTCGGTCCTTGACGATTTCGACAACTCCCGCTTATTTTGTTGTTCCCTGCCACACCGCACTTGCATTGGTCGTCGATTCAAAAGCGGTCTAAAATCGAGGATCGTATACTTTAGTTGTGAATCGAGGGTGGAAACGGGGCTTAAACTTTAAAGTTCGCAACACAAGTCCAAATCCTATGTGTCACGAAAAAAAAAAGAAATCGTAATTAAAAACGTCACCTGCACATAATCTATAATTTATTGAACGAACACCTACTAGTTGTATTAAAAAAAATGAACAGCGCTATTCAATTAAAAGAAAGCAATAAACGTACAAAGATGGTGGATGTGCTTCCCAGAATTCCTCGAAGCATAAATAACAAACTGGGAGTCTCTTAAACACCTTTTTGAAAATGAAATTCGATTATGGCTTAGTAATTTACAGATGAGGGCGTGCGAGAATGGCTAATATTATACCCAGCAGAACGTTAAAGCCACGAACATTAAGCGTGGGTTAACAAGATGAGATTTAATATGGATTACTTTATCCTACGGCAAAAGATGAAGAAAGATAATCCTCGCTTGGCCAACTGCATTATAATTTTATAATAAACTCCCGGTACATAATAAAATTAAATCGGAGTTATGCTTTTGCTTGTTAAAATAGATCGAGGATTTCGATTAAACGGACCCGGAAATAAAAGTTTATTGTTTCGCTAAACGTTAATTATAATGAAGAATGCGTGAAACGTTGGCTAATACATGTATCGACCGTATTAATAACCTAATAATGAGTTATTAATAAACAAGATGAATAATAAATAGCTAACGGTTAATTAATAATTTTTAAACGGGCTTTCTCACGTTCGCCTTTTATTATTTCTCTGCACGGTTCGATAATTAACACTTTCGGATAATTTATGGCCAATGTTTATCGCGATACATTAAAACACAACCCGAAACAATATCGGCGACATTTACAGTAAGTGCAGTAAATCTTGAAATAATTAGCGCGGCGGGAACACCCGTGAATATATTATAGAAACAATAAAATTCGTTCCAGAAAAGCTATTTAAGGGATAACTATCGACGATCATTCGGAACTGATAAGGCACGCATGATCAGATACGCGCCCGTAGGAATATTGGACGGTATAAGCAACGATAATTAATTGTTAAGGTATCCTCCTCCCGATCACGGCCGCCATTCCACGTTAAGCAGCTGTGAGATACCGACGCGTCACATTTAATAATTATTTTATCCTATATAGTTAGAGTCGGAAAGACTTCTTCTTTCCTAAATATTAATTTAGGTTTGTGTTTTAAATGTGGTAAATTGTGCGTGCAGACGGGTCGCAATTACATCGTTCTACCGTTGAACGGCCGAACATCATCATCATCAAATACCGACTCTTCTTCATCTGTTAAAATCCACCGCGATTGGGGCCAGTCGATGGTTAAAGACAAATAGCAAATAAATCTAAAGCAATTCGTCTAAATTCCCTTAGGTTAGATTAAACATCCCCGTCTAGTACCGCAACCAATGTATTCCTCGCAAAAAGTACACTTCTGTTTGCACCACAACCGGCTCAGAAACATTAACTATTTATCTACTAAAAACCACCGCGACTGGGGATAGTTCAGGAAAAAAATCATCCACTCAATACTATCGTGGAGGTATTAGTGACCGTGCAAAAACTTCGTTTCGTTCCGATTCGTCTAAACGCTGACATTTTATTTGCTAAAAACCACCGCGACTGGGGCCAGTCGATGGTTCAGGAAAAAAACGTCCACTCGATCCACCGAAGCCAACTCCAACCTGGAGGTGTAGTGATCGTACAAAAGCTTCGTTTCGTTCCGATTCATCTAAATTACGTTGGGTTAGGTTAAGCGTATTCGCCCATCGACCTAAGTTTAAGTACATTCCCAGCAAAAATACACTTCAGTTTGCTCCACAATCGGCTCGGCAACACCGACTCCTTATATGCCAAAAACCACCACGAGTAGAACAAACGATGGTAAGAAACAATTTTTTCAACAGAAAACAGAAACACTGTACGATATCGTTGCTATGGTAACCGACCTAAAGTGTACATTTTTTGTTTCGGAAAATTTTTTCGCACTTGGTAAGATATTTTTAAAAATTTTAAAAAAAAACAAAACGTAAAAAATCTTTCAAATTGTCTACGTCAGGTAAGGTCTGTAAGACCTGACAGAAAAATAACATTATGATACTCTCGTCGTGCTTGGATTCACAGGCCGAGAGAAGAGGAACTCGACAACCTTCCACTCCACGATTTTGTATAAATAACGTGACCAAAATGCAGTGGCGGAAAAAGTGTGAAAAATAACATTTACGTTAAAACAAAAACTAGTACTCCATTTTCCCAAAAAATTGTTTATTCAGGGGGAGTTAAGATAGTAATACCCCCCTCACCCCAGTAGTTCTTAAATATTCATATTAGAAAATTATTTTCACAACAGAAGATGTTCAGAATAATACAATTGTACATTTGTTTATAAATTTCACCTTGGATATTTTTTACATTTTTTTTTAAGAACTATCTTTTCTTTATATATGATGCTATAAAAATATTGTTGGGTTGGATGAGAAAATTACACTGTTAAACGCGATCAAAGTTGATAAGTGTCCGACTGCGCAATATCATTTAACTCATCCTGTATAATTCCATCAAAAAAAAATTTCAGTCACATGCAGAAAAATATCAATGTGTACGTAAAAAAAACAGCAGGATCATGTTAGAAAAAAAGGTCGATTTTCCGAATTTCGCTGGTTGTGAAACGTTTACGTTTTTATACCCAAAGAGAAACTAAAAAAATATATACACGCATTTCGATATTCAAACGTCGAGTTCGCTGTCCGCGTCGCGTGGGAGTTTTCTCGAAAATTACCCACCCAAAAAATCGACAAACGTCATTAATTTTTGTGCGAACCCGGCGACGCGCATTGATGCGCCTCGCGATAACTTTAGCAAATTGTTTTCGAAGTGAAAAGCAACCCCGCCACGCAAAACGAACAAAACATCAAAATGAAGCGAACGTCTTTGCTACGAGCCGCGAGATGATATTATCAAACACACGATTTTGTGTACCTATACAGTCGGCTTATCTCGAGTTATAGTGAACTCGTGTTTATAACGACTCGAAAGCGTTTTCAGCCTTTCAGGGCATGGATACAATAACGTGCAGGTGAAGCTTTTGGAGTAAGTATGTACCAGTTTAAATGGGGAATGTGTTTAACAAACAGATTACTATACAGGGTGATTAGTTGATGTTTGCTTACTAAAAATGTCGCTTTCTTATTTTTATAATTTTATAGAACGATTAGGTTACACCTAGCATAAAACAGAGTGAATCGTACTGTTAAACGTATTATTCAGTTTCGCTTATTCTTGAAAAAATAATTTGTTGATTTTTAAAGCGTATAAAAGTAGGTAAACCCGTTTTTTTCGAAAGTTTATAAAGTAAATTTTCTTACTGCATGTAAAGTGTAATAGATTTATATATTTTACTGTAATAAATAAATTAATACTTTTATATTTTTATAAGGTAGTTTTAGTACCACGAGGAGATTGGACCCTGTGTAACGTGCCGTTATCGTAAAGGCTACTCGTCCGTATTAATCACGCATTTGTTTATATCTACTGCATGGATTCCGGTGAATAGAGTATAGGTACATTTAATTTTGTACATACTATACCTAAATGTGTTAAAAATGTAATCGAGAATTGTTTAATTAACATTTTATGTAATAGTTCGATACGTTTTTTTTTTAATTTAATTTAATTTCGTTATAAGAGTAGTTGGCAGTCACAGGTTTTTAATTATTAAGGGCGGCGATGATTTAGGAACGATTTTAACTGAAAAAAAAATAGAATAACAAAAAAATAGAAAAGCCACATTTTTAATTTTCGATAGATATATTCCGTTAATCTTAGTTAATTTTATTAGTTTGAGTTTAATTTATCTCTTTAAAGCGGAAAAATAAGAATAACGGCCAGGGTGTTTAATACCCACCGACGTAGTCGGATCACATAAAAATATATATATATATATATAATTGTTAGTATTAGATTTCGAATACATTTAGGCCTGATACCAAAATTAACTCTTGTATTTTACGTTCCTTAATAACCTTAACGTCTTATAATTTTAGTAATTTTCCCCTTTAATAGTTAGTAGTGCAAGGAAAATTACTTGGCGCCCTTTATTTTTTTTATTATTTGAACCCGGCCGCACTCCACTGCCTAAAGGCTAGCCGACAGGCCAACAAATTTTGTTAAGTGTTTGTTTAAATATTATTAAATACCATCTTTCGAACATATTCTATTTTATTTTTATTATTTATTTTTTTTGAACGTGACAAGTCATTTTTAAAAAGCCTTGCAAATAGCGCCATCGTATACAGACAATGTTGTAATTGAAATTAAGACAACGTTTTTATTTACGGTACATTCTGAGCAAGTACAAAATTTTCTAATTATTATATTATAAAATGATCGAGTCGTTTATTTTTCATTAAATGCATTTTTGGAGATTTTAGATTTACCTAAACCTAAACCTAAACCTGGGGTACGTAAGGTTGGCGCAATAACTATCAGAAATTCTGGATGTAGATACGGTATTCTGCGGAATAACCACGGTGAAATTCTAAAAGTAGGCCGAATGACACTTATAAAGAAAAATTTTCAGAGCCTCACTTGCGTACCTATACCGAATTTTAGCACTTCGTTCTTCAGATTTAGCGAATTATTTATCGGTTGTAACGAAGAACTTATGACCGTTTGCACCAACACGACCTAATTTTTTTTTTTTTTTTGTTTGAAAAACCCAATTTATTTACAATCTGCACAAGTTACATTTAGTAAATTTTGTGATAGATTTGGACATGTAGAAGCATCCCCAGTAGGATGCTCCTGTAACAATTGTCATCTAGATGTCTAGATGAGTTTTGAGTTATTGGGTATAAAATAGACTATGAACTTGAAACTAAAATAAATTACGTAGGGAATCTAGTGGGCAAGTCATTTGGTATATATTTTTGGAGTCTTCGGTTGCGATTTTGGGGAACTATAAGATCCATAACTAATGTGTTTATTTAATCCCCGATTAACTATAAAATATCCATGGAAACGCAATATTGTATTTATTTTCTCAAAATAAAAAAATAAAACAAATAGGAAAAAATCCGGAAACATCACTACGAAAACGAATTTACATCGTGAGAATTCAAATTGTCAAAACGGGGGGCATGGGGCGCCCGTGGCAAGCGTATAAGTAACATAAGTATCCCTAGTTGCGCCCGTGGCGGGCACCTCTTTTGCCACCCACTTGTTACGGCGTTGTTCGGTAGTTTAACGCCTAAGTTAACAATCGTTCGTTCACTTTTTATCGAAAATTCCGAAGCTAGCGAATTAAGCGATTATTTTTCTTTTAAAAAAATTATCTGACGAAAACGCCTATGGGTAACTCAAAAATAGCCGATCAATAATTTCCATAGGAAATAAATCCTGTCTAATAATACAACTCGAAGAAATCGTTTTGCATTTTCTCCAACCTCGACCCCTAAACCAAAAAAATATAGTTCATTTGTCGTTTTTTCAAAAATCGATCTCTTCCTAAACGGCAACCTATCAAAATAATATGTTGCGAAATTCCCATAAATTACCTTTACTTAATAAAATGCGACGTTTTTAAGAAAATTTGAAAAACCCATTTTTGGAGAGTAAAAACCTCTAAAAGTATCGAAACCATTTAGAAATAAATGGGCGCCACGCAGATTGGGGACAGTTGAGCACATCATCCAGGGCCTTCCGACGTCGTCCGAAAGAAAAGAATTAATATGCAAACCATCACCATTCCCTCTCGAACGTAAACAATCCGCATAACAAATTTATGGCGTTACGGTTTCTATAATTTAACAACGTTATTAGATCAATAAATAACGAGAAACGTAATCTATTCCTCGATTTTTTTTACGGCAATAGCCCATAATATCGAGTACGCCCAAAACGCCGAATCCCCATAATGATAGCCTTTATAAGTCGTAACTTAACCGCAGCAAAAAGATAATAAGGTGGTTTACGAGAACACTGGAATCACTTTATTCTACGTCCTAACGTGTTGTGCGGCGTAATTGAACTTTGAAATATTACCGTTCGTGCCCGCCCATTTTTGTGTCCGCTGTTCCTTTTTCTGCATTATCTAATTGCGAAGCGCTTTTCGTTTTGGCCGCGCGCGACTAAAATCGAATTTCGCGCACGCCCGCGCCACCTGGGCGCGCCTAGCGGAACCGGTCGCGCATTTTTGGCGCTCGCTTCAATTTAATAATACGCTTCGTGCTGTTTCGAACGGTCGACGAACAGGTAACCACGACGGGCAGGTGTGAGTGAACTGACGTATCCGTGTTATCGAGATTATTAGTGGTTTTTGAAACTTACGAACACTTCAAGCCCGTCGATAACGGACAATATGTGCACCATCGTCGAGTTTAAGCAACCACGGAAAGTTTGGGCGAAACTTTTTATTTGAAAAAAAAAAGGTTAAATTCGGCGTTTCAAAAGTTTCAATAGTGTCGTGGCAAGTGGACGCATAAACAAACAATGTCAACAGACAGATTTCATAAGTACGTTAGTGTTAATTTTAATCGAAGCGGTCGTCAATAAACGAAATTTTTGGGCATAAAACCGGCCGATAACGACGGCCCTGCCGAATTACGCGTTAAAATATTGAAATTTTCGGAATGTTGCTCAAGTGTCTGATAGTAGGTAACTTACTAGATAAACTTCCAGCCGATAATGTATTAAAGTTGGCGTAATCGATCATCAAAATGGCCTCAATTTAAAACAAAAAAAATTTGAATGCTTAACCCCGATACCGAACGACAACATAATCACAAAATTCCGGTCGTAGGTCAAGTGCAACGGGTCAAATTTTACATTAGAAATTGGACATTTAAATTTTAAATTAAGGAACCTTTTTACCAAAACCCGTTAGGTATTTTTTTTAACGCTAGGTGTTTCTAGAGCCGCCAAAGATGGACTTATCGAGGTTCTGAAGGAGACCACGAGAAGGGACTGTAACGGCAGAGACGAACAGGGAATGACGCCCACGTTATACGCGGCCTTCTACGGGCACTTGGAATCGTTGAGGCTACTTTGCGGAAGAGGGTAAAACTTTTATTAACAACTTCGATATCCGCATATTATGTAGGTAAAAGAACCAAAAACGTTTGCCGATTCTGGTCGATCGTCGTCCCAGAAACCAAAATACCGGAGACGCGATGGAGAGTGCAAAGCACAAAAGCGAATTAATTGACGAACCTTGATTGTTTCAGCGGCGACCCAGACAAGTCCGATTATTTCGGCAATACCGCCCTCCATCTTGCGGCGGCCCAGGGCCATAAAGCGATCGTGACCTTCCTCGTCAATTTCGGAGCAAACATTTACGCGATGGACATCGACGAACACACGCCGCAAGAGTTGGCCGGCATAAACAGCAGAGAAGACATCCTCAGGTACCTGGACAGCGTCACCGCCAAATTGGAAGCCGGCGACAAGAAGAAAACGAAAGCGATGAAGGAAAGGGCGAAAAAGGACGCGGAGAAGAGGATCAGGGTAAATTAATCTATTCGACTTAAGACAATTAAATTATGACGAACCGACCTTTTTGTAGGAATTTAATAAGCGCCAGGCGAAAGCCGACGCACAGGCCCAAAAATACCAAAAGCGAGCGACGAACGATTACAAGACGTCGTCTGTCATCAACACGTTAAAACTTAGAATTAAAAGCGGGTCCATGTCGAACTTGGCGGCCCCCGCACCGCAAGCTCCCAGAAATAGTTTTAGCGCCCTCGTCAGCGGAGGAACCGTGTCGGCGCTCAAAGGCGTAACGGGAACGGTACAACGTAAGGCTTTGGCCAACAAATTCAAAAATGCCGCGGCGGCGAACGAGGACGACTTTAAGGTGATCATTTTGAAAACGTACCATCCTATCGATTGCAATGAAATCGTTGTAGGTCAGCGAAATAGAAGATGGCAAACGATCTGTAAGATCCCTCACGGGCGTCCGAAGAGATTCTGAAGTCATGTACGGCGGCACGCTGGATAATTTTCGTAGGGGACGCCTGGATAACGTCTTCATCGAAAACGACTATCCCGATATCGCCTCCACCCCATCGAGCGCAACGGCGATCATGAACGGTGGCGGACTTAAACGGTCGATTTCGCAGCCTGACTTTATACAAAATTTGGGCACCAGCGAACCCATCAATCAAGAACCTGCCAGTATTTTCGTTAGGCCTGGTATTGGAAGTTTGGCGTTTAGGTATACGATAAGTACCGGTTAAAAATGGTAATATAAAGATTGTCTGCAGGAAAAGTATCACGAAACACCCTTCAAAACTTATCGGTTCACGAAGGAATGATCGACGAAAGCTCGATAGGATCTGCCGGAAGTTTGGCTGCCCGACAAAGGCCGTTCATTTCGCAAACGTTCGAGGACGAGTTGTCAGGTGATTAAATTATTAATTAAAACGGCCCATCTTACAGCCGATTATTTCTTAGATCCAGAATCGAGCGAGGACGAACATCCAAAGAGCTCGCTCGAACGGTTTCTCACGGCCTGGGGCCTCGACGAGTACATCTCCAGATTCGAAGAACAAAAGATCGATCTCGATACGCTTATGCTATTAACGGAAAGTGACCTTAAAACGCTCGGTTTGCCATTAGGACCTTATAGAAAGCTCGTCACCGCAATTTCGGAACGCAAAGCTGCTCTAGAAAATCCGGGTGAAATAACGGACGGACAACTTTAGAACGTTTCTTTTTTTTTTTAATTTATGAAAAATACCTACGAACAGTTTATAAATACTTTATGCCTACGAATTTTAGATGTATTTGTAAATAAGAATTGCAGAGTATAAACTATATAGTTTTAATTAATACGAATTTATCGTATGCGATCGTCTTCTGCAGGACGCACATCAGGAGCGTATAGTGTGTTGCCTACTTATGTTATTCTCTACAGGATGTGTTCGCCACTTAAGAGGGGGCTGGAAAATCAGCTTCTACCAATGTTTCCGCTAGTAACGCCACAGTAGTATTTTTCTAATTATTTTAATTAATATCAAACGGCTTAATCGTAAGATGGCGCGATTTTGGCATCAGCTATTTAAATGTTAATTCCTTTTTTCTTGTACTAAATAAGTTTCTACAGAGTGCGCTTTTTCATTGATGCATTGGCATCTAATTTAATTATGTTTACGTTGTAAACTTTGCTGCCGTTTCTAGGATATAAAGTTACAGAATATAAAGAATGGGCGTTTTGATGAGAGACACAAAAATAATGCAATGCAAGTTAACAAGCTTAAAAAAATTATTTAACTTGCAACCAGAAAAGTTACCAAGTTATGGGAGCGGAAAATTCAAAATATTTCTCTTCAAGAAAGTCACAATGATAATGATTATTGATTTTTAAAATTTATTTTTGTGTAATATGTGAGAGAAGTGCCATTATTAATACACAATAAAAATTGTAACAATAGGAAATCCAATATTACTGATGTATGCATATATGTAATTACTTATGTATATATTTGAGACTAATAATTATTATAGCATGCCATTAATTGCATTAAAAGTTAAATGGTTACAGTTTCGTTCTCAAATAGGTTCCAATGCACGCAGCCATGCACAAAAGTTACTAAATTGTATATTTGTAATATTCAGATTAAAGTTTTGAACATGGCACTCCGATGTCTACTGATGATTTACCTGCACACATATGACATGTCAAAATAGACTAAAATCTATTAGTACTGTAAAAATACGAGGTTTTATTGAATAACGTATGTATATACATATACTTCGTCCAAACCTATATGCAACACGTCATCAATAAAAAGGTTACTAGATGATGACGTTTCACTCAGTGCTGTCACCTCGTACCTCGTATTTTGATAGTTCTAATAAATTGTAGTCTTTCTTTATGCCATCTAATATGTGCGCAGATAAATCATCTATAGAATATGTCACTTTCCAAACTTTAAACCGAATTACAAATAAACAATCTAGTAACTTTTTTTGATGACGTAATTGCATATAGGTTTGGATAGGCCATATCTACTTATTTATGGGAAACGTTCGCCGCATTCTCGGCATTTTTCAGTAATTCACAGAAGTCATAAACAACAACACGTCGAAATGCAAAATAATTATGCTTACCATCGAAAAACAAACCGAACGAGATTCCATCTTTTATAGAATGAAAATTTGTAAATAAATAAAACTGTAGGTATGTAGGTATGGCAAATGTACCTACATACATACTTAATTTTAATTGTAATTTTGAAATTAGACCTTTTTACACAATATTATAAATGGTTGGAATTTTACTATTTAGAGTATAAGAAAATACAGGAGTTCAATTTTGATTTTAGTTTAAGATTTCGTAATAAGAATTACGAGTTCATTTTCGGTATAGGTACGATGAATATAAATATTTTTACAACGAAATATGCCGCCTATGCAGTTTGATGTTTGTTTATCATACGCGAGATTAATATCCACGAACCAACCGGCAAATAAAAAAAAAATGCCACTCTAGTTTTTTACAGCACCATCTATTCGATAATAGTTGGACAATTTTGTTAGACAAATTCTACGAAATTAATTAGCTATCTGTAAGATAGTTTTATTCTTGAAAATGACGATTTTCTAAGAAACGGTTTACGAATTCTAGCAACAATTACACCCTGTACTTTCGTATACATATTTACTGAACCTTCTTCTAGTTGCTCCTTATAATATTTTAGTCATATAGTAGCTAAATATCTTATAATTTGAAGTATTCGGAAGCATGTGTGCAACTTAGCAAAACTCTTCCTTTAACTTTTTTAGGATAAAAATATAAGGAACAACTAGCTAATTGAATTAGTATTTATTATCAATTAAATTTTTTTAGTAAAATTTAATAGTTTTTTAGTATCGTTTCCTGAAGTGAATCTACCATAGCGACATCTGTTGATTCTCACTTATGGAACCCCCCTCTTAAGGGTGTGTTGCTGTCCAAAAATGTCCAATAAACATATGGTGATTTTAAATTTAAATAAAAAATCAGGTAAAAAAAAATTAGAACCGTACTAATGTAGTAATTGTTCAAAATAACCGCCTAATTCTTGTATCCGCACTCAGGCGCCCCCAAATAAAGTAATCAAGAAGTTATAGGTCAAGTGATCTCGTGACCATCGAACAGTTGTGAAATAAATGTGGTCGAGAAAACCTGCTACTTATCACCTACGAAAATGAGGAGGTGCACCATCTCGTTGTAGCCGTATTTTTTGTCTTGACTTGTCCGAATCGAAACTTCTTACAGTAAGGTTAGAAGTTGATTTTCCAAGGAATACGGTCACCAAATTTTTCGTTTTACCTGATTTTAAATGAATTAAAACCACATACAGACAGTTGCCTACAGAAAATAATTACAAAAAGCTATGAGCCCCAAAAATCTGTTGTAAGTTATCTATAGGTAGTACGTCTACACTATATAATAATATAATAGAAATAATATTTTTACTATTATTAAAAAATGCCTAATTAAATTTTATATCGAAATATTTTAATATCCTTACAATTTTTTTGTCATAATTATGTAAATTAATCAAATATGTTGCAAATTTACAGTTAATATTAAAAAAATAGTAAATAGAAAAACAAGATGTAGGCAACACACTCTACGCTTTGAGCACGTCCCTTCAGAAATAATCCCTTGATTTGAGTGGGGTTAGTATTCTCAGCAAACACCGCACAACACGAATCCATGCAGACAAAATTATTTAATTGCTCATTTCATGTCGAAGTGTATTTTATTATTAATATTTTTATTATAAAAAGGATACGCGCATGCTCTTCTTCCCTCAGGTGTCTCTCCTCCTTTGACACGTGCCCAAGCACCTTTACATACCAAACCAAAACCTGTCCCATCACCATTGTCCAATACGCGACCCACACTCTCACCATCCACGTAAGTATCTTAAAAGTGAGGACCACATATCAGACTTTGGTAGCAAGACAAGTTTTGCTTTAGTATTTAAGGATGGTTCGTTGTTGGGAAGAGACATCTTGAAGAAAAGCGTCCACAAATCCTTTTTCTAATAAAACTATTAAATATATGGTACCCAAGTTCAATAAAATGATGACTAGATTGCAAAGCGACATATTCTACCGGTGATTTACCCGCACACATATTGTATGGCAAAGAAAGACTACAATTACGAGCCAACACTACTGTACGAAACGACATCATCTAAACTATGTTCACCGAGTTGACTCGGCAGTTACAACTAATAAATTTCACGATTCTTTGTACGGCCAACACCTAAACGCAATAAACAGATAGGAATGAGAAGGCAGAAGTGCAACACTGTTTTCACTTGGTGAAAGTAGTACATGTGCATTGGAACCTATCGTGAATACCATACAGAAATAGTAAACGGGAAGAAATAAAACAAAAACAAATCGGACAATTAAAAAATTGTTTGCTTCGAATGTCGTTCTGTTCTCTTTAAACATTTCCTCAAAAGGAACTAATTGAAATTGAACATCGACTCCTTCAAAATTTAGTCGGTTCGATATCGAGGGCCTCCGGCACCACGCCAAAAACTTTTCGACTGCGGTGGACAATAATATTTAAAGTAGCTACTTAATTATCGTAACCCGTACCAATTTTATCTTGAAACTCCTTCGCACCGTGCCTTTAAGTAATCCAAAATAATGTCTGTAGCTTCTTTGTTATAAGTTGATGTACATATAGGTGTAATTTAAAAGAAAAATAATATCCCGATTACATGCTAATTATAAAAAATTTAAATAATGAAATTAAAACGTTGTGCTTTTATAGTAATTACTGTAAACAATTTATATTATCTATCTATTATGTACCTATAGGTACATTATATATTCCTATAACAACTTTAACCAATATATTGGAATATATCAAAATAGGTGTAAGATCCCTTAAAAAAGGAATCCCTTTAAAATCCTTATTGCTGTGTATTCGTAAAAAGTTGGTGCCGAACAAAAATGTGGGTACACGTAACAACATGAACCACAAATAGGTAGATACATCAATTAATAAATAAAACCGTACTTACATTACATAACAAACACCTAATAAGTAACAGATATATACACTTACATTGTTCTGGTGTGCTCTAGAGAGTAAAGCTGGCAAAAGGGAAATGATCCTTTCCGTAAACAGGAATGTGATGCCCCAATATCGAAAGGTGAGCAAAGCACAGGTATTGTTGCCATCGAAGTTTCAAAGTATGTGCCGCTTCTAACATATCAGGTAGTAGAGACTGCCACTGAAAAGATACTTCTTATTACAACGTTACCTATATTTGGTATGTGAAATAAATACTTACTCATCTGTTATAATCGCCTTCATCGGGGGGTTCACATAAAAGCTTTGTAAGTTTGTAGGTATAGCTTCTTATAAGTTATAGTGAAGGTTATATAAACTACTGCATGTGGTTCTTATTGCACACCGTACCAATATACGCCTTTACCAACTTGTTACCAAGAGGAAAATTTAACCAAATAGGTGATGGTAAAATGTTCTTATAAGGCCTCGGTCCTTTCATCGACGTACTCTCATTGTGTTTATAACGATTATATTACTGCCTGATGAACAATATTTATGTAACTAACGATAAAAAACGTGCCTTTCTGCAGCGATCGTCCGCAGCAAGGTGCAGTACTACGACTATCAAATTTTCAATCTCGTTTAACTCCAACAAACGTTTTTTATCGAGCGTGGGGAGTGTACGAAGAGATACGTTGCCATTATAATACGTTCGAGATCGATTAACACAATTAATTTTTACTTTTGAGGATCTTTGATTTAAAACCGTTAACACTACGAACTAATTCGCGAGCGTACTGCAAGGTGACGCTTAGGTATTCGTTAACGGACAAATCAAATTAAAATCTCGTTCGAACTGAATCATTTAACACGAACGAAAGACCTTAAATTACCTTTTAAAATAAATAATATACCGTAAATGATTTTATTTCTATATCAAAACAATTTCTAGGAAGGATACTAATAATAAAATGATTTAAATTCAAACGCGGCGCCGTCGCGCATGCGGAAGTACCTCGCCAATTAACTTCCTTTCGAATCTAACCTGTGCTTCGTTGTCAAATAGGTTAAACATATTGTTTAGTGATAAATAATAAGGAACACATTCCGTAAATGACTATGACGGACGGCAAGACTGGGGACGAAGTGCCCCATTTTTCGGCCCCCGTAATCCAGGATAACCCGCACGGCTGGGGACCCTGCGAAATGCCGGACCAGTTCAGGGATATGCCCTATCAGCCCTTCAGTAAAGGGGATCGTTTGGGAAAAATAAGCGACTGGACCGGAGCAGCGCTTCAGGACAAGAAATATGCCAGTTAGTAATTTGTACATGAAGTTAGGTTATCGATTCTCGTTATCGGTATTTTTTCTATAGGCAAGTATGCGTCACAGTTTGGTTCTGGAAGCCAGTACGCTTATTATCACGATGAAGATGAAACTACTTTCCATTTGGTGGATACCACTCGTGTTCAGAAGCCTCCATACCAGCGTGGCCGCTTTAAAGCTAATCAACGTAACCTTCGAGGTAGGGGTGCACGAGGCGGCCTTCAATCTGGAATGCAAGCCCTCGGCAAGGGCATCAAGGCGCGGGATCGCGACAGAAAAAATCAAATTAAGAAATGGGGACAAGGAAGAGTACGTACTGTTAATTGTAGGCATTAAGACGTACATATTTGTAAATTGCACTTAATTGCAGCCCCAAATTAAAATTAGAGATGCTTCTGTTACTGTAAGACCCGATTGGGTTACAATAGAAGAAATGGATTTTCCGCGTTTAGGAAAATTATCTTTACCAGGAATAAAAGACGGTAAGTTTCGATCGATCGATCGATTTCACTTTGTTTAAACCTGTTTTTATTGTTTAGGCGAAGATATTTTATGTTGCGGCGAACTGGAATATTACGATAAATCTTATGATCGTGTTAATGTAAAGAATGAGAAGCCGTTACAACGTATCGATCGTATTTTCCATACGGTATATATAGCCTAGCTAGGTGTTTCACTTGAAATGACGATAGTTTTAATTTAATAATAGGTAACAACCACCGACGATCCCACAATTCGTAAATTGTCGAAAACCGAAGGAAATGTGTACACTACCGATGCTATTTTGGCAACTATTATGTGCTGCACTCGTTCCAATTACTCGTGGGATATAGTTATTGAAAAAATTGGTAAATATCGATTATAGAATTTACCCGTAAAATTTTAATTTATAGATTATTTAGAAGATCCAAATTTTTATCAATAAATTGGATTTCAGGCGACAAGTTGTTCCTCGATAAACGCGACAATACGGAGTTCGACCTACTTACTGTCAACGAAACGTCCGTCGAGCCACCTCAAGATGACGGTAGTTCTTTTAACTCGCCGAGGAACTTGGCCCTCGAAGCAACCTTCATCAATCACAATTTTAGCCAACAAGTATTACGTACAGCTTCGAATGAAACCAAGTACAAATTCGAAAATCCGAATCCATTCGTTTCCGACGAAGAGGAAGGAGAAATCGCTAGCGTTGCTTATCGCTATCGTAAGTGGGATTTGGGAGGCGGAATTGTATGTATTGCTGCGATTGCTCGATCTCTGTGTATTTATTTTGATATTTTAGGTGTTAGTCGCAAGATGTGAACACGATGCTGTTGTTCAATCGCCCAGCGGAGAACTACAATTCCTTACGCTCAAAGCTTTAAACGAATGGGACTCCAAACTAGCAAACGGCGTCGAGTGGAGGCAAAAATTAGATACCCAGCGTGGTGCCGTTTTGGCTAACGAATTACGTAACAATGCGTGCAAATTGGCAAAGTGGACGGTGCAAGCTTTGCTCGCCGGAAGCGATCAGATTAAGTTTGGATATGTTTCTCGATCGCACGTCCGCGACAACAGCAAACACATTATATTAGGAACTCAGCAGTATAAGCCTCACGAATTTGCCACACAAATAAATTTGAATATGGACAACGCCTGGGGCATTTTGAGGTGTATCGTCGATATTGTGATGAAGCAAAAGGATGGAAAGTATCTGATCATGAAAGATCCGAACAAGCCGATGATTCGACTGTACGATATACCAGATAACACGTTCGAGTCGGACGGCGAGTCCGAATCGGAGGACGAGGTTCCCCCAGACGCCAACACTTTCCAGCCGCTTTATCCCTACACGAGCAGCATCAAGCGCGTTTAAGTGGTGAAGGTGGGAGGATCTTGTAACGATTATCGTAATCGAATGTTGCTTTTTTTTTTTAGTCTTAGTCGATGGTAAAATTTTGTAATTTAATTGATTTGTTTTGAAAAATAAAACGATCAAGCGGCTTAGATTTTAAAGATCTCTTTGTTGTATGACTTTATTTGCGACAAACGTGAAGATGTAGAAAAATTCTACATTTCATTGTCGCGTCCTTTATTTTTAATTAGTTTTAATTCAAATGCGATCTCAAATTATTAATGTACAGTTTAGCCGATCGAATTTGACAATCGATTGGAATTTTCCTTTATTTGTGAAATTTGCAAACAAATTAATCATAATTAAGAGACGGTCATTTTGAATCGCATTCAAATTAAAACTAATAATCACCAGCCTCGGACCTCAAATTTTTCTAAACCGAAACGGAACATTTTTGCACTATGGGACGTGAAAGATTTTATTAAAATCGTGGACGATACGACTAAAAAATTTATTTAGTTTTAGTTGTTTCAAATATTATTAATAACATTAATTGTTTTGCGTACATATTTAAAATTGTTATTAAATTTACAAAGGAAAACGTGTTAAAAATTAAATTGATTTAAGGATGAACATCGAAAATTTCCTTCTGCAAATAAGGAGCAACAAGCTATAAATAATTAACCTTATTTATTTTAAAAGGCCGCATTATTATAATTATACGTTTTACAATCTCCTAAAGCTAATATTGTACCTTGCTAAACAAATTCTATACGTAAGCTTTTATACATGTTCGTTATTTACCTTATTTGTTGATAATATCATTTAGTTTGGGTAACTTCGCCCGTTATTTTTTTTCACAATTCTTTTTAACGATCGACCAATACTTTTCGAATGGTCGGAGTTGTGAAGCGATTATATTTATTTTTATTTTCATCATTTATAAAAATGGTAGAATCTATTTATTGGCATCGTCGTATAAGAACATTTGAAATTTTTATTGAGGAAATCCATAGTATTTATTAATATATTAAGTGATAATTTTGAAATGTGTTTAAACGCAAAACGAAAACAAGGTTTAAATGTCATTGCCAATTTTAAAAATAGAATTTTGAAATGGCTACACAAATCGATCCCCGACTATCGCACGTACTCGAGTTTAAATTAACCACGTGAATGATGCAAGTTAATTAAAAATATTTTATAAATAAATCGCTCCAAATTACTGGGCAAAATCAAAGTTCACGATCGCTTAACTGGTATTTCATCGACGCAAAAAAAAATTATCGCCGCCTCATTTTTAATCACATGTTCCCCAAATTTACAAGTTAAAACCAGTTATTAGTCGTCAATTGCAACCTTTTGATAGCCCCAATAATAACTGATATTTCGGGTCACGAAAGTCTACAATACCATTTAGAAAATTTATTTCAATATACAATTGCATAATAACATTAAATATAAAAAGATTAAAACTAATCAACAATAAAATAATAGTCGCCTACACCAACACCTAATGTGGAATAATTGCCGTTTACTTAAAGTTTACGCCCTACGCTTAATTACTAATACAACACCGGTAGTATTAAATGCAGTCGTTTCCCGAAATCACTTGATCTTGAACTGGCTGTGGACCTCTCGAACGACCATCCTTATTTTATCGATCGCCAAATTAACGTCTTTATCGCTAATTTCCCAATGCAAAACAAAACGGACGCATCCCACATTGCGTGAACCTCCGCGTATTATCACTTTAGCGCTATCGTTTTCTGCCACCGTCGCGAGTCTTTGTAAGAACGTCTTCGACGTTATCTTCTTTTTGTCTAAGTGAACCATCAAGATGTTCGTTTGAATGTTGGATAAGTCCACACGAAATATGTCCGAATCGAGATCGTCGATCGCTAAAAACGTCAGTTTAATATTAATTAACGAAATTTGACTTAGATTCTAATTTTAATTCTTCGGTTCGGAATTTAATTTCGAAATAGTAAAATGTTTACATTTCCAAAACATTTTTAAAACTAGAATGTTTGTTTCGTGTTGTAAATCTTTCAACTTGTGCAATTAAATAATATGGAAAATTCCGTATTATAGTTGTTTATCAACAGATTCAAACGCGATTGCAATCGATTTAAATAATTCGAAGATACTGGATATTTTGCAAAATTCTTTTAGGTTCCGAGTCGGAAATTTCGGATATTTTATGGTTCAAATTTTAATTGAATATTTTTTAAATTTTTATTTGCACATTTCCATTTTCAAGAGTTAATACATTTATCGGCCATGAAAACTGTTATTTATAATTAATGTAAATTAAAAAAAAAAAACAATACAAATTCTAAGCAATAAATGTTTAAAGAACCACCTGCTCGAATCGAAACTATTAGATCAACGATTATCGCATTTACAGATCTAATACTGCTAATTCTGTTATTAAGTAACACTTTTACATCTAGCACGAGAAAGTCTAATAAAGATTTCTCGTCCATTTACCTTTCGCTATTTGATAAGCGTGATTGTGATCGACTTGCAGACGGTCGACCATCTCGTCCAAAGCTATCAATCCGGCAGCGGCCACAATTCCGCATTGTCTCATCCCTCCGCCCAACAGTTTTCTGGTGCGTCTTGCCCTGCACAGAAACAGAAACACGTTAATTTTCTAAGGCTCCGCGTCGGCAATTTACTCGTTGAACTAGTTTTTGTTATATTTCGGCTTGAGGGCAAATTTTCAAAAGAAAACGTCGAAATAAATCTGACCTACTAACGCAAACAGGAAATGCTTGAGCAGTTTCAAACTTACTTTGCAATGAAGCTGTTGCTGCCGCAAAGGATGGAACCGACAGGGCATCCCAAACCTTTGCTAAGGCAAAAGCAAACGCTATCGACGTCCCTGACGATTCTGTTGGCAGGTACTTTGCTTTGGATCACCGCGTTCCACAGACGAGCGCCGTCCATGTGAATCGGAATGTTATGTTGTTTTGCTATTTTCGATAAATCGTCCAGCCATTCTAGCGGAAGAACCTACAAGAAATATTCAATTCGATACCGATTTCGTTAAAAATAGATGTTTGCAAAATAAAACGGATATTTACAATAAATTGATCCAAAATATATTAGTCCGAGACAATATCGATTAATTAATTTAATTCAAAATAAGGAACGAAATCTGACTCTGGCAGAATAAATTTTACATCAAAAAAAAAAAATCTTGGAATGTGAAAGTGCCTAAACCTTGAACGCAACATATCATAATAATAATAATAGGTCGTGCCACTCTAAGACATGTAGTTAATTAATTTTGCACCAAAAAAAGAAAGATAATTTCTAGCTCCCGGCTACTTAAGAGCAGCGTTTAGTTGTAGATCATTATCTGAGATATCTAATTTTTTTTTTTACAAAATTGGCCTTCGCGTTTCCCAGTCATATTTACCTTTCCTCCGCACATGTTGTGTGTATTTTCGACGACGATAAGAGACGTCTGCGGCTCGTGACAATCCGGTTCGATTCTGATTTTCTCCTGTAATTCGTCGAGCGAAAACGTTCCGTCGCTTTGGTTGCGAACAAGGGCACCTTGCACGCCCGCCACTACCGCCGGTCCGCCTAAAAAATTACGAATGCAAAATTACATCCCACAAATCGTTGTTATATAATTCGTTCGATGATTATACAGTATTCAAATTGGTTTCATTTTTAATTGCCTAATATCGATAATTATATATTACGGTTTGTTTGAAACTACGACATTATAGCTCGTCGTTAATACGATTAAATTACACTTCGAATTAATTCCTAAAAAATAATGCGTGGTTCAATCAATATCGACGAGCAATTACAACGCCTGGATTCCGATATTTTCTAGAACCGACTTTAGTAACTACAGAAATAATATCGATGCAAGTAATGTTACTTTTTGTATCAATATGAAATAGTTTCAATTCTAGTTGGAAGCAAATAATACTATTTGTGCTGCGTATTTTTAATTTACATAACGTAAACAACATTTTTTTTTTATTTGAATACCTTTTAATATTTATCAATAAGTGCAAAATTATTTTTCTGTCTAAAAAAAAATTCACAACAAACTTGTTACTATTTACATAATAATGACGGTGTCCACCTTTGACATCCGATAATCACAAACGTAGAACTTAAAATTGTCGAGCCTAGATATCACCGATAACTACAGACAGTAACCAAATGATCTTATTTTGCAACCGTTTAAGAACGAAAGAAATAGTGCAATAATCAAATAATGATAAAATTTCGAATATAATATGGATCCCTTGTGGACAAAATTTCTATAAATTACATCGACCAAATTACCAATAATGAAACAATTTCTAAATATTCGCAGAAAAAAGAAAATTACACAATAACATTACGCGACCTCAAAAAGAAAAACGGAAAGTCTTAATTAAAGAAAATATTTTTTCAAAAAAAATATTAAAAATCTCAAACGATTTTAACATTTTTTTTTTCAATTATCTACTTTAATAATATAATTATAGCTTTAATAAAAAGTTGCTGATTAGATAAATTAAGTATCATATTTTTAGATAAAATTACCTACAGGTATTCATTTCTAAAAGCAAAAATCTACTTCAGATTTACAATACAATAAAAACGTCTTGTTCTTATCTTAATTGACGTAACTCTTCATTGTTCTAATAACTTGAGCATCACATGCCGCGAGTTTTGAAATTTCAAAAGAAATTTATCATAATGACAGAAATTTCTGGCTTTGTACGTATTCCAAACAAACTGATGCAAGCTGTTGCCTTTACCGATAGATAAACAGAGAGTTCAAAAAGTTATGTTATGAAATATAAAACAGCTCATTGCCACACTATCACCAACAGTGCGTGATAACCTTGACATGCCATTGTTCTAACTATTTTTTCTTAGGGCCACCATTCTAAATTGTTATACCTTGTTCGTACAGAAAAGTGTGACTGTTGTCTCCGGCTATGTATTCGCTGCCTCGTTGACTGCAATGGACCATTACTAAAAGTAAATAAAAATAATTAATTTTCTATCAAACTCTATCAATCAAAATTGATAATTCTTGTAAACGGCACAAAAAAGAATGTTGAAATATTGAAAATACATAATTTAATATATATAAAATAAGTATTGGATATTCCCATTATTTATAATAATAGACACCACTTAGAAAAATTTGCAAGTGCATTTAGAAACGATTATCATCATAAACGTCACAAGATTTGTACGACACGATTGCCTCATCTTAAAATACAGTAGATAAACATTGGTGATGAAATGTTATTTCCCTTATTTCAGAAAAAACTGATATCGCAATATTATTATTTTCGATTTATTAGAATTAAACTTGGATAATAATATAAATCAATATTTACATAAATTATTTCCCAAATCTACGTCAATCTTTTAATAAACAAAACAGAAGGGAACGGTCCAGGAATTTTATTTGTTTAGATAAAAGTGCATTGCGTTCAGTTTAACCGGGATTTTCAAGATAAAATTGTTATTATTATGGCTTGTTGGACAGGTCTGCTGGTCAAAAAAAATATATACGAACTTGAGATCAAATTGGCCATGGTTCCGCTGGGCAAGAAAACTGCGTCTTCCTTCCCCAAAAGGGTGGCCGATTTCTTCTCCAGTTTCGAAACGGTGGGATCTTCTCCGAAAACGTCATCCCCGACCTCGGCAACGGCCATCGCTTTACGCATTTGCGGAGTGGGCCTGGTAATTGTATCACTTCTCATGTCGACGGTATGCACTTTACTGCTAACTGGACCGTGACCGTTAATTACTTCGTAAATCATGATAACTCGCAAAAATCAGTTGTCAATCGAAAAACGCGTAAAGAAGTGAAATGCCGATGCTGCGGAAGCCCTACTTATATCTTACCCACACCAGATACGAGCAAATTGATTACGCGAATATGTCACAACCAGTTTGACGCTCACGTATCTGAGCGAGATAAAATAAAGACATAAATATATAATCAACATCGCGAGCTAATCCTATTTTTATCAAATAAAATAAGGTTATGTACATTATAAACAACAGCACGTGCAAAATACAGATTAACCTTCAATATGGCCAACCTAATATCGTAGGCATGTTGTCAACAATTTAGGGACTTTTTACAAATTTAATAGTGACACACATTATTTTATAATAATAGTCAATAATTATGCATTTGTAGTATTCTTTTTATGGTAGAAAACATACAAATCATTTAAAAGTATGACTCAGAATAGGTAAGAAGTCCTAATTATAAAATACGGCGACCGCGTTGGTTTTATCAAAAAAAAAAAATAAATAAATTTGTGCATGCCCGATTCTTTTAGGAAACGAGGAAGAAATGCTCGCGAAGAAGAAGTCGAATTCATGCCGTTGTCCAAGCGAATAAATAATCTCCATATAAATGGCAGCCTCTTCTTCGAAAACTCGACCATAATGGATCAACCGACGCAACCGAGCCTACCGGAATGGGGCCCAGGCCCGCCTACGCCTTACATCCCCTTAGACACCCCACCGGAATCGTCGCACATGAACTTTGACGTCGCCGCACCTCGATATAACCCAGTATTAAGTGAATCCGAGAACCCGCATTATTACTACAAAAACAAACTTCTGTTTGAGATGCACACAGAACGAATGCAACGAAATGGACATAGTTACTAATTCCCGATTACGGTTGTATTTTATTATATATTTAATCTATTTATTTTTCTAGGTAAATAATCCTTTTTTTAACGATTAAGTCTTACGTTTAGAATCATTTTAAGGTTTATTTTAACGATTCGTAAATTTAGTTGATACGATCATTATATTGATATTTAGCTGTGATTATTGTTAAAAATTGACTTTAAAAGTGCAGAAAACTATCACACATTTACTAAATATAAATCAAATTTGATTTTTAATCATCACGATCCTGTTATTTAAAAAACACCCTGTTATAATTAATTTTTTTGAATAACTGCAAATTATAATGATTATAACACATAGTGATACTATTTTGGCTTTTAAAAACCTCTAAAATTAATTTACTTTTTATAATTTGTAGGATGTCAAAATGACATATAATGAAAAATGTATTGATGCGTTGATATAGAAGTCGCTTTTAAAATGGCAAAAATATCGAGGTCGACCAATACATCATCAGATACGTAGAAAATTATTACCATCTTTTAAAAAAAAACTACTTCCATTTATCGGGATTTCCAAGCTGTAAAATTAATTCATAAGACGATTGATTTGTGTGTAAACAACTATCGGCGTAATAATACAAGGCCAAAAACTAATTTAGAAAATATCCACTTTAAAACGGATCGATGAATTTTTTACGATTTAGGATGGATTCGGTGTTTCCAAAACGATACGGATTGTTGTTAATAAACGTTCGAAAACGTTTTTCGCTGCCACTTGATTGCTAATGCTAACACAAATCAAAAAAATTTCTTCATCGCAATAACTTTAATCATATTATAAACGTTATAAAATTTAAAAAGGTAAAAATTACATTAAGTTTTTGCTAATAAAATATTCTGTATGATTTTAGTATGAAAATAATTTCTATAAACAAAGCTATTAGTAATTTAACGTGTCAAAGATTGTCCCCAATTATAGTTACTTCGTTATTTGAGAACGTGTCATTTCAAATTTCGTTTGAGTCATGTTAGATACTATTTGAAATCATATTTTTTATTAATTTATTTGCATGGCGGGTTTCGAGGTGCCTTTTCAAATGCTGCTTTTTATTGCCGCTATACTTGCAGTGCGGACACTTAAACGGTTTCTCGCCGGTGTGCGTGCGAATATGATTGGTCAAATTTGACTTGCTGGACGATTTAAGTGTGCACTGTGGGCATGCAAAAGGCTTTTCGCCGGTATGTACACGGGCATGCCTATCCATGTGAGCTTTTTTGATCGTTTTATACTCGCAAAGCTGGCATTCGAAGAATTTCTCGCTGCTATGTTTGCGAATGTGATCTGTAAAATAGGACTTATTCGAAGTACTATATTCGCAATGGGAACATTTTAACGGTTTGTCGATGGCGTGTATGTGAACGTGTTTTTCTAACTTTGATTCTTGATTCGTTTTGTATTCGCACTGCGAACATTTAAACGATTTCTCGGTCATGTGTGTAAAAAGGTGTCTTTCTAAATGTGCTTTTCTGGTGGCCTTGTAATCGCACTGTAAACATTCGAATCTCCTTTCCCCGGTATGAGTGCGAATATGTGTTTTGAAATTTGTTTTAATACTGGTTTCATAATCACAAACGGCACAGTTAAGCAACTTCTTGGGTATATGCGTGCCAACATTTTCTACTATCCATTTTCTTTTTACCACATTATGAATTGGAGAATTTCCACGATCACTTTCTTTATCTTGCCTTTTATTCTCTTTTACATTTTTTGCCGCTAAACGAGTATTATGACGAATAACAGTTTTCTCTTCTATTATTATATCGTCATCTAAATCGATCACTTCTTGTTTAACAGTCAAATTTTTCAATTTTATTTTCACTGTAGTTTTTTTAGACCATAACAGGAAATCTTCAGTTACAAAATGCGCGTGTCCCTTTAAATATTCGTTGCAGTTTCTTTCGATTTCTAAACATTGTTTTTTAAATTTATATGATTTATCGAGTAACACGCAACACTCCTGGCACATTTTAAAATCAGGTAGAGATCGCAAATCCTACAATCAAAAATCAGAATTTTTTGTAATATTAAATTAAACTTATTTACCATTTCTGGAATACAAAATATTAATTTTAGCCTTGTTAAGTGGTTTTTCATTAAGAGAAGTCGAAGAGCTGTACGTAACTTGACGATGTAGACATGTCCTGCATAATATAGTATCGATCTTATTTTTGTTCCTAGCAGATCTACTCGTATTTCTTAAAAGTACTTCATTCTTGTTGGCATCGCATTGTAGTAAATCGGTAGGGTCGAAATGATCGTGTTGTTCAAGATAATCATTAATTTTGTTTTCAACTTGCCGACAGCTAATTTTAAATTTGTAGATTAGATTAAGAGTGGAATGGCACTTTTTGCACACCTGTCGATTAGGTATTGACCATAAATCCTAGAGCAATAAAACAAACTTTTATCATTTTTTTTGTAAAAAAAAAGTTACCTATTTTTAACTTGCCATTTCTGGAATACAACATGTTAGTTTGCAAAGAATTCCCTTATTTAATATAAAGTTTGTTGTATCAGTTAGTGCACCACATGATCTACAAATTGTCTTCATTTTAAATCAACACTATCAATGGCAGGTGAGGTTATCTCAACGTAACGGAAAAACTTTTATAATGGCGCCATCTACACCTTATTTAGTGTAGATAACGCAATTATACTTTTACAGTTTTCTACCCATGCTTTTGATTATAGTTTTATCCACTAGATGTCTGACTATGCTACACATTACAAAAATGCAATACAAAGAACAAATAATTGAGAAATTCATTAAAATATATCGCTCTTTATCAGCGAAACTATCTATTTACACTTCACTGATGAACAATACAATCATTTCAATGGTACTGTGATGAATATCGGTGAATAAAACAATTACTCCGAAATTGAATTGAATACGTTCAACGAACTCCTGTCCTTTGTATAATTTTCTACATACTTCTGTATATTACACAAGAAACATATTTTTTTCACAAATAAATGCTGTGGAGACTATCTGTCGTAAAGTAGATGCTTAAACTTTTTTACTTAAAATAAGACCGACGCTAATAATTTTAAATCGATGGGATATATTTAAAAAAAAAGTGCAAGCATTATTCTAAAACAATTTATTGATTCATTTATATAGGTATACTACTATAAAATATAAAAATATTTAATTAATTAAGTATTAGATCAAATATTAAACATATAGGTAATCTACGTTTATGGGACAGTTCTACAATCACACTTATCTTATGTAACTTTGATAATTGTATAGCATATATCAGTTTGGCGTTTCGATAGTTTTGAATTGTTTAGTTTATTTGTGGGTATTAAGAGGAGTCAGTACTACCGTGGGAAAAAATCTTAGAGAGAGCACATTTTTTTCTAAGTAAGACGGAAATATAGTAAGACGGCTACCTAAGTAAGGATTGTAAACAACAAGGGTATGACGACTTCGAAGTGACCGTAACCTTGAAATTCGTACCATTTTTGCCGACTTGTCGAATAACGGGACGATGCACGTGGTGCAATCCCCTTCAATACTATTATTTAGTTATGCAACTTTAAAATGATTTATAGGTGCATACCTTTAGGAATGAAAAATTTAGTAATTTGTAGTCAATGTTTACTCGTACAATTAAATGAAATTTCTGTAATAATATGAAATTATAATGCTGATAATAATTTAAGTAATTCGCTTTCTTCTGGAAATGTGGTTTCATAATTTGAATAGATATCTCATAAAAACAGTTGTGATATAGGTTGAAACAACAGAAACATAGATTTAAGTAACATATTATGAAAACACGCAAAGAAAAAAAAGGAATAAATTACTTATATCTATACTTATGAGCGTGTGGGTAGTAGATTCGATAATAATTTACAAAATCACTACCTACAAGGACACTACTACTCATTGAATGAAATCACAACTGCAACTGAAAAACGACAATACATTACCAATATGGTACAGGCGGCGTTTTGGCTGAAACGTAGATATCTGTTCTATCGTAACGTCACTGCGTGAACAATAAAATATGACCCATGAAACATTTTTCAGAAATTTTCAAATGTTTTTAAAAACTTATTTCATAAATTTCAAAAACAAAAAATACAAAGAACACAAACAATTTTTATTCAATGGGTTACATTAAATTCGCATTTTTATATCTCTGAGTGGCATATTCCTGCACACTCTGGGATCTATAAGTTCCGGAAGTTGACATTTTTTATAAAAGTAATCTAATTTAATTTTCATTTTTGTATTCCAAAAATCGTCGTCTTTTTCCACATAATCTATTTTTATTTTATTCACTCCAGTCCAGACAGCCAAAATACACTTTGTTTTCCGAGTCACATGTAATTGTCCCTGTATTTGAAAATACCAATCATGAAGTTTGTTAATCGTATAACTACCATCCTTTTGATATTTCCAAAATGTAATTTTTTTTTGACGGATGGCTTCATCTGGTGTAAGATTTAGCTTAAAAGGAACAAAGGGGCATTTAATTTCTACTATATTTTCAGTTTCTTGCTGAATACCATCGGTGATGCTCCAAGATAAAATTTATCTGGGTCAATAAATAATCCACATGGTTTTATTTTCAAATTAATGATTTCTTCTAGTTCTTTCTTTGCAACTTCTTCGTATGTCTTTCCATGTTTTAGTGACAGAATATGTGGCGACAGCGTATTATACAACAAATGTTTTACTGTATTTGCAGTATTTGTGGTTTTCTTTAATTTACAAATTTTTGCAAAATTGGAAGCCGTTATCAGCTTTCTTCTTTCTTCTATCCACTCAGAATTTTGACTTTGATGGACTGTTCTTTGTTGCAACTCTACTATTTCTTTTGGGGTTTTACTCAATTTCTTTAAAAACTCCACTTCTTCAATTTTATATAAATAATCCGGCATGTCTAGTTGTTGGCAATGGTCGCCATAATCAACATTTTCGGTATTAATGGGAACACTGTCAATTTTGTGTTGCCATTGACGTGTTCTTCTTTGCTGAAACTTCAGGTTTTTCTCGAGTCTTCTTTTTTCCATGCAACGTACAAGTTTGCTTTCTTTATTTTTTGCAAAGTGCTGTGTAACAATTTAGTATTGTGGGATATAACTGCCGCTGCACATCTGGCCCCATACGAATTTTTTAAAGAAAAATTTATTCTTTTTCCTCCTATAAACTTCGCGATTATAGAATTAAACTGTTCCACTATGTTACTATCGACATCTATTAGCAGGCTTCTAGAATTATTCGCTATGTATTTTGAAGCGATAATTATGGCATCGATAAAGGACTTCGAAAGATCTTCTATTCTATTTGCTTCTTCTTTATTGACACAGAAATATTTGTCACATTGCTGGTGATGTCCAAATACGTGATACACCCCATTTAAAATATCATGCCTCAATTTTAGGAATGCTTCGTTTTTGTTGGAGTTTTCTTTATGGTGCTTTATAGCTGCTTTGACACCTGCTCTGATTCTTAAAATTCTTCCCTCCAGAAGTTTTCTTTCCTGAATTGAGAATTTTCTGTCTGTTGTCAATTTTTTTAATTTTCTGCAGTAGTTTCGTAATAGATGATTGCGGCATTCTACCTTTTCTACAGATATATTTTTGTAGGGCCTAGTTTCCACAATTTTTTTATATGTACTACTATCACCATCTCCTATGAGCATATTATATTTAATGCCATACATGGATACGCTCGATTTAAAGCCCTGGACTATGATGTTAGATTCCATGGAAGATGAGCTTCCAACATGGTTTCGAGTGCAAACGTAGGATTCGATGTTTTCTTTTGTATTGCGTGCGCAAATTGTGCAGTATTTATTTCGTATACCCAAATATAAAATTTTACCCGTGTGTTGTCCGACAATAGCAGCAGCTCCAGATAGAGCATTGTATTGTGTGCCATATGATCTTTTTTGACCAACAACCATCCGCCACTACTGGTACTAAGGGATAACCTTCCTCATCGACAGAATTTACGCTTCTAGCATACTCAGCTTCTTCTTCGGCAGCTTTCTTCATGACATCTGCTGCTGCTTTGTGCAATTCGTTAGCCACAACATCGTGATACTTGTTATAAGTTTTGCCTGACATACACGGTATGTTCAGACAGGCTAAAAACTCTTCCATGTTATAGAATCCAGCCCCAATAGATATTACAGCATTTACAGCAGCCTGATTCAAATTCATAAAATTTCCAGACGTGTCAAAATTTTTAAAACTGAATGTGCTATTGCACATTTGACACTTCAAAATATATTTACTGATTAATCCTTGGCGCACTTCTTTTTGCAGTATTAAATTTTCGAACGTACATTCAAACTGTTTACCATGGCGGCAAATCATTTTGAGCTGCATGAAAACGTAAAGAAAATTGAAGATTCTGTGCCGAACATACTTGACGACTCCTCATATTCTGTAAAAAAATAGCAAAATAAAACATTAAACATGACGTTTAGAAATTCATTTACCTATTTCATCTGATTCCAATGATGTATTTGGAAGACGATTTTCAGTAAAATTTAATGAATGTGAAGAAATGTCCTCGTCATTTCTTTTATTGATATCCTAAAAAAGTTTCAAATTAAAATCATTTAATATATTCATTATGATGTAAAACAGCTGCTATCATAACAAAATATGAATATTACCTCGCATTAAATATTTATTTAAATACTTACTTAATTCAATAAATAATAAAAGTGGCGGTTTTTTGTCTAACGTTCAAAAATAAAAACAATCGAATAAACAATGAATAAAACGTTGCATACCTCTTGTGTAGCGGTGAATGTAAGCATTTCCACAGAATCTGACAGACTGTCGTCATTATTTACAATGCTTCCTTGTGTTTTGCTCTGAAACATGATAACGCAAAAATAAATAGACAAAAACTCAAAAAGTAAAAAATTGAGTTATTTAGACTCAATTTTACAAAAGTTGGGTAACTTAGTTCCAGCAACAACGGGTTCGTTTGTTACAATAATAAATTGTAGAAATAATTATCATAGAATTATTTACATTTGCAAAATTGGGGCTTGTGACGTATTTATTAATATTTTAATATTCGGTAAAGCTAGAGTTTTTGTAAAATAAAAGAATTACTTCACAAAATGTATGTAAATAAAATGTTATTTTTAAATTAATTACCTATGAATTAAATTACAACAAAACAATTAAATATAAATTATACCCCTGAACAATTTTGTGTCATGATTTACAAAATCTTTATGTAGTGTGTGTTTAAAAATACCTAAATTTATTAATATAAATAAAATAAAAATATGTTTTAATCAAGAGTAGCTACCTATGGCCTATCAAAACGTATAAGCAATTCACGTCATCAATAAAAGGTTACTAGATTATGACGTTTCACGCAGTGCTGTCACCTCGTACCTCGTATTTTGACAGTTCTAATAAATTGTAGTCTTTCTTTATACCGTCTAATATGTGCGCGAGTAAATCATCTATAGAATATGTCACTTTCCAAACTTTAAACCGAATTACAAATAAACAATCTAGTAACTTTTTACTAATGACGCAAATCGCTTATACGCTTTGATAGGCTGCATGTACTAGAGTTTTTATACATAAACCTACCTTCATAATTCTCCAATTATTTAGTGCAGATGGATTTCCTCTATTTTTTCGTTTACTAGATAACCGTCTTCTACTAGGATTTCCTTTCGCCATTTCAAAAATAAAACTACGATAAAGAAGACTCAATATTATTAAAATTAGAATTTATTTCAACCATTCAACTTACCTTTAATTTAGATAATAATTGGAACACTTTACACTTAGTTTTTACACTTTAAAACTAATAAAAGTCTGCTAACCACTAAATTTATAACAAAAAAACTAAACTTAAAATGTATGAACAGTAATAATAATAATAAACACTTATAAAATACTATATGGATAACTCAAAAAGCGCTGTAATAATTTGATAAATATCAAACAAGACCGGTACGTGGCTACGAGATAACTAAGACATCGACAATAATTTTGAAATTCCTTCCAGAAGCTACCTTTTTCTACTATTTTTTTTTCATAAGCGATTAGAGAGTTGTACCTGTGGGATCAAAGCTAAACCTGAAGCTTTTATTATGGTTAATTATGGTTCTAGGAAAATGTTATTTTACCAAAGCGAAATCTGGTTTTTGAATAAACATAATAATAATTATTATGTAGTAAATTATCAGATTATATTAAACATAATAATAATTATTATGTAGTAAATTATCAGATTATCGGTTTTTTGAGTAATTCAATGTAAAGTTGGATAGTGAATAGATATATATCAGTAATGAGGTATTGAAAACATGCGATACATATACAATAAAAAAAATAATTCTTTCAAGTCAGTCAAGTTAAATCAACCATCTATTCGACAACAGGGTAAAATGCGAGTCGGTTAGCTTAGGGTTTCTTTTACGATCTTGTGAATACTGACTTAATCCCTGTCATAAATTACCAAACTCGGAGCGAACATTTAAAATCGAACCGAATCAAGTTAAATTCAAAAAGTTCCGCATCGATAACGACGTTGTTTATTAAAATTTTAACATTTGGTTTGCACCAATCGATTTTACAAAAATATATCTACAGATTGGCTTAAGCAAATAGTAACTTTTTGGCTCCATTTATACTTGTGTATTTACCTGGTGATTTTACATACTTCAAAGTTAAAAATCGACAAAATAAAAAAGCCAATTTGTAGGCAATTGTCTAAGGATTAAATAGGTACTAGAATCATTATGATATCTTTTCTATAACCGAAGATATGGGTGCGGAACTTAACATTGGAACTCCCATAAGAGAAATAGGTACGGATGGCTCTTAAGAAAGTATATCGTATAACTGTTGCAGAGAAAGTGAACATTTCACATTTGTGTATAATTAACCACTTGCCCAAGGCTTCTAGTTCAACTTTCACATTCTTACGCGAGATTTCCATTTCCCACAATCAGTATTAGTTTTACAAAATGCACATATACTATTTGACTTATTTAAATTTTCTAAAATCTTTTAATGTAGTGTGATTAAACAAGTTTTTCCTATAATTTAATTCGCCAATTATAAAAACATTGTTATAGTTAAGAAGTCGTAGGGCCCGATGACCAGAAAAGTATAGTATTTGGCCTCTCGAAATTCGAGCAGCGTCGCATATCAAAATGCAACGGCAATAATGCCACGAGTAAAATTCAGACATCCCAATCATCTCGTGGGCTCTAACGTATCACTCTGTATCCGTATCGTATACTCCACAGTTTCTTTTCCATATTTAGCACTGCAGTTAAGTAACAGTAACGAGACCCAGGAGATGGTTTTTTGCGTATAACAACATATTCTCATTCTGCAGGTTATCAATAGTTACATTTGGATAAGCGACGCTAATCGAATTTTACACGGCCAGATCTGACCCTTTCCTCGTTAGGTTGAAATTAATTTAACCCGCGGATGTTTGTAAATGTTGCTACTTTAGAGATTCGGTGTGGTTAATTAACAAGGTTAATAATCGTCATGCCAAAACAAACACACGACACCTTCAAGATGATGTCGTAAACAAACAAGCATTCGATCAGTTAAAAGTACATCCCTTTTTTACATTAGTTAACTAATATTTTAGAAATGACGCACGGTTCGTTTCCTTACCGGTATTGTTTTTGGTAAATTTCGCTTTGACGATCCCGTCGTGACGAAACGGAATAACTCCACCGCTAAATTACCTGCGACACATAAATTTAATCTCGCCTACGTCGACTTTATATGATAAAATAATATAATTGATAAAATACCTAAACCGACACGTTTAAATTTGGCGGTATAACAACATGGTGCGCGTAATCATGTGCCATCTATGGATCCGCACGCAGAAGTTGTTGGCAGGTGAACGTATCTGGGCTTTGTTGCTTGCGTTGTGAACCCGTTTGATGACGACGTACCGTTTTTCGCCCAGTAAAGTGCGTTCACGATTCCGCGGGGCGTAGTGCCGATGGTAAGTTTTCCATTAACTACAATTTTCACGCGAATCGTTATCGAAATAGCCGTTCACGACCACTCCAGACAATTTCTCGTACCTTTTCGCGGGCCACGGGTGTTTTAGGGTAGGGAGCTTCGCCGCTGTGATGTAGAATTTGTGGAAGGGGTGTTCGAAGCGTATTCTGGTAGGATATATTCATCCCCACATTCTTCCTAAACCACCACCACTTCCCTCCACCACGTTAGATAACGTCATCGCCATAGATACGTCTTGCGTTGTTGGGTTCACATTTATATCGGTCCAAGGTCGATAACCTGTGTTTTTCGTTCAGAAAAAATTCATTTTTGCCATTCGTATCGTTACGCTTCGTTTCGAATCAACCTACGTTACCCCATAATCCTCGTCAATTGTAGCCCATCGAATGCCCGGTTAATTACTTTTAAACAGTTATTAAATAATCGAGGACCGTAAACGTGTACAGTTACAATCTCGTACCCGAATCACCTTGAGTTTATTTCCTATTCGTCGAATTGCGGAAAGATGGAAATTTTGATGATGAATAAGGCCGATCGCGAGCGACGCAATAAAGGTACATCTTTCTTTCCTCGTTCATCGAAACGACGTTATTATAACGGGCAAAAGAGAGAAACATAATAATGTAATAATCCACAGATAAACATGAACAGCTTTTCAAGTACACATTCAACAGGTGAAAGTATACAAGAAGTAGGTAACTGGGTTGTAATATCCCCCCACGAACGGATTTCTCTGCACGCGTCTCTTTTCAATACGCCAGTTTTTGTGGCCGTTCGCACGGTCCCCAAAGACGGATGCAATCACGTGGCCGTTTTCTAACTGTATACCCCACTTTCGAAAACCTTCTTTCGCCACTAAACCGACACCACTCTGCTATGTTCGCTTTTAACTCTTTTGCACCACTCTCCTTTGTCGCGTTTATTCATCCCCCCTTGACTTTTGGGGGTATTCACAAGGACGTTGCCTTCAAGTTCGTGGTTTGTTTGTGTTTTTTTTTTGGAGATTCCCCATTTTCAAATTTTCAGCGGTTTCGTGCAATTTTCGAGAACGTGTGCAATATTTATTGTGATTTTTTTTATGTTAATCGAAGGTTTGTTTTGAATACCGTTTCAATTTATTATAAACATCATTGTTGTATCGATGAAATTAGTTACGTTTTAAACATTTATTTTATGTTCTTTTGCAGTTTCAGGTTTAAATATGAACTTCACCCCCTTTGCCGGAGTGCCACTGTCGGCAGCCCTGCCCGTTAGTTCGCAGTTTGCGGGTGGGAAACTAGCTCAAGGTGTTGCGACAGCAAACGGGCAGGTCGTAGGAGTACTCCAAGGTGGCGAAAATGGTGTGCATTATATTAGGCCGCTCGATCCCTCTGCGTTTGCAACAAATGCCTCGCCCACACATTCGAACGGACAACAAACTCAAATTATTACGTTGCCGATCACCATGCCCGGCGCAAAGCCGGGCGATCCGCAGCAAACCGTACAAATCCAAGTTGTCAATCCTGTCTCGACGGCAATGTCGCTACCCCAATCGAACCGATCGCCCTCGCCAAAATATCAGATATCGCAAATACCCATTCAGACATTCGGACAAGGTGCTACGGTACTGACAGTAGCTTACAATTCCAATCACGAGGGGATTCAAATAGTAAGTTGAATCGTTTTTCGATTTACGATAATGCTCGGAGGAACAGAGTGCCAAAAGAAAAAACCTGAAAGTTCTCGAAACACTTGTTAACATTGGCGTTTCTTGGGCTTCGGGTTACGATAGTTTCAAATTAATCTGTACAGTTATATTGTTGTGGGCGCAGAGTTTATTTAAGTAAGTCGCACATGCAGTTTAACGCTTCGTAGTTTAAGCGAACAGATACTGATAACTCCTATTGCCGGATTACAAACTCGTATTGGAAGTTGAAAAAGCTTCGAATTTTATTTATAGTGCAGTCGATAAGCAGTATTTTTTTTTATAGATGTGTCGCTTCCCGGCAAATAATTTCGCTTTCGCATTTAACGCATATTTGATCGACACTGTTCGTATCGCCGATGCCTAAAGAATTCCAAATGTTCATTTCGTGTTCTTAAGGGGACGATTTTTAAGTTTGCAACGAAATAAAAATAATAAATAATAAAACAAAAAAGCGAATATAATTCCACAATTTCAATAAAATTACCGTTTCGGTCTTTTAATATAAAAACAAAAGTGGCAAATTATAGTCTGTATTGTTTCAGGCTTCACTTTCTGATTTTCAAAAGGTTCTGCCCGCTAATTTTGTTGAACAAACTGTAATTTGTGTCCGTCGACTGTTGGAAAATATTTTGTTCAATTGATCTAAAACTATAGAATTGAAATGTAATTACGGATGAAGTTTAGGGAACTATTAACTCCGACATTGACTTTTCGTATCGGCCAAACTTACACATCGTGTGTTACAGGTGGACGGTCAAAATGGGATCCCCGAAGGTATGACGGTAGTGGCCGCCCTGCAACCCCAAGACATCCAACTAATTCAACACCACGACGACGACGGGAAATCCGATAAAGACATGGTAGTAACGCCGGTGGCCATAGTCAAGAACGAGTGTGTCAAAGACGAAAACAACTCGGAAGCCGGCACTTCGATAGCCAACGCCAATTATTTACAAACTACGGCAGTTCAGGAATATTTACAGAGGCTACAAAACGCCACCTTACCCTTAAGTCTGCAGCAGTTTCTAAAGTTCAATACCGATTCTGTGGTGAAACGGGAACAAATCACCGAAGACGGGGTCATAGAAACGATCATGGAACATCCCGAGCACGAACACGAGCACGACAACTTAATAATGAACGATCTTGAACTCGAAGGAGAAAATGAAGAGAGCATCGACGATCCCGACAAAACTAAAAAAAAGAAAAAGTACAAAAAGAAACCGCCAAAACCGAAAAAACCGAAACCCGGACAAGTACATATAGCGACGGCACTCGACGGCACCACTCTGTTTTGTTGTCCCGAATGTCACATGGCGTATCCGGAGAAGGAATTGCTCGAGCAGCATCTGGTGGGGCACAAAATCGAACGACGGTTCATATGTGATATATGCGGTGCTGGCTTAAAACGGAAGGAGCATTTAGAAAGACATAAATTAGGTCACAATCCCGAACGGCCGTTTGTGTGCTCGGTTTGCATGAAGGGCTTCAAGCGCAAGGAGCACTTGAATTTGCATTTCGTCATCCATTCGGGCGAGAAGACGGAAATTTGCGGCGAATGCGGAAAGGGATTTTATAGGAAAGACCACTTAAGGAAACATGCACGATCTCACATCACAAGAAGGGCCAAGGAACAACAGCAGCAGAATCAGGCGTTAATTAACAAAGACGCCACCACACAAGTGACCATCCAGGTAGATGTAAGGGAACATTTTGTTGTTTTTTTTTTTTAATTCAGTAAGATAAGAATCGTGTTTCCATTTTTAAAATATGGCAGTTTCTGTTGAAAAGTTTTTGATTCCTTAAAGCAGTACTTTATGTTACTGTATCGGTAAATCTGAATTAATTTGTTTTTCAGGTACCATCCAACCAAATACAAATCCCCGTTCAAATACAAGTACCTCAGCATCACATCCAAGTGAACGCCAGTAACGAGGAGGACAGCGATCAAGTCAGTACGGTCGTACTGCCGACGGCCACCGAAAGTTTATTACCGCAATAAACGAATAGGCATAACAGAATTCATGAAGTGCAGTTAATTTCAAGTATTTCAACAGTGAGTGCATACGACTTACAGTTTTAGTGGAGAAGCAAAGACGATACGTTTCCTTGCTTGCCAATTGATTATGAAGAAATAACTTTAATTAGTTACTTAGGGATTTATAATTATATTTATATATACATATATTTAACTGACTAATAGTATCTGCTAAAATCGTGTTTATTATTTTATATATATATGTACCTCACATAATTATACGGTTTTGGGTGTTATTAGTTGAGCATCAAGATAAAACATAATGCGTATACAGGACATTCGGACAAATTACATATCCAAATCGTTAAATATAACGTGTACAGTATATTTTTTTAATTTTTTGGTTTTCGAAACCGATGTATGTTCTCTCACTTTTGCGGTGACAGCATTTGGTGGTATAATGACAATAGACGCACAGGCTTCTTCGGGCCGTTTTAGCGCCCTATTAGGTTCAAAGGATTAAATACTGAACCGTCGATATGTCAAAATAATATAAATAGAAGGTACGACGTTTGATATAGCATAATTTTAATAATATAATGTACATATTATATTTGATGTTTTGGACATATAATCGCCCGATTGTTAACAATTTTGTTGTTGCAAAATGTTAGTTTAATTTGTAAATGTTTGTACCTCTTAAAAGTATAAACAAGCATCCTGTATAATAATATTTGTATATTCTGTTAGAAAATTTACTTTATGATTAGCGTTATATGTTAATGATAAAGTAAAACACGAACGATTTTCTATGTTGCAATTTTATTAAATAATAGTCTATTTACTTTTGGCAGGACCAATAACGACAATGTGATGAACTTAGTCTTTAATATCCCATAAAAAAAGCTTCTTTGCGACGAATCACTAATTCTGTTGTAATACTGGGTTTTTGTTTATTTATTTCACTAATTAAAGTCTACTTTATAATAAAGGGAAATGTAATTTCGATTCGTTTAAATATATCTGCAACTATCTACTTTAGGATTATTCTATTTTTATAAGATCTAATAATTTCCCTTTTTCGATGATTAAATTTAGATTTCGATTGTATTTTAGCTAATGTTGATTTGAAGGGCTTATTGCTAGAATACGATAAGCCGTCGCACCTTGCTTTATGTATTATGTATCCGTTTTCTCAAAATCGGAAGTTGGTTTTTTAATATTTTGTAATAACTAATTTTAGTAAGGAAACAGTACAAACACACGTTTAGCTTATATATTTTCAAACTTTAATGTCGATTATCCTAAACTTTTGTTAACGTGGCTTATCACGTTCTTACAATAAGCCCTTCATTTCGATCTTTTACCTTTATTTTATGAATAAGCTATCGTTGCCAGGGAAATTCATATTGCATTTTTGATTAATATAAGATGTATTTATCATATTTACAATTTTTCCTTTTTTGTTTAAATAAACTATTTTTAAATTATCGATGTTTCTGATTCCACGAACATGAAAAAATTTAGGTCTTGCCAAAATTGTGTTGCAAATCGGAAAACTTTTAAATTGGCGATTTTATAAATTATATGTTTTACAGTAGCTCGCCATAAAAAATTAAATAATTTATTCTGCTGCTCTTAAAAATTATAAGGGATTATTATATCGGCACTGCTCCATAAACAATATCCGCAACTAAATTAATTTAACGTAAAAACAAAATTTTATCGAAGCCTTACGCCAAGAAAGATACGTTCCCGGCATTTTTTGAATATTAACCCTCACCCCTAATAACAAAAAAAATGGCGTACATTCGGATTTAGCAGGTGCTAGTGGTGCTTCGCACAGACAAAAGCATCCTAGAGCTCATCGGAAAAACCTATAAATACGATTATGGTATAGCTGGCTTACTATGTTTTGATTAAATAAACGTTGTAATTGCTCGATATCGTTCCCCCAAGCTTTAATTTATGGTTTTTATAATGGCGCGGGTAACGATTTGTTTGGTAGTATCTTATTTTTCCAATTTACACGCTTTTTCTTTTACGTAATTCTACTTCAACGAAGAACTGTTAATTTCGTCTTTAAATTTCAGGTATTTTAAGAAAATAAGACGATGAACTTCTCGCCATTCGGTGGTCACTTTCCTACTTCGATACCGACGATACATCAGTTTGCGGCTAAATTTAGTCATGATAACACACCGGGAACCTTATGTCCACAAGATACGGGGACGAACAGGTACACCGCAAACGGCGTCCCGTCTTTCACGCAGCACCATCCGCCGCCCCAACAGCAACACCTCTTAAATACGTCGAAGTACCAGACTGCGTCTTATATCAATCAGGCTGCCGCTTATACTCATCAGAGTAACGTGCGCCAGGAAAAACGGCAAGGGTATGATCAACAAGAGCTCGCTCAGGAACTGTATGCGGCGATGTTGCAGCAAAGTCAACAGACCATCACAAATCAACATCAGAACAAACAGCAACAACCGAACACCGAGAAGGTACTGTTTCTTTAATGCCGTCTTTACAATTCTCCATTGTTTTGTTGTATCAGATCAAGCAAGAGAGGCACCAAGAGGAACACCGAGTTCAGCAAACGCAGCAACAACAGCAGCAGCAGCAGCAGCAAAACCAGTCGCACCAACCGCAACCTCAAACATCACAGCACCAAACTCAAAGCAATCAAAACGAACAAAATATTAATAGTTCATCGTCGATGCCTTCAACTTGGCAATCATTAGCGACCCCCGGCTCCACCGTAGCCGACTATTTATCTCATTTGCCCGCTTCGACTTTACCGCTTAGTTTACATCATTTCCTAAAATATTCTGCAGAAAGTATAAAGAAAGATACGAACTCCCAGCAGTTAAATGTGCAAAATTCTGATTTACTACACGCGAATGTAAGTAGCAACGCTCTAACTGCAAACGGTTTAAATACCAGTTCCTTAAACACTACAACATCGTTAAACACCAATACGAACATGCTCAGTGCAAACGCTTTAACTACTTTAAATACCTTATCGACTATAAATACTGCTCAAATACAAAACGGTGCAACCGTCAAGAAGAAAAAGAAGAAGAAGCCCGAAAAAGAGAAAAAGCCAAGACCCAAACCTGGAGAAATTCGGCTGACCACGGCCCTGGACGGTTCCACTTTGTACTGCTGCCCCGAGTGTCACATGGCGTATCCGGAGAAAGAACTGCTCGAGCAGCATCTGGTGGGGCACACGTTAGAGCGACGATTCGTTTGTGATATCTGTGGCGCCGGCTTAAAGCGCAAGGACCACTTAACGAGGCACAAGCAGTCGCATAATCCTGAACGACCGTACGTCTGCACGGTTTGCCTGAAGGCGTTTAAACGCAAGGAGCAGCTCACCTTGCACTTCGTCATACATTCGGGCGAGAAGCGGCACGTGTGCACCGAATGCGGGAAGGGCTTTTACAGGAAGGATCATTTACGCAAACATACCAGATCGCATATTGCTAGACGGGTCAAGGCCGAACTTTCGCAACAGAGCAGCAGCACCACGCCGAGTTTGCAGGTGCAGGTGGCGGCGCCCGTGCCGGCCCCGAGCAACGGAGGGGCGCAGAGTATTTTGTCCTGAAACGGTTCGGCAGGTATGTAATTTGGTGTTTTGGAGTGGACGTTTTAGGATTCTCCGTTTTTTTTGGTTTTGTCAAAGCTTTATTTTACGACATAATATTTTGTCGGCCGCCAGTTGTTTCGTGAAAAAAATTTACTTTCAACTTACTCGATCTGTTATCGATTTCGAAAAATTACGATCAATTCGAATGCAATACCGACAGAATCCTAAAACTAACGTGTAAGAAGGAACAAAAAGTATTAGTTTGTTAAAATTTAAAAACAAAAATTATAAGCAATGAAAAAGTCTGCATTTTAATATTATATATTTTTAATTACGGACTTTCTAATCACCTTGAAAAAACAAAAGTCTGTTAGAATTAGCTTTGTGATTTATTATAGAGGAAAAAAAACGAATTACCTAAATTCCATCGTTGAGATGTTACGTTACCGTTCAGTAGAGGATGCATCCTTCGTATTCTACAAATAATAAATACGTCATGGCAATAAAATGCTCGTTATTTTAATGTGAGTTGTCGGTTAAAGCTTAGGCGTAATTTTATTTTTTGTGCCGCACGTGCCGCATTTCGTCTGATGGTTGATTGAACGCATTCGACTTCGAATGATGTTGCGTTTTCTAGCGCCGACAGTATTCCTAAAAGTGAGCTGTTAAATCGTACCGTCTAAAATATTACTTTTAATCGGAGACCATTTCGACTAACCGTCAGATGAAATGGTGGTGCAGATGTTAATTTTAAAAATTTTGCGTGTGACTATATGTTATATTTTACAAAAACCAAGTTCAAACGAGCCTATTTGTATGTAGTTATATGAAATCAAAATTATTTATTTTAATATCGGTAGAAGTAAAAAAAAAAAATGTACATTACGCAAAATTCCTAAAAGCAAGAACTATATGTTATAAAACGAATTTATAATAATTACACTTTATTTTTTTACAGTACAAAAAAATTATATAGTCATGTTAAGTTTTATTTATTTGTTGTCCGAGTGAAGAGTTTTACTTATTTATTTATTTTAAATGTTATCTAATGTATTTAATACCAAAAATGTGATTTAGATTATTTTTATAAATTGAAAACATTAAGGATTTTGTAAAGGCTATTTCGATTTCGATTGATTTTTTATAAGTAGTCGTAGAGGTGATAGTGTGTAGTTGTCTCAAAGGTACCTATATATTCGTATAAATATATAATATGTATTACACATTCAATAATAATGAGATATTTTTTTTAACTAAAATTTTAATAACGGAGAGTTTTGCGCATTTTTAAAATCTAGGCACTTTTCTAGATTTTAAAAATCGAATCCTTAAATAATTGTTTATCGGTCGTTTAAATATACAAGTACCGTTTTTATGGTGTAAATGGAAAAGAGGCTGTGGGTGTGCACATAAATTTGGAGAAATTTTAATTGTGTGTTGAAAAGTTGCCAGAGCAAAAAAATTGTAACTTTAAAAGTACTGTTAGTATAATAATATCCTTTCTTCTAGTGCTAATGATCAAAGTATACTAGTATTATTGCTAATATATTGGTACAATAAACTACATATAGTACAAAATGAAGCCATGTTACTGTAAAATCCGTGATTATGTTACAATAAGTATTTCTACGCCCTATAAGATGTAGAGTAGTTGGAAAAAGGACGAAGCATCAAAGCAAATTGCGTAAACAAACGATATCCGTACTTTATATTTTTACGCAACTATAATAAGAAACAAACTGTCGATTAGACTACATTTGGATGATGCTTCGTCCTTAAACAATATTGCTTGTAGTCAAGAGCTTCCCATGTACTTGCTTTATGTATATCAAATGTAATACCAGCACAATCTTCATAAAATCATTTCGTATTGTTTATGTAACTATTATTGTATAATAATTGACATAAGTATATTGATTTATACAGGTTGTTTTGTTACTTACTTGTGAATATATCTCGTTATCCTAACATATTGAACCGCACGATATCAGAAATTGCACATTTATATGTATGCATCAGTATGCTTGACCCGTATACTACAAGATTTAAATATCAAAGGAGCTTGTTTATAAGCACTTCAACATTTATCAATTGTCAGTTAAATCAAAATTTTAAGTGAAATAAAATTTTCCAGTGCTAAATTGTCAGTTAAATCAAAATTTTAAGTGAAATAAAATTTTCCAGTGCTAAATTGTCAGTTAAATCAAAATTTTAAGTGAAATAAAATTTTCCAGCGCTAAATGTGTAAATAAAATACTAAAGCGAAAAAAATAACAAAGAACGACCTGCAATTTTCGACATGTGAAAATTGTCTTATTCGGCGAATGAAGATTACGATGCACCCTATATAAATTATTCCAGATCTAAAATAGTGACATTTTAAATTTTACGGTTGCCGTTTCTGTCATGTTGGTGCTGTCGGAAATTGCCCGTTAGCGATTCTAACCGTTCTTGCGATAAGTTTATCAAGTGGTGATTTTTTGTAAATAAATTATTTTATACGTATCAGTCGTTGTAGGCCTTTATCTAAAAGTTGTGCGTCCATTTTTGCGTTCGTAGCGAAGTTGTCGGCGTAATCATAAGGACACGAAGGTTAGTAATTGTTAATTTATAATTACACTTTTAACTCAATAAAATATTTTATTTTGCAAAAAATATATACATTTAAAGCTCAATTTATGCAAATAATCTTAAGCAGCACAAAAACCGATATGAAAAATACAGGCGACCATTTTAAGGTTAATTTTATAAATATATCGATAATTCGTTATTGCTCCCTTTTCATTGCTATAGAAAATGCGGTTGTTTACAAATTTTAACAATACCAATATAACAAGTGATGTTTTAGGTTTCGTTATGATTCATTTAAAAATGAGCAAGCGAACTTTGGCCAGACTGCCAATGACCCTGCTGGTCGGTTAAGCCTACGTTATGTTCTTAGCAGTAAAATTTACATGGACGGCATTGCGTTTTGCAAAAGTATCGTTAAGAACTAATGAAAATCCTTTACAGTATGTACAATTTAACCTCGTGTATAAAGCTTTGCAAAGCTGTTTTTCGTTTTAGAGCCCGTCCAGAGTAGAATTAGTTCTAACCGATTGTTCTGTTCGTACACTTATTATAGTAGTAGGCGCACGATCACGAAAGTGCCGATCAGAAAAACACGGCACGGTGTTGTGCGGCTCGATTTTGGAGTGGTCCAAAACCGTACATATTTAGTCGAGTTCGTACGCGACCGGCGCCTCCCCAATACTATTTCTACTCCGGATGAGTCCTAATGTCTAAAATTTTGTAAGTTACAAAACGGTGACATTTCGCAGTCGGTAACCAGTCAGCTACATACTGTTTTATTTGTTTTAATTATCGTAACTTATTTATCGTATGAAAAGATCTGATATTGATCGATTTCCTTGGACGTGCACGGGCATTATTGTACAATTGGTCATATTAAATTTAATTCGGGCAATTAATATTGAGTTTTTTTAATTGCAACTGTATTTCTAAACAAGGTTCGTTTTAATTTATTGGACATAAAACAGTAGTTTTGTTCTTTGAGTATCTACAAATTGGTAAAAGATACAATGTGATTAATAAAATTTGATATGATTAATATTTTCTAAATTAAGTTAAGAATTTTAGACAATTTATGGTTCATTAGAAATTTGATTATTTATTTTATTGTTATATTGTGAATTATTTTGCCACCATTTAAGTACATATTGTTTTAGAATTTTCAAGTTTATTGCTTTTTTACGATTCATTTTAAGGATGCGTTCAAAATTGTATTGTGTGTTGCCTATTTGTTTTTTTGTGACTGGGAGGGGGGGTTAAATTCAGCTACTTTTCCTCACGGAGAGTGTTAATAGTAAGCAGTATGTTATCATATTTATGATATTGATAAATATATATATTTTTTGATTAGTAAAAAAGAAATGTAATAAATAGGCAACCCAAATTACACTTCGAATGCATTTAACGCTTGAATTCAATTGTAAACGGAATGTACACATTTATTACTCGTTTAACTCGCAAGGGGCCTTTTGTATAGTAATATTTTTCAGCTCATCTCTTTTCCAGTAGAGCCACGAATTGATATTCCTATACAAAAGACCCGTTACAAATTAGGTGGATTAATTAAAGTGTCTGTTCTGCTTGCAGTCGACCCCTACTCAACTTAAGCATGCAATATATTATTATCAATCGCCTTCGACGAAGATTTCCAAATTTCGCAGAAATGCACGTAAAAGCTCGACTCGGTTGTGCAAAATATTGGAAAAAAATTAGAACGCGTCGTTGCTCATCCCGTTATTAAATTGTTGGCTACAATGCCAACATCTTATCATCACACAACTACTAAACTCGTCGTCAAATTGCGCCGTTATCACCGCGATGAAAGCGTGTTGAATTTTTGTTGAAAATGCGATTACGGTCCCGTTATTATTTTAATATATCGTATTCGTAAAACAATGCCACACGCGTTAATCTACATGCGTATAACAAACGTTTTGAGCTTTCGCATGTCATTTTAATTGATCATGCTGGAAATGGGGTTGAATCTCATAATTTTAGAGAGTAGTATCCACAAAATGGAAGTCATAACGCACAACATTACGCCGCCCCATCCCAAGTCCAAGGACCAGGAGGTGGTAAATATCCGCGCCTCCAACAGACTGTTGGCCCCTTTACCCCCTGGTGGGGTTACTACTCCGTCGACGGTGCCGTCGGGGTCAATACCCATGCGTGGTCTTGACTGCACCCTCTTGAAGTGGATTATCATTAAAGTGAAAATGGCGAACGATGCTGAAACAAAAACGGCGAAGTTAACCAATCGTTATCTGATTAATTTTAATTTCAATCTACGATAAAAACTGTTCCTGCAAATCCTTCCCCACGGGTCTTTTTTATGCTTGTCAGATTTTCTAAAAAAAAAAAAACTGCCGTTCGTATTAGGGGGGGCCTTAAACTTCGCGCCTCCAAATTGCGTCGATAAATTTTAACTAAAAACGACAATTTCTCGTTCCGGCTTTTTCCCGGAGAGGAATTTGTTCGATGGAAATTTATTCGGCGAAGGTTAAGTGTGCCGGCCCGCGCACCGCAATCGATGCGACTTGAAATTTTATTGTCAGAATTCTAGGAAGTTTCCCGGAAAAGTTATGAAACATAGTATGCATTAGGAAGACCGGGTTCGATGTTCTTTAACCGAAAACTGCGCGTTCGAAATTCGGAAGTTTCAATTTTTAGATTTTGATGCAGGTACTGCATTTTTGAAACGTTTCGATGACACCATAGGAGGAACATATCCTCCAAATTTCACGTTTCTGGGACCAACGGTCGAGACTTGGTCATCGGTTTATCGAATTTTTAAAAACGTACTTTCCCCGTTTCGTCCTTTTAAGAGTAGGAATTTCGAAAAACCCTTCCTTACAATTAATTAGTGGGCGCCTACATCACAAAAGTAACGTATCCTCAAAATCTCACGTTTTCTTAATTTATTAACACCCCGTAAATTTGATCTCAGATTTTTTCACGGCAAGCCCATTTTGTCGACGAGCAAAATTTTTTATGAAGAATAACTTTACGTCGTAAAATCGATAATAAAAAGGATTTTTTCCTCTTGTCAACTTCATCGGGGGGAGGAGGGGGCACTTTATACAGGGTGTGCGTTTACTGTGTGGACGATTAATATTAATTGCTACTTAACTATTAGATATATCAAAATCAATTTTGATATGGTAATACAAGATCAATGGACCTACATTTTAAAAACATTTAGATATATACGGGGGTTTTTCAAAAAAATGTGCCAACCCAAACTTTTGTTGTTGTTTTTTAATAGAAACCCTTGTATATTTTTGCATTTTTTGGATTCCCCGTCACATTTAGAATCAAAAATGTATAAAATTGTATCTCTCGAGATATTGTCAATTTAATGCCGAAATAGAGTTCACTTTGGATAGAGATTTTTAAATCTGTTTGTACACTTGCCCACAGAAAAAATCGGGACAGTTGAAGGATAGAATTTTAAAAGTGTTTGGTTGTGAATTGGGTTTTAGGTAAAATGCTTGTATTTTTAAAAGTAATTAATGTAAGCCATAAATCATCATTGTTACCTACAAAGTGCACAACTCTTTGTCAACAAAATACTTTAGAAGCAAGTGGTGGGCAGGTTTCTGATTTCTGTAAATTTAAAAATTTATTGGTCGACGTAATATATCGATCGCGTTTTGCCAAAAGGACGTAACTCACACTTCTTGTGAAAATGAGTTATTCTGACTATCTTACGCATTTAAAGCAAAGACGTCGTCTGATAAAATCTAGTAACAATATTTTGATTTTTTTCACCGAAAAAAATCGATTTATATTTCCGCGAAACGTATCTTGTTATAGCTACGCGACGACATGACATGTGTTCTACTGTAAAATTTACTTTTTGTGGGTTACGCCCTTTTGGAAAATCTACGTCGATGTGACCGATAACATGTAGATTTATATTTAAAAAATGGTTACTTACACACACAAAATTGATATAGCTTGAAAAATATTTCGTCTTGTTAATAGTGCTTCCTCAACAAAACTTAATAAATCACATTTTTTATTTTTCGCCTTGACTTTTCTTTAACAAGCCAAATCTTTTTCAAATCGGACCTATACATTGCTACAGCTTCTTTGCTTAAAATTACTTAAGAAACCCGCCCCTAACGTTTGGCAGATTCCTCCCGGGACACCCTGTATGTATCCTTAATTACTATATGTGTTATTTAACCTACGAACCTTATATCTAAGAACAAGAAACGATAAATAAAATAATTATGTAAGTTGGTATGTAATCATTCTTTGTCTGTATAGTAAAGTAATAAAGATACAATTCTTTGGCCGAATTAATATATTATATATTAATTAATTGTTTCCATCGTTTATATATTTGTAGCACTAAAGATAGCTCCAACCAGAGCCGAAATATATGGTGTTAGTTGTTCCAAGTTTTTATATTGGCTTATTACAACAATTTTTAAAAGAAGTATAGTAAAGTCACTAGGTCGCTAGTTTTAATTTTAAGGCGATCCCCTACCTTTCAGTAAGTTCATAAACTTCAATGGAAATCAAGATTTCGCACTTTTTATGTTTTAGAAAAAAAAATTTTTAATGATATTTGGTATCGAAATCATCAGTACAAAAAAGGAAATTATCCCACAGCGACGAAATTATCGTAAGACGTCAAAATTATATCAAAAATATTAAATTTAATAATAAAACAGGGTTATAAACAGAACAATGGATTAAATCTACAGGTTCTAGACGAGAGCGGTATAATGGAGTATCGACAGATATACTGGACACATCTTTCACTGGAAACAAATATTTTGAAATGTATTTTTGGACTTCATGAATAATTATAATTGTAGATGAAGGAAATCAATATATAATTCAATACATTGACATTACTGTAGAAAAATATTTAAAAAAGCATCAAAATATCGAGGATATAATAAATAGTAATATTATCGAAATCATAGTTATTTTCATAACGATCACATTCTAAATTAACTTTAGAGAAATAAGTAAAGAAATGCCAAAAATCATAATTCGCAACTTTGTTGGGTGAAGTTTGCCTGTTACGTTCTCGTCTAACAACAAGTAGAACCCGTAAATTCAATACATTGTTCTCTTTGTAACCTTTTTCTATTCTTTTACTACGGATTAGTAAATGTCATATATTTGATATAATTTTGACGTCTTACGATAATTTCGTCGATTTGGGATGATTTCTTTTTTGTGCTGATGATTTTGGTACTAAACAGCATATAAAAAAATTATTCTAAAAGATAAAAAAGAGCGAAATGTGGATTTTCATTTGACTTACATTGAAGTTTGTTAGCTTACTGGAAGGTAGGGCTCGTCTTAAAATGCAAAAGGCTATTTCAACCTTTCCGATACCTAACATCGTTAGAACCTCATTTATGTAGGTAACAATGCTTTTATGGCTTAATCCTTATGTACTTGCAAACAGTTTATTTAAAACCCGATTCACAACAAAACATTTTTAAAATTCTGTCCTACTGTCCCGATTTTTTCTGTGGCGAGCGTACCACCAACTATCGATAATAGTCGACTTACAAAATACCCGATAAATTTTTTGAAAAAGCTTAAAACTACACAGAATAACTAATTTACGCGAAATGTAATTTTTCTCGTTTTTTTTTTTCAAATGTAACACCGTGTATATTTTTTTCATATTTGGATTCCACGTGAGATGTAGATATTAAATGATAATAGGTTTCATGGCCATAAGATGAAGCATTCTTGAGATATTGACGTTTTTACGTTAAAATATTGAAATACGGAAGAACAAAAACCAGAGCAACATCGACAAAAAGCGAATAGCAATAAATTCATAAACTGATAGGAATAATTTATTAATACCTAAACAATAAAAAAATTCTCTAAACCTAAAAAAACAAATTGAACAAGTCCAACATAGACGAAGAGAACCAGAAATTCAAATCAAATGTTCAAAATTCTGACCACGCCTAGCTAAACAATTTAAATGCCCCGTGGGTGGGTAAACACCCTCTCCGTATATGATCGACCTATATTTTCGTGATCTACGGGTCGAGATCGGAGAAAATCCAAAGTGACACACGTCTGGGTCCCGTCATTAGACGCGCTTTATTTTCTATGAGAATTCGCTAGGTTTAATAGCTTTTTTTTTTCATGAGATCGGCGCACTTCCAAAAACGAATTCGATTCGGATTCATTTCCAACTGTGTTCTGTGTACAATAAATTACTCCCCTCCTGCATATTTTAAACCAAATTTCGCCGGAACAGCGATTTTATGGCGAACTTCGAACACCAAGACTGAAGTTTATTCGAGCTAAATTCAGAACCGTCTCGTCCGTAAATTTTAAATTGGAAAATACGTGGGTTGGGGTAGTTTTCCTTACCTGCAAGTAAATACATGACCCCCGTTACGAGGACGGCACTAATTTGATGCTGACAGACGCCGAACGCGCCGACCAACGCCGCACTTCCTAATATTATTAAGCACACTAACGAGCATGATATGGAGAGGTTCTGCATTCCTGAAAATAAAATACATTCGATTAATAAATGACGATGTTTTGTAGTGTTGGGTGTCACGAATGTCGTTCGATTTTGATAACTTCGATATTTACGGTTCGACGATATTTTATATTATCATGCATCCCGACGTTACGACACGACGAGAATACGTCAAACAAAATGGAATATAAAAATATGTGTTTGAAATATTACTTTTTAAAATTGAAATCGTGTTACGGTTATCAAAAAAAAAAAAAAAGTATCTAGTCGTGAACTGAAAATATTTGAAATGTAAAATTTGACCTGTTTTACCTACGGAACATTATTAATTTTAGTTTTATTTATTCGTATTATCATATGGAAAAATATGCAGATAGATAGGTATATCGAAAGTCCCGTTATTTATTTTGCTTTTCACGATTCTATCTGCGCCAAGTGCCCTAAGGGCACGGGCAACTACCACATGTACTGCTTAAGTTTATTTTTTGTGTTTTGTGAGATTGGAGGATTTTTTCTCACTTTCGGAAATGTTCCGATACAACTATTTAAACCAAAATACACACCTATGTACTATTATTTTAAAATTTCGCTAAAATCCCTAATTTAAAACATTAAGTAGGTACCTATTATGGCAAATATGCATTTTTTTGGCACTATTGTTACCGTACTTGCGTATTTATGTATGTATTAATCTACTCGTGGAATTTCGATTAACTTATCGTTGGGAATTGATCGCACCGAACCAAACAGGTGGCTTTCAAAATATTCCCGACGTACGTCGACCTTCTTTCATAATTGATTCGACAATAAACGTATTGTTTGTAGTCTTTTTTTCTTCCGATTACACCTCGTACCTTGCACCTACTATTTTATGTATTTCCCGATTCCGCGAATACAAATTTCGGAATCGTAAAAGACATTTCGCAAATTGAAATGGGGGTTGTTTTATACGTTTTATAGTCCGTGGCAGTTTTCTATTTCGGGACGATTGCTCTTATCCCATAAATTACGCAATGAAAATGTGAAATTGCCTTTTCGCGTGTTTCGTTTTATTATTATTATTATTTTTTTTTTAAAAGACGGAACGCGAAATATATAAAATACTTAACCTTTATTCTATTAATTCAATTTTTATCGATCCTTGTACGTTTTGTGTTGTTCGTAGTCACGAAGATGTCATTTTGAAAATTACGGTTTCAGAGATTAAGGACGCCTAACACAAACTGCTCAATTTCCCACGATTTTTAATTGAAACGTTACAAGTCGAGGAAACTGATTTTTGTTTTACGGAACCTGACGTTAAGATAGTTTTCTTTGATATTAAAAAAAAATCGGAATAAAATCAATACACATTATCAATTACTAAAAGTATACAAACTGGTGTTCGACAGGGAGGTAACTTGGGCCCACTATTGTTTATTGTTTTTGTTCACATAAGTGAATTTTTTATAATTAATTAACACTTATTTAACGCATCCCGAAAACTGTCTAGTATTTTTATAAGTTGTAAAATAAAATCAACAGGATTAGGTTTTAGGACCTTGCTATCGATCCGACGTTTATTTATTTTTTTCGGGGAGCGTATCGTTTCCGAGCGTCTTTTGAGGAAAAAACTGAAAAGTGTAGGTACTTACTGTGCTGCCAATCGCTCCTCGGCTCGTAACCTCTGACCCCGTCAATGCCATCCGCCAAATAATTGACACATGGTTGTCCCGCGGGGAACCCCACTTGCTGTAAAAGGATTATATCCTCGACTGAAACAGAAAAGTAATTTAGGAAATATATTGCTTTTTAGCCTACGTCCACGCTAGGTGCAATTTTATCGGAAAAAAAATATATGGTGCCGTTCAAATTTATTGCAGAAAAGGGATATTTGCTGCTTATAAAACAACCCCTGTCAACTACTCGTTTACGGTCAGATTATGGTCGTTTATCGTTCGTAAATTTCGATTTTAAGTTCCATTTTATTTTCTACTGCCACGAAAAGACCGAAGTGGGTGGTTTTAAAATTAAGGGCGAATTACAGTTGTGGAAACACCTCGTCCATTAAAGTATAATAAATTGCGATTGCGAGTTCAACAATTGTTTAACCCTTAACTGCTATTATGGGGTGTTTCGACACCCCAGGCATCATATTTGTGTAAAATCTGTTAAAAATTATTATTCTCACGCTCTTCAGATTCAAGGTATTCTCCTACAAGAACAGTACCTTTAACATGCCGTAAATCATTTTCTGCTGTTTTTTGCTGTTTTTGAGAAAAATAGGTGGTGGGGTGTTGGAGCACCCCATGATAGCAGTTACGGTACATTTTTTTAAAAATAAGCTTTTTCTTTAATCGTAGATTCTTGGCGTATCTGCTTAAAAAATTTGGTTTTTTAAATTTAGAGAATTACAACTTCTATTTTATAATATTTGTCATTCAATATGTAGGGGATTTACCCAGTCACATCGAAATTGGGGTGTTTCATAATAACTCAACTAGGCAATTCGATATACTTTGTCTTAGGGGAACCCCATTACACAGTTTTGTACTACTGAGCACATAACGTGTCGGGGATTTACTGAATTCACTAAATTTCGGGGGTATTTTGTATTTCTCCTGATATCCGTAGGTTATAAAAGATGATCCAGGGACTTCGTTGGGCCAGTTTTTAATTAGAATCGGCAACAATAACTAAGTATTCAAGTGTTATTTTCAAAATGAGTAAGTGTTTAAGCGAGGAACAGTTGGCACATCTTGCCGAGAATTTTGGTGAGGATATTGACGTGAGTGAATATTATCTTAACGAAGATGTTGACGATTTAAGTGATGCATCAAGTGAACACAGTGATCATGACACAGCTTCTGAATTTGAAATGGATTCTGAAGACGAGGATGAACCTGAGGGAAATGTTAACGAAGGTGCAAATTATTTTTATGGGCGTAATCGGTACAAATGGTCCAAGAATCCTCCTGCTGCTTCTCGTACCAGAGCATCTAATATAATTACCCATTTACCGGGAATAAAAGGTCCAGCAGCAAATGCTCCTCCTAAAACACCTTTCGAAGCCTGGTCGCTTTTGTTTACAGAAGATATTCTAAATGACATATTGGAACATACAAATGAAAAGATAACTGATGCAAGCTTTACTTATGGACCGACAGCTAGTTACGTGGGATATTTGGATATGACGGAATTAAAGGCATTTTTGGGATTACTAATTTTGACAGGTGTTTTCAAATCCAACCACGAAGATGTTAGATGTCTTTTTGCAAGAGATGGCACAGGTAGAGATATTTGTAGAGCTATTATGTCTGAAAAACGTTTTTTATTTCTCTTGTCAACAATAAGATTCGACGACCAGGCAACTAGAAAAGATAAAATTGAAAGTGGTGATAAACTTGCAGCAATTTCAAAAATATATGAAATATTCAATAATAATTGTAAAAATAATTACGTATGTAGTGAGTATGCCGTTGTAGACGAAATGCTTGTCGGATTTCGTGGCCGTTGCTCTTTTCGGCAATATATAAAAAACAAGCCAAGAAAATATGGCATCAAGATAATGTGTTTATGTGATTCGAAAACACATTACTTGATAAATTCGTTTGTTTATACAGGAAAGCAACAGACGCTAACCCAAAAAAGCTTTCGGTGCCTACACGTAGTGTTCTGAAATTAGTTTCACCCATAATAAACACAAACCGAAATGTCACAGGAGACAACTGGTTTACTTCTATAGAGTTAGTAAGTGAATTGAAAAAAGTTGGCTTAACATACGTGGGAACACTTCGTAAGAATAAAGCTGAAATTCCTCCAGTATTCTTACCATCTAAACAGAAACTCGTTAATTCTAGCCAGTTTGGCTTTACACGCGACACTACATTGGTATCATTTGTACCAAAAAAGAACTACAGCGTTCTGTTGATTTCCTCAATGCACCATAATGCCAATGTTGAAGAAAATAGGAAACCAGAAATAATACTATTCTATAATGACAATAAGGGCGGAGTTGATGCCTTGGACCAAAAATGCATGAATTACTCTTGCCAAAGAAGGACAAGGCGATGGCCAATGGCTATATTTGGAGCAATGTTAGATATGTCACGGGTAAACAGTTACGTGCTTTTTGTAGCTGCTTTGGACGAAAGCATCAAACTGAATAGAAGAGATTTTTCTATTGAGTTAGGAAAAGGACTTATTAAAGAACACATGATACGAAGACTTAGCATGCAACAACTGCCAAGGGAATTAAAACCAATAATCGAAAACTTTGTGGAAGTAAGCCCACAACATTCCGAATCAGGACCTGTAAGAAGCTACGGACGATGTTACCTTTGTGGGAGAAAGAAGGTCCGTAAAATAAAGACCACCTGTAATAAATGTTACCAGCATGTTTGCAAGGACCATTTCAAAAGCATTATTCATTGCGCAACATGTTTAGAAAGGTAATTAGACCAAAGTTTGTTACATTTTACTTGCACTGTAAAATAACATATTTCGGGGTTCAAAAATTTTTGTCGACCAACAAGCTTGTTAGAATTTTCGTATGTCATGGTAATTCCATTTTATTTTTCAGGAATGAAGTTACTCCTTCAGGCACCATTCCGCAAAAATTATTTAAAAAAGTGTATTCTAGTGTATAAAGCATTATTTCTATGTATACATGTATTTCTATAAAATAAAATTGTACTGTTTTGTAAATTATCAATTTTCTTTTTTATTTTAAACAAAATATTATTTTTTGTGACATGAGTAGTAAGCAAAAGACCTCTTTCATTGCCTAAAAATAAAAAACAACAAAAAAGCATCTATTATCAGAAAAACAATTCACTAGAAGATGTGGGGTGTTAAAACACCCCATGATAGTATATACGTGATTTTAAAACATGATACTACTTAAGGGTTAACGGTTTAAAGGGGTCTCCTGCAACATTTCCAACGATTGAAAAATCTGCCGCAAACAGTAATTGGAAAAGAGCTTTTTAATTAATCGTTGAATAAAACTGATTCATCACACGGGAACATAATCATAAATACTCGTGCGTATTTAAAATTCAATTCGATAACTCTGCTAGCATCCCAGCTTACTACGATAATAAAAAAAGCGTTTTTAATGATTATCTTAAGTAGTAAATATTTTTTCAATTATTGACTAATTATGTATCTATTGTAATCGGACAAATGCTCGAAATGTTTCAAATAAATGAAAATATCTACTACAATCGCACAATCGGTACCCTCGCACAGTGGAGATCATAAACTAGAGGACAGACACCAAACAGGGTGTTGGGGCAGTTCTTAAATAGTCTTTAAAAGGGACAAAATCCAGTAAGACGATTATTAAATTAATAATCGTTTTAACTCGTAAATTATTTACATTGTAAAACATTTTTATTTAGGTTTTTTGTTCCATTTGATCTCGCCCATCCCTAGTTTTTTTCCGCGACCTTAATTCGAAAACCTAGCTAAAAACATAGTAACAGTTTCGCCGACTTTTTATTTCATAAATAAGTGTTTATTTGTAATTGAAACCATAAAGTATGTAAAATAAACTCGTAAATACATTTTCGATGAACTTAACATGACTAAAAATCAATTTTATTTAACCATTAATGAAAATACTCCTTTGCAATTACTGTATGACCGTCGCATTTTGCGCACCGAAAGAAATCGCATTTAGCGCAAAAGCATTTTATACATTCCTCTGCAATCTACCTACCGATTCTACGACGCGATATTTAGCTTTAAGTAAAACTCTCAAACTAAAAATAAGTCGCAAATATTAGGGAGTAATTATAAAAGGATGTTCACCGACCACTCGGTGGGAGGGGGGGTTGAGTCACACACAACAGCACGTTCAAAATAAAACCGTGTACGATTGGCTCCTTTAATTTTAACATTCCGTTCGAGACTGCACTTATACATATTATATATGTACAGACTCGAGCGGGGTGTCATTAATTTAGGACAAACATATTGTAACGTTTATATGTTTTATTTACAATTAATCTATAATTAAAATGGTTTAATTATTTATCCTCTTATTTGTATGTATGTAATAAAACAAATCGACCCGTATTAGTTAGTAGTTCATTTACACCGTTTATTTCACAACCAAGTGCTTCGCTAGTATTTAATTCGTATCCGAAACTCGATATACATTGACTTTATAATATTTGCAGTTATTATTTGCAATATACTTTGCAGTGATTATAGAAAATTCACGAATGTTAAGGACGACCGACAATAGTGGAACACGTCAACACTAACGATGTCATAATACCAAGAATATTCCAAAAAAAGATTCTCGTATGATCGTTATATTAATTATTTATTTCAATTACGCCCTGGTAGTTGTCGATCGATAGAAGTCCGCGACCTACCCTACTCGTCGCAATAAATTATTAAAATTTTATGGGAACTTGGAACGATATTTGTTTGGGGTAATATATCTAAATTTTCGTGTTTATAACACTAAAGTGTATCTATTTCAGTTTTTGATTTAAAAAAAAGCGAATACGAAGACAATTGTATTTTCAAAAATAAAATTGTTGGACTCCTTTAATTATTAATAACATATTTACGATCATTTTAATTTTTCATTGTAGGTACACGAACATTTAATCGTTGTCGGCTTGCCCAAGTTAACAACGCAAGGGCTTCGGAGGATCGCGTCTATTACCGCAACTTTGTTAATTTAATGGTATTGCTAACGAACTGTTGTGTTTTACAAATAACTATTCTCCCACTCGAAAATTAATACTTATAAATCGTTTTTTATCGTTAGTAACGATTTTGAAAAGTTTGTAAATGATGTATTATTATTATTTATTTTGTAATAAAAATTTATTTGTCTTGTACGATAACAAAAATAAGTTTTCACGTATTTTTTCAAAATCGATTAGGAATTTGTAACATATTTTGACATTTATAGAATCGGTATTGGTTTACCTAGGAGCTAATATAAATAAAAATTGCCACTTTCCTTTAGTAATCTCACAATTTTAATTTTTATAGACGTGTGCACGCTTGTTTCTCGGAGCTAAAATTTACCCTCTAAAATGAAAAAAAAAAAACCGGTTCGGCTGTCTACAAGTTATCATATATTTAAATCCATTAGCCTATCTGCAGTATTTTAAATTAATCCTCGCCATCCACTTATTTTTAAATCACATAAATTCTATTTGCGGTCGTTTTTAAACTACATTTTATCGGATTATTTAACGTGTTAAAAACTACCGAAGTGTAAATCGAAGAGGCGAGAACCATAAGGGTTTACATACATTTGGAAATATTGACTGTCAAAGCTTTGAACATTATGGGAAACCCGAGTACGTAGTATATTTGAGGATTAAAAAATGACATTGCGAATTGCAAGAATAATTGCTTTTTTACGTCACCAAATAAATTAGATGTTCATCTGTAATTTGCGTCATTTAATTCAATTTTTCAAGAATATGCGCTTTAACACCGACGACTACGTTTTACAACCCTTACATGTTAATTCAAACATTCGACGATGATCATATTTTTCTAATATTATATAATAATGCTGTAAGGAACGTAATAAGACTCAGAAAAATTTCAGGCGCTGATTCACTTCGATAAAAAAATGACTAACGCGATATTCGAAATTTCTAATAGGTACTCGAGTCACGCGCGTTACGAGAGATGAATCCACGTAGTCGAACACTCGGGAATATTTCAACATTTCAAAACAAATATGTAGGTAGGTACGTAAAATAATTATATAAGTGTATAAATAATTCAATTAATTAGGCGAACAGCTATATCGGCGAATTATGAACTATTCTTTCAAATATCGAAATAATACGGACCGTGTTCGGCACAACCAAAAAAACAGATAGGCCGTGGAGATTTAATCACCGGAAAACCATCTCGAAGCCCCAATCTAAAATCCCCCCCCCCATGCACGCTCACATAAAGAATTTATGAAATAAAGTGTGTTTGAAAAACGAAAAGTCCATTTTGTTTAATCTGGACTTCGTGTATCGGGGCGCGATACCTGGAATATTGAACATCGCGCTAAATTAGATGGAAATCCATGTTTTTAAGTTTTGAATTTGCAGGCCCCGACGATTTATCACGGCCGGGGAAAACCCGAGAGGAATCTATAGCTACCCACTACCTACAGAGAGAAGAAAATTGTTTTCGGAATTGTTTTTGATTGGCTAACGAGTTTCATTACGCACGTCCGACCTATTTGTTTACAATGGCCAACTTTCGGTGTGTGAATTTATGCAATTTTTGAGCTGCCTCGAGGACGCATTATTTAAATCGCAAACGTCCCCGATCGGCCAGATTAAGCGTGTCGGCTCGATTAAGGCACGCGTTTTATCGATTTCGTTATTACCTGTTAACGTGAGACATAGGGTCCAAATTCCTCCGTGCATGGGCACCAGGAAAGCCATCATCTTGTCCTTCGCGTCGTTCGAGGAAACTTTTGCCACGGTCCCGTCCAAAAACCATTGTATTCTAATACTGTTGTTCGTCATATTATCTAAATCTTGTTTATTCCACGTCACCTCTTCCCAATGATCTGTCATAATGGATCCGCACAGCATGGCCGTGGCGCATGTCGTGAGCACGAGTGTGCCCAAGAGGAAAAACACACTCGGATGAACGCTGCAATTCCATCCTGATTCATCTTCTGCTTCGGTTGTAGTCTCCATTAATCCGTCGTGATCGACGATTAGGAGATCGTACTCTTGATCGCGCTTCAGTTTGATAATATTCCTTACTACTCGTGGAAAATTTTCTGTGCGGTTCTTTTATCTTTTTTTGTTTTTCAACGAGCTACTTACATTCAATTAAATAGCACCGCCGTCTACTTATTTGATCATTTGTACATTTCGGCGTACTTGAGGAATTAGGTAATCGATCGGTTTTTTTTTAGGAGGGTATTATTAATAGTATGTGTGTGTATCGTATTTTTTCGACAGACACTCAAGTTAATAATTGATTTTTTATTCTAAGCAAACAGCTATTGTTTGTTAATGTGGACATTGCTGTCGAGAAGGAAATTGTGTCGAGGTCCTTTATAATTCTATCGGTTTTCATACGTTTGGATTTCGGTACTCCGTTTTCCTGTAAACAAACACAAAAAGAAAACTGATTTATGAAATGGTACCTATTATGTATTCGATGATTTAATTTTCGTTTGTGAACGGATTCAGAAAATTGTTTACTTATAATATTTACTGTTTTACCTGTTTGCATCTACCATAATTATTGATTATTTTATTACACGAATAAGTGGACGAACTATCTCCATGTATTTCACCCTTTTCGGCTCTCCCGTACTCTGGGCCAATCCAAAATTACGAAGGATTCGAATGGTCCAGAGTTTTGGTGAGCCAAAAGAGATGAAGCACACGGAGGTAGTTCGTCCACTTGTCCATATAATAAAATAATTAATATTTACCGGTTCGTTTTTTCTCGATACGAAAAATGTCGATTTTCCCTTTTATTAGAAATTGACGATGTACTTGCACGGCCGACAATGAACTTGAAGCTTAATACACATGAATAGCGGACGATGGGCCTTTTAGAATTACCACGGAAATGTTTTCGATTATTCTAGTTTGATTCGAAATTTTGTTTAACAATAAGCGCAGGTACAGTCGGCCGAAAAAGTATTGTGCTCGCCCGAGGCATCGAGCGAGCGGCGAAATTGCGGTTACCTGAAAAATTCGGTTTACACTTGTCTGTCCACTTATAAATGGAAAATTTTGCATCCGACAAAAAACGGACCGGTGCAGTTCGAGCCCAAGAATATTCTTTATGTCGACGCGTTTAAGGTAGAACGACACAAGTGCCATTTACGTAAATTTTACGGAAAAGCTAAAAGCTAAGAAGTCGCCGAGGCAAACTTTAAGTTGATATTCCGTTAAAACAAATATGGAGTATAAACATATAATTTGACGCTTATGTTCTGCCTTAAACGGGTCGATGTTCGAATATTTCTTACATAGTTGTTGTTAGATTAGGTTGTTTTCACTTCCAATAATAACATACTTTGATAATGTACATTTTTCTCGACTCTTTATAGTTACTTAACGAATTTTATAGATGATTTGTTACACTCTGTCGATCACATTTTGATAATAATTAATTTTTTTACGATCATCATTTAATTACCATTAAAACAAATATCGACAAAATCTTGGTGATTTCCTTGGACTAAAATTAGATTTAATATCGTACCGACCACCAATATTAACGATTACTTCAATATATTATGTATATGGCTTTGGATGTCTAAACATTTACAATAAGTAATACTTATTTCAGGTGAAGGTCGTCGATTTAGGTTTATAGGTCAATTTCTATTGGTACAGTACATCAAAAGTAATCCCTAAACTTTACGTACTTATCCTTCTTCACTTTAATTAACATTCTAAATGGACGCCAATTCTTTACGACGCAACGGTAAAGCTACCGGCGCGACGCCAAGAGGCTCGAGATAATTTACACTTTTTAATAGGCTTTTAAGTTGAAATTAAATTTCCTCGGAAAACACTTTTAGAGAGTCTTTTTTTTTAAGTATTCGGCGACGAAAATGTCAGTTTTTACGATGACAGATACGCAGTCGAGTCGTTTGTATTTTTTTAAGCGCGAATTTTCGCGAACTACCAGCAAACCGGAAGACTGTTTGAAATATTATAAACTTCGGTTCGTTTTCCCTTAAAGGAAAAATGAGGTGAAAATCCATTGGATCCAAAAACATACGAAAATGTTTGTGAAACACGAGCTGCCCCCGAATTCGTGGGGTTTTTGATACTTTTTACATTCTACGCTTTTAGGTCGTGTTTGTTGACCAATATTGTGTATGAAGATATTAGGTTTCTATGCATGAGGCAAGGTTTTTTTTTTGAAAATCATAATTGGAACGCATCGATGTCACAGTTATTTGAAAAGTGCGAATGTTCGTAGAATGTTTGACTACCGGACTCGTATACGAAGAAGTCGATGGCCACACTCAAAAGTGGGGTGTTTACAAGCAAAAACGATCCGTCAAGTTTCGGTTAATTGTTCAATTTTTTACACCGTCGCGTCGGCGTCGCGTTGCTTGATTAAACGAACTATAGTCCTCACCGTCAGGACAAAATTATCAAAATCGTTAAAGTACAAAATGATCGTTTTCGAGACCTGTTCTGTTGTGTCTACTTGTTCGATATTATTTACGTTTGACGTTTTTTTTATCACGCCAAATTAATACTTACACCCACAAAATGTCGTTTAACGGGGCTCGCAAAGATCGGGTCAATTACACCTATTACTTACCCCCCTTTTTTAAAAAGAGAATTCCTCGTCGTTAAAGAGCCCGTTGGCACGTGCAATTTAGACGGTCGACAAGATAATCTTCCTCGCGATAAAAAGCATCACTTGTTCGAAAAAACATTTAGGCACTGCGAAACTTAAAGCGATTATAAAGCACACGCCGATTTTTTTAATTGACTTCTCGTATATTTATGTCTGCCCGATTTTTGTTCGATGTAAAAAAAAATGTTCGACCGCTTCAGTTTTAGTTTTTACCATTGTCTCTTGGACTGCGTGTTTTTAACATATTTTCTCGGAGCGACGGTCGTCCGCGTATTTGCCCTTTAGGAGACCGAGCTTTACTGTTTTGTCGCGTTGCGTACTTTTTGTGCCGACGATTTTCGTAGTCGATACGGCGGCGCGGCGTCGCGGCGCATGTTCCGTTGCCGTGCCATTTCTCTTGCAGTTTTTAATTTTCGTTATTCCCAGTATTATTTAGGATCGCGGTTTTTATTGTACCGCGGCGGCCGTAGTATTTGCGATGTTACATTTTTTCCCATTCGGTTCGTTTATAATTCACAATGCCGGAGCAGTAAACGCCCTTTTCAGTTTTATCCATTCAAATCTCGGACTGCCGTACGAATACGTGAACAACGTGAAAGATTAGTTTGTTCGTTTTTTTTTTGTTACCTAACGGACGGCAGAATCTTCTTTGATTAATTGTTTATAAAGTAAGTTTCGAGCAATTTGGAATCGAGGAAGTTCAATAAATTATGTTCGTTTATGTATATTTTGATATATGCGTGATTTTATCGATTAATAATAAGTTTTAAGCTCTTCGCCATTTTCAAATATTTGGCGCCAAATTGGTAAGGTAAGTAAGTGCACCATTCTTCGACATGGTCCTACTGTTATGCAAATATAATAAAATGCCATTTATTAAAGTGTTATATAATTTTAATCTTGAGGGGGAGGGGGTAAAATGTTTACCGACTAACTCCCACTTTTTGTGGCATTCGGTTGCGAATTTTTTTTAAACGTTTTTTTTATCACGTAATTTGCTTTTTTAATTATTTTTTTATTGTGCGATATGGTGTATAAAAGGTCTAAATTTTAATTGTTCGTAAGTGTTTTAATTTCTGCGACAAAACGGCCAATTCTCGGAGGGTGTCGATCACTGGATCCGTAAATATGACATTCTCCAATGATCGACATGATCGTCGAAAATAAATACATATGTATTTTCTTTTTTATTGTACTATACTTTAATAAGAAAAGTATAGCTGGACTTCAGAGCCAGTGAGTATTAAGTCCTTTTTTTTAATATCAATGGGTTGCGAATGCATTTTATATATTTTTTCCCGAGTAATACGTCGCATCGCTGGCACAGTCCGTTTGTGAAATGCTATAAAAACTATATTAAGTCCCATAACAATCTTAGACAATCCAAATCTTCAAATGGCTTGGAAATATTGGTTATGATCCTATTTTTCATTTTAATTACATAGATTTTTACCTTTTTCTGAGATCTTCTCAAATTGATATTGATGTGCTAAACTTTTTTTTTATTTAATCAAAAAAAAATAGCTCATTAATATCAATTTACACTAAAATCCGATTATAACTAACCACAAGGGACTCACAACATGAGTTCATTATATCCGAATGACAAAAAAAATTCCATTTAATATAAATTTATTTGAAAAAAAAACATCCACGAACGGTAATATTATATGATTATTTAAACATTTAGTTTTTAATTCGTTTCAGTAGAAAATAGGAACCCGAACTAAATCTGCATTTTGAACTTTTCTCTGCTCGAAAGTGATTTGGAAATACCAAACCAGGTGCGCAATTTATTGTCTTATGTATTGTTATTATATAACATCTAAGGCTAGTGTGCTCGGTTGCCCCTTGTGTCCCTTATCTAATAAAACTTAAAAGATTAAATATCCGCTTAGGGAAGGTCAACTAATAAACGTATTTTTCTAAAAAATAATTATAACGAACGTTTCAAAGACAACATATGGGCGGCGTCATAAACAATCTATTATTCTTGAAAAATAAATTTTTAGCGTACGGAAATAATTTTGTCGAAGGTTATGTTCGAAAGTTCGTTGTAACCACCAAAATTTATAAGGGATCGTTATATCCGGAGGTTCGCTATAAGCAGGTTCGTTATAAGCAACTTTATGAGATTTTTTCCCTCTTTTATCATAAATATATCTCCGAGTTATTAATTTAAATATATAATCGTGAAAACAAAACATTGTTTCACTTGTTTTGGCAATTAAAAGCTCTTCTTCTGTGGGTGTCGAGGACTATGTCGAAAACTTGAAATTGGGTTGTCTGTCGAGCATTGGTATCTGAACAACCTTCAGATTTTTATTATTTTGATTGTTAGCAGAACCCCTTCATGTTTAATAAGGTTTTACTTAAAAGCTAACATTTCAAAGTATTGATCGATAGTTTTGGATGACCAACAAACGAGTTTTACATATTAATGACAAAGATTTTACGCGACAATTTTGCAGCTCAGAAGGCTTATAGAATTACTACAGTTATACGTATAGTAAAGCGAATAATCTAATGGATTTAGATCTGGCAATCGAGGTGGCCAAGCTATCGCATCCTGTCTATTGGGAAAATTTGCATCCAATCGAGCTCTGATATTTCGTCTAAAATGAGTCGAGGTCCCGTCTTGATGCATTGACGTTCAACAGTTTAGCAATACGATCAGATGATTGATTTGATGTACATTAAATTAATGCGAAATTCATTTTTGCGGCGAAGGATGACCACGTAATTTTTAAATCGGTTTTGCTAGAAAACGGTGCATTTAATCGATCAAAAACGGTTGCAAATGATACATTTTTTACTGATTATTGACGTTAACGTCTTTCCATTATCTATGAATTATTTTTAAATGCTAATAAAACGATTATAGAAAATTAGAATCAGTTTCATACGGTTGCTGTAGTAATCGATTTACTGGCGTTCTTATTTCGATCAATTGCTCGAAGAATTAAAATTGCGTTTGGTTGTAGGAAAGGATCATTCCATGTCAAATCGACACACTAATCTTCTCTTCTATTATATATATATATAAGGTTTATTATCAATAATTATTAGAATCAGGGTTGAATAATAACAAATCTGAGTTTCTCCTGTAAAAAGAGAAACGACATTAAATGTCAATTATTCCCTATGCCCTTTCTCCAATTACAAATTTTAACAAACTAATATTAATATAATTAAACTGTCATTAGTAATCACTGCTTAGTAATCTACCTTACCCACGCTACGCAAGTGCGTGGGATAATTCAAAAAGTACAATGTACTTTACATCTCCCCCTCCAGGACAAAAATTTCCAAAAATAAATTTTCTTTCGCTCCGCGGGCCACCCCGTCTTCTTCAGTCACTCGTCGTTTTGAGGGCAGGGTATCAATTTTGTACTATGGAACAAATTTGACTCTATTTTCTTATGCCCAGGGTTTATCTTATAGATTGAATTGGATATTTTCTCTAGGATTTCGTAGGGACCAATCCTGAGTTCATCGAGTTTTTTCCTGTTCAACTTGTTTCATTCTCTAATCATTTTCCCACTTGTTTTTCAATTTCTTTTTTATCCTCAATTGTACATCTGTACGGACTTTTACTAAGATATTTTTCAATTAATAAGTCGATGTGGGCTTCGTAATTCTTTACTGTCCCTACATCGTATTTATCTTTTGCAAAAGTTACTCCGTATTTTTTTATTAAGTTATCAATCTCATCCTTTTCTTTATAGTTCAAGTAGTCTACATGAATTTTAAAATTTTCCTCATCAACGTGTTCGTTGAAATTTACAATTAAATTTTCATGGCTTTTGGTGTTTTCAATTTTTGGTAAATTTTTATCAACTCTACTTGGAATATTCTTCTGTGTGATTTTTAAATTTTCATCTTGGCATAAATTAAATTCTTTGATGCAATCTAAGCCAATCAGAATATCATGGTTAAAATATTCACTATTTATAACAATAACGTTTACTTTTTTTTCAGTTTCAAAAATCTTCATTTTTATAGATATCAAACCATCTGCTTTCTTGACACCATTGATTGTTTTTATATTTATCCTTCCAGAATTGCTTATTTTCCTCTCATTTACTTTGATCAATTTAGAATTTATTAGAGATAAATACCATATACCCGAGTCATAAATACCATCTACTTCAAGAGAATCGTTCAGCAATACGTTTATTTTTATTAATGGTGTCAAAATTAGTTTTTTTGATTCTTCTTTCAGTGCATCTTCCAGTTCTGCGTTATTAATAAACTCGATTCTTTTCCTCTCTTCACTATCTTTCGGTTTAAACCAGCAATTAGCTTCTGAGTGAAAACGTGTGCCTTTGTTATTTGTTTGACAGTATTTGCATGGTGATTTTTTTATTTTTACGTCTATCTTGCTTCCTCTTTTTTCTCCAAATTTCTTCCTATCAGTTAAATGCTCCAGTTTTCCCACCTCATTAAATAAATCTTCAACATTTTGAAGTGAGTCCCTGTCAATTCTATCTGATATGAAGTTTGGTGAACCTGTAGCTGTGAGATCTATCAATGTGCCAGTATCAGTCTCTTTTCTAATTTCTAGGAGCAGTCTTTCTTTCCTTACAGCATATTCTAGAAGAGAAATTCCTGTTTGGTATTTGAATGACATTGCATATCTAATTTGACTAAGTTTCAATAAATTTTTTTTCCATATATCCCAATCTGAATTTATAGTTAGTTTTATCAACATACTGCCATACCAATCTAGACAGGATTTTTCTAGGAATATTTTGAAAATTTCAATTTTCTTTTCATCTCAGTTTACCTCAAAACGTTTGCATTCATTTTCAAAGTCTTGTATCCATTGGTATGCATTAGAACTTTTTGTTGAGAATTTCAATCAATCTTATATTTTCACATTTTTTCATTAATTTGTTGTTGAAATCAATTTTTCAATAACTTTGACATGAGTTTTCTTCAATCTTCTTTGTTTGAATTATTTTTTTCATAATTTAAAATGTGATTGTTTTCTTCCTCATCCAGGTATATTTGTTTCAAATTTCAGATAAAGTTATCAATCCTTTTGATATCTTTCTTAGAGTGTAACTTTTCGATACCTTAGGTTTTTCAAGAATGGTATGTATTCACTTTGGTATCTAGGCATTATAACATTTAATTTCTTGTGTCATAATTGAGGTTAGGAAAATTTTGTTGGTTTTCCGTCCTCCCCTTTCACCTCGAATCCAATTTAAGCTTTTCCATAATTGAGTATTTGACTATCGTTTTTAGTTTATTATCAATAATTATTAGAATAGGTGATAATAACAAATCTGATTTCTCCTGTAAAAGGAAACGACATTAAATGTCAATTATTCCTATGCCCTTTCTCCAATTACAAATTTTAACAAACTAAATATATAATAACTGTCATTAGTAATCACTGCTTAGTAATCTACCTTACCCACGCTACGCAAGTGCGCGGGATAATTCAAAAAGTACAATGTACTTTACATATATATAATAGTATATCTCCAAAAAAGCTCATTGCTAATTATAAATCTCGGCTTTAACTTCTTTCGTCCGCCAAAAATAGTTTGAATTTTTATTGATAAACAAACAACTCTCTTCCAGATGGCAGACGTCACCGTCTCCTGAGTGTAAGAACACGGAAGAGTTGTTGCACCTTGGAATTAAAGCTTACGTGATGCGCGACTATAATGCCGCCGTGACGGCCCTAAGTCGAGCCATCGAATTGATGGTGAACACGGAGACAAAGCCGACCCCCTGGGAATCGTTTATCTGTATTACGGAAAAACCCTACTAGAATTATCCCGCGAAGAAGGCGAAGCGTTGGGCGACGCAGTTCCTCGCGAAATCAATTCCGATTCGGACGAAGAAGAAACACCCGCCACCGACATGCCCGCGATCGAAGAACCGACACAGAAAGACGACAAAAGTGAAGAAAGTAAACCCGACGATGCCGCACAGTCTCACGAACAAAAAAACGGGGAATCTAGCTCCGCGACCGCACCGACGCCGAGGAGCCGAATGACGACGGAGAAAACAGAGGAAGAACCGTCGGATCTTCAGCTCGCATGGGAGGTGCTAGAATTGGCGAAATTGATCTTCGAACAAAGAGGCGAGGAAGGCAAGCAGCATCTGGCTGAAACGCTGGTGGTTTTGGGCGAGGTCTCTTTGGAAAGTGAGAATTTCGAAAACGGAATCACAGACATCAAACAGGGATTGGAGATTCACAAATCAATTTTAGAAACGGACAATCGTAACCTTGCCGAGAGTTACTATAAAACGGAGCTCTTTCGCGACCACCGACCAGCACCAGAACTGTAAGGCACTCCTTAGACGATAAAATAGGAAGAACCGTGATAAAGAACGCATGGGAAGGCTAGAATTGGCAAATTGATCTAAGAAGATACCGAGGAAGGCAAGCAAAGTCTGGCCGAAACGAAGCTGGTTTAGGGCGAGGTCTCTTTGGAAAGTGAGAATTTCGAAAACGGAATCACAGACATCAAACAGGGATTGGAGATTCACAAATCAATTTTAGAAACGGACAATCGTAACCTTGCCGAGAGTTACTATAAATTCGATGCGCTCTCTGCATTCAAGTTAATCAAATATCGCAATCTTTAAATTTAATACTGCCTTAGATATATTACGGAATAGGATTACTAACCTTAAGAAGAACGAAGAAGAAGAGAAGGATCAAATTAAGAACATCGAAGAGCTGATACCCGAAATAGAGGAGAAAGTTGCCGACATGAAGACTTTTAAGGAGGAGGTAAGTGGCACCTTAATTTAAGTAGTTGAGGTTTATTATTTCTGTACAAGGCCAAAACGGAATTTTTTTTTACCATGACGATGAAGAGTATTGAAGTTACCGACTCAAAATTTATGCCAGCTAGCCTTGTTCAGGTTAATAATATCGCATCTTGTCAATTTATTTTGGTACCACATGTTGATAGCTAATTCATCAAAGAAACAGAACAGTTCTTGAGACCAAGTTCCGCTCCTTTTAGTTTTTGTTTCTCAAGTTCTTTTATTGTTAACAGTTAACTCTAACGGTTTAAAATAAAATTTTCCTTAATAGATATAAATTTAAGTAGTTGCAGGTTTTGCACTTATTAATCTGTCAAGTACAAGCGGTATTTATTTTTTTACTAGAATTAGTTGTTTTGTATATTTAATAAGTAAATTTTTAAAGTGAGAAAGAGCCTTGTGTTTATTTATTAATGGTTTCGTATTGCAATTTATTTTGGTACCACATGTTGATAGCTAATTGTGCAATTCGAACAATCAGGATCGCCTTAGTAATTATTGCAATAGCGTCTGTTCCGATCGCAATCCAAGCCATTTTCGAAATTGTCCTGCCCTTTTTGATAGCTCGATAAAGCTTCCAGAAGCCTAAGTATTGGTTTTTGTAGAAGTTCCAAGAATGACATGCGATCCACGGAATTGCCAAATATGGATTTCCCTAGAATAGAATTTGATATAAAGGCTATATTACAGTTTTAAGTTCAAAGACTTTACCGTACTGAAGCTAATAGAGAGTACGAGGGTTGTAAGCAACGTGGTTACTAAATCGTGCAATTTTAAAATGATGGAGACGCCTAAAAAATACAATTCGAAAACAATAAGTACCATATTTAATTTAAACCGAAATAAATAAAGAATACCTGACATTTTAGCGTTGGGATCGATTTTGGCAGTCGTCGCAAACGCCTCGAGCACCCACAAAGTAAAAAACGACAAGCCGGTCTTGTAAGTTGGTTGTTCGGAACAATGTCGATTGCTCTGGATCTCGTCGGGCGGCTTAATGAATATCGTGCTCTTGGAATCCATCCCGCAAACTTCAGATTTTAATGGAGCAACAAATTTTGACATGTAATTTGGTTTTGTTTCGACCTGTCATAGCTAACTTTTTGTAAAAATTTTGAAAGTGCGCGAAAATGATGTCTCACAAATTACCAGTGTTGTGTAAAAAAATTAACGAGAAATGCCCGCTTTACAATACTATTGATCCTAGAATGAAGAATTTCGAAGTGGTCAACTATATATGCTCGTTGCCGTTGGAAAACATGTGCCTTGTATATGCAATGGCATTGGGCGTTTTGGGAATGGTATGTAGGATAGGTTTGTAGTAACATTCTCGACGTATGCCGCTATGCGTGTTCTAGGCCTTCAGTTTGGTCGATATTGTGAAAATTATGAAGAGCGGTTCCGTGCTTTCGTGTCCGCTTTACAAAAATAGATTGAAGGAGTGTAAAATAGTAAAGCCGGAATATGAGAGGGACTTAAAATTGGTTACTTTGGTTTTATCGTCGGAATATTATTTGCTGTTAGTTATCGGAACGCTTATGGTATTTTTAAAATTTGGGGTATTAGCTGCGTTAGCTACGTTAATGTTTGTTATAGAGATATCCTGCACTGTTTTTGCCATGGTTGATTTTACACGCGTTTGTAATTGTAGGAGAATTTACTTTGTTCATCGCTCAGTTATGTATGGAAGGTTGTGCCATCACCAAGAAAAGTTTATTTTTGTCGATGCTCTTGATTCACAACTGGTTGTGTATATTTTGTGTATTTTTCCATATGAGCAAAAATTTACACTAAGTTACGACGATTTGTTGGTTAATAAATATTTTTTAAATAGATTTGCTATCCCATTTTTTTATTCTTTACCGCGAATTACGAGCACGATTTATCTTATGCGTCCACGTGTATCACAATAAGAGTTTTATATAATCATGTACCATTTTAATAATTTTGAATTTCTGCACGGTTGTGCCCTGTAATGTTTCAGGTATTTATTTATTTCGTAATGTTTTCTATAAACATCATTTTCTTTAATTATTTAAAATACAAGTATTTTCTGTAAATGTAAAAAAAATGAAATTTTTGATCCTAGAACTTTAAATTCAACTGCAGTTGATTGATTATAGCGACATTTATGAAAATACAAACGTGATTTATTTATTACTACATACATAATAAATTGGTTTATTTAACATTAGATTATCCTCTTCAACATCTTTAAAATACCTTTTGTGGTAGGCATATAGTTCTGGTTTATTTTCTCAAAAAAATGTGAACACCGTCAAATATCAAAAAGAAAATGAAAAACGTCAGTTTATTTTTTAATTGTATTTATTAAACACTTGTTGCTAACAATAAAAATTAAATAAGTTTAAATTTCGTATAAGTCCCGGTAATATTAAAGCACCAATAGCATTCAAACGTCATGTCGCGTGGTCGAAACGATAGGTTTGGTAGTGATTTCCGGTTGATGTCATTTGCGCGTCTCTCTTTATCGCGGTAATGTCGGGAATTTGTGTTCTGTGTTCCAATTTAATTTCTTTCAATATGAAAGAGGAACTTCGAAAATATCGAGTCTAGTAGAGCTGTAGCCGGATTATTTCAATAGTAAGTATTTATTACCTGTTCGTTTACTTTAAATGTCCCAATTTATGTTTAGCGGAATTGGCATCGCGTCCCAAAATGGCGGCAAATTACATTTTAGCTTTCCCCTAAATTTTTACAATAGATTAGATTGAAAGTGGATAAAAAGACAGGCGAATGCGTTTAGCATTATAGAGTACGTTGTCTTTTACAACTTTATGGATTTTAATGCGGCTGCACATCTAGCGTAAGTGTAGCTATCAAGATAAATTTCTGTTATTATAGAAGTAAGTAATTGCTTTAAATAACGCACCTTATAAGTAAGTGTTTTTGTTTTTAGATATAGAGGAAGGTTATGCATACAGTAAAACCTATGGCAAACAGTTTTGTCTTATGGGTGAGAGCCATTCCTGTTTATGGGAGTACACACACATGCAGACACCACCGAGATAAGACAAAACCATCTTCAACCCTAGCCAACACTTAACAGCCGCAGTATCACGACTGAACAGTTTCGCTTGCGTGCTGGGTTGAATGGTAGCAGAATGTAGTCACTATGATGAGCTTTACGCTGTTTTCAGTAGGCAAGTTGACCTTGAAATACACCATTCGAAACAATTTTCATCAACGATCACGTGCTGTGCCAACCCAGATATATGTTGAGCATTTAAAATTTGTTAAATTGTTCTTATATTTGTCGACACACCCCACTTTGCAGCCATTAGAGAAGAATTTCTAAAGAATGCACAATATTGATAATGCGCCCCGTGAATATTTTTTTCAAAAATAAATTTCTTATAGATTTTTAGCTTTAAGAACGGGGACATCTAGTCACTAAGTAAAACTAAATAGGCATCCCTTCTTACCTTCCGTTTTATCTGCACAAGTCGTAAGAATAAGTTGTAATGAAAGACCGATTAGTATTCTATACAGTTAATATGGACCGCAATGCTAGCTCGTAGTGTAAAGTAATTCAAGCAATTCTGTAAAGGTGCAACGTTTTGATTAATTAGTGTTGAGAATCGCAGAAGAATGAACGTGCAAGTTACCTATTGCAGATTTTTATTTATTCGCGATTTAGATGTTCTAAAGGTGTTTCTGGCGATTTGGAATTTCCGGTAAGTTGCGATAACATTACTTGTATCGTGTTACGAAACTAAAACTACTCGAAAATGCTAAACTAGCATTGCATATGTGATGTCATCTAAGTCAAAGAAAATTTAAAAAAAACAGTTTGATAACGTTTATATGCTAATTGTGTAATCATTATATTGTGTTAGAATCTATTGATTTCATTTTTCTTACATTTAACATTGTTGATTATTAACACACTATAAGCGGGGCGGGTAAAAATACCTGTCTCGAGAACTGCTGTCTATTAGCGGGCCGGGTATTTTTACCTATTTGAATGTACTTACTTTAAAAGCGAGGCAAGGTACTTTTACTCTATCGGTTTACACACAAAACTGAAAGAGTTAACTCGTACTTTTCGTCTAGATTCAACAACTTTACTTTTTCAACGTTTGTTTACATAATACAGATAAGGATAGCCATAAATTTGTTTCGCCTTGAATATGTTTTCGTGCAGACCACTCATAATTTAAATGTATATACAAAGTAAACTCGAATCTTTCACACTTTTTTTAGATAAACATTCAGAATTTACTAGAAAGGGGTGTTGAACATATATTTTTAAAAATAATTCAGTTTTTAGTCGGCTTTAGACGGTTGAACATTTCTTTTTTTAAATTATTTTTTTATTATAATAATAATGGCTTCTGATAGTGATAGTGAAGACATTATATTATTATAGTACATTATAAACTATAAATTATCGCGATTTTATCAAATTTTATTGAAATATGTCAATGTATAGATTATATTTCAAGCGCGCAATGTTTCGCGAATTTCGCCCGCTACGCATATAAGTTTGGTCTGTTTGGCTACCCGCCTAAAATGTGTTAATAGCAATGTAGAGACATCATTTATCCAAAGAGACTATTGACGAGTAGAAATTGTGGATTTATTAGAAACTGCACAAAGTGCGACTTCACGTACACTTTCTCGCCTTGAAGAGATAGACACAACTGCTAGAAGACATGGAAGTGAATCTACTTGCATCATAACACCATGGCGGGAACGTTTTTTAATCATTAACGCGAGACGCTTAAAAGAGTATGTATATCGCAATGCTGAAAAGCGCATTGTACCACAATATACTCTCTCAGTTTGTGCCTTCGGTGGTGGTGTGGTATTATGGCGTAGGCCAAAATTTCTTCACACTAACTGGTCAATATCATGCTGACCTGTTTTGGACTGCTGCAGGACAGCATAATTTGGTATTTCTGTGTGACCAACGCAAGGCCTCGTCGTTCTAGGATTGTTTTAGAATTAATAAGTGAACGAAATTAACCATATTCACCTTTCTTTGATGTTGCCAGACTTAAAACCCATAGAACATGCTGCATAGATAGTTAGATAATCATTTACCCCAACCTACAACAATTCAAGGCCTAAAAGTAATTGCCAGTACTCTGACAGGAAATATCTCAGAATAATATCGACGATTGCATTTTAAGTATGCCCAAAAGATGCAGGACGGTTCTAAATGCCCGCTGAGGTGCTACGCATTACTATTAGACTTATCAATTTTATTCTTTAACCATATAATTATACATATTCTCTACATTTCTTCGAATTTTACATTTATATCAAAACTGTTTATAAATTTATCGTTTTTGTTTTTCAGTGCTGCAATGTAATTGGCGATGCATTTTTAATCAGATTCACTGCAACATTCCCATTCATTTTTGAGTAGTTTATATTAATTAATAAATCGTTTATTAAATATTTAAATGTCTCGTAATTTGCATTTGTTAAATTTTATTTAAAAATTAAAACTGTCTTAAAAATCTATTGTTTTTCAATCCGAAGCGATGCAATGGTGTTTACTCACAATACATATTTTTATTGAAATGTAACAATGCGCAATATAAAGTCGTGGCAAATATGAGACAAGGATGCAACAAAAGAGGCAATCTACACGATCGAGTAAGAAAAAATAGGATATTTGAAGGCAGCAATGCACTTTAAAGTGCCAAAAACTACACTTAATTGTTTGATTAGCAATGAAAGAGTTGCTAATGAATTTTAGCGATATCTGCAAAATTAGGCGGGGAGACAATTTTGCGTTTAGAATCGCAAAATTCACCTGCTAGCCATATTTCGACGATTGAGACGAAATCGTCTAGATTAACGAGAAGGGACGTCGTCGGATCTTTGGCCGTTTAGTTGGCCGTCAACAATGACTCGCCGAATTCAATTTTAATGGTTAAAGTGGCTGCTGGAAAAGACTGATTAGTCCGCTTCTTAACCATCATCCACCTCTTCCATTTCGTCGACTAATAAGGCACTTTTGTGCTTGTGCAAATATAAGTATTTTTACGATTTATTATTAAACAAAGTGGACAACTTTTTGTGCGAGTTCTGTACTTAAACATTTAAGGTTTTGATGTTGTATTAAATATTGAGAAAATAATAAAATCTAAAACAATATGAAACTATTGTTTACTTTTTGACTAGTGGTTTGTACACCACTTACAACCAACAAAGAGTCACCTGGGCCTTATTTAACCACTTAATGCACAATATTTTTATTAATTTGGAGTAAAAACAAACAATTTTTTTCTTACAGAAAATGATAACTTATGTTATTGATTAATTACACAGATTTGAAGTATTTGGATAAAAACAATTTCATGTTAAACATGATATATAATATTTGTATAAACAGAATATGTAATCACGGAGCTGAGCATTAAGCAGCTAATACTACCTGTTCCATTTTAGCTACTAATTTTCATATAGTCGGGGGCACTTGGGGAAGACAGTTACGTAGTCGGCGTATACAGTAAAAAACCAAAGAAATCTTTCTCTTAATTTGTGTGCTGCTGTGTGTGTATAAGGGAATTGTTAATTGTTTGGACTGTCTTTCTGAAGTGTCCTCGGTCGTACATATGTATATTAATTAATAACTGATTTTTAATAAAGGATTGTGTTTATTACATGATTCGTAGGTAAATTTATGACTAAAATTATGTTGTAACTTCTGGTTTTATTTATGAACTAAGCAAGCAGTGGTCCATATTTCTTTCACTTCTATTATATATATTAGGTATTCTATGCTCGACCGTGCCATAACTTAGAAATATGTTGAGTGATTGTTTTTAAGTCGAAAACAACACGAACATATTCTCGAAATTTTATTGTCACATTTGCTACATTTATTAAATGACAAAGGTTTTAATTAAAAAAACAAGAAGCTTCAGAAGCTTTTATTTTAAAAAAAAGGTACGTTAAATGTTGTGGCAATTATATTTGTATGTGGTATATTTATATTTAGCTTTTGTTTTATATGTTGCATGTCGTTTAAATTATTTTATGTGGGTGAAATTGTGCCTTAGAATCTCGGGGTTAATAGGGCTATATTAATTAAATTTAGTGTTGTGTACTAAACACATAGATTTGATTTATTTGAAAAATGCAGAATATTTGTTGTCTTATTTTGTTTAACAAGTTGCACAGTTCCTTTTGCTTTTATTATTTAGTCAGAGTCTATGCCGTAGTTAATGCTATAAATTTTAGATTAGGAACGGTTCTTGCAAAAATTGTTATCTGTAAAATGTTTATCTACTAAATTCTTCAAACAAGCAGATTTATCGGCAAAGGAAAACGGGCTATGATTACTAACACGAAACAGAAAACTGAAACAATCATGCATAAGAGAGCCCTTTAATTCAATTGCTGTAAAGGTTATCTTTTATTTATCATACAAGCGTGTGAACCTTATATAACATTTATAGTTTATTAGAAAATTGTCCTTATCATTATTTGTAATTTCAAAAACTTGTATATTATAGTTATAATCGATGTATTAAAATAATCTTTGTATTTATTTTTCAGCGATATGTGTGAAAAAGTATGAAAGCGTACCTATCGTTACCGTCGATGTGATAAAAATCAATGAGGACAAAAGGTCGCCCAACTAAATAAAAGCTACGGGGGTTAATTAGGAAACGATGGCTCCGAACCGTTTAAGATAGAAAACGATCGAGGGGGCCTTTGTCCGTCAGCAGGATGCCGGCCGAGTACGAATATGAACTGTATAATGGTGAGTACCGCTGCTCTTTTTTTGTGATGGTAGAATTTGTCATTCATTAGTCACAGTTTATGCATTGAAATTGTAACAATCGTATCTTATAGAACTTCACAAGTTTAAACAAATTTTATTTTTTTATGGATAAATGTGTTCATTTTAAACCTGCAATTGCAGGTTAATAAATATAAAAAAATAAATTTGCAGTTTAAACTGATTGTATCTATAGAAATCGTAATTATCGCATAAATACTTAGCTAGACTGCGTCCAATGTGGAAATAGGATCGCTGAGATGCCAGCCGTGTACGAACTTGGCCTAGCTACTAACGAGTGCTAAATATTTATAGGTTTGGTCGACACTTTATTACAATATCATTGGCTTGCTATTAATGGGGGTTCGAACAGAATGACTGGCAGAACTGATTCTACATTGGATACAGTCTAATACAACTTTAACAGCTTAAACTTGCATTGTTTTCATTTTTTATCATTGCTATCGTATGTTATTTTTAAACTTGCATCCTTTTTATGAATGACTATGAATAGAGCCTAACGGAACTTGGCCGGCTTATACAAACTTTTAGTCGTTCTTATTTTATCGATTGTGCATCCTTTTTAAAACCTGCACTTTAATCTGATTGCATAGAAACTGTAAGATATATATCTAGCTAGGACTTCACAAACTTTAAATTATCTTTAATTTTTTCCATTTGTGTTCTTTTTAAACTTACATCTTCAATTTGACTACATAGAAATTGTAACAACTATACATAGGTAATATAATCGAACAACTTAACACTTTTACGAACTGTGACTGCATTTGCAGTTGGCTAACAAAAGCCGCAGATGACATTACGTTGAATGACGTTCGAATAAAATTACTTGATGTGTTTTTGGTGCACATTTCGATAAAAGTACTGTTTGCGAAAGTGTCAAACAAACCTTTGATCGTATTCAGTTTTAAATCTCTATAACCTTCCCATAAACACGAATAGAACCTAATAGAACTTTGCAAGCTTAAACAAACTTTATTTTGTTTATGAATACTTGCGCTCTTATAAAACTGCACTTCGAACTGATTGTATCGAAATCTTGAAAACTTATATTCCTACTTCGCTTTGTTATACTCGTTATGGCATCTATATTTAAATAATGGTTTTCCATACCTCTACACAACTTCGATAGAAACCTAAACCGTTTTCATTTTTTATCGATTGCTATTTTTAAACCTGCATCATCCATTTTATGTATAAATATGAATAGAACTCAAACTTTAATGGTTTTTTGTTTTATGGATAGCACATTCTTTTAAACCTGCACTTTAATCTGATGGCATAGAAACTGTAACACCTATATCTAGGTAATAGGACTTCACAAACTTTAAATTACCTTTATTTTTTATCCATCTGTGTCCTTTTTAAACTTGCACTTTAATCTGACTACTTAAAAATCATAACAATTATATTATATACAGATCACAAATGTTTCTATTGTGCATAGAGAGATAATGGCAACAGCGCCGCCGTTTCTAGCGTTCACTGATGTTCGTCATCATGATTGACATGATACACGGAATCCCACCACGACCAACTCACAACTTTGGTTGATCAGCCTCCCGACTTGGCGCTGTTGCCGTTATGTCTTTAAATGTACACCTGCTATGCAGGGTAGAAAAATGTATGATCTGTAAGTAATCAAATCGAACAGCTTAAACAACCTTCGATCAATAATAATACTCCATTGTTATTTTTAAACTTGCAACCTTTGTATGAACATTAATAGAACTACATCAGCTAATCATTTTTATCGTTTATTAATACTGCGTTCATTTTAAACCTGCATTTTTCATTTAAACCCGCACTTTATGAGATGTAATTACTAATTCATTGCAAATGCTTTGCTGCAACATTCTCTCTGTTAAGCACTTTTTGATGGTAATTGATCTGGTAATTTAATTTTAATAGATCTTTCAGGTTAGATCGACCTATTTTGGGTTCTTCGATTAAGAACAACTATTAAAACAACAATTGTTTTCAACTTCACATCAATAATAAATACATGGTCAAAAGACAAAAATGGATCATCAGTAAAATGCAAGTTTTCTATTCATATTTACTTTTTCAAAAATTATCCTTGCATTACTTCTTACTTCATTGGTTATTTTACTGAAATAAAATATATATAATATATATACATATATAAAATGGTAACAAAGGGTTAATGTTGTGCTTATGTATTTGTACAGCAAATACATACAAGTGTATTTTAATAAAGAAATCGATGTGGTTTGTTTATAATAATATACCGCCTGAAAGTGATTTAGTTGCTCATTTGCATTATCGATTTGTAATAAATGTTTTTTAACTAACGATTTATTTGCTTTTATCTAAACATATTAAATTTATTGTGTGATGTAAAAGAATGTTTCGGTTATATTCAAAAGGATGAAAATGAGCACCTAGATTAGTAGTGGTGGTGCCTGGTTTGTTTTGAGTTAAACACGATACAATTTGTACGTACAATCGATTTAAAATCGTTAAAAATTAAGATTCTTCATGAACTGATGATGTATTATGAAATTTATTAAGAGATGGCTCTGCGGAGCCCTTAGTGGATCCTTAGTCCTTGTCCTCCACTAAGGATATCTTCTCAAAACAGCCAGGATTTTTACCGCCACTCGCTACTCGATGGTCCTTTAAAATCGAATATTTTATGTGTATCTAGACTGTTACCTCGTAACAAGTAGGTGGTAAGAGAAATGCATGCCCCACTCGTATGCAACCACAGCCCTTTGCAGTGTGTAAGCAAAAACAACTTTCCACCAGTTTATTATCGACTATGAGCAAGTTATTAAAAGTATGTATCGTGTTGCGGAAAGTTACTTTATTTTCTGGTAGTGTGCAACTATTGGGTTGTATAATTTCTGTCCTATTTTTGAATAAAATTAAAGTGATGTAATTTTTATGAATAATTTATACAGTGACCGGCATAAAGTTAGACACAAATGGAAAACATTTTTTTGAAATTTTTCGCAAAATGTTATTCATAAAAATCTTTGCTTATTTCGAAATTTAAAGCGCATATGCCAAAATTTGATTAAACTTTCGTATACGAGGGATGGTCAAAAATATTAAATTGTCTCGACAGTAAAATAACGTTATTTTTGAAAATGCACAAAAATGTTATTTGAAAAAGTTTAGAATTACAGGAAGATATCAAATACAAAATACTAGTCACTTTTATTAAATATATTTATTTATTTATTTTGACTTATTTTTTCTATGTATATTCAGCTTTGTTTTGTTCAGTATTGTTTAATAAGTTTTATCGAAGACGATGTGTTTGTGTCCTTTTTATAGTCGGACAAAAATTCGTTCGTTTTTATCGTTAATTCCAATTATAATAATTTTCTAGTCATCACCTAATCGAAAGTTAAATTCAATAGCACATTTTTATGTTATTATTCAATCAATTTTAAATGATTTCGTTTTACGTAATACATACAGGGAAAGGAAAAAAATAGGCCATAAGGCAAAAACATTTAAAAAAAGTGATTATAACTTCGACTTTGACATCTTGCAATTCTAAAAAACTTTTAAATAACTTTATATTTCAAAAATATGGATACTTTACTCTTGAGCCGATTTCATATTTTTGAACGTCCCTCGCATATGAAAGGTTATATTTAAATATTAGAATGTGTATTTCGAATTTGGAACTGCAGGTGTTTTCATAAAGAGTAAAATTTTCTAAGAAATTTCAAATAAAAATGTCTTTCATTTGTGTCTCAACTTTTTACCGGTCACTGTATAATCAACAGGAGTATTCTAATGTTTTTCGTGGCTGAATTTTAACAGTGTAGGTATTGATTTTCGCTGTATCGTTTATTTTTGACGACCAATCACAATGGAGAGTTTCATACGCACCATGGCAACTTATTAGCGGGACCGTTCAAATGATGCAGCATATGGTTGATTGGCATTTTTAGATTGTGCTGTTTAAAACTTTTCTAAAGATAAAAATAGGTGGTAGTTTGGCAATACCTTGTCCAAGCTACACATCGATTGAGAGTTGGTGATCAGCCTTTAGGTCTCTCATCTAAACTTAGGGAAAATCATCGCTTTCCACTACAAGAAGGTATAAGTTTCTAATTCTTTGCTCTAACTCATTCCTTTACAAAAATATATAGTTCGCAATTGTATCGCCAAATTTTTATTAAAAATAGCAAACCATCTTGTTGAGACAACCGTAACATCAATATTTTAGATTTTTTTTTATTAGTAGCACCATTGTGTGCAATTAAAACTAGTCTTTGAAGACTAATCATTAATTTTCATCTTACAAATCAAAATACGTGTTTAACGACTAGAGTCTATTCAATAATATGTCTTCTAAATTTTCTGAGCTATTTACTTGTACACTGCGCTCTGCTTTTACACACAAGATCGGCTGGTTTTCTCCTCGTCAATCATCTGACATATTGTTGGTTGTCCAGCAGTTGAAGGTGAAGACTAACTTCATGCTTTCCAGCATATCTTTTTATTTCTTCCTTAGCGGTTAGATCCGAAGATCGAATTTCGAGCATAACGGGGCATTCACTATGTTTCGTAATGCTATTCTGAAATGTAAAGCCATACTGGTTTCAAAATTCGATTGGAAATCGAAAGTTTGGAATTTCTTCCAATCAGCCAATAATTCATATTTTATGTCTAATTCCGCCCTTTTTTTTCTTAACATGTTCTTTCCACGTAAGTTTGGCCTAGGTACTCAGCGATGTTCTCATAGGGCGCAATGGTGCCATTTATATCTAGAGACGACGGCGAGTCTTTTAATAGTTTGCTTGTAAAGTTGAAATGGATAGATTTCAGTTCGTTTAATTTTACCCTCCATTGTTTAGTCCAGTCAAGTATTGCGTTGCTGGATATTTGTAGTCTCTCAGTGGATAGATTTTGGTCTTTCTCTACTATTTTGGAAATGAACATTTGAAAAAAGAAGACCCGCAATAATTCATGGTACCACATCTAACTGTAAGATGTCAACGAAACGCCTTCAGCTGCACATCAACTAAATCGAAATTTGAGGTTAATTTCCAGGGTTTTTTAAAATGTTGGCTATGGCTTATGAAAGTATTCGAATTGGAATTTATGCATTGCGTACATACTATACGGGTGACCCCCGTATACGAAATTGAAAATGCCATACGACACAGAAAATACCACTTGCGGTTTTAATGTAACATTTATTTAACGCCGAGCAAATGATATCTGATTTGTTTCCAAACAAATTTCTATAAATTTTTCACATACAAAATAGATTTACAATATTATTTAACATCATGTCCAATTAGTTTAAATACAGTAATAGTTTGTTTTGCAAAAACAGGTATATACGTCAATATTTTAAATCTACGTCAAATAATATATGACAAAAATAAAATACGTCTTCAAAAACCATAGAATAAAGAACAATTTAAATAAACCAAAAAAAAAATCAAATTGGATTTCAAATGATATAAATCATTGTTTGGAAACAAACCAGTGCAACCAACACTGAGTGCAAGACTTTTCTAGTCTTATATTTCTTTTAATTTGCTTTATCGGCATATGTATATTATTAAAATAAAATAACATTTGGTTGGGGTAGTCCACTAGTCCTATTTACCTCAAAAATGCTGTCATTGCACTTTTTTGGAAGATTTTGAAAACGTTTTGCAATCAGTAGCGGTGACCTAATTAAGCGAGGGGAATTTTTGAATTGTTTGAGTAACGAAATACATGCTGTTGAAAATAATTACGTCAGTTTAATTACTTGTTATTATTGAACACGTTTACATTAAAATATTAGTATAATTTAATTATTTACTACAGTACGCCTTTGTAATTTAACTTGACATTGATATTTATATACGAGTAGTATCAACAGAAATCTGCCAAAAATTTGAAAATGATTTTCTCCGGCAAGAGAGATAGCTCGCTTTTGAATCCAATTATTTTTGAACAGGAATTGCGAGCAAACTGTTCATAAAAAAATGTTGTTTTTTAAATTCGGTTATGTCTTATCGAGATCTTGAGATGCTGTTCCATTCTAAATTAAATTAACGTTAAATTAGCATGTTTTTAATTAAAATTTTTGAAAGTTTGATAACAGTGTTTCTACAAAAGAGTCGGCTGTTTCGAAAATACTCGCAATTATCCTATGTCGTAAAACGGGAGGGATACAGTAGCTATGTGTCTTTTGTGGTATTGCTTCGTATGCAAGGAGATTCGAACTTTCGAATGCACAGCAAAATACTTACGATGGTGGACGCGGTTTCCACGTACTTACGGAAACAAATCGATTGGAAAAATCGAAATGTTGTTACCGGATTTTACCAAATTATGTCTTTGCCTTAGACGCATAAGATAATCGGAACAACTTGTTTTCGAAAAAAAAAATGACTATTACGATGTTCTGCCAAAACGCCATCGATTTGTAATTCGACAATACAGTTCAGGATAGTATTAAAATTTAGTACAACATTTATTCTTCAGAAACTTAGAATTTTATTTTAACGCCGAAATGTGAAGTTCCTTTTAGCAATGTTTGTCTGTCTAAAATCAATGGAAATTCGTAATTTTAAATTGAATTGAATTTTAAAATTTTCAAGTTTAATTTTTAAACTTATCTTTTCAGATACGACATCTACAGTTGATTTTGCAGCGAGCTCGTTTTGGTTGCTGATATCACACACCTGCATGTCGAGCATATGCCGTGTTCTGTCCGAAATCTTATCTAGCATACGGAAACGAATTGCCTCGCGGACGCTTTAGTTGTGTACGTTTCGTTTTTATGAGAAGCCACGCGTTTTTGGTGCGGACGAAAGACTATTTACGGCTGTTCCAGAAACTTTTCTGATACGATATCTGGAAACATATGGGAACGAATCTAACACGTTTAGATGAGCAGTCGGTGATGTGCGCGTCGCGGTCGTTTCAGTAGTGTACGTTTCGTTTTTGTGAACACTGACATTTTTAGTGTAGTGAAGGACTATTCCAGAAGCAAGGCTGTTCCGGAAATAAGGCTGTTCCAAAAACTTCTACAGATTTGCTGAGAAAAGGTCAGTGATCTTTTTTTTAATTACTATTAACAACGCCGTAACGAGGGTGTTACGTAAGAGACGCACCCTGCGGGCGCAACTAAATTTGGGGGCGCAAAAATGTAAACACGTAAAAAAATAAGTAGGGGAGGCCGGGGCACAATGAAACAAAAAATATATTTTGGCTCTAAAAAACCAAATTTTAATATAACTTAAAAACAGAAGAATCATCGAGATACTTACAGTTTTTAGGGTGAAATCGAGGTGTCACGGTAAATAAATAGGTTTTGAATAGCGAGTAGTGTTAATTTTAATCAATAGGTTTTCCTTGTTTTATTTTACCCCATAGCTGGGCGCACAATAAAACAGTACCAATTCTGCTTGAGTTTATTTGTTTTTAAAGTTTTTATATCAAAGTAATATAATTTATTGAACATCCAAATAACCAAATGTAATTCCAAATTGCACGTAACATTTTTGATGGTTCGTTTGTCCGAAAAAAGTTGGTTGTGGTAAAATTTGCTTTATTGTGCTCAAAGAAACTAAGGAAATATCAGCAATATGTGGTTTATAAAAACGATCACTAACTTTGTCACTCTTCCTCAGGAAATCAATTTCAAATTCATTATTTTCAGTGCATTAACAATAGCTGACTTAATAAACTACGTCTAACTGACAATTCAGGAAGACCAACAAGTTTGAGAACTGACCAACTTCACTAGCCTGTTCTACGAGGGATGGTGTCACCTTCAATGTATTGCGTTTACCGATAAAATGTTTTATTGTGCCCCTGGTCTCCCCTAAATAGGTAGTTATAAAAGTCCGCTAATTTATATTATATTTTAAAAATTTTGTTATTTTTGAGTTAGGGGTGCGCAAGGTAAACACTTGCCACAGGCGCTTCATATCCTTGTTACGACGTTGTGACTTTCAGGATTTTGTTTTGAAGATAAAGTTTTCATCGTTATATTGCGTAAATAATCAATATTTCTAGGACCGCGTAATATTTGTTTTGTATTATGCAAAGGCTATAAATGAACGCATTCAGTCGGGATCATCGCTGAAACAGCGGAAAGCAAGAACGCTACGTTATAGTAGCTGACTACGTGTCATACGTTAACTATAAAATCAAATAAAAAAATGCAAATAAACAACGGTTCGATGAAACCGTTATTTCAGCGCTAAGGCAGCGCTTTTCCGGCTGAATGCGCCTATATTATTTATAAATATTAATACATTATCGACAATAATGTCAAAATCTTAAGTAAGTACATAAAAGCACGAAAGAAACCAGATTATTTTCAAAAATGTGTTCTATCCAAAATTCAAGTAAAAATAATATGAATTTTAATTTCGATATTCAAAATTTAAGTAATAGATATTATTTACAAGAATAATTAACTTCGACTTCGAAAACCAGCTGGTGAGATGAGTTTTCTTCTTCTTATTGTTAGAAGCAAAACTAGAAGAACTCACGGATAAACTGATAATAAACGAAGATTCAAGTTTAGATCTGTTTAGCAGACGAGATGAGTTTTTTCACCAGTATAGGAGAATTCACAATAAAATGATAGGATTGAGAAACTCGCCTTCAATGTTCTATGGCTTATAAAAGCTTGTTTCTATCAATTAAAATTGACAAAAAAAATAAGTGTCGAAATATCAAAAATATAATTTTATATAAGTAGATACATAAATAAATACATAGATAACAATATTTCCATATTGGACAGGTCCATTATACCTACATTTAATAATAATTTATACATGTAGAATTAGTATCTAATAATTAACAGTTAAATATGTAAACTAATTTATTTTATTTGTTTTGTTACAGGTAGGATTTTTCTATTTTAATGCGGGGCTACAAACGGTGAGTGTTTTTTTTTATTTTACAAAAATATCTGCGTATATTATTAAAAATTACTAAATTAAATTTTAACGTATAGATAATTTTTGACAAATCAAGACTTTGCCGAAAATTCATTTAGTTTTCATTAACGTAATAGGTAAATAAATTTAGACGAATTATTATTTACGTTTTAATTTTATCAATATTTACCTACTTATATTTAATAATTTTTTACTTCAGCTATTCAATTAAAATTAAATGTAGGTAATTTACGTTAATTTTTTTGGTTTAATAACTATAATACTAAAAGAAATTTTCATTTAAAAATTCGGTTATTCATGCGACTTCATTAATTTTGCCAGAAAAAGGAATATAACTACTATACGAAATTGTAAATGTTAATCAGAAATAGTTCGATGTTAACATCGTAAAAGAAAGCCCCGCCCACTGACATTTCCCTTGCAATCAGTAGTGTCGTCGGAAATTGTTAATTATAATCTTTAATTAAATTGACCGGCCACCCTGAAATATTTCGTAAAAACCTTAAATTAATATTTATTTATTTAACTAGATATTGTATTATTATAGACTTGAAAAACCATTTATTGTTAATACAAAATCTCCACAAATTAGGTAAAAAAAAGACAGATAAACGTATAAATTAATTTGATTTAAAGGAATAGAAATATTTTGTGGAACAACAATTAGCACAATTGTACATAAAATCCGTATAAATGAAATTATTTAGATTACTAACATTAGATTAAATATTAAATTTTAGTACGCATATATCATGCCAAAGTATCGAAAACGAAACATTAAGTTTAAAAATGGTCATGAAAATTTATTAAAACTAATATTTCAGATTTTGTTTAAGTAGTGTGTGCTTAGACAATATCTATAGATTACGGTTACCACAGAAAAATGTTTAATAATTGGTCCATGATTTGTGAAACGTGGCGTTTGCGAGATCGCGATAAATTAGAAATATTTATAAATAAATTAAAATAATCAGTTTTTGTCAAATAAGGTCTTTTATTCGAGGATGTTCATCATATCGTAACCCTTTTAAATAAAGGTCAAATTTAAACGGAATTTACCATTTACCATACAGAAAAATATTTAAAAAAAAACAATTAAGTATGAAATGAATTTCGTTTTCGATACTTTGGTCATTAACGGTCATTAAATTAACATAAAAGAAACTTGGTGAAAAAAATATCTTATTAAGTAAATAATATACAGGGTGTAACTAAAATAACTCGAAAGTTCTTAAGGCAGTGTGTGTGTGAAAAGACCATTAAACAAGATGATAAACGTCTTACATGTTTATCTAATTTTAACAATTTATTTTGGTTGAAATTTATATCGAATAATAGAAATAAATACGGACCTTCTTTGTATTTAAAGAATTTAATTATTCCGCACTGGAAACCATCAAGGCCGTACTTGAAATTTTAAATGCAATTTTCTCGGATAAGGATATGTTGATAAGGAAAATACGTATTGCTGTGTAACGGGATATTTATTTATTATTATTTTTTTAAGCTATTTATCTCCTGTAATTTTGTCTTAATCTACTCACAAATTATTGACCGTACAAAATTTTTCGTCCGTTTCTTCTATCATTCCCAATCTTCATTCCAATTCCATTTTTATTCTGCTCACCATCCGACTCCTTTCACACATTCCTGCGGCTGTTTATTCTTCTTGCACTATCTGTCACTTTATTGACCACGAATTTCCCTTTATCACGTTTTTACAATTATAATTATTACTTATCTCCACTATTTTTTGTTATCTTTTTCTCGATCTTTATTATTCTATTTTATTTTTTTCAGTATCCCGTATCATAGCAGTATGTTTTAAATCATTACATCTGCCCCTCGTTAAGAGGTTTAGACTTATTTTAGTTGCACCCTGTATAAAATATTTACGGTTTATCGTTAACTTATAGTTAACTTTTATAAAATATTTCCGGGTGACCAATTTTTTTACCGGTCAATTTATTATAGAAGAAAACAATTAAATGGGGCAATTTTGTCGATTTCTTTAATAATATTATATAAACTAATTAATTGAATAATATATTATATTATAATCGGGTAGGTTACTGATGAACAGTGGAATGTTAGTGGCCATTAATTTTATTGCTTGTTATTTGTATGTACTTGTTATTTGATTTGTGGACACACGGCGAGGGATGCCTGACTGAGTTTCCAGTCAAGCTGTATTTGCAGGTATTTTACTAACCTTTAACGTGTATCTGTATACTGTTTACAGATACACACCCATAGCACTAACACACAACAATTCTCTACGACAAATCTTTCTTTCTTTGAATTTTTAATTTGATGCCAATTATGCGGCCCCTTAAACCTCGAGAAGGTTAGGGATTTTAAAGGCACGTATGCGCATTTTACGTTATTGGGGATTGTAATTCTGTGACTTACGTCACGAGAAAACGCTTAAACTAGAAGATAAAAAAATATATAATATAACTATGGGTAAACGCTATTAGGAAATAAACGCTTTTTAAAAACAGAAATCCGCGGAGTTCGCGCGTTTTTGCGTTAAAAGTGATTAAGTGACTCGCAATATTCGTTTTAACGAGAATGTAGGTACATGTATATCTATTTTAAATAAAATAAAGGTATGTATCTTTCGCTACCGATAAAGAAACATTTAGAACTATAGTCTGGGGCACTGCGGGAAGACGTTTACTTACAGTTTAGTCGGCGTGTTCGTCTGATACGAGTTAAAGTAAATTCTGCCGCATTTATTAGTCGAAGAACTTACGGTTCGCGAACGTTATTTTATTTATAGCTAGAATAAAATAAGTATTTTTTTTCTCAAAAACCACTAACGGTAAGCTTATAAAAATAAACTGATACGGCAGTATCAAAATAAAGAATACAAAGACGCTTAATTACAAATTATTCGGTAACCGTTGTGGGTTTACCTATTGGAATTAACTCGCAGCAGTTTCAGCACCATTCTTGAATCTTGAATCGTTCTTGATTTTCTGAACCATCTTCCTGGAATGTCCCGGGCTATATCTAATTATTTCTTGTATCGCTTTAATGCATTTAATTTACTTACATAATTATTTTTTAGGTCAAACTAAAATGTTCTTTTTTAAAACGATTTCATATTATTTATTACCTACGTATTAAGAAACGATTTTTTCATTTGGTTAAATACCTATCTACTTATTTTTACCAGTTCATTATATTATTTAAAGCAATATACATTTATGTATATGGACGATAAAGTTAAATCGCAAGTAAGTTTTTGTGATTTTAAAAATAATATTTTATAAAACTTTAAGAATAAAAATAAAATTGTAGGTAGGTACAATCAGAGGCAATGAAAATGTCCATCGTCCGAATTGTAACAAGGAAACGTAGGGCTTATTGTTAGCTTTAATCGGTCAATCATTTACCGAGTACTTACATACCAATGCAACAGGATTTTCCTTTTAAAAGATTATGGTTTATTTACAATCTATCCCCGGGCTCACTTAAAACTACCTGCCTACCTGCTTAAAACTTTAGGTCATACGTTCTGACTGTACCTACACTTCGTCCAAACCTATATGCAATCTACGTCATCAATAAAAGGTTACTAGATGATGACGTTTCACACAGCGCTGTCACCTCGTACCTCGTATTTTGACAGTTCTAATAAATTGTAGTCTTTCTTTATACCATTTAATACGTGCGCAGGTAAATCATCTATAGAATATGTCACTTTCCAAACTTTAAACCGAATTACAAATAAACAATCTAGTAACTTTTTGTTGATGACGTGAATTGCATATAGGTTTGGATAGGCCATACCTAGTTACTAAAGTAAAATAATTTGTTTCGCGCAATAGACATAAAACAATAATTTCAAAATTGATTTTATTATAAAGTCGGTTAGGAACGTTGACAAAATCAACGTCAACTAACATTTCTGGGGCTTGGTTCTAAAAGAGCCAATGCCATTTTTTTGTACATTTTGTCATTTTTAAGTGCATGTCGTACATTTTTATGTACGACATATGTTTATGGCCGATTTACCAAAATGTGCATTTTATAATTTTGACCCTTTTAGAACTAAACCCCGGTTTTATTTTCAATAAAAACGTTTCTTCGGATTAAATTTTGGAAAATTTTGTTTTGGCATTAAATTGCTTAAATTGGCAAAAATCGTTTTGTTTTGTCCAATTAAGTAAGTATTAAATAATTGAATCGTTTCGTTTTAGTTGCAACGAAATCTTAGAGTTTACGGACGTTGGAGAGTATAAAACAAATTGTGCCAGAAATGCGCGGTAAAGGCGAAGAGTTTGCTCTTACCTTGGCTTGTCGAATAACAATTTAATTGTTTAACTAAGCGTTTTTGATGACGGGAAGTAACTACAAGACGGTGTAGTAGGGCCGTAGGGTAGGCGATGTCTCGACCTCACAGAGACAACGCGCCTTGAAAGTACCTCGTGGGTGGTGTGGAAAACTCTCCAATTTTGTTATAATTTATTTTTTTTAATAATAATTACAATAAATTTTTAATAATTTTTAAAATAGTTTAGCTTTTTTCAACCTCGCAGCTAGTTTTCTAGTAAAAATGGATACCAAATTGTCTATTGGTTACCTAATTACAGTAGAAACTCGATTATCCGTCAGGCCCGCTAAAACTGAGAGTAAAAAAAAATAAAAAAATATTTGTAAAAAACTATCATCAGACTATTATTAATTACAATACTACAATATATTAATTAATTATTGTATGTAATTTTAATGGATATAATGTACCATTTCATGTAAACTTACATTAATTAAGTAATATGTACACACACTGTATAAACTACGAAACATGACCAAGGGCCTGGGTCCCGACCCTGGTGGATAATCGTGTTCCTACTGTATCAATATTCCTAACCTTCAATGTCTGAAAAACATCGATATGTCCGACGTAAATACCATTTCAACTGACCTCCGATCGGCACATAATCAATCAATTCACAAAGCATCAATTTTTTATCACTAACAAAGAAATAAATCGTTTGGATCTTTGGCGCGCAACAGGCCTCCTTCGAGAAATCGTACATAACCCATCGCTGGAGCTGCATCGATCTACCATCTATCATCTAAGAATAAGTTTCCGGAGATTTTTGCATTTGACTCCATGTTAACAAATAGAAACCGCAACTATTGCGATTTATGATCGATATCGTTCAAAAAATTTTCGACGACAAGTGCCACAACGACTTAAGCGTCGACGTCAATAAATGAATTGACGAATTTGGGGAACAGAAAATCTTTCAAATACCCCCAAATTACTTAACATCTACAAAAGTCGCCAGAAATTTTTTCCAACTCCAGGACGCCATTCGAAAGTAAATAAGTTGGTGTTACTTAGACTTTAAATTACGCTTTAAAATCGAAAACTGATTGTGAGCAAGAGAAAATTTTGTAAAATCTCGTGTATTAAACCGCAACGTGGGTACCTACTTTTATTTAATAATAAAATTAAATTTTGAGATTAAAGCAAAGTATTTTTTATTTCCATTTTAAAACCGCTAACGCTTTCCCTGCGGATTTTTTTTTTTTGATTTTCCACTGCTCACCTGCTCGCTCTTTGATTTTTCGAAGTTCGTAAGAATTTTATCGCAATAAAATCAAACTAAAAACGTTTTTATAATAAATAAATATAAAAATGTATAATTTCGTTAAAAATATACTATCACATTAAAAAAAAAAGCACCATCGATGTGTAGGTACGCTTTTTCCAAAAACTTACACATAAAAAATATCAACTAACAAAATTCCTACAGTAATTTGTATCGACCGCTCCCTCGACGCAAAATTGTTTTAATACGTCCCGAATGACATCGTTCGGCATTGTCTCGTTTGTTGCCTGTCGAAGCTTCACAAGAATTTCGCCAAAGAACGCGTGACATATCGTTTTGGTTTCCATGTACAGACCCTCGTCGTCCGTCATCGCCAATTCTCTAGTCGAGTTCTTGTGCGTCGAAAGTCCAACGATAATAACGTCTTTCATCTTCCCAGTTGATTTGGAATCGGATAGATCGAAAGTGATGCCGGAAAAATTCCACATTTGAAGCACTCTAATTGAGAACAATCGCATTTTTTCGTTCAATGTTTGCCACGTGATATACAGAGGCGTCCGTTTGAAGATGTATTCGTAAGTCGTGGTCACTATTTGAATGTTGGGGTAATTTTTAATAAGATCTTCAAACGTTTTCGGTTTTGGAGTCGTACTTTGACGTTTATTGATCAGAGACTCGTCGAAAGATTTTTTATTGAAAAGCATTTTCAGTAAATCTTTGACATTCATGTTCTTCAACAGATGTTTCTTCCATGTGTAGTTGTAGGCATTGTAAGGAGGTATTTTATTTTTATGGATCTTCACGGTGACCGTTGCCGTTGATCTGGACGCGTATTTGACGGTAGTCTTAATTTCTTTGTCTTCTTTTTGTATAACGATCAACACTATGTGCGATTGCGGATAATTTTGGGCTATGTGATCTAATCCGGCTAACTGATCTTGGCTCCAATGATACGGACCGTGGACCAAATGTAATGTCGCGTTTGCGCTGTCGTTTAAAATGGTTACTGTAGTAATGACTATTTTTGCACTTCAACGTGAGAATGCTAATTCCCGGATGTAGTGTGAAAGCAGATGTCATAAGGATCAATAAAAGTAGGAAAACTCCAAGGACCATGGAGATTAGCCAACATGTCGTCAAATGCCCTGTAACACACACACACAGATAGTTTTATTTAAAATGTTGCAGTTAAGTTACGGTCAAAGTGTGACTGTCCGCGATCAATTGAACGCAATTTAATTGGCCGCAAACTTTAATTTGATTTTAAATTTACAGACGTCTTTGTTAAATGTCAGTAAAATTTTAGTGTCTTAATTGCATAAATAGTTTTATTAGGTACTAATTGTGAATTGTTTAACGTCGCGTTAAATGCCAAAAATTAAAATTTTTAAATAAAAACACTTGTGGTCGTCGCTCGTGTGATTAAAGGCCGATTTCGTGTTCAACAAAGACAAGCCCCAAAAATAACTATCTACGCATAAAAAGTAAAAAATTTAATTTACTTCTAATTTCTTTAAACTTTTAAACATAATTATTGTTTATTAATGAATTACATTTATTCATAGTTATACACATTGTTTAAGGAGATAGTAGTCGCTCGAAAATGAATACTTATATATCGTTTTTTTATCGTTGGTAACGACTTGATAAGTTTCTTGACGTTGTAAACGATGTATTTTTTTATAATTATTTGATATTCTGTAATAAAAATGTATTGATCTTGTACGATAACAAAGATAAGTTTTTAGATATTTTCTCAAAATCTACGAATTTGTAACATATTTTTACATTTATAGCATCTGCATTGGTTTATTTAAGTGATAATATCGATAAAAATTGAAACTTCCCTTTAGTAACCTCACAATTTCAATTTTTATAGACGTTTTATAGTTACTTATGACGTGTGATCATAAACCGTCTATAAAAATTAAAATTGTGAGATTACTAAAGGGAAGTTTCAATTTTTATTGATATCACCTAAATAAATCAATGCAGATTCTGTAAATGTAAAAATATGTTATAAATTCCCCATAGATTTTGAGAAAATATCTAAAAACTTATCTTTGTTATCGTACAAGATCAATAAATTTTTATTACAGAATATCAAATAATTATAAAAAAATACATCGTTTACAACGTCAAGAAACTTATCGAAGTTGATACCAACAATAAAAAAAACGATATATAAGTATTCATTTTCGAGCGAGTACTATCTCCTTAATTTTTATATTTATCTACCTAATTTTATTTGATTTTTACGTAAATTATAATTAAAATAGAAATAGGACTTGCTTGGCCGATAAAAATAAAAATATATTATAGGTATAGTTAAACAGCGAGGTCGTAAAACTACGTCCGGATTGTACAAATTTTTTATTACCCACATACCACTAAATATTCGTTAAAATCTACTTCGATACACGCCTCAGTTTTTGCGGCGGCCACTGTACCTGCGAAATTTTGAAAGATTTACGTAAAAAATTCGTCATGTAGAAACTTTTGCTTTATTCATAAAAACGTATTCGGGGTTCTCCCGTGTTATCTAAAAAAATTCGTTTTACAAAAGTTCGACTGTATTTCATTTAGAAAGTCGTTTGTTGATAATTCGAAGATGAACATAAACAATTTAAAAACTCACCCGGCCATTTCGTTATAACCGTACTCGCTCCCATACCGATGTCCTGGTACTTGCCCTTGTCAAAAAAAATCCCCTTTTTCTTTTCTGGCTGTTGTCCTTCCAGAATCATCGTCAATAAAGGAAACCGTTCTTCGGACGACCGTGAGTGTAACATGTTTCCGCTCTTGCGCGTACTGTTATACTTATTACTACACAATTTTGCAAACACTGCACATTCGCTTTGTAAATAAGCCGCGTTTAGTTTATATTTATATATTATTAGTAAATGAACAATGGCACAGTCATTCCCGTTAACATCAATTATTTAATAAATATTGACATTTTGAAAATTGTTTTTAAAGCGTACCCGCGTCCTACGACCAATTGATTTCACTATTATTAGATATTAATAATAAATTATTGTACATATTACCGAAGTGCTTTACTTTTCTTGTTTGTAATCATTACGCTTTTATGTTTATTATCCGTTAACGAGTTTTCAATAGTTAGTGTCAATACAATTTATAAATTTTAAGGTCACAGAAAGTACCAAACACATAATGTATTCTTATCTTTTACAACAATTTTTATACATATTTTTACATTATTTACGTCTTTCTTCGATCGATTGGTATAATGTTAAATGCCCATTGGAACTATTTTTTTTTTTAATTTTTAGAGGTACTGGTTAAGCACACTAGAGCTGTTCACGGCATTGATAAATAAGATTACATTAACCTTTAGACATATAGACAATGGTCGCATTCAGGGAATTGTAGCGTCGAAACGCTGCAGCGCTGTAATGCTTTATCTTGCCTGAATAAACATTTTTGGTACTAGTTATTTTTCAGTTTTTAATTCTAGGTTGGCAATTTTGTTTGTTTTTGGTAACCTATAAATAAGTTACACATGTGTTTATCTACAATATTTATATAACTTAATTTTGTAACAAGAAATGAATAATTTGATTGAATTTATTGTTACGGATGATGATTTAAATGTAGTTTTGCACAATGTTGTTCAAAACAATCATCTTCTTGTTCGTGCAGTGGAAACTTTAGCAATACCAATTGACACAAGCAACATAATTTGTTAGGTTAGAACGCATGGATGCGTCATTGCTTTATTTAGTTATAAAGCGTTAAAGCGGAATATTTATATGCTTTAATGCTTTACTAAAGCGCTGCAGCACTGCGAGTAAAGCAGACACTATTCAGAGCATCGCTTCGATAAAGCGCTACAGCGCTACCATTCCCTGAATGCGACCATTAGCACTTCACTAAGCGCATCGGTTATTCTAAGTAGTTCACTATCGAACACTTTTAATCACTATCGGAGAGTAGGATATCTTGTGGCGGCCGTGGTTTCAGCCGCGTTGTTGTCGATTCGAGTCCTAAGGTTATAAATAAGCTGACGCTGGACAATTATGGAGGTTAAAACAAGATTACTGGAAAACTTTATTTACAAAAAAATTTATTTAATTTTACAAAAGAAGATGCGTCAAAAATTTTATAATAAATTAACGATCACCTTCAATAAATTAATTTATAAAAAAAAACAAACTAAACGTTTACACTTACTTAAATTTCGGTTATATACACGTGCTAGTCGTATACAGCAGAGTTAAAAATAAATAGGCGTTTAGACCCTCTACCTCCCGTAGCGTTATTAAAAATTTTGCCAAAATTCTAACAACGCCATCTAATATAATATTTCCTTTGAGCTGTTTATTAATTCGCAATTCAAAGAAAATATTCGTGTGGTTCGCTAAAATTAATTCTATTCGATCTGTCTTCGCTTTTTGTAAGACACGTTGCCCAAGTCGATCGGTATTTCCCATTTTGTCGAAATTTCTCTTCCCAGGCACTGGAGAAGTTTGGAGTTTCGTTCGCAGCGTCTAGTAACTGACCAGTACGTGAATCCTCGCGGACACTGATATAAATAACCGCTCATCGTGCCCTTCAGACCTAAACTTCTTTGGCATTTTATGAATTTCGTGCCGCATTCGTTCGTTTCAAATTCGTGGTAACCCTCATTAGGACACAATGGATCGTCACTAACGGCAATCTACAAATTTAGAAAATCGAGATATACCTACAAAGTATTTAAAAATGTATTTACGTACTGGAGATATGGAATTGTCGAATAATCTTCTGTAAAGTGGGCCTTCTGCTATTTGCCCATGGCAAGGTTGCGCGTCGTTCTGAGGTAGGCACTGTATTTTAACCTCGTCGTATACGGTTCCATTTGGACAACTTAAAACAAGAACTTTAACATCGTAATCGTAGCGGTTCATTGTGCACTGGTAAAAAAGATTGCAATATCTAGGGTGCCTTCTGAATCCCGTCGGACACACTAAAGCTATTTGATCTCCATTTAATTGGCCAATAGGGCAAGTTGCGGTTGTAGAAGACGGTGCCTGTTCCGTAGTCGCGGGCGGAATTGTCTAAAATAAAATTATTATTTAATTTTATTGTTAGTTTTAAAACAAATAACTGTTTAAAATATACCTGCGGAGGCTGCGTTGCATTAGAACTCGGGTCGGGATTTACACCAGTATTGAATTGACAATTACGAGCTGGATATACGGACTGTATATGATTACATACATTTACAGCTGGATCAAATATTGTCCCAACCGGACAGTCAAAGTAATAAATTGAAAATCTAATTCCCTTATCATCATCCCAATCGACACATCTGTAATACTTTCTACAGTCGCTAGGATGAGGATAATATCCAGCTTCTGTACAATTTATTTCTGGTTGACCAGATTGTCCTGGGTGACTAGGCTGAGATGGTTGACCAGGTTGTGTTGGCAGTCCCGGCTGTCCAGGATGTCCAGGCTGCCCTGGTTGTCCAGATTGTGGTGGATATCCGGGCTGACCAGGTTGAGGTGGTTGATCCGGCACTGGTTTTGTTGCTGTTCCACATTTGCCATAAACTGCCCAAGGATGATTACATGATTGGGAACTTGTATCCCAAACGGTTCCTTCACCACAAGTAAATTCGTAAATTAAATAACCATTTTGTCCATTATTAACGCATCTATAAAACTTATTGCAGTATTCAGCATTTGCGAAAAATCCTTCACCAGGACACTGTTGTTGTGGGTGAATAGGTTGTTCGGGTTGGCCAGGTTGCGGTGGAGTTCCGGGTTGGCCGGGCTGTCCAGGTTGTGTTGGATATCCAGGCTGCCCTGGTTGTCCGGGTTGGCCAGGTTGTGGTGGTTGACCTGGCTGCCCAGGTTGTGGTGGTTGGCCAGGCTCTCCTGGTTGTCCGGGTTGTGGTGGTTGGCCTGGCTGCCCAGGTTGTGGTGGTTGGCCTGGTTGCCCGGGTTGTGGTGGTTGGCCAGGCTGTCCAGTTTGTGGTGGTTGTCCGGGTTGGCCAGGTTGAGTTGGTTGCCCGGGTAGGCCTGGTTTACCCGTCACTGGCTGTGTCGCTGTTCCACATTTACCATAAACTGCCCAAGGATGATTGCAAGATTGGGAATTTGTATCCCAGACGGTACCTTCACCACAAGTAAATTCGTAAATTAAATAACCGTTTTGTCCATTATTAACGCATCTATAAAACTTATTGCAGTTTTCTGGATCAGCGTAAAATCCTTCACTATGACACTGTCGTTGCGGTTGGTTTGGTTGTCCAGGCTGAACAGGTTGTGTTGGTTGACCTGGTTGGTTAGGTTGTCCAGGCTGCCCTGGTTGTCCGGGTTGGCCAGGCTGCCCTGGTTGTCCGGGTTCGCCAGGCTGTCCTGGTTGTCCGGGTTGGCCAGGTTGTCCAGGTTGCGGTGGAATTCCTGGTTGGCCGGGCTGTCCAGATTGCGGAGGTTTTCCCGGTTGGCCAGGCTGCCCAGGTTGCGGTGGAATTCCTGGTTGTCCGGGTTGGCCAGGCTGCCCTGGTTGTCCGGGTTGGCCAGGTTGTCCGGTGCGGTGCGTTTCCGGTTGTTCCGGGTTGCGGTGGTCCGGTTGCGTGGATCCCGGTTGGCCGGGCTGTCCGGTTGGCCAGGCTGCCCCGGCTGTCCAGTTTGTGACGGATGTCCGGGTTGGCCAGGTTGAGTTGGTTGTCCGGGTAATCCTGGTTGACCCGGCACCGGCTGCGTCGCTGTTCCACATTTACCATAAACTGCCCAAGGGTGATTACAAGATTGGGAACTTGTATCCCAAACGGTACCTTCCCCACAAGTAAATTCGTAAATTAAATAACCGTTTTGTCCATTATTAACGCATCTATAAAACTTGTTGCAGTTTTCTGGATCAGCGTAAAATCCTTCACTATGACACTGTCGTTGCGGTTGGTTTGGTTGACCAGGCTGAACAGGTTGTGTTGATTGATCTGGTTGGTTAGGTTGAGATGGATTTCCAGGTTGGCCAGGCTGCCCTGGTTGTCCAGGGTGACCAGGCTGTCCAGGCTGCGATGGATTTCCGGGTTGGCCAGGCTGTCCAGGTTGCGGTGGACTTCCGGGTTGATCGGGTTGTCCGGGTTGGCCAGGCTGCCCTGGCTGTCCAGGTTGTGGTGGATGTCCGGGTTGGTCAGGCTGTCCAGGTTGCGGTGGATTTCCGGGTTGGCCAGGCTGCCCCGGCTGTCCAGGTTGTGATGGATGTCCGGGTTGGCCAGGCTGAGTTGGTTGTCCGGGTAGACCTGGTTGACCCGGCACCGGCTGCGTCGCTGTTCCACATTTACCATAAATTGCCCAAGGGTGATTGCAAGATTGGGAACTTGTATCCCAGACGGTACCTTCCCCACAAGTAAATTCGTAAATTAAATAACCGTTTTGTCCATTATTGACGCATCTATAAAACTTATTGCAGTTTTCTGGATCAGCGTAAAATCCTTCGCCAAGACACTGTCGTTGCGGTTGAGTTGGTTGGCCTGGTTCTCCAGGTTGTCCGGGCTGGCTAGGTTGTGGTGGTTGTCCAGGTTGGTTAGGATGTTCAGTTTGTCCTGGTTGCCCAGGTTGTCCTGGCTGACCAGGTTGTGATGGTTGCCCGGGTTGGCCTGGTTGTCCAGTCTCGCCCGGTTGCGCTGGTGTAGGTTCAGTAGTCGATCCGCATTTACCGTAAACCGCCCAAGGATAATTACAAGTTAGAGAACTTGAATCCCAAACGGTGCCTTCACCACAAGTAAATTCGTAAATTAAATAACCATTCTGTCCATTATTTACACATCTATAAAATTTGGTACAGTTCTCTGGATCCGCATAGAATCCTTCTCCAGGACAATGTCGTAGTGGCTGGTTCGCTTGACCTAGTTGAAGTAAAACAGGTCTTAGCAATTTTAATTTTTAGAGCTTGCATTAAAAATAATAGTAACACATTCAATTTTATAATACAATATGAAATCTGAAGATTATTAAATTGTATTTATTGTTTTTTTTAAACTTTAATTGTACTACAATGGTTTTATTAAATTTTGTAGAAAACAGAATTCTTTACGTAAATTTCTATAACGCTGGAATTGTACATAAATAAGATATTATCTATTAAAAATCGAATTTTGCTTTTTCTAATTAATTTTATTTAACAACATTTATCAATATGTTAATAACTTTTATTGATATAATTACTATATTTATTATGACCATAGAGCTTTATGCCTTTCTATTAAACAGACGGTTGTGGGTTCGAATCTCGCTGCAATCATCCATGTTTGTGAATGTAATTTTGAAAATAAGAATATCAAGGTATGGTACATTACCAGTAACGGTGTGATCACTTAAAAGAAAATAAGTGCTGGACACGATTAGTACCCAGAGAGATAACTCCCGGGGTACACCAGCAAAACATCGCATACCGATGTCGTTGCACATACAAACGTCTGTAACTAATGGACTCAGATCCCGAGGCCAAAAAAATTAAAAAAAGCACTAAGAAAAAAATTGAACATTGACCTGCCTACTTCACGCAACTATCTAATTCAATTTAAAAAAAATCATATAATGATTTTTGATTGATCAAAATCTGTAGTTGCTATAACAATAACAAATTAATAAAACATTAGGTACCTACTTATACCTTATCCGAGCGGCCTGGCGACACGTCATCAGTAAAAAGTTACTAGATTGTTTATTTGTAATTCGATTTAAAGTTTATATAGTATATGTTTATAGTTTATAAAGTATACATATTAGATGATATACGAAAAATTTTACGATTTATTAGAACTGTAAAAATACAGGTACGGTGTGACAGCACCGTATGAAACGTTATCATCTAGTAACTTTTTATTGATGACCGTGAATCGCCAGACAGATTGGATAGGTTATATTTTATTTTTATTTTAATCGTTAACCGAAATGTTTTTAAAACTACGCTTAGGTACTTACATACAAGTAGGTGGCAAATAGTTTAAAAATTATACGAGCTGTAACTAAAATAACTCGAAGACTCTTAATATGTGACCGGGGAGTGTATAAAATAACCATTGAACAAGATGATAAACGCCTTACATGTTTATCGAATTTTAACAATTTCAAATAATAGAAATAAATACGGATCAGCTTTGTTTTTAAAGAATATAAATTATTCCGCATTAGAAAACATCGCGAAAAAGTTCATTAGTAGTACAGAATCAAACGCAAATACGACGATGTGATAGAACTTTGCGCTATTGTGATCAATAACAGAATGATAACTATCGCCTGGTTGTTAAAAAAAATTAAACTATTTGCACTAACCTACCCTACAGTAAAATAAATTAAATGATGTCATGTTGTCGACAAAACAATCATAACAATTAATAGCAGATTTCCATCGTACATACAACTTACGCAATTGCTTACTTATAAACTATATCGATGTTTGTTTTACTTAAAAAATAAGTCATTTTTGCACTTTATCTGCTACTTAAGAATTATGAGTTTTATTTAAATTGAGTAAGGACAGGGTCGTACTTAAAATTTGAAATGCAATTTTTTCAAAAACTATCAATAAACGATCATGTGTTGACTAGGAGAATATGTTTTAAATCATTACAGCTACTTCTCCCCCCCCCACTAAAAGATTTAAACTAATTTTAGTTACACCCCGTATAAAAAATAATTGTCAGAAATGTCGAATTTTATTGTTTATATTAACAATAAGTAAACGGAGATCCAACATTAACTTTATCAGCCGACATCTCGATAATTTTATTATTTTTTCTTATTTACAATTGAAAAGTATGACTGACTTCATTTGTTACGCTCGACGTGAAAAATATTTATTTCGATTTAAGTATCTCAAACGTCGAAGTATAATTATATCTTTATATTTAAATGTTCTTAAAAAAAATCTCGTGTGATACATGCGTAAAAAATTGTTTTAAGACATCTTGTATTAATTACAGAACGCGCCACCTTGTTCATTTGTCGACTTTTATGGAGAATTTTATCTTTAACGAAGTTTAACGAAACTTTAATAGGTGACGAAGGAAAGCCGAAAGCCGTTTGTTCCTTTTAGAATTTTTCTGCAATCTTGATGCAGGAAATATAAATACTTTTTAGAATTTTGCATTCATGCACCATAACGATTATGTACGATTAATTGTAGCAGCACTTTTCACAAGTGCGAACCCCACTTAAGTATAACATTGAACGTTATATTTCAAGTTTCATATTAGTCTTAAACCAAGAAAATTTTAAATTACTCGATGCATTAACATTTTACATCTGTGTAAATATTTTCATGTATGAATCTACTATTAGGTTATGCCTGGTCTTTATTTTTAGAAATAAACGATTAAATTATTAGGAACATACCTCCATTACCTGCTCCAGACCCACCGCCGCTTCCAGTACCACTTCCAGACCCGCTTCCACTACCTTGACCACTTCCTGTTCCAGATCCTTCAGAACTTCCACTTCCTCCCCCGCTACCTTGACCTTGACCTCCTCCACTGCCTATCCCGCTTCCACTACCACTTCCTCCCCCACTGCCTTGACCTTGTCCTTCTCCAGTTCCGCTTCCGCTACCACTTCCTCCTGCACTGCCTGTTCCACTTCCGCCACCGCTGCCTTGTCCGCTTCCCCCTCCACTACCTTGACCACTTCCTCCTGCACTACCTGTTCCACTTCCGCCACCGCCGCCTTGTCCGCTTCCCTCTCCACTACCTTGACCATTTCCTTGTCCACTTCCTCCTGCACTACCTGTTCCACTTCCGCCACCGCTACCTTGTCCGCTTCCTCCTCCACTACCTTGACCACTTCCTCCTGCACTACCTGTTCCACTTCCGCCACCGCTGCCTTGTCCGCTTCCTCCTCCACTACCTTGACCACTTCCTTGTCCACTTCCTCCTGCACTACCTGTTCCACTTCCGCCACCGCTGCCTTGTCCGCTTCCCCCTCCACTACCTTGACCACTTCCTCCACCGCCACCCTGACCATTTCCTCCTCCACTGCCAATTCCAGATCCACCACCGCTTCCTCCTCCGCTGCCCTGACCACTTCCTCCTCCACTGCCAATTCCACTACCGCTGCCGTCACCGCCGCCTTGGCCGCTTCCTCCACCGCCACCTTGACCATTTCCTCCTCCACTGCCTATTCCAGATCCACCACCGCTTCCTCCTCCGCTACCTTGGCCACTTCCTCCTCCACTACCAATTCCGCCACCGCCGCCTTGGCCGCTTCCTGCACCACTACCTTGACCACTTCCTCCCCCACCGCCAATTCCAGATCCGCCACCCGTACCAATTCCTCCACCGCCGCCTTGGCCGCTTCCTGCTCCACTACCTTGACCATTTCCTCCTCCACTGCCAATTCCAGATCCGCCACCGCCGCCTTGGCCACTTCCTGCACCACTACCTTGACCATTTCCACCTCCACTGCCAATTCCACCACCTGTACCAATACCACTGCCGCCTCCGCCGCCTTGTCCACTACCTTGACCGCTTCCTCCTCCGGTACCTTGACCGTTTCCTCCGCCACTGCCAATTCCAGATCCACCACCGGTACCACTGCCTGCCTCCGCCACCTTGACCACTTCCTCCTCCACCACCTTGGCCATTTCCTCCTCCACTGCCAATTCCACCACCTGTACCAATACCACTGCCGCCTCCGCCGCCTTGACCGCTTCCTCCTCCGGTACCTTGGCCGCCTCCTCCGCCACTGCCAATTCCAGATCCACCACCGGTACCACTGCCGCCTCCGCCACCTTGGCCGCTTCCACCTCCGCCACCTTGACCACCGCCGCCTCCACTTCCGCCACCACCGCCAGTTCCACCTGTAATATGTCATTTTAGAAATTGATTCATCTTTTTCAATAAAAATCAAAGTTATACAAAATATATTCCTAAATATATGAGGTGTCCCGAAAGTAATAATAAAAAATGTAAGGGCTTATTAAATTTATTACGTACGGCGATTTTAAATCAAAGTTATAAGTGGGCACAAGGGATGTAGTAGATAAATACATAAGACCACGTTCGGAAATGGGACGTTTATGTGTGGTTTTTTCGTTAAAAACGTACGTCTTTTAAAAACCAAAGACATTCGAGGCCATTTAAAATCATTCCTCTTCTTACAAAATTTTTTTGATAGTAGGCAGATATGTAGATAGATATCTATTTTCCTGTAATTTCCAATCGTTTACTAAACTAAACGTGTATAGCTTTATAAGCTTGAATTTTGATAAAATTAAGTAAAGTACCTAAGACACTTGGTTCCCTAATCTTATATTGCATACCTCCACTTCCACCCCCACTACCTGAAGAACTCGAACTCGAACTGGAACTTGAACTGCTAGACGAACTCGATCCACTAGACGCGCTACTGCTAGAACTCGACGAACTGGCGGAACTTGCAGCACTTCCTGCACCGGCAGCGCTAGCTGCACTTGACGCGCTACTGCTACCGCCAGCAGCACTTGCGCTGGCAGCGGCACTACTTGCCGACGATGCATCATCATAGATGGCAGTATTATTATGTGTTTGAATTGCATATCCACATCTGCCTCGAACCATATTGGGATAATTGCACGTCAAGGAATATTGATCCCAAACGGTATTTTCTCCGCAATTAAATTCGTAAGCTATGAATAAATTATTGGAACTCCTGACGCATCTGTAAAATTTAAAACAGTTTTCCGCGTCGGGCACGAATCCTTCATTTGAACATCTTGTGTTGGCGTTGTTATCGATAAGCGGAGACCGTTGTGTTGTGTACCATGGTTGCGTAATCTCCTGAGCGGGCACGGAGGTGGAAACGTTGGATATCGCTTGACCAAAATTACCGCCAATTTCGTTTTCGGACCAAGACCCGCAATCGGATCTGGCGCTCGCGTACGGATAATTACAGACGTTGGTTGCCGGATCGAAAATTGTGCCGATGCCGCACTCAAATTTGATGGCCGTGTAACTGTTTCCGTTATTTATGCACCTGTAGAATAACTTGCAGTTGCTTCGGTCCGCGTGAAAACCTTCGGATGCACAGTAAAACTGAACATCGTACGCTATTTGTCTTGCTTGGCGCGTCGACGTTGATTCTATAGAAAGAAAACGTTTTGAATTGTTGCAGAATGTTTTAGTTAAAGAAATTGTGACGTAGAGACGAAACATGAGGGAGGATTAAATAAAAATATTTGACAACAACAATTCAAGTCTCAATTCACCTACTTATTAGATTAACCTAATCTCACGTTTACCGATGACATCGCGACTTTTTGGCGAGGAATTTGAAAAGCTACAGGGCGTCTATTTAAATTTTAAAACTGAAATCGAAAATTTTCACGATATGGTCAAATAAACGCAATGTGCATGTCTTGGTAGCAAAAAATTGAACATTACATTTAAGTAAATATTATGCAGTTTCCAAAACGCGTGTATTCAAGTGTCCTAAATTTGTAAAAATTGATTTTGAAAAACTTATCGATTAATATTATGCATAAGCGAGGTCTTTAACGTGTGAGGTAAGATGTTAACGGTATTGGCGTAGCAGAAAATACTTATAATATGAACTCGCGCAGGCAAAATTCCGCACCCAAAACAAGTTTTTTTCCGATATTTTGTCGCAGGAAAATAAATGAAATTTTTTTTTTAAAGCGAATTTGCTAAACCTTTTATTATGGAGATTGTCATTTTCGTTTTTTAATGTTTATTTATGGGTCCTTACTAGAATCCGTTGCTAAAACGTGGGAGAACGACAGCAGCACCACGACCGCGACGCTACGAATTTCCATCTCGTGAAGAAGACGATATTCAATGGCCGACTATTGACAACATCTGAAAAGAAAAAATAATTAATGCAGATGTTTAAAGCGTCGAGCTCTCTGGTCTAATGCCATATCTGTTCCACCACATAATCCATCGACGTTCAAAGGTCGATTATTTAAACAATAATCGTGTAAAAAACCTTTTCCCGTATTTCTTTGTCATTACATAATTATTTTTGGCTACATTAAGCAGTTCCTCCTTTGATATTCTAATTATTAAACGTTAAACTCTCGGTCTAAAACGAATTAGCGTCCATTGTGCCCTCGTAATTAAGATCTTAACGCCAGCAGTTGTAAATTTCAAAATGATTAAAATTGCACTCGGAAAAAAATAATAGGTAATTACGATTAAAGTCACAATGGTATAATTATGTTACGGTCTTGACTCGAATTTGCATAAGTATTCCTAATGTATTTATTTTTTTAAAAACAAACTAATCCTACTAATTGACTTTTTTTGGGCTGGATACACGCTAAGACCTGTTTCAGACAAGGATAGGCGTATGCGATTCACGTATCGCGTACAAAATTATCTTGCGATACTTTTCCGATTAGGCATTTTCTCGCCAGTTCTTGTAGTTAGACAGAATCGGTAGTATATAGCGATTCGTTGTTTATAGTAGAGTGCTCGAAACTCCGCAAAATGACCTTCGAGGGGCTGTCGGGGTTACAAGATGAAACCTCGACAAATCGAAAGGGTGTATTTGTTTATTTAAAAAGCCAAAAGCCGTCAAAAATCGTCCAGTTAAAAAGGGCATTATCTTCACCGAAATAGTTATTCAGCGTACGTATAGAAGGAAACGTGAACTTTCTTTTGCCGTAAAATTCGTAATTGGTTTTGTGGAATTAATCGTTTAAAAATTTTTGAAAAAATGCAAAATACACGGGCTCTTGTGGAGAAAAATAACTTTCGGGACCGATAACTCAGTTCGAACAGCTAAAAAGTTCACTTCAATTTCGCGTTTTTTACCGTTTATACTGTCATAACTATGAAAAATGTTATTCTTTAAAAAAGTTTGGTTCGTCTTTGTAGTATCCGACGATAGAAGAATTATATTTTTGTAGGGCTTCATAATTAAGATAAATAATTAAAAGTGAAAACAAGCGAAAATTGCATTTTTGAGAGTCGCACTCTCAACTGTTTGCAGTATATCTCCCATCTCACTTTTTCCCGTAGCTCCCTCTCATTCTATACGTAATTCTAAAATACATATGCCAATATAATAATATAATTGTTGTAGATACACCTTATCCGTTATTTTAATAATTAAGTACATAATACAAGAAGCGTTTTGTATTAAATACATTTACGAGAAGCTCCTATTTCATACGAAAACTACAGCGACTTTACCATTTAATGTCTCTTTTTGTTGATTCGTAAATTTCGTTTCATCATATTTTTTACATTGCAGTAGCAAAATGTGAAAAAAGGAGCAAAAATCGAATGAGTTGCATTGGTTCCTGTAAATGTATGGGACAAAAATGTACCGATGATGCAGTGACAATTCGAAATGTGTCAATGTATGATGAATAAGATGAGTGTTAAAGTATTAAGGGTGTGTAATATCAGGGCTATTAATTTAACCTGCTAAAAGTACAATTTTTAACGTAGGTAATACCGAATTTTCATCATCTAATTTTAGTTTCTTCTACATATTCAAAATGGTTTGCTTTTCAGCAGAAAACTAATGCCCCAAATGGGGGCGTTTTTGTTTGCGGTGACATTGCAGATGCAATACTTGCTCTTGGATTTGAATTTATTACAAAATGATCAGTTTAATTCTGAAAAGAACTATTTTTCATATTGGTAATATACAAGAAATGACTTTAAAACATTTTAAAGTCGATACCCATCAACTGTCACACATGTAGGTAAACATAAATTACCGGAGATTTAATAGCGTATACGGCAAATTACCCAGCGTAAACTAATCTCGCAAGCAGCCAATCGGTGAGCGCGTTTTTTAGATGGAAATTTTAATTTACTCCTAATTAAGAAACAGAGTATAGCATGTTGTATGTTTCTAAAGAAACGGAGTATAGCATTTTGCTGTCGCTTGGCGGCCGACGTTCACGAGATACTCAAATTTAGCATGCGACGCTGTATGAAGCGAGTATCGCGAGTTTTCGTATTTTCCGACTGACACCGATCCTACAGTCGACGAGGTCCGAACTGTCGTGATTTTAGAAGTCTGTATGCGATACTGTGTGGAGGCTGTATTAAGCGTTTGAAAGCTTACATTTGCTATAATGTTAATTCTGTATCGAGCATACGAGAATCGCATACGCGTATCGTCCATCTAAAACCAACCTAAACAAACAAACGGATGTTCGCAAACATCTAGTCGACCAATGAGCTCTTCGTAAGTACGCAAACAGCGTGTACGTTTAGTACGTACCCCCAGCCTAGGCTAGCACCTGACGGGGCTACCACCTATATTAATGATAAGATAAGATTGTACACGACGCAAATATATTTCTCAAAGAAAGACAATTTGCAATTGTAATACAACTACAATAACGACGTTAAGAGAATCTAATGATTTATAATGTTGTTTTAAACATGATCGGTACACGTAGTATGTATTACATCTTTAATGCGCTGACGGGAAAGGAATTATTTATGAAGCATTATTCTATTGTCCTATTCAATTATAGTATTTATCGAATATTGGAGGATTTCGAATAGCTGTAGCGGTTACAGGGATGACGTTGTTTTAAGTACGATAACGATCTTTCAAAAATTAATACAATAGTTTTTTAGGTACGTTATTTTGAAGAGAATCAATATATAGTTGAATTCATTCTCATATACAGGGTGAGTTAAGATAGTAATACTCTCCCCCTTCCCATTAGTTCGATAAATATTTACATTAGGAAAATATTTTCTTAACAAAAGACGTTTAGAATGACACGTTGTATATTATCGTACATTTATTTTACTTCAGGACTTAATAAAATTTGAGCGGTAATATGCAATTTTTTATTTCGCGTTTAATCGTGTTTAACAGGGTAATTTTCTCATCTAAACCCCCGCAATATTTTTATAACACCGTACAGAGAAAAGAGTTCTTCTAAAAAAAATGTATGAAATATACAGGTGTCGTTTAAAAATAAAAAGTTGGATATTACTGCTCAAATCTCTCATTAGGTCCCGAAATAAAATACAACATATTATTATTCGGAACATCTTTTTGTTAAGAAAATATTTTTCCAATATGAATATTCAACGAACTAATGGATGAGTGCTGCTGTCTTAATTCACCCTGCATTTTACAAAAATAATTTTATCAATCGTTAAATTATTGTTAATGCGAATCAAATAAAATGGTACTTTAAAAACAAATGATGAATTTAGAGAAAGATACGTTAATAATAATGCACCCCACGACCCCATAAATTTACGGTACTACAAAAAAAATATGGCGTGTTCACTATAATAATAATTATTGTTTTATTTTCATAAAACTTACTTATCATGTCACTGACCCTTAATATATTTTTTTTTTCGAAAAATAGCTTAATTTAGAAACTTTTATAACTCGTATAAACATTTAATTATTTGCATCATTTCTCCATAAATGAGCAACTTTCGTCATGGTACGTCTAAGCGTTGTACAGACCTTTCGAGAATATATTTTATTTATATTATATACATACAACAAACTTTTAAAAATTATTGTGATTCGTTCGAAAACGGAAGGGGGTAAACGTTCTGTGGCTTTCAGTTAAAAATCCGCGCTCCGAACAAAGTAAACTGGCCATAGTAATCACCACATCACGATGTTTATTGCCTATTAAAATTTTATTTCATTGCCATTATTTGCGTAGAACCGCAAGGTCGAGGTCTTTAATGCAATTTAATAATAACAGCAGTAGTATCGTTGCGCGGACAACTTAATTGTAACGTCATGCGAAACGTTAACGACATTTGAAATTTTGATTTTATTAGTTTTCGGCCGCACGGTAGATTCATTAAAAATTACAGATAGTTAATTATTTATTTTTAAGATAAACTTAAGACGTCCCTGAATTAATTTTCGGTAAAGCTCGATGTGGAATTTACAAAATTTTCCGCAACGTTATCGAAAACGTCTTGGATTAGTATTAGTTTTTCTTTTTGGCCATTCGAATGTGTTGATGTCAATTTCGTAATAACAGGGTGTACTTGTAATAGTAGCGAGTACGTGTAGATAAATTTTTGAAAGGCGACTCTGAGTTTTTGAGCTAAAAATAAATATCTACCTACGTATCGCTCCATTAAGACCCCCAAATAGCTACTGACTAGCTAGAGACAGCTACCGACAACACTTTTTATAACGTTTCATTATTTCTTATTTTCTGAGATATCGCGGCCTAGAAACGATCATCACCCTGGGTGGTTGAAAACCGACAAAGGGTTGCTTCTCGAACACCGAACGGTCAATTTTATAATAAATAATCACTCGTGACGAACCAAAGCGATTTTCATCTGCTCCAGATCTAACGGCAGTTAACGGACTATTATTTTAACATTTTAACGCCCGAGGATTATTGCCTATGTATTACCTACCTATAAATTTATTTGAGCAAGCCCACCCCGACTTTATTAGCGGCAATAAATTATCAATACATGACGTTGCCATTTTTATCGACTTGTTCATATTCACAAAACAACTCATATTTCGCACGTTTACATTTAATTTATTTACTTTAATCGCCCAAGTTTTTTATTATAAAGAACGTCAAAGACCTCAAACTCGTTTATAATAAATAGTGAACTTAGATCGGCGAATTATATAATGCTATATAATAATGTACCTAATACGATTCAACCTTGAATTGCAAGTTCAAAATACCCATAGACGCCGTTCGCATCTCGATAAATAAAATCGACGGCACCTGCGTCCCGAAAAAAAAAACAATAAGAACTGCGGAAACAAAAACTGGGTTTACAAACCAAGTCGAAGTGTTTCTCATTACCTCAAATACGTGAGTTGTGTAAACAGCGCCGCGATGTTGGCAATGGCCTTTGTAACTGCAAACTTGAACCTGCTCGAAATATTTAAAGTGGTATTTTTCAGATGCCAATATTATAAGGCGCACCTCGACTAACTGTATCTAGCGCTAATTATTGTTTACCACAAAAACGATTTGGCAACAATCTCCCAAGTCGTGCCCTCTTTACGGACGAATGCGAGCGTCGTATTATTATGCTTTGTCGCGGTTATCCGAGGGTGTTTCGGAACTAATTTTGAAAAAAACAGGATAGAGTGGATCGTTTCGTCCATCTTTGAATCGAAGGTCTCGTTCCGTCGCGGTCGTGGATCAAACTTATACGGCTGTTAAATAAACGGTAAAAGGCGCCCTCCCCCAACCCTTCGGGTGGAAGCCAAGGCAGTACTGAACGTACCTTCGTTTAGTGCACAACAAGCGACGTACAACGGCTTAGTATTCAGATTTTTGAGGCTCACTTGCGAAGGACATAATTTTGACAATTATCTGGTTAGTTGAGTTGCCAAAGAAACAACAAACAATCATTGCATTGAAGAAGAATCTGAAAAATCCGATGACGCCGTGCGCTATGCAGAAACTGGCGAAGACTTTGGTCCTGAAAGTGGCAAGGACAATAATGATGATGCATGACGTCGAAAGGGGCCGCGTGTCCTAGAGGGCCAGCCTCTCGACTGGTCTTCTAGCGCGTTTACGATCACGGGTTCGAATCCCTCTGCTGCAACCATGGGACGTTTGTGATTTTTAATACTAACCCGTACTAACCAGATTTAGAAATCACACCAAAAATTAGACTGACTAATTGGGCAGAGCCCAAGGCCTTTAAAACAGTACATAGACGTCGAAAAGTGGACCATCGTTAAATATTCTCATCTTCTCTAGATCTTTTCCCCGTCTAGGTCTCCACTTCGCTACATTTTTCGTCCACCTATTATTGTCTTCCAACGTCGCCGCGTGGCCTGCCCATCGCCATTTCTGTTTTAATATTTTTTCCACTAAGTCTTCAACTTTTGTTACTGACCCTAGTACCTCTAGTGCCCCTATTTTAGGGGCAAGACTATTAGAGGATATATTATACATATAAGTATTAGAGTACCAATAGCTGCAGCGGTATATACCTATATATGGTACCTATATACCTACCTGTATATCGCCTACACTCTTTAAAATATATATAGAACACGCATTGAAAGCCTGGAAAAGAAAATGCGGAATGATGGGTTATGAAATCAAGAACGATACAACATTATTTACATTACAATTTGCAGACGACCAGGTAGTAATCGGACAATCTAGGGATGACTTAGAATATATGGCCAGGAAATTAATGGAAGAATATCAACAATGGGGACTGGAGATGAATGTTACCAAGACAAAGTATATGAGTATAGGAGCAAAGTTAGGAGATTTAACACTTGAGAATAATATAACGATTGAAGAAGTAGTACAGTACAAATACGTAGGGGTAATATTTACAAATGAAGGTAAAGATACGACAGAAATTCAAAACCGAATCACACAAAGTCGGAAAGTCATAGGGGCTCTCGATGGTGTATTATGATCAAAAAACGTTAAAAAAAGGAGCAAACTTAGAATATACAACTCTATAATAAAAAGCGTACTATTCTATGGCAGTGAAATATGGACAATGACCGAAAACGATAAAAGGAAAATATTAGCTACGGAAATGGACGCCATAGGAAGATCGGCGAGGATTTCAAGACTAGAACATAAAACAAATGAATATGTCAGACAAATAATGGAAGTAGAAAAGACCATTATAGAGGAGATAGAAGAAAAACAATTAAGATGGTACGGACATATCCAGAGGATGGACGAAAGTAGGCTGCCGAAACAAATACTCGAGTGGACACCACAAGGAAGAAGAAAAAGAGGAAGGCCAATGAAAAACTGGAGTCAAGGGATCCAAAAATCCATGAGTGAAAGACACCTGAATGACGGAGAATGGAATGAGAGAGGACAATGGAAATTGGGAATCGCAAGGCGTAAAACGCTATAACGCGAAAATATATATATAGCTGCAGCGGTTCTATTCCAAAAAATCCGCGGAGAATATTTTTCCCGCTACAACCGTCCGTTAAAATTCCAATCGACAACCCGCAACAACACCACCTGCAATTTTAAATAAATAGTTGCAGCGATTACAAACTAGTCGCCCATCAAAAGACGCTTTCGATGTTAACAACCGTAAAAGGATGATGAGCTTGTTAGAAAAAACGCGGAATATTATTACAAGGTCGCCGCAAGTTCTCACCGGTCGGTACGTAGCTCGTATTCGAGGGAAGACTTCCCGAGAAAGAACCTGCAACTCGTGAACACCGTCGCGAATGCGACTTCACCTCGCGTTCGTACAAAGCGTTTTTTTTTTTTATTAAAAAGCGGTCGTACTAGTGTGTCTACAAAAATGTATGTACGTATAAACAATTACGATGTGTACTTATTAAAAAATTATATGAGGCAAACTGGAATATCATTGTCGTAAAAGCAATATGAAGAGTAAATTCGTTCTATAATTTCAACTGTCACTCGCGCATTATGCGATAGCATCGAGCTTGTTTACGGGCCGTGTGTTTATATTCATTCATGGCATAAATCGACATACTTAAATACCGCCGTTTATTAAAGGAAATAAAATCATTATCGTGTATTTTGCCGAGTTAAAATTATTAAGGTAGTCTAACGAGTTTATAGAAACAAATCGTCATTAATTAAGATTTGTGTTTCGAGGCACCTGTTTTATTGACGAAGCCCATTATGCAAATAACCCCGACGTTCGCGTACGTCACGATTTCTCATGTCGCGACTAAAAGTCAAAATTGGGTATTTTGCCCATACTTTACGCGATTCGGATCGGGAATTTAATTGGCAAAAATTAAAATCTCGGAATAATATTCGATCAAATTATTTCATTTTATTTATGCAAAACAAAAACGCAATACCGTTTAAAGGGGGTAAACGGCGTCGTTGTATAGCAAAGCTGGTCACAATTTTAAACGCGATTTAGGGGCTCGAATCGGCCTTCGACCGAAACCGTTTCGGTAGGCCGAATCTGGAATTTCGTTCATAAATCGATTCGCGCGTATCGCGATTTATTAATAAAAAAATTGTCACGTTTTACGCTTAATTTGCGTTGTCCGTCGGTTTTGAAGGTTCGGATTTTTTGACTCGAGAAGAGCTTTTTACGACGCGTCGTCGCCTTGAAGATGTCAGAACCTTTACGGATTTACAGCGAACGCAGGAAAGTCGAAATTAAATTTAAATTCGACGGAAACGGTAAATCAAAATGACGGATGACGTGAATGATGACGAATTGGATTGACTTGCGTCGCGTCGTCGGAAAATGCGCCCGTTGATTTTTAAAGCCGTCAGATATATTTTCGAAAAGTTCTCGGGGAAAAATGTATCAAAATTACGAGGTGTCTACCACTTAAAAGCGACCATAATTTATTTGCGCTATTTTTAGAATGTAAATTTTGCGGTGGTTTTGGGTTGCCCCGAGCGAACTCTTGATTAAGTTAAATGAACTTTGTGTTTAAATAACCGTCGTCGCTATAGTAAAAAATTTATTTGTGCTTAAACGATTAAGTCGAAATTCGAGGTGTAAAAATTACAAAAAAATTGTGCGTTATCTGGTCCTTCGAGTGATACATTTAAAAACTAAATTGCGCGGATTATCCCAGGCCTCTTAATATACAGGGTCAAAGGGTAATTCTCATTTAGGCGACGTACTTGAAGGATCTTAAGTTGCCGTCAGCGAAAATTGGCGTATATTGTTAGAAGTTCATAGACCGTGAAATAGGTTTTTTTTAGGTGCGAAATTAAATGAATACACGAATTTGTTTTCGCTACCGTCGTTACCGGATCGCGCAAAGCTAGTCTCGCTAAATGAGCTATTAGTATAATATGCAATCGCGAAATCGGTTATTAATTTCCATTTCGGCGGAACGGAGGATCGAAAGTGAACCGCGTGACGATTTTACATTAGATAACTGTAGATTACATTTTGTTTTTGCACGTCATACACTTGAGGTTCGCGGCATTTTTTTTCCATTTAACAACAACGTTCATTTTTGCATACGATTTACATGAAATTTACAAACTCGATGGAAGTGGACGTAGCTGTATTCGGCGATTAATTATGTAAATGAATTCTGTTTTTAGATTTTGTTGTATCTTAAATTAATACGATTTGCGCTTAAATGCGAATAAAAACAATTTAAGCGTCATTTTTTATTTGCGATTAAAACATCGACAGTTAATGAAAATTTATTAAACTAATTCTTGTGTGAAATTTACAATTAATTTAGTGTCAAATGAAGATCTATTTAACCATTAGTAATTTGAATTAATTAATTAATTAATTTACACGTTAATACCGCTCTGATCAATACCGCTAATCAAACTTCGAAAATTAGCGTAAATTTCGGCTAATGTTTCGCAGATTTTTATTTTATTCCTAATTTAATTATTATCTACAAAATTTTTAATTTTAAGATCAGTTATTCTGTTTAATTAAAGACGCCGTTTAATTATTTTGTTGTCTATTAAATTACTTATAACCGATAAATTTCTTAAAAATACTATTAGCGGAATAGTTAAAATATTTTCAAAAGAATTTTCAACGTGTATATGTATGTATGTATCTATGTAATTAGTGTATAATTAGCAAAGTTACAGTAGCAAATACTTGAACAAACTAAACTTTTCAGGTTAAATATTGTAATATTTTTCTGCACCATTAACTCCTAATTTGCAAGTCTTCGTTAAACGACAAGTGGAGAGACGTTTAATCGACTAATTGCCACCCCGGTGTTTTAATATCGATGCATATTTATGAAAGAAGACGCATCAACATCAAAAAATTACAATTAAAATTTTCGCAAAAATTTTAATTACCCAAAACTGAGATTTTTCAAAACGACATTTAAAATTAATTTTTTTGAGGCGTAAAATCGATTACTTTATAGTTTCAATTAATCATATTATTAGGAATGCCTAAAACTTAAAATGTTAACTTTTAACTTGTAATTGGATAATTTAAATTATTTTTCGACCGGAATCCCTGTAATTTAAAAAAATAGACATTTCCAAACAATAATCATAATAAATAAATTAAATTAAGTCAAATGTCGCTAAAATATTGTTAAAAATTCCAGTATCGATGAAATTACGTTAAATTCGAATCGGCAACGCATTTATAATAAAATTACAACTTAATCGAGCAAATTTTCGCTTTATAAATGAATTCTGAAAATTCCACGGAAATCGCCTTCAAAAATTAAAATTAAACTTTTCCGTGAAACGAACTCCGAGAGAAAATAATAACCGCGCACCAGTTGCGTCGAATTAATTCGAACCGATCGCTTTTTCCCTCTCGCGGCCCGAACTAACTACCTATATAAATTTTCATTTGGAACGGTACGCGATAATTCCATTTCGTTTTTAATTTTAAATTAAGACTCGATTTTTTTTAGCGCCCATTCTCTTTTGTAAACCTGTTTTTCAATTAATTAACGGCGAACGTTGCCTTTCGAGTTCTTCGCGATCGGTCGACGATTCAAAAACGTTACAATTTAAAATAAATATAATAAATAAATGAGGGAAAGAAAGCTTACCTCCTTCGGGGACTTCAGGTGAAGGCGCTCTCTGACGCTTTGCCGATTCACTTCTTTTGCACTCGGTGGAGTTTCTGCACTTGATCCAGATTCCCTCGAGTTTTCAGATGTCACACTATGTTTTAGTGACTCGCGAACTTCAGGTATTCGCAATACTTATAGAGCTCCCCTCCTTTAGTTCTTGCAATCCGGTATTCGCAACTCTTAACACCAAAATGATGATGATGATACTCTGTATGCGTAATTGCGTAAATCACTTGGAAGATTCTAAGGGACAGGTTTAATTTTAATTAAGCAGCCGAAGATACCCACGGCACTACAATAAAATGTTATTTTTCGCGAGGGATGCTTCGTCCGCCCGTAGGATACTCACTCAAAAAGACGTCCCTCGCGCGATGCTTAATTAATCGAACGCCAATCAATTTTGGTATTAATTAGGGAATCGGGGTGAGACGTTGCCGCCGTAATTAACTTCTGATTTTGAAAGGAAAAACAATTTATTGTTGGAGGGCAAAAATACTTGATAAAAATATAGTTTTATATTAATAACGTCACCGATTCCCATAATTTATTTGTTTATTTAATTTGCGAAATAACTTGTACTTAAAATCTAAGAGATGCTTAACGTACCTTTTTTTTTCGAGTACCCATTTAAAGAATGTCTTTACAAAATGCTTTTCAAGTTGTTTTTGGTATAGGTTTAATTACCCATATCAAACGTGTTACTACGCGTTTAGGACGTGTCTGAATTTAAACATAAAAAATTAACCATCAACATCGTAACGAGGGTATAAAGCGCCCGTGGCAAGTGTTTAACTTGCGCTCCCTTAACCTAAAAATGACAAAAATTTAAAAATACAATACAATTACTTAAAATAGCGGATTTTTTTGACGGCCTCCGATTTTTTTGATGATATTTTCTATAGACGCGACGCGAAACGGTGAATTTTGAAATTTTTATGGACTTTAAAAGAAATAATTAAATCTTTATCATCTGAAATAAGGGGTAGAATTTTAAAAATGTATCGTTCTTCATGTTCTACATAAGTAAGCTATATTTTTCGGGTTCGTCGCTTATGCGATCGTTGAAATCTCTAACGATTACGGTTGTTTGAAATGCCCATTTTGACAACAGAAAAGTTTAACGTATTATAACATATCGTAGATGTTAATATTTACGGTGTTATAAAATAATTGCAACCCGCGCCGTATAACGACGATATCGATGGCGTTTTGCCAAAATTTGGTACAAATAGGTATCGTGAACTTGTGTAACACATTGGATTTTATCAATTTTTACACAAGTACCTGCTAAATTAACACAAGTCCTCTCGATCATCAACTATAATAGTAGTAGCACTTTGCGGTTTTGTTGTGTACCTGCAAATTAATGACTACGTTTGCACTAATCGACAACGAAGATATTGACAATATTCTAAACCCACAATTAAAGTTAACGAGTGGTAAGAAAACTACTCTAGCCGTTTAATCCCGTCACATGCATAGTTATTTTCTCGTTCAAATTTATTGCGCTGCCTTAAGGGCATAAATTGAAAAAATAGCGTGGCACGACGGTGTTCCCACATAACGAAACCGACAGAATTTGAGCTACTTGTAACTCGAAGAAGAAGATGTAGCATAAAAATGATCGAGATAACAGAATATCGTTAAATCGAAATTCGATTCAAAACGATAACTCATTCTAACAGACTACGGCTATTTTTAAAACTACGACATATTTGTTAATTGGTAAAATTTGAATTTACCTATTGGTGTTGGTACTCTCATATGGGACGACAAGAAACATATTTCGTGGGAGTTAACGAAAATAATTCAAATATTACAGAAGTTACTCGAAGTGTTATCGTACCATAAAATTCAATTCGTTTCTAAATCAAAATCAACAGTATTTAAGAGTTTTTTTTTATTTTTTGGCGTTAGGGTTTTACCCTCGGCCATTTTGGGGATGGAATTTTGTTAGGGACATTTAAGAGTTAATAAGGTTTGTTTATCGGAATGACAACTGTTGATTTATATATTAAGTTATCGGAGGCAAGTTGAAGTTCTTGAAAAATTAAAAAAAAAAATACTTGCAAACAAAAATAAAACAGTAGTGACCCATAGTAAGCGGCGCGTGAGAATTTGTAGGTAAAAACATATTCAAATCAGTCACGATTATCGAATAACAATGAACGGTTGTCGTGCAATTTGTTACTGTGCTATTTTACATTTATACCGAAAAACTGGAAATATGCATCCACATATTATATTTTTGACTCATTACAAATGACACGGTCGATTTTAGAGAAACAAAGGGCATCTCGAGCTACCTTATTTATTTAATAGGAGATGAATTTAAATATTTACAAAGATAGTTTAATAGGCCGCCCTCGATTAATCGATTTTTTTTTGTTTGCCTCACGTTTTAGTTCGGAACGATCGAATTTCTTCCATACCTTTTTCGGCGCCGACAATTTTTCCATTATGAAATAATCATCGTGCGTTGTTAGAGGAATTACCTAGTTATTCTAAAACTTTTATAAAGTAACCAGTTATGTAATAAGTATTTTCTTGTCACATCCTACGATATATAATCGTTTTGATAATCTTAGTTTATTCTTTCGACATGGCAAGAATTATAACATTCAACGAATTCCGTCGTGAGTGTATGTATATGGGCGAAGCTAGAATAATTGGATTCTTATGTATGTACATAAGTATTTATTAGGTTGTTCGGAAAGTAATTTCGTTTTTTCCCAACGCAGGATTTAATTGTATTTTTTCACAGCCAACTTCACACTTAATTATATATTACATATATTATATTATATTATATTATATTACATTTATATATCACATTATATATTTTGGCAGCTGATATAGCAAGGCTTGCTTGTGAAAAAGTTCGATTGATTCCACGTAGCAGTTTTTGGTTGGTGCCCTTTCGAATATGGAAAGTGAAAAGCAGCATTTTCGACATATTTTACATTTTTTACTATCAAAAGGTAAAAATGCCGTTCGAGCAAGAAAAAAATTATCCGATGTGTATGGAGAAGATGTACTGACAGAACGCCAGTGCCAAAACTGGTTTGCAAAATTTCGATCCGGCAATTTTGATGTTGAAGATGCACCACGTTCTGGACGGTCAGTTGAAGTTGATGAAAACACAATAAAGGTATTGATTGATACAAACTGGCGAATAACAACTCGGTGAGATTAAATTTATCGAATTCGACCTTTCGTGATTATTTGAAACGCCTAGGTTTAATCTCAAAGCTCTACATATGGGTTCCTCATGTTCTTACGGGAAGAAATTTGTACCGTCGCGTTGACGTTTGTGATTTGCTTCTCAAACGTCAAGAAAAAAAACTGGGGACGAGAAATGGGTTGTCTACAACAATGTTAAACGCAAGAGATCATGTAGTAAAAAAGATGAATCGGCTCCAAGCACTTCGAAAGCCGATATTCAGCAAAGAAAGGCGATGCTATCGGTTTGGTGGGATTTCAAAGGAATCGTTTTTTTCTTGAGCTTCTACCAAACAACACAACGATCAATTCTGAAGTGTACTGTCATCGGTTGGACAAATTGAATGATTCACTTAAACAGAAAAGGCCAGAATTGATCAATAGAAAAGGTGTAGTGTTCCACCAAGATAATGCGAGACTTCATACGAGTTTGTAACTCGCCAAAAACTTTTACAGCTTGGACGGGATGTGCTGCCACGCCCACCTTATTCTCCAGATCTGACACCTTCTGATTATTATTTATTCCGGTCTCTACAATTTTTTTTAGACGGTAAAACCTTTACTTCAAATGAGGAGGTCAAAAATCGCCCGGATCAGTTTTTTTGCCAGCAAAGCACAAAAATTTTATGAACGTGAAATCATGCTACTGCCAGAAAGATGATAAAAGTTATTGAACCAGAATGGACGATACATAATTCAATAAAATATATATTCACTATAAGAAAATCGTCTTTCATTTTCATAAAAAAACGAAATTAGTTTCCGAACAACCTAATATAATTTTATCGTTATATATTTACTACCTACTTGAAGGGAAACATTTACTCTTCGATGCTAACGTTCTTTTTTCGTTTATTGGTGGTTCCTTATGATAGATTTCCTCTTGTTACGATGCTTCACTGCATTCGGACGTTAACATCAAACATTTTTCCTATTGTTATTTTATTTCAAACCGTTCCATTGTACCGTAGCATAACCCAAAATCGACCACTCCGGAGTACCTATACAACATAACTTGTTGGGTGTTAGATTTCACGTCGTCCAAAGAACTTTTCTACTTATAAAACATAAAATAACCGTATCACCTACACTCAAAAAATTATTGTACATAATATCGATGAACACCAGTTATTGACTTTTTGATCATTGATACAATGAAAAATTCATTAATACTACTAATAGATGTTCATTTTTTAATTTCCATGTTCGTAGTCCCAATGTTATTATGTTCATTAAAAACTGATGAACATATTTAATAATTTAATGGATATCTTGATTGCTTCGAAGATTCTCTTTCATCAATCCAATCATTACTTGATTGTATCTATGAATTTCTACATTAACATCGTAACTTAAAATTTATGAATTTAAAACATCATATTAACGTAAGGTCGTTTTGAAATAATAACTACATTTATCGTATCTATGACTAAGTTCACTAATATACAGTATAAATACAGTTGATTATGTATTTTTTTAATTCTATATATAGAATAATCTAGGAATATTAACGGCTTCGCAGAAACAGGATAAATTCAAGACAGTGCAGTTTGAAAACTCAAACTAAATAATTGCAAAAAAAATATTACGACGTTTACATTAATATTTATGTTAGAACTGTTATAGAAAAATATTTCTAAAAACGTTTTGTGTGTGTAATTTATTACATATCAAATTCCAGAGAAACGTGTAGAAATCGATTTTTTTCAGCGGAAAAATCGATTTGTATTTCCTACAATCGACAACATTGAACAATAAAAAACTAATAATCAAATTTTCTATATAGGTATATTCGAGCGATAATTAATTGAAACATTACAAAAAATTAATTTGCCATAGAAACAATATACATAAACATTGTCCTATTTACAATGTGAAATAGTAACTGTACTCTTTTAATATGAATAGAAGTGCACATTGTAACAATACAAGAATATTCCTTTATTTAATGAACACATTCATCGATACAATAAACAAACTTTGCATTTCAGTGGAATAATTTATTGAATTTATGTAAGAATATTGATAAAACTAATAAACACAGCTATTATCACTATAAATCAAAATTCATATTATCTATGTATTAATTTATTAAAACAAAGAAAGCTTGTTTATTGAAGCAGTCAAATTATTCATTAACGTAATGAACTGCATTCGATGTATAAGGTCATTACACCAATAAACGTTCATTGGGTAATGATTTCGAACATCAAGTAATCTTTGGGCATACGTTGTAATGATGAAATCGTACTTCGGACGAAAATTAATGAACGCCAGTTCTTAATATAATGATTTTTTTATTGTATTTACGTACTTTTTTGGTTGAGTGTATACCTACATTAAAAAAAAACCTAATAAAATTAATTTCAAAACGGATCACAAAGCAACCTTGAAGAATAACATCCGTGTTGTTCAACTATGGCAATTACTACAGTAACACATATTGTATAAGTCATATTTTATAAAAAATGTGAAAAAACTCTCCTCTGAGAGAAATGGTAGCTGGGCACATTTGGGCACCTAGACGATCCATTGAGGATGAACCCCAAAGAGCAGTTTAGGAGATAAACGCCACGTTTACGATTACACCTGGCTAGGCAACCGGTTCAGAACAGCAAAACAGTTTCCATTCGACCAACCAATCGAGTTCGAACCCAACTAGCGCAAACGTATGGGAAGGTAATTGGAAGGTATCTATGTACTTCAGAAACATACCGCTGATGTATTGTGAAGTTAAATCGAGAGAACGTTACTTTGGGGGTCTCCCCGAACGACAAAAACCTAAATTTGTGGGACACGAAAAATAAGTTCTATTTTTTTCGATTTTTTCACATAACAAATCCAGTCAAATAAAAAAAAAACTGACAAATCTCATCGTTCTCATTCTTTTTACGTGCATTGTCATTATCATTCCGCGTAACGCTTCTCGTGTTGTTCTATTCATGTTTATAGGCACGTCATTACGTTTTCAACTGCTATTTATTGGGTCGTTAAATCCGACACAGATTGGCCGAAGCTGGTAGTTTTATCGTTTTTTTTTTCGGCGAATATAAACATTTCAATTTTATTTCCAGACTTTCACTGAAAATTCCGAAATTTCATTTAAGCGCCGTTTGTTCGCGTAACTGTTGAGCTTGTTACGAATCAAAAATGCGGGTCGTCTAAATTTCGCTTTTGAGGTACACGCGACAGTAGGTACAGAATTCCAGACACGATAACTGTAGTGCGCGCTTCCGCAATACGGAAAAAGAAGATGCCTTTATTGTTGTTGTTTTTTGTTTACATTTTATTGTCCGAAACCTGTTCGTTCGATTAAATTATATTACATGCGCGGAAATTTTACTGTAAAAAAAAGGTTAACGCGGCAAGCGCCGATTCACTACCTACCACGAGATTTCGGGAGCGGATCCGCAGCTTTTTTAATTGATCGTTTGCTGGCTTATCTGATGCGTAATTTGGAAGTGGACGTGAAAAGCGGGGATGACGGGCACGTCGGGTTGTTAATTTAAAAAATACCTGGACGGCCGCGGCTATTATTATATTTAATTTATGAGGACGCGTTCGATAACATTTACTTGCTCTTAGAAACGAATTTCCAACAGAGTTTAGATCAAAGTTTGACCGTCGCGGGGTCAAAACGTTCAGCGTCCAATGAAACGTTTCGAATACTTGCGACAAAGTAAAAACTGCGACAAACAAGAACCGCCACTACGTTTCGGCAACTGGCGAGAAATTTTATAAGCGATTGATCTCGTAATTCTTAGAAATCTATTTGGGAATATACGCCCGCGAAGCGCAACTTGTCCAAAAAATACTGCACGACGTCTTTGTTAGTCAAGCGAACGTTCTGATAGATATTTAGATTGCGATCTGGCATGTTTATGGGATTCGTTGCGGCGGAGGGGGCGATAATTATAGATTTTCTCGACTATAACACTCAGGTAACCACCATTTCTCGAGCAGCAGGTGGCGCGTCGATATTGAAGAAGTTTAAATAAATAAATCACTTCTTAAAGAGAAGCATACAGGAATTGCCGCAGGAGACGTCGTCTTCTGAACAACAAAACTATTAATCTTTGGCCAAAAAAGCGAGGACGCTTAAAAATCTACAACTTGCTATTCACTTATTATCTTTATTGGATGCCATTGCAATTTTTTAAAGAATTTTTGTGGGAAAAAGTTGCGGCGGCTGAAATCGTTTAAAATACTTCGGTGTCTGTTACTTGTCGACGTCGTAGCGAGGGCACTAAGTGGTGTACGTGAAGCTAGCAGCCGCTTTCTTGAATTTTTCAAAATCCGAACGCTAATTGTTAGTAAGTCAAAAAAATTCGTTCGTAAGTTTCATCCGAACGAGATATTCATGTTTTAAAAATCGGCTGCTAACTTCCCGGCAGCAGCCACTTTTTTTCAAAAATCAACGAAAATGGTCTCTCTCGTTAGTAAGTATGTATTTGTAAGTCAAAAAAAAAAAGATTTTACGTTTTATAGTTGTCATCTGTAAAAGCAGATCTAAAGACCCAACCGTAAAGTAATTTAAAAAATGTGCCGTTCGAAAATATTTTGCGAGGGAAGTAAGGGCCAATTTTATAGTTTTATAATCACAGTGTACCTTGGGCATACTTTGTACGAATTAGGACACGCGTGTCTCAAAGTTTGGACTTTTGTATCTATCGAAGTACACTCACCGGCACAAAATTCGATCCATGCGGTTAATTGATGTAATTATTTTAGTTTATAAATTGGTTATATTTACACATAGTTTAAAGGGTGTATAAAACAGATGTTGAAATGTAATGAAACCGACGGGAACATTTTTATTGCTCTAACAACAAAAATACGGCAACATCTCATAACTAGATAAAACAGTAAACAACATTTATTGTACATAACAAGTAAAAAAAAACGAAAAAGCAAAAAATCAGTAGCGTGTAGTAGCTCCCCGTGCTCGAATTACAGCTTCTATTCGCCTTGGCATACCCTCAATAAGGCAACGAATGTAATCTTGGCTAATTTCGTCCCATTCTTGGACTGCTGCTACACTTAACTCTCGCAAGTTAGAAGGAACAGGAACTCGGCAACGAACTCGTCTCCCCACCATGTCCTAAACATGTTCGATCGGATTTAGATCGGGACTTCTTGCAGGCCACATCATACGGTGGATTGTTACTTCTCTCAAGTACTCGCAAACAATTCGGGCAACATGCGGACGGGCATTATCATGCATTAGCATAAAGTTGTTACCAATAAATGGGGCGAAAGGTACGACATGTGGTCCTATAATGTCCCTAATGTACCTGTCAACAGTCATCGCCCCTCCATTTACTACTACTAATTCGGTGCGAGCTTCCATGGTAATACCTCCCCATACCATGATTGAACCACCACCAAAACTAAGCTTTGGCACAATATTACATTGGGCGAATCTTTCTCCAGTCCTGCGCCATACTCTTTGACGGCCATCCGCAGGTCTTAAACAAAATCTCGACTCGTCGGTAAAAAGAATATGACCTCAGTCATCATTATCCCAATTTTGGTGTTGACATGCAAAGTGAAGCCAGCTCTGGTCAATTGTGGGCCGTTTGCGGGTCTTCTTGCTAGCAATCCGTGTTCCTGCAACCTTCTTCTTACGGTTCTTTCACTAACACTTACACCCCGTACTTCTTGCAACTCATTACGTGCATTAACTGCAGTAGTATCTCTGTTTCTCAGAACTTTTAATGTAAGGAAGTGGTCATCCCTAGCAGTTGTACACCTTTTCCTGTCTGATCCCACTCTCCTGGTGTAGTCTCCAGTTTCTCGAAACCTTTCTACAGCTCTCTGAATACTACACCTTAAAACACCAAGGACTCGAGCGGCGTAGTACTGCGAGCGCCCATCTTGAATCAAAGCAATTGCTCTGGCAGTATCGGTTGGATTCAACACCATATTTAATTTTTACAGACAATAAATTCAATTGTATTTCCAACAATTAAGACTAATACGCGTAATAAACTTAATAATAAAGTACTCTCAGAATTTGACTACTATAATTTGATACTATCCAAATAAACAAACTAACTAAATTCCCCAAACGAATAAAATTTTATCGCACTAAACATGTCATTGGAATATGAATTTTCCCCATTATTGAAACAATTGAAATTATTAAGAAAGCTCAATAATTGAGCTAATTAGCACTAAATTATAATTATTTAACACAATCATAATCCTAGAAAGGAACTTTTGTAAAAAAAAGTGATAATTAATTTTTTTTCTTCTGAAATTCGTATAGAATATGACCACATCGATTGTGATCTTTACCACATTTGATTTACAAACAATTTTTCTTTTACTTATAAGTAAGAACAAATAAATATTCGTTAATGACTAACAAGGAAAGTTAAGTAGGTGGAAAATTCAGAAAAATTTGAAACTTTGCAGGATTGTAGTACTAGGCAACCCTAATCAAGAGCCGTATTCCGTTCGTGCCCTTATTCGATTTAAGAGGGTGAAATCTACCCTTGAAAATTTGAACTTTTTTCGATTTTGCTTATTATCTCTGGAACAGCAAGAGCTATCGCCAATAAACTATATATTTTTGTAAATGGCTATTCAAGACCTACATTATGAAACAAAAATTAGGGATGAAAATTCTAAGGGGTGCCATCCCTGCCCCCAACCCTCAATTATTTTCAGTATTTTTTGTACGCTGCAATTAATTGATAGATTATTAAAAGAGTTATTCATTAAAGTGTATCACCTTAAATTTATTTATTTGTATTTGTGAAATTGCACCCTTTGGTAATAATATCCGAAGCCGCGTATCTCTTAAACAATAAGAAATATCACCAACAAATTATATATTTTTGTAAATAACTCTCCCAGACCCACATCATGATACAAAAATTAGAGATAAAACGCCCAAGGGGTTTCATCCCTACCCCCTACCCCCTACTCCCAATTATTTTTAATATTTTTGTGTACGCTGCAATGCATTTTTATAACTTATAGGCATAATTATTCATTAGAAAGTATCACCTTAAATTAGTTGATTTGTATTTGATCAAAACCACCCTTTGTTAATATCTAATATCCAAAGTAACATTTCACCGAAACTTATCTCTTGAACAATAAGAAATATCGCACACTCATGATGTCGTAGTGTGTACATTAACCGCTATTACAATAATAATATGGATAACTAAAATACAATTAAATATAAATACATAAATACAGCAAATAATATTTATTAACTGACTGTTACATTCACCATCTCACTTCTCTTTGTCAGTCTAGGAAACATTTATTATTCCTAATAATTATTCGCACACTTTAGGGCTTATTATAATAAGGATATTTTGTTGCATATGCTGTCTATTTACATATCTAGGTATATATTTCATACGTCAGTAGGTAGGTAATTATTCTCTAGTATTTTTATTTATATGTACATATTATCTATATATTAACAGTTCTAAACTAAATTACAGGAATACAAAATAGCATATCTACACCATATAGATTTCAGTACTAAAATAATAATTAGTACACCTTTCCACTTCCTTGCTGGTGAAATTACCCGAATTTTTGCTTGACCTTTCTATATTGATACTATGTAGTTCATGACAAACTAGTTACACAAATACACAAACTTGAAAAACACAAATTTCTTATTGTTCAAGAGATAAGTTTCGGTGAAATGTTACTTTGATTATTAGATATTAACAAAGGGTGGTTTTGATCAAATACAAATCAACTAATTTAAGATAATACATTTTAATGAATAATTATGTCTTTAAGTTATAAAAAGCATTGCAGCGTACACAAAAATATTAAAAATATTTGGGAGTTAGAGGTAGGAATGACACCCCTTAGGCGTTTTATCTCTAATTTTTGTATCATGATGTAGGTTTGGGAGAGTTATTTACAAAAATATATAATTTGTTGGTGATATTTCTTATTATTTAAGAGATACGCGGCTTCGGATATTATCACCAAAGGGTGCAATTGCACAAATTCAAATAAATAAATGTAAGGCGATACACTTTAATGAATAACTCTTTTAATGATCTATCAATTTATTGCAGCGTACAAAAAATACTGAAAATAATTGAGGGTTGGGGGCAGGGATGGCACCCCTTAGAATTTTCATCCCTAATTTTTGTTTCATAATGTAGGTCTTGAATAGCCATTTACAAAAATATATAGTTTATTGGCGATAGCTCTTGCTGTTCCAGAGATAATAAGCAAAATCGAAAAAAGTTCAAATTTTCAAGGGTAGATTTCACCCTCTTAAATCGAATAAGGGCACGAACGGAATACGGCTCTTGATTAGGGTTGCCTAGTACTACAATCCTGCAAAGTTTCAAATTTTTCTGAATTTTCCACCTACCTAACTTTCCTTGTAAGACCACCTTCGTTTCTCATTATACTGAAACTTAAACGATTTCTTTACATATATTACATTGTATGATAAATTCTTACTAATGTTACAGACAACTGCCATTTATTTTTGAAACAATTTCTATTGACTTCATTCTTTCTCTTGAAACATGAATATTTCTGTCTCTTGCGACTTACAAACGAATTTTTTTGATTTACAAATATTTACTAACGACTTACTAACGATCGAGGCCATTTTTGTTGATTTTTGAAAAAAAGTGGCTGCTGCCGGGAAGTTAGCGGCCGATTTTTTAAACATGAATATCTCCTTCGGATGAAACTTATGAACGAATTTTTTTGACTTACAAATACTTACTAACGATTAGCGTTCGGATTTTGAAAAATTCAAGAAAGTGGCTGCTAATTTCACGAACGCCACGAAGTGCCCGTGGCAAGCGTCTAACTGGCGCCCCGCAACCCAAAAATAACCCCAAACCTAGTTGCGCCCTAGTTGGTGGGCGTCTCTTTTGCCACGCCCTCGTTACGGCGTTTGCAAGTAGAAATCGATTTTTTTTTTACGTGCCGCCGATGATAAGTTGCGAAGATTTAGACGGATACGACCGGACGCTGCTGGTGTCTCGAGAACAGCTTCGAGCACGTTTGAAAACGTTTCTTCGACGCAGCGGACGACAGCGCGGCCTTCGCAGCAACATTGTTGGTTACAGATTAAAATTAAACGACGATTGCCGAAGAACAAATTGCGAACCGAAATTGACGATTTTTGCGGTTGAAAGATTGAGGCGGATGGGAAAAAACACGGCCCGATGGAGAACAGTATTTAGAAAAAAAGATAAAAATGAAAAATTCGACATCGTTCAACAAGGAAGATGAATAAATTCGGTAGCTAACTCAATAGTTACACGTGATCGGTCATGCTTCACGCCAAAGCAACGTCCATTCAATTAATAAACTTGGTCTTCTAGAAAAAATCGTGACTAGTAAAATGTAAAAAGGTTCGATATGAGGAAGTGGCGTTTCATAATATTGCCGTCAGTACATTAACTCGTAATTAACAACGACAACAACAGGTTGCGTCGAGTTTATTTATAAATTTTTTCGATTTCGGGTGGGTTCCAGTACCCGGTCACAGTCAAGGTTTTGAACTCTGATTCATCCTCAGTTTATGGATAGTGCTAATTGAATTATTGCATAAGTTTAACATTATTGGCATCGGCGATTCTTAAACTCGTTATTTATACTCAAAACGCGCCATTATAATCGGTTCTGTATTAAATTAATTGAGCGTTTCGATATCGGACAATCCGATGAATCATGTTTAACGTCTTATACGGACGGAGATAATCGAAATTACTACCTGCCAATTGTAAATTTAAATGTTGTTTTCCATCTTTTTTGCTGAATTAATGTTGACAACCTTTTAACACATAATATAAGATGCAATCAATTTCTTGTTTCTTTGGATAAACATAAGATACCGAAAGTGCCGAGAATGTTTGGATAAACGAGAGGTGCTTGACCGTTCGCGTTGTTTTTCGTTTGTGGCGATTTTCGAGAATTTGCCCAAAAACCAAGAGCGCATCTTCGGACGAGCCTTCTTCATATTTCACATCTGGCATCCGTTAGAATTAACGACCCGTCAACGGTGCATTATACAAATATGCCCGAGGTGCGATATTTATGTCCTGCAAGGATTTATCGCGTTGCGAAAACATTTCCATGATATCTCGATTAGATAAATCTATAAAAACTCTCCATAAATTGCGTTGTCTGTGCCTGCATCAGATGTTATAAACTGCGGAAATATTGAAACATCTCTATGCAACAATAAATGAGCGGATAATTTTTAATGGGCCGTGGGTTATTTGGGTTTCGTTAAGTTTTTTTTGATATACTCCCTCCACTTCGTTGTGGATAAATTAAATTAATTAATTAATAATGGATTAGTTGGAGTTCAAGGGCTCGGGGACACAGCTTAGGGTGCCCATGAACGTTCCAGCAAGTCTTCGAACTTTTAAAGGGTGCTTTACACGCATACATATCGCCCGTCCCTCGGTTTTCTATTTTAAATATTAATTTATTTCAAACTGGAAACTCGAAAATAAACGATCGTAGGGATTTGGGGCTTCCGAATTCAAAACGAATGGTCTGCAGGAATCTTAACGCGTTCGCTACCAGCCGGCTCATATTTGAGCCATATGGTTTTCTCTAACAGACCAACGACTCATAATTAGTTTTGTGCTAATGCCGTTCAAAAATATATCATTGGCCTGTGGGAGACGGTGCCCTTTTGCATAGTGGTAGCGAACGTGTTAAAACGCTTTCCTCGAAACATTTTTGTTTTATTAATTCAGTGGCTTGTAATCAAAAGCGTGAATCGATGCCGAAATAAATTGATTAAAAAAAAATTAATTAAAATTGGGACGTGTCTACATACGTTGAATCTTATCGTTCTTATTAAAAACATCAATGCTACGTGCGATACATTTTTTTTTACTTTTCACTTTTCCGAACTTGGACCATCATTGCAAACAAATTCAGCAACCGTGGACGTTCTAGTTTGCGGTACCGATGTCTTTTATTCGTAATCCGCATCAATTTTCAAATATATGCTGTTTTCATAGTTCGTGCGCGCGTTTGATTTTAGGTAAATTACTTTAAGCGCGTCGCTCGCAAGCTTATAAAAGTGAAACTTAATGGGTTCAAGTGCAAGCAGCTAATAGTCTATCGGTTACGTGTGCGTTTTACTTTTACAATGCAACCTTCGTTAACTCTTACCATTGTACCTACCGTATATGTAAGCATTACTCTTTTATTGCATAAACGGAATCTTAGACTCGACGTTTAATGGTGAACTTGAACTTGGTTTAGTGGCGCTTTTGCGTAATATCTCATTCATTTTTATAATTTATTAAATGATGTTGTAAAACTGGCCTTCGAAGTGGATTAACGTATAAATAACAAGCTTGTTTAAATGATAATAGGCATTCATGTATTATTCCGTCGATCGTTCCGTGATTACAAGACGATCTATGGTGAACACTCGCGACTTATTCATTTGTGGTTTGCGGCATGGACAATCAACAGTGCACGTACGAACTGCACTCGGAAACGTAATTTAATAATTTGTTATTCCGAGTGCAGTGTACTCTACAACGTAAGTTTGCAATCATAAAATCAACTTGAAGGTCGAAGACCTCGCGTTACAAAACAATCATGTTTATCTAACCAACTTCAAATACAGATCCCTATTTGATTGCAGCGGGATTTACAAATTTCTGGCGTATCTATTGAAATAAATCTAAATGTTCGGCGGCCCCTTTAGTTTTGGATAAAGTATGTTTCGTTGTAGAAAAAACGTCGAGTAGGCAATCGTCGATATCGTTTTTGTCGAGGAAAGAAGATCTGATGTGAAGTGAAACAAACACATTTACAGAACTAGAGAAATTACGCATTAATCCGAGACCGGTCGATGGGAAAGAGGAATCTCGTTAGACCCTTAAAAATATGAACTGAAAGCTGTGTATCGGGCTCAGTGGATGGTTTATAACGCCATAAGCGTACCGAAGAACATGATAGTGAGTCAAAAAGAGAATGGGCATTTTGGTCTATACCACGTCAATTCACGTCATTATTGTTTTGTCGCTTAAGTCACTATGTCGCCACGGCCGCCACTGGTTAACCCTCATGACCATACCACACGTACACCACTGGCGTCCGAAGAACATTGTAAAATATTCCAGACGTTATTGACGGCTTGAGAACATTCCAGGGACATTTTCAAACAGATTTCTATAGAAACCTATTGTTGTGACGTCATTTTCGCATACGTTATGTAAGCGAATGGTTCGAGAATTGGGTCCCAGATACCCACGTTGTATTATTTATTGTTTTTATCTATCGATCTTATTTACTGAGCTTCCACTTGCTTCGAAGACCATTTTTCACAACTTTTAACAATTAATTCAACCAAAACCCCCACGAATTGTGGGAAAATATCAGTAATCTACTGGTATCACGTTAATGCCTGTTGGTGAGGTATAGACCACATAAAAATGCCCATTCTCCTTTTGATTAATTTGTGCATGTCTTAGAAAGGACGTGGTGCTTTCGATACAACCATCGGTTAACGGGTACGATACCTATTTCTGTTCAATAGGTATTGCAACCAAGCATCGAAATTCGCTGCAGGCGCTTTTCGATCATCTACAAAGAATACCCGCGGCAATCGTTCTTCTTAAGAGGATGATTGCGCTCGCACAGAAAAGCTAAATACAATTTTACAAGTATGTTATCTACACGTTATTACAGTATCCCAGTATACAAGTTTGCTCACGCCACACTTCATTTCACTACAGAAAATATTTATGCTTATCTAATAAACATTCTGATAAACATCTAGCTATTAAATTCCAAGACATTATATTAAATAGGTATAATTATTCAGTAACTTGTTCGAAATTCATATTCTACAGTATCTGGTTTGTCAATTGTTCAATTATTACGACAAATCAGCCGATTAATTCTAAAATTAGTGGTAAATGTTATAACTACTGTTATAACAGTACCCTCGTAACCACTCGTGTTAGTGTGTTATACCTTGTCATGTTAACAACTTGTGGTTGTTGACAAAATGGAATTTATGGAATAAAAACTCAGAGTAACTTATACATATCGATGTAATTAATTATAATAAGGGCCGATCTTTCCATCTTCTGATTATATCTGACAGATATTTCCTGTAGAAACTTTTGTTCGAACAATCGTTTTCGTAGTACATATCTGTCAGATAAATTTATTAGAAGATGGAAAGATTTGCCCTAAACCTGTATTCTGTTAAATTTTAAATAAATTAAAAATCGTTCTGTAGTAAGTTTAGATCGTATTCGGACAGTTGTATATATATATTGATTCATTCACTAAAAGATAAATACGTTTTGGAGAAGTAATTGTTGCAATTATTTCTAACAATAAGTCTAATAAGTAAGATACGAATGTTTCACTTGAGTAACTACAATAAAACCCCGTGTATGTGAATCTCGAATTTTTTACTACCCGTTGAAGTAGAAAATTATGTAGATAATCGTCGGCATTGCCTCAAAGTAACAGTAACTATATCGACGGTAGTTGTGGCAGATTATCGTAAACGACAAAAAGTAGATTTTACAGAAGCGCACATTTTGCATTGTAGCGTAGCTACATATAAGAAGATACGTTTTATCGAAATACAAATCGATTTTTCTGGTGAAAAAAATCGGAATATTGATACCAGATTCTTGTTCTTGACATATGATGTCTTTGCCCTAGATCCTTTGATACATAAGATAGTCAGAATAACTCATTTTCGCAAAAAATGGAGTTTACGATAATCTGCGTCGATATGTATTTAAAATACATACAAGTGTAGACAATTAAAAGTATTGTTAGAACAACCCCCATTGTTAGAGCCCTTATTTTATTAAGAAATATTTTTTAGATAATTAAAAGATGGCAGAAGGTGTACTCGTTTTTATTTTTTTAATATATAGCTTCTAATTCAAGAAAGTGACATTGAAAAGTTAGTCTAATTATTTCCAACTTCAAATAGTTATTATATAAGAAGTGTATATATTCTTAAGAAAATAAGAACGTCTTCACATACTTAATGATACATATTTTTAGATTCTTTAATAAAAAATTGAAAATTTCTATCAATATGGGTGTAATACCTGACCGAATTTACATTGAAATCCCTATATTAGTGCTTGGCGTAATCTTCCTCTTAAACTCTTCTTTACATGTCGACACTGACAGAAAAGGGCGACTTATTATAATATCTAAAAGTCGCCAAACAATTCAAACGCTCCTCCTTCCGTGCAATTCGTGGGAAATCCACGAAATAAAAATAACCAACGCGAAAGATCCAAATAAATTTCAGTTGTTTACTGCGAAAACGAATAGAATTTTTTTAACTGGCACACGGCACTCCTCCTCGAATTACCATTAAACGTAAATTTCCTCCTGCACAATTTTCCAATAATAACATAAATTACGCGCGGAACACGACCCTGACTGCAACAGTGGAAGTTGTACTTTTAGCTGCGATAATGGAAATGCAGGTGTGTTTATCACAGAGCGGCCCCGACAAAGGTGGGCGTCTTATCACGCACAAATCCTTATATAGTGGGCGCGATTTTTAAATAGCCAAACCGAGTTTAATTATTGGCATCCCCTGACCCATTAACTTTGTTCGATCGAGTTTCATAAATAGAGCGGCGCGATTATAATGTAAATGGTGGGATAACGGATCTTCCTTGTGTCCGTTATTGCGTCATAAACAAATTGGCGACAATACTGTAATAAGAATCTATTGCGGGTCGAGGACCAACGCTCGAACCTGCATCATATATTATAATAGGATCGAGATTATTCTTTTATTTAATTTATTAAATTATTTTATTTTATTTTTTATTATTTATTTTGATTTATTTATTATTTAATTAATTTATTTTATTTTAATTTCTTTTTATTATTTTCTTTTATTTTATGCGGTTTCTTGATTCTAGCCTTACGACAAGGAAGCAACGTGCGCGATGTTGAAAAGAGCGCCCAGGCACTCTCGATTAATTGACCAATGGTTCATTTCGGTACTAAAAAACTACTTTTATGAGGTTCGCCGTTAAAGATGTCTTACAGATGAAATTTACATCCGTTGCGTTTTTAAATGGGAAAAATCTTGAAGTTATTTATTGTAAATTGCGTTCTGCCGTGAGATCGTGAGATTAATAAATTGCACCTAGTAATAATAGCGTCCCCTTTGATTTCTCCCAAGTTTCCCTAATAGTAAGATGGTCGGGTTTTTTATCGTTTTGAAATTCGAACGTCTCAACTTGAATATTTGTAAAACTCGGGCGCAACGTCCCTAAAAATAATCACGCCGTCCTTGCGTTAATATTTTTTCCACCTGGAAATCCTCATTATTTAAACGTTGAATGGGCCTTATCTATGACCCGCTACCATATACCCGTTAACTACCCACTATATGACTTACGCGAATTATTTTTTCGCATAAAAATTCAAGGTGTCTCGTTACTATGTATGCGAAGCCGGCGAATAAACTTTAAAAGTTATTTTCTCCAGTCGTCCGGACATTCCAAGTACCAATTCAAAGTATAATTAATTTTCTACATTTGAAATTTTGTGTTCAATGTTATCTAAAAAGGTAATATCGGACGCCTCTTTGCGCGTGTTCAACAATAAAAATTACGTTTTGCGAGGCATCGCGTGCATGTTTAAAGCTATCGATGAACTATCAACCTCACGTCCATCAGATGGTAGTAAATTTTAACGTGTCCAGGATAAAGAGTAGACGTTATTACGAATATGATATACAAACGGAATGCAGTTGCCTGGATTTTCCAAAAAAAAAAATTGGTATTCTCACAGCATTCCTTTGTATTGTTTAAACACAGTTATTTTTGACTGTTTTTGATTTATTGCACGCCTGATTTAAATAGGGGCATCTTTACCCACGGGCTAAAGCATTAATTTATAATTGCCTATACTAATCTGCATGGGTGGTCTACATTTTGATATTCGGGGGGGTTTCCCGCTGCGAACAATTAATTTTATTCGTTAGTTGTTGCGTTTGATTTATAATAGACCCCTTTTATTTTTAAGCATAAGAAATCTAAACGTGGTTTTAGAAACGACGCTTAAAATTGCCAAATAATTTAAATAAACTACCACGGTTACCTATTAATATAGTCGAGCAAGATTTTCGAATAGTTTCTGAAGGAGTCTAACTTAAAAAATGTTTAACAAACATCCAAATCGAAGGACCACCACGATAATAAATTAGTAAGTTTATTATCATCACCAACGAATATATTGTTTTTTCTTTTAATGGAACCAAAGAGTGCCCAAAGAGATGATTAGATACTCTTTAATTGTATTCCGCGATTTTTTTTAACAACTAATCATTTCTGACGCGACTTGTCGCGTTTCTCGTTCATATTTTTCCAAAATAATCAAATTAAAATATTTCTTTGTAACACTACACTACTTATTAAAAGGGTTACATATAACAGTACCCTCCTACTTTTCACAAATCGAAATTCGTATTGATGGGTCAGTGATGCCAACAACGCCTTCTGTCGCATGTATCGTCGAATTCTATTTCTAACCCAGTTTAAAATTACCCACCTTTGTTGCTATACGATTTTCTGCGCGTCTTAAATGGGAGTGTAGGTAACTGTTTGCAAATTTATTTACCATCTAGCTCTACATGTGGGTGGATTACATCGTTTCGCGTTTTTCTATACATAGCTGAATAAATTTAAAGAATTAATTGTACTTTTTTTTAAAATGAAAAGACTCGGTTCCTTCGCGCTGGGCCGTGCGGAATTTCCTGGAGATACCAGTTCGAGATATAGAATAACGGTAAGGAAGTCTCCGGGTGATATACAGATAGAATGGTGCGAAAATTATGTAAATGTTTAACGTTGAAATGTACGAACTTGTTTTAATGAAACACGACACCATATTTAGTTGGAGACGTAACAAGATTAAGGACCTTTACAACATTTAATTAACTTAAAAATTCCACCGTATATATCAAATATTTCGCTAGATAACTATGGTTAGGGATCGTGCACAAATTACGTACGTTAGAGGGGGATGGGTGGGTATGTGACCCTGTGTGACAGAGTGTTACAGGGAGGTAAGCGGGTATTTTCACCTGCGTTACGTAACGGTAATGAAGGAAGTAAACGAAAAGATAATGAAGACTTTTAACGGTTCCCTTTTCTTAAAAGAAAAAATGAAGAACTAATTATTGCAAATTTTAGTATTCAAATTTTGTCTCGTTGTTTATATAAATTGTTTAAAAATTGTTGCGACAATTAAAAATTTGAATTACGTTTTTTATTCGTAAACGAATGCACTGAAAAGGTGAAATCTTCCAAAATAAAAAATTTACAAAAATCAAAAAACATTTAACGAAATTGAAATTCTAAAATATATATTTTTTATATTTTTTACATACGTAAAATGCAGACTAACACTGCTGCCATTGCGACTGCCACTTGTCTGTAACAGATTATAAGAAAAAATTAGAAACTTATCAATTTTTCTTTATATTTTCTACCTTTTTGTCAGTTATCGTTTTTCCTCTATTGCCAATTTTCAGCGTAGATTCTTCCGTTGACTGTGAACTTGCATTACTGCGTATGAATACATATGCTTCATATTTCACTGCATTTCATCAACCACTGTGATCGCAAAAACGCGCGTAAGATAAGATTTCGTTCGCGAAATTGGACCGACGAATGTTTGAGGGGAGCCCCAACCAAGACTCTAAGCGACTACCTATCCAAGAATCTAACCAAGCTCGATTTTTAAAGAATTTGTGTTAGAGCTTAAAGGTCTAGAGAGTTAGTCCACAAAGAAAATCCTATCTTTCCTCGTCGTATTAATCCTTTTAGAGCGCACAACACAAAACACAACACTCACGCACTCACACGCCAAAAGGCCTTATTAACCGAACGATCACTCCTCGCACACACGAACAATACGACGCCGTAATTTAAAATTCGAACTACTGAAACAAGCACTACCGCTCTGTACCACTAACGCGAAGATTTCTATATATAAATTCATTCGAGTTACCAAACAGATATTAGGATATTCCGTTTTTATTTTTAAAACCGTCAATTCGCACTCCGATAAGCTATGAAAATGGTGGTGCACATGTTTTATTAGTTGCTTTGCATTTTATCGGTCCCATAAAAATGCTATTAAACTTTTATCCGGTTTATGGCTTGTAATAGGTAAATTTTCAATGCTTAAGGGCACACGAATAGTTTTTAAAATAAAAATAAAGTAAATTTATAATTCTACGGTATAAAGGCAGTAGATAGTGATTATTCAAATAATTTTAAACTGGTAGATATTTGGTTTTTTCTAGATGTCGATGTTTTTATAAAGGGTGGTACGCGTAACCTACAAGATTGAGAGTCACTGCAATAGGTTCTTGCCGAAAACGAGTCACTAACGAAAAACAATACATAAAGTTTTCTAATAGCTTTAAAGCCGGCCACAATGACCAGGGTAAATTTTTATACGTAAGACCAAATAATACAAAAGAACAACAAAAACAATTGACAAAAATGTTTGATGCTATTGTTAGTTAGCTATTAGCTCTACTGATAGTGTCGAACCGCACCATCACCGAACTCTTTGAAATTCAAATTATTTTCGCAATTATGAATACTTCCAATTTGAATAAAATGATAATTAATTTAAGAAATAAAGATCCGACCGCGCGCAAACCTCGGTATCGAATTTCCATATAATATGTTATGTCAAATCGAAATCGTGTCTACAAATTTGATTATATATAATCAATAAGCCCCGTGTACCATGTCATAATGGTGTGTGGCATAAGTTATAATTAAACGAAATATTACAGAGTGTGAATTTTTCTTTTCAAAATTCCCCGAAAACAGCTTTGCTTTCGAAATTTTGTTATTCTTAATTTTTGTCTTATTTTTAATTGTAAAATACATATCCGAACGTTGGAAAGTGAATGGCCCTGGGGATTGGCCCTGTATAATATGTATATTATATTACATATTATGTTTTTGTTTCTTATGATGATCTCTTTGTTTCATTTCATAATACCGCTGCTACATTTAATATTCAAAAGTTTCAATCTCTTATTTTTCTGTTTTTTTTTATAGTATAGTGTTTTGTTGAATTGTTTTATATTACTATTCGTTTTGGTTCTAATAATATAATTTTTCAAATTAACAATGTGTCATTCTTCAAAGTAGCTTTTTATTACGTATTTCCATTGATAATAAATATAAATACTGCATAAAAAATACATATTTTTAGAATAAATTTCTTAAAAAGTACATATTTGAAAAATTTTCGGTCATTATTTGCATATTTTTTTATCAAATTCCATTACGACCCTGTATTGGTCACAATATAAATGTTGCTAAAGCAGTATTTTTCAGGGAAGTTTAACAAGTTTAAGTTATGTAACATTAGGGGTGGTTGGACGGAGTAGCGTTACGAAACCGATAAAGGGGTGGGTGTTAAAAATGAATTAAAAATCCGTTCACGATCCCTTATGGTGAAACAATATTAAAAATAAGTCGCATAATCGAATGAACAATTATATAAAATTAAATAACTACTAATCAAACGATTGGTGAACCACAAAACGAAATTTTAAATTAACAATCCAATGTCGGAATTAAAATTCCTCACGTACTCGCAAACCATTAATTTACCGAACCAAAAACGAAATTCGAAAATAAATCGTCCGAGACATAAACAAGTTCTTCGAAAATAACAAAGGTAAATCGCCGATGCAGTTACAGTTACTGGTTCCATCGATAATTCTGCATCCAACGTTGTATTTAAGCGCGATTGTGGTTTGCTTATACAGGGTGTATTCGATTCACCTTCCAAATTCGAACTAACTTAGAATCGAAATACTTACTAACGATATTAGTACAAATAATTATTATTTTGTATAACCTCTGTCATTTAACATGAATTGTTTTTAACCTTGTCCACTGACAATTACCATTTTCGGTCATTATTCGAATGACGTTGGTACATAATCCAAGTTCAAGACGAACAACTTCCGTGACCCGTGACTTGCAGACGTTCTGCCGTGTTGTGCATCGACCTTCACCGTATTCTTTAGTTGCCTGTTTCATGTTTCCATTTCGAGCACATCGCTTCCTTATGGTGGAGTATTCGTAAGATCCCCAGATAAGAACGGAATGCCCACGAGGTCTCGCGCGACAAATGTTCTTCTTCCTGGACTTTAGTTTTCTTTGCAAGGTAGTCGAAAAATATTTGCGTCGGCCACTGTGCGTCGTCACGATCAAATATCTTGACTGATCACGACCTGCGGGTTCGGACAATCCAAAACTTCTCACGTCCAATTATGCGCTAATAATAAGTGTTTATTTAAATCTTTATAGTTTTGAGATTATCTAAGGGTTTAGTGAAATATCCCGCTATCTATAATCTATGTTATATAGGCATTTAAACGGACCACCCTATATTCTAATGCGGCTAAGTAAAATTGACGGTAATAAGCATGCATCTTTGAGGGGGCGCGGCAAATTTTTGGGTACTGTCCATGTAAAAAATATTTGTGCCGTTGCGTTGTTATTTATCAAACAAAATTAATATTTGATAATTATTGTACGCGCCGTTTTATTCAAATTAGGGGGGACTATTTTTGACCATTGAAAATGACATCGTAACAATTGGTTTCTATAGAAATCTATTTGTTGCGGCGTTATTTTCGTACGTACGTTTTGTAAGCGAATGATCAAAACTAATCAATTGTTTATCGTCTATAACATTTATATAAATTTATAATTTTGTAATTTTTCACTTCATTTTTATATTGCAATCGCGTATTTGAAGCTTTTTTTCATAAAATTATACGGCGTCAACGCACGTTTTAGGATTGATACAATATTTTTGTGTTTATAACAAAACTATTAGTGAGCGCATCCATTCAAAGATAACGTTACTACTCTAAATGGACACGGTGCTAAAAAGTTCTAATAATTATCTTTATTTCGAAATTAAATATAGTAACGTGGGCCGATAAAATTTGTTATAACTTGTAGATAAATTCTTTCGCATGATGCACGAACTTTTACAATTCCGAAAATAATTTATGCGTTTTAAAATAAGGGAGTTGACCACAGAATTTTTTTTTAATAAATTAGGTTAAACACATTGATAAGTACGTGGTGGTACTTATACATACATATAACACTTTCGTAGTCTCATGAATATACTGTTACGTACCATAAATCAACGTTATTTCAGGTTTAACAGTTTTTCGCAGCATGCTATGAAGTCATCAGTTTAGCAATAAACTTATCGAATTGAAGACAATTTAATTTTATTGGCGTGTTCGCTTAAAACAAAGCAACCGAGGTCATAAATGTGAGAATACACATTTAGTGTCTGTAAACGTTAATGCGAAAATACCTACCCATTAAAACAATAAACAAGATTGATTTTTATCGATGTTTACGCTTACTTAACTGCTTTAAAGCGTGTCGTAAGCCAAAAAGTCGTAATAAATTAAATTAAACCGCTCGTAATATTATTTTTTTTCGATAAGTTACATTGCAGACAGTTTAAGTGAGGTTAGGTAATTTATTAGGACACCCTGTATCATTTGCTGTTACAGTCGCATATTCTAATTTATCTCATACATCCGAGAAGACGTTCAAATATGCTGGTATGAAACAACCAACGTAATCGGATGCAACATCAGATAGGCCAAACGTTAAAATTATTACAGTATCGCCGACAATTAGTAGAATGCACACTATGTTGGCGCTTAACAAGATTCGCGGACCCGATTAGATCAAAAAATTTAAGTTCGGACATGTTCGACGAGTCATTTTGTGATCGTCTGAGCGTGGGGTGGGTCCATCTACAAAGTAACGTTTCAAATATCTTTCCAAAATTGTCTTTTCAGCAAATTTTTATGAAAAGGGACTAAAATGCACTGTATAAACGTCTAAATTGCGTCTTCCAGGTTTAGACCGTTTAAGTCAACGTTTTGTCCATCCCCGCACCTGCCATCGACAACATTATCGTGGGAAATGAATAAAAATTACTGATTTGTTACAGAATAGACCTATAAAATGAACAATTCTTAAATGACATAAACATTTTCAGAACAGTGCTTTAAAACAAACTATAGTTAGATGTTTTTCGCCTGTTTACTACTATTAATTTCTAAAGTTTTTGTGGCCGGGGTTAATTCGCCCGTTTACGGCCTCTTACGTATTCACGACCCCCAACAGAGATATTTTATCTAATTATAAAATGATTTAAAAAAAAACATTCAAAATGATAAACATACCAACATACGAAACGTACAGTTTTACTACATTATATTATATTATATATTATTATATTATATTATATTACATTATATTATTACGACAAATTCCTCAATAAGGGGCCGTAAAGAGACGAATCGACCTTAATTAAAGTTCTTGTTCGAAATGATACCGGCGGCGCCGGTGCGGTATCCCAAAAAGTGCAGTAGAAAGAGCGCCACCGCTAAAAGTGCAAAAAAAGCAAAATTATTCTTCTAAACGAACCGAGAACGTGTTCGTCGGGTTCGGCCGAGGTTTTTGACGCAACGAAAATTGTTCGAAAACATGGAAGATACCCGGCCATTATGTAAAAAGTATTAATAAACGTAAAATATTGCAGTGCTTTTAAGAATGCAAATTTTCAAAGTCAATTTGCATTTAAATGGCGCTTTAACCAACTAATCACTTATCGTCGAAGACGTCGATCATTGCTCGGCGTTGTGCAGAAGAATAAGCGAACGGTGACCGGATTTTTCGCGATTTACGAACAAATCTATAAATAATCGAAAACCTGCGTGTAATCAGCACACGCACAGTTGAATAACCGACTTATTGCCTTTGATCAGCCGTGACCCGAACTCGATGCGAATCCCTCATCGACGACCTTGCGATCGCGCGGACGTCGAAACGGCAACAAAAACGCCCGAATATCTCTGTCGGTATGTTGGCGAAAATAATTCGCGATTTCGCGAAATTATCTTCCCCGTCAATTAAAATCTTTTAAATTGTTCGTTCCCGAGCGCGGTTCGTTTTTAACATTGTAAACGTGCCGAGGCATATATGTTAGCGTTAAGTTCACGAAATTATTGGACCATCGCGACAAATTTAAAGAATAGCAATTTAATCAAAAACGACGACGATTTTGAAATTGATCCAATCATAAACCAAAGTTACGGCAGTTACGTTTACAATATTCTTCTTAAGTCAACTGTCTTTAAACCTCCTCGAAACTTCGAGACCATTTGGAAAAACTCTAAATATTCAATTACGCAATTAGATTCCAAAATTGTCATCGGTATTCATTCGAAAATCATACCGGTAACGTTTTCTAACAATTGATTTTGATTCGGTTCAAAACTTTTACGAAAATTCCAAAATTTAACTGTACAGATCTGCGAAAAAAACAGTAAAACCGTGTTTTTCACAAAACCAAAACAAAAACAAAAAAACAATCAATAGTTCAATTTCGAAACCACGTCCGTTCATCTAAATTATATGAAATGACAACTAACTGTTAAAATCCCGCAAAGAGCAAAAGTTACAGATCTCGTTCGATCGAATACTAAACATTTGCAAATTAAATGCGGATCATGTGTTGTGGGCGTTTTGGGTCGAGCGCTCGACCATGACATCGCCGAATAATGGGATTAAACCGCATCTTGTCGAATATCTTTACTGTTACGGTGAGGTGCGAATTTGTTTATTATTTTAAGTATATTGTCGATTAATTAATATACTACTGTTTATGTAACGGCAACGCTTAAAACGCGATACTTCAGCTAAGAGGACTGACAATAAAATTGTGTCATCAGAATGCGGATTTGATGTGCGGAAAGGTTGCAAGGGCGTTGTAGGTCACTATCGGTAGGATTTCATCGGGCTTTACAAATAAAATCAATAAAAACGGTTAACGTCAAAAATACGTGAATAATTCATCAATTTTTCCATTCACCGCATCTGGCTCACGGCCAACACATCGACAGAAGATGTTTGAACATTTATGATATAGATATTTAATGCGACTACTTTTAAAATTCTAGCGTAGTACAGGGTGCGCCAAAAGTTCTGCAACTTTTAAAATTGCCATATTTTCTCGAAAACTCAACGGATTTATGCGAAATTTGGTGTAAACAATAGAAACAACATATAGTTTACACAATTACAACAAGTGTTCGAAATGGCCACCTTCAGCTTCGATGCAGGCCTACAAACGGGTCTTGAAATTTTTCGCGATTTTCGCAAGGGTCTTCTGGTCCAAATCGTCCCATGTTTTCTGTAGAGCGCATTTCAGGGACTCCACATTGGCGTGTTTTGTAGCGCACGCCTTGCTCTCCAAGATACTCCAAACCGAGAAATCGAGCGGATTCAAATCGGGGGAGTTTGAAGGCCAAAACGATTTGTCCCAAAACGCAGGACAAATCTCCGCACAGAAGAGCCATCGTCGATTTCGATCCGTGGGACGGGGAAGATCTTGTTGGAAGATCCAGTTGCCGTCCGGGAAGTGCTTCTGGGCGAAAGGAACCACTTCAGCCTTCAAAACAGCGTTCTGGTACACTTCGGAGTTGATCTTGACGCCTTTTTCCATGAAGATCAGTTTCGTTTTGGCTTTCGCGGTGATTCCGGCCCAAACCATCACGGAATCCTTGCTGAAGTGGCTTCTTTCGATGTTCACAGCTCGAGGAGTTCCTTTTGGTAGCAGTATGCGATCGTTCTGGCGATTATGGACGGGTTCCAGATTGAAAGGCTTCTCATCTGAAAAGAGAATTTTCTGGCAACCTCGACTTGCGACCACGGCCAACATCCTCTTGCAGTTTTCAAGCCGTTTCTCCTTCATTTTGTCGGTCAAAACGTGAGCAGCGATCTTCCTGTGAGAGACGAGCTTCAGATCTTCCTTCACAATCCGCCAATTTTCAGCTCTTTTGCCATCTTCCTAAGAGATCGTTCCGGATTTCGCTTCACTCGGCATCGAATTCGATTCTTCATAGCTTTTGTACGCACTTCGACGGGTCTTCCGTTTCGAGGACGATCTGCAACACTTCCAGTTTCCTTGTAACGCTTCAGGACCCGCGACACATCATATTTCTTCAACTTCAGCGTTCTGGAAATCCGGCAATTCTTCCATCCCTGCTTGTGTAACGAAACGACGGCGTGGCGAGCTTCTTCGGAGACATGGCAAACTTCAAAAATGAAAGCGGATCGACTGGAATAACAGATAAACAGCATGAATACGTCTGAAATAACATGTTCAAACGAAGAAAGCGCGAAAATTGATACACAACGAATTGAAAAAAGTTGCAGAACTTTTGGCGCACCCTGTAGAACTTAACAAAGTGCGGGCTCGAACTCGCTTGATGATAAGAGTTTTCCAAAAGGTTCGTTTCCCTAGATTGCGGCCATTAAACGATAATGTAAAAACGTGTTACCCACTTGATAACAGTTCAATCGACAAGAATAAAATAGCCATAGAAACGCGATTCTCGAACCATATTTGACGTTGAACGTTATCTTGTAAAATATTTGCGAAAGATGGCCAAAACCATACCGAGGATCGTCTTAAATAACGGTCACATGATTCCCGCTTTGGGTTTAGGGACGTGGAAGGTGAGCTAAATCGCAATTAGATTGATGTATCGTTTATTATACACGACTCCCTTATTTTGAAGTCAAAACCCGCTATCGTGGGTAAAGCGGTGGAAATTGCGCTAGACGTGGGGTATCGACACATCGATTGCGCGTTTATTTACGAAAACGAAAAAGAAATTGGAAACGTGATCACCAACAAACTGAAACTTAAAGAGTTCTCTCGAGAACAACTGTTTGTCACAAGTAAATTGTGGAATACGTATCATCGGCCTAATTGTGTTGAAAATGCAATCAGAAAAACTTTGGAGGATCTTCAACTCCAATACCTGGATTTGTATTTAATCCATTGGCCCATGGCTTATGAGGCGACTTAAAATAATTAGGTGTAGTCTAAAAACTGTATTTGTGTATTTGTAGGAAGGCGAAGAACTAATACCGGTAGACGGCCGAGGTAGAATCAAATACAGCGGAGTCCATTACCTGCACACGTGGCACGCGATGGAGACGCTCGTCGAGAAACAACTAACAAAATCAATTGGCGTTTCAAACTTCAATAAAAGACAAATCGACGACATTCTTAACAACTGTTCGATCGCACCGGTCATTAACCAGGTAAACAAAGACAATTCGGTGACGTGACAGATGAAAAACACGTTTTCAGGTCGAATGCCATCCATATCTTAACCAAAGCAAACTTATGCGGTATTGCAAATTCAAAAATATTATCATAACTTGTTACAGTCCGCTGGGGTCTCCCGATAGACCTTGGGCTAAAATTAACGAACCCATACTGCTAAAAGATCCGAAGCTTCTTCCGTTAGCTAAAAAATACGGAAAAAGCGAAGCGCAAATAGTGCTGCGATATCAAATCCAACGAGGCAACGTTGTCATACCGAAATCCGTCACTTTGAATAGAATTCGACAGAACATGTTAATCTTCGATTTCGAACTCGACAACGACGATATGGATTCCTTAAACGAGATGCACGTCGGAACGAGATACATCGATTTGAAAAGGTAATTAATGCGATTTTAATTTGACACGATTTAAATCGTGTTTTTTTAGAGATCGCGGCAACTCCATGTACCCGTTCACAGAAAAAGACCCTTACTAACTTCATTCGTGTATTTCGATTAAAATTACATTACTTATTTCAATATAATAACGACTTTACGCGCCCAAATAAATTGATTAATGGTTGTAACAGACACCAAGCGACTATAAAAACGATAAGAGTAACGCACAAATCCCCCGAGACCGCTTTCGTCCTATTCACAAACCAAAACGTGTACAATCCCAAAATTAACGACGCCGTGCCGACCACGATCGTTATTACGGCAAAAATCGCGTGCATCGACTTATTAATCAGCGGGCTAATTATTTTGCGTAACTCGTCATCAAAAATCAACGAAATTCCATTTAAAAACGTAAGAACAAGCGCGACCATCGTTATTAGGCCCAACAATCCGTGCCACGTTTTGAAATGTGGTAGATTTTTATCTTCCTTCTGCACGACTACGATGGCCAATCCCGCTAGACAAAAAGCGACCGCCAGAGCTTGGCCGATCCAGTGGTAACGCAATCGAACGTCGAAACCAAAACGTTTAAACAGAACGTTATGGGGCGAAGTCGCCAATGTAGCTTCCTCCATCAAAAGTATCCACTATAAAATTTTAAACTGTTACAATAATTAAAACTCCGAAAGTGATCTTTTGCTACTCACCCCGATCGAATAAAGAAGCGGGTGCCACGTAAAAGAATCAAACTGTCCGCAAAAGCACAACCAAATCATAAACGCGACTAGGCCGATTATTAAAACGTGCACCACTGTCGTGACGTGATCGAAAATGTCTTGTCGCAAACTGTTGGGCTGCATTGACGATGACATGATGCTTACTTTTCGATTGACTTACTTTCTCGCTAACGAAGAGGTTATCTTGAGGACGAGATTAAAGGGGGATTATTTGTTCGTGTAAAAATTGATAAGAATCGATCATAAACAGCGACGTCTCAAACTTATAAAAATGATGAATCATCACTATGCATGAACACTTAAGCCCGTATCACAACTATCAGTCAATTTGTCAAACTGGACTAATCAAACTCTGTCAAAATTTAATGATTTTTTTTAACAAACCAACAAACCAATCAAATTTGATTAGTCGATCTCTTTTCAGAATTTAACATGGTACGCGTTTTCATTAGTTAATTCAAAAAGTCCGCCATATCTGTGTATTATCATTATCGATTTCGGATTTGAGCGAGATTAAGCCAAATTGTTTGTTACTATTTGACGTTTTTCCTTTAAAGACCAGTATTTCAAATTTGATTTAAATTTCAGATTAACGATAAACGTCGCTTTCCAAAAATAATACGTATTTCAGCATCGGTTTATCGGTTATTCTACGGTTCAAGTTAAACGGAAGTTGGGGTACGGTTAAACTATAAATGATGTTTAAACGTCGATTATATTTGTTAAATTAGGTTATATCAAAATATTTGGACCTATGGCCGTGTTTGTAGGATTTTAAAATTTTAAACTGACCAATAAACGTAGCAATCGCATCAAACGGACTGATGAGTATATAGTTGCCTCTAAAAAAAATAGAAAGTTTGACCAAACTATTTTGATGACGTCGTGTCATTAACCGAGTTTGATTAGTCTAGTTTGACAAACTGACTGATGGTGTAACACGGGCTTTAGTTGTTATTAAATACCTTCGTCAAATGTTTTGCCGACGATCCTCCAAAAATTTCTACAAAGTCTTATCGGAAATGTTCAAATTTTTGAACGATCTGCGAAAAAGTAGTATGTGCACCTCGCAAGGAAAAGCCGTATTTCCAGACTTTGTATTGCTGGTGTCGTCGACGACTCCAACCAGCGTTGTTTACAGTCGTCCGGCAACGTTAGGCTTTTCCTACTAGGTATTGTTTTAATAATAAATTCACAATAGCCACCTCAACGCTTACAGATCCTCTTTCAATTTACATTAAACTATTTTTATATTATTAAAAAACTTGGGAATAGAGACTAGGAACATGGGAAAAATTGGCAAAAACATAGAATAAAAATTACTTTGTAACATAAATATATTAAATACTAACATTAACATCAACGGCTGGAATATATTTCCAAATATGCCCCGCAGTCCCCGCAATGGATGGCGTTGTGGAAGAATAATCGTGAGTGGAACATTGTATGTCCATCTTGTAATGTCCGGGCGTAAGAAACAGCACGTTGCAGGCGTGCCTGTCCTTACCTTGCGGCTCCAGCGTCGAAATAACTTTCCTATCATCGATCATATTTTAAACAGCCTGTAAAATGAATTGCACCAACTTACTTTGCAGATCCCACAATGACGACGCGCGTTTCCAACCTGTAATTCAAAATGCCATTCTGATGGTCCTGATAAAACTGTATGGAGAGCACGAGATTTTGCAAGGGCTTTTCCAGGCTGTTGCTCACGCTAATGTTCACGTTCAGGCAGTCGCCCACATCACAATTGATCTCTTCTTGAGGTTTCAGATAGTCTCCATTTATGCTGACCTCTGCATACATTTACAAAACGTTTCTAATTAAATTTAAAAACAAAAAAAAACACTTACCCCAATTTAACGGCGACATTCGAACTATATCTAGCATGTGCGGCGTCAAGGCGATCCCTTTTAAAGTAGCCTTGCCTTTGATATTAAGGGCAAGCAACTGCCAACGGAGATCAACGAGATTCGTGATGTGTTCCGAGCAAATTTTATCCAAATCAAGTCGATCGTCCAGAGCGTTATTTTGGTCCATATACAATTTGGTCAACTTGGACAACGGGCACCGATTAACCGGTACGGGAACGCGACAACTTTCGTGGCCCTCGATCAGCATGTGCTTGTTTGGAGTGTAATGCAATTCCATTTCTTGCGACGTTAAATTTGCCACGTCCAAAACGAGATAGAATTGCGACGACCTACAAATCAAAAGTCGTCACCTTTTCGAATAATTTTCGTGTTAAATTTACGTTTCCGCCGGAAGCACATCCCAATTTGTAACTTGCAGCTCGGGAGCATCTCCAAAGTCATGAAGATGGAGCACGTACGACAATAACCCGCTTCTAAACCTGCGCCACCGCTGTAACGTAGTTGGAGTTGTCCTTCGACGACTGCAGAGGCTGCATGTTGAGGTAAAGTTAACGCTCCGGGCGATCTATAACCCGTAGTCGTCATACTGGACTGTCCAGAGTTGGAAGATCTGTGTCGATCAAATTATAAGAACGCGTTAAAATATCGTGCCGGAACAAACCTAAAACTCGAATTAAATTCGTTCCGTCTGGTACCGTGAAAGCTGCTACCCATCGCGCTGTGGATGGGCGAATTCAGACGAGACGGTAGAGAACTGGGACCGGCCGACATGGACATGATACTGCTTGCGTGCGAGCTGCCGAAGACCCCGCTGCTTAATTCCGTCGGTCCGAACCCGCTCGCCAAAAAATTTGCAGCGGAATATAAGTAAAGAGTTAGGCTGGCGGTGCCGTTGGGCACCAACGGTAGTTGGCTTTCCAAGTTTTCGCGTGACCATTTGAAAATCTGGTCCTGCAAACTGGGCTCTAATACGCTTTGTATGGAAATTTCCAGCATTTCGATCGGAACCTGGCTGGTGTTCGTCAAGGTTATGGTGCATTCCGTACTTTCGCCGTTGTAGAGGCTGACGCTCGCAGACGTGACGACGTTTTCGAAATTTTGGAACGAAGAGAACGTCGCGCTTTGCGGGAGGGACGTTTTGATTTCCATCGTTGGCAAAACGGGAATGACGTCGATACTATACTGTGGCAGGAAATTAGAAATATGACGTAATCTGCAGTTGGATTTTACGCCCAACGTGTGCGTGCTGTATCCCAAAATTTCCAATTCGCCGCTTTCTTTCGGGGTACCGTTTAGGGCGACGGTAATTGGGGAGTCGGGCGGTAAGACGACCGTCTCGGGTATCGATTCGAAAACGACGCCCGAGGTGAGGAGTCGCATATTCGACACTTTCAATTCGAGTGGCAGAGGGTTGACCAGTTTTATGGTGACTTCGCAAACGTCGTTTTCGATCCATAGAAAATCTACGAATCGATTGGAAAGTTGAGGGAACCCCGCGTTTCGGAATTACGATCGATTTTCGTTTTTCTTTCGATTTATTAATCTTTTAAAATTTTTGATATAAATAATTTTGATTTCAAATCCGGGGAACCGAAAATTATTTTGTTAAATCTCTAAAAGAAAAATTAATAAACCCGGATAAATCAAAAATTGGTGGTAATCTGAAACGGAGGGATTTCCTCAACTCACAAGGGAACATCGCCAAGTGTCCGACGCCCATCGAGATGATTTTTGGCCCAGAGGTAGACCTATATGAGACTAGTAAAACCCCCAAATATTAGCTGCCCTAACCCGGAGAGTGAAAAATTACGGCCATTTTTTGTTTCCCACTCGCCGATTGTCCACCTCATAGCCAGTTTTGAACACTATAGAAATATGTCTGTTTGGCGCAGTCGGTAGTGAGCTCGACTACCGGTCGGGGGTTCGATGCCCGGAGGGGGGTATTTGCTTTTTTAGAGGTAGTTGATTTTTTTCAGTAAATGTAATCCTCGAATTTCGAATTTTTTTTCGTTTGTCGGCTTTTGCGGTCGAATTTATTTTCGAAGGTTTTGTTGCGCTTTTGCCGTGGATTCTGTTAACAGCAGCAATGTCGTACGCTTGCTTTCGCTTGTGTTCCCTCTTTCCAGCGCAACCGAGACTGTTTCCGCCGAGGAATTTGAAATTTTCGAGGACTACATTTACTAAAAAAAATCAACTACCTCTAAAAAAACAAATACCCTCTCCGGGCATCGAACCTCCGACCTCCGAGGGTCGGTAACTTATGTATTAGTGTGTATTTATTTCTAGAATGTAATACAGAATTACGTCGAATTACTTTGAATTACCTTGAATTACTTATGAATTACTTGAATTACTTTGTATTACTTTGAATTACTTGAATTACCTTTGAATTACGTTGTATTACATTGTATTACTTTGAATTACTTTTGTATTACTTTGAATTACTTTTGTATTACTTTGAATTACTTTTGAATTACTTTGAATTACTATAAATTAAGTCTGAATTAGAGTCAACTGCTAAAAATTAATATGAATTAGTATAAGTTAGTGCTAAATTGGTCTGAATTACTATGTATTCCTATTATTTATTGTAAGTGGTATTAATCACAAATTACAAAAATTATTTAAGTTTAAAAAGTATTTAATAAAATATATAAGTATGTAGGTACCATAAGGAGTATATGGATAAGTGCCGGCATCGGCATTTAATTATCAAAAAATATAGTATACTTATATAATTGTAGTGTTACTTTTGAATTGCTTGAATTACAATATTAATTTAAGTTTAAAATTTTTTTTTTTTTAATTTAAAATTAATTTTTTAATAAAAAAATATAAATATGGAGTAAATATAAATTTAAATATTATATTATAAGTATCGGCACTTAATTAATTATCGAAAAATGTGCCGGAACACAAGGGTTAATATAAAGTAGTCAAAATCTTCAAACAATGTGAGGTCAGTTTAGAAATTGTAAAATATGATGAAAATTCAGAGACTGATCGAGAAAAATTGTAGTACCTATGTATATATTAAAAAATAAGCGAAATCAGAAACGAGTAGATTTTCCGTTAAAGAAATCCGTTACGATTCGTTACCGAAATCCGAGAAATGGCGACCATTAACGATCGCCGTCTTTAACGTGTATTTACGTCTTTCTTTGCCATGCCATGTGTCCAGGTAAATCAATGGTAGAATATACAACGTTCAAAATTTTAAACTGAATATTACAATTATACAATTTAATAACTTTTTATGCACGACGTACATTGGAATCTTTCGTGAATAACGTATCTAGACTAAATATTTGATAAAATATATTAGTGTTCTCCAGAACGTCCGATTTGGTTGGTAATGCGTCTGTGCAACTCGGTGTAATCTAGGCCATTCAAATTTTATTCCGATGTATATTATCACTATAAGTTAGTAAATGATGCCGTACCACCTTGTAGTTTTACAGTATGAATAAATGGTAGTCTATCTTTGCCATGTGTGCAGGTAAATCATCCATAAAATGTTATTTTTGTGTAATTTTTATTAACGTCGTACATTGAAATAAAATTTGAATGGCCTATAGCTCTTTGTACATTATTTTTTTAAATTTTTAATAAGGAATCTGCTGAAAAATGTAACAAACGTAGGCGATATCCTACGAAATCGGAACATGTATAGATAACGCTAAAAATATGTTTCATTTGTTTATGTTTAGTCAGCGTCTCGATAACCGTTTAGAAATACGACTCGTTGTATATTTCTATAAATGTATATTTTTGATCTATGAACAAAAAAATGTGCTCTTTATTTTATTCAACGGAATCGTCACCCTAATTTATATAATACTGTTAATTTCAAAACAATCCAGTATATCTTAAAAATTAAGAGTTTATATTTTATATTTTAAAATATCTTTTTAAAATCAACTGTACCTTAGTGCAAAGAACACATAAGTATTTATATGTATATACCTACGTTTGCATTTACATATCTATATACATATCTATTTCTATGTATTACTTATTTTATATGAAACATTCATAATAAGTATTAGTTTGAATTGAACTGAATTAGTTTGTATTACATTGAATTACCTTGAATTACTTTTGAATTACTTTGAATTAGTATTACTGTGTATAAAATTTACTATAGTTACCGACCCCTCGCCGACCTCCCAACTGACAGTCGAACTCACTACCGACTGCGCCAAACCGGCTATGAGGTGGACAATCGGCGAGTGGGAAACAAAAAATGGCCGTAATTTTTCACTCTCCGGGTTAGGGCAGCTAATATTTGGGGGTTTTACTAGTCTCATATAGGTCTACCTCTGGGCCAAAAATCAGCTCGATCGGCGTCGGCGGACACTTGGCGATGTTCCCTTGTCAGAAGTGTCATCAACGGACTCGGCTCGATAATAACATTCCATTGATGTAAAACAATCTGACTTAGAAGTCTTATAATAATAAAAATTATAATTGGATATAATTATGTGAACGTCACACATACGTATAATTCCGAAAATAACTTGAAAAACATAAGACTATCAAATTTTATCGATCAAATAGAGATTCTATTGCACTATCAAATTTGTGAAATTTTTTAAAATGGCAAGTTACGAATGTAAGATATTAAGAAAAGCGCTTACCCATTTTACTCTGTGGTTTGTTTCCCCTCCGTTCCAGACTCCCAAAGTTAATCGGCGTGAATAAGAACGGACCGATGTCCTGTTTCAAAGTTTGAATTTTGCGCGGTTGCAGATGCGGCTGCAAGTTGCGCAAAGTGAATCCGGAACAAACGGGAACGTTGCTCAAATTAGCCGGAGGTATCACGAGCCCGTTGTCCAACACTAACGGCACGGGCGCCCCCTCGCATTGAGACGACAACGACTGCAACTGTATGGCGAATTCCTTTTGATCGGACGCCGAAAGGTACTGCCACATTGTTTGTAACAAAAATGTCATGTGCCTCGTCGCCAAAGCCGAATGCCCCATGCGTTTAGCGGCCACGACCAGTTCTTGAAGAAGTTGTATCTGCAGAACCGGCCAACCTAAGTAAACAGCTGTGATAAAATCAATAAAAACATTTTGATCTGCAACGTACCCATCTGCACGTTGCTGGCACACATCTCGGTGGGATCCAGCGCAATTTTGTGTCCAGGAAGCTTTTCAGTATGAGGTTGTAGCACTGATTCCAGTTGGGCGTCGGATTTTGCGGAGAAACGTATCTAGTCGCGGCCAGTCTCTGACAAAACGCCGCCTTCCTTGCGAAGCCTATTTGTAAGTAAAGATCGGAGAGCGTTTCGAATCGTTGTATTTTTTCCTGTTCGGACAAAGTTAGGCTGATAAAAACGACGTTCTGCAGAAAACTGGCCGCCTGTAGGGAATGGTTTTGTTCGACGGATATACGAGCCGCTTTGAAACTTGCCTCGGTCTCGATAATGCCTGAAAAAACAATGCACGGTTTGATTAATACAGAGTTGCTATTAAGTATGCCAAGTAAAGTTGTCGTTGCCAACACAATTTTAATATAAATTTGAAAATTATAAAATTTGATTTTCGAAAGAAAAAAAAACGTTTCATTAGGTACGGTTTCTGAACGTGATTAAAACTTTGAATTTTTTTAAATGCCATTCCAGACTACCGAGGGATTTATTCTCTAAAAATTTGTTAATCGTATAATTTTGTTAACATGTTATCATCGTGGAAACGTATGAAAATCTCGATTGTTAGTTTTTTAACAAGTCTTTAAAAATAAAAGATGAGGGCGTTTAATCTGTTATTTTTAAGGCCTGTTAAAGAACTAAAAACAAATCACAATCGAGATTTTCATGTCATGATAACATGTCAACAGGGAAGTTAAAATTAATAGATTTTTATAGAATAGACCTCGTACGTACATGCATTATCTACTTCTTAAGATAAATTGTTAAAAAGCTTATTTTTTCTCTCTTTAACCATGCTTGACACGTATGGGGTTACATAACATTTACATTATTTTACATTGAAACTTAATTATTACATTATTGTAAGCAAATATCGCACCTGCATTCTGATATTTGCTGTAATGTATGATGGCTTCGCGGTACTTTTTGGAAATTTCATCCGGCGGCAACATATTTGCCACATCCTTCTTGACCACCTCGACTGTGGTCGTAATGGAATTCGATCTCTTAGGCGAACCTTCCTGCAAGCTCGAGTTGCGATGCAAAGAGAAATTTCTTTGTATGTTAGGATACAGAACCAAAGCAGAAGCGGCGCACAGCCCCTCGTACGCCGCCCCCAACCATAACCAATCATTTACCGACTTCAAAGTTTCAGCAGCACCATGATAATATGCCAAACTCTCCGGCAATAAACCGGCCTGTAAACACAAATCCCCCAAATGTTTCGTCATCCTACCGGTGCATCGTTTTTTATTATTACGAGAGTCCATATCGAGCCCCACGAAGTCCTTCTTCTCGAACGGCGCCAACAAAAGCGAGACTCTTTCCAACTTTTCGCGTGACCGTTCTAATCTCTTCGATTCGAGCACCCAAAACAGAGAATTTATAAATTCGGTCATCTGATTTTCTAGGTCGGAGCACGCGTCCGACTCGTTGTAAAATAAAGCACGCGTTTTGAAGTTACTGGGAGTCGTAAACTTCTCGTTCGATTCGCCAGCTTCGCTACTGTCCTCGCTCGAATTTTTGCTGCTCGGTTCCTCCGGAGTGCTACTATCGCTAGGATATTCTCGCTCATCGTTACTACCAAATAAAAGACATCGTGAATCGTACAAAGTATTGGTATACTTAACTTTCAAGCTCTCGTGCACCCGACAAATTTCATTCAGTTCCTGCTGCGAATCGTACTTTCCCAATGAAATCAGACCAAGAAGCCTTCTGTGAGTTTGAAAGTCTCCCCAATCGTTATTTTCGACCGGGTGTTCTTTAACGTAACGTATCAAGATGTTTCGTACCTGACCGGTAGAATCTGTTATTTTAACGTTGTTGACGCGAGATATGCGTTCGTGAAACTTATTGAACGTTTTAGATTTTAACTGAGACCCTATCTGCTTCACCAATATCAAAAGGGCCGCGTGATCGTGCGAAAACTGTTCATAATCGGGGTGGGACATGTTCGGTTCAGATGTTGTGCTCGAAAGGATATAGCTAACGGATGAACGCATTGGATTTTCTAATTATTCTTTTATTTGATAATTAACACACTTATCGAAACTATTATTAACGTTTTTTAACTCCATTTTTCAATAGTTATTTGAAAAGTGTAAACTAATCGATAGGTTAGTTGTTTTGATAATTTGTTATACAAACGTCAAGTCATTTATTATACAAGTCAAAATTTATTTTGAGCCAAAGTGACTCTCCCCGTGCGAAAGTAACAGGATAAGTGCTTCAAAAAAATAAATAATTTATTAGCTAAAAATCGAATTTTGTAATTAAATATATTATTTAATTTAATTCATTTTTTTAATTTCATATTTTCCAAAAATCGCCCGTTTAAGTCGAAACGTTTTTAAAAATTAGAGTTGACTCTGGAATCATAACTTTTTATTTCCGATTGTGAGATTTTTTTCTTTTCGAGTTTTTATTTTCAAAACAAATTTTGAATTTGTAAAAATAAATATAAATTTTAGAATTTATAGGGCAAAATCATCGTAAAACCATCGATTAAAACAAATTAATAATTTAGTGCGACCACCGAAATCTTTTCTTTTGATAGTTATCGCCGACGACAATTTTAAATCGCCCTATATATGAAAAATATATAAAATGATTTTGAAAACCGCTCTAAAAATTTGTGTTCAACAAACTGCAAGTTCTTATCCAACTAATTTCTTGGGCTTACAAAACGTGCCCTCCCTTACTTTTTTAACAGCTGTAACCGTTCTTTCGTGTACAGCTCCGCGAAAATGACCAAACCGAGGGTGTATGTGACCCGAGAAATAACTAAGGAAGCCATGGAACTCCTAGGAAATTCGTGAGTGCCCCAAAAATTTTTAATTTCATTTGTCAATCGATAATTTGAACTTTTAACCTGATGCAGTTGCGAAGTTATCGTATGGAAGGATGCCTCTCCCGTACCTCGCTCGGAACTTTTAAAAAACGTTCCCGGAATAAGTGCCCTATTTTGCATGTTAACGGACCAAATTGATGCGCAAGTGCTCGACAGGGCCGGTCCTAATCTAAAGGTGATTGCGACCATGTCGGCCGGCTACGACCATTTAAACCTGGAGGAAATTAAGAAACGCAACATCAGGATCGGCTACACGCCCGCAGTGTTAACCGACGCGACTGCCGAATTAACCGTAGCTTTATTGCTGGCAACCGGCAGAACGATTATTGGAAGCTAACGAAGAGGCGCGCATCGGCGGTTGGAAAGCTTGGTCGCCGTTTTGGATGTGCGGTCCCGGTTTGAGCGGGGCCGTTGTGGGTGTCGTCGGTTACGGAAGAATCGGGCAAGAAGTTGCCGCGAGACTCAAATCGTTTAACACCAAAAGTATACTTTATTTTAACCGCACCGAAAGGCCGGAACAAGCGGCAAAGGTTGGAGCGAAGAAGGTATCTCTGGACGAACTTTTGAAACAGAGCGACTTCGTCGTCGTCACGTGCGCTTTAACGTCAGAAACGAAGGGCATGTTCGACGACGATGCGTTTAAGAAGATGAAGAAGAGCGCCGTGTTTGTAAATACAAGTCGTGGAGGTGTTGTCGATCAAGAAGCGTTGGTACGAGCGTTAAAAAATGATACCATCTGGGCCGCAGGTTTGGATGTCATGACACCGGAGCCCCTACCGCTCGATCATCCTTTATTTCAGCTCAAAAATTGCGTCGTCCTTCCTCACATCGGTAGTGCAGCATTGAACGCCAGGAACGAAATGGCCTTATTGACTGCTAAGAATATCATCAATGGATTGAACGGTGACGTTATGCCGGACGAACTAAAAATGTAGCGAGCCGGTAGAATAGCCACGAGCACATTAAATATTATGTAGGTTATGAAAAAGGTTAAAAAATGTAATTGAGTAAAATATGATTACTAAATATTATACCGTTCTATTATTAATTTTAAGTAAGTCCTTTCACGAATCTATATTAAAATAATTCATACAAATTTATTATAGTTTCTCTATTGTACATCAAAGCGGAAGTAATTGACGATGGAACGGCAAACGACCTGCCGCAACCTGTAACGCCCCAAGTTAAAAACATCAGCGAATTCGAAAACTTACCCAGCTATTTAAATAATATAACGGACGCCATAGCTAATGGCACACTGGTTGAAGAAACTAATACCACCGACAAGTACGTGTCGTGCCTCCCCAATTACGGGGATTCCCAAGTGCACCTCGTCAATCGACACGGAATTAATTAAACTGCTCTCACCGAACACCAATATAACCAACAAAGAGACTCCGGCGAACTGCATCGTTATCCTTTCTACTCAAAATATTGCCCGTTCTCGAGCATGGCAGCGCCCCATTTTAACGCGTTGCCCAGAGCTTTCCCCAACATCAAAATGGTAGCAATAAACGCGATGTGGTACCACATTTTCAATGCGCAAAACGGCATAGTCGGCGTGCCCTCCTTACTCTTATTCCACAACGGCAAGCCGGTGGCAAAATTCAACGATTCCGAATATACTCTCGAGCTGTTCTCTAAATTTATAACGAAACATACCGGCATCCTTGCCGAAGAAAAGTCGTTTGTCACGTCGGCCGATTTTGGCGGACCGGTTTCTAGTGTGCCGTCGATGGAGGACGACATGCTGTTGCTGTTGTCGTGGGTATTCATCTTGACTTGCATCGCGTATTATTTTAGTAGGTCGAAGTACTGGACGTGGATCGTCGAAACTGTGCAGAACATATGGAGGGAGTCGGAGGATCAGGCGGTGCACGAGCACAACGATTAGACGATGTTTTTTAATTTATTTTGTAAAAGCGATTAATGTAAGCGAATACACGTTAACAGTTTAAATAGGGCGAAGACGAACTTGTTGTTGTAGCTATACCTGTCTAGGATTTTGAACAATTACAAAGTTCTTATTTTTTTCTGAAAGTTTTTGTACGAATGGTAAATTAGTTTCGTGGCATTTTTTTGATCATTTTGGTCTCTTACCGGTCTTTGACGTGATGGTGTAATTTTCCTTGGATATCCATTGTGTTTCTAAGGGTATTTTATAGGATACATTAATGCAACCAGATAGAAGTGAAGATGATGAAATTTTTCATCATGAAAAATATATTTTCCCTGATTGTGAGTTAAAATTGACAATTCCAAAGTGCTGGTAATCATTTTATATCGTTTGATGCACGTGAAGCAGTTATTGCTATTGAACATCACATTGATATGATCAAGGTCATCTAAACACATGGTTGATTTGTCTGAAAAACTCAAAAATACAAGAACAGTCGTGAAGTATTCGAGTTTTAAACGGTCATGTCTATGAAGGAAGAAATAGTTTTACCCATTAAAGGCAATAATCGGTGACCTATCCAGCTCATATAATAGATAACTTAACTGTTGGCTCTTTTTGATCAACAAATTGTAGCCCTTAAATTTCGTAAATATTCCGAAGCCGGTACTGGCGTTTATTTGAATGTTGGATCTGATGGCATACCTGAAACTTAAAAAAAATGCTAACCTTTTTGTGATCAGTTTTAAGTTGGGTAGGTATTTTAAGTTATTTGAATAGGAAAAATGCAACCACACTGCAGAACATGCATGCAGCCACTAACAGAAGTCCATAAACCGATTTGTTTAGATGAGGAAATGTACAAACACAAGTTATTGTATTGTGTTCCGGACATGGTAAGATATTTTATTTCGTAGACTATGTTTGGAAATTTGGTTGATTGTAGAATATACATGTTTTGCCTAACGCAAGGATGTGCAACAGTTGTTACAAAGCTCTCGATGTAACGTATCAATTCAAAACAAGATGCAGAGAAGCTGAAAACAAAATTAACGACTATTTTAAGAGAAGGGATTTTGTTAAACCGTTACAATCGTCTATTAAATGTCGACAAAGTGAATCGACGTTGGAAGATGTAATTGTCAAGCAAGAACCTGATATAGATGACTTTGATAGTGTTTGCAGAGCATGTCTGCAGCAAATTACAAAAGATTGTTTCGTTTTTTTGAAAGAAGAATATTGCGAACGGAAACTTACATATTGCGTTCCAGAAGTGGTAAGAGCTCATTATAATACAGTCAAACTCGGTTATAACGTGATAACTCGGTTATAACTCCCCCGCTCTACTCGTAACCGAGAACAAAACAACTGTGTGCAAGTGAATACAAATTCAAATGTAAGCACGTGAAATGCTCGTAATAACCCGGTTTGACTGTATATAAAATAAGGTAAAATTTGATTTTGGTAATCGTAGGATTTACGAACTATATCTGACGTAAAAATATGCGAGCAATGTTATGCGGCCCTTAACGTAGCGTACAAATTTAAATTGAAATGTCAAGAAGTCGAAGAGAGCATTAATAGTAATTATTTAAACAAATACGGTACATTAAATAATAGAAATTTATTGCGATTCGCTCAAGTCATTGTCAAAAATGAAATCGACGACGAGCGAAACGAATCGAAAAACGCAACGAGTCAGCAAGAAAGTACGACGTGTTGGAACGGTAACGATGCAGATTTAATTGGTAGATTGAGAGAGAAGCTTCACGAAAAATTTAACAGCTTCTTCTATAATTTTGATAAGTCAAAGTTTACAAAACCAATTAACTTATTTAATTTAACAGAGTCGCCTTATAAATACAGGTCAAATAGAAACGTTTTGTATACAGATGCTTTCGACAGATTATTTCAGTGTACTCATTGCAACTATACCGCCTCGTCGGCACGCGATATAAAACTCCACGTTTATTCGCACAATAACATAAACGTCTTTAAATGTTCAAAATGCAGTTACATTTCCTTAGTTAGAAAACATTATGACGAGCACATTCTCAAGCATTCACTTGAAACGACATTTCAGTGTACAAAATGCGATTTCGAGACTTCGCATCGATGCTTTTTAAATAATCATCTCCACGTACACGCCGAAAAGCAACTATTGGAATGTTTACATTGTGAGTACAAGACGCCGCAGAAATCGGAATTAGCAGAACACCTGAATACCTGTAGAAAATTATTTGAATGTTCACAATGCGAGTACAAGACCCTAAACGAATCATATTTAGAACAACACAAAGTCCTGCACGGCGGTTGCAAGTTATTTGCGTGTGCGAAATGTAATTATAAGACCAGTTACATATTACATTTATACAAACATGTTCGTAAACATATCGTTAAAAGACGCTATAAATGTTTTAAGTGCGAATACAGGACCACCTGCAAATCGATTTTGTGGAAGCACCTTCTCGTTCACCCCTCGCTTCTCTGTAAACGTGCAAGTTACAAATACAATAAGCACCTAAATACCAGATCGCTAGTTTTAAAAATTTAATCGTTCCTCATTTTCATTTTGTTGTTATTTTCTAAGTCTTAATTGTTTTTTTATAATATTATGTTTATTTGCTTGTGTATGAAAGCACTTTTTAAATTTTCACCAGTTACGAGACTGCGCCGATAAATTTGAGTATTTTTCGGAAATAAATTTTGGTATTATTGCAATAATTTCATAACCGTTTTCAAGTATTTTAAATTGTCAATTTCTAGCAATTTAAAAAAAATCATTGGTACAAAATGAGAAAATGCTACCAATCGTTTGCAAAATCGGCCACGAATTTAGAAAAATGTCTTAAATTCTGTTATAAATTCATGTTTAATATTTAAATTTTATTTGTGATAAAATGTTTATATGATGAAATTGATATGTTTTCTTTGTCGTATAACTAGATAAAGTTAGTTCCATGACAAAATCACAAATAAAAATGTTAATACTGTAATTAGTCAAATGGTTTTTCCTTCGACCGGTTTCAACAATACATACATATAAAGTACTTAATTCTTTTTAACACGCAATCTACTAGGTACCTACTTGTACTTCTGGTTATATAAATCACTTATGTTTTATTGTTAAAAGTTAATGGATGTCCTACGTTTGAGTGTTGTCCACCTCGTTTAAACAACATTTAAATATATAATTAAAAAAACATTTAATTTAATTTAATTTTATATTTAAAATGTCTATCGATATCAATTCCATTTTTGATAACGATCTTTTTTTTTTTGTTAAATCATATTACACAGTTTGTATAAAAAATCTAAATTAACAGGAAACGATTTAAAAACGACGGTTTTTTTTTAGTTTAAACAATGATTGGTTTAAATATTCTATTGTTAATAGTAATTACAGGAAGTAAACGTGTCCTTAAATCATTGAGCTAACATTTTGTAGGACACTGGAATCTAAAGATAACCTCACAATTTAAAATATCAGTTTTTATTTTATTAGAAAAATGCCTATTATTTGTAGAATGTGTATTCAAGAAATAACCGACTATTACAAATCTTATTCTTTGGACATGGAAGGTGATAAAAACAAATTAATGTATTGTGTTCCAGAAATGGTAAGCAGCCATATTTTAGTGCATACCTACTTCAAATTTTATTTAACCGATTATCCTAGAACTTATGGATTGTGCCTGATGCAAATGTTTGCCACGACTGCCACACCACCCTCGATCGAATGTACAATTTTAAAATTCAATGTCGAGAAGTCGAAGATAGAATTAAGTATTATTTCAATGAACGTGGCACTGTCGACCTTCCTCATTTATTAGAATCGGAATATCCTATCGATATTCAAATATAAACCAGGGAAATCCAAATTGAGAGAATTACTTACTAAGAAAAATAATTGCGTAAACACTATCTGTAGAACGTGTTTGCAACAAATTACAGATAGCTCTTCGAGTTCTTTGAATGAACATCAAATTAACTCTATGCGTTCCCGAAACGGTAAGCCCGTCGTAAAAAATCGACAAGTTATTATTTAAAAATTATTACAGAGTTTGCAATTCACGCTCGACACAAAAATGTGCAATAATTGTCGCGCAACTCTCGATGTGATCTTTGAGTTTAAAACAAAATGCCGAGAAGTCGAGACGAACATCAATAATTATTTAAAAGAACATGCCACCGTCGATCTCCAGCATTTATTTGAATTAACCAATGGGATTATCGAGGACAAATCGGACGACGTGGAAATTAAATTGGAAGATTTTACGATAAAACAAGAAGAAATCGATTTAGACGATGCCGCTCTAACGATGGACAATAGTGAGGAAGAAAAACTATTTAAATGTTCAGAATGCCAGTTTAAAACTAAGCATTCGTCGAGTTTTAGAACTCATGTTCGTAGACATAGTGGCATAAAACCGTATAAATGTTCACAGTGCGAATACAGGACCGTGTTAAGTACAAACTTAAAAAATCACTATCTTGTACATACTGGTGAAAAACCATATAAGTGTTCAGAATGCAACTATAGGACCACTCAAAAATGTAGTTTAAATAGGCATGTTCGTTTGCACACCGGCGAAAAGCCGTACATATGTCCGCATTGTGAGTATAGCACTAGACAGCAATCAAGTTTGATAACACATATTCGTATGCACACTGGGAAAAGCCATTTAAATGTTCACAATGCGATTACAGAACTAGTCAGAAATCGCGTTTGAAAACACATAATCGAGTGCATACGGGCGAGAAACCGTTTTGCTGTTTGCTGTGCGAGTATAGAACCACGAAAAAATCGACTTTAGAAAAGCACGTCCTTATACACACAGACGAAAAACCGTTTAACTGTCCGCAATGCACGTACACGGCCAAACGCAAATCGGATATCGATAGTCACCAACTCATACACACCAATCAAAAATTATTCGAATGCGCACTTTGCAAATACAGAACCAAACGGAAAGCAACCCTGGTTAGGCATTTTGTCATGCACACCGGCGAAAAGTCGTTCGAATGTTCGCAGTGCGAGTATCGGACCACGCAAAAATCAAATTTGAGAACTCACGTTCTTAAACATACCGGCGAGAAGCCGTTCAAGTGTTCGCATTGCAAATACAGAACTTCGCTTAAGGCGAATTTAAAAACTCACATCGCTACGCATACGGGCGAAAAGCCGTTTAAATGCCTGCTGTGCGATTACAGGACTGCACAGAAGTCTTGTTTAAAGAGACATGTTCTTACACATTCCGACGAGAAACCGTATCGCTGTTTAACCTGCAACTTCAGCGCCAAGCAGAAGTCAAATTTGGACCAGCACGTTCGCACACGCACCTGTCGAAAAAATAAATCGATTAACAAACGTCGGTGACTTGAAATTACGATTGTATCGAGCGAGAACGACACGTATTTACTAAAATTATTGCGGTTGTCTTGGTAAAATCGAAAAACAATATAATAAAAGTACAAATCGATATCGTAATAACAATCGATATTTTAAGTTTAATGTAAATGAGATTTTGTAACTTGGAGGTACATTTGTTATAAGTAGGTATTGTTACGTGAATTTTTGAACATTGAGTTTTAAATTTTGCCAATCGTATAAACAAATCATTTTACTAAAAACTAATAATAATAATAAAACACATTATGGTTATTGTAATTTTAAGACTTTGAAATGCAAAATGAATAGGATATATTATAGAACACACTTTCATCTGATAATAACAGATAATTCGTTCGGCGTTCATAATTATTTAAAAGAATGTGTTGTTGATTTTGAACATTTGAGTTGCCTAATGCAGTTACAAAGAATGATGTAACCGATTTATTAGACGACTGCAATACAGTAAAACCTGCCAATGCGGAACCTTTATAAAAATAGAAACCTCCAAAAAGCGGTATATTTTTTGGGTCCTCCGCCACAATGTATACATTTTTATTATAATAAAGTCGGAAAAATGAGAAACCGATTACTGGAAATTTGTTCGTAATACGACAGTGCCTGAGCTTGTACTTGGAATTTTTTCCCATACACCTTGCATAAATACGTATCTATGTGATTCTGTTACCACAATTTTAGTGTCCGATTATTAAAAATATTTCGTTTGTGGTATTCATAGTTGGGTTATCCGCAATAATAAATTACGTACACATTAAGAATGTCCAATAAAAGATATTATAATATGCATTAACATAAATAAAATGAAATCTAAGTATTCTTTGGTCAGCTTTTGATACAAGCGAATATAATTTTACATAGACCCATCAGTTTCCGTTTTAGCAGGTTTTACTTTATAAATAATAGACAATTATTAGTGTCGAAGAGTATGCGGAATTATAGGAAATTAGCTATTCAATGTAAAATATGTGCCTAACTAATTCTTAACAATTTTATTAGAACTAAGTCTTATTAAAAAGTCTGCTTTTTGAAATAATCCACGTCATCAATAAAAAAGGTTACCATATGTATATAATTATATAGGTAGAGCATATAATATATTCATTATTATTGTGAAATTGATTTCAAGTTTTTTTTTATAAAAAAAGTTTTACAATTAGCATCTACACAATTAAAAATATATATAAGTACCTTACCTATATAAAAATATGTAAATAAGACCTATTTGTTTGTGATGCAGATTCACGTAATACACTTTTATTGCACAAACATTAATTTTGCATATTTTGGCACTTAATAGGTAATTTAATTTATTGTTAATTTGTCGAGGTTTCTATTCTAAATATTTTATGTAGGTATACTTTTAAAATTGTTTAATTTTAAAAGTAGGTAACGAAGACTGTTTACCGTATTTGTGCCTTAAATATATGCTCAAAACAAATAAATGCCGTTATTATTACTGGTAATATGTACTAATTACACTGCACAACAATATGGCCACTTTTGTCTGATGATTGACTTTTACCACGTGATGTTTACTAATTTGACGTCGCTGATTTCAAATATACCCTCAGTTTTTTTGTAACAGCTCTTGTTTACGAGATATAGTTTTCACGAAAAAATCGCTGTGTTAGTGTGTTAATTTGCTTGTAATTAAGAAAATATTAAGTTTTCTTAATATAATTTGATATGGCATCGTCAAGAAGAGTCTGTGTCAATGATCCAAATCATTTTTGTTTCATTTGCGGAGAGTATATATTTAAAGAATACCGTTTGAATGTGACAGCGATCGTGATTGAGGCTTACAAAAATTACTTTGGTCACACTGGAAATGAAAGACAAGCCTTGGATTCCGCAAAAGGTATGCAAAACGTGCGTTGAGTTTCTACGTTTGTGGACAAATAAGATTTAGATACGAAACCGCTATGATCTGGACTGAACCCTTGAACCACCACGACGACTGTTATTTTTGTTTGGTGAACACAACTGGCATTAACCGAAAAAATCAAGCTAAATGGGAATATCCTTCCATACGGTAGGCCCATAGACGTATTTTGAGTCTTAAAATATCACTTGAACCTCAAGCTGATGCTTCACAGGACGAGCCTATGCATTTTGAGGCGAAAACTGACAGTAGTGATAGTGACTTTGAATGTGACCTGAAAGCGCCAAAACTATTCAACCAAGATGATTTAAACGACCTTGTCAGAGATCTGGGACTGTCAAAGGCTGCTTCAGAAATTTTGGCTTCTAGGCTAAAACAAAGAAACTTGGTAACAAAGGAAACGAAAATTTCTTATTACCGCACAAGAGAACAAATTCTCCTCAAATATTTTGCTGAAGAAAATGATTTCGTATTTTGTAAAGATGTACCTGATTTAATGGCTGCAATGGGACTTCAAAATTACGTTTCTAGTGACTGGCGTCTATTCATAGACTCATCAAAACGTAGTCTAAAATGTGTTCTCTTACACAATGGGAATAAATTAGGGTCGTTGCCTATTGCTCATTCCACAAAAGTAAAAGAAGAATATACAACTATTGCTCTGGTTTTAGACAAAATTAAATATGTGGAACACAATTGGCTCATATGTGTTGATTTAAAAATGGTCAATTTACTTTTAGGCCAACAAGGTGGTTATACAAAATATGCCTGTTTTCTTTGCTTGTGGGACAGTAGAGCTAAATATCAACGTTGGATTAAAAAAGATTGGCCTCCTCGGGAAGCGCTAGTTGCAAGACAACAGAACGTGATAAACCCCCCTTTAGTATCAAGAGATCGTATAATTTTGCCTCCGTTACATATAAAACTAGGACTTATAAAACAATTTGTAAAAGGTCTTGACAAAAATGGAAATTGTTTCCTTTTCCTATCAAAAAAGTTTCCAAAACTGAGTGCAGAAAAGATAAAAGCGGGAATTTTTGACGGGCCACAAATAAGATCATTAATTAAAGACTCAAATTTTACGGACACTATAGAGATTGAGAAAACGGCATGGAATGAGTTTGTTTGGCTTGTTAAAAATTTTTTGGGAAATAAGAAAAGTTCTGAATTTTCTCAACACGTCGAACAACTGTTGAGTCACTTTCAAAGGCTTGGATGTAACGTGAGCATCAAGTTACACTTTCTTCACAACCACCTGGACTATTTTCCCGCCAATCTTGGGGATCTAAGTGAAGAACAGGGCGAGCGATTTCACCAGGACCTCCGTACCATGGAGGAACGCTATCAGGGCTACTGGAACGCACACATGATGACTGACTATTGTTGGAGCATTCAGAATAGCTCTTTGCCTTCAGCTTTAGCAAGAAAATCATATAAGAGAAAGTTTTTTTCATTATAAGAATTAAATAAATTAGAATTATCTCTAAATTTATAGTGTTTTATTACAAAAAACACCCGTGTCATATTTTTTTAACTATAGCTGATACAGAAATTTCAATCACGGAATTGAAATCGTCATCAAAAATTGGACTAATATCATGTAACATAACCCAATCATCAGAAATGCTGTTGTGCAGTGTTATTAGTCAAAATAATATTTAATGGGTTTGTTTTTTAACTAAAAATTTCCTTTATAAGAACAATTTATTTATAGGAAACTTTACGAGTGTAAGATTAAATATTAAACTATAAAAGTATTGAGAAGAAATGCGTTAGGTAGGTACGAAATATTGACAGATGTGCTCATAATTATTTTAAATAAAATCGAATCTTCGTTAAGGGACCTACACATCATATGATTCGTAATGTTGCCAGCTTCTTCAGAAATTTTCCGAAGACTGACTTTGTTGTCTTCTGCTTCTAGTTAAATATTTATGCGACGTTCTGCTTTCTCGAGGGACCTGTTGAACTGTATTTGTCGCGGTTGACCGTATCCGCGACGGATACATAGATACGTGTTGATTCTTAAAAATAACTCCAATAACTGAATAATAATTATCTAAATTATAAATTTTTGTAAAATCGATAGATTTCGTAATCGTAAGATTAAATAGAAGAACAGTAAATACGCAACATAGATTTTTTCAATAGTTAATCGCCATGTAAACAATTGTTTATATAGTGATTAACATTTTTTGAGCGACCATTTTTATCGTGATCGACAACGGCAATGATTCATAAATAAGAAACCCCCCCCTAACAAATTATTTAAATTATTCAGCATTTTCCATTAAGTACTAAACGTTGATTGTTCTTTAAAAATAGCGAACTTTTAAGAGGTGTCTACCAATCTAAAATTGTAATTACTGTAATTTTTACGATTTAATCTATACAGTCGAGTTTCCATTAAATAATTCAAAAATCCATCCAGTAGTAAATTTTATTGTTTTAAATAAACAATATGACCAATTCAATTGCAAATTAAAATAATACTTCCAATTTAATACCACCTAAATTAAATTAAATTAATTACTATGTCAAATAAGTCATCAATTTGAACGTAAAACGGCAGACTTAAACGTGTTTTTCATTAACATTGCTACCGTAACTGGACCAACTCCTCCGGGAACTGGCGTTACGTGACCAGCAACAAGACGAACACCTATTAACACACAAGCCAAAAAATAGATATTGAGAATTTTAAAACGGGCACTATACCGACCTTCAAAATCGACGTCTCCTACGAATTTCGTTTTTCCATCGGGCATTTTTATTCTTTTAATTCCAACATCAATGACGCAGGCGCCCGGCTTTATCATTTCGGGTTTTATCAGGTGCGTGACGCCTAAAAAATTCAACGATTAGAAAAATTTAACGAGCCGATTTCGGGCCGAAAACTTGCCCGTGGCACTGATGACAATGTCGGCGGTTCTTGTAAAAACTTGCAATTGTTCGGGCGGCGTGTTACGATGGCAAAGTGTAACGGTTGCTTCCATTCCCGACAATTCGTTCCTGGCATCTGAATGCAAAAGTAAGGAAAGCGGTAGTCCTATGTTCTTCGATCTTCCGCAAACGACGATGTTCTTCCCGAACGTTTCTATACATGTTCTAACTTTCCAAGATTACAACTAGCAAAGCGTTTTTCAATACTAACTTTTTCAATATTTCGATGACCGCCAGTACTGTGCAAGGTATGAAGGTGTCCATGTTCAAACATAATTTTCCTATGTTCATAATGTGGAACCCGTCTACGTCCTTGCTCGGATCGACCGCATTACACACGTTCCTTTCGGAAATATGTTGTGGAACTGGGAGCTGCACCAAAATCCCATCGACGGTCGGGTCGTTGTTCAACTTCTCTAGTTTGGAAATTAATTCCGTTTCGGAAATAGTGTCCGAAAGTTTTTCTGTTCGACTATTTATCCCTATTGAGAACGCATTAAGTGTCGATTGGTAAATTAATTGCAGGAACAGACTCACCGACGTATCGAGCCGCTTCCATCTTCTTTTCAATGTATTTGACGCTGGCGGGATCTTCGCCTATCAAAACGGCAACGAGAGACGGCCTGCGATGGTGCTGCTCGAACCACTCGTTAATTTCATTTTGCAGTTGATCTTGAATTTTCTTCGCGATGGCCGTTCCGTCAATAAGCTGCCCTGCTGACGGATTACTAAAACATGGGGGAATCGTTAAATTTGCAAGAAAATAAGGAAGAATCATGGAACCCATTCAATTGATGTCGATAACTGATTCGATCAAAAAAATTGAATTCCATGCAGCTATTTATTTATTTATATTGAGGAAACAATTTGTGTCACAATGTCAGTAAGTTTAACAAACTTAATTAGCACGTTACGTGCGAACGCGTGTAGGGCCGCCAAATTAAATCCTCGTCAATGGCGACCGCGTCTCCACACGCGCTTGTCCCCGCGTGACGTACTTCCCATCAACGTCATTGTTCCGAGTTAGAATGGCCGCGGTGGTACTACAAGGGTACCTATACACGGGCAACCCGACCGAGTTGACGCGGCGCTATCAACGTTTATCATCAATTTTTCGTTTCTACCGATAAACGCTTTTAAGGGATAAACAGCCCTCAAAAGCATAAACCACGTCGAACAGTGGGGCGAGATACCGTAAAACGTGGCAGAAATTATTTTGGTTTATGTAACTGTTTTAACTATTTGGTATACATTTAGATTGAATAAATATAGATCATTTATAATATTTTAAAAATAAATGTAGATAAAGGGCTTAAAAAAGTTAAAATAAAAATACCCCGCATTAATTGTATCTTATAGAAAATATGATCTCGTGACATCGATTGGTTATCACATATGTTGTAATTTAGGACCTGCCGAAGAAAAAATGTAATTCGGAAAAAGTTATATAATGGTCAGTTTTTGAACTACAGTCAAACATGACCTGTGACGGGCGAGTAGATGTTGTTTGAGAACAATGTTTTTCGAACATTTCATAGTAAACGATTATTTTTATTGGTCACAAGAGAAATTTCATAAATATTTTTTATATATATAAATTCATATATAGGGTGTCTCTGAAATTGGGTTTACAATAAGGGTAGGTACCTACCTATACTGAACTAAAAATCTCATCGCAGTAGGAAAAAATGTATTACTTGTGGAATATTCGACTTATTTTGAAAACAAAGTTTATCAAGCAAAAAAATTACATTTATTATATAACGTACGTACTCAAAAAACTATCTTTCTAAAAAAATAAAAAATATTACTGCTATTAAACTGTTCAAAAACTTTCACAAAATAAACTCTTACAAAATATTCGTAAATAATTTTAAAAATAAACTAATAATTGAATAAAAGATTGTAACAGAGAAAACAGAAAATGTTTCTTCTTCTTCATCAGGTAAACCATTCAGGTATCTTTTTCTATTGTAATTAAACTATTCTAATCGTAAAATTAAAATAAAATTACAGTTACAATAGAAAAAAGTGTATTTTAGTCGTCTGTTGAAGAAGAAACACTTTCTGTTTCCTCTTCTGCGGGATACGATTCATCTGTATATCGAAAAATATTTGTTTCCCCGAGCATATATAAAACGTCTGTATAAAATTGCTTCAACTTTTTTTGTGGAAAACTAAACAGTTTACTAATTCAGCGATTTTAGAACACTGATAAAAAAACATGTAAAATTTTTGAAGTTTTTCGTCTTTCTGCTTCTTCTATAATTGAAGATGAATAGAGAAGAATGGAAAAGTTACTTTAAAATATTCGAAATGTTGGTCGAAGTTTACTTAAATTATTTTGCAATAAACACAGCTTTGTCTTATAGGCCATTATCCTCTAATGTCGCAAAAAGTCGCAGTATTTTTTTTTATTATGCAGTAGCTGTATGTATTAGCTATACTTCTATGCAAAAAAAGTAACCTGTACAGCTTGATAGTAAACTAAAAGTCAACGACAAGTTGATTTAGTGACATGAAGGAAATGAAATTTAGTTACAAAAATAGTTTAATTATAATAAACAAAATTAGGCACGTTAATGAACAATAATTTATTAAATAAATTTATGTACTTGTAGACTTGTACCAAAAGCATAAACCACGTCGTTATATTTGCGTAAATATTTCATAAACTATCGAAAGTATCGAAAACGAGGTTTAAACTAATTAAATGAAAATTTCAACGCCCCAACCCCAATTTTTTTAAATTAAATACCTATGAAGTTTCTAAGACCGCATTACATATTTACGCGCCCACATTTTTTATTTACCTCCTGTACTTACTTTTTTTTTGTTATTTCCAATAATAATTATTATAAAATAGGTTTAACGTTAATTAAAAATAGGTACCAATGCACGGGCATCGATAAAACGTTACTAAATTGAATATTTGTAATAATCAGTTTAATGTTTTGAATGTGAATTTATACCTGCACATAAACGATATGACAAAGAAAGATTACAATTGTAAAAAAAATACGAGATTTTATTGATAACGTGTATTGGATTTTGTTTTCAGTGATGATTTCTGTCAACGTACACTGAACGAATTAAAAATCGGAACGAATCTAGTTGAGCAGTGTAAATATTTTGCTTTCGTAAATAGAGATTACGAGTGCAGTTTCTAGAAATTCCAGTTGGCATTTTTGAAACTGATAAGTAAATTTATTAACAGGTAGATATTAATGTACGTATGAACATAAACGCATATTTTAATAAGTGGATAATAGATTATAATAGCGTTACAATTTAAATATTAATAATGCAAATATACTTTACAACAATTACAGATAAAACGACATTTTTGTAAAAGTTTTTCTACAAATTGTACGTAGGTGCTGTATTTAAAATGACAGATGATGGGTTTTAAATTTATATTTTTGTTTTAATGGAGGAGTGACGATCTACTGAATGTAATGAATGTAATGATTGTATTATATAATCCTTCAAACTCGCAAAATTGACCACGTGCAGAAGGACGTCTCTGTTGTAATTTAATAAACTTGTCACTGGTACACCGCTGAATACATTTGTGAAAATACCGCACTATAAACAATTCTATGCATTTAATTTTGTAAACATCCTTGATAAGTGGGCAATTATATAAACTAAGTAACGATTAACCCGTTTCAAGCGACTAAAACGAAATAAATTTTAGTCTTAAGACTAGTTCCGTTTTTTAATTCGTCGACTACCAATATTTATAAACAGAATGATACTAAGAATGGTACTAAGTTATACTTGAGGGGTGGTTAGAAAGGTAGTTATGGGATGGGCGAGTTGTTTTCTCAATGTATATGGAACAAGTAGGTATGTAATCATATACATATACAGGGCGTCTCAGACTTCACTTCCCAGGTCTATATTTCGATTATTTTTGCGAATTGCCCCATCGAACCCCCGTACATATTCGTAAACGGTACGAAATTCTTTACAAGTTAGTGGTAAATTATGAGCGATATTTCTTTAGACACCAGAGACGCAGCGTTCAACTTTTGTTTCTTTAATAGCAAGCCATAAGTATTTTTTTTAAGTATTCTGATAGAGCTTTTTTTTCTTTCCTTTCGTATCGTATGTGATCGTATCACATCTGAAATTTTTCGATAAAAATTTCGATTAAAAGTCGAGGTGTAGGTTTATCGTGGAAATAACGGGTTTTTATAATTTTATATCTAATCGGTCCGGCGATGAAAACAATAGCAGAGCAGAATAAGCCGATAATGTGCAAACAATACATATTTGAATATCTATTTTGTTGAATATACTAATTGTTGACGCCACAACAATTAATGTAACAGCTTGTCCCACTTATGTATTTATTTGTAATACAATTTATGATCACCCTGTATAGTAGCTACAATGAATCGATCGTCATTGCTAACACCCTATATGTAATATTCAACGTTTAATTTTTATTTATAACTACGTTGACTTTTAAAATGCCGATTTGGCAATTTTATATTTAAATATTTAAAATCCATACCTTTTCACGTTTTTCGAAACGATAGTAATATACCGCACATGGTTGAAATACAATCTCTTCAAATGGTTCAAACTAACGAGAAACTGTCTACACTTCATTCTTTTTACTTGCAGTTCAAATCGATAATGCTACGTGATTTTTTATACGCTTTTTATCAAAGTAAAAAGCGATAATTTTTATTGTTTACCTACGTGTGTGAATCATAACCTTAACTACATATTGGGTTGCATAAGCAACCTACATTAATTGGATTTACGTGTAAAATTAGAAGACCTAATTGAGTGCGCAAATTGAATTTTATAATAATTATTATTATTAGACGATAAATTACCTGCCATTTTGCATTGTGTAAAATATGTAGCACAAAAACACAGTTTTTCTTAAATATTTATAGTCGACGAGTGTGGAGCCACGTCGTTCGAACCGAACATAAGTACCGTTAATTAGATGATTCCACACCTAACCTAAGTGATCAGTAGCGTAACAAACGTTTTAAAAATGAGCGCCTTCGTTTGATCGTCGAGCGCATTCAGCGGAGCTCATCGCTGAAACAGCCGAAAGTAAGCGCTTCGTTATAATAGACCACGACTAATTTAAGGCAACCGATGTCATACGTTAACTATAAAAATAAAATTAAAAAACACAAATAAACAGCGGTTCGGTTGATTCGCCGTTTAAACGCTAATAAGGCAGAATGCGCCCGTTGTTATGTACGGGTCCACAATTGATGTCGCAAATAACAAATAGTGGTCGCAAAATTACACGGCAAATGAAATCTAGTTTCCATAAGAGTCCCGAGCGACACTTTATCAAATGCCTGAGACTTATATTTTCCATCGTTTTGTCGTATGCCAGAACTGCTAACGTCAAAGACTTAATTGTTGCACCCATTACCCGTCAGATTTTTTTGTACGTGCCGCAACTTGCGGAAACCAAACTGGTGCCATCTAGTAGCCTCTGTCGTCAAAATTGGGGAAAAACGCTTTTCTGATAGTCGATTCTATTCCTTAAACGATCGTTTCAATTGATTTTCTTTAGTTCGTTTGAACCAATACTTTTTACGATAACTTTGTCGATTTTGATTAGCATAGCCGTGGGAATCAACAAACCAAAATTTCTTCGACATACATAAATTTCGTCATCAGAAATTCCCAATTTCCCTAATTTCGGATGATCGCGCGAGTCTAGCTACTGACGAGAACAGTCGCAGTGCATTACTTATCGAAGAGTTTGGTAGGACTGCAATCGCAAATGGCGAGTAAACTGAGAATCAAATAATCGAGGCTCTTGGCCAACATATAGATTACTTTAACTAGAGACACGTTATACCCGTAATTTATGAATTAAATTAAAATACATACCTTTAATAAATAAAAGATAAGTATTAAGTACCTTATATATTAAAATAAAGTTAAAAATTAAATTATATATTAATATAAAAGAACTTTGACAACGCGTAATGGACTGTGGGAGTTAAGTAATGTCTACTTTTTAGTCGCAAACACTAATTCGTTTAATATCACGTAGCCGCGATAAAACTTGCTCGTTGGTTAAATGGAACGGCAGGTGAATCAAGTTACGGAACTTTACCTTTTATACTCTTTATTCATAGATATTTATTAACGGTAGGTACAGCGTTCGTAACCCACCAAGTTTCGTCTACGGTTCGGACGCCCACGTAACGCTCGTTATACAATAAAAAAAAATTTTGTGGCTTTTCCCAGAAGCCGCCCGCCACTCCACTTCGTTTAGCACGCACACGACCCCTGTTTAAAATTAAAAGGTCCTTCGTCCACACCCCGTTGAAATTTAAAATTTTAAATAATTGTTCAAGTCCCAATGAATTAGATCGATGAGTAATCGCAGATGTCAAAGGGTACGGCGGTCACGATCCCCCCAGAATTCTTAATCATTCTTAGATTCCAAGTCAGATAGTTCTGATGAAGTTTTAGTTTTCAACTCCAATAACTCGAAACTCGATTAGACTCTAGATTAAATTATTACCAGGAGCAATAGCCTACTGGAGGATGCATCGGTACGATGTCAAATCTGTCAAAATTTCATACGATTTCAATTGTGCAGATTGTAAATAAATTGGGATTTTCAAACAAAACAAAAAAAAATGTCGCAAATAACAAATAGTGGGCGAGAAAAATACACGGCACAATGAACAAATCTAAGAAAAACACTTACGACGAGCGAGACGAATTACAAATACAAAATTGAACTTGAAATATTTTCGATCGTTTTGTCGTATGTGCCAGAACAATGCTAACGATCTGAGACATTAATTTTGCACCCGATTATACGTACAATATACCTTTTTACGTGTGCCTGCTAATTTTATGCGGCCGGGTTCTGCCACCCCTAATTCCCGAACGGCGTAAAAATCTGTGGTGGAAAAACGCTTTTTCGATAGGTTCGATGTTATTCTATTAAACGATCGTTTAATTGATTTTCCTCTTTGTTGTCGTTTTAGTTTATTCGATAGACGAATAATGGCTTTGTCGATTTTGATTAGATAGCGTGGGTAATTGCAACAAAACCAAAATTTCTTCGACATACATAAATATTTCGTCGTTCAAGAAAATTCCCAATTTGCACCCTCAATTAAATAGATCGCGCGAGTCTACTGGCTACTTAATAATTGTCGAGGCTGTATTACTTATCGAACGAGTTTGGTATCGGCGAGCAAATACGCAAGTGAGTGGCGAGTAAACTCGCCCGATGTAATCGAGGCTCTTGGCACGAACATATAGATTACTTATAATTAAAAAAAAATATTCATAGTAATTTATAATATTAATATTAATATATTAATATTAATAATATATAATATAATAGTAATATATTAATATTATATATTAAAAAAATAATATTAAAAAATATTAATATTATAATATTAATATCAAAAGAATTTTGTAACAACGCGTAATAGGGACTGTGGGAGTTTAATAATCGTCTACTTTTTTGAGTCGCAAACACTAATTCGTTTAATATCACGTAGCCGCGATAAAACTTGCTCGTTGGTTAAATGGAACGGCAGGTGACATCACAGTTACGGCAACTTTACCTTTTATATCTCTTTATTCATAGATATTTATTAACGGTGTAGGTACAGCGTATCGTAACCCACCAACGTTTTTCGTCTACGGTTCGGACGCGCTCACGTAACGCTCGTTATACAATAAATATAAATAATTTTGTGGCGTTTTTTTCCCACGAAGCCGCCCGCCACTCCACTTCGTGTGTAGCACGCACACGACCCCTGTTTAAAATTAAAAGGTCCTTCGTACCCACACCGCCGTTAGAAATTTAAAATTTTAAATAATTGTTCGAAACGACCGACACATGAATTATGGATTCGATTGTTGTAAATGTCGCGGGACTGTCGAAACGGGGTACGGCGGTCACGATCCACCACCACGAGAAGTTATTAGAATTTCTTCGTCAGTCGCTTGCTAACGCGCCGCAGAGTAGGAAGTGGCGCAGTTCCTGCTAGTGCTGCTGTTCGTGCGGTGCCGCGGTTTTTTCAACTTGCACATGTGACCGTTCGGTTATTAATTCGGTGTATTTCGTCTGTTTTTAAAAGGTGGTTCCAGTTGAGTAAAGCGTAATCGGATTTGATTCGCGTAGGTGAGTGGAATGGGAACGGGAACAGTCGGATTGCTTATCAATCGGCGTCAAACTTCTCCGATTGTACCCGCAGTTTTAATATTTTCGCGCCTCTTTAGACAATTGCGACGTCGAAAATGTTTATCGAGGTTCGGTGCGGTTCTGTTGAACCGACTTTTGGTTAGGCAAGCGATTAAGCTCGGATAGCTTACAATTAGTTAAACGGGGAGAACTGTCGATAAGTTCTAGTTAAAATTATGAATCTATCACCTCCAGGTTGTGGTCGTATCATTCTCGCCTGTTCCCATTTTGATGCTTTTCTGCCGTGTCGTTTTCGTGCTTCTTCCGCCCTTTATACTTATATTTTTAATGAGTATCTGCTGCATTGTAAGCGTTGCCGTATTATTATGTAATTGCTTCACGAAACCTATCGATAGTTATACAATAAATCAATACACTGCACGGAATAATCTTCAATTGCTATTTTACTAACCTATTTTTTTTCTTTTGGGCAACGCGTAAGTTCATCGCGCGAGTGCCTATTTACCTATTGTAAAAACATCTTTGTGGGTGTCGCTTTTTAAGCAATTTTTATGACTGTGGCAACTTCCTCAGAATTATTAAATTGATGAGCAGACATATCTGAGCGTTTCACGCTTTTTTTCAACCTTACTCGAATGTTCCATCGCATGATACATAAACATATTTTCATTGTTAAGTATGGATGCTTCATATTTTTTGTCTAATTTATATTATCATAATTGCTACATACCTAGTTAATTTACAGACGCGCTTAGACTGTATTTCGATCTCAAAACAACTTCCTAAACCACTATATTAAGTCACGACTGTTTGGTCACGTAGAACAACAAGGAGTAAATTAATTACTTAAAACTATAATTAAAGAAAGGTAAGATAGAAGTCTTGAATAAGTATTGCGTAACGTTTTTTTTAGAGCATTATCGTACATCAAATTGAGTTCGTGCGCTTTTTAACACGTCGAAGGGCTCAGAAGTCAATCGATGTAAGTCATTATTGACTTATGTGGCGTAAGTCCCGTTGCAATGTTCGTACTTTCGTTTTGACAAACCATCCACGTCATGATGGCTTTGTTGCATTGCAATGGACTTGCACTAAATAAATCAACGACAGGTCAATAATGACTTACACTGAATCTGAGCTGTTCTTGTTAACATATTACACACCGACGGGGACAAACTGATTCTGAACATGCTGGCTAACACATTGCTTATTCGACATGTTGTGGAAACTGTAGACGCAACATATGTGTGTCTGAATACAAGCCTATAACTTGCAAATGTTTTTTGTGTTTCAATCTGCCGAGTATACCTACATTTTAATAAATGCTTCAGACGTCGTGCTGCTTTAATATCTATTATTAATTAAATGCGAATCAAATTACGTTTATCGTCGGTACGCGAGAAGCAAAAAATGTTTGCAAACATCGGCGGACGTGGCGATCGTGTTTGCGTTGCGTCATGTACGGGGCGAGTCAAAATTCACCCCCCCAGCGCTCTGATATGTATTAATAAAATCTTCTCGGTCGGCAAAACGTCACCATTTGCGCCAATACACTTTTGCGACCCCTTAAATTTGTACCCGAAAACGGCTTCGCTATCGGTATTATAATTGTAAAATACATGTCCTAATGCTGGGGGGAGTGAATTTTGATTCATCCCGCGAAACGCGCATTTTACCGAAAATTTCCACAATTATTCATTTAGTTAGTTATTAGTTTTCGAAGCCATTAAAGACCAGTTGAACAATACAAGTTTAACCTATAATCTGGAGTTTAAACCACACTTTTTTTCGAGTTACCATTGCTGTTACTATGGTAAATCAACAGTTTAAACTGACATTGCGCAACTGGCCCTAAAATTCACGTTATTGATGAACTTTGGTAATGATAAAGAACGTCTTAAAGCAAAAATTTAGATTAGATTTGCCCAATTTCAAGTTCACCAACGGCATCGTATCGTTTTAGTAGAAAATTGGAAAAAATTACAGGGTGGTCACTCTAAAAAATTTAAAGGTGAAGTCATACAATTGATTGTATGACCGTTATAAATACGTTCGCGACAAAAGCTTCACCACTTCACATCGGAAAAGACAATTTACTTCTTATTCCTAAATTCGGGTCATTGCTGCACCTTTTAAATCCTCGAGCCTCCCAATACTAGTTACTAACACCTCTAATTGAAAAATAAAACGAATTTCTAAACAAAGTAGACAAACCAGAAGCAGATCTCGCCCAAAAAAAAAAACAATTGAAGTCTGCGTTTAAACTTTGGATTAACCGGCTTATTTCGACTCGACGAAATAGTGTTATAACGATTCTGTTGGTAATTAGAAATTAACAATGAGTCACTCGGAACGTGCCAAATTATTAAAAAGAGTCCACTTATAAATTGCTTAAATATAGGTATACCGATAATTTTTTTCAGGCGTTGAATTATTTATTATTAGTCAGCCGGTTTCTTTTGTTGCATTCCATTGTTATTTAAAAAATCGCTTTCTTCAAAAATAATGCAATTTCCACAGTAATTGTAAAGTTTAATCGGTTTCGATCGAGTGAAAATATGCAGATCTTTTGCAAAATAATTATTGCGCGTCCGCTATTTAGAAATGCTTTCTTCCAGATGACGGCAGAATACGTGGCACGTATTCTTTGTGTTCGTTAATTTGGAACAGAGTCGGTGTGACGCAATCCGCAGGTAAATTTTAATTCGAAATCGAGCTCGACCGAGTTGCCGTGACAATTTTGTAATAATCGACGACGTAAAACGTGTAAAAATCGTAATCGCATTTAAGGTCGTAAAATTGGCCGCAACGAAATAATGCAGTTTGTCTAAATTTAATAATCGTACGCGTCCTCGAACCGCACCTGTTCAACTCATCAACGTGAACTGCTTTTCTCGATATTATAATTATTGGTTTAACGAGGAATAATAATCGAGTTTGGGCCGCTGTGACTGGACGTCGCTGACGTCGTTTGTAGCGGATGTCAAAACCAATAGCGTATGCGACGTCCGCCCATTGATAAACACAATAAATAACGGTCGGTGTTCGTATCACGTTTCATTCGATCGCATACCACCAATCCCCAATCGAATTATTTGTCGCCACTTGATTTTTTGATGTTTTACATCAACAATGCAAGTCTTCCATCACAACAGCAAAACTGAACAATACTTGTAAACGTTCAAACGGCGACGTCTAGGTTGATCTTGTCGATTAGTGATTTTCTTCTCGCTCTTCGCTTTCTACCTGTATAAAAGAGCGGACAAGACAATTTCGTTTAGGCAAAAAATCCAGATCAAAATACGCAAAAGTGTGCATTTTCAAAAACAATGAATCGGGTCAGTGCAAAATCATCAAAACATCATCAACAAAAGAAGCGCTCGATCAAAGACTCACCGATACACGAGATGAAACCGTGGTTTTTACAATGATCGTTCGTCGAAAAAGAATCGGATATAAAGGGTGTCCCAACAAAAGCGCCGGATTTAATTTTAAAGAAAAACACATTTATTTTTTTAATTAAGCAAACATTTTTATTTCAATATAAAGAAAAATAGTTCCGATCAAACGTGAAATACAACATCGGGCAAATGGCCACCACGAAACCTCTGGCACGGGGTTATTCTTTTGTTGAAATTTTGAATAACGTTTTCGCATAAATGTGGCTGTATTTCACCAATAACGCGCCGTATTTCCTCTTTAAGATGTTCAACTGTTTCAGGCTTATTCGCATACACCTCTTTTCCTTCACATAGCCCCAAAGAAAAAAGTCCATCGGCGTTAGATCGCACGATCTTGGTGGCCAATGTTGATCGCCAAATCGAGAAATGACTCGGCCTGGAAACTTGGTCTGCAGTATCACCATCGTTTCACGTGCAGTGCGGCAGGTCGCACCGTCTTGTTGGAAAAACATATCCTCCACATCAATTACATCCAATTCGGGCCACAAAAACTCCGTTAACATTTCGCGATACTGCACACCATTAACAGTTAGCGCATTTTCAGCCGCATTGTCAAAGAAATACGGCCCAATCGCTCCGCCAGCCCAAAATGCGCACCAAACAGTTACTCGCGATGGATGCATTGGTTTTTCGAGTATCACACGAGGATTTTCAGCACCCCAAATCCGACAGTTTTGCTTATTTACGTATTTTCTTCGAAAAAATCCGCATTAATTTGATGATGTTCCAACACCCAATCAGCCAATCATGGTCCCTTGGATTGATTTCTTGCACCAATTGAACCTTGTACGCGTGCAAATGCAGATCTTTTACCAAAATTCGTTGCATAGTGCTTCTGGAAATGTTTAATTCTTATTATTTATATACATATATACATATACATATTTACATATTCCCTTACTGTGGCTATATTTTCGAGTGACCGACAAGGACGACGACGAACAATGGTCTTCTGATGCATCAGCGTAAATTTTGTTTCAAATTTTTTAATTAAACGCCTCACTGTCGATTCATTTGGCGCATTATTGCGACCGAAAACTTGACGTAATTGGCGAACTGTTTTCGCAAAACTTTCACCATTTTTGTAATGTGTTTTTACAATAATTAAACGTTGTTCGTTTGAATACTTCTCCATATTCTTAAATCGCGTGGTCTGTACGTGACAACTGTCAAAAATAAATCGCCGTACAACTCGCATTAACAAAGTGGCGGCAAATTTAAATTCAGCGCTCTTGTACCCTTTAGAATAGAAACGTCATTAACTTGAGAAAAAGCAGAGCAAAATTTAAAAAATGATTTTGTTTACATTTTTGGAGATTGGGCGTTATGAATTATTGAGGACCCTTGCGCACGTCCAGCATTACAAGGTATTATATACAGGGCGAATCTGGATAACCTGCTCAACTAAAAAATAAAAAACTCCCATGAATATGTGTCAAGAAAGCAATTTATAGATTGCAACCCATTATATTTATTTTATGTTACTACACAACGCTCTAACGCGCTTGGCAGTCGACGATACGACGGACGTTGAAAGACTTGCATTGTTAAAATAATAAGTCGTTTTGATCATTTATTCCGACTCGGGGGATTTTATTTCGGGTTTTTTATCTGTCCCACCACAATTGGATTTTACCCATCGGTATTTTCTACCAATAGGCATTATATACATAATACATTACCATGAAATTTATTTCTAGTTTAGCGTGATGTGGGTTTTTATCCGGGATCGTTAACATTCGGGGTTTTTCACTTCGAGCCGCAGTCCTGCCCTTGTAAAATCGATAAACCCATCGTTTTCATTTCATAATAAATTGCTGTAACTTTTTAAATGACCATTTTCGCAGACACACGTCTGTCAGACGATCCAGATCGCCCTGTATAAAATGCGACTTACAAAATTGAAGAAAAAAAACGGGATAACGAATTTTTTCGTGCTTGCATGCCAAAAATAAAACAAACTAATTAATTTTTATACGAATTTTAAAACGTTATGTTCAAAATTAGTTTTGATCGTACGCAATAAAATACTGATGTCACATCCAAAGTTTTGCGTGCCATCTGTTTTTTTTTTTTTTAGAAAAAAGGACGCGCGTAATCTAGTTTTTCAAGATGCTAATTTTTAAATTAACCATCGTAATAAATGTGCAAAGTATAGTGATATACGGCTTAGTGATATACGAATTATCCAAAAGACATAGACAACAAATAAACGCAGTCGAAATGAATTTCCTGTGAAGAGGATGTAGAATGTCGAGACTAGATCACGTGACAAATTTAGAAATAAGAAACAGAATGCAGAAGAACTCGACATCCATAGATCAAATAGAGAAAAGAAGACTCTTATGACGTGGACACATACAACAACCCGCCAGGACGGCGAAGACGAGATAGACCACCTGATACGTGGATAAAACAGGTGCAAGAAGACATAAGAGATGGGAATCTTGAAGAAGAATCGTGAAATGACAAAGACTTCTGGCATTTGGGATGCGAAAAACGACATAGGCCGTAAAATACTCGCTATATATATATAAGTAATAAATGTGAAGTCGCGGGGAAGCTACGTATTTTTCAAAGTCGTCTACGTAGATAAAATCCGGCTCGAACGACCAACACATTTTAACGCCGTACAATTGTTTGTGTCGTTCTCTTTCAAGAATTCTTCAAATATTTGAATAACAATGCTAATTAAGATAATTGTCCCGCATCTTTTCATAAAATGAATGGAACACACGTTAATTTTTGATTCTCATGTTGAGCATTAGAAAACAATAGCGACGGATGCCTAACATCTACACTAAAAGGTTACGCCGAACTTTCTCTTTTATCTTCATTAGTCAGTTTCGTGTATCATTAAGTTTACTCGGTTTCAAGCCACATTGGTAGCGGCGCTGCGCTTAGATTACGATCGTGTAATTTACGTTGTAGGTCAGCAGCAAGATGTTATGCATTTTTACGATATACCGTAATATTACGGTTACGCTATATACAACCGATTCGAGTAGGTGGAAGCGAACGGATTTCTATCGCTATTAATATTTGTTTGTACTTAATGGCTGTTGTAGATTGACATATTTCTAATAGTCATCGGGGTTGGATTAAATTCCGTAGTTACGTGATCGTATCATATTCGGTTATGGCTTCCGTTGTCTATTGGAAATCTTATAAGGTATGCACGCACGTCCAAGATTATTGAAAATTTAGATAAGTATTCAGATCACGTTGAAGTTCCTGAAGTTACTACTGGCCCAAATGGCTGAATAATTTGATATTTCGATCCGCTTACAATATGACGATAAACAATAATCCGAGAACCTCGAAATAAAGAATAACATTTAAATATTTAAGGAAATTATACAATCGACACGTGCTCGGAGACTTAATTAAGGAAATAAACGAAGGTGCAAAAACCTTCATGGCACCTGCGAAACTCGCGCTCGTGATTGTCGAGCAAGATATACGATACTTCAGCAGATATACTATTTATACTTGTTTAAGCGTTTAATTGCGGTCGACCTTCGTCACAAAACTGTGGGTTTCAAGGTGAAGTGGGAGCACTTTAGTCTGTCCCTTTCTGCCTGAGTCATCGTAACAAAATGAGGACTATTTTCGACCAGGTTTCGGATTCATCTACAAGTGCCACAACCAACTACAGAGAAGTTGGTTGTTTTAGAGCAAAATATAACACTTTTGGGTATGCCGACTATCCTCAATTTGCCGTCGCGTTGATTGGTTGGGTTCGCGGTAAAAAAAAAATACGTTTTGTAACGTCGCGACAAATATTTTTTTGAATAGAAATTCACCTGAATCATTTCTTAGCGAGCGAAGAGCGAACGAATTCTGTTATGTTGAGAAACGTCTCGATCTTTTCAAATTGTTGCCAAGGGTGCAGTTTAGATAACATCGTTAGGGTTGAGGATCGAGATTGGTGGATTAGGTTCTGAAAAATATAGCTTTCGGAACGACTGGTTGAGTATTTATTTGAATTTAAATTCGCCCAAATTCGTCATTTCTTGTCGAACAACAAAATTGATAGATTTCGGTTCTTCTGTTGGGAAAATCGAGGCGAAGCGCCTTTCTATGGGTCCGTTTAAAAATGTGTAGCGTTTTTTCAAACATGGTCATGTCCAAAACTTATGACAAGCGAATTACGACCTTAATTCGTGTCTTATTAAAGCGTTGGACGTGGTTATTTTTAAAAAATAAATAAATAAACGCTCCTCGAATGGCGAATGTCCAATTTTTTTTGTGGTTCGATAGATACTGGTGGGATTTTAACAAACATTACCCATTTCAATGTACTAAACGAAACATTTATGTAAATATTACAAACGACCGTGTAATTTATTCATTGAACTCGAAAAATATTCACTTTTACTATTAAAATCGCCGTTAATTTTACCTAATACATTATGCAAAAAAGTTGAAACGCGCGTATTTCGTTTTCACCTTTTGAAAAGTAAAAATCAAGTAAAAGCTGTCATTGAAAGAAACTGCAGAATAATAAAATTATATTAGCGGGCATGCACAAGAACTTGACGCGTTTTACGTACGTTTTTACATTGTTAACTAAAAGTTTAGAACCTTGCATTAATGCGACTGTAAATTAAGATAAAAACGAGCGACTTCCGTTTCAATTAAAAACAAAACCCCCCTAATTGCGAATATTTATAAAAGATTAATCTCGAGGTGTTATCGAGGATTTTCAATTATAATGTATGTATATATGTATATGTATGTACAACTTTCTTTGCTTTGTTCATGAATATGCAACAAATAAGTATACCTATCTGTAATTAGCTTATTTACTGCTATAATATTTATTTTGTAGATACTAAATCAACATGTGTGTGTGTGTGTGTGTACTTATTATTATTTATACCTTACAATTAGTTAATAAAAAAGAAAGCGCGTTCGCGCTCGTAAATTAAAAACGATTATTTTTGTTTTGGTTTTTGTTTCCTCCAGATTAATTTAATCTTTCTTTTTCGTTTTGGATCTATAGTCTGTTGGTGTGATGATCTTTTCACGTCGTTTGGCCGATTTCAAAATAGCATTCGCAATCGGAAACGAGCAACAGCGCAAGTTGTTACGCGAAGTGTAACTGAAACAGTAACGTTACCATTATTGCGATGGTCACGAAAGTAACTCAATTTGTGCATTTATACCGTTAATTGTTCTCTTTGGACCAAAACGGGATCAAATCTGGATACCTACCTACACCCACAGCAGATTTTCTGCCAAGTCGCTTCCCAAATTAGTCGGATTAACGAGACTAACGAAAAAAATTCTTCGATCTTAATCTGCTCTTTAATTATCGTCTAATTTAACTAAAACGAAAAACCACCACGTTTATTTAAATCAGATAAGTGGGCACTTAAATGCTTACTTTTACTTTTCGCACTTATTTACGCACATCTCTCGACTTTCGTGCGCGATTTAAATGCCTAATTAAAATGCGAACAACACTTTTAAATTCGGACTATCGAGGACTTAAAATCGCTAGCTAAATCAACTTTACGCAGAAATTGTTCGCGCGTCTCTGGTTATCAATAAAAACGGAAGCACCTGCGTCGATAATAGTTTAATTAGCAAAGTTCGTCGTCAATTAAAACCGAATTTAGGTTCGTTGAAAACAAACGCACCTGTCGTAAATTGCATAACAGTAAAAATCAATTTGCGTTTTTCTAAATCCGTATAAACGGTCCGGTTGTAACAACTAAGTACCGTGCAACAGTTAATTCACCTTTGCGATCAGTTAGACGACAGTTGTTGCTCGCTAGTCGTGGTCGACTTTGAATTAAATTTTTACGTCTAATTACTTTTTCGTCGTAAAGGGCGTTGACGTGCAGGATAAAAACGGTTCCGAAAGTACCATATCTACCGAATGTGTGATTTAGACGCGCCAGACTTTTTCAATGTGGCCTTTGTTTGCGTTTAATTTTAGAACGCCAGAGCAACCACACCCCATGTGCTTTTCGTCTTTATTATTCAGAATGCGTAAACGTATAAAACGTACATTAGATATCTTTCGGACCGATCTGGCTGCCGGAGATGGTTCTGTGTCGCGTCGTGTTTCTTTTTTTTTTTGACCTGTCACGTCAAAAAAGCGAGTTAAAACGCTTTTTGTATTATTTTTCGTACAGAAATGCTAAAATAATTGCGGATACAAGTTGGTGACGAAAAAATGAGTTTGACGATTACACCGCACACTCGAAATCCGTATTATGTAAAAATGTGTTGGTACCTAAAACTTGGACTTGTCGATTTTCACATTTCATAAGTAGAAAAAGAAACCTCGGAACAATGCCGACTTACCAACAAAGTAGAAATGTAAGACAAAACAAGATTACTCCGGAACTCAATTTTGATACGTTTCGATAAACAAGCTTCGTCCGATGACGCCACGACCACACGGCTCCGCACCCCGGGACTCGATTTTTCACGTTTTAAAATGGAATAACTCGACCGGAGGGTCCATTTCGTTTTACAATTTCGAGATTCGACAGAAAAGGACCTTACGGGTTTTTATAAGGAGCTGGGCCCAACTAAAGATAGCAATGAACCATATACGGTTTGAAAGCTCTCAACGAGTACTACAACGTAGGTCCAAGCATAAGTCACGAAAACGGAGTACAACATTTTTACGAGCATTCAAATGTTTTATAATCGGATTTGTAACTAAAGACATTTATCGATAGAATTCGTGAACAAGTACTCATGTGTTATATACCATCGGAAAGTACGCTTCGAGATCTTTACGACGGTGTCAAATTCAACGTCCTAACTGGTGGTACAAGGGCACTTTTAATGCTTTAAATGAATTTTTATGCAGGCCCAGAAACATGTAACCAGTCTAGGACACGCATATGTCATCGAACCCTCATCAGCCATATACCATTGGAAAGTGCGCTTCGAAATCTTTACGACGATGTCAAATTCAACGTCCTAACTGGTGGTACAAGGGCACTTCTAATGCTTTAAATGAATTTTTGTTTTGTGTTGTGGTTGCTTTCGCATGCTTTACCGACCAGTTGGTATGCACCACCAGCAATAAACATCGCTAATCAGTTAATTTAAGTTAATGTTACGTTAACTTAAGCGTGTAATATCTATCACATCAAGTACTTTTTACTTTTTACTGTTTACAATTATTTCTTTCGTCTAGACTTATGCAAATGTACTAATTCTATAATATAAATAATCCATTTAAAGCATTAAAAGTGTACTTGTGCCACCAGTTAGGTCATTGAATTTATCACCATCGTAAAGATCTCGATGCGCGCTTTCCAGTGGTATATGGCTCGTGAGGGTCCGTCGACGTATGCATGTTCTAAACGGGATACACGTTGCTGGGCTCGGACAAAAATCCATTTAAAGCAATAAAAGTGTGCTTGTACCAGCAGCTAAGACGCTGAATTTGATACTATCGTAAAGCTCTCGAAGCGCATTTTCCAATGGTATATGGCTCGTGAGGGTCCGTCGACGTATGCGTGTCTTTGACGGAATATACTTTGCTGGACCCGGGCAAAAATCCATTTAAAACATTAAAAGTGTGCTCTAGGTCGTTGAATTTGATACCATCGTAAAGCTGTCGAAGCGCACTTTCCAATGGTATATGACTCGTGAGGGTCCGTCGACGTATGCGTGTCCTAGACTGGTTACAAGTTGCTGAGCCCGCATAAAAATTCATTTAAAACCTTGAAAGTGCCCTTGTACCACCAGTTAAGACGATGAATTCGACACCATCGTAAAGATCTCGAAGCGCACTTTCCGATGGTATATAACACATGAGTACTTGTTCACGAATTCTATCGATAAATGTCTTCAGTTAGAAAACCGATATAAAACATTTGAATGCTCGTAAAAATGTTGTACTCCGTTTTCGTGACTTATGCTTGGAGCTACGTTGTAGTACTCTTTGAGAGCTTTCAAACGGTATATGGTTCATTGCTATCTTCAGTTGGGCCCAGCTCCTTATAAAAACCCGTAAGGTCCTTTAATAGTGTCGACTTGTTATTAGTGAAAAACGGCCGAGGATTAAGATGGAAAGATTCTAAGCATTTGGAACTCAAATTTGAAGAAAGCAAATTGAATGATATTCTTCATAATATTACATCTTAAAAAATATTATAGTCGAAATAGTAAAAGAAGCATGTCAACAAGAAAATAACCTGAAGATCATAGAATTTTATTTGAGGAGCGTTTTTCTTTTTCAAAAATTGTTGTGGTTTTCGTAGCTTGGTCAACTTTTAAACACATGTGCATCTTGCTGATTGATAGATCAAATGGTACCAGAAATTCAGAAAGCATTTTGGGCAATTCCAAAATATATGTTTTTTGTTGTGTATCATACCATATATTTTGAACAAGCCAGTCGAGATGACTATGGTTTTTCCCTCATCATCGCCTATATCAATCCATCTTGGATGTAGGCCTCCCCCTACGAATGCCATTCCTGTCTATTTTGCACCGTCCGTATCCAGTTGAAGTTGGTCGCTCTTTTAATGTCTCTTTAATGTTTAAGTCTTCCTCGCCTAGGTCTCCACTGCACTTCATTTTTCGTCCACCTATTGTCTTCCAACCTCGCCACCTACACCTAGAAATTTAAATTCGGCAAAATGGGCGTGAAGCAACAAAAGCTTCTAAAAAAAAAACAACGGCGTTCAATCCATCAAAAATGTACCGACTTGTTGGCGGTTCATCGAACGATCTCCAGTACCAATTTTTTTTTTAATTGAAAAACCATTCGAACCGTAATATATTATTATATCTATTTACCTACAGTTCTCTGAATGCAAACGCTCGTCTTTCGCGAATAATCGCGAGAAAAAATTAAACCTACACGTAATCAATTTTCTGCAGTTTAACACTTTACGTTAATGTTCGTTAAAGGCCAACACCACTTTATGTAATTGTCATCGGCAGATTTGGGTCATCGCATCTCCGTTTCGAAACCGTCGCGGTTTCCATTGAAACCTTTTTAAAGGGCGATACCCTTAAATCCGCAAATCTGTTTGCATAACTGCGTTTGCGGGGTGCTCCGAAATTCCAGGAACACTTCGTTTAACCGCGATAACCTAACGTAATCTAATACATCCTGTTTACCGCTAGAAACAATTGCATTCTTCGAGAGGTTATCAATCTGTTTGGATACGCACACAATTATCTTCGTCCGATGGCTTTTTTTTCGGACGTAACGGAAACTGCTATGAAGACGTTTTAAGCAACGGCATCGGTATAAACAATAATTTGACATAAAATTTATTAAAGGGAATTAGTGGCGTTTAATTAATTTCGAACTGTGGACGTGTGTCTTAATAATTAATAATATTAGAAAGTTATCTTCCGTTTGTTCGCGATTTTTGGGCGGTCACACTTTCATTTCCAAGCCAAAATATTTATTATTTACGGTCGATTTTATGCGCGGTTTCAAAACCGAGCGAATTAATGGCGATTGCAAATTCGTTCGTTTTAAAAAGTTTGGCAACATTTTTACGGTTGACGTTGTTTTGTCGCTCACGGGGTAACGAAAACGACACAAGCTAGATCGATTTGTTTTCCAGTTTGATCGGGGATAAATTAACTTGGGTTGTTTATAGTTATGCAGGATTATACAGGGTGTCCAGAAACTTCCATGCTAAACGGAAACGTCGAATTTTAGAGATGATTTTGCGTCGGTTTGAGTTAAATTCAACGTCGTAACGAGGGCATGGCGAAAAGACGCTTGCCATAGGCGCTTCGTGCCCCGTTAGGGCGTTGGTTAAATCGCCTCTATAAAAAAATGCGTCTTGAGGTAGTTAGAGGCCTTCGGAAGATGACGTCTTACCGTCCACTATTTAATAACTACATATTTGACATTTACACAGTTTTTATTTTGTTAATTTGTCAAAGCCATCTCTTATTATTGATACTGAATTTAGTAATATCGGGGGGGTTAATGTATAGTTTTGCAAGGAAACACGAAAAGTTCGAATTGATTTTTCAACATTTTCGAAAACGGCGTATCATCCCGATAATAAACAATATCACCATAATGTTAGAAAAAAAAAACACTAAAGTTTTCAACGTCAGAAATGTGAAAAAGTCAAAGATAAAAAATTATGATTGTCCGTCGACTCTCCCAAACGAGACGCTTATGATCGCAATAAAAAATCATAACAAAATCATAATCATTCACTAACGAATTGAATCCTTATTTGAAAATTAATTAATGTGTAAAGTTCGACGTTTTTCATTAACCAGGTTTCGAAGATATTCGAATAAAATCGATGGTAAGAGGCGACATCTCTAACGGGCTCTAAACTCCCTTGGGAAGCGTTTTCGTAAAAGTGTGATTTAACTCAAATCGGCATAAAGTCATTTCTAGAATACGACGTTTTCATTTAGTAGGAGAGTTTTTGGACACACTATATATTTATTTAAAATATATTACATATATATATATATATATATATATATATATATAAGTATATACAGGGTGTTTGTTCTTGTACTTGTCCAGTTGTAGTTGTCAATATCGAATGTAACCGATGCTATTTTTTCGTAATCGGAGGCGGGGCAGTTTTCAAATGAACACTCTGTAATTATTATCCACAATTTTAATAAAGTGGTTCTATTTCCCGTTATGTCGGAAATTATTATATTGCATATTAAATATATAATGAATTAACACGTCAATTTTTATTATAATAATCTTCAGACAAAACAGTCACTAATCTGATTAATATAGTGGGCACGTCTAATTATATAATTAGCTAAACTTCCGTTAAAACAATAATATTATATAATAATTAATATTTTCAAATCTAAAGTAGTCTATTCCGCTTTTCACGGTATTTATGTCTATTTGCGGTAATTGAAAATTTACAAGAGGCGTTCCCAAACGGGCGCATGTTTTTAAAAACAAGGTCGAAAATCTTATAATTCTATAAGTATCAATTAAATCGCGTCGCATCACTATTTTCGAAGAGCACTCCATCTGCGTTCCAATTGTCGATAAAAATAAAGGTCAGGCGAATTCGAGTCAGACAAGCGTGTAGGCCACCCACTGCGTTTTAGTTGTTTGAACGGAAATTATTTGGCATCTAAACATCCAATATCCAACGTGCATTTAAATAAATTAGCAAAACCGTAAAACTGTATTCCGGCAAAACAGGAATTCGCGTTAACACTTCCAGAAGGCTAACCGGCAGAAAGAAGCTACTGCTTGCTGCCCAAACTACATGTCTAACAATGATAAAATTTCACTTCCGGTAAAATGATATCAATTTCACCCCGAAAATTTTCGAATTTCGTTAATTGCGTTCCAACAATCTTGTTCGTCTTTTACTTTTCCTCTCGCACGTTTAAAAATGATCGAAAATCGATTTTTGGTAAAATAGGAAACGCTGAAACGTGAGTTACCATCTATTCAAACAATTTGTTTCCTTTTTTCGATAACCGCTAACGCGTTTTGGATACTGGGCGTTTTTAATTTAAAACCATCACTTCGACTGTTTTTACACCTTTACGACGATGTCGCGTCACGATACGTCACTTCTAAAATTGTTAAACACAACAATAGGCAAAAATAGACGTCTCATGCCGAAACAAATTGTCTTAAATTATTCAATAAAACATTTCAGTCAAAAAGGTCGAGGTAGTGTGACGCAACACGTCATCGCTTAAGTGCGAAAGATTAGGATGTGTGGCGCATTACGTTACGATAAAGATAATAGTTGCAGGGATCTCGTTGTTGTTCTTTATTGTTTATTAATGAAAGTTGTTCGCGCAAGTTTCTAGAAACCGAACAAATGAACGTCCATTTAATTCATTAAAATAGCCCCTTTACAATCTAGTAGAGATTTCTCTTTAATCGGTGGAAAGCGATCTTCTTTTGTTTTATCGATAATATAACGAAAGATCGAAGATCGGGACTTTTCGACGCAGTCTAAAATGAAAAAGAACACCATTGCCATTAATTACGAAAAGTAAACGACGAGGTCGCGAATTAAACGAAAGGATGAAGTCCCGCAAAGGCCAACTCTTTTACAAATCGGTTTTTCTAACATCATCATCAATGTATTATTTTTATTTCTGGCCGCGAAGCGTGGTAAAATGCAGCTAAAAATCAATTTATAGACGCATTTCTTTAGCCGCTAAGTAAACAGAAGGTTACACACGTTCTAATCTCTATTTCCTCTTTTCCAAAAGGGGTTCAGTCAAGGTTAAATTACTTATCTGTTCTGCACGTACGAACTGATTTAAGGTAGCGACGTTTTTTAATTGCCACTTAAGTCTTTTTGCCGAGTTTATCCTTGGTCCTACGCGTCGGTTTGTCGGAACGAATCATATTTAACGATGGTCCGACGAGCCGGATTATTATTTTTTTGATGCTAATTCGGAGAATGTCGGATAATTTTAGTTGTCGCGATCATCTTCAAATTAGTTAAACAGCAGCAAACGGCCCAATTTCTAAGAACCGAAAACGTACAAAACGCCACCTACCGACACCTTAAAGGTAAACAAAACGTAGGAATACGAATAATTCGCTCTGTCTGTTATTAAAATCGCAATTGGCGTAATTTATTCGGATCCGAATTTCTTGCGCCAGTTCCACGAACCCGACTTCCTTTGTTTCTTTGGCGTTTGACCGCCTTTAACTCGTGGCGACCGACGTTTTTCTTCACCAAAATAGAAACTTAGTTTGTATATTTCGTGGTTTTTCCGCAAAGTCGAACTCGGACGATTACGTAAATGATATTATTGAACCCATGATGGTAAATAATGTCGACCTTGGAATATTCGCTGGCAAACTACCAACTATAAACTATGTAACCTTTTAATAACGTGTGCCGTGAAGCGACCATAATTTCAGGTCGCAGTCGATGGCTTATTGTAATTATTAAATATTTTGGTTTTTGCGACATTGACATTTCTTTCTGGGTAAGCGCAATGCGTTTTTTGTGTAAATATCTGATTGTACCGGTGCGACGTGGGGGAGAGGGGCGGGGGGGTCGTGGTGTGAATAAATATTAATTTACACGTTATTGTTTACTTTTAACGTAAATATAAAATAAATATTTTGTAAATATTACATCTGCGACTGTTTCGGAATTTGATTCGTAAATATATCGTGCGCAGTTGAGATTTCGCGTGTCAAAAACTTACGGAATATCACTCGTATTGTATGCGCTCAAATTATTATTATGCACATTTTGAAATCCGGAATTAAAAAAAAATCTCGATAGTGTGCCATTAAATTGCATTCCAGATGATATTTTAGTAGCACCTCAAATTAAGCTGCACAATTGAGAAACTGGTTACGCTCTACATAATGCATATTATAGTTTAAAGGTTAATACGAAGTGAAACAATAAATTATGTAGATTACGAGGTTAGAAATGTAAAATTACGTGTCCATGGTTTTCAGAGTTTTCTTTCTTTTACATTCGGCAACATTTGATTTTATGCACTGCTTGCCCTGCGAAATTACATCTCGTTCAACGATGCTATGTTATGGTAGCGGTAAATCGATCAGAATAGTTACGTAAGGTACGCTCGCCACAGAAAAAATCGGGACAGTAGAAGGACAGAATTTTAAAAATGTTTTGTTGTGAATCAGGTTTTAAATTAAACTGTTTGCAAGTACATAAGGATTAAACCATAAAAGCATTGTTACCTACATAGATGAGGTTCTAAAGATGTTAGGTATCGGAAAGGTTAAAATAACCTTTTGCATTTTAAGACGAGCCCTACCTTCCAGTAAGCTAACAAACTTCAATGTAAATCAAATGGAAATCCACATTTCGCTCTATTTTGTTTTAGAATAATTTTTTTATATGATGTTTGGTACCACAATCATCAACACAAAAAAAGAAATCATCCCAAATCGACGAAATTATCGTAACACGTCAAAATTATATCAAATATATGACATTTACTAATCCGTAGTAAAAGAATAGAAAAAAGTTACAAAGAGAACAATGTATTGAATTTATGGTTCTACTTGTTGTTAGACGAGAACGTAACAGGCAAACTTCACCCAACAAAGTTTCGAATTATGAATTTTGGCATTTCTTTACTTATTTCTCTAAAGTTAATTTAGAATGTGATCGTTATGAAAACAACTATGATTTCGATAATATTACTATTTATTATATCCTTGATATTTTGATGCTTTTCCTATTTCCTTCCTCTACAATTATAATTACTGATGAAGTCTAAAAATACATTTCAAAATATTTGTTTCCAGTGAAAGATGTGTCCAATATATCTGTCGATACTGCATTATACCGCTCTCGTCTAGAACCTGTAGATTTAATCCATTGTTCTGTTTGTGACCCTGTTTTATTATTAAATGTAATATTTTTGATATAATTTTGACGTCTTACGATAATTTCGTCGCTGTTTTTTTGTACTGATGATTTCGATACCAAATATCATTAAAAAAAGTTTTTTCTAAAACATAAAAAGTGCGAAATCTTGATTTCCATTGAAGTTTATGGACTTACTGAAAGGTAGGGGATCGCCTTAAAATTAAAAATTGTGGTAATAAGCCAATATAAAAACTTGGAACAACTAACACCATATATTTCGGCTCTGGTTGGAGCTATCTTTAGTGCTACAAACATATAAACGATGGAATTAATGAATATATAATATATTAATTCGGCCAAAGAATTATATCTTTATTACTTTACTATACACACAAGGAATGATTACATACCTACTTACATAATTATTTTATTTATCGTTTCTTGTTCTTGGATATAAGGTTCGTAGGTTAAATAACACATATAGTAATTAAGGATACATACAGGGTGTCCCGGGAGGAATCTGCCAAACGTTAGGGGCGCGTTTCTTAAGTAATTTTAAGCAAAGAAGCTGTAGCAATGTATAGGTCCGATTTGAAAAAGTTATGGCTTGTTAAAGAAAAGTCAAGGCAAAAAATCAAAAATGCGATTTATTAAGTTTAAGTTGAGGAAGCACTATTAACAAGACGAAATATTTTTCAAGCTATATCAATTTTGTGTGTGTAAGTAACCTTTTTTTTTATATAAATCTATATGTTATTGGTCATATCGACGCAAATTTTCCAAAAGGGCGTAACCCACAAAAAGTAAATTTTACAGTAGAGCACATGTCATGTCGCCGCGTAGCTATAACAAGATACGTTTCGCGAAAATATAAATCGATTTTTCCGGTGAAAAAAATCGAAATATTGTTACTAGATTTTATCAGACGTTGTCTTTGCTTTAAATGCGTAAGATAGTCAGAATAACTCATTTTCACAAGAAGTGTGAGTTACGTCCTTTTGGCAAAACGCGATCGATATATTACGTCGATCAATAAATTTTTCAATTTACAGAAATCATAAACTAAACCTGCCTACCACTTGCTTCTAAAGTATTTTGTTGACAATGAGTTGTCCACTTTGTAGGTAACAATGATGATTTATGGCTTACAATAATCCCTTTTAAAAGTACAAGCATTTTACCTAAAACCCAATTCACAACCAAACACTTTTAAAATTCTATCCTTCAACTGTCCCAATTTTTTCTGTGGCAAGTGTACTTATTTAAAATTACGGATACTTTAATTTCTTTCAAACGGACGTGTCAATCGGCGAATCATTACATAACGAAACGGACATTATTATTGACAATTTAAACCTCTATAAACCGGACTGCGATAGAAGCCTCTCTCAAAAATGTCCATAGCCCTTTATCGATGAAATTTAATTTATTTGTGCCACAAAGCCGGACAACCGCATCCAAGCAATTTATTCAGCAAACGTCTTGTCATAGGATTTTTTAAGGATGCGACTGCTTTAACTGCCATATAACGGACAAAACTAACAATGAGAAATAGTAAAACGTCGATTAAATCGATGCCGTTAAAAATATTTTATATAAAAAAAAATGGCACCTAATAATACTATTACAGATATTTCATAAAACTCCGCGTTCTATTGACGGACAACCGCTTCGAAACGGACGCGCGGAATTTCAAGAGTCGCCGAAGTCGCCAATAATAAATACGAGACGAAAAAGCGCCGCGTGTGACTCATGCTATTATTGGCGCGACACACGCACATTGTTGTGGTCGTGCGTTTATAAGCTCAATGAAGGGTATATTTAGTTGAGTCATAAACGGAGTTAGTACGTTAGTTTTATCGTCGTGTTATTTATAAGTTTTCTAGTAGTTCCTCCCGCATCCTGTTTACGTTTGTCGGCAAAAAGGGGGGACGAAGTGAACGTGTTAATCGATCTTACGAATAAAATACGGTTCATAAATAAAATAAGTTCATCTTTCGTTATCGCGTTTCGAACAATTCCAGAAATTTTACGGACGCGCATTTTCTCGAAACTGAACCTTTTCGACCACGATTTCGAAAAAAATAATTATCATAAGTAAGTACCACTACATAACGATCACGGACGCCATCGTTTTTAATCGAGTTAGCGTATAAAATGAATCCGACGCTTTATTTCGACGCTGCGTAGACGACTTAAATCGTTTTTAAATTGCCCCCCCCCAATTACGATTATATCGGAATCGATAGAATCGGGCGATTTTTGAAAATGCTTCCGAGCAGGAACGACGACGGCTTCGTTTCATGTTCGCCAGGCGATCGGGGAAAGCATTTCCCGCAACGACGCGATTAATCATTTAAAAACTTAGAAGTCACTAAAACAATTTGGTTTAATTAAGCGTGTCGAACAACAATTGTGTGAATATTATAACCTCTTTATTTACTGCTCGAATTAGTCATTTAGTGGGTTATACCTTACCATCTTCGCTATTGTGTAAGCATTAACTCTCACGGCTCATTAAATTATAATACGAGTAAGTTAATTTTTAATTTTTGATCTTGATAATGTGATATGGTGAACTTTTTCTTATTGATTCGACCTGTTTTGTTTTTTTTTTAAAACGACTAAATTAATTTTAATTTATGGAAACTGCGAAACACGCGATATAATACTTGATTTTTAATACCAATGCGAGCTGCTACTCGATTTTCGCGAAAATCTTAACTAGGTGTAGTTAATTGGAATTACATCTAGTTCGTTTAATTAAACTGACCAGCCCTCGTTGCAAAAATTGTAGTTTTACGATGTCGGCTCGCACTTGTTTAATCAGTTTCTTGCCAGGTTATAACTGATACGGTCGTTTTCACTTTTGACCTCATACGCTAGAAAAGCGATAATCGTGTTGTTCTATTTCCATTTTTCCATTTTTACTTGTTGCACTTATTGTGTCGCTATGATTTTTTGGGTGTTCCACCTTTAACGGATGTCTCAAAAGTAATATCACATAAATTTTAAAATGCGAACGAATACCTAATGCGCTATATGTATTTTGAGGTGGCGTGAGTCAGTTCTTAGCCCAACAATGATAATTAAAAGACGTTTGCGTAATTAGACTCGTAAGCGAATCAGCAGATGTTACAAATTCTCGAGTAGTTAATAATAATTACAATAAGTGCGTACACTTGTGCGTTGTGCGTTTTAAATAATTTTCACTTGATGAACAAAATACTCGACTGTTTTGTTAAAACTTTTTCAGTTTTAAACCAAAGTTTGCATTGGTCGCTAGTCGCGAGACGTGATAATTTTGTGGGCAATCGTTCGAGTTGCAGGTAATAATAGAATATCGAAAACAATATTATTATCTGAGAAATTAGTAATCGATTCATCATTTGTTGGGTGATAATAGTCGCCGGTAAGCTGAAAGTTCTTCACCTTCGACGGCGTATTTAGCATTATATTATGTACAGGCGGGTGCAAAATTAATGTGCGAAGTTACGCGGGCACGCACGACACAACGAACAAATTATAATCGGAATATTTAAAGTTCAACTATGCATTTGTAATTTGTCGTAAACACTTTTCGTAGATTCGTTTATCGTGCCGCGTATTGCCCGCACAATGCTCGGGATTCGCGTCATTAATTTTGCACCAGACTGTACCTCTACACATACGTATGTATGTAGGTAAATTGACGAAATTTCTCCATAAGTGTGTAATTGTCTACCGCACGGTACACAGTATTTAGACCAGTTGATCTCGACCGGTTTCAATGTCAAGTTTAATTGACGAAGCCGGTCGAGATTAAGTACTATTTTAAAAATTGTTACACCTTTGTATAACTTTGGTTTATTCAGTTTTTTCATTGTACATTCAGTTGTAGGTCTGACCAAAGGTTTTTTATTTATTGTTTGACATGTTTATAATCTTTGTACGCCCCTAGTTGAGTCGCGTTGGTTCATGTTTGTTCGTTATGTGTGTACGCAGCTTTACTTAGAAAGTAGAGACGTAAACGTAGACAAGTTTGTAGGTACGTACTTTTTTGATGGTGCAATTGTTAGTGTATTGTGGAGTAATAAAGGTTATCGATATTCATTTATAATGTCTCGTCGATTACATTTGAAAAATTGAATAGAAAGTAGAATATTAGAATCCTTAAATTTCATTTATTCATTCGTTCATTCTCAGTTTTTATGTATTTTTACTGTTTTTGATTTTTTTAAAAACAAATCGGTCTTTTTTTTAAGTATAAACGTTTTTTATTTCAAATTTTGTAAACCTCAAAAAAGTGAAAAACCTTTGGCATAATTAGTTCACCATATCGCCACTCCACACTGTAGTACTTGGATTGTTTTAAGTTCTTTAATTATCATCAATTGTGCCTAGGTGAAGAGAGACAAAGTAAAAATACAATTTTACGTATTTACCTATCTCTTATACCTTTTCAACTTCAATTTTAGAAAAAGTAGATTTCAAAATGTATTAAAATGATTAAGAAAAAATGTGGTTTGTCAAGTTTGTATTCAAGTTTGACCGCCTGTGGTGCCTAATGAAAAATTCATTTTCGAAAAAGTAGCGAGCACGTCAGATAAGGCAACTCTTCAAGAGTGTTTTTCAAGTAAACAAAATGCGAACGAAGATAGTTTGTAGAAATGGCAGCAGAAACACTAACGCGCGGTGGCGATTTTCCGAAATTCTAAACAAATCCACTTAAATCGAAAAAAAAAAACGGCGAGGTTTTTACCGAGGTCAAGTTTGCATATTATGTTAGAGGGCACGACTCGACCTATCGACGCCCGATTCACCGATTTATCGGACACCCTGTAGATATAAAAATACATTCTGAAATTGAATTTACTTGTTCCGAAATTGAAGTTGAAACCGTACAAAGTAATTTAGCAAAGTTGCTAAATTTTTACAAATGGACGGGGAAGGGCAAGTAGATAGAGGTGCCTTTGCTTCCGGCGACATTACTTTTTCCAGAAATGCTATAACACTTGAACGAAAAAATTTTGAGTGGTGTAAATACGTTATTTTTAGGCACCTACGTGTTCGGAGTGAAATTGTTCAAATGTACAAAATTGACAAATCTTCAAATTGGTCGTTCAAAAGACCATGGAAACCATTCAAATTCTGTTATCTAAAACTGATTCTGTTGGGAATGTCATTCCAATTCTGTGAAGTATAGGCCGTTCAAATTTTATACCGATGCACGTCATCACTGCAAAGTTAGTACATGATGCTGTTTCACACTGTGGTGACACCTCGCGTGTTTACAGTATGAATGAATGGTATCTTTGCCGTGTACTGCGTGTGTAGGTAAATCATCGATAACATGTCAATTTTTAGGACTTTATTATCGATAAAGTACATCGTAATAAATTTTGAATGGATGCGTGATCTGTCGACAAATGCTCCAACGTAGGCGAGATCCGACGAAATCTGAACGTGCGACATTTTGTATAAAGAGATAACATGAAAAAAAAAACTAGGCGCATCGGAACGATCAGTTTAAATACATCTTTTATCGAATCGATATCTAAGCCTGTATTAAAGTCAACAACCGCCTAAAACTACACGTACGTACTTACCTCGCGGCAATTGGCTTCGGGCGCTTTCAAAAAACAATTATTATTTTGTAACGTTTTCCACTTTCGTGAACACGCACAATTACGTTTTCGGCAGCACGCCTATCATCATCGCATAAATTCATTAGCTGGGAATGTCGACGTCACGGCAATTTTTTTTGTCCAAGCGACTTTACATAATTTTAAGTGGAACCTGTGCCGTTACGCGCGTTTACGGGGACACAATGGAAGAAATTAGGAGAAAATTCTGGCACGGAAATGCTAAATTCGCCAATTAATGCGTAAACGTTTGCTTTTTGCGCTGTTTATTGTTCGACTTAATTGCTCTTAAGTTTTACGAGAACAATTAATCAAAACGTTTGTTGTTTTTTTTAGCACTTACAAAATAATAGCATATCCACACACTTCACTTCCTGACCGCACGAACGTAAACCCAAGCAGTTTCTTCTTCTATTTTATTTAAAAAAACTATTCCTCTTGTGACTAATTGTAAGGAAACCATAAATTATGATAACGTAACGACCTTGGACGTTTGTACACTCGCCACATAAAAAATCGGGACAGTAGAAGGACAGAATTTAAAAAATGTTTTGTTGTGAATCGGGTTCTAAATAAACTGTTTGCAAGTACATAAGGATTAAGCCATAAAAGCATTGTTACCTACATAGATGAGGTTCTAAAGATGTTAGGTATCGGAAAGGTTGAAATAGCCTTTTGCATTTTAAGACGAACGCCCTACCTTCCAGTAAGCTAACAAACTTCAATATAAATCAAATGAAAATCCACATTTCGCTCTTTTTATGATTTAGAATAATTTTTTTATATGATGTTTGGTATCAAAATCATCAGCACAAAAAAAGAAATCATCCCAAATCGACGAAATTATCGTAAGACGTCAAAATTATATCAAATATATGACATTTACTAATCCGTAGTAAAAGAATAGAAAAAGGTTACAAAGAGAACAATGTATTGAATTTATGGGTTCTACTTGTTGTTAGACGAGAACTAACAGGCAAACTTCACCCAACAAAGTTTCGAATTATGATTTTTGGCATTTCTTTACTTATTTCTCTAAAGTTAATTTAGAATGTGATCGTTATGAAAACAACTATGATTTCGATAATATTACTATTTATTATATCCTTGATATTTTGATGCTTTTCCTATTTCCTTCCTCTACAATTATAATTACTGATGAAGTCTAAAAATACATCTCAAAATATTTGTTTCCAGTGAAAAATGTGTCCAGTATATCTGTCGATATACCGCTCTCTATATATACCGATATATGTCGATATACCTCTACCGCTCTCGTCTAGAACCTGTAGATTTAATCCATTGTTCTGTTTGTAACCCTGTTTTATTATCAAATGTAATATTTTTGATATAATTTTGACGTCTTACGATAATTTCGTCGCTGTGGGATAATTTCTTTTTTTGTACTGATGATTTCAATACCAAATATCATTAAAAAAAGTTTTTTCTAAAACATAAAAAGTGCGAAATCTTAATTTCCATTGAAGTTTATGGACTTACTGAAAAGTAGGGGATCGCTTAAAATTAAAACTAGTGATCGAATGCTTACTTTACTATACTTCTTTTAAAAATTGTGGTAATAAGTCAATATAAAAACTTGGAACAACTAACATCATATATTTCGGCTGTGGTTGGAGTTATTTTTAGTGCTACAATCATATAAACGATGGAATTAATGAATATATAATATATTAATTCGGCCAAAGAATTGTATCTTTATTACTTTACTATACACACAAAGAATGATTACATACCTACTTACATAATTATTTTATTTATCGTTTCTTGTTCTTGGATATAAGTTTCGTAGGTTAAATAACACATATAGTAATTAAGGATACATACAGGGTGTCCCGGGAGGAATCTGCCAAACGTTAGGGGCGTGTTTCTTAAGTAATTTTAAGCAAAAAAGTTTTAGCAATGTATAGGTCCGATTTGGAAAGTTATAGCTTGTTAAAGAAAAGTCAAGGCAAAAAATCAAAAATGTGATTTATTAAGTTTAGTTGAGGATGCACTATTAACAAGACGAAATATTTTTCAAGCTATATCAATTTTGTGTGTGAAAGTAACCATTTTTTTTATATAAATCTACATGTTATCGGTCATATCGACGCAAATTTTCCAAAAGGGCGTAACCCACAAAAAGTAAATTTTACAGTAGAGCACATGTTATGTCGCCGCGTAGCTATAACAAGATACGTTTCGCGATTTCGTTTTCGCGTTTTCGGTGAAAAAAATCGAAATATTGTTGCTAGATTTTATCAGACGACGTCTTTGTTTTAAATGCGTAAGATAGTCAGAATAACTCATTTTCACAAAAGTGAGTTACGTCCTTTTGGTAAAACGCGATCGATATATTACGTCGATCGATAAATTTTTAAATTTACAGAAAGCATAAACTAAACCTGCCTACCACTTGCTTCTAAAGTATTTTGTTGACAAAGAGTTGTCCACTTTGTAGGTAACAACGATGATTTATGGATTACAATAATCCCTTTTAAAAATACAAGCATTTTACCTAAAACCCAATTCACAACCAAACATTTTTAAAATTCTAACCTCCAACTGTCCCGATTTTTTCTGTGGCAAGTGTACTTGCCAAAGGTGCCGAAGGACGACGAAAACTTTTTTCGATCAGGAAACATCGAAGAGACAAAATTTTGCGTCGCCAAATTGTTATATAATTCGCCCTAGTTACTGGAATGGTAAATATGAACAGTTTTGTCTATTTATGTGTCTACGATTCCGGTTTACATAAGATTGCATTGTTTGACGTTGATAACTGAACGATAAGGTCCGTACATTTAAATTTAGGCGTGTAGTTAGTTAGTTAGTAGTTCGTTTAGTGACTTCCCATTGTTCAAATTTTATTGTAGGTGTAGAAATGTTACAACAAATCTTGCGAGAGATGTGGGTGGACCCCGAAATTCTGGCCGGTCTGGACGAGGAACAGAAGCAGACACTGTTTTGTAAGATGAGAGAAGAGCAAGTGAGGCGGTGGAAGGTTTGGGATCAGCAAGTGGACGACGAATCGTTATCTTCGCGGAAGTTATCGAAGAAGACGGTGAGCTTTCTAAAGGGATCTGACGGCGAGCCCTGGGTGTGGGTGATGGGCGAGCACGAGAACGACAAGAGCATAGAGGATATCCTGAAGGAGGAAGCGATAGGCAAGGCGCGAAAACAGGCGGAGAAGGAAACGGAAGAACTACGCAAGCAGGTCGAAGCCGAATTGTCCGAATACATGGACTTAACCCCCGAAATAGAGATCGCCATTAGTCCTCCTAGTCTTAAAATCGAAGACGACGTAGATATTTATTGTTCGGTCGACGAACTGCGAGAGAAAATGACAAAACCGATTAAAAATAATAATTACACGTTCAGTTATTATCAAAATAAATATAGTAAATTTAATGTGATCGATACGAGGGACGTTCTACAAGAGATATCGTTAAACACCCAGAAGGTGGCGATGAGAGTGGCTTTATGGGAGGAAAGACTGACGCAGGAGAGGACGTGCGAAATTTTTCAGAAAATTCAACGAAAACGGCTCGAAACCGCCAAGGAAGCCGAGGAGGCCGAAAAGAAGCAGGAACTTGTCTGGAGGGAGCAAGGTAAGAAAGATGGCGGCCCGACCCTGTTTAGTTCCGTTTTAAGTCGACGTCGACGGCTACTTCGCTTATAAAAAGTACGTTTCCAATACGTTAAAAATAGCAGCAACGGTTTACCTTATAAGAGACAGTTTCCAATTAGAAAATGTTCTCGATTTTGTAAACAAGGTTGCTTCGCGTTTTTATATTAAAAAAAAAAAATGCCTTTTTTGGGTTCGATGTTATTTTATACATGGGATCGAGATTTTTGTTTGGTCCCTTCAATTTTCGATGATTCGAGCGTCTCTTCTGTCATTTATTTTTTTTAATCGCTTTCTATTTCAGTTCATCATTTGAACTTTCGACCATTAAGTTATAGGTGGCCCTAGGAGTAACGAACCGAAATTGTCCCGAATAAATTATCGAATACGTTCAACATTTTGAACTCGATCCAAAAATCGTTTTACATTATGTTAGGTACTTGTCATTATGTAATATGCCAAGACGTTCCAAGTAATCTATTTGCTAATTGTTCTTCCCGCGCCATTGCCATATTCGATCCGATATTTCACTTCCTATAATGCAGATAAAACAGAATCCTATAATGCAGAATTTCGAGACTTTCAAGTATCATTAACATATTTATTTCAGAGCGCAAAGCAAAAGAGGCCGAACAACAAATACGCGAAATTGCGAGAAAAGCCCGAGAACAACATAGACTGAACAGCGTTACTGATTTCGAGACGGCCTATAGCGAAGCGACGCCCGGAGTTCCCCCGGGAAAACAGGCGGTTTTGGAATGGTACAGGACAAACGAAATCGCCAAGAAAGCGGGCATGGACACGTTGAATAACGTGGAACCTTGGTTTCACGGTGAGTCGCGAAAATATCTTATACAACAACTTTCTTTCGTCGCGTGGCGAGTGAAAATCTTCGCCAAATGAATACTAAATGCGATATTTTTAATTGATACGTAGGTCTCATAACGAGGTTGGAAGCGGAAAGTCTACTGGCAGAACAACCCGATGGGACGTTTTTGGTTAGACTATCGGAACGAATTTGGGGATACGCCTTATCTTACCGGGCCATCGACAAGTGCAAACACTATCTAATCAACTCCGGTAACCATTATAGTTTTTGGGGAAAAACCACGTCGAACACAAGACTCTTGGTAAGTTGCCGAAATGCTTCCAAAGCGGTTTTTGATAAATAAATACGGACCTGTTGGGAATGTTCGTTCTTTTTTTTTCTTTTACGAGCGAGGTTAAACGAATGCAGGCTACGTTGTCCGGCCCTGAAATAATTTTTATTGTATTTTATAGCGCGTGCCCGTAAATGTCTCTGCGCGAGTTTTGCATTTTGCCATTGATGACATTTCGAGGTCGAATTCGTATTGAAATACGATAAAGAATTAGTAATGCACATTGCCCTTCGGCTAAATATTAAATTACATCGATATTCGACTATCGAACCGGATACAATTTAATTTTTAACTTTCACGAGCAATATTTTAAGGCCAAAAGGCGTTTGGCCGCCGCCTAATTGTTATGCGTTAAAGACGACTGTTTGGAAACGAACGGAAGGATGTCGTCGGTACAATCGACAATTTTTATCACGCTCACGAACGCGCCAGCCTCTCTGTTCGTTTTAAAGATTAAAGGCGATTTATAGCCGAATTTCTTTTAGATCGCCATTTAAGCCAAAAACAGATGGATTAACAAATTCGTTAATACATGATATGGTACAGAGTACGTCGGGTCGTCGAACTTTCGCACACGTTAATTACCATAACTATATTATTATATATATATATCGCCCGGAGGCGCATTAAAAGACGTCCCCCCCAAAAAAATTACGCTTTTCTCGTGCGGTCGCATTCTGTTGGGAAAAAATAGTCAACGAAGTTGTTCTAATAATGGCAAAAACCGATTATGGTCAAGTAACGGCCAAAACGTTTAATTCGTGGTTGTCTTCGCGAACGAGTCCATGCCCAAATATGGCATAATTGAATGCGGGAAGAAAAATCGCGCGCCGCGTCGATGGGAACTGCATTTATAAACAAAAACGTTTCGAGCAAGGACTAAAGGATACACTTATACAGTGGATTTCGCTTAATCAGACCTCATCGAGCAGTCGAGATTCGCGATCAGGTCGATCCAGATCAAAACGGAGCGAAGCAAAAGAACATCAAACAGCGTCGACGGCCGATTTGCAAACAGTATCGGTTTTATGATTTATGTGGGGTCAGGGATTACGGATTCGGATTCGAAACTCGCGAATAACGGGGGATAATTCGTACCGTCCAAAACCTAAACGGCGTTCGGATTCGAATCCGGCGAGCAAAAAGCACGGCACGGCAGCTCGGCACGTATTGGTCCATTTGAACGACCGGATAGTGGGGCGAGATGGCAGAAACTATTTTGATTTATGTAACTGTTTTAACTATTTGGTATACATTTAGATTGAATAAATATACATCATTTATAATATTTTACAAGTTTTATTTTAAAAATAAATGTAGATAAAGGGCTTAAAAAAGTTAAAATAAAAATACCCCGCAATAATTTTATCTTATAGAAAATATGATTGGTTATCACATATGTTATAATTTAGAACCTGTTGAACAAAAAAATGTAATACGTAAAAAGTTATATAATGGTCAGTTTTTGAACTACAGTCAAACATGAGCTGTGACGGGCGAGTAGATGTTGTTTGAGAACAATGTTTTTCGAACATTTTATAGTAAACCATTATTTTTATTGGTCACAAGAGAAATTTCATAAATATTTTTTATACATATAAATTCATATATAGGGTGTCTCTGAAATTGGGTTTACAATAGAGGTAGGTACCTACTTATACTGAACTAAAAATTTCATCGCAGTAGGAAAAAATGTATTGCTTGTAGAATATTCGACTTATTTTAAAAACAAAGTTTATCGAGCAAAAAAATTACACTTATTATATAACGTACGTACTCAAAAAACTATCTTTCTAAAAAAATAAAAAATATTACTGCTATTAAACTGTTCAAAAACTTTCACAAAACAAACTCTTACAAAATATTCGTGAATAATTTTAAAAATAAATTAATAATTAAATAAAAGATGGCCTAATAAAAAAAAACCAGAGAAAACAGAAAATGTTTCTTCTTCTTCTTCTTCATCAGATAAACTATTCAGGTATCTTTTTCTATTGTAATTAAACTATTCTAATCGTAAAATTAAAATAAAATTACAGTTACAATAGAAAAAAGTGTAGTTTAGTCGTCTGATGAAAAAGAAACACTTTCTGTTTCCTCTTCTTCGGGAAACGATTCATCTGTATATCGAAAAATATTTGTTTCCCCGAGCATATATAAAACGTCTGTATAAAATTGATTCAACTTTTTTTGTGGGATACTAAACAGTGAAAAATATTTAAAAAAAGAAATATTCAGCGATTTTAGAACACTGACAAAAAACATGTGAAATTTTTGAAGTTTTTCGGCTTTCTGCTTCTTCTACAATTGAAGATGAATAGGGAAGAATGAAAAGTTACTTTAAAATATTCGAAATATCGGTCGAAGTTTACTTGAATTATTTTACAATAAACACAGAGTCGGCTGTAAGCGTTGTCTTATAGGCCATTATCTTCTAATGTCACAAAAAGTCGCAGTATTTTTTTATTATGTAGTATAGCTTATCCAAAGCTATATGATGTTCACGTCATGAACAAAAAGTTACTAGATTGTTTTTTTGTAATTCGGTTTAAAGTTTGAAAAGTGACATATTCTATAGATGATTTACGCCCGGTTCCACCACCTCGTCTTGAGCTCTGCTTAGAGCTCAAGCTGAACTTGACAGAAAAATTCAGTTCCACCACGTAAAACCGGACCTTAACTTCGCCAAGTCAAGCTTACATCTGAGACGTGAATAACGAGAGCTGGAGATCATGTTTATAACCTCATATTGTCCAAGTCTATCACAGTGACTAGAATTTGTTACTTTGATTACTGAAGTTATTATGGAAGTGAATGTTATTAACATAATTTCCGTTACTGTCGTATCATTTATTACTGAGAGAATCAATGATTGCGAATCATCGGTTGGTTTGGCTGTTGATGGTCGAAACCATCGAACCATGGTCGATGATCGAACTGTCGATGGCCAGTTCTGTACAACTCTGCACGATGTTTGGCTTTGTCTTTCTTCGCCTCTTGTTTCATATTACTCCATTGTTTCCTCAATGAATCATTATTCCTAGTCACATTTTTCCCGTGAGCGTTGAATAATGACGTTATTTTACTCCACGCCACATCTTTTTCTTTATTTGTTGTACCGTTTGTGCTTTTACATTCTATTACACTTTTATAATTTGCAACCAGTGAGGTGAGAAGGTGGTTTCTCCTCTCTGGTGTAATTACACCGCTTCATTTTGTTCATAATAATATAGATAACGTGAAAACGAGAACAAAACGTCGCAAACAGTAACAACAGTAACAGGCAATTTGTTAGGTTAGGTTAGGGAATTTCATTTTGACGATCTGTCTTACTGTCCCAGTGCGGGATATTTAAAAACTGAGGGAAAGAACCAATCACGCGCAAGTTCTGCAGTGTTGTCATATTTACATACAACTTAGCCAAGGCGTGCTTTGAAAAGCGTGGTGGAACGCATTTCCGTCTTGAGTCATGCTTACATTTGAGCTCGACTTAGATAAGTTCTAGCTCAAGATGGAGTGGTGGAACCGGGCGTTACTTGCGCACATATTAGATGGTATAAAGAAAGACTGCAATTTATTAGAACTGTCAAAATACGAGGCAGGAGATGACAGCACTGTGTGAAACGTCATCATCTAGTAACCTTTTATTTATGACGTGAACATCATATAGGTTTGGATAAGCTATAACTATATGTATTAGCTATACTTCTACGCAAAAAAGTAACCTGATACAGCTTGATAGTAAACTAAAAGTCAACGATAAGTTGATTTAGTGACATGAAGGAAATGAAATTTAGTTACAAAAATAGTTTAATTATAATAAATAAAATTGGGCACGTTAATGAACAATAACTTATTAAATAAGTTTATGTACCTGTAGACTTTGCATCCATCTCGATTTCGACTCACTTTTGTATTAATTATCTATATAAAACTAAACGAAGAACGGAACAACTATTTTGACGTGTAATAAACAATTCATACGTGTTTATCGGAATTACCAGTTCTGCCTGTATTACACGGAAATATGTGATGACAGCAGCAATTGCTTGATCGTATTAACATCCATAGATGATTAAGCTATTATAAGATATGAGTTTAAATAAGTAAATGTGATATTTCAATTTTTGACTTTCTGCCACGTTTTATGATATTCCGCCCCACTGTGGGCCGGTCCGTTTGATTCATTCGAAGTTCAAATCGAATAGAAATTGACTTCTGTTCTTTAAGACGAATCCCACTTTACCTGGACGTGAAACTTGACGACGAACGTCGAACGATTTGTAGTAAACAAAAATTAGAGAAACCGTCACGGCTGGCCGTCGTGACCACGTTGGGTCAACATTTTCCACCAGGTCTTTCCATAATTCGGGCCTACAATTATAATAATTATTTGGTGTTCGTTTCCAAGCGATAACTGTTACCAACGTCGGCGTGGCGAAAACGGTTTGGGGCGCAAACACGTAAAACCAAAAATAAATAAATTAAATAGCATTTTTAAATTTTGTCATTCTGTGGTTGGGGGCGCAAGTTAGACACTTGCCACAGGCCCTGTGTATCCGCGTTACGCGACGTCGACTGTTGCCAGTGTTCTCGGGATAATTAGAATAGTCTATTCTACGTATTCTAACGAGTTATGATTAGAATTGTTGTTATAAACGAACGGCAGATTATCAAAAAGTTCTGCGGTACGCCGTTTAACGCAATTTGCTTTAACTAGAAACGGGGAGAAACTTGGAATTTAAATGTAGACAACGAGAGGTTTGGAATATAAAACGGCATTTTCTATCATCGTTAATGGTTTGCTTGCGTTTCAGGTGATCTCATCGAATACCACCGACAGTACCCCCTATCGGGTGGTGAAAGATTGAAGCAGGCATGTCCGAGGAACGGCAATTCGGCCCTATTGAAATCGTCGGGCAAAACGTCTAAAGCCGTTCGTTTAAATCTATAAGCGTTCTGCATATTCTGCTGTGATTATACTTTTGTGTAATAGGTATAACGCACTTCACAATGCCAATTTAGTATAAATTTTTTGACTGCTATCGATTATGTTGTGTAAGTGTATCTCATGGGTTCGTGTCAATATTAGGGTCAGTGCCTGGATCGCGACGTCGACGTTAATTTTAAGTTTGTAATCAATCTCCTGTACTACCTACACCTTTGTAATCGTTCTAGAATTAACTGATTTAAGTGGGTTTTTCAAAATTGACCAAATATACTCGTTAGGTATTTTAGGATAAGTTTTTTTCTACTTCACCTTTTTTTTTAATATTTACCGTATAATAATATTTATGTAATTCCTTTTTGTAATAAAAATTATTTTTATTTTAAAAACAATAATATAATATAATAAAACAAATGTAGGTACTTATAAATGTATAATAATTATTAGCCTTTATCATTTTTATTAGGCGGTATACTATCCAAGAGCACGCATTTCCTCTTAGCCTTCTTATATCTGACGTCCTGAAAGGGAAATCGTATTTATTGTAAAAATATAACACACACACTATATAATTATGTTTGTACTAAAGTCAAGAATGCACATGCTCTCGTGCTAGTAATTGGCACAATTGGAAAAACTAATCGACTGCGTACATAGGTTTTTCACCTAGTACGCTTTTGATGAGCAATCGACTGTCGTGTCGCGTTTTGAGCAACATGTCCAAAAACATACGTGCGCTCAAAAATTGCATGCTTAATTCTCTTTTAATTCCAGATTCTTTTCGTTCTAGTGTTGGTGCAGAATAAGTACTTAAATAACAAGTTTAAGAAGTGTTTATTTATTCATAAAACTAAAATACACGCAAATTTTCGTGGAATAAATCATGTGCCCTTTGTGGAAAGCCCGTAGGAGACTTGCTAATGAAAGCCCATCCTCGACATATAACTTTTTTTTTTTCAATTAAAGTTTGAAAATTTACGGCTAACAAGAAAGGTTATTCAAAGGGTACGCACCGATTTTGATGAAAATTTTATCATAGTAACTACTAACCACCCAATAGATGATGTTTGGTGAAACAATTAGCTGCCGTAAAGACTTCGTTTGCGTTTTATTCAATAAAGTTGGCAAAATGGTGATTTTCAAATTCATAGCGCTGTTATCAAAACGGTTTTAGATATAGGTTTGAAATTCGTAACATTTTATACATTTTGTAGTTTGTCATTTATTTGTTTGTTATGTTTGAAAAACTACTTTTCAAGTAATTCCGGACCTGTTCTATGTGTATCAGGTAGTGTCATTTAATCGAGATTATGCGAACATTTTAAATGTATTTAAACGCCCGCAGGTCTGTCATTTTTGCTTTGTTCGTCTATAAATATGAGTTTTCTAGTCGTCTCCGACTTGTTCTGAACGTTCCGTCTCAAAACGTTCTGGTCAAAATTTTCCCAAAAAAAAAGGTGTGTATGGTTTAGCTACGGTTTCCTTCACTAATATTTTATAAATGTAATAATTCCTATGTTTTAAAGTAAGTTTAAAATAGATGAATGAAAGTAAGTAAGTACAATATACCTATTATAATAGCCGAACGAATGATAATATGAAAAACGTTTTTCTATTTTATCTCAATTTTTCCTAATGTAACCCCATACAATTTTACAAAAAGAAAAAAAATAAGCTTTCTAATGATATATAACATACTTCATATTTCCATTAAAAAAAATTCAAGATGGCGGCCGTACTCTAAAACTGCGTGAAAAAATTTTTTAAAAAAATTAAAATTTTTTGAAATATTACGAATTTCAAACCTATATCTAAAACCGTTCTGATAACAGTCCCATGAATTTGAAAATCACCATTTTACCACCTTTATTGCATAAAACGTAAACGAAGTCTTTACGGCAGCTAATTTTTTCACCAAAAATCATCTATTGGGTGGATAGTAGTTACTATGATAAAATTTTCATCAAAATCGGCGTGTACCCCTCGGGTAACCTTCCCTGTAAGTATATGTAATGTGTTTCAATTCTTAGCTGTCGAGGGCCAGAATGTTTCCGATTCGCGCCGTGACACTTTATCTAACTAAGGACTATTCTATACGAGTGCTAAAAACGTCGCTTTTTTACTGCAAGCAAGAATTACGTTTATTACAAGCATAATTTGCAATCTATACAAAGCGTTGAAAGCGCAGGGGCTGCCAAAAGGCTAAGGCTAGACGCGCGCATTCGCGTGCACACGCGACACACCCCATAAACCCCCTAGACTAATCGTTCTACATGTAGCGTTTTCAGAGCAGATCCGTTTAGTTTTAAAATGGACGTCGGCGTCTGCAAATATTACAAAATAGTGAACAACCTGAAATAAAGGAAAGGCGTTGGGGAGCCCATCCGTCATTAGTAAATCGTCTTTTAACTGGACAGTTTCACACAATAATTTAAATATTGTATTATGTAGAATGTGTACAGGATAAATTTTTCCAACATTTTATTATGTACGCACATGCTCTGAAACGTTTTGCGCGCCTTTTTAAGAAATTCAAATGCCTCCCCTAAAATCCTACAATCGAAAGGTTGAAAATCGAAACTGCTGTAGTATAGGTGTAAACTTGAAAATTCAACTTTTAACAATGCCATCGTAATTAATATGCTTTTAAACGTTTTAAACAGCTTAACTGCCGCCCCTAAATCTTGTTCTAATTATTGGCTTGTTCACTTTACGATAACGCCGCGTCTTATCTGTCGCGTTTTTGGCACTCGCGTAAAATAGCCCTAATTCTTAAAACGAATGTTGTCAAATTTGTGTTTATTGTGTTACAGTTGCTAGTGCACAAATTAAATCGATTTTTTTTTAATTTACAAGAACAAGTATACATACGGATGCATCTGATTTAGTTGCCTACAAATGTTATGTTTGGTATCTTCGGCAACGCCGCAACGAGGGCGTGGCAAAAGGGGCGCTCGCCACGGGCTATTTTTGAATTGGAGGGGCGCAGGTCGGGAACTTGCCACGGGCGCTTCGTGCCCTCGTTACGGCGTTGATCTTCGGCCCAAAAATAACCCAAAGATTTTGGTTTCGGAGTGATTTTAGAACTGTACAGCACAGCATTCGGTTACCAAACAATAATAAAAACCGTTCGTATTTCTTGTTGTGGGTAATTTTTGGGCCAACGATTTAAACAAAAATTCAACGCTACTTAAGGCCGTTCTAAACAGAAATTAAACGTCGACAAGACGGTCGCCTTGTAAAGGTTTTATTGTAGCGCGTTTTTTTTTTTAATAGGTACAAAAAAGATACGTTAATCCCTATTAGAAATTTATCTCAATTGTAATATTCTGCAGGTATATTTATTTGAAACAGTTATGCCGCTTAGAAGAGCCTTAATGCGACAGCAAAAATTAGTACATCAAATATTTAAAAATCAAATCACACAACCCTTTACATGAACATAAAATAATAAAATATTCGCTACAAGTCTACGTTGGGTTGTAAAAAAACTTTTTAAAAATGCTCGACGTTGACATGTGCGAGTGGGATGATTTAATTCTCTGCAATATAAAAATTATAATTAATCTATAAGCCAATCTAGTCATGCGATTAGTTATTATTACAGTGCCAAATTAAGGAGGCCAGAGGCGGATAAAATATTTAAAAAACAATTTAATAACAGGCACCTATACACTTCGAATGCATCAAACCAAACTCATGATAATACTCACGGGCGTAATCGTTTGCGTGTTCAAAGATTCGGGGCTCATTTGCGGCTTCTTTTTGACCTTATTCGGGCTTATCGTGGCTGTAAAAATTGCGTTAAACCATCCACACGCCAAACTCTACAACGATAATAACACTCACCACCGGGTACGTTCGGTAAACTGAACTCGTCATTTTGCTCTTGTCCCTTCTCCTGTAATTATTACCGATGTTGGCCAGCCAGCTCGGTCCCGAATTGATGTTGGTCACGTTATGAGCTTCCGCGTTCATGGACATCGTGTCCAAATAAATGTTCCTCTCCAATCTCCTAAGGTACTGCTGACCTCGCGGCGGATTGATCAAAGGTACCTGACCGAACATCGTTTTCAACGAGGAATTTGGAAATGAAACCGCGTGCGGCGATTTTTTCGGCGGATCTTTCGTAAAGCATATGTTATTGATGCTGGGATGCAGAACGTTTTGAGAATGTTGATAAGACAACGACGGCGACTTGTTGAAGTCTACGATCGTCGACTGTAACGACTGAAAGTGAGGGGACGACGGTGGACTTCTTGTAGGTTCCTCCTTTTTTTGGGCGGACAGCGGCCTATCTGCTTTTTGACTTATTTTCGATAGGCTCTTCAAGGTTTTTTGCAACATCTTCATTTCGGACGGGTTTGACGGTTTGTGCGTTGCATCGTTGGCGTTTTGGCCGATTTTTGGTGTGCTCAGACTTTGTTGTTTGCTTACTTTTTCTTTGATCATGGATTCTAAGGAACTTTGTTTCGACGAAATTTGTGTTAGGTGGGTGCTACCGCCTAGTTTCAAATTACTTCTAGATTTATCACTAGCATAAGCGTTATCACAGACATTAGAAGTATCGGAACTGAGCTTTCTTTTAATGCTACCTCCCATTAAATTGAATCTCCACTTCGGAGGATCCATTTGGGAAGACTTGCGCGCCTTGATTGATTCTTTCCTATCTGCATTATCGCTCGAGGATACGATTTCGTGTTTAAGTTTACGTAGAAGGGGATTATCGTTAAATTCCGTAATGACTTTGTCGCGTAGCTCGGGTAAATATCTTTGGGGAAACGAGTCTTGCGTGAAAAAACTGTGTTTTAAAAGGTCGTCGGCAGTCGGACGCATTTGAGGATCCATTTTCATGCAGGACGCCAAAAAGTCTAAGCTGAGGTGGTTCCAGTTCGAGAATGTTTTGTATATACCATTGCAATCGTCCGTTGCCGATCGTATCATTCTCCTCATCTGCATATTCTTGGTCATGAGCTGCTGATGTTTTGTGCACGGTTTTCCTGAAACGCGATTTGGCACCTAAACGTGTTTTCTACAGAACAGTTCTAGTTTATTTACCTAACAATCTAATTGTGAGGTACAATTGGTCGATGTCGCTGTTCCCGGGAAACAAGGGATCGCCGGTCATCATTTCCGCATATAAACATCCGATCGCCCAAATATCCACGGAAGCCCCGTAGTTATGTTCGCCGACCAACAGTTCGGGAGCTCGATACCAACGTGTCGCCACATACTCCGTGCACTGCTCGCCCGCGATGCTCACCAAACGCGCGAACCCAAAATCACAAAGTTTAACAACGCCCAACGAGGAGACCAAAACGTTTTCTGGCTTTATGTCTCGATGGATGACCTTTAAAAAAAAATCGTTGTAAACACAATCGACGCCTTTATCTTGCGACGTTTCTCACGTTGTTCATGTGACAAAAGTGCACGGCCCTGGTGACCTGAAAGATTCTCTCTCTGCAGGCGTCCTCGTCGAGTCCGCCGGTCATTTTTTCCAGCTCGTCCAGGACCGTACCTTCCAGGTATTCGAAGACGAGGTAAAACCGTTTCCTATAACGGAACACCTCTATCATGGTGACGAGGTTTTCGTGTTTTAGACGCTGAAAACAGAAATGCCGTTTTGGTATCGATAGTTTGCTCGACGTTTGTTTGTTCTTTCAAAAACGAAATCTTGTCGAACTGACGATTTAGCCAACGAACGGGGGGGAAGCTTTCGAATTGCCGCTTGTTCATCAATGGTTTCGATAAATACTCCTGGCGATCGTTCAACTGTATCTCGGGAACGTTAGATGGCGCCGAAATGGTAAGGTTTTAAGGCCGATTTTTCATGATTACCTTTCATGATCTCATTATACTGGGAAAAAAAATTGTCGCGTATCATGTTATAAAATATAATTTAACATTGCGAGCATTTTTCCTGATAATATTTACTAAAACTCGCAATTTAAATGAACACAACAGACGATTGTGGATAATATGTAAATAAGAACACGTGCATAGTTGAAGTGATAAAAGGCATAACTTGTTATACTCGAGTTTGGAGACCACGTTGTTCGATTATCAACAACCTGCAAGAATCATCGCCCGATAAAATAAACTTTCTAAAATTTAAACAAAGCATTCCGGTATTTATTTATGTGCAACAAATGATGGTAAATTCGAATAAAAATTTTTCTAAAAGTCTCGGTAGTCGTGCGTTTTCTCGTGTAATGTTCAAGTGGCCGTGTAATTACATTTAGACTTTGATTGCGCCTTTTTTATCTTGAACGTTAAAAGAACACTTTTTAGAAATAGGACACCGCTATGCGGTTTCATTCATCGGAAAGGTCGGAATTTTGTTAATTTAATTAAATGTTAAGGGCGTTCGAATTACTTGCCAATCCTCAACCTGGATCTTTGCCAATTTACATATTTCGTCGTTATATGCGGGGTGTCCAGGATACGGAGGAGAATCTCTAGGGGGCGTATAAACGTTCCCTTGTTAAAATATTCATCCCTCAAAAATAAAACATTTTTATTTTTCAATTTTGAGGCTGAACATCTCAACAGGGGAAAACGTAGGTAGTTTTAGGATTTTGTTGAAATTTATACACTTACCACACTGATTCCAAATACAGTGTGTTAGATTTTATGTGTCACAGCAAATATCTCGGCTATTGTATGAATTAGTAAAAAATGTTATTTATGAAAGTTATTAGATTATTTATTCTTAATAATGTGTCAAAATCAGAAAAACAATTGAACATCAAATAATTCAGATAAAGCAAATAAATTTAACATTTTAAATGGAACGTACCCATTATTATTACATATTCTGAAACTACAAGAATTTATCTTTACAACGATATAGCACATGTTATACTTTTTCATTAATTAACTGGGCGTAATACACTAAATAACTGAATGTGTTGATTAAAACAAACTCAATAACAGATTATTCAACATAAATACAACATTAGGAACGAACCAATATGTGAATAAGTAAGATAATTATAAAATTGTACGTAACGCCTACCTAACATCTAAATTCTTTGTTCAAAGTGCTCCCCGTTGTTTGTAATACTTTCTCGGAGATATGCTTATTAAATTTCGTCGCACTTTTTGCAACATGTTTGGTGTTATTTGAGCACATGCCCTATGAATGCGATTTGTAAGATCCTCTAAATTTTGTGGACATGCAACATAAACTTTTGATTTAACATATCCCCAAACAAAAAAGTCCAACACAGAGAGGTTTGGAGATCGTGCCGGCCAGTTTATAGGACCACCATTACCTATCCATTTCGCACCAAATTTTTCGTTTAAAATAGCCTTGACGTTCCTTGCATTGTGAGGAGGTGCTTCATCCTGTTGTAACCACATATCACAACGCACTTGTTGGGGTATATCATCCAAATATTCTTCGAATTCTGTCGTAAGGAAATTAGCATACCGTTCAACATTAAGCGTTCCGCGATAAAAATAAGGACCTAGTATAGTATCACCTAATACATTAAGCCAGACGGCTGAATTCCTGAATTCGACGTGGATTCTCTGTATCCCAGAAATGATATTTTTTTCTGTTAGAAATTCCGTTATTGTTAAAATTAGATTCATCGCTCCAAAGAATGACATCCACTAAATGTTGATTATTGTTAAGCCAGTTATAAAATATTAGCCTTCTATCAGAATCACCAGCTGTTAAACCGTGAACCAATTTAATTTTATAGGGGGTCGTGTTATGTTTTTTTAGAATAAAAAATACTTTGTGATGACTTATATCTATGTCGGCCACTGCTTCACGGATTGAATTTCTTGAATGTGCTCTAAAATATGCCAACACCATAATATCTTCATCATGTGCTGCACGCCCATTTCTTGGTCTTCGCACTGTAGCATTAAAACATCCATTTCTTCGTAAATTATGTTCAATTCTTGCAAACGTGGAAGGATGTGACTGTACCCTTTCTGGATACAAGGTTCGATACAATACAGAAGCTTCTTTAGGATTATCATTGCATCTGATGTACACTCTCAACATATCCATTTTTTCATTATTAGAATAATAACTATCCCTCATTATGTGTCACGAGATGAAAATTAACAATTAACAATTTACTTAGCCATTTTGACATGAAAGTGATAACAAGTGAGCGCATATCACGACCTCCTCGGCTCTACTTAATAGAACATGCAAGGGTAAAAGTGTGCGTCGTCGGTACATTGTTTACTTTGTACGTGTTCATCGCGTTCGGTTATTTATTCTATTACGCCTTTAATTAATGAAATAAGAATAACATGTGATATACCGTTGTAAAGATAAATTCTTGTAGTTTCAGAATATGTAACAATACAGGGTACGTTCCATTTAAAATGTTAAAATTATTTGCTTTATCCGAATTATTTGATGTTCAATTGTTTTTCTGATTTTGACGCATTATTAAGAATAAATAATCTAATAACTTTCACATACAACATTTTTTACTAATTCATACAATAGCCGAGATATTTGCCGTGACACATAAAATCTAACACACTGTATAAGTAAATTTCGAGAAACCACAAGCCATAGTCACACTTGCCCCCATTCGATGGGAAAGAGTGGCCCACAGACTGATTTTCGGTTCTGTCATCACATCAACTGTGAGCATCGAAAAGAGAAAACGCGAAAATTTGAACGTTTGGAATGAAATCGGGCGATCGCGATCGGTGCAATTTTCTCGGAGGGCACGTAACGGAGGAACTGGAGATTTTTATTTGGAACCTTTGGAGACGGTGCAAAACGATGTTCCGTCCCATCGGACTACTCGCTCACCTTCAACATTCGAATTTCCCTGAGGGCCATTTTGCGCACGGTGGCGTCCTCTTCCGTTTCCAAGAACTTCTTGACGGCCACTATCTGCTCGGTTTCCCTGTGCTTGCACTTCATAACTAAACCATAGGAACCCTCCCCTACGATGGCGAGTTGCTCGTATCTGTCCATAATTTAATTTCTCAACATTTTAACTTATCGATTAGTCGGTCATCTGAAAAAATCAAGTCATAAACAAAACGAATTGATTTCCCGATGTCATGTTGCGTTTCATTTTCGTGGTTGTAAGCAAATTAGGAATCGATAACCCTTAAAGTCGGCGAATAACGGAAGACGACGCGCATTTTTAATGTTTTGCGACCTAAATAAACCAATTCGCGGCACTATTTACATGATAGGTTATAGTTCGTATATTCAACTTAAATGTCGGCGGGTAATTAACTAGTGGCGTACAACGACAAATTACCTGCCTCGAACAAAATAAAGCACGCACCTCGACCGAAATAATTTTTTTTATGGGGCAAGGGGGTTAATGGAACGTTTAAAAGCGTGTCGGTTAAACGTTAAAATTTTGGGGGCAGTTTTCAAGTAGGCATTTAAATTTTCCTGACGGTGCATCGATAAGATTAAAGATTATTAAACGTTGAGGGGGCGATTTTACAACTGTTTGAATGTTCAACTGTTCCCGCGACCTAGGGTTGTAATTCAAATTTCAATGAACGTCCACGATAACAAACCGTGTCGTTTAAGTACAAGCAGACGACATTCGCGGGGATTACGTTCCTGGAATTTCTGTGAACGTGAAAAATCCGCGAATAAATATAACCATGAAATTTAGTTTCGTCTGCATGTAAATACGTAATTACTTATGTATATCACATGTAGCACAAAATCTCGCGCACATTTCGCAAAATCTCAAATCCTGAAACCTGGCAAAATGAAAAACAGCGAATGTAGAGAGGGTCGTAAATATATTTCCAAGTAAATATCCTTAGTACGTGACGGATGGGTTTTGATTTTGCTTTTAAAACTAACCGTTCATTATTTTAATCGAGCATGTATTTAATTTTTAATCATTTTGTTTGTACTTATTCAAATATAAATAATGAAGTCGCCCTTGCTCACGAAAAGGGGGGCAAAAGAATCGTGCATTTAATCGCTGCGTGTTTTATATTTTTCTAAACGCGTAATTTATACGTATTGTTGCAATAAAACGTAACTCGCCCGCCGATCAATTTTCCCCGCGATAAAAAAAACTTCGAACTCTCGATTAAAAATCGGAGCTCGAGACGCCGAAGTTGTTTTGTAAATTGAAGATGACGTTTATTATTATTTTACGCTCGTAATTTATCGTTTTAATTCTAATCTATCCATTTTTTATTCGGAATATGTTTTTGCATTTAGAAAATAATAATCGGAATTTTCTAAATATTTCCCAATATTTGATTTTAATTTTGTTTAAGTATTTTTATTTTATTTTATTATTTCCCATAAATTTTGTGGACGTCCAAATCTAAGGACGACTTTTACAATCTCGGCTTTCGACGCTCCTCTTCGATGTGCTACATAAATTTAAATTTATTCGAATTGTTTCGAAAGCCCGATGGGAATCGTTTGATGTTGTTTGATCAGTTTTAGCATCTTCAAATTTTTATATTTATAGATCTTACTTTTTATTAAAACCGCTCGTAATAAAATTATTGACGCTATTTTCGGCCCTTTGCGTCATTTACTTATAATTAGCTATATTCCGCCTTAATCGGCGTTATAATAAGAAATAATAAAATGATGGAAATACATTTTCGGAATTGTCAATCTATAAATAGTCGGATTCGTGACTGCAACTATCATGATATTATAAAGCATATAAATTACATTAAAAATCAATTTTAATGAATCGTTTCCTTCGTTTTCCCGTATTGATATCATGTAATGCCATTGGACGTTTAAATGCATAAAATTATTGAAAATATATTATTATCAGAGACCGATTTGGGACGACCGAATGAAAACGAGTACTTTAGGGCGACCGTGCCGCTAGAGGTTCTTAGGGTATCTGGTTATTGTCGACGACCGATCCCTTAAAAATAAATTTATATGATGCGATGTACTAAACAAAAACTGGGTAATTTACGACGACCGAAATTGCCTGCAAGTGTCAAAAGGTTTACAATTTACTTGACGCCTTCAAACGACAATTTTTCCTCCGCCCTAAAAGATTTTAGAAGTTGCTCGTTTTCGAGTCTGCAAAGACTAAAGGCAGTTTTACAGAGATTTTTGTAAGTCGCAGTTTAACGTATATATTTTTAATATAACTTCTGCCGATAAACCATCATAACATCTTCGTGGCAGAATATATTTGTTTCGACAAGCGTTTTCGTGGTAATTAAAAAAAAAACAAACGTACCACAACAATAATTTTGTAAATTATATTTGAAGTAAAAAGGAAAATTATCTATCTACATATGCTATGGGCCAGTTGTACAATTCATAGTTCAACCTCAGATCAACTGAACTGAAACGTTATTGTTTGTAAATCTGTCAAAATTCAAAAATTATCAAATTTTGATAGATTTTTAACCAATAACATTTCAGTTCAGTTGATCTGAGGTCGAACCATGAATTGTACAATTGACCCTATGCGAAGTAAAAATCTTTTGTCACAACAAAACGTCTCCAGTTCGGCTTTAGAGCTAAACACTCTACTTCGCACCAACTTCTACGCCTAATTGAAATTATAGAAAAGGGTTTCGAAAGCAAGCAACATACATTAGTCTCCTTTCTAGATTTTTCGCAGGCATTTGACAAAGTCTGGACCAAAGGACTCATATATAAATTACTGCAACTACAAACACCTGCCTACTTAATAAAAATAATTAATTCCTTCCTCGTTGACCGAACCTTCGCAGTAAGTATTAATACTGAACTCTCTAGCAGAAGATCTATCAATGCAGGAGTACCGCAAGGTTCTATATTAGGACCAACCCTCTTTAATATTTATGTGTACGACATAATTGAATCACCAAATACGCTTCTGGCAATGTATGCGGATGACACTGCAGTAATTACCCAACACAGCGACATCATTGAGGGAGCCAGGCAACTTCAAGAAGCCATCAATCAAATCACTAACTGGTGCAACAATTGGTATTTACAACTAAACCCTCATAAATGTGAGACTAAGATCTTCACACTACGACACCCCAATAACTCACCAAGAATAAAGATTAATAATGCGGAAATAGAATGGAATCCCAAAGATAGAGCTGTAAAGTACCTTGGCCTCTATCTTGACAAAAGACTTACATGGGGCATACATATTAACAAAAAATTAAATCAATGCTATACAAGACTAATGCAGTTGTATCCAATTATTAACCGAAAATCTTTCTTAAAAATTGAATGTGCGCTTCTTATCTATAAAGCCTTATTAAGACCAGTAATCACGTATGGATGCACAGTTTGGGGAGCAGCCTCAAAAACACACAAACAAAATTCAAGTTTTGGAAAATAAAATACTTCGAATTGCTACAAATTCCCCTTGATTTATCAGGAATAAACATCTCCATGATGAACTTGGAGTTCCAACTATTAGACAGTTCATACAAAAATGTAACAGAAAATTCTTCAATACTATACCAAGCTGTACAGGAGCTATCCACTATTCAATTGGAGAGCGAAACCTACATGTGAGGCTAAAGCGACTTCTTCCTCAAGATCTACTGATAACAAGTGATGATAGTGATAATAGTGAATAACAATAAAAACGATTAGTGCATGAGGAGCTCTTAGCAGCTATCCTCTCAAGTGATAAACAGTGAAAACATTAACGTGCTAACTCAACTGTGAATAGCATTAATTTGCTGAACCAGTTATTGACTTATAAAAAAGAAAACAAAACAAAACGTCATTTAGGTAAAACGGTATTTTTAGAAAGCGCAGAAATCGTCGATTATTCGTTCGATATTCATAACGGAAATCCATGCGTAATCGGAAACAGTTCAAAAACTAAGCCAATCTTCCAGATTGTGAAGTGATAAGGGCGTGCACCGCCAAGACTAAATATAGAAATGCACGCACGAACGTCGAAAGGCTTGAGGAAAACCTGCGGAAAAGCCGGGGGTCGTCGACCCACCGACTGACCGGTGGTCTTTCGACATGCAAAGCGCGCCGGGCTCATTTTGGGGTTAATTTATTATTGGGGATGGGGGGGCGGTGTGCTGACGGTTTCATTTTTTCTCATTCGTGTACGAAATTACAGCTCGATTATTAATTAAAGATAATTGCACGTCTTGGTAATTTGGGAAAGGGCGACATGAAAATAAAATACATAATTGATGACGCGGTTACTTTGCATTAGTATTCGATTAAATTTCAATTTAAATAGTTATACGTTAAAAATATTATCGTCGAAGTGGGCAGGTGAAAAATTACGAACAATCGAATTCGTGGGGAATTAATTAGTCGATAGACAGTGTAAACAGTTTTAAATAATATGGAGTAAGGTGAGAAAACTGTTAAAAAATTAACCAATGCCCATAAGGGATCAAATTAATTATGTTGAAACGGTTTTCATCTCATTCTATTGAATCAGCGAGAAAAATTAATTTGTTTATATAAACAAAATAAACGGGGAATTTCCGAAATAAAGCATATGGAGATGAACTAATTGTAAGTATAACAGTTGAGTTTTCATAGTTTGGTATAAAATAAAAGTACAACAAAAAACATCTAAATATCAATATCGACAATTTCGAAAAGAAATGTATGAAAAGCCGTCAATGTGACAAAAAATCTACAAAATGACAAAAACAAAATAAGACTATTTAGATTTCTAGCGAAAAACAGAGCGAAATAAAGGGTGAAATCGGGGGTAAACGAAGATATAAAAGGAAAAATAAATGTTTTTAAAGAAGATCTATTCTTATTTCCATTATTCTTTGAAAACAGTTAACGCGTTCTTTGACAACACAGAGACGAAACGATCGACATGGCGTGAGCACACGAGGAGAATGAAAGAATACAAATTATTACCAATTAAAACGTTCAACTGCTTATCAAATAGGAGAAGAAATAAAGGTTAAAATAGAACAGAAAAAAACATTGAAATAACCGATACCTCAGAGAAACGATTAATTGGTAAAATAACTTATAAAACAAATTGCACTAAATAACCATAAATACAAATTGAAGCGCAGAAAAAATTCACACACACTCACACATACATGAAAATTTAACGATTTCACACATTATACTAACCGATGACGATTAAAAAAAATCGGGTCGATACTTCTTATCACTTATACTTAACGTAAATCGCCCCCGCCCGCATCGCGATTATAATACTCGACGAATTCGCGCGTACAATAATTAATTTAATTGCAACAAATTACGGGCTTCCGTGAACTTTTACACAAACCCCCGAACTTACCTTCGTTTTCGGGACTTTAGCGAATAACGTATTTCGAACACATCACAACGCAAACTAACCGTCGCACGCGACGATCGTCATAGTAAAACCATGCACGTGGAAAGCAACTTCGATAACGTCAGGTAGTTTTCCACAGGTGAATTTTTCTCGACGCGAAAACCGCGCTCAAACTTCTTTCCCAATTGGACGTTTCCGAAGTGAGGTATTTCGAACAAATAGCATAGAACCGCTTGTGGTGTGCATTGAATGAAGAAATTCAGAGACCCATTTCACTCGATAGAGGGTCAGAATCATTTCTTGGCCACTTCAAAATCGCGTCCTTTACCCCCACATCATCCCTTAAATGGTAAATATTTCAAAATGCTCTATTTCACTTATCTTAAAAGATGGAGTTCTACAAGAATCTATCGCAGTGGCTCTCAATCTTGTGGGTTACGCGTACCATCCAAAAAATATTTAAAAAATTCGGCATGCAAATAAAAAATACAAAAAACCAAATACCGGTTTAAAATTATTCGAATAATCACTATCTACTGCCTTTATACCGCAGAACTAAATTTATTCTATTTTTAATTTAAAAACTATTCGTGCGACCTTAAGCATTGAAAAGGACCTTACAGGTTTTTATAAGGAGCTGGGCCCAACTGAAGATAGCAATGAACCATATACCGTTTGAAAGCTCTCAACGAGTACTACAACGTAGGTCCAAGCATAAGTCACGAAAACTGATTACAACATTTTTACGAGCGTTCAAATGTGATATGTCGGTTTTGTAACTAAAGACATTTATCGATAGAATTCATGAAGAAGTACTCATGTGTTATATACCATCGGAAAGTGCGCTTCGAAAGCTTTACGATGGTATTAAATTCAACGTCCTAACTGTCGGAACAAGGACACTTTTAATGCTTTAAATGAATTTCTATGCGGGCCCGGCAACATGTAACCAGTCTAGGACACGCATACCTCGACGGACCCTCACGAGCCATATACCATCGGAAAGTGCGCTTCGAGATGTACACGATGGTGACAAATTCAACGTCCTAACTAGTGGTACAAGGGTACTTTCAATGCTTTAAATGGATTTTTGTTTGGGCCCAGCAGCGTGTACCCCGTCTAAGACACGCATACGTCGACGGACCCTCATGAGCCATATTCCACTGGAAAGCGCGCTTCGAGACCTTTACGATGGTGATAAATTCAACGTTCTAACTGGTGGTACAAAGGCACTTTCAAGACTTTAAATGAATTTTTATGCGGGCCCAGCAACTTGTAACCAGTCTAGGACACGCATACGTCGACGGACCCTCACCAGCCATACACCATTGGAAAGCGCGCTTCGAGATCTTTACGACGGTGTCAAATTCAACGACCTATCTAACTTGAGTGCAATTACGTCATCAACAGGCAACTTCAAGGCTTTAAATGAATTGTTTATGTCGGGCCCAGTCAATTCTTGTAACCAGTGCTAAAGAAGACTACATTCTATACGATCGAAATACGGACCTCACGAGCTATAGCACCATTGTGAAAGCGCACTTCGAGATCTTTATTGACGAGTGTCAAATTCGATACGACTATAGCTGCTGGTACGAGCACACTTTTAATGCTTTAAATGGATTTTTGTCCGGGCCCAGCAACGTGTATCCCGTCTAGAACACGCATACGTCGACAGACCCTCACGAACCATATACCATTGGAAAGTGCGCTTCGAGATCTTTACGATAGTGTCAAATTCAACGTTCTAACTGGTGGTACAAAGGCATTTTCAAGGCTTTAAATGAATTTTTATGCGGGCCCAGCAACTTGTAACCAGTTTAAGACACACATACGTCGACGGACCCTCACGAGCCATATACCATTGGAAAGCGCGCATCGAGATCTTTACGATGGTGATAAATTCAACGACCTAACTGGTGGTACAAGTACACTTTGAGTGCTTTAAATGGATTATTTATATTATAGAATTATTACATATTGCATAAGTTTAGACGAAAGAAATAATTGTAAACCAAAAAAGTACTTGATGTGATAGATATTACACGCTTAAGTTAATGTAACATTAACTTAAATTAACTGATTAGTGATGTTTATTGCTGGTGATGCATACGAATTGGTCGGTAAAGCATGCGAAAGTAACCACAACACAAAACAAAAATCCATTGAAAGTGTGCTTGTACCAGCAGCTAGGTCGCACAATTTTACACCGTCGTAAAGATCTCGAAGCGCACTTTCCAATGGTATATGGCTCGCGAGGGTCCGTCGACGTATGCGTGTCCTAGACTGGTTACAAGTTGCTGGGCCCGCATAAAAATTCATTTAAAGCCTTGAAAGTGCCTTTGTACCACCAGTTACAATGTTGAAATTGACACCATCGTAAAGATCTCGAAGCGCACTTTCCGATAATATATAACACACGAGTACTTTGTTCATGAATTCTATCGATAAATGTCTGTAGTTACAAAACCGATATAAAACATTTGAATGCTCGTAAAAATATTGTAGTCAGTTTTCGTGACTTACGCTTGGCCCTACGTTGTAGTACTCGTTGAGAGCTTTCAAACGGTATATGGTTCATTGCTATCTTCAGTTGGGCCCAGCTCCTTATAAAAACCCGTAAGGTCCTCTCCCTATTACAAACCATAAGCCAGATAAAAGTTTAATCGCATTTTTATGCGACAGATAAAATACAAAACAACTAATGAAACATGTGCACCATCTACTTTCATAGCTTATCGGAGTGCGAACAAAAAACTGAAGGTTTTTAAAATAAATCCACGTATAAATTCGAATGCATTGATGTTTCTGGCAAAACCGCTTCAGATCTTTCGCGTCAGTGGTACAGAGCTTGTTTCAGTAGTTCGAATTTTAATTTACGGCGTCGTATTGTTCGTGTGTGCGAGGAATGATCGTTCGGTTTATAAGACCTTTTTGCGTGTGTGTTATGTGTTGTATTATATAAAAGGATTACAAACAAAAACGATTAATACGACGAGGGAAGGTGGGATCTTTTTTTGTCGACTAACTCTCCATGTATTTATAAAGTGCAAATACATGGACCTTTAAGCTCTAACACAAATTCTATGAAAATCGAGCTTGGTTAGGTTCTTGGATAGGGACTCGATTAGGATTTTCGTTAGGGCTCCCCTGAAACATTCGACGATCCAATTTCGCGAACGAAATTTTATCTTACGCGTGTTTTCACGATCACAGCGGTTGGTGAAATATGAAGCGTAGTAATAATGCAAGTTCGCAGTCAACGGAAGAATATTTGCTGGAAATTGGCAATAGAGGGAAAACGATGACGAGAAAAGGTAGGAAAATATAAAGAAAAATTTACAAGTTTCTAATTTTTCCTTACAGTCTGTTATAGATAAGGGGGAGTCGCAGCGACAGCAGTATTAGTCTGCATTTTATATAAGTATTAAAAAAAAATCGGGATTTAAGTTTTTTTAATGTTTTTTTGTTCTTTTTTCTCTTATTTTGATTTTACCTTTTCAATGCCTTCGTTTACGAATAAAAAACGTAAATCAAATGTTTGATTGTCGCAACAATTTTTAAACAATTAACAACGAGACAAAATTTAATCGATTAACTTTTTGTTGAGCCACCTCGTTACTTAAAAAAATATTCTAATAATTCCAGTTTTTTCGTGGCATTCTCTTAATTCTCCTTGTTCTAAATTTCTCTCTTTTTTTAACTAAATATTATAATACTTTAATGCAATTGTTGTAGTTATTTTACTAACAATGTGAAAATAAGGCAACGTGTGGGAGTAAAGATACGGTTCGGTTAGTTTCCGGATTACCTTACCTACTCGAAAATAAGGAAAATTTCGGCATTTACCGCCAAAACTGCAGCAAGCACTTGCGATATTAGTTATATATCCAATTTTATATTTTTCCCCCCGGATAAAACGTTTTAAATGAAAAAATGAAAAAAAAAATGAAACGATGCCATCGAATATTCTCAGAAAATAAGATCTACAAAATAGAAGGTCACGCATATTCGTTTACAAAAAAATTTTTTTGATTATATCACGTTATTATTTAATTAGCCACTTGCAATGGTAATAACCGAATACCGATAGCGGTAGGCGATTAAAAATATCATATATCACCTCCATGTTTATATTTGCGCATTATTTATGGGATCTAGTTTTCATGAGAAATTAGTCAACTCGCTCCAATGTGCTCAGTTCTGCAAGATTGCTGAAGTACACGTGGTAGCTCGGGTCCGAAGTGGGGATAAGTAAAGGAGCTTTATCGAATCAAAGTTGTTCAAATATGTTTTAGTCAGCTTAATTAAAGGTCCGAACAGCTAACGAAATTGTTTGTGATTTTTTTTTTAATTCGTTTTAAGAACATTTTCGACGAATAAGCGACGAAACAATTTAAAACGAGTAAATTTCGTTGTCGCGTTCGCGAAAACTCCAGCGAATTTCGCCAACCCCCGCAGTTTAATGTTTACGACAGCTTTGTTTTTAAGCAATCGGTCTTTGTGTTTTTCAAGAAACTACCAATTAGTGCAGTTGCGAAAAGTGCGTCGTTTAAGTTGAATTTCAGTTTACGATTTGGTAATTTTTTACAACTTCGCTTTTTTAGATTCTAAGGTCCGATTTTATAATCGACATTGACGTTAATTTAAATTAAAAGCGATTCTAAATTATGTCGATTAGTCGAGTAATGTGTTGCCGTTGTAATAATACAACTTTAGTTAGTGTTGATTATAAAAGGGCTAAAATAATTAGGTAGTTTATAATCTCGCGGTGCAACAACTAGTTTTTAGAACAATTTTCATTGCTAGAACATATCGATGGCGTTTTGTCAAAAGGGCGTAACCCACACTTTTTCCGAAAATTAGCTATTCTGACCATCTTACACATCTAAAGCAAAGGCATCATCTGTTAAAACCTAGTAAAAATATTCCGATTTTCTTCACCGAAAAAATCGATTAGTATTTCCGCGAAACGTATCTTTTTATAGCAGCTACGCGACGACACAAAATCTGCTCTCCCGTAAAATGGGATTATGGGATTATTATTTTATGGGTTATGCCCTTCTGGAAAAACCGCGTCGAATTATAGTTTGATTTGTTAATTTTTTTGTCTGGCTCCGCAAAAATTTTACTTTCGAAATTGTATTTTAATTTCGAGACGCGTCTCGACGTGTTTATAAAATTGTTTAAATGCCGATCATCTTCCTTTTATAAATTTTTAATGATTAGAATGATATCAACGTGTTTAAAAACAAATTGATATTTTGGGGCAAATGTTTAATTATTGAATTCTCAAATAGCGGGCGTCCAAAAAGTCTTTCGGTCTTGGTTGGCTGCGAAAAACTAATGACTAAGGGCCCAAGTATTTCGGTCTTGGTTGGCTGCGAAAAACTAATGACTAAGGGCCCAAGTATTTCGGGTTCGGTTTAAGCACGAGATTAAACGATAAACGTCTGTTATCGAAAATAATGGATATTTTTCATTGTCAGTATCAGTTTATCGGTTAATTTACAGTTTAAGTTAAACCGAGGCCATGTTTAAACGTTAATTATCCATCTGTGACAAATTAGATTATGTCAACATATTTGGAATTTGATGAGCGACGTTTAGCACATAAACATCACGTCTTCTGCGGCTATGTCTAATTTACCTTTATTTGCCACGTTTTAATTCATTTCAACACTTGTCAAATAAAATGTCAAATATATTAACCAGCATTACCAACCTAAACAACTCAAACAATGTACAGTTTAGTTAAACGATACATAAAAAATACTTGAAATACGAACATATTCTTAGGGCCGGTCTTTTCATCTCCCAATAAATTTACTTGAAAAATTTTTACCATAGAAACAATTGTTTGAACAAACGTTTCTATAGTAAATATGTGTCAATTAAATTAAATGGAAGATGATTAGATCGGCCCTTAATCGACGTTTAATATTTGACGGTTGTTTAATTAATCTAAAGTTTAAACCGATTGTCACGAAGACATACCTGTGCATTCAGTTTATCTTTCGACAGTTAAACCAAGACTTTTTGGACACTTATTTAATTTTTCACCGGTTTCATTTTCAACGATCGATCTGCAATAATTGTTAATGGCATTTTAAATTATAAATACAATACTTTAACTTGTAACATAACCTACTTCAAAAAAACTTTCCTTTATAACAATATTCCGAGCAAATTATTGTGTCAATTTTAGCCAATATTGTGCCAATACGGTTTTTAATCATATTTGTAATATACATAGATAATTCAATATTTTACTATTAATTTTTTCTTCTTTTTTAATTTTTTTTCCTCCCTAGTTAGTACAGGGGACTTTGAAGCCTCAGCTTGTTTCACCACTAGTGTGATTTGTTTCTAGAATTTAATATAGAATTCGATCGAATTATTATGAATTAGTATTACTGTGTATAAAATTTACTATAGTTACCGACCCCTCGCCCATACTGGGGTTTCCAGTTTCCATCCACGACCCATTATGCGATAAGGTCAGTTTCTTGAGCCATTCAAGTCTGTTTTTTTTCGTCTTTAATTTTTCAAGGTTTTAAATTTTTATCCTAGTTTTCACCCTAGTACTTGGGCTTTGGAGAGTTTCAACTACTGCGTTTATTAGTGCACAATCACAGACATCATCCAACGCCTACCAACGGTGGGGCAATTTATTCGATCTTTGTTTTTAACCTTTTTATTATAACTGATCAAACATCGGTGGCTTAAATAATTAAATGGAAGTTTTTAATGTTATTGTAGATATTATTTAGTAAAACACAATTTAGCACACGTATCCCCCTCCCCATCTTTCCATAATTATATTTATCGTCAAAAATTGTTTCGTATATTATCCCAAATTGATTTTAAATCGCTCCCGCGGCAAACGTTTAAAATCATCTACGCATAACTAACAATATCTGTTGAAGACTCGACAAGGAAAACTTACCGGAATTACTGATCATAATAAAAAACAAAGCACGCTAGTCAAGTCTAATCGTATTTTTTTTCTTTCTATCGATATTCAGTTGCGATATGGTAACAAACGCGATTTTGTTTATTTTTATGTGACAGTTAAACAATTACTTGGAAGTCTCCATTATATCTGAAAAGGATAAAAATGCACGAAACAAAAACATTTACGTGTTTTTTTTAAATGTCGTCATTCTAACGAACTTCGATCATATTAGTAGGTGGCAGAAACTGTGATGGTGCGTTGTCTTTCTCAAAAAAACAATTGATCGCTAAGTTTCAAAACGACGCCGATGGCCGTTCAAAAACTGGATGGACGATATTATCAAAATTACTTTAGAAGCATCCATCATAAAATTCTCCGTCAAATACATATCTATCTCGAAACAATTTTCGCGATCAAACTCGTTGCGTTTTTGTGAAAGTTGAAACAAAAAGAACGAATTTTCGAGGCGTAACCTCGGAAATATTCTCTAACGCGTCCCCTCCGGTAAATGTATTTTTTTTTTTAATTTTCAAGCGGGATAGGTACGTTCGTCATCAAATTGTTCGATCGTCCGCACGTTGCAAAAAAAACAATTAAGGCTAAAATAAGATTTTATCAGCAACACCCTCGGCCACGAAAACGCGGTTTTTTTAGACATTTTCGCGATATTCTTTCGACTTGTGGCATCAATTCATCGTACCGGTGCGCGTCAACTTTGAATTTTAATTACTTAGTTAATTTTTATTCGGTCCACAATCTTCGACGAAAATTAATTTGGGAAAAAACGAATTTTGAAGTAGCGCCCGCCGATAAAGCGTTAATCGTGCGCGTTTATGGGTAAACGACGTCTTCGAAAACGTGTTTCGGCGGCGCCAACTTCGACCGATACCAATAAAACCCCATTATTTTCTAAATTTTCGCAGAATTTCGGCTTTTGCAACACTTCTCGAGATGTAACATTTGGCAAATTGCGCCCATAAAATCTAACAATAAATTTTAAGGAGATTATAACAATATTGTCGCTACCTTTTTGTGAACGTTCGCAGCCCTTCGAAGACTTTTATTGTTCGGACGTCCGAAATTGTCGAACGCCCGGATTAGGTTCCTGTCGGAACATTTGCATTTTTATCGTTTATTTTTATTTGACCAACTTATTATATTATGGGTAAGCAAGAACCCCCGGTACTCACAGTTTGTCTGCATAATTCCAACACGTTGCATTGTTGCGGTCGTTTCAGTTTTCCATGTCTTAAAAAGTCCTTGGCGAGACCGAAAAAGCGTATACGAAAGGCACTAATACAAGTTTCTGAATCACTTATAACGTGTTTGTAAATTGACGTAGGTATAACTAATTTGACATTTCAATTTAATTGTCCGCTTCGTTCGATTGTTTTCGACCTGACAACTGTTTGCTATACATTTTTTTTTCATCCTAGATGCTGTGAAAATTTGCGAAAAATTAGATTTCCGCGGTCACAGGCCAAAAGTTGTGGTCCGTTTCATCGGAATATTGGGAGTGGGGTTTTCGTCGTTTTCGATAATTATTGTGAGTTTGTCTATACGGGGGCGGGGGGGTGTATTTTAATTTATTGGTCCCTCAAAAAGTACCTTTAGGTAATAAGGACAATAGTGGTTTAAATGGTAAACCTCAAGACTTCCGTTTTAGCGACATAGGAAAATTGCGTGTATTTTTCGAACGGGGATATCACAAAAAGTATTGGGTATATCGAGATTAATTTTTTTTTTGTTAGAATTGGCCGACTCTTCTGTAGGGATACTGTTACGAAACTTTCAAAAAATTTAATTCAAAACATGCGTTTTGAAATATTAATTTTAATATTAATCGTTTTTTATTAAAAAACGTCAATTTAATTTATATTGGAACAGTGTGCCAACATCTCAATTTTAAACCGAATTTAAAAAAAAAAACAAATTTTTTGAATGAACCGTTTCCTCACAATTCCTGTTCAAAAATAATTGGATTCAGAAGCAAGCCGGAGTTTTCTTTCGCGTAAAACAATTTTCAAAATTTTTGTCAAATTTCTCTTGGTATTACACGTATTTAAATATCAATGTCGAGTTAAATAACAAAGGCGTAGGGGAGACCGGGGCACAGTGGTCATATTTGGAAACAATTTGTTCTATTTTGAAACAAACAACATATAATAAGATGACATATGTTGCTCAATACTTAATAGACATTTGTCTACTTAATGATCCTACTAGTTTTACAAAAAAACATATTTATTCATTGTTTACAGATATTTAAAAAATATACGCATAAGTGACCACTGTGCCCCATATTCGGGGTACACTGGTCACGATAAAGGGGTACAGTGGTCACTATTTTTTTTATAAAAGAGCAGTTTGATTACATAAACTAAACTTAAATAGCAAACTTGAAATTAAAATATAAAGTCTAAATTAATTAATAATACCTACTTTTAATATAGTTATATATGTACAGGGTGGGGCAAAAGTAATGTCATAATGTGAATTGGCTGCCATTTTGTTAGAAATGAAAAAAATTGGGCTCTGTTTTCACGGAAAGTTTATTTGAAGGTGTAAAATTGATGACGTTAAGTTGAAAAAATGATATCGGTCAAATGACCACCTCCTGAGTTGATGCACATTTGTGCTCGTTTTACGGCATTTTGAATTGTTGTTCGCAAAACATCTGGTTCCAAATTGGTGATTTCTTCTTCAATGTTGGCTTTCAAGACTTGCAAGGTTTGTGGTTTGTTGTGATAAACGCGAGATTTCAAAAAGCCCCAAAGGAAGAAGTCTGGCGACGTGAGATCTGGCGATCTGGCCGGCCAGTTCAAATCGCCAAAACGGGAGATCACGCTACCCGGAAATTGGTGGTTCAAAATCTGTATCGTTGCCCGAGCTGTGTGAGCGGTTGCTCCGTCCTGCTGGAACCAACAATGCTGGAGACCCAATTCAGCAACTTGGGGGAAAAAAAACTGATTTAACATCTGTCTGTAGCGCTCACCAGTTATCGTTACGGTGGTGCCATCGGCGTCCTCAAAAAAATAAGGGCCAATCACTTTTTCACTGCAAATGCCGCACCAAACAGTCACTTTTAGGAGATGCAATGGCTCTTCGTGCATTTCATGTGGATTCTCCGTGCCCCAGAAACGCGAATTTTGTTTATTCACATAACCACTTAAGTGGAAATGGGCTTCGTCGCTCATTATGATTTTGGATACGAAATCATCCTCTTCTTGCACCAGGTTTAACAGAGCATGTGAGTAAGTTAACCTCACTTGACGGTCAGCAGGCAGCAATTGGTGAATGGTTTGCACTTTGTAAGGGAACATCCTCAGGTCTTTCACCAAAATTCGATGCAACGAACGTTTGCTGATGCCAAATTGTGTGCATCGTTGTCTCGTCGATGTTTGTGGACTCTCTCGGACGTCCTCGGCCACAGCAGCGATATTCTCGATCGAACGAGCAATACGAGGCCGGCCACTTCTTGCGACATCTCTAGTGGACCCACTTTGCACGAGACGCTCAGCCATACGCTTCATTGTTCGCGCACATGGTGCAGGACGATGAGGAAAACGACGACGAAATTCACGCTGCGCTAAAACAACAGACCGGAAATTGGTCAAATAAGCAGTAACAATAATTCCGCGTTCTTCAGGTGTGTATCGCTCCATTGCTTGTTGTCAACTAATTCTCTATCTGTCTACAACACAAATGTCACAGCACAATGGCATTTGACGCCATTTGCAAAAATTATGGCGCATTCACATTATGACATTACTTTTGTCCCACCCTTATACCAATAAAAATGAACTTACAAGGGAACATCGCCAAGTGTCCGACGGCGATCAAGCTGATTTTTGGCCCAGAGGTAGACCTATATGAGACTAGTAAAACCCCCAAATATTAGCTGCCCTAACCCGGAGAGTGAAAAATTACGGGCATTTTTTGTTTCCCACTCGCCGATTGTCCACCTCATAGCCGGTTTTGAACACTATAGAAATATGTCTGTTTGGCGCAGTCGGTAGTGAGCTCGACTACGCACGAGGAGGTCGGGGGCGAGGGGTCGGTAACTATAGTAAATTTTATACGCAGTAATACTAATTCAAAATAATTCAACGTAATTCTGTATTACATTCTAGAAATAAATACACACTAATACATAAGTTACCGACCCTCGGATTTACCTGAACACATGGCATGGCAAAGAAAGACGTAAATGCACATTAAAGACGGCGAACGTTAATGGTCGCCATTTCTCGGATTTCAGTAACGGATTTTTTTAACGAAAAATTTACTCGTTTCTGATTTCGCTTATTTTTAATAAATACATAGGTATTACAATTTTTCTCGATCAGTCTCCGAATTTTCATCATATTTTACAATTTCTAAACTGACCTCACTTGCTTGAAGGTTTTGACTACTTTATATTAACCCTTGTGTTCCGGCACATTTTTAATTAAGTGCCGATATTTATAATATAATATTTAAATTTATATTTACTCCATATTTATATTTTTTTATTAAAATTTTTTTAAACTTAAATTAATATTGTAATTCGATGTAATTCAAAAGTAATTCAAAGTAATTCAACAGTAATTCAACAGTAATTCAAAAGTAATTCAAGGTAATACAAAGTAATTCAACGTAATTCTGTATTACATTGTAGAAACAAATACACACTAATACATAAGTTACCGACCCCTCGCCCCCGACCACCCGACTGGCAGTCGAGCTCACTACCGACTGCGCCAAACATACATATTTCTATAGTGTTCAAAACCGGCTATGAGGTGGACAATCGGCGAGTGGGAAACAAAAAATGCCCGTAATTTTTCACTCTCCGGATTAGGGCAGCTAATATTTGGGGGTTTTACTAGTCTCATATAGGTCTACCTCTGGGCCAAAAATCAGCTCGATCGGCGTCGGACACTTGGCGATGTTCCCTTGTTAGATTCAAAATCATAAGAAAATTTCAAAGAACTATTTATTCTTGCGGTTCCTCCATTATTTAGTGGGTCAATCAAAATTAACTCGACATCTTTTTTGTCAACACTAACAATATCTTCTACAGGTGGAAAAACAAACTTATCCGTGTGTTTTCTTAAAAATGAAACTACAAGTTCATCTTGAAGTATTTCTTTTACTTGACCAATGTAAAATCTTAATTTTTTTGTCGTAAAACGCACTAATACAAAACCGTCAATCTTGATTTCTTCACAAGTACCTACTTCGTCATTTTCAAACGACGTATCACTGTCTGTTGAATTTGGAAGTTTCAAAATTGACTCACAGACAAAATTGACCGTTCAAATAAAAACATGTAAAATACACTTACATTCATAAAAATAATTTATATCCTACTGTAATATTGTATATAAAATCATATTTACTGATGGAGGCCACAATAAAAATATTGGGGCACAGTGGTCAACCCTTTTGAAGCATAGAACCCCGTAAACCTTGTGACCACCGTGCCCCATAATTAACCTTAAAAATTTTTTGTACAAATTAATTAAATATAATAAGAATTTTTTAACTTTTTTAACATTCTATTCATCATGGGTTAATAAATAAATCATATAAAAACATTGGATTTGCATATTTAGATCAAAATATTAGTTGAAATAAAAAATTGAAACTTACCAATATTTTACAACATGTGCACTCTAATAACAAACAAGAATTAAACCAAAAAGTATAAAGTTTTCAGTTATCAAACTTTACAAATCTGTTGATAATAAGTTTGTTCATTTATTTACAGATGGAGAAACCTATTTATGAAGTTGTTTAAAAGTTATTGGAAAGTGACCACTGCACCCCTATGACCAGTGTGCCCCGACCTCCCCTACTGTAGTAAATGATTAAAATAAACAAATAAGTATTAATATTATTATAATACGTGAAACTGACGTAATTATTTTCAACAACATTTATTTCATTACTCAAACAACTCAAAATTTTCCCTCGTTTAATTAGGTCGCCGCTACTGACTACAAATGTTTTCAAGTGACACCAACAGAAATCTGACGAAAAATAAGTGCAACGATGACCGCTGCGGACGTTTTGACAAATTCAATTTATTGGCAGGACGTAAAGTAAAATAAAATCGGTAATTTGGAAGGAATAGCCTTAACGCTGGAAAATTATTTTTTATTGTCCATTTGGTCTACTACTCCACGAGACCTGAAACGCACGACCGAAACCCAGGCTGATGTAGCGTTTTCGGATGCGTTTAGTTTTAAAATGGACGTCGGCTTCATGTAGATGGAGTACTGTGTTGGAGTACTGCAAATGTTGCAGTTAACAAACAATCTGAATGAAAGGAAAGGCGTTGGGGAGCCCATCCAGTCTTAACAAATCGTTTAGCATTTCTACTGAACAGTTTGCCCAGGTTTCGACCCGATGACGTCATTTTCGAATACGTCATGTAAGCGAAATGGTTCGAGAATTGAGCCCCAACTGTTTTATCCTTTAAATTTAAAATAAAAGATGATCGGTATTTTCTTTATATTTTAAATTGAATAATGCACGTTAACGTTACCAGTCGCTAACTAATAAACATCATCGATTTTATAAGACCTCCCCCCCAAGAACCGGCGTATGTTCGACTCCGCAAATTATTTTCTAGTGTTTCGTTTCTTCCAGGGATTAATTTTTCAGAACATGAATTCCACCAAATCTTCCGTATGGAGCAAATTAATTTGGAACTTTCCAGATTTAATTAGCGAAGTTAATTTCGGCGATGGCGATGATCGTCGAAACAACAATTACAAGATCGTCGGGCGCGGTGCCTATAACGAAAATGTAAGCCACTCGAATTTTCTACATAATTAGGGAAAGCCGTTTATACTTTTACAGGATTTCGTCGAAGGTTACTTGTTGAAAAGTACCGAACTGTTCTCCCACCACCACCACCACCACCAACAACAACAGTTCGAAATTATGAACAAACGGAATAAGGTAATTTGTTTCAAAATTTTTGACAAAATTTTGGCGACGAGGATCGATTACAAATTCTTTTCCAAAGATTTCCCCTCGATTTTTTTTGGCCGTTATCTGCTTCCAAATGGATCGATCGAGTCTCGCGACTTGAGCGTTTCAGTTTGGTCCCCCCTTCGCGTACCTAAACGTTCCAGCTAAAACTATTGGCTCGGTTTAAGTTGCGCCCCCCCCCCCCACGCCTCAATTGAAAAAAGGGCGCCAAATTTGTTCTTACCACGAGGTAAAAGAAATAATCAAAGTGAAAATGAAATGTTCCGTTTCTATTTAATTCTATTAACACCCGGCACACTCTCGACTTATTTTGAGAGCTCCCCACCAACTCGCGACGTTTTGCTTACCGAGACGTATCCAGAGATCCCGACCGATCCCACAAAATCGGGCAGAAGGCTGGAAGACCGAATAAATTAAAATCGCATCCGAATAAAGTTAATCGTGTGCATTTTGCAATGATGTAGTAGAAACGAACTTGTTCGCAACGTCAACTCGGAGTGTTTTTCTTTTTTCTTTTTTTTTTGTTTGTTTTAATCGCGAAATTCGAACGAAATCAGGCGGTTAATTTAATATTTTAAGTGATCTTTTAGTTTAATTTGTACGCGCTTTAGGTGAGTAGGATTTACAGTTTTGTTTTATTTGGGCGCGATTATGAAAACAATGGACTGTATAATTAGGAGTTGACCGGGAAAACGTAAGCACCACCTGACGAAACTTAACATTTCGGTGCTATTTTTACGGTTGCCAATTTCGTCAATTTTTTCCGGATTCATGGGGGGCGCAATTATGTCGCGGGATTCCCCCTCGTGGAACGGGGGGAAATACATACAACGGCCGTCCGCGTCGATTCTCGTTCACGTTCTTGGATTTTGTCGGGGTGTGCGGGTTTTATTTGGGAAAAAAATGTAGGTTATGGATCGTGTGTATTCGAACTAATTTTAGGACCACGCGTATGACGTTATTCGGATTATAAGATTAGAATACATACCTAACCCGACATCGACAGGTAGATTTGTCGCGATAATGTTTTGATAATTTTTAAATACTTGTTGGTGGAAGTGGGCAGGTAGATTTCACGCGAACGATCCGATTTTTTTTTAGACGAGAATCGAAAAACCCCCGCAAATAATATTAAAATCGAAGACGGATATTTTATGAGCATTTTATTTATAAACCGTCGTGCAGATAGAACTATTATTAAAGAATGACCACCAAAAGAATATTAGTGGGGAAGTGCGTTAGTCACATTTTTTCAAATTAATTTACAAGTATTTAGGTGGCGTTGAGGTTTATTTACCAATCGCCCCGTATATATTCGTGTTAATTATGTATGTAGGTCCCTTTTATCGTGTTATTATTTCAATATGTTTGTAGATTTTTTTGTTGAAATTATCGTACAGTCAAGTTCGTGTGTTTTGTCCCGTTGCCTGTCTTGGTTTTTATCGTAAAAGACTCGAAAAACGATTACTATCCGTTTTAATTTACTATAGCTTATCCAAACGTCATCAACGAAAACTTACTAGATTGTTTATTTGTAATTCGGTTTAAAGTTCGGAAAGTGACATATTCTATAGATGATTTACCTGCGCACATATTAGATGGTATAAAGAAAGACTACAATTTATTAGAATTGTAAAAATACGAGGTACGAGGTGACAGCACTGTGTGAAACGTCATCATCTAGTAACCTTGTATTGATGACGTGGATTGCATATAGGTTTGGATAAGCTATATCTGACGTGCCCTTTTTACAATTCAAAAACAACTGCTATCCTTCGTCCCTCTTTGATCCTCTCTCGTTGGCCCGCGATCACATCTTGCGATTTTGACTGTATATACGGCCTCTGTCGATAGTTAAACTTATGCTACATAAATCCATAAAAGGTTTTAATTGTAAGATACGCATTACTTGGCAATTTAATTTTGTCCTGACCTCGGGGCCATAAATTATTATGATTTCAGTTGAAAATTAATAAATTCTAATAAACGCGATGCCACTGTAAATAATCGGTTGCTATGGTAACGTTAAAATCAATCAACACGAATTTATTAGCTACATACGTATGCACAGTCAAACTCGGTTATAACGAGATTGATTGGACCGCAACTTTTTGCTCGTTATAAAAAAAAATTATTTACGTGTATCGTGGAAAATATGTGCATTATTTTCATTAAGTTTTAAAAAACTATTTTAACGGTTTTTTTTTGTTTATGTATGTACATAGTTGTATTTGTTTATGCCAAGAAAATTGATACGGAGAATTCCTGTTATAAAAACTTGCAGGGTTTGTTATAGTTACGTGGGCAAGAAATATTTATAATCGTTAATGTCGAGTGTTTACTCGTCGATATTTTTCTTGGGGACATCGTGATTCATTTGCCAGAGAGTGTTGGAACATAACAACGTTCTTAAACTATTTGTTCGAGCTCGTAATAAACGGGAATTTCTAGCATCGATTGAATACAATTTCAAACGTAAGTACGTAAAATGTCCGGGGCGGACAACCCCCCCCCCCCTCGGTAGCCCGCAGGCCGGAACATTAACAATAACCAAAAATAATTAGAAATAAATAGACAAATACAAAATTTCTACTCGCCCCCAAGTAAAAACCTGAATGAAATAAAACTTTTATTAAAAAAAATTGCAAATAACTACAAAATATATCATTAATAAAAAACACCAATTAAGAAAATATTTTAATAATAAAATAAATATAAATCATACAATAATAAAAAATAATTCGTCTTATAGTTAAACTTTCCAAACATAAATAATCAAGAGAATTAAAAATAAATAAACTGTATAAATTTAACTTTTAACTTTACTATTAAATAAATTAAATAACGAAAAAAAAGTTTATTAATTATTAATTACCCATATTAATATTAATATATAATAATTTAATCTATTCAATACTAAATTTTATAATCAAACATTTCAAATTTATAAATTATTTTAGAGAAAATTAAAAAAAAACTATATAAATTTAACTTTAAACTTTATTATTAAATAGATTAAATAATGGAATAAAAAGTTTATTAGTTATTAATTACCTATATTAATATTAACATATAATAATTTAATCTATTTAATAATATTACCCCCCTTTTTTTATATTAAAAATTATATTAATTAATAAAATTATATATGTATATAATTTCAAAAAATGTTTAATAATTGTTTAAAAATTCATACGGAGAATTCCTGTTATAAAAACTTGCAGGGTTTGTTATAGTTACGTGGGCAAGAAATATTTATAATCGTTAATGTCGAGTGTTTTACTCGTCGATATTTTTCTTGTGGACGTCGTAATTCATTTGCCAGAGACTGTTTTGGAACATAACGTTTTTAAACTGTTTGTTCGAGCTCGTAATAAACGGGAATTTCTAGTATCGAGTGAATACAATTTCAAACGTAAGTACGTAAAATGCTCGTAATAACCAGGATCTTGTGATAAGCGAGTTCGGCTGTATACGTCCAAATTGGAATATTTAATTTTGCATTTGCTAAAATCAAAATTCGAAGTGATCGAAGATCCGTTACCTATACCTACCCTACCTAGTACCCATTCCAGTACCCATTTTTATAAATTTCCCTCGCTTCCTTATGAAGATATAATATTGTTTTTATAACACCGTTATCGACGCCACATCGCCGACGCGACGATTCGATAATTTCGAACAAAGTAAAGGAATAATTTACCTTATTTTTATCTCCAGATAAATTATTTCCCGGTAGTTTCGTTTTTTTTTGTCGAAACGTAGCATAAACACCGATTTGCTGATGTTTAGTTTACGAGATTACTTATGACCGCGATCCCAACATCCTAACATGAAATTGATAAAATTGTTTCGGCGACTTTGTTACCTTTTCATTCACAAACAAAGTGATTCTAGGTAAGGTCATCTCGGGTTAATAGTAATTTAACGTAAAACGCAGCGACTGCAATTAATCTAAACAAAAGTCGTTTGTTCTAAAAATACCTACCTTTACTTTTCAATGCTAGCAGCTTCCGGAATTAGTTCCATTTGATTTTCACAGTTGCAGGAAATGTCTCCGACCGCTACTTTGCTGCCCCAAACGGCACCAATATCCAATGGTTATTTCAATCAGCAAGATTACCAAACTTCATGTGCTCCAATATCATTCTACTCTTACATAACTGTCGATCAAAACAGTAATTTAGAAAATTACCAGGTACGTAAGGTGTTTCGAATAGATGCCGATTTTGCTTCATTAATTTTATTGCAAAAAAAAAAGAAGAAAAGTTGGCATTTAAATTCGTCGTCGCGAGTCTCTCGAAATTGCGCAAAATTGTTTCGATCCGTGTCTTGTCGTTGATTGGCCAGTTTAGGACGACGAGCCCGCCGAAAGGTTTGAATCGAACAAAAAGTTTCTCCATTTCATCAACGCCCGATTTTTGAAAGGGTCGACTTGGCGTTTTTCGACTGTTTTTCCTCGTTACGTCGCCTCAAAAAAAATATGATAGGAGATCAATTTACATCAGCAGTTGATTTTTTTTTGAATCGACGCCGATTTGACGTTTGCTGCTACTGTTTTTTTTTCTTCAAAACGTCGCCGTTTTCGGTTTCGCTTATCTCTACGCTCAAAATACTCGATCGCCATAATAGGTCGAGGGTTTATTTTTGTTTGGATCCGACGTCGATTTGGAGTTTCCCAAATTTATTGTTTTTTCCTCGTTCGATCGCGCCGTCTTTGTTTTTTCCCTCTTTTGACTAGCAAAAACTCGGAAGTGACAGCAGATCAATATTATTGGCTTCTTGTTTATACTAGGAATTGATTTTGGTTTGAAGATGCTTGCCTGCTGTTATATTGCTATTAACAGAATCAATGATTTTTTCTTTGCAAAAACGTCAAGGCTTTGATCGCAGAATTAACTCTAACTACAATCAGAAGCACTTATCGAGTTTAATTTTCTTTGGTATTTTGTTTTGTTTAGTCGAAAGTGTATTCTTCGTGGATCCATTATCAGAACCAGCTCGCTTGTAATTCGTACAAAACGCCATACGGCAACGTCACGATACAGACTGATCCTATCACCGAACTTTCCGATCAGTTTCAAAAACTTAGAGTAGGCGAGAGACGATCGACTTTTAAACAACCGCCTGATTATTATATGTGCCATCTTTGTTTCCAAAAGGGGCACTACATAAAAGATTGTCACAAGGTAAATAATTATCCATCATCATTCCAAGATCGTCAGATTTGAAGGAATGAAAATTTTAGGCTCGACCAAAGGGCGAGGGCAAAACGCCCTATCAAGGACGAAAGAGGTGCTTCGGCGAATATAAGTGCCCAAAATGTAAAAGGAAGTGGATGTCCGGCAATTCGTGGTCCAATGTGGGACAGTTTTGCATCAAATGCCACATCAATGTGTATCCACACAAACAGGTTTGAATATAATATTGATGTTAATTACTACCACCTATTATATGTAGCCCGGTCAAATTAGACGTAAAATGAGGTAGCGGACACGACCTGAAAAGTTTTGGAAATTTGGCGATATGTTCAGTTTAATGTCCCAAAGAACATTCTGGATATTCCGGGTCGTGCACGCGATGCTTGCGGAGTGGGGGAAGAAGAAAGGTGTTTCAAAATGGTTTTTTGGCTCTTAACACGAAAACGTTTAGAGATACCAAAATAGAGTTTATTATAAACAATGTAGTCCTTTAAATTTTCTACAAGAAAGGTTCTATACAGTTTTTCGGTAGAACTTATAGTTTTTCCGTAAATATGGTTAGAATATGAGGGTATTTGTATTGTATAGGAAAAACATGAGCGATCAATAGTATTTACATGGGAAAACGATAAATAACTTACAACAAGTGGGTACAGTAATTCATCGACCTACAAACTTAATTCAAAATTTTTTATTTTATATAATTATTACTTAAAATTAATCATAAACGCGCGGTGTATTTGGATAAAATAATGTTATTGCAAAACACATTCGTTAAAAAATTTAAAATAAGTCATACTTGCCGTACTATAGATACCGTTATTTTGAAGGCGATTTGCTTAAGTTGTATAATAATTATTGTGATAAACGAAATGTAGGTATAGATATTTTAATAGATATAAATCGTTTTGAAATGCCTTTCGGCCTTCCACCACTTCACGAGCAACGTGCGCACGATCCGGAAAATCTAGAATGTCGCTTTGGATCATTAAACCGGACGTATTTCTAAATTTCCAAAACTTTCCAGGTCATGTCCGTTAATTTTACTTATTCGACTGGGCTAACGAACGAACTTTTCACTTTGCAGCGTCCTTTGGAGAAACCGGACGGTTTGGACGTATCCGATCAATCGAAGGTGCATCCTCAACATCTTTGCCAAAAATGCAGGGAGCTAGGCTATTATTGCCGTAAAGTCCAGTAAACGGTAATTTGTTATCGACGTTTAGAAATATTTTTTGTTTTAATCGTTATGATTGCAGGGACCAGATTTTAGCTATTATCTATAAATGATAAAACGTTATTCGATAGATATAATTTTAAGTCAGTATTTGATTGTTGCGTAGATTTAAGTTGACGTTCTGTTTTTGTTTTTATAGCAACTCAAAAGTCTGTGTTCAGGCAGTTTGTACGGGAGAACTGTATTTCATTACGCTTATAATTTAGTGTCGGGGGAAATATTTGAATATATTGCGTATTTAAAAAAAAAATTTGTAAGTTCTCCTCGAAATTGCTCAATATTTATTGAATTATTTTTTTATTCGCCGCTCGTTTACTAGCATAGCAATAATTAATTAATGACTGTGCTGTGTTGGTTACCATATTATTATTATTCTTATGTTTATTCATGATTTTCGGCAATTTATATTTTTTTACTTATTATTTTTATATCAATTTTTTTGCATGTTCCTATAGCTTATCATTTTAGTGTAATTTTGTTCGGTTTACCTGTATGTATATAAGGGTAACAATAGTAATAATAGTGAGTTTTGTTCTTATTTTTGCTTATTTCTTTAACCGAATTAATATTTTAAAGCTTTTGTGACATGTGAAATAATCATAAATCGGTCTTTCAGCAGGTAAGTATGCGCTTTTTATTTTGTTTAACATAAGATTAATTACCTTTTGTAAATATATCGATCTCGGTTGTCGAGATATCAATTTTATAATATGTATAAATTGGGTATTTCATATTTTGCTGGTTTGTATTTGTATATATTAATGGTACTTAGTTTTAATCTCGAGTACCAATATACTATGTTCCATAAAATGTAGTTACCTAATTTGTTTGTTACATATTCATAAATAAATTATGCCTTTATTTGCAGTTATTCTTGTAACAAAATACAAACCAAAACGTGTTGAGCTATACTTTATGAGCAGTAAGTCTCATTGGAATGTTCGTACTTTTAGTTGACGTGTCCAAGACACCGGACGTTTTATCAATACTGATTTATCAGGCCGCTCGAATTTTCAGTCTTGCTCGAGTGATGCATTGACATCCACGAGTGTGACCACCTCGGGACCCTCACATGATTAATTGAGCCCTCTATTGCAAGACACCAGAGGGCGCTCTCGTAAGATACTTATATATTTGCTTCCAGAACAGTTAATCCAAAACTTATTGAAGCAAAAGCTACTTTTGGGAGATAGCACTATCTAATGATGTAAAGATTACTTAAAATTTTGATGAGGTTTATAACCTAAGATATTTGTCTGAATAAATGAGATGCGGTGTAACTGCAAAAGACAAATATAAAATCCACAATGTTTATATTCAAACTAAAGCACAGTTTTAATAGATAGGCCACTAATGTTACACATCCGAAGGCAACTGTCTCTCTTCAGAACTGGTACTTTTATTATGTGTTACCAGTTCAAACGTCAACGCTTCAGTTTGAATTCCAAATGTCTGTTAACAATTTCGATGTGTTTCGAAGTTCCGATAAAAGTGCGTACAGATAAAATATGATGCAGTGTACCGCAGAAGAAATCGAAGAGAAACGTAAACAAGCCCAGGAGAGGTTATCGAGAAAAAATTTGATTGGCAAGATCAATACGACAAATTCTAACCTAGTCCAATCTCTCGATGTGCGTCAAAATAGTTTAAAGAGTCCGTCGAAAACACCTCTAAGGGGGGCCGGCACCGTTTGCACGAAGCCTTACGAGAAGCCGATGCAAACGTCGTCCTTTTATGGAAAAAATAATGTTGTAACTGGGACATGTTCGTTGATATCGGAAGATCGTTTTGTTGTGAATTTGTCAATCTTTTGTACACCGATCATTGAAATATTCAAAACTATTCCATCGAGATTCTACAGTAAGCGGTTTGATTTTAATCCGTTATTATTATTAATTATGGTTTGTTTTACAGATGCCAAGACTAGATTATGGGATTTTCATATAAATGATTACAAACTGCTGCATAATAAAGTATTGCCTTTAAAACCTGATATTTTATTAGGAAAACTGCCATCGTACGTGTTGAGTTGTTGTTTAACGCCGAAGGCAAACTATTTCAATATCGATTTGACCGTATCGATCGAGAACTGTTGACAGCTTTGATGCCATTTCAACAAGAAGGTGTTTGGTAAAAGGAATTTTTAAAGCAAATTTGTTAGTTTTTAATTAAAACGTTTTGTAGTTTTGGAATCGATAAAGATGGACGTTGTTTGATAGCAGACGAAATGGGTCTGGGTAAAACCTTTCAAGCTTTGGCCATTGTGAACTATTATAAAAACGATTGGCCGCTACTTATTGTCACCACTGCTTCTATGAAGTGAGTAATGTTTCTACACTCGCCATATTTGCTACCATAAAGCAAATTTTAATTTCAATCTGTTTAAGGAACGAATGGGAGGAAACAATACACAAACACATTCCGAGCGTCTCGGTGATGCACACGCAATACATGGTAACGACCAAAGATTACATTGGGGACTCGAAGATTCTGATAGTCAGCTATGACATGATGTCGCGTTGCCTCGAAAAGCTACTAGATAGAAACTTCAAGTCTCTAATCATCGACGAGTCGCACACCCTGAAAAACTTCAAGGCTAAATGCACAAAGGTCGCCACCGAACTCGCCAAGCAGGCCAATCGAGTAATTTTACTAAGCGGAACGCCGGCTCTTTCGCGACCCAGCGAGCTCTACACACAATTAGCGCTATTGGACGATAAGTTCTTTGGCAATTTTTTCGAGTACAGTAAAAGGTACTGCGACGGTAAATCGACACAGTTCGGTTGGGACGCCAGCGGCAAGTCGAATTTGCAAGAGCTAGAAGTTATTTTGAGCAAGAAGTTCATGATACGGAGAACGAAGGAGGACGTATTGAAGACTCTGCCCAACAAGGAACAAGAAATTGTTATGTTAGACGTGAATCTGGATCAGTTGAGCGTCGACGATCGGAAAATATTAAATTCTCTGGCGGATAATTATAATCGACAGAGAAAAGGATGCGATAAGCATGCTGCCTTGTTAACGTTTTTTTCCGAGACCGCAAAGATTAAGATTCCTTCAGTTTGGTACGTATGGAATTTGCAAAACTGCCAGAAGTTTGTCTAAATTTAACAAAATTTATTTTGATTTAGTTCCTATATCCTGCGAACTGTAGAAACGACAAAGAAATTTATAGTGTTTGCCCATCACCAAAAAATGTTGGACGCCATCGAACAGGTGCTGATTTCGAAAAATAAACAATTTATTCGTATAGATGGGAATACGCAATCGGCTCAGAGGAAGTTCCTTGTCGATAAGTTTCAATTGGACGATGACTACGAATGTGCTTTATTATCGATAACCGCAGCAAATGCAGGCATCACTTTGACAGCCGCCAAGTTGGTTCTGTTTGCGGAATTGCATTGGAACCCTAGTGTAAGTGTTGGGAACTCAGTTTTTTTTTTTTGAACTGGATTTTTGTTTTATAGATCTTAAGTCAAGCAGAGAGCAGAGCTCATAGGATTGGACAAGATGGAAAGGTTTTGGTGCAATATCTGTTGGCGCCAGGCACTGCCGATGATTCGATTTGGCCACTTTTACAAAGCAAACAAAAGATTTTGCAAGAAGCTGGTTTGTCCAGGGACTGTTTTGATAATGTTGCTATTACTAAACAGGAATTGAACCCTAAAGAAGCATTACCGCGACGTCTTCATTCAGACATAACTCCTGAGAACACTATGGATATATCAACATATTTTCAATCGCCTAATAATTGTTCTTTAGAAGATAAGAGGATTATTGAAGATTTGCTATTAAAAAGTGACAATTTTGAGAAGTGGTATTTAGATGAGGAAAATCAAAGTGCGTCTAATACCTTTAATAGAAGTAATGTTGAAGAAGAGTTTTTTAATGATGATTTTGATGAAATGTTAAGCAATGTGGAACTGAATATTTAACTGTTAAGTAAGCTTAAGTTGTTCGTAAATTAAAATTATTAGTGTTAAATTATACATATTACGCTTTTAAAATGTATGTCTTATTATTTTTTTTTATATTTTGTCTTATTTCAGAGGAGATACTTTAAATTAAATTTGTATATTGTAAATAAGTTAAATTAAATTGTTTACAGCATAATCGTTTTAATTACTACAGAAACAATTTAAAATTGCCGCTTCAAACATTACAACACGTTCCCATGACGACTTCAATCAAACAAGCCCTCTACACGTGTTTCTCAAAAACTATCATAAGTTAACCTTTCTTTGGCGTTTGTAAACGATTGTTAAATTTCGACTATTAAAAATACGTTAAAAAGTTGATATCTTAACTTTAAACGATTATGTTTTGAAGTGCAGATTATTGAAATGATTTATCGTTAAACGAACGAAAATAATGGACGATGAACGCCAAAGGAAACTCGAGGCAGGACGAGAGAAGGTACTAAATATAGATCGAATACGTATTTGATTGTTTTAAGATTTCTGTTTGGTTGTAGTTGGAAATGTACAAGAAGAAGAAGCACACAAAGCGACGTTCGTCGTCTTCACAAAGTGACACGTCATTTTCTTTAACACCACCTTTGCCTGCAGATAATGTCGGAGCGTTGTCGGACAGCAGTACAGTTTCTGAACATTTAAATTCAAATAGTGATAGTGTAGAGAACGATAGATCGTTTCAAGAGATCGAGATATCAAATGTTCCCATCGATTTTATTTTGTCATCGGACGACGACGTAGTTAATAGTTTAAATTTGCTCGAAAGCTTAGGTAAAACTAATAAAGACGTGGCTAACAACGTGCAAAGTATTTTAGACGAGATATTGAGAAGCGACCAATTTCAATCCGATCCGGAACTCACGTTGCCTCAAAGCGAAGATGTACTAGATTCCAACGAAAATAGTTTTAATTTGTTTAAAGATGTAAATTTAAACGATAGCTTAATCCACGAATATGTTCAACGAAACACTAGATCTAATAGTTCTAGTTTAAATACCGTTAATTTAAATTTAACAACACCGGCTGTCGATAAAAATGTTACGAAAGTGAAACAGTTGGAGGAATTGTTGAATACCAAAGACACAACGATAGCCGTATTGACTGCCGAATTAGAATCGCTTAGGGAACTTACGTCCAGCAACCAATCGACTTTGAGTTTGAACACTTCCACGACCGATTACAAACAATACCATGACGAATTTCAAAATAAGGTAAATGCAAGTTTAACGATGGCTAAAACTAAAACGTTTTCTTTTATAGATTGTCGAGTTTCAAAATGCTTTGTCGCATCGCGATTCTGTAATTCAACAACTAACCGAGGCCCTTCAACAGTCTGTTATTAATCGCGAACAACTCCAGGAACAGGGCGAGTATTTTTCCAAGGAGATCGTGGTGCTGCAAAAACAATTGGTCGAAACGTCGGCCATAATTGCTCAACATAAATGGGACGTCTCCGATTCTATACGCTCAATTAAAGACAATTCGATTCAGACCGACAGCTTACCGTCGCAGATATTGCAGGAAGAAGTTAAAATACTTAGAAAGAATCCGGATTTGGAGGGAGATATGCGGATTTCCATTTTAGAACCGCACTATCTAAGATTGGAAGCGACACTAAGCTCATCTCAAATAACTATTCTGAACGAATTGAAAAAATCCATCGACCTGTACGTGCAACAGAAAGATGCCGAATTTCAGAGTGCTCATCGGAACGAATTAAAAATATTAGAGGTAATGTCGTTTAAGTGCAATTTTTGCGCTATAATGTTTTTATTTCAGGATAAATTCGAAAGTGAGAAGGTCGATCACGAAACGGAAACTGCAAGACTGAGGGAATTGTTGGGCAACATAAAATGCGATTCTACGGATATCATTACACTTAGACAGGAGCTCGAGGCCAAGCATGCCAAAGAAGTGGAGGAGTTGAGGACTTACTTCGAGCAAAAGTGTGCCGATGTCGAGAAAAAGTATGTATTGATTTGCCAGTTTTTTTTTTGTTTTTTATGTGGAAAATTCAAATTTGATTTATTTAACAGTAAAATGTTTTATGATGTGTGTTAAATAATGTATTTTTTACTGTTCTGTACGATTGTAACAAATAAGGAAAAAGAAGAAGTAAGTACTTTGTTGTTACTATGCTTTAAAGTTTCCATTCGCGCGTTAATTTAAATTTTAAAAATAACTTTGATTATTCCTTGGAGAATATTTTGTAATGACGGCAAAGTAATTATAAATGGATTGTAGAACGTGCCGAAACAATCGAATTTTACGAAATTTTGACTTTCCCAACAAATATTGAAACACTTTCTGTCAATTTCTTACGATTATTATTGAAATACTCTACCAAATCTAACTTGTTAATGCGAAAAATGTTGGCAGTCGCACATTATTTGATATTTATTTATTTAAACATTAAATAAAATAAATTGTATTAACACTTCTATTTAGAATAAACGGTATAATAATACGATCAAAACTGTTACGTTTTAATCTTTTTGGTGAAAAGGAAAAATTAAGTTTCTCACTACAAATATACGCACGATTTAAAATTACTTCTGCAATTGTTAATAACACAACTGTCAACAGTTAAAACGTAAAAAAGTTTACGATTAGTAGGTGGACGTATTAAAAATATCATTTGTCCTTTTGCACATTTGTAATAAAATCATATTGTTTATAATGCAAAACAAGGAGGAAAAGGATGTAAGTACCTATTAACTGTTTCTTTTTTTTTCATTTTTAAAGTTCGGATCCAGATCAAAATAGTTGAGATCCATGATTAGTAAATTGTATCAAAACAGAATGGAATACAGAGTATAGTCAGACTATACAGGGTGGAATAAAAGTAAGGGAACACGGCTGCCCCGTTCAAATGGTTTAAGATCATCATTGAAAAGCTTATTTTTTCATCTTTATAATCACTGAAATTTTTTAGAGGGTCGTATAACAAAAAAAATGCAATAAAAGTTCTACAGAATCTAATACAGCGTTGAGTAGATTTAAGAGTGCAGTTGTTAATTTCATTCAGAGATTGCTAGATTTGAAGTGCAATACTTTAGCATAATTCAAACATTTATTAACTTTTATTACTTTTTGTTATGTAACCCTATAAAAAATTTCAATGGTTAGAAAGACGAAAAAATAAGCTTTCCAATGACGATCTGAAACCGTTTGAACAGAGCAGCCGTGTTTTCTACCGCAGCGAACTGGCAGCGAAAAGTTAGCAGCGAAAAATACATGTGGCAACGCCGCACAAAACATATACATTGAGAATAACAAATACATTTTAATACGGAAAATATACATTAATCAATACAATTAATCACATGATTCAAATATAAACTACAAAATAAATTTTCTAAAACACTGAAATGAACAAAAATTATATAATAACAATTTTTATGCCGGAAAAAGTTTTTTGGCAAGTAATTACATTATCGTACCATATGTCTGGCGCGTTAAAAATTGAATTAACACAAAGGGCCTTTGTAGCTGTTCCAAATTTCTTCGATCCTCCTTAGGATAAACCAGCATGGACTAAAATACATTTTTTTCGAAAAACGTATGTGGGGAAAATATTCTACGTCGAGTTATTAAAGCATCTTGCGCTCGGCGCGCTCCAAGTTTAAATAATTCGAAAGGGTTTTTGTAGCTGTTCCGCATTTTTGCTAACCTTCGTAGAATAAACCAGCATGTAGATCAAAATATCTTTTTAAAAACGTTTTCGACTTTTTTTAATTATAATACTATTTGTTGTTAATTATAACATTTACTACGGAAATTCGGAACAGCTACAAAGGCCCTTTCGAATTATTCAAACTTGGAGCGTGCCGAGCACAAGATGCTTTAATAACTCGACGTAGAAGATTTTCCCCACATACGTTTATCGAAAAACATATATTTTAGACCATACTGGTTTATTCTAAGATGGTTTGAAAAAGTTCGGAACAGCTACAAAGGCACTTTCGAATTATTCAAACTTGGAGCGCGCCGAGCGCAAAATACTTTAATAATTCGACCTAGAAGATTTTCCCCTCATACGTTTTTCGAAAAAAATGTATTTTAGTCCGTGCTGGTTTATCCTAAGAAGGATCGAAGAAATTTGGAACAGCTACAAAGGCCCTTTGTGTTAATTCAATTCTTAACGCGCCAGACATATGGTACGATAATGTAATTATTTGCCAAAAAACTTTTTCCGGCATAAAAATTGTTATTATATAATTTTTGTTCATTTCAGTGTTTTAGAAAATTTATTTTGTAGTTTATATTTGAATCATGTGATTAATTGTATTGATTAATGTATATTTTCCGTATTAAAATGTATTTGTTATTCTCAATGTATATGTTTTGTGCGGCGTTGCCACATGTATTTTTCGCTGCCAGCTTCACTGCGGTGTGTTTTCTTACTTTAATTCCACCACGTATATGAGCGCATCTATAGTTAACTCGCTACTACTTGCGAGTGCGTTCGTATCTAGCCTAAGGTGTCTGCAAACGTAGGGCCATTCTATTTTTTTTTTAAGTACATGTTTAAAACATTTAGATTCACGTAAATTAATAGATACTTAACCCTTTGTGCCCTTAACCTGGCGTGTTTTTGTCTGGAGTAAAATTTCATTTATCTCAAGAACGATTGTATAATAATTAAGTATTCCAGAATTTCTTCAGATTTTTGTCAACCAAAAACACTAAAAAAATTAGTTGTACCCAGGAAACGACCCGAGTTGCCCGTAAAAAGCGTCTAAAACTTTTTACAGGTGTCAATGTTGTAAACTTCGTCGTGTCCAGCAAACACTGGAATCGATCACATATTTATGCAACAATTGATAACCGAAATTATCAAAGTATTGGTGGTGTAGCCAATGTCCGTCTTTAATCAGCTATCACTAATTTCTGTTATCATATACAAACTTTCTTTTCAATTCTAATCATTTTAACGTTCAGTTATTCGGAAGAGGTCTTCAGTCAACAAAGTCGCAAAATGTCCGGTTCGAGTTCCTCGTCGGAAGCGTCCGACTTCATATTTTCGAGCTCCTGTCCACGTGCAGGACCGGCGGGCGATGCCAGACAGTTGCTGCTCGACACGTCCAAAATCGTTTCCCCGAAGCGAGACCTCCAGGGTCTCACCAAGGCCGACCTCGTGAAGCTCAAAACGGACCTCGCCCAAATCGCAGACGATTTAAGCAAGTACAACTTGGACAGTATCAGCAAACAAGATGTTTTGGCACTTGGTTCGCGGCTGACCAAATACGATCTTCGCTGTCTGCTTAAGTACGACTTGACATCCATTAAAGTGGAGATGCAAAACAAGTACCACGCCGAACTGGAAATTTTAAGGGAAGATTACGAGAACAGGATTGACACGTTGAACATTGAGTACGAGAGTCGTTTGCAGGGCACGGAGGCGAAATATGTCGAGCAAATAGAAACCTTGAAATTCGAGTTGGACGAGGCTACTAGAAATGCGGAGACTAATGTCAGCACGGCAGTTCAAGAAGTTGTAAGTGTTCGATGTTTGTTTGAATAACATTGCAATACTACTTAGTTGTGAGCGTTTTAATGCATGTTGCTAACATTATATTAGGCAAGCTCGGGCGAATACGAGTTGGCAGAGGTCGTTCATAGTTACGAGCGTCGACTGCAAGAACAGGTGACGTTGGCCAAAATAGACATAATAAATGCGCTCGAGCACCAAATACAGGTATATTTATTTTGCCGTTTGTTCATTTCCGTTGGGCGGATTGGCTTATTGAAATTTTTGAAAATTTACATTTTTAGATGCTTGTAGCAAATACGGCCGAAGATGCGGAGTGGCCAGTGGAATTATTGCAAATTCGGAATCGTTTCACTGAGAAATACGTAAAACAGATAGCAGAACTCGAGGAGAAGCATCAAGAGGAGGTTTCCAAGTTGAAAGAGGAACATTTAAAAATACTCAACGGGGCTTTGGAGCGAGCGAGACGGAAGAGCTTGAGGGACGACAGCTTAACTCAAACGGAATTGGATATTATCAAAGAAAGGTGCGTAAAAAATGGTTTAAACGTTGTTGTTTAAAGTTGGGTACATTTTCAGGGATGCCTTTAGAAAGACAACCACGTTATTGCGCCAACTGATTGGCGAGCTTATGAAATACTTTAGCGAATGCGAGGATGAACTGAACAACACGCTCATCGAGCAATTATTAAAACATGGGTTTGATAAAAGTCTGACCGAACTAGAAACGGATATGAACCTGAACGAGTCGAGTGCGTCGACCTGCAGCGATAGCGCCACAATATCTAACAAGAAGCGCGTGCATTTTGCGCCCAAATTTGACGAGATCATGGCAACTATTGACAATTCGGTGCCGTCCAGCCTGGACTCCAACATATCTGTCGAACTCAAGAACGAGCTGGGGGCGTGCCTTAATCGATTGAAGGCGGACGCGAATGCAATACTGGCGTTATCCATTAGTTTTGTTCCTAAAAAGGGGAACGACGAAAAAGATTGCCCGGAAAAGTCGACTTCGTTGCAGGATAGAGTCGTTTCTTTAACGAAACACTTGATTCTGGAAGGTCAAGTTAAGAAAGATTTATCGGACGAGCTCGAAGACGCAAGACAACTCGTTCAAAATCTGGAAGCGGAGAGGGCGAATTTGGAAGGACAGATCGAGGAGTTTGTTGCCAAACAGAATATTTTAGAGGCGGACCTACATAGGGCTCACAAGAAGATATCGGAGTTGATCGAGAGCGGACACAAGGAGATAATTTCCGAAGGCTACGGGGAGAATTTGAGGATACGATCGCACAGCTTGGGTATATGTGATGTTGTTTCGGTAAAAGTCGGCGTTAACGTTCCGTTTTGCAGGGGACAGGATAGCGACGTTGAGCGACCTGCAGGAGCGCGCGAGGAACATGGTCGCCGAGTGTGCGAGCAATCCTGATCATCCGCTTCTACAGTTGGTGGAGGAGTTGTGTCGAGAGGGCGATCGTATTACCGAGCAGGCGAAGAGCGATCACGAAGATTTCCAACAGCAAGTAAGTTTTGTTTTGTTGTTTCCGATGTTTTTTATATTGTTGTCGTTTTAATTATAATGCATTATTTTCATGTTTAGTTTTCCTGTTTTTTTTCCTATCATTTTGATTTAGTATCGAGTGATTGAATCATTATATTGATGGCGTTTTGGCAGAACATCGTAAGCACCACTTTTTTCACAAAGGCAAAGACATAATCTGGTAACAATATTACGATTTTTTTCACCAGAAAAATAAAAAAACGTGCGCTCCTGTAAAATTTGTTTTTTGTCGCATACGACGTTTTGCCAAAACGCTACTGATACGAATAGGGTGAATATTAATGGCAGGAGAGACGTTTTAATAATTAGTTTGGTCTTCAAAAACTCAGTCAATTATTTTTTTCCATATAATAATGTTTATTTTTTTATTATTCAAATTTCAAAATTTAACTTATTTATGGGCCATTTGGTATTTTTCAAATGAAATATGATAGGGAAAATTATTATTAAATGTGTTTTTTTACAAATTATCATCGTGTTCGCTAATGTTCGGTTCTTTTGTTATCTCAAAAATTGATCAACTACAATTTTGATTGTTATCATTTGGATTCGCAGTTTAAAAGTTTGGTGTTGACGATGACCATCGAGTGTGCAACGTATTAATTTTAAATGCGATATTTACTATAGCTTTAATTTGTAATCATAAACACTGAAAATTGGGATTTTACAAATGATATGGGCTTTGTGTTTATTTTAAATTATTGTATTGGGATCTGACCTATGGGCGGAGCTTAATCAAGATGGCGCATATGTTGGTGCATTTTCAAATATTTTGCATTGTGATAATAGACAGTGTAATGTTATTGTTAAACAATGGAGCTGTCGATGAACGAAATATTTAATTGGGCTGGTCCGAATCTTGACCAGCGAAATTTCAAAGAAGCCGAACGAATTTTGAAGAGTGGTCACATAACTAGTTGTGGCATAATATTAAACGAAAAAACACCCGCCACTGACAGCAATATCATTACGATCAAAGCGGCCTGCATTTCTACATCAAATATCAGTGGACCTCGACATGACGTTAATGGAAATATTGGTAAAGGTGGTCAAGTACTTCAAATAATCTGTTCGTGCCCAGCAGGTTTGGGAGGAAAATGCAAACATGCTGTTTCAACTCTACTTTAATTCTAACCTCAAAATTTAATTTTAACAAATATGTATTTTCTTGTTAGAAATGAGCTTCCCGTTCTGTCGTGCACTGATACACTGAACAACAAAGCCTTATTTCGATTTTTTACGTGAAACTGACGGTGCGCTCGACATTTTAAGTATTTTTGTTAAAATCAAAACAACTTTTGTGTATATATTCTTATGATCGTGCCAAACATGCACCAAACTTTTATTGCCATGAATAGTCACCAGAGGTCGCATAAATTAGGTCAGATCCCAATAGCAGCAGTGGCCAACTTGCAATTGCATGCAGTCAGTCATGCAATTGACTGTTCTTTCTAAAATGTAGATACAACGATTATAAATTCGCATTTGTATAATCTGGGGTCTATTCTAATTCAGATTTCGACTCGAAATAATTTCGACTTGTTGAAATTATTCACGTAGCCATCTATCGGTAGTGACGGAAACAGTGATCTGACGTCATTACATTGCGACTTGTTGAAATTAATTTCAAATTTCGACTCGAAATAATTGCGACTTGTTAAAATTAACTACGTAGCCATCTATTGGTAGTAACCAAATCAGTGTTCGACGTCATTAAATTGCGACTATTGAAATTAATTTCGATTTTTAAATCGTGTTGAAATCTAAATTTCGACTCGAAATTGTGACAGTTTGTTGGTGGAATAGAGGTTTTGTTACATCAGATTATTTGAGAGATACGTTAACCTCTGTGTCTAACGTAGAATAGTTATTATTATAGCGTTATTATTAGTCTTCTTTAGTTTATTATTAATCTTCTTCATTTTATTTAGTCTTCTTGATTTTAGGTATTGTCGTCTTGAGATTCTGTTTAAGTTTCCGTTAGTGTATTTTAGTCGTTTTAGTTACTAATTGTAGGTATATAGTAAGTATCAATAATAAAGACAGACATATTTACACGAGGAAGAACTTACTAACAATAAACGAATAAAGAGTAATAAATAATACAATGAAGTACTAACAATATAGAGTAATAATAAACTGAAACCAAAGTGGAAAAATCAAGAACTAAACTACAACACAAAACAAGATGTAGCGAAGCACGGTAACACCTACGGGAATAACATAGGTTTTATAACTTACACGTATGCAATACTTTGCAAATGGTAGAATGAGTGTTGTCATTAAATGTCGTTCATATTCCGATTTTATCTATCTAAATTATCCGCAAATATTTTAAGGACTTATATTAAACTTGCCGCTCCCGTTTAGTTATGAAAACCATACATAACATTATCGCCAACGTCAATTTTTTTTATAATACCAACCTAACATTCCGACATGTTGCTGTTTCCGCTATTAGTCGAAATCTTTAGAATCGCTCGCCTGCTGTCGAGTCGCTTTGACGTCATCAAATTTCGACCAAAATCAGTCGAAATGAATTAGAATAGACCCCCTGTTAGGTATATTTCAAAGTCGTTGCGATTGACCTGTTGGCCGCAGCTGTTATATAGCATTCGTGTTGTGCTGAATTGGTAGTTATATTAAAAATATTGAACTTATTATTTTAGTCTTAAAGCCAGTAGTGGTAGTTGTGGTGGATTTGTTGCTATCTAATTTACAACAAAAATGTAGCTGCCAGTAGATTTGTGTATTGATAAGTAATTGTTTATGCGCTATTTGTCTATTGCATGTTTTGCACAGTAGTGTACAGTATTTCTTTTAGCAGGTGAATGTGAAAGTACCACTCCATATGCATACAGAATGCGGTCAAAAGGTAATGTAGATGAAAATAAGCATGCGAATGTTTTTTTTTTGTTGTTTGATCGTTAATCCTGGACGTTTCTTACTTGCGGTCGAGGATGTTATATAGTGAACCTGGATTGGCCCAGTAATGGAATAGGGCGTTTGGGCGCGACCGTTAGGGCACAGTTAATTCAAAAGAGTCACACATCAATTATTGTATTTGTTTTATATAATTATTAGCTGACAAGGGAACATCGCCAAGTGTCCGACGCCGATCGAGCTGATTTTTGGCCCAGAGGTAGACCTATATGAGACTAGTAAAACCCCCAAATATTAGCTGCCCTAACCCGGAGAGTGAAAAATCACGGCCATTTTTTGTTTCCCACTCGCCGATTGTCCACCTCATAGCCAGTTTTGAAAACTATAGAAATATGTCTGTTTGGCGCAGTCGGTAGTGAGCTCGACTGACTGTCGGGAGGTCGGGGGTTCGATGACCGGAGGGAGAGGAGAGGTGTTTTTGTGTTTTCATGTTTTTTTTGTTTTGCAACAAAACCTTCGAAAAAAAATTCGACCGCAAAAGCCGACAAACGAAAAATTAAATTCGGGCAATTTTAAAATCAACCACTAACAGCAAATCCTGCTGACTTCTCTACTGATAGCTCAAGGGGTGGTAACTATAGAAATTTTATACCAGAATACTAATTCAAAGTAATCAATAACTTCAACGAATTCAGCATCAAGTAATTCATAGTAATCCCAAAGTAATTCACTAATTCAAAGTTGACGTGGAGTGGTTAGAGCTAACCTCTCATAGGTCGGGTCATCCCGGTACAGTGTGGAAAACCCTGTAGGCATGGTTCTGGGCACTAAATATCGCCAAGCGCGTCTGGCTCGGGGTTTCAAAAAAAAAAAAAAAGGTAAATTCAAGGTAATACAAAGTAATTCTGTATTACATTCTAGAAATAAATACACACTAATACATAAGTTACCGACCCCTCGGTCGAGCTCACTACTGACTGCGCCAAACAGACATATTTCTATAGTGTTCAAAACTGGCTATGAGGTGGACAATCGGCGAGTGGGAAACAAAAACTGGCCGTAATTTTTCACTCTCCGGGTTAGGGCAGCTAATATTTGGGGGTTTTACTAGTCTCATATAGGTCTACCTCTGGGCCAAAAATCAGCTCGATCGGCGTCGGACACTTGGCGATGTTCCCTTGTGAGCCATTAGTGCAAAAGAGACAAACATACATCACTTTATCATTGCCTTTCTATTAATCAATTATTTCACGAAATACACTTATTAAACAATGAACGTGTTTCGATTGCGTTTGATTGCTAGTAGCCAGTCCAGTTACATTATATCTTTATTTACGTTATCAGATAACTGCATGCAGAAATTTTTGAATTTTATTTATACACGATATAATATTAAATTTACTTTATTTCTTATCTTCTTGTACTTTGTATATTATATTTATGTAATTGCATGTAAGCCAAACAAATAAACCTTGACCTCCCGGTTAACATAACTTTTTCAACATAAGGTAATTGAAAAATGACTTATTTTCTTATTATCGAATTTGCTTTTCTGCTAGCTTAAATGTGTATTAAACATAACACTGTAGTAGTGTGTCGATTTTCATTTATACCATCAATGTCGTTCATGCTTTTGCTTAGATTGAAGCCGCTGACAAGAAGTTACGTGCCACTTGTCAATTTCTCGAAGAACAGGCAGCAGAACGGGAGCAGGAACGAGATGAGGCACAAAGGGAGATTGCCTCCTTGCACGAAGAATTACGAGAACGAGAGAGAGATCGCAAAAGTTGCGAACGAATTAACAACGAGGTGTGTATAATGTTTTGTGGCTTGTAGTTTGTAAAGGGCTTACATTCGTTCCACATACTTGTAGTTTTATAGATCATCACAATCCACGCGAATTTTCACAGTTTTTGAGTTTGTCAGAATAATTCGAGGCCGGCCGTAACTTTCTCTCTTTTCATAAAAATATAATAATTTGGGACCTGGTTGCTTACAGGGCGGGTAAGTGCTTATCGAATGTAACAGTTTAACCGATGAAAATTTACTTGTCGACCTTTTTAAAGCCGGCCTTGAATTTTATCGTTCACACTGGAATATTGTACAAGTTGGCACTATTTTTATTTAAATACAAATGTTTTACTAATATTGCACTAATATAATGTTATGCATGTTATTTGGTGGCTGATACAGGAAGAAGACTTAGGGTCGGTTAATGTCTGCTGCCATAACTTCAAGAACAGCGTTGTTAACACTGTAAGTCCGCTTTGCTTGTGCTTTTTTTGATACCTTCATTATCATTATTATTTAAAATTACAGGCGCAGAGCTTTTAATATTAAATTTTTAAAAACAAATTTTGCGACGATCACAAACCTTCGCCTTAACGTTTAAGTAAGCGATTCCGCCCCCTTCAATTATATCAAAGAAGAATATATTTTAAAACAAATTAGATACTATTCAGTTATCTAAAGCGATTCGGGCAATTTAAATTAATGCTTTTAAATAGCTTTATTTGCAAGATGTAATTTTTTAAATTTTATATCGCATGTTAACTTTAAAATGGCGACCTCCACTTTCGCAAAAATCTTAAGATTTTTGGGTTTCGCCGCGCGTTACGTCGCGCGTCGTCACTACCTTATTTTTTTTGTCCAATATAAAACAGGAAGTCCGCACGTTTATATTTGTGGAGGTGAGAGAAAGCAAGCACCGAATAAGATTAGTCTAGGGTGGTTATTTCGGTACAAAGTTATTTATAAAATATTCTGTCCGAATCGTTCTTTGGAGTTGAACGGTTTGTTCTGTTTACAAACGTACTTTTATACATAATTTAATTTTGATTCATTGTCGTCATTATTGCGGGGGCGGGAATTTTAAAAATGTAACGAAAACAGGTGTTTTTGTTTTTGTTTTGAAAGAAATGTATAGGTAACATTATTTTAACCGCGTAGATCGAACATCTCGAGCAACAGATGCGTGAGATGTCGAAGTTGTTGGGGGAGAACGATGCGAAACAGAACGAAATAGAAGCAGAGAAGAAAGAGGCGATCGAGAAAATCTTTGTGCTTCGCGACATAATCAGAGATCTAGAGTCGCAGATCGAGATAAAGACCGAAAACGAAGTCGGACTTAAAGCCTTAGTTGTTCAACTGGAGGACGTTATTAAGCAGCAAAACAAGACTAACGAAGAGCTGAGCCGGCATCTAAATTCGGCCAAGAGCGTTTCGGAAGTGCAGCAGCTTCAGCAGCACGTCGAGGAATTACAAGACGAGGTGCAGAGACTGAGGTTAAATTCGGAATTTGTGGGGAGCGAAGGTGCTCTAAAACAAATAAAAACTCAGGTAGAACTTCGTGGAACGGCGCGTTTTTAAAATATACAAAAAAAATAAATTGCTTGCAGTTGAACGAATTTGAGACCAACATAGACAAGTGGACTCGTGACTTGGAAGCGTTGCATTCTGCGATTTCGGCAACAAGTTGCAGTTCTCCTTCGGAAGACATGTCTATTAGAGATCAGGTAATTATGAGAAACGACCTTTACTGGAAGTGGTGGGCTATTTTGTTTCTGTAGATACGTCCAAGAACGCCATCCGCTTTGGAAGAATGCGACGTGCCTTTACAACAGCTGGCAAGATTAAAAGAAAAGTTGGTTAAGCATTCCAGAGCCGAAGATGCGGCCGTTAAACGGATTCACGATTTGGAAATGGAACTGGATGGGATCAAGCACGATTTAGATGTAATTTTGTTTTTATCTTAAACATTTTGTGTTTTTGTACGAGGGTCATTTAGCCGTCACATTACATAAACTTGTTGTTCCACTTGCAGGAGGTCCAAAACGAAAGGGACATTTTACAGGATCAAGTTTCAGAGCAATTGGTATTGATCTCTTCGCTGCAAATGCGTCTGGACGATCAACGTTTGCGCGCCGATCAAGTACAGAAACAAACCAATACTTCGTTGGAAGTACGCATTTATGACCTCGAGAACGAGATTAAAAGTCTCATGGAAATAATATCCGTTCGCGATAAAACCGCCAAACACCTAAACAAGACGATCGAAGAGACGCGAAAACGACTGATGGACCAAGAACAAGAACTAACCGCGAAACAGGAAGACAAAGTCATTCTCGATATTCAGAGGGAACTGGAAAAGGTGCGCGCGGAGAACGCGTCCTTGTTAGTTAAAATAAACAACGACGCCCAGAACGCGCAAGTCCTACCGAACCTGGTGGACAACATTCTTGCCGACAAAAATAAAGACATCGAAATGTTGCGAGAGAAGTTGAACAAGACCCAGAGCGAGCTCGACAGCTATTTATCGCTTAATTTGGACCACGAACAACTCAAAACCCTAAGCAAATTTCAAAGTTCCGAAAGAGCTTTCGCAGACATTCTTTCGTTGATCGACCTCGACGCCTCCGACACCATGAGAAAGGTCGAAAAAGGCGTCGAAAGTTTATCGAATTCGGCGAACATGCCTCAATGCAAACGTAACGCAAACGAAACGACCTTCATCGGATCAGATACGATATTTCCTCCGGAACTATCGAGCATCGAAAAAGTCGGCCGTTCAAACATCAACTACTCCATCGAAACACCGCTAACAAAACCAAATTCGACCGAATTACAAAAATCTACGGAGAAACGTGTTCATTTCGACGACAGCATATACAACATCGCCATCGAAAGACTGCAATCGGAAATTTTAGAACTGAAAAACGAACTGTTCACGCGCGACGAAATAATCAAGGAGTATGCTGAACGTGTGACGATCCTTTCTGAATTGGAGAACAATATACAAACGTTGCAGGAAAAGCTCGACTTCACCGAGAACGCTTTGCAGAAGGCAACAGAAACCTTCGAAAAGGAACAAGACGCATTGCGATTGGAATTGGCCGAGAAGAAGATGCACCTAATGGAAAAGGAAAAGCAGCTGGAACTGTCCGAACAGGACGCGAACCGTAAAGATCAAATGTACATAAATTTGGCCAAAGAGAAACGGGAACTCGAAAAGACTTTGAAGCAGCTTCAGGACAACAATCACGAAATACAAAATCTTAAAACTCAATTGGCCGAATTGGGAAATACCTCCGAAAAGATGAAGAGAATGGAAACGGCGTTGCGCACCAAACAAGACGAGCTAGAAACTTTACGGGAAACGTTCCGAGAAGCTCAAAAAGAATGTGACGGGTATAAGGCGAAAATTAAGGAAAAGGACGAGCTGAACGCGAAGCTAGAGAAGGATCTCAAAAACAAGGAATCCCAACTTGATTCGTTAACGTCGGCCGTTGAAAATAAAAATGCGGAGGTCGAAACGTTAAAGCAGAACGTGAAGGTGGAAAACGAAAAAACGCTGGCCGAATTTGAAACGAATCTGAAGGATCTTAAAACGCTTCTCGTTAATAAGGAGACCGAGATCGAAATTCTGAACGAAGACGTGCAGCGATATCAAGAAGACTTATCCAAATTAGAGAATCAGCTGAAAATCACCAAAAGAACGATGGAAAGCGAGCACGAGTTGAAATTGGCGCAGAAGTTGCGCGAAAATGCTGCAAAAGACCTGCAGATCGTCAAGTTAAGTACCGATATCGACGATTGCAATCGGGAAATAAATCATTTACGAGAACTTCTAAACGAAAAAGATAGGATTGTTAGTGTTATGAGCGACGACAGTAGAAGTCTACGTTCCAATTTGGAAACCATTCAAAGCAAGATGCAGGAATCTGGGAACGTGGTGGATTTGAAGAGGCGACTGGAGGACGAACAACGATTAAGTGCCGTTCTTCGAGAGGAATTGCGGACGTCAAAGTGTACGACTACTGGCGAAAACAAACCTGCAGACATGACGGCCTCTATGGAGGAAATAACGGGGGAGGTTCGCAAACAATTGGATTATTCTGCTCATTTAGATTCCAATATTTTAAGCGTTTTCGGTAGCGGTGATGATGAAAATTTGAACGGTGCCCAACAATCGAACGTGCAGAATTTCAAGAAATCAAACAGAAATACGAGAAGGAAAAAGAAAAGGTGGGCCAATTAGAGAAGGAGTTGAAAACGGAGAAACAAAACTCGAACGCTATTCAATTAGAGGACGCCGACATGCTCGAACAGCTCCGAATAAGGTTGGAGACGGCTCTTGAAAGTGAAATCGAAATCGAAAAGCTTTTGGTCGCCGAAAAACGGCTTCGCGAGGATCTGCAGGTCCAAGTCGAAAACTTGAAGTTGAGACTGGCCCATTTGAATTCGGCCGAAAATTCAAAGACCGAGGTGACCGAGTATAAATCGTTGCCGACTTTAGAAACGCAGGAGCTTATGCGCCTGCGCAAAGACCTGCCGATTTTGCAAGAGGAAAACTACAAGCTTAAGGCCGATCTGAAGAACACGAAGAAGGCGAAGAACGAATGCGAGGCTACGCTTAAGTACACTAAAGACATGTTGCAACTGAAGAACGACGAGGTGGGGAAATTGGAGAAACAGATCGCGGGAGTGCAGAAATCCGCCAAGGAGAAGTTGGCGGTGACTAGAGCCGAGTTGGAACAAAAGACTCGGGAGACTGAAAACAGTAGGATTTTAATTGTAAGTTGTGTGTTGTAAGTTGTGAGAGGATTTAAGCTGAATCGTTTGGTTTTAAGGGCGAAATGGAACAGGAGGCGAGAAATGAAGAAAGAAATCGAATCGCTTAACGAAAATTTGAGGAAGGCGTCGAACGGGAGAATAAGTTGTTGGAGAGCGCGACCGATGCGCAGATGAAGCAAACGGTGCCGGATAAATTTTTAAACAAGATGAAGGTGAGTCGTTGGTATTGAAGTAGACTTTGTGAAGGCTTCGATTTTATTTCAGGACTTGAGCAATTTGGTGAAAGAACACATCAAGGACAACAAACAGATGACGGAAACTGTTGAAAAATTGACGAACGAGAGGTTAGTTTTGCAGGAAAGGATAAAAGAATTGGAAGACTTGAATCACATAAAAGTGCCTTTGATGATCCGGTCGAAAGGGTGAGTCGATTTTTTTTTAATACGTGTGCGTGGCGCGTGTGTGTTTGGTTGTTTCTGTTACGTGTGCTCGGGTAAAAATATGTGATGAGTCGCGAGATTTCGCATCTTGCGAAAATGCTTTAACTTTTTTTTTTTATAAAAACCGAATCTAATTTTTGTGGTGTTTTGGAAATAAGCATACAATAGACTCTCGCTAATCCGGCACATATCAGATCAGGTAGTGTCAGGTTACCGAAAAGTGATTTAAAAAAAACTCATTTAAATACCATAAACTACTGTATTTTTTTTAAACTAAAATGATAAATAAATGTCAGTGTATTTTGTCCCCTCCACGCTCGCAAGGAGCCCGCTCGAAAACGCCGGATTAGGGAGAGTTGACTGTATTTTAAGAATGATCTGGAAGTTTTTCCAACTGATATCTGTTGTAGGCTAATCATTTATTTGCGAGATATTTACGGGCCGAAAGCTACAGGAAGGCGCTGATATGGCAGAAGAGGTACTTAGTGGCACTACTAGCATCCTATCAAACGTATCCGTTATTTTCGCGAGAACTACCGATACCGTCCACGTGTGCGCCTATTGTAAATAGACCTGCTCGAAGTAGCGGAATAACACGTTTCAAGTAAGTACTACTGCGCCCAGTTTGATACACAACTTAACCGTCTTATAACTGTAGGGCCGTAGCGAGCGCAGTTGTAGCAGCAATAAGAATGCAATTCTTGGTTCAGAGATGGCATTCGGGTAAACGTGGATTTGTTCTTTCATATAGTAAACGGACACCCAGATCCACTCAACACATTACACCATCTCCAAAACCACCCTCAACCGCTCACTTTCAAGTAGGCCAACCGGTCTCTAACCAAAACTTTCCCATTCAGCAACAGGTCCTAACTCAGACAAATAGTAACCTAAACCGATTTCGTTCCATAGATGTTGAAAACAATCCGACCTTTCAGCAGAGAAGTGAATCGAGAAGATCCACCACTCCAACGAGCCCTAGCGATTTGGGCCCGTGGTCGGGCGCCACGCCTCCTTCGAGGGACGGCAAAGCGGCGACCAGGGAGTTTGAAAACGTCAGACCGCAAAGGTAAATTATTTTCACATATAAATGCATCTCATTTGCATTAAATTTTCAGCGGCTCATCCGCATCCAATGAAGATTACGTACCTTTACAAGCACCGTATATTTTATCGCGCTATATTGAACGGTTCGATCAAATCCAGCAAAAATTAGGAATGACGATGGATAAGCATTCGACGTGATTTTAACTATGTGCTCAATTTTTCGTGTATATAGTAAAGAAAATGTATATACTTAAGATTTATCCATTTATTTTTCGATGAGCTTTTTTTAATAGAGTAAAAATCGTGGTAATTAGATTTAGCTTTTTTTTTTAAAACGAAACGATAAGCCTACGTGCATGCAAAAAGTACCTATAAGACTGTGATTTCATTTATGGGTAACATTTATATTATATATCATACAGAGCGTGGCGCCCCGCAAGAGTCACACTGCCTATCAAACAATTCTCTAAACTAAGTTTTAATACATTTTTTTCTAGTCAATTAATTTGTACAATTAACGTTCGTAATTTACATAATGTGTAGCAACGAGACACTTTTATTTTTAAAATGTGACATCTGCCTCGGTGTCTGTTTTCTTTGTACTTACTTACTAGTATTAGTATTACGTTTAGGGTTTCTTTTTTTATAAAATAGGTTTTAAATTTCACACATAACGAGAATAAATACTTGAAAAGTAGGATTGTTTGTAGGATGTTTATGTTGTACCATAATTTTGTAAGTATTGTCTATAACTACGTGTACTATTTTAATTTGTACTATTGAACATTTTGTGCCTTATCATTTCTGGTGTGTGCCATATATATACATATATATGTATGTAAACATGTTGCATTCATTTGTTGTAATAAATTTTTTAATATTTATATATTTTAGTTGTAGATTAACATGTTTCATCCATGTGGGTTAGACCGGCGGTTTATAGGTTTAAATGAATTGGGGACGAAGCGAACAACTATCAATTTATCCCATTGAATGTCCCATAAAAGTTATGTATCGTCGGTGAATTGTCTGGATTCTTCAAATTTATTAAAGGTTGCAATGAAAAACAAACTTAAGACCTGTCAGGTATTAATTTATGTTCACAATTACTTTACTATTGAATTCTTATTAACTCGGATGATCACACTCACTTTTTATAAGATGTTGTTTGACCTTTATCTCGGTTTATTATTTATTTATTTATTTTTTTTATTTGATTACCGGTTTATTTACAATCTGCCATACCCTATACAGCATTCAGTAAATTGTATTGAACTTGTAAATGTCTTGGGGGCTATTGTCGTACAGACAATTACCCTAAAAATAACCTAAGTAGATAGGTGAGATAGTGAGCGAGATATTGAGCTTAAAACTAAAAACCAGGGCAGTGACTAGGCGAATCGGTTATTAAAATTAAATTCAAATACAAATAAAGGGTTATATAAAAAGTCACGTTTGTGAACACACGATTACAATTTGGAGTTTTAGAAATCTGGCCACTCACACACTCACTTTTTATAAGATGTTGTTTGACTCATCTCACACTCACTTTTTATAAGATGTTGTTTGACCTTTATCTCGGTTATTAAAATTAAATTCAAATACAAATAAAGGGTTATTATAAAGTCACGTTTGTGAACACACGATTACAATTTGGAGTTTTAGAAATCTGGCCATTTTACTTGTCATCGTCGGCTTCTTTATTCTTACCGTACCTCGCACCATAATTTTTACACATTTTCTTGATATCGATAGGTAACCTGTGTTCCCTTTTGTACTCCTAAAAATAAAATCGAGACGAGTGGATACTAAAACTGCCCGCACATACGTACGTTCATGACCTTCTCAATATATACAGTCGATCGTCCTTTGTTTTTTGCATAATTATAAACCTCCCCTGCATAATCGAAGAAACTCTTATCCTCGGCAGCCAGATTGGCCAAGTACTGTTCGAAGAGGGCGCGCGTCTCTTCCTCCTCCTTCCTTTTGACTTCGTCATTTTCGGCCTGCAAGTTTTCGATTTAGCATTATTATTCATTTAGCACTAGGTATTATTTTTACCATTTGTTCAAACAGATCGGCCCTATGTTGTAGGGTGGCTTCCCACTCTTTCTGTTTTTTATCGGCATCGTATTGTTTCATCACCTCGGCTGTTTTGAATCTATTAAGTAGCTCCCACTTTTTAACCTCGTCCTTTTGCCTTTTCCTTATTTCTTCGCGTTTCAAGAATTTTTGTCTATTTTCATTTCTGTCTTCTATCAATTTTTTCTGTACAGTTCTTTAGCTTGTATATTATCGAGTTCCCTAATAACATTGGAGATTAATTTATGTTCAATTAATTGAGATTGTGACAATACTCTTGTTCGTGTTCTTGGAAAGCCTTCTCAAGTATACGCTCTTCGTTTTCGTTTTTGGCTTGGAAATCTGCTATAACTTTTTTTGCGGCCGCTACACGTTGCAATTGAAATGCATCGTGTAACTGTATATAGAGGTATCGATGTTTTATTGCACGTCTTCGGTATCGCACGTTTACTTACCTCTTTCTCTTTATTCTTCCTTAAACAAGTGATGCGATGTTTGGCTTTCGAATAAATATCAATAATCATGTCCTGTTCTTGATCTTCAATTTTCATCAACTCGTTATTTATCTTCTGCTGTTTTAAATAGTCGTAGAAGAATTGTTTGACGTTGTTCTTTTTCTTTCTATCCTATCGGGGGGAGGGGAGGAAAAAAATTATTTTGATCAAATAACGTTAATAAATCGATCGAGATACCTCTTCGTACTCGTATTTTTTAATCTTCTCCAATTCTCTCTGCCCATTTAAAATGTCCTCCCTTTCATCTTGTATTTTTTTTTCCTTTAATGTTCTGTTGAGTTCCTTCCTCTCTTTTATACTGTAACCGTAACATTATTAAACGTTTAGTAATTTTAGCGCATCGACTTAACTCATTCATATAGATCTCCTTCATCTCCTGCTTCTTCTGGTTCAAATTTTTTGCGCCTCAAGTTTTTCCAGTGTTTCCTGCTCGGCATCAAATTTGACCTTTTCGGCGTGTTTGCGTGTCTGTTCCTCTTCTTGATCTTTGATTTTCTTCTCCAGCTGGAGCTGTTTTTCCCGCTCGTATAGTGTTTCCGAGAGGATCAAGGCGCTGGTCAAGCTTTTGGGATGCCCTTTCGATATGTACATTGTTTTGCGGGTGTCCTGTATGTATTTCTCTTTTATGACCTCCTGTTCTTTTCGTAGCCGATAGAAACGTTCCATTTTATCATCTTCTTCCTTTTGGAGGCGGATCTCGCGCGCTTCTTCTTTGCGTTTGCGGATGTTCTGGAATGTTATAGTTTTGCAAAAACAAATTGAATCATTTGCCGTTCTTTTGGACACAGAAAAAAAAACATCAAACCTCCACCGAATTAACCCAATTTTGCGTCATCGCTTCGGATCCTTTCTTTAGGGCTTCTCTATTGCTAATTTCCTGATCGATCGCTTCCTGTTTAAGACGGTTACGATCCAAATGCCCCGTAATTTTTGCCCACGCGTTCTTCGTGACGTGCAAAGCATGTGCTCGGTCCTCGATTTTGGTCGTTTCCAAACTTTGACCCGGACTCAAATACCATCTCGATTCCATTTTAAATTTGACAGCGAACTTTATGAGATTTCTTGGACTTGTCTTACGATGGGTATTGATTAAATTTCATGCTCGCCTAGCAACGTAGTTACGAATGACAAATAAATTATGCGCCAAATCAAATGAACCTGTTTATTTTTATGTTTACGGGCAATAAATGGCGAGAATAAATTGCCGGGTTATGTAAATTTTTTGGTCCGCGAATGCCCCTGCTGGTTCGTATTTTACGGTTCGTAATTGTACGCGTGACGTTTATATTAAAAATATGTAGTTCGGTTTGAATTGTTTATTGTTCGTATAAAGTTAATAACGCGTATATCACCGCGATAATGTGTTTGTGTTGTCGTTGGTAAAAAAGTGCGAGACTATGTTGTTAAATACGTTGTTGTCGTGGGCGACTTCGACGAGCGAGCAGGCTACAAACCGAGAGTAAACGCGTTAAATTAACAAGCCGAAAAACGTTTTGGATGACAATTTGTTCGGCATCGCGAATGATAACAAATACTGAAATTTTGATGAATTTTTCTCTTGGACGTTTAGCTCGTTTTGTGTTTATCGTTCATTATTTGGAGGGCTCAGAAGTCAAACAGTGCACGTCACTGAACGTCATTATTGTCGTGCCATTGATTTATCGGTCGACAAAGCGTTTACCGATCGACTTCTGAGCCCTCTAACGACTCAAATTTGGAAAGATTTTCAACCGTTGTTCTTGTTCCGACATTTACGACGGAAACGTAACAATTTTTATCTCTCGACTCGTATTTTTAACGGAATCGAACACTTTTTCTCGATAAATCGAAAACCACCTACGCCAGAAAAGCTTCGATGATATCTGTCGCCGGTAACGACCTCTTTCGACGATCAAATCTGATACGCGTCCGAGGGTGGTCCCCCGAAAATGAATTGAATTTGTCTCACTTCTCGAATGTAAGACATCTTGATCGAGAAGAAGCGCGTTGAAGAATATTTATTAGCCCAGGTTCGGATTGTCCACGTAAAAAAAACTCGTTTTGTAGAGGCATTACAATGGACGCTCCCATAATAACAAAGTCAAACAAACACACCTACCTACTTTAAATCACGACGTGCGCGCGGTTAATCCCCCAATCTTTCATTTATAAGTGTCAAAAGAGAAGTCCATTGTTTCGTCGATGTTAATTCAAAACGCTCGATTTATTATCATCGTCACTTACAGAGAGACATTCACACGGTGTTTGTATTGGTTATTAATATCCAGAAACTTTATTATTCAAACTATGCGAGTTATAAATTTTACGAAGATCGTTAATGTGTAGAAGCATTCTTTATGCAGCGATTGCACGTGACGTTGATGTAACGCTACTCATTTATTATTCTATTTAACTTCAGCATGTCTTTTCAAGATGGTTCGAGATAAATTTAGTTGAAAAATTACATATTTGTCGATCCTCGAAGGGTTTTTATTGTACGCTTTATCTGCTTGGACGTTTGAATAGTAATTATATAATGGAAAACGCTCGACGAGGAAATTGATGACGTCAAACTGCACACGCATTTCGACACATTCTCGGATTCGACTTGATTTTCTTCGTTCTACCGAAGCGTTTCTATCTTCTTCGACTTATTTTTCTTTTTGTTTTTCCGCGGAACGTTGGTCGGTTTTATTTCAAGTTCGGTGGAGGAACATCGAGGAGTTTCTCCGTCGTTTTTAACTCCGCCATTGCCGGTCCCAAGCCCGGATGAGAAAGGAGGAGGGTTCGTGGACAAAATTTGTTTACGGTAAAAAAACCAAACAACACCAAGAACGAGAAGAAAGAGATGACGTTCAAGCCGGCGCAAAAAGGGAAAACAATTTCGTCGTCTTCGAGATTTGTTCGACCGATTCTTTCGAGGTGCAACTTTGAAAGGAGGCCCGTGTTTCTGTTCAATTTTAAGATAGCTTTTGTTATAGATCCATCCGATCAAATAGAAACGATTGGCAACAAAAAGATGTCCTAACAGGGGCGAAGTTTTACAAGATTCGCGATATCGTGTTCAAGATTTGTTCGGCCGCAAAGGTAAGAGATTATTTTACAATTTTTTTTTCAATTTGGGTGGTAAAAAGTATGGCTGTAAAACACTGTACGTGTCGAAAGCGTATTTTGGGTCGATTTTTTCAAGATTCAGTTTCGAAAGGAGGTGGGTTTTTTGGCTCCTCAATTTTGTGGTTGTTTTTGTCATAATTTTAATTAAATATTTTTGTCGCGGGTCGTCGTAAATTCGTCCGACGAAACAGGAACGACCGGCAATAGAAAGAAGACGTTCCAGACAGGCGCAAGGTTTTATAAGGTTCAAGGTTCATGCTCTCCTTCGAGATTTGTTCGATCGCAAAGGTCAGAGATTATTAAATATTACGGTAGATATTGGTTGCAAGAAATTGTACAACGTGACTGATTTTTGTGACTTTGGGCGTGCAGATAATTGCTCGAATGGAGAATTTCTCGAATTATGTAGTGAACGTATTATTCGTAAATTACGCTCTATTTGGGGGGGAAGCGTTAGTTTCTCCGGACACGTCTATTTTCAAAAGTGGCCGAAAGGTGGAAAGATGGTTTCTCTCAATTGTCTAGTGCAGTCAAGTAAGCTTAGGTTAGTGTAGATGGGAGGGGTTAGAGAGGGTGGAGGAGAGACCATGGCGGTGGATGGAGTGGTGGCCGTTATGGTCGGCTCCAAGGAGGGGTGGGATGCGGTGGCCTCGTTCTTCGAGACGGTGGTTCGCACCAGGTATGAGGAAGAACGGGGCCGCCAGGGGGCATCCCAGGCGGGGGGGGAAAGCCACTCGAGGGGGGATGCTGTTTAGTTAGTTTATATTTAGTTTATTTGTATTTACCATTTGTTTTTTTTTTTCATTTCATTACCGGTTAATCTGTTACGGGACGCTGTATTTTAGTTATACATATTTTTTAGGTTTATGTTAGTATTATCAACATTGTTTTTTCTTATTGTTTTACGAAGTTATATTTTGTTACGGGAATTATCTTTTGATTTGTTTTGTTTTTTTGTTTGTATGTTTAATATCTGTAATGTGGCGGCGGTGAAGGATGTGTCTTTCACCGCCGCCATCAAACTTGCAGCCCCCCCGCCGAAGTAATGTCTGACGACGGTTCCGGCGGGGGAGGAAACAAATAACGCTGCGGCAAAAAAAAGGTTAGTGTAGATGAGACGTAGAGGTGTAAGTTAGTGTAAATAAAATAGGCAAAAAAATGTTCGGTTATTAGTTTAACATGGGAAATTGTCTTAAAACACAACGATTTACTAATTTTTATTCTTTAGCTCTCAAATACAGTGGCGCAATTTACGCTCACCACTACATAATTCTAGAAATTTTCGATTCGAGCAAGGGGCGGGGGCGCGATATTTCGGTACAATTTTCGTTTACATTCCTAATAAGATTTTAAAATAGATTTCAAAATCATGTTTTTTTTCGAAAATCCATTTTAAATTTAGGCACATTAACGATTCGATCCCGATTTTTGACGGACAATTTGTTACACCCACGGATTTATAATTCAATTTTCGATAACGCGATCGGTTTAAAAAAAAAGTTTAAATCGCGATTTTAACGCGCGATAATTTAAACTAATTACGGCTTAAATTTTAAAAGTGAACAAAATCCAATTAAATAACCTGTATTAGGTATATATGTATATACATTCTTCAGGTAGCAGCGCCCGAAGCACGATTGCTACCTAATCGGAACCATTTATCTCTGCCGCTTTTGACAGAACATCTCGAAATCTTTTCGAAGCAATCAATTACTCCGACAAGATAATTGCCGGCGCGTAACGAGATTTAATTTTATTAGTCTTAAAAATCGAGCTAAATTATTTTTACGTACCCCGTATTCGACAAACAAAAAGTATAATTTATAATAATTATATTCAAGACTCGCTGTTATTTTATCTGTCATCTTAATAGCTGGTTTCCTTTGAAACGCCTCAGCTTATTTTGTAATCCCTTATTGTCGTGCTTGTGTTATGTATTAGATGTTTTTTTTATGGCCAATAAAAATGCCATTAAAATTTTATCGGATTCCGATTTATATCTAGCAGTAAAACGTTTTTAAAATGAAGTCGTTTTATGTTTCGTAAAAAAAAAATCGTCGAGTCTATGGTTTGCACGTCATTAAAATAGAACGCGGATAGTTTTGCGAACGGCCCCCGTATCTAACATTTGACATTTGGCGAAGATTGCTGAAAGACAATTGAATTGCGCCGTCATCATCATCGCACGTTGGAGCGGTGAAACGTGTTATTATTTCACTTCAATGTATTATTATTGTTGTTTATATATACGTATTTAATGCAGCAATTTGCGCATTGCAACAATGAAGAATGACATAAGAAATGCCGACGGTGCGGCATTTAAATTTTTTTTTATAACAGAATGAAAGCGGACAAATGTTACGTTTAATATTATGTAAATTTTAAAAACAAAATTCGTATCATAATTTATTACTATTACGAAAATCGTTGCTCCCCCCCTCGCCTCGTATCGCATACTAGAAAATAAATTCTCCAATAGCATCGAAATAATTTCGTTCCGATATAAAATCCCTGGTTTAAACATTATTAATAAACGTTAAAAGGTAGTTCGGTAACGTATCGGGGATTCTCGAGTAGGTAAAAACTGACCGGCTGTTGTACGATAAGAACTCAGGTGTTTTACGGGGCAGACGTACGATAAGAATTTTTCGTGTCCCTGCCTGCAGTGTTACGAGTGTTCGCGTAAACGACAGACCGCGTCGAATTTCGGTGGTGATTTTGTATTTTTTTTTTAATTTAAACGAATTCTCGAACAATTAAATAATTTGGCGTTGTAGGGGGTCCCGTCGTGGAGAGAACGCGTTTTTAATCGGTGAGTGGGTTATTCTTTTTAGTCGGATAAGTGGCAACGACGTAGCTATATCGTGGGGAGACAGTTCGGGACTTTGCCCCGGGCCCCCCCCCCCAATTTTATGTTATTTCTAAAAAGCAATTTCGATAAAATTACACAATTTACGTATAATAAGGCCGTATCGAAAAATTAAAAAATTTACCAGGGGGGGCCCCATGAAGGTTAGCTACGCCGTTGAAAGGGCTACACGTTTTTCTTTGGCGAGTACCCGTTTCGTAATGATGTTGACGTAGTTGTAACATTGTATGAAAGGCTATCGGGTTGTTACTCTTATTACAAATTTTATTACCTACGGATCATTTTCTAATTTATAAATCTAATACGTACGAGGTCGCTGTTAAATATGGAACAAAGGCGTTACACAATGCGCTATTGTTAAAACGGTTTAGATAGTATGCGGATATGAAAATACCTAATCAAATTTCAATTTGAAATTGTTTCCTAGATATATTTTTGAATTACGAAATTTACGCGGCATAGTTTTTGAACGCGATCTTGATCTTGCAATTTTTTTTAAATGACAACACGGGCATCACATAGATAAATCCTTAAAATGCTTATTCTGTTCTCTCTTTAATCATTTTCAACACGAATGGTGTTAATAAAGCAAAAATGTGGAAACATTAAAAAACGTGATTTTTATTTTGTCGTATTGTTTTCTTATGTACAAAATTGATGATATTTAGAGAAAGAAAAGACGAGCCTTTTAGATCGTGGGTAGTATTTGTTGTATCATTATTATTGTTAATAACCATGTGGATCTCGCGAACACGCCCAAGGTTGTTCACGAAAACTCTTTTCATTTTTCTATTCATCGTTTCAAAATTAGTAAACGCAGGGTGTTCACATTCTGGAAAGTCGGGGGCGCTCTTGCGCGTTTTTAATTTTGATTAGCGATTCAATTCCCGTAATCTCGAAAGTTTAATTTAATTTTAATTAAATGTTTTTTAATTACGCGATTCTGATTTTGATTTTGATTCGCGGTTTTAATTGATTCTACAGTTTTATTTTAATTCGATTCTTCGATTGCGCGATTTTGATTTTAATTTCGCGATTTTATTTTAATTCGGCGTTTAATCGGCCGTTTTATTTTATTTTGACGTGCTTTTATTTAATTACGTGTGACGGTACTTCACGTATGCCAATGCATACGCGATGATACGTGGGATGTTTTGTGAGATTTAGTAAAATTTTACAACGACAGATCAAGATGGCACCCGTCGAGGTTGCCGACGACAACGTGTTACAAGTTTGAAATAACCCATATTCGAAAGGCACACGGATAAAACCAACGACAACCAAAATTAAAATTCCGCTAGTGCGTAAGAATCGTCTGTGTTAAACATTTTTTCGATAATTAAATCGCCAATTAAAATTAAAAACGCGTAATTGAATCTCTAATTAAATTAATTAAAACGTTAATTAAATTAAATTCCGGATTTACGCCGCGAAATTACATAAAAATCGCGAATTAATCATCGAATTACGCAAAGTTGTGAGAAAATCGCCGAATTACGTAATAATTTATTCGATCAAAGCTGTGTTTGATATCAAACAAAGTATGTGGCCGAGGGGGCGAATTAAAAGGCGGGGGAGGGGGCAAGGCGACTCCCCCTCTACTTCTAATCGACAGGTCCTTCGTAAAGAAAGTACTTTTGTTCAGTTTTTAATTGATTTGTTCGTTCATTTGTTGATGAATTAAGATGTGGGGGACGGAACATGTTGAGGGGTGACGGTTGCGTCAAAATATTCAATTTCTAGTGCCTTTTCGTTTGCTGTAGTTGAAATATTCGAAAACACGCGATAAAGTCGTCACTTCCTGAGATTTTCTAAATTTTTAAACATACGTGTAACTTACAAGTAGTTTTTAGATTGATTAGATAAAGATCTCCTCCTTTTTGAAAAAATCGCGAACGTATTCAAAAAATACAAAATAATTAAAACACAGCGCGTTGTCCACGTACAAGGGGTTTCGACTAAATTGCGAAAAATTCGTTGGAAAGATAATGGCGCGCACAATAAATTATAATTAAAAGCGAGTCGGGGTCCATGTCAATCAAACGGACCATGGGAACGAAGCTCGCGATGGGCGTAATAAATTAAGCAATTTTGTAATATGATCCATCGAGCGTCTTCGACGAGTTCTAGGAAGTTAGCTGTAAATAAATTGAATTTTTAATCATTCGAAGACCTCTTAATTGCTTTCTTGAACTCCCCCGTTCGCCGCACCGATTTTGGTACCCCCGCATCGAAGACGGAAAAGTGCTGGAAAAAAAAAAGTGCCATCGTAAACTGCGATTGTTTATTTTCGCATTCGGCTCGGTTTATAACTTGCGCAAAGCCAAACAAAGCAAACTGAATAAAAGAACAGAAGCGCATACTTAAGTAGTTAAAGCAGTTAAAGCTAAAGTAAATATTGCACCGCCTACTATTTCAAGCATTCGCAAGATGTTTCGAACGCCAGGTGATACCATTTAAGTCGGTTCACGCTGGAGATCAATTTACAGCGAAGAGTTTAATTGTTTTTTTTTTTAGATTTTAAATGTCATCGGGATCTCATCGGGTTTTCGACCTTTTAAGTCACATTCGTTTGTATTAAATGTTACGGTAGTTTTTAGAACGTTTTTTTATAAACCATTCGGAATTTCGTATGAATTACGACTAACTGGAAGAGTTACCCAATTGGTCAAACAGGGTTGGGCAACGTTATATGGACTTTGGTCGTGGTGCCGATGGAAAAACTATCGATCAACTTTTCGCGTAACGTTGAATCACTTGGTGGTGGCCCAACATCAAAAGGAATGCGTTTAGCGCGTTGTTTAGTTCGTTGAGCGACTACGAATCAAATTTAGATTAGTATTCGGTTCAAAGAACCAATTCTCAAAAACATTTTGTAAAGACCATCGATGTTCGCGATCCCAAAATAACGATGGTCGAAATGGTTTTGATCGGCGTTTGTCGATCTGTTCGAAACTCGAAAATAATTCGATTTAAAATGTAACCGTGGAAATTGCGCAATTTTGGCTTTGCGGGAAAAATCTCGTTTTAAATCGATTTTTCCCCATCTCGCGTGAAAGTAATAAATTATTAGTTAACAGGAGTTGACGATGGAGGCCACCTTCTGAATTTCTCCTTGATAACGATAAACAATAGTAGGTGGCTTGGTCAAGGTACGCCGATATCTTGCTTGAATAAACTTCGATTCGAAAAGCTGCTCCCTGTTCTTAGGTTTTGTGTGTGCACACAAACGCACACTCTCATCAGTTCGAATCCAGTCGTCGTGATGAGCGTATCTCGTTCGTGGTTCTAGCGGCGCGTCACGTGCCTCGTTATGATGTTGTGGCCGACTTTTAAACATGTGCTCTGGGTGTTTTGTCTCGTTAATCCGATATGGATTTTAGCTCAAGGTATCGTTTTAATTAATTAATAATATTATTATTAATTTAATTGTGATTAATTTCGGGGGGGCAAGGGGGCGTTCAAATTAGCGTTCAGGACACTCCTCGTAATAATATTATTAAGTGTAATAATTATGCGCCACATTTCTCCCCCCCGTTTTAATATTTATTTTATAATCTGTACGTTTCATCGACACGCGAGCTTTACGGGAGCTTAATTTTTCAAATGTTGGACGCGTTAACAGCTCTTTCTTATTTAATTATCGATGTCGTAAATAAAAACCAATTAACGGACTTGGCAGCTGGACTTTAATTTATTCAATTAATGTTTCTTCTCCTTATTTCGCTTTAGTCAGCGCATTGTTGTTTCTTTTTTTTTTTTAACTTTTTATCGCCCACTGTGGCGATTAAAACGCGGAAATCGTTGTCGCGGATGATAACTCGTCGTATGTCGTAACGTCTGTTGAACACTTGCGATAAAGTGTTGGGCGTTTTTTTCTTCTTTTTTCGTTTATGTGAAGTGGAACGTTGTCGGTGGAATTGAACCCTTCAAAAAGTTGAACTTTTTTGCTTCGAACGCGATAAACAAACAAAATTTATTGCCGTGAAATTGCGTTTGTGGGAACGTTTGATTTTTTTTTTGAAAGGACGTTTTGTCAAAGTGCAATTGACTTTAATCGGTATATTAAGCAAAAACGCAGTTTGTCGTTCGCGGGGAACTAAACTTTTCGGGGGTGGAGATCATGGCAAATTATTTATCGGCGCGAACGAAACTTTTGTTTTTAACACGTAACAATTCTCGTTTAAAATAAAAACAAAACACGTCGCTTTTTGTTTTTTTTTCCAACAAAATTGAAAAAACCGAACGTGTTCTTTGTTTTTATTACCAATCTTACTTAATTGCCATTACACATCTCTTAAGACGCGAGGCTATTAACAACACCGATTAAAAATTTAAATTAAATTAGATTAAATTTAAATTTTAACGCGCATTTTTTATTGCCCGACGGAGTTGTTAATTTTTTTGTCGTTTATGCGAGTCGATTGGTTTTTGAAATATTGCCCCTCGATGCGGCGATAAAATCTCTGCATCGGCGTACGGTTTGGCCCGTTCATTAATTTTGACAGTTTGTTTTTCTCGTGGCGCAATTGTATTGGCCAATTGTATTATTTTATAGGCGGATTAAAATTAATTTAAATCGAGCTCGTTAGGCCGTTTCCTTGCCTATATTTTTAATTATTTGAATATGTTGTTGTTTTTGAAACGCCGAAAAGTCGAGAAACGATTTTTGCGAAGCCGATTGTGAGTCTTTTAAAAATCGTGGCCGTTTAATTATTAGTAACTTTTCACTTATCGTCGTATATTTCGAACACTAGCTTTTTAAAATTCCAAATTTCTAAAATGATACGTTATTTGCGATCGGTTCCGATCCACCGCGTCATCAATAAAACCTCGTGTTTTGCAGTACTAATAGATTGTAATCTGATGCTTAAAAGAATTTTGATTTGTCAAAGGTCGTTTCGGTGTTTCTGTCAAAATCGTAGAGCGTGGTTGCGGTTGCGAGTTATAAACATTTTTGGCGCCCAACGTGGGACCCGAATTTGACGTTCAACGCGGCGCAACGCTCAATTAATTTGAAAACCCAGGTAGGAACAAACCTGTATCGTTTATATGGATGTTCACAAATATTCGTTTATTCTTAATCGGATTCGGCCACAAAAAGTCTCAATTATGCCATAGCATCCGCTGGACGTCACGTCGCCGTAAACAAATCGTTACGTCGATATCGACATTATAAATGTGAGTTGTCGAACCGGAGTCGGAGGTCGCAATCGAAATATTATAAGTGGCCGTCGTTCGACCACGTCAAAAAACCAGTGAGCAGTTAATTGAACTTGCGGGACAACGCGCCATAAATTAATTCCGTTTTTGAATTCGTCTAAATTATTACGACGCGTCGACTTGTTCAAATAATTCCATTAAACTCCGGGCATTAAGTTTTGAGTTATTAACCTATTCGATACTGTTATAGTGCCGTGTGACGCAACGAGGAGGTTAGAAGCTATCGGATAAATTAAATTAAATTTTATGTTATTGAAGAGCGAATCCTATAAAATAATATGCAAATTACTTCGTTCGGTTTTGAAACCACGAGGCAATTTTTAAATAAGATAGGTATACACCGTGAAATACTGATATCTTATCTTTGGGTTATAAACAAATCAAAAATGTTGTCCAATTATATGTGTATTTAATGTTTGGGCACAACATGTCCCGCACTCAAAAAAATATTGTACATAATATTAATGAACGCCAGTTATTGACTTTTTGATCATCGATACAATGAAAAGTTAATCAATACTACTAATACACTGAAGAAAATCATTACGATCAATTACGAATGATTTATAATTTTTTTACCTAATAACTTTCTTCATACCTACAATACAAATTTTTATCGAAATAACGAAATTTTCGTTACTTTTTAAGAGTTATCTAATGTACGTACATTGGACGCGTTACGTCGGATTTTTTTTTGAGTGCAGTACCGTAACGGGCCTTTTTTCGTATACCTATCGAAACAAGTCGTACAAGTCGACCGTTTAATTGCCGTACAATCGGAGCTTGTTCGTAAATACGCGAAATCCAAAATAAAACACGCAGAAAAACCAGTTTACCTTTACGACGTCTTTGACAAGCCGTTGTTAAAGCGGCTTATTCGTAACAAGAACGTGCGATTCGAAATCGCGATCCTGACGGATTTACTTTCCATCGCGTCTTTATTGAAATACCATCAGTCACTCGGCCGCCACCGCTTCGCGCGTTTCTCGTTTCTTGATGGCTTAATTTAAACTGGCTCACCTCAACCCAGTGACAGATCGTTAACGACCGTTTAACTTCAAAGGTTTTCGGAGCGTTCGTCGTCGGCCGATCGAGCGTGCTGCGTTTAATTGGGCGAACGTTTTTCTTAAATTCCCTTGTGAAAAATTTATCGTTTCGATAATTGTTATGTTAATATGCAATTTTGATTCGAATTCGTCAACTCCCAAAGGTTGGGCGCGTCGAGCCGCTGCGAGCAACACGTTGTGGTCGATGAACGAGGAAAGACAATGGTGGTTCAAATAGCAACTAGTGATGCGCATAACGTGGTAGACGTGGTGGAAGCAGAAGCACATGGAAAGAAACGGAGCAATTAAAACAACAAAGAGAATTCTTTGTTGTTGTTTGACCCATCGTTCGATGGGTCGAAAAAAGTAGAACGTCATATCTCAACATCATGCCTTCTTCGCACTCTACTTTGGATGTGACTGATTAAAGCGACGTCTTCCCACCGCTATGTCGAATACGAAGTTACTTTCTTAAGAAAGAAAGCTCAAAGATCATTTCGTCTTACCTCTCAGATGTGGATGATGTCGGGATAGTTCACTGTAGATGTAAAATAAAACTCCCGCACGGCGATAAGCGGAACTGATAACTGATAAGAGATTATCCAAAACTTTTGTAATTTTAAAAATAATAATAATAATCTGTTGCAATTGTGTATTTGTTATGATGCGTCTCGACCTTCCCATGACATCGACTCGAGGTAGCTTTGAGACGACAGCCAAGTCTGAAACACTTTTTTGACTTACATTATATTAGGTGATATTCTGGTCGATCGTTGAGGAGGAAGAGCATTTTCATTTCTTTCTTCAGTTGTGTCATTTTTTTAATGCGTTCTTGATGCGACTTATCTTTAGAGAACGATCCAGATTCTGCAATGGTTCGAATTGATTTAATGCATTTTTAATGTGTCGAAGAAAAAAGGTGCCAACAATCCATAAATTAATCAAAAATAGAATATTCGCGAATATACCAGATGCTTTATCAAATACTTTTCTTCCATACTTCACTAATGAGTCTTTTAAACCAGCGTTATCTGTAAACTTCATTAATTTGATGAATCCAGCAATGTGATTATCGCATCGAGTTGCTGATAGGTACCTATAACGGTTCTATGAGAATTGCTCGAAAAACAATTGAGAGATTCACACTTCGGGAGCGTAAATTACGTTGTATTTGAGAGGTAAAGAATAAAAATTGGTAAGTCGATGTGTTTTAACCGATTAACGCCCGCCGTACTCGGAAGAACACAGGTAATTTTTGAGCACTGGCGTCTTCATACGAACAAATAATGAATCCTTTCTTGCAGATTATTGTCGTTTATACTTCTGACAGTAAACCTATATTTTAGTTTTGCAAAATTTTTGAAAAAAATGCCGATATTTCCATAATAAGCGCATCGAGCGTCAGTGTTTTAATATTTATCATAAATCGTAAAATTTTTTCTTTTGTTTATATGAATAAACCAATTCAATGTACAATTATTTACATTGTTAAATAAAAAAAGTGCAAAATCCAAATCGATTGTTAAAATAAATTTGGATTACCGTGTTGGGTACACTCTTTTTTCATCTTCTATGAGTCTTAACCAACTTACTTAAACTAATTAATTTGTTTGAATCAGTGTGCTTACAGATGAGATGCTAATAGTCGTCGCTATAATCTAGTGAGAACGAAAACAATTAGGTACAATTTCTTTACTAATATATGTATTTGAGAGCGTTAAATGAAGTATAACACTGTTAACCGGTCGGAATTCTTTTAATCCGATTCGCAGCAGTATAACGGAAGATGCAGAACTCTTTGCACTAGGACGTTAATATACGTACAAACTATGATCCTTCTTGAGGATACGTACTTTCATATTATTATTATTTTTATTTATGCTTAAAATAAATGAAAATGACTATGCATAATAATATGATTTATCGTTTTAATTTATATATAAAGCTACAATTTTTTTTTTTATGTGAAAATACAAAATTACAAACAAATATAGAAAAGAATACCAACAATAAAATGCGAAATCATCGAAATATATAAATTAATAAATTTGCCCTCTTTTTTTGATTACCAGGGCCAACATATATTTCAAGGACGTATTCATATGTCCTACCCGTACCAGATATTGTTTACGTTTGACGTATTTATACGTCCCGCTCGGTTAACAGGTTAAGAGAATTTTACATGTTGAACTAATAACCAAACATTTGTTTGGTCTGTTTCGTCTACACTAGTCTAAACTCACCTCATCTACGCTAATCTAAGCTCGCCGACTTACTCGATTACATTAGACGTTCTCCTCCCTTTCGTCGTGTTTACCCTCAAACAGAGCGTCGTTAATCATAAATTAATAACCACGCTTGTGAATTATCAAATCGATGAAAATATGAAAATTAATGAAATTCCTGTCCTGTGCGCGTCTCGCCGAAATAATTACGAAGTAAAATCGCCGAATATTTCACTCGCATAAATGCAATTACAAAGCAAAAATGCGACCCCGAACTCGTGGGCACGTTAATATTTCTCGTTAAACATTTACAAGCCCACTCGTAAAAAAAAATGGCTACCGGCAAATTATTATTAAACCTCGGTTTGTTTGTACACAGAATAGGTTGTCAATCATCGGCCCCGCTATTTTAATTCCTGTTTATTTAGTTTAATTGGGCGTAGCGCTGCTTGCGCGTTGCCGCCGTCTCGTTCCGATTTTTGACTGACCGAACGTTTCTTTTTCTTTGCAGAATTCATGTGCTGTTCCCAGGCAACAGGTTTCTGCAATACGATCTGCGAAAAGGTGCGTAAACTCATTTTTTATCCTGCATACCTTTCGAATAGAAATGTTTAGAAATTAATAGAAATAATGCCGAGATTTATCTGCGTTTATGGTCGACTATACGTCTATTAAAATTAATAATAGAACCGGACAAACCGCCGGACTTATAATAAAAGGTACATTAGAATATAAACATGTGCTCTTCGGCTATTATCGAATAAAAAATCGTCCGTCTGTTGAGCCGTCAAAATAACTTGTTTGTTATTAGTGCTTAGGGTTCGTGGACTTGTTGGGAAAATGAAATGGATAATCGAAGATGATGTTAAATTAGAATTAAGTGAAAAATATATAACTACAGCTCGCCCAATAATATATTGTATAGCGAGAATATCGACATCAAAATCGAAAGGCAGTAGATTATTAAGTATTTTTTTTTAAGTAGGAATTGGAAGTAATTGTATTCGTAGAATGCCGAATGTCGATAAATTAAAGCAGGGTTTGCAAATACTAGCTATTGTTTTAGACGACCAAACGAAACCGTTTAGCGCTTTGCACGTACGAATTTGTATCCGAAACTCGAGCAATTCATTTCGTCGGCGTCGTGACGAAGACATTTATACGTCGCAGTCGATCTCCAAAAGTTTTGGATAGACAACACTTCTAACGCCCAGTGTTCGATTCGTGCAGGAAAGATCAACGATTTTTTGTTAAACGCGCGTTCAACATGTCCAAAATGGTGTTTTTGAAAAATATGTTTTAAGTCTTACACGAAATCGGTGGGTTTGGATGATATTCGGCTTATGATGTCCTTCACATCGTAATTCATACGCGGCGGCGTCTTTTCTTTGCAACAATACCAAAACAATGGTCTAACGCATTGCGCATAGGGTAATGACGCGATTACCGCACCTAACCTGACTTTGTACAATCGAGAAGCAATTGAACGCAGTCCAGGACTAGCGATCATGTTCGACCCGTGATCACCGGGTTGTTGGATTTTGGACATGTTGGCCGTTTCGAAAATTCGCAAATCATATACCGTTGGGGATTTAGATGATATTTGTGGTCAAAGTTTCGTCGCGTTCGAGAAAAAAACACCCCTAAAACGAATATTCTTCTTTCGTTTATTAGATTCAAGGCCACTTTCTTCATTTGATGTGCCATCGCTCAAAATTTTTTTTTTATTTACAATTTGTACAAGTACATTCAGTAAATTTCGTGACTGTAGTGATGACAGGTAGAAGTATGCTCACCAGCAGACTTCTGTAACTGTAAGCTTTTAGGCTTCTTGTGACTAGGGGTTTAAAACTTAGAAACTAAGACTTATAATCTAACTTAAGCTACACTGACTACATGATCATTCAAAATCTATTCACTAGATCACTTGGACTAATCTTTTCAGTCGCCTATTGCTGGGCTCATTGGATTAGGTTCACAGCTAATACATTGGGATGAACTCATGAGTGAGCACTGTAATGTAAGGTGTAGCGTTGTATTTCTTCCTTGACTGTTGGAGTTTGGAGATCCCTTCGGATAACGGTGTTGGGAATGAACCATTGAGCATTTGTTATTATACGCAGCACTTTAGATTGGAAACGCTCCAGTATTTCGATGTTTGAATTTGAAGCTGTACCACAGTTGGATTGCATATGTCCATACAGGTTTTAATATTACTTTGTACACCATTAGCTTATTTTCAGACTAAGTTTAGATGTTCGGCCAAGTAGCCAATACATTTTGGAAGGCCATTCCTAATTGCTTTCTCTTACTGAAGATGTGCTTTCGCCATGTAAGTCTTCGATCAAGATGAACTCCAAGGTACTTACTTCTTGTAGTTGTGTTAACTGGGAGTTGTTTAGTTGCACAGGGCAGCTTTCTCTTCGTGGTGAAGGTTATATGAACAGATTTGGATTCATTAACTTTTATTCTCCATTTCTTTAGCCAATTTTCAATGGAGATAAGATTAGTCTGCAGTTTTGCGAAGCCATGAAGGATCGGTGTCCGACGCTAGGATAGCGGTGTCATCCGCAAATGTTGCAGTTAGGACTTGTCTGAAGTTGGCAGGTTTGGTGTAGATTAAGTCAACAAAGGGACCAACATACCTTGGCCAAATACATGAAATGCTACCTGATTATTGGAAAGAGTTCAAGTGTTCAGATTCGACTTTTACCAGGAAGTGTCTCTCGTGAAGGTAGGACTTTAGGATTAGGAAGTAGTTAAATTGGTAAGAGGCTGGTAACTTGTACAAAAGACCAGTAAACCAGACCTTATCGAAAGCCTGGGTAATGTCGAGAAATGCGGCTGAATCAGTATTGTCGGGCTTCAAAAGATGAATTAATTTTCCACTACTTGTGAATTTGTTCAAGGGCGTGCATTAGCGAACTATATGGTTTGGAATTCTGGGCATTTCAAGTATTGAACAATCTTGCATTGAAAGTGTCCTTGTACCACCAGTTAGGACGTTGAATTTGACACCTCGTAAGATCTCGAAGCGCACTTTCCAATGGTTATGGCTCGTGAGGGTCCGTTGACGTATTGCTCACTAAAATTCCGTGCGGGCCTGCATAAAAATTCATTTAAAGTCTTGAAAGTGCCCTTGTACCACCAGTTAGGACGTTGAATTTGACACCATCGTAAAGATCTCGAAGCGCACTTTCCAATGGTGTATGACTCGTGAGGGTCCGTTGACGTATGCGTGACTTAAACTGGTTACAAGTTGCTGGGCTCGTATAAAAATCCATTTAAAGCTCTGAAAGTGCCATTGTACCACCAGTTAGGACGTTGAATTTGACACCATCGTAAAGATCTCGAAGCGCACTTTCCAAGTGGTGTATGCTCGTGAGGTCGCGTTGACGTATGCGTGACTTAAACTGGTTACAAGTTGCTGGGCTCGTATAAAAATCCATTTAAAGCTCTGAAAGTGCCATTGTACCACCAGTTAGGACGTTGAATTTGAGACCATCGTAAAGATCTCGAAGCGCACTTTCCAATGGTATATCGCTCGTGAGGGTCCGTCGACGTATGCGTGTCCTAGACTGGTTACAATTTGCTGGGCTCGTATAAAAATCCATTTAAAGCTCTGAAAGTGCCATTGTACCACCAGTTAGGACGTTGAATTTGACACCATCGTAAAGATCTCGAAGCGCACTTTCCAATGGTATATCGCTCGTGAGGGTCCGTCGACGTATGCGTGTCCTAGACTGGTTACAATTTGCTGGGCTCGATAAAATCCATTTAAAGCTCTGAAAGTGCCATTGTACCACCAGTTAGGACGTTGAATTTGACACCATCGTAAATATCTAGAAGTGCACTTTCCAATGGTATATGGCTCGTGAGGGTCCGTTGACGTATGCGTGACTTAAACTAGTTACAAGTTGCTGGGCTCGCATAAAAATTCATTTAAAGTCTTGAAAGTGCCCTTGTACCACCAGTTAGGACGTTGAATTTGACACCATCGTAAAGATCTCGAAGCGCACTTTCCAATGGTAGTATCGCTCGTGAGGGTCCGTTCGACGTATGCGTGTCTCGAAATGGTTACAAGTTGCTGGGCTCTGCATAAAATTCATTTAAAGTCTGAAAGTGCCTTGTACCACCAGTTAGGACGTTGAATTTGACACCATCGTAAAGATCTCAGAGCAGCACTTTCCAATGGTGTATCTCGTGAGGGTCCGTCGACGTAGGTTAGCGTAAGTCGGTTAAATCTGGTTAAAGGCCTGTGTAACTTGTGACACCAGTAAACCAAGACCTTTCAAAGCCTGGGTAATGTCTAGAAAGTGCTGGCTTGTACCAGTATCTAGGTCGTTGAATTTGACACCATCGTAAATATCTAGAAGTGCACTTTCCAATGGTATATGGCTCGCGAAGGTCCGTCGACGTATGCGTGACTTAAACTGGTTACAAGTTACTGGGCCCCGCCGAAGTAATGTCTTGCGACGGTTCCGGCGGGGATGGAACAATAAAGGCTGCGAACAAAAAAAAAGTTACTGGGCCCGTATAAAAATCCATTTAAAGCATTGAAAGTGCCCTTGTACCACCAATTAGGACGTGGAATTTGACACCATCGTGTAGATCTCGAAGCGCACTTTCCGATGGTATAAACACATGAGTACTTGTTCATGAATTCTATCGATAAATGTCTTTAGTTACAAAACCGATATAAAACATTTGAATGCTCGTAAAAATGTGGTATTCCGTTTTCGTGACTTACGCTTGGACTTATGTTGTAGTACTCGTTGAGAGCTTTCAAACGGTATATGGTTCATTTCTATGTTCAGTTGGGCCCAGCTCCTTATAAAAACCCGTAAGGTCCTTTTCTTATAATTGTACCTATCCGAAATTATTTAGAATTATTGATCCGATTTTCCTTTCGGCCCCCTTTTCATCTACAAATAATCCGCCTATTTATAGGAATTTCTTTAAACGTCAAATCTTAAATTAAATTAAAAAATAACAGAGAGCTTACATTAGATTTATTTTCATTGCGTTTCTTTTAAAATTACACGCGAGGAGTGTCACGAAAACACATAACAAACACTTTGATGTTTAGCTCCGTAAGTTCTCCGCACGAAAACGTGTAATTATTGTGTCCTCCTAAATAATATTGTTGATGGTTGCGACCAGTGTCGTGCCGGTTCGTTTTAGAGGTGAGCGGAGGGCGGCCTAGACGTTTTTAAATTCGCTCGTTTCAATTTTGCAAAAGCAGCGGAAAGAAAAAAACGGAAACGATCAATTTGTCCGATGTATTTTAATTTCGTCAACTCGCGATCTATCGATTTTTTAGGTAAAAAAAGTTCGGCGACATTATCGTGCCCTTCATCTTCAATTACGTGCCGTTTTCCTCCACCATCTTCTCGAAAAGAAGAAATCGTTAACCGAGAAATAATGGTCCGGAAGCCTCTTATTTTAAGACAGTCGAAATTGATCGCTCTGCCCCTTTATTTTTCCCCGTTCCATTTATAAAAGATCTGAGGAGTTTTTTTTTCTCCCCGGTCGCGATGATTACCGAGTTAATTCTTTTATATTTTTCCTCATCAAAGGGATTCTATAAAGTTGATAAACTACATTCGCGAGCCGCGCCGCCGTGCCAACGCGACGCTTTTCGGTGCGTCCTCGTCCGTTTCGATGGACGAAAGCGAGAGGACGACAATAATTAATATCGTTTTTCTGGCTAAGTCAGAAATACTTCTGGATCAGCGCCAGCGTCGCGGCCGATGCGTCGCTAAATCTAAATCGTCGCCTTTGTTCGTTTTTCATTCTCCGGATTTAAATTTGCTTTGGGGAGGATTATCGGTGCGTGTTGTTAGCTCCATCGTTTTATCGAGTTTGGGCCGAGTTCGGGAACTTGGGGATTTTAATGCAGACGCGTTCGGCGTTATTAAGTGCCAGCTCGCGCGCGTCGTGTTACAAAGTGTTAGGTATTATTTATTCATCGTGGTAGACTCCCAAGATTTATGACCCGTTAATTTCGTAATATTCGCAATCGTACACTGTGAATTACAAACGCGATTATAAATAATTAAATAGTTACCACCCACTTTACAACCGTAATTGAATTCATGGTAATTGCGATGTTCAATAAACGTCGTAGTAACGTGACCGGATGTGAACTTACCATCATTCATAAGGGGTTCCGGTCGAACATGCAGGCGGAATAAGAATTATTTATTCAGATAGTATGTCATTTTAACGAAACACGTCCTCTCCCTCCCGTACATGGAAACGTTCACGTTCCCCTCGCGACGTGGATAGTCGAAGTTTATAATTGGAAGAGTTAAAGAAACAATCGAAAAATGCGCGGGTCGTCGGTGTTGGAATTGTCGTTCGACGTGGGGCGCGATAAGGAACAACCCGATTGTAACCGCGTCGCGGCATTAAATATTCCGTCTACACATTCCGCGGCCAAATTGTAATTCATCCCGTGGCAACGGACAATTTTCGTCTTTAAATATTCAGGAGGCGATACGCGCGACGTAGGTATCTACACGTATAAAAATTCAAATTTCCCTAACTACTCGTGTTTTATCACGAAACAGTCGTCGACAAATTAATACCTCGTTCACATAATTAAACGCTACCGGGAACGTTTCATTGTCTGTTCGGGCAGTTGTCGTCTGGGAGGTCAAAGAACCGAACTTTTCTATTTCGTTATTGCTTCATTTGCATTTCTGATAATGCACTTCTTTAGTTGACGATTCGCGAGAAGTTCGCGTTACGCAATAGCCGGGATCGTGGTGGTCATTTGCATTTGAGATGTAAAAGAGAAGTAAATATAGCGTTGCGTAACGCGCTCGACGCCCTCTAACGAGACCAAATCGCTTGCCCTCTTGAACCGAACATTAACTGTATCGAATTTCCGATTACGCTCGTTATTGCAAATCAATTTGATTTAAAACGTCGAAGTTTGTATAAAGTATTTTACGGTCTCGGATGCGCCAATTAACTCGCATCAGCGCTCGGATGTTTATTGTCGTGGGCCGTTGGGCTGCCGGAATCCTAAATATTTTAAATAATCATTTCATTCTCGAACGTTATGAAAATTAACGACCGTAAGAATGCGGGCGTCAACTTGGAATTAAATGGTACGTGGCAGCGTGATTGTCAGATGTTGCCGGGACGTCCCATGTTCGTACGTTTCAAAATTAACGTCTACCACTGGGAAACTTAAAACTGGAAAAATAAAGAATATCGACATCTAAGGACTAAGAAAGAGTATTTGACGCCCGATTCGCGGTTTTATTATTTTAATTTGCGGTTTAATTAAATTAATTCGCGGTTTTATCCGCGGATTATTTTGAATTCGCGATTTGGTCGATGTCGCCGGTTAATTTGATCGACGATTTCATTGACGTCACGGGTCGATTAGATCGCGATCCGCATTTTGGCTAATCGATCGATGTCGCGGCGTGCATCGATCGTTCGTTGGCCATCGCGAACTAATCGGATCAAAGCGAGGATCGCGATCCAATCGACCTGCGACGTCGATCAAATCGTCGACCAAATTAATCGGCGACACGGATCAATTTGCGATCTTCAATCAAATCGCGCAATCAAAATAATCCGCGGATCAAAACCGCGAATAAAACTGCGGAATCAAACGAATCCGCGGATCGAACCCGAATTCGCGGAATCGCGACTTAATTACACTAGTGTAAGAAATTAAGAGAATTTGCATATTTTATCGAATTGCATGAAAAGAACTGAACTGAAGGAAAAATCACGGCTTCTAGATAAAAATGCAAATCTTGTACGGCAAATACGTAAGCGTACACGTGCGTGTAGGCGGAGCCAGCAGAAAAACAGGCTTTATAAGCGCGTGGAGGGTAAGACGAATTTCGTTCGCTAGCACACCTCGGCGAATTTCTTGGTGTTATCTTGCAGCAATCGGTTTACTTCACATCGGAACAGTAAAAATGAGTAACCACCAACGTTTAGATGATGGAATGAGGTGGCGAATTCTGTCCAGTAGTGCTGGAGATCATAGATAAAATATGAAAATTCTCTTAATTTCTTACACCAGTGTAGATCAAACCTGCGAGACCGCGAATTAATTCGCGTAATCCCGTAATCGACCCAGATAAATCGCGAAATAAACCGCGAATCGGATATCGGGACTCCACTGGAAAAATCATGGAAAGTTTGAAATAGCAAATGGATTGTAATATTCGGCAGTGGAGATGGTAATACCTATGAAAAATAGTTGTAGTACGGATTCAGGGGGCAAAGGACAAATGCGGAGCAGATTTTCAAAATGCATTGTGATCAAAAATGTAAATTTTCGTAACACAAGAAATACTCTTGCGAAATTTCATCGATTTCGATGAAATGCATTTCGTATAAGAATGTGTTTTGTCTTTTTTACTCGTACAGTAGTACTTCACCTAAAGATCTTATTACCTAATTACAAAAACTGAATATTTTGAACCGAAGTCGTCACGATCTCTTTCAACGATTACCGCTTCCGCATCGATTTTGTAATTCTGAATCCCGATTCCAATCTGCTCCAGACAACGACATCAGCAGCTACATTAGACTTTTCAATGTTTTCCTTTCAATTTGACGGCCCACCGACAGTTCCGGAAATTGTACTCGATTCAGTCGTTTCCGTGGTTTTAAAAGCTTTTCAAAATGTTTCCCTTCGCGCGAATCGGAAATTTAATTCGGCGAATCATTCTATTTTTTTTTCAATTTCCGCAACGCGGCCGCTTTCCAAATTTTTCGTTCTCCTCGTGACGCGGACTAAATGCGATTTACAAGTCCACGCGTTTTTCTCTTGAAAATCTCGCATATTTCAAATATGTGGCTATTTGCGATATTTTGCTCTTCGAAATAATACACGGACGATAACGATGGACAAGAAAGAGGCAATCGAACGCGAAGGGTACAAAAAAGAACACGTGAATAAAGATGTTTAAAAAAAAAGAAGGGAGGATTAGACAAGGACAAAATGAACAAAATCGCGATTATGCAGAGGATTTTTAAGGAAGCGGAGATTGAGACGAAGAATTTGCAGATAAAATAACGATAAGGTAACGTGCGCGTTACACTTTCAATTGCAGTTTTCGTTTTTGTTGACGAAGTCTTCTTCGATTTAAATCGTTCGGCTTCACTTTACTAGGATATTTTGGGTTAGCGATGAAGAATCTGAAGAACCGAGATGTTTCCTTTCTCAAGTTTTCTTCTTTTTATTTGTCGAGTTGTTTCGGTTTTTGGACGCTGAAAATTTGCCCCTTTGTCACTGTCGAAACTCGCGGAAAACTGTTTCGTCTCCCCAAAACCCCCGATTCACTTAATTTAATTGAATCTCGTTTTAAGACCTCTGCCGTAAATAATTTGGCCATTCGATATGCACGACTGCCCGTGCGTTTTGTTGGGTTTTTTTTTTCAATTTTACGACGATTTAATTCGTCCCAAACAATCGTCGGATGTTTAGATGACCAACAAGTTTAGAAGTGCGGTCGAATCGCGGTTAGAGGCGTCGGTGACGGACATTTTTAAACCGAAACATGTGCGTACGGTAAACAACCACGGTGCCAATGTTTACACCCATCTTCTACAGTTTGTTATGCGTCGCCGATGAATGGTAAGCTGTGATGCATTTTGAATCAACATCCTTTCTTCGCGGCTCGGCGTCGTCGTGCGTGTAATTATTTAATTGATAAAATCGTGACGCGGGCGGAGTCGTTTTCGAGTTCTTAAAAAAAAGATACCTACCTACAATTTTATTTTGAACGACGGGAAGTACTTTTTGGCACGGTTAGCGTCGTTATCTAATTGGCGAAAGCGTTCACCAATATTATAAGAAATCGTCGACCACGATGGCGGCAGTTTATTTTGGCCCGTATACTAAATTTCCGTCGACTACCGGAAAAAAGGCTTTTTTTTGATGTTACCCACTTGAAACGCCGAAGCGCCAACAGTTACAAATTTTACGAGCAACTACTGGATAAACAAACATGTCGCCCGAGATTTAGTAGTTTACAGGTTTTAATGACTTTCTAAAGAAAGCCGCCTTAGTTTAGGTGCCGAACTTTTCTGTCCTTTGAAACATCAAAGGGGCCGATTAAAGTAGAAGAAATGCGACGAATCGAACCGCAGAATCTGAATAAAAAAAAAATCTACGATAAACCGTAATTAACATTTTATTTTTGTTGATGGCGTTAAGTGTTCAAAAACGCTGGTCATCGACACTTGCGCATGCGACACGTCGCCTTTTGTTTTTTGTTTTTTTTTTCTCTTCTGCTAACAACAGATACATCATAGCCGCAGGCAGCGGTGTCAATCGAGCCATATTAAGAAACGAATTGAATTAATTGAACGTAAGGGTCTTAATTTGATTTCTTTTGAAGAAAACAAGAATCTATTAGTTGTTATTTTGTTGATTATTATTGAAGAAAAGCCTTGTACCACTTTTAAATTGTAATTGCTGCGGTCGCATACTTGGGTCTTAATTAAATTCGAGAAGTTTCCTCGTGAACGAACGTTCAATTATAATTAATGAATATAATAAATTAGGGCGACATTTGTGCGGAAGAAAAAAGTTGTACGTCAGCGGTCGCGAATAGGCGTCAGCTCGCGCGTCTTATTATCGCGTTTTTTTTGTAGCGCTTTTACGCTACAAACGTCCGATATATTGTTTTGTGTGATTTTTTTTTGGAAATCAAGCTTAATCGAGAATTCCCACGTAAAAATAGGACCGCGTAATTGTTAAGAGGGGTGTTCGATAAGCGCGAATCAACGGATGTCGCTATGGTAGATTCACTTCAGGAAACGATACTAAAAAACTATTAAATTTTATTAAAAAAATTTAATTTATAATAAATATTAATTCAATTACCTAGTTGCTCCTTATATTTTTATCTTAAAAAAGTTAAAGCTACAGTTTTGCTAAGTTGTACACATGCTTCCGAATACTTCAAATTATAAGATATTTAGCTACTATATGACTAAAATATTATAAGGAGCAACTAGAAGAAGGTTCAGTGAATACGTATACGAAAGTACAGGGTGTAATTGTTGCTAGAATTCGTAAACCGTTTTCCGAAAAATCGTCATTTTCAAGTATAAAGCTATCTTACAGATACCTACTTGATTTCGAAGAATTTGTCTAACAAAATTGTCCAACTATTATTGAATAGATGGTGCTGTAAAAAACTAGAGTGGTATTTTTTTTTTATTTGCCGGCTGATTCGTGGACATTAATCTCCCGCTTGATAATCGAACATCAAACTGCATAGGTGGCATATTTCGTTGTGGAAATATTTATAGTCAACGTACCTATACCGAAAATGAACTCGTTATTCTTATACATATAAACTAAAACCAAAATTGAACTCCTGCATTTTCTTACACTCTAAATAGTGAAATTCCAACCATTTCTACAAATGTATAAGTGATTTATGTTGCATAAAAAGGTCTAATTTTAAAATTACAATTACATTTATCATACCTACAATTTTATTTATTCAGAAATTTTCATTCAATAAAATATAGAATCTTATACGGTTTGTTTTTCGATTAATAAGCATAATTATTTTGCATTTCGACGTGTTGTTGTTTATGATTTCTGTGAATTACTGAGAAATGCTGAGAATGCGGCGGACGTTTCTCATAAATAAGTAGATATGTATACATACGTTATTCGCGATAGGTCCCCCAACACGTCATCAATAAAACCTCGTATTTTTACAGTACTAATAGATTTTAGTCTATTTTGCCATGTCATATGTGTGCAGGTAAATCATCGGTAGACATCGGAGTGCCATGTTTAAAACTTTAATCTGAATATTACAAATATACAATTTAGTAACGTTTGTGCATGGCTGCGTGCATTGGAACCTATCGTGAATAACGTATAGCTACATGTATTTGAGAACGAATCTGTAAGTATCTAATTTTTAATGCAATTAATGGCATGCTATAATAATTATTATTCTGAAATATAACTAAGTAATTACATATGTGCATATATCAGTAATATTGGATTTTCTATTGTTACAATTTTTATTTTGTATTAATAATGGCACCTCTCTCACATCTTACACAAAAAATAAATTTTAAAAATCAATAATCATTATCATTGTGACTTTCTCGAAGAGAAATATTTTGAATTTTCCGCTCCCATAACTCGGTAACTTTTCTGGTTGCAAGTTAAATAATTTTTTTAAGCTTGTTAACTTGCATTTCATTATTTTTGTGTCTCTCATCAAAACGCCCGTTCTTTATATTCTGTAACTTTATATCCTAGAATAAATAATTAAAACGCTAGCAAAGTTTGCAACGTAAACATAATTAAATTAGATGACAATGCATCAATGAAAAAGCGCACTCTGTAGAAACTAAACTATAAGAAAACAGGAATTAACATTTAAATAGCTTTAAATAATTAGAAAAATACTACTGTGGCGTTACTAGCGGAAACATGGTAGAAGCTGATTTTTCCAGCCCCCTCTTAAAGTTAAAGATCAACGTTTCGTCCGTTATTGTTTGAAATTCTTCTGGACAGAGGAAATCGACGCACTTCAGAACTATAATCTGTTATTTTGACGCGGTCTCCTGCGCCGGTGGTTCGATCGTTCTACGCGGTTCAAATCTAGAGAAAGGCTTCGAAATATCACAAAAATCTAGGTATATGTATACGGGCGATTCAAAGTTTAATTACAGGAATCGATAGATCGGCGAAAACTTCGCGATCACTTATGCGCGCGCACTAAGTTTAAATTATTTTAAAAGACACATTTTCCGAAAAGTGCTCGGTTTCCAAGAGGTGCAGGGCATTAAGATTTTTTCTCGAAAAACGTTATCATCTTACGCCCGGGCGTCGACGAACACACTAACCGGCTTTTATTTTTGACGGACGAAAAAGGCATCGGTCTGAATTTTTTTTGCGAGGAATACAGGGTGTTTTTTTTTAAGTTGAAGTTTTGCATCCAACGCAACATAGAACTCGACGAAGTAAGCGCGTTTTTCGAACAAAATTTTGTCGAAATCTCGAAAATAACGATAATTTTAATTTGACGAGTCCCGGGCCTGTCCAAAGAAACCGTTCTAAATTTGTCATCATTGGATTCTGGGTGGCCTAGGACGACGTACCGCGTGTTTCCTGTAAGGTGTCCGGCGATTCGAGAGAATGTCACGGGCTGCGGGATGAAATCGCGACGCTGCGACACTAATATATGAATGACACGCAACTTTCGATTTTTAAATGGTAACACCCTCGCGCTTTGATTGATGTATTATTGCGTAATTCGGCGATTGATTTTTCGATTTTCTTACCATATTGTGCAATTCGCGATTTTTATGCGATTTCAATTTAATTAACGGTTTAATTTAATTGGAGTTTTAATTACGCGTTGTTAATTTTCCGAATTTCGACAGTTTAATTTAATTCGGCGTTTAATCCGGCGATTTTATTTTGAATGAGCGTAAACCGCCGCAACTAGATCGAATTGATCTGATTAAACGTCGGATTAAAACTTTCAATTGCGTAATTAAACGTTCTTTTAGTTAGAGAAGTAGAAAAGTAGATACTAACTTACGACGAACGAGATGACTTACAAATGATCACAATTTGTTCGTTACGTTGTGATGTGAGGCGGCGCAATGCTCGCCGCTGGACAAGAGGGGTAAATGAATTGTCCTATATAGAAATTGAATGAATTGAAACGGGATCGCAAGCTATGTATAAAGCACGGAACTCTCTATAGACGGCGGAATAAAGCGAAAGGTAAACATTTTGGCGCAGAATCTCGTAAAAAATATCGCGACGACGAAAGGTTTCATCCAGCTGACGTTTTTATTATTGTATTGTGAAACGCATTTCCGTCGAACGCCCCTATTTAACAGTTCATCGGTCGTCCTTTCAAACTTTTGTCAACTATTTAGTTTCGGGTCCTTTTCGGTAGTGTAAATATTACCTGCATGGGGTCGAGAAAAATCTATTAACCGTGTCATCGGAGAAAAGAGCTTCCAATGGGTTTACTTTGATAGCTTAACAACCAGCTGCCGTTTGTTTCCTTTTATGCGAATTTAATTCTTCCAAATCCCACTAGATTCAATTTCGTCATGAACGGAGGATTTTCGGGTGAAAAAAAGCAGTTTTGTGTAGTCGATCGTCTTCGGAAATAGTCTCCGTGAGTCGATTGTTGCCCGAAACAGGACACATCCCATATGTCGAATGCTTACCGACGCGAAACAGATTTTGTACCGATAATTGTTTTATCGGTGCCGGTCGTTAACCTACAATCAAATCTACTATTGCAGGTAATTGTCCGTCACGTAAAATTTTATAACACCTTTTTTTTTATTTCCCACGCGTAAAAATCGCGGTCGTAAATTATGTTTATTGCCAGTTAACTTAGATAAAAACGTCCTCGAAACTAGAATAAGTGGTTTTAACGCAACGATTTTTTTCTACGTGAACAATAAAATTTCTCGTTTGGGCGTTAGTTCGGCATGTGGTCGGGGACTGGTTGGTTCGAATTTTCTCTCGGTGATACTGAAACGTGTTAATTGACGGTATGGAAGCTCGTGGTTTTCTTTTCGGCTTCAATTATTTTTTGATTTTGAACGGTGACGATGGTAACGCGAGTACCCACGTGGGGAGACAGCTAGGGTGGCTGGGTGATTATTTTGCGTGCATCGATGGACGGATCGAACGGCGAAAAAGCGCTCGAAGATAACGTTACAAAACGAAAAGTTCCAGCCAAAGTAAGTGCATTCGAGGGGAGAAGTTTTGAAAAGAAACATGATCAAAAACGTGCATTAAGTAAATGGTATTCGGCACTCGATCCAAAATGTAGTCTGAAGCCCGTGTCGCACTATCGGTCAGATTGTCAAACTGGACTAATAAAAAACTCGGTCGTTGACGTTCTTCAGATGTTTTTGAATAAATATTCGGAACATAAAATACAATGACAACTGCACGAGCAACAACCTATACACGTGCAACACAAATAAATAAACACGGTCGTGTTTGTAAGAAATAAAGTGGCATTAAACGGAAAAGAGGAAGATCAGAAAAAGTGGCGAAAGAGGACCTGCAGAAGTGCAAAAACAGAGAATAGAGAACACTGGCATGGAATAGGAGCAAATGGAAGAAGAAAATGGAAGCTTTTTGGGCCTCTAAGGCCCGCGGCGCTATGTTATATATATATATATATATATATATATATATATATATATATATATATATATAGATTGGAACAGCGCCAATTTTAGAATTTCGAACTGACCAATAAACGTAGCGATCGCATCAAACTGGCCATTTTGATGGCGTCCGAGTGATAGTGAGCAGAAGACATTCAGCTCGCCCCCCTCCGCTTTCCGCGGATTAAAATGATTCGCGGTTTAATTAAAGTGCCCAATTAAAATGATTCGCGGGTTTGATTGTCGTGTTACGCGCGGGTTAATCCGCGGATCCGCGATCTGATCGATTGATCTAATTAATCGGCGGAGCGCGAATTGATCGAGCAATTTAATCCGCGGTTCGCGTTTGATCGATGCTCGGGGAGGTTCGCCGGTCTAATCAACGATGACGCATATTAATACGCGATCTAATCGAACGGACCAGCGACTCCGCGATATCAATTAATCGTTCGATCAAAGCGCGAACCGCGGATTAAATTTCTCGATCAATTCGCGCTCCGACGATTAATTAGATCAATCGGTCAGGTAGCGGATCCGCGGATTAACCCGCGGAATCGCGCGTAACACGGCAATCAAACCGCGAATCATTTTAATTGGGCATTTTAATTAAACCGGGAATCATTTTAATTAAACCGCGAATCATTTTAATCCGCGGTTCGCGCTTTGATCGATGCTCGGGGAGGTTCGCCGGTCTAATCAACGATGACGCACATTAATACGCGATCTAATTGAACGGACCAGCGACTCCGCGATATCAATTGATCGTTCGATCAAAGCGCGAACCGCGGATTAAATTGCTCGATCAGTTCGCGCTCCGCCGATTAATTAGATCAATCGATCAGATCGCGGATCCGCGGATTAACCCGCGGAATCGCGCGTAACTCGGCAATCAAACCCGCGAATCATTTTAATTGGGCACTTTAATTAAACCGCGAATCGTTTTAATCCGCGGAAAGTGGAGGGGGGCGAGCTGAATGTCTTCTATACAGTGTGACACGGGCTTTACATTACAAAGGTTTTTATCGACCCTTTTTCTATTTGAATGGGCCTTCCGGGTTTTTACATTTTTTTTTCGATTTCATTTTCGTTTGTCGATTAGGTTGTCGTTTTCGGTGTGTCAAATGGACAGTCGAGTCGTCTTTTAGGTAGATCTGCGTAACTATCGCGTGCTTTTTACTTTTTTCTGCATTAAAATCTTGGTTAATTTGATGAACGTTTGCGCGTGAATATTCTTCAAATAGTGTTTGGTTGTTTTTTCCTTGTACAGTCGTTCACAAAATTAATGTGCGCATCTGATTGTTGACGATGCGTTTATTGTGAATAATAGTTAATTTTGCGGACGACTGTGCTAAAGGGCTAATGTTATAGGACTCGCCAATACGATCTATCCGACTTCGATTTTGCGTTGGTAAAATGTTTGATTAAACCAGTTATTCGGTCGGCCACTTGGCGTGGTCGACTTTTTAATCGCGTAAAAATTCAAATTAACCCTTTTTCGAGTTTAGAATTAAAGAAAGATAAATCGCGCGTGAAGTCAAAACGAAACCCCCGGGGGTCGGCAGCCGTGATTTATCGCGGGATCGTCCCGGGCATTTCGAAAACGGCCTTTCCGAACCGAAGAAACGCGTTTCTACCGAGTACAATGGAAAATTAGCGCGAAAATCTGGCTTTCGTCCAAATTCGTGTTTTAATTTGTTCGGCATCTAATTAAATACCGTGCCACTGAAAGAAGCGCCAAAATTGATATACGGCAAAATAGACGTAACAGATGCCTCGAGTGGAACTATTTCTGTCGCCGTTGATAGATGAATGTGCCTCATTTCCTTTATTATTAAGTTGATGTATCTGGTCTTTTACTCCATTTATTTTACACTTTTTTTTCTACTTAAATAGCTGGCGTCAAGACAAATATATTAATGGCGTACTTGTTTCGAAATCGTAAAACACTCGATGGCAACAAAAAACCGAAGTGATGATCGCGTACGAGTTTATACGCCGCGAACGCTTTTAACGCTTTTTAAATTTCGAACGTCGTTAAACGATAATTTTAGCCAAAAGTTACGTTTGTATAAATCCGAAACCACCGGGTAATCTAAGTTAATTTCATTTACGATGCTCGGTGGGCGCACCTGCCAGGAATATTTAAAAATCGTTTGGACACATCCACAAAGGTAAGATATTAATAATTCTAGGGAATCTTTATTTTTAAACGTTTTTTTCCTTCCCCGTTGCCGCTTAAAACGGGAACCGGTAAAATTAAATTAATTAGTCATGTAAATACTCCGATATTATGTTACGGGAGTCGGGGGACGGTTTCGTATTGATCATAAATTATTGTCATAAAACGGATGTAAATTTAGGCGCGAGTCGCGTCGCATTTCCATAATCTCGAATTATCGGCCTGGGGCGAACGCTTCGCGAAAATTTAACAAACAAATAATTTCACGGTTTCGAATTGACGGCGTTCGTCGAACGACGATACCATGTGGCGCACAGCGTGAGAATATCAGTCATATTTTAACCGATCGCCTACGTTACAAAACCCCCAGCCCGGCAGGAAATAATGCCTTACATGTATCCTTATATCGCGTTTTCAAACCATATTCATATTCCAACACTGACGGCCCGCTATGCCGATGCCGGTGCGATTGGGACCTTCATAGTTTTCGCCATAAATATAGGGATGTAAATCGTTGTATATTGTTGAGAAAAGCCGTGAAATTAACGGGAGACGTCGAACTGTTTGCAACTAATTTAATTGAAACATTGCTTGCACCGACAGCGTATAAAGTACAAGTTTTCGAATACAGTAAAACCTCCAGCAGACGACCGCCCCTAAATGTCGCCGGTAACACTAAGACCACAAAAATTGGACCTAGGGCGATTTCTCTTTGAAACGATCGCCCCTGTAAAAGGCCGAACATATCCGAAACCAAGAATAGTCGGCTCGGAGAAGTTTTACTGTAGTTACCTAAGACCTAAACATTTTTGAAACAACTCCGATAACGAATTTCGAACGGCACTTAATAGAGGTTTTATTTCGAGGACAAGTCGGCGAGCCAAAAAATAAATAGACCGTGGGGGCGCGAGCAAGACAAAATTCGACGAAAGAAAGCTTGCGTGAAAAAATGCATCGGAAAATTTTCATTTGCGAACTTCGACGCGCGCAAGAACGCAAAAAAAGCATTTCCGAAAGTTCCAATTTCGTCTTCCGCAAGTCCATTTTCAAATGTTTCCCCAACAGCGCGCGACACTTCCGTAAGTTATCGGGTGACATTCTTGAGCGCGATTCTTTGCCTCGACTCATTTGTTGATTCTGGTCGAGTTGCTTTGATTTTTCAGGTGGCCATTTCTGCCTATCCAACGGGCAGCAGTAATCGTGGCACCTCCATCTTGCCGAAACACTAGCAGATCTTCGGATAGATTATCGCAGTTTTCTAATATTCCGGTTATTTCTTGATCAACTGCTCCCCTCCCTAAGTAATTTAGGTCCATTTCCCTGGAGTGCGACTTTTGCAAAACAAAACAAAAATTATGCCATCATTTTGTATAAGTTTTGTACAGTTTTGTACAACCTTTAGTTTTTTTTGTACCCTTCCAAATAGTCAGCTATCACAGATTGAAATTTCGCACTCCAGGGAAATGCTGGAGTGCAAAAGTTAAAAATGTCGTTTTTTTTTTATTGTAATAGTAAGAACTCATTTTGTACAGTTTTGTACAAACTTTAAAAAAATTTGTACCCTACCGGAAATGCGTGAAAATGACCGCCAAAGCTCGCACTCTCGATGTATTTTAGAACGCTCAAAATGTATAGCCTTAAAAAACATTTTAAGAAGATAAATGTCTTTGTTTTTATATAAAAAGTGACTTATATTTTGTATTTGTTTAAATAATGTTAAACAAATATTATTCCTTCCAGATTTGTGGTTTCTTGAATTGTTGATGAAATTAACAGATGAAATTTATATGTAATAAATTGAAATTCAAATAACATATATTTATTAGAATTTCAAAAAACAGGTATAAAAATTTATTATTTAAATATGATATATAAAAATATTGCGTAGTGCACTAATTCACAATTTTATAACAGCACTTAACCAAAAAAGTACGTAAATACAAAAAAAATCATTATATTAAGAACTGGCGTTGATTAATGTTCGTCCGAAGTACGATTTCATCATTACATTTTATTATGTCCAAAGATTACTTGATGTTCGAAATCATTACCAAATGAACGTTTATTAGTGTAATGACCTTATACATTGCTACATCGAATGCAGTTCATTACGTTAATGAATAATTTGACTGCTCCAATGAACAAGCTTTCTTTTTTTTAATAAATTAGTATATAGATAATATGAATTTCGATTTATAGTGATAATAACTGTGTTTATTAGTTTTATCAATATTCTTACATAAATTCAATAAATTATTCCACTGAAATGCAAAGTTTGTTTATTGTATCGATGAATGTATTCATTAAATAAAGGAATATTCTTGCACTGTTACAATGTACACTTCTATTCATATTAAAAGAGTACAGTTACTATTTCACATTGTAAATAGGACAATGTTTATGTATATTGTTTCTATAGCAAATTTATTTTTTGTAATGTTTCAATTAATTATCGCTCAAATATACCTACATAGAAAATTTGATTATTAGTTCTTTATTGTTCAATATTGTCGATTGTAGGAAATACAAATCGATTTTTCCGGTGAAAAAATCGATTTGTACACGTTTCTCTGGAATTTGATATGTAATAACACACGCAAACCGTTTTAAGAAATATTTTTCTATAACAGTTCTAACATAAATATTAATGTAAAAGTCGTGATAATTTTTTTTGCAATTATTTAGTTTCAGTTTTCAAACTGCACTGTCTTGAATTTATCCTGTTTCTGCAAAAGCCGTTAATATTCCTAGATTATTCTATATATAGAATTAAAAAAATACGTAATCAACTGTATTTATACTGTATATTAGTGAACTTAGTCATAGATACGGTAAATGTAGTTATTATTTCAAACCGACCTTACATTAATGTGATGTTTTAAATTTATAAACTTTAAGTTATGATGTTAATGTAGAAATTCGTAGATACAATCAAGTAATGATTGGATTGATGAAAAAGAGTCGTTAAAGCAATCAAGATATCCATTAAATTATTAAATATGTTCATCAGTTTCTAATGAACATAATAACATTGGGACTACGAACATGGAAATTAAAAAATGAACAACTATTAGTAGTATTAATGAACTTTTTATTGTATCAATGATCAAAAAGTCAATAACTGGTGTTCATTGATATTATGTACAATAATTTTTGAGTGAGTATAATATATATATATATATATATATATATAATTATATATATATATATATATATATTATATATATATATATATATATATATATATATATATAAAGTGGAATCACGTCAAAAGGCCGTCGACAAAAACGCCGTGAACAAAAATACCGTCAGTTTCAAAAGTCAAATTAAATTGAACCTATTTTATAAACATTAGTATATAGCAGTAATAGGTATCTATTTAACTATATTTGTATATAAATCGAAATCAGTCAATTCCAGAATTTCAACAAACAGTGAGATTCGAAAATTTATTCTTAACAGATACCTGCTTACTTTTAAAGTAAGCCTAGTATAAATTCAGATTAATTATTGTTATATTTGGCACATGCTACATAATTATAAATATACAATGTGTGTTATGAATAATATTTTAATCGTTGTATAAAAGCAGACAACTTCTTTCTATGCTCATTATTTTCAATTTTTCATTTTCTCTCATCATAAGAACGTTTACAACTAACAAAGTTTGTATAAAGACAAAAAGTACTTTTAAAATTATTTTATCCCAACCATGTATCACGTAAATATAACATATACATATTATATTATATCTAGCATGTGCCAAATATAATAATAAGTAATCTGAATTTATACTAGGCTTACTTTAAAAGTAAGCAGGTATCTGTTAAGAATAAATTTTCGCATCTCACTGTTTGTTGAAATTCTGGAATTCACTGATTTCGATTTATATACAAATACAGGTAAGTACATACCTATTACTGCTATATAGTAATGCTTATAATAATAGGTTCAATTTAATTTGACTTTTGAAACTGACGGAGTTTTTGTTCGCGGCGTTTTAGCTACGGCCTTTTTATATATACTGTTATAAAATTGTGAATTAGTACACTACGCAATATAAAAATATATCATATTTAAAAAATAAATTTTTATACCTGTTTTTTGAAATTCTAATAAATATTTGAATTTCAATTTATTTATTACATATAAATTTCATCAGTTAATTTTATCAACAATTCAAGAAACCACAAATCTGGAAGGACTAATATTTGTTTAAAATTATTTAAACAAATACAAAATATAAGTCATTTTTTATAAAAAAAACAAGGACATTTATCTTCTTAAAATGTTTTTTAAGGCTATACATTTTGAGCATTCTAAAATACATCGAGAGTACGAGCTTTGGCGGTCATTTTCACGCATTTCCGGGAGGGTACAAAATTTTTTAAAGGTTGTACAAAACTGTATAAAATGAGTTCTTACTATTACAATAAAAAGAACGACATTTTTAACTTTTGCACTCCAGCATTTCCCTGGAGTGCGAAATTTAAATCTGCGATAGCTGACTATTTGGAAGGGTACAAAAAAAACTAAAGGTTGTACAAAACTGTACAAAACTTGTACAAAGTGATGGCATAATTTTTGTTTTGTTTTGCAAAAGTCGCACTCCAGGAAAATGGACCCAAGTAATTTTAGATGAGACGCGCCAGTCAAAGTCCCAGGGTTCAACAATATTCTGCCTATTAACTAAACCCATTTCATTTTTTTTTTCGAAACATTTTTAGTGCAACTGCAACTTCGAAACTTCGTAGCTCGTCAACTGTTTACTTTAGACCATTTTTGTAATCTGCCCATCGAAAAGCATTCAAAAATGTAAAAAATATGGGGTGTCCAAAAAAAAAGAATTGATTGGCTAGTATGTTTTATTAAATGTGAATATTCAAAATGTGTCCCTCTTTGGATATTTTTTGACGTGTCATTTAGGACGGGTAGTTTTCATCGATTGAATAGATTTAAATATTTTCGCGATCCCGGCGACATCTTTGTGACCTGGGGCTCAATTCGCTAACATAGCGTATGCGAAAATGACGTCACAACATTTCAATAGAAATGTGTTTGTTGCGATGTCATTTTGTATACGTTAAGATAGCGAATGGTTTGAGAATTGGGGCCCTGGCCCATTTCATTTACGAATTCACCTTGAACGATAACGTGTTCGTGTTCGTTTCGAATTTTTCGAAAAATCGTTTTAAAATCGTGGGGGGCGTCTCTATTTCTTTACAAATACAGGTAGTCGTCGACTTTACGACCTTTGCGACTGATCTCTAAATGTTTTTGCGTCAAATTGGAATTTATCCACGAATTCGGCTGAAATTTATTTGAATACGGAACACGCGGAGGGACGTCTCCCTTGTGTTTTTAAATATGCGTAATATGGAAATTGCGGGAGCGGACCTGCCGCGGTCGAAATTTTAAAAATGCCCATTTCGCGCGCGCCAATTGTCTATGGGACAATTCGATTTTCTCCGGAAATCTTCGACGACGGAGGGGCGTCTCTCGTTTGTTTCAAATCCTAAGTAACTCACAAAAATTTCGATGGGTCCGTGGGTCGAAAATAGAAACTATCGGAGTGTCAACAATGCCCGCAACAAGAAAGATAATTAGTTAATGAAGAGTTAGGTTGTTGGCACGTGTTCAAGCAACTATGGAGAACATCAATTACCTAAGTATGTGTATAAATGGAATTTTAAAACGCCCTATTTTTGAAACGAAATTTGTTCTTATCGATTTTTTAACGTTCACCTTGCGGAAATCGTTACAAACAATAGGTATATATATTTTTAATTTTATACATCACTTTATCTACGGTAAAAACCGTTCGTATCTTAATATTTAAATAGTTGACCACTTAGTCATTCCTGCAAGTGTCTGGCATTGGGACATAGACAAATAGGCGATGGTAACACACAGCAGGAGTGACACCCCAGGGCGAGGCACCCACTAAACATACACTCATATGTCAAGCCGTCCTAACCGACCTTCTTTCTGTTTTTTTTTTGCCGGAGTTCGAGGATCATTTAATTATTCAAACTTCTTATACGAGAGAACCCTCGTCCGTTTTAACAACCAACCGAGGAGTCCGCGCGATGAAAAGTGAAAAATGCGCCCGAGAATTAATTTAACGTGCGTGTCATTGTTTCGAGAATGATTATTTCGGCGACACGTGACGTTTCTTTCATCGTTAATTTTAAATAGAAGTACTTATACCCATCAACTTTGAATATTTGAACAATCGGCTCCGGCCGTTTCATTCATTATTTACTTAGCCTACTTTTACTTTTTTTTTGTTGTTGTCGTCGTCGTCGGCGGACCCTATTTAAATATTAACGGCCCGGGTTTTTGTTACAGATATCTTTGGTGGAAATTGCGGCCGATACGAACTCGAAAAACCGCACGTTGCAGGAAGTGCAGAAGTTTTGCTCCTCGCAGATGGTAAGAGTTTAAGTTCGTTTATGTTATTTGCATGGAGTAATTTTACTTTTTAACTCGTTCATTTGGTATTTTTACGGCGCCGAGTTCAATAAACCGCATTTATTGTTAGCAATTAAGCCGTATTAAGACTCGATTACAATTAACGATAATTTATGACGATGTCGAGTATATCGGGAATTAATTTGCGACGACCTACTCGTAAAATTTATTTTAATCGATAATAATCTTCAGAAAGAAACTCGCAATTCATATCAAAATTTATTCGAATCGTTTGTAGATTGCTATAATTAACTGTTATCTAAAAGTTATTATTGTTCGCCCCACGATGCGTAATAGAAATGAACTCTCGGGACTTGAAAATAAGTTATAATGGCGTGCGTAAGATGAAAAGGGGAACGGGAAATTAATTCTGCTTACGGAATTTTTTTACTTGACAATTTCTTCTTTAATGCTAATCCTACCGAGGGGCGTTTCCGAGGCGCATTTAATTTTGAAAATGCTCATACGGATCATTCTTGGAGATTTGTGGAAACCAGTCGATGGCGTCGACTGTCCGTGTTTTCTTGGGCCTTTCGATTGCTGCTGGAAGAAATAAATAAGGGATTATTGACCTTTTTTTATATTTTATTATAGCTGGCTCTGCAATATATAATGCAATACACGGCTTGGTTACTATTATAGTACAATTAATTAATTAAGTGCTAAACTACATACATGGTGTTTAATTCAATGGGGATTAACTGATAAATTTCACCTCTATCTTAAACATTGAGTTGGGTTTATATACCATATTTAAATTAGGTCCTGTGGTAGTTTACGCTTGAGACGTTTGTGAATCTTTTTTTGGCCTAGATTTAATTTAGTAGCACTTGAACACAAAGATAGGTTTTGGAAAAACTTCACTGTAGTTTTATTAATGAATTCTGTAATTAGGGGAACACTTAATTCACTGTGAACTTGTTTATTACGCACAAACCAAGGGCAGTTGATGGCGATTCCGAGCACTTTATTTTGGATTGTTTGGAGTTTCTTCGTGTTAGCTTTTGATGTGTTGCACCAAATTGGACATGCATATGTAAGAATTGGTCTCAGGATTCCTTTGTAGATAAGTACAGCACACTCAGGTCTGAGGTGGGATTTTCGGTTTATAAGTGGATACAAGGCACCCAGTTTGTTGTGGCACTCGTTGAGTTTTTTATTGATATGAAACCCCCAGTTCAATTTCGCGTCTAAGTGCACGCCTAAATATTTAACAGCTGAGTCCTTTGGATTCCAATCTATTTCGTTATTATTTATTATTATTTTTGTAATTTGCTCATATCTCTTGAGTGTAAAAATTTTTGTTTGACATTTATCAGTATTTATTTTAATTTTCCATTTCTGAAACCATGCACATAACGTATCTATAGAGTTTTGGAGGAGTTCGATTGCTGTATCAAGACTGGAGTTCTGTGTAATAATTGCAGTATCGTCGGCATACATAGCCAGCGATGAGTTGAGATCTGTGGGTACGTCGTGAACGAACAGGTTGAATAGGGTGGGACCCAGAATACTACCCTGGGGTACTCCGGCCCGAATAGGTTTTGAACTAGATAAGGTTGAGCTGATCCGGACTCTAAAAGTTCTGTTAGTGAGAAAAGAGTGAATGATTTGGATTAGGTAATTTGGAGTATTTAATAATCTCATTTTATATAGAAGTCCATCATGCCAGACCTTGTCGAAGGCTTTTTCCAAGTCAATAAATACAACCGCAGTATATTCTTTCTTTTCGAATCCTCTTTCAATTGTTTCACTTATCCTGAGAAGCTGGTGAGAAGTCGAGCGATGGGTTCGGAAGCCAAATTGATGAGGAGGAATAGTGTCGTTTTGCTGGAGGTCATCTTGTATTCTGGATAGTATCACTTTTTCTAAGTGCTTGGCCAGAGTCGATAGGAGACTAATACGTCGGTAACTGTCAGGATTATCCTTCGGTTTTCCTACTTTATAAATGGGGAGCACATTTGCAGATTTCCATGCTGTCGGAAAGTATCCCAGTCTGAGACAGGCGTTATATATTGAGGTTAAATAAGCCAGATCCTTTTTTGATAGGTGCTTTAGCATTTCATTTGTTATGAGGTCAGGCCCAGGAGTCTTTCGCTTAGGTAACACTGTTATATAAGATTTAATTTCTTGGATAGATGTAGGAGCTATTTCGTGGTTATCCTGTAACTGCATATTTGCGATTGCGCTTTCTACCTGCCTATCAAAGTGTTCGTCTTGTTTTACAAAATTGGGCGTAAATGCCTGTTCAAGATGGATAGCTAATAAGTTGGCTTTTTCATCATCGGAGGAGTATCTGGCGTTATTTGATATCATAGGATAGATTATACTCGGCTGCCTTAATAAGCGTTTGGTAGTCAACCACATAGATGGGTCACCGGGTTTAGTATCTTCAAGGTAAGAATTGTATCTTTGGATTCTTAGACTGTCAAGTTCATTCTTTACTAAGTGACGCAGTTGATTGTAGATTGTTTTAAGGTATGGTAACCGGTGCCTTTGCCAATCCCTTCTGTATTTATTATTTCGCTTAATTAGATCAAGTATGAATTTGGGAGTTCTAATATGTTCGGCTACTTTCCGTGGTTGTTCTCGTATACTTGCTTGTAATGCCGAAGTGTATTGTAGAACAGCATTGTCTATATCCAGGGGAAGTTCAGGTGGTCTCAGCCAACGGAGTTTTTGATCGAGGGTCGATTGGAAATTGTCCCAATCGGTTCTGCCATAAGCTAAGCTAGGTGGAGGAGATATTATTAATGGGGTGTTGAAGAATCTGATGATGACAGGAAGATGATCGGAGTCGTTGCTCGTTGAGCTCCTTATACAGAAATTTCCATGCGGACGAAACCCAATTGCTGCGATTTCTTCGGTTTGATGACAAAACTGCTAGGTCTGTCCGAAGGCATAAAGACAAGCTGACGCCAATTAGGGCGCTGGAAGCGGGAAACCGTCAGCTATCCGAGGGATGTGTCGCGCGGCGTCTCCGTCGAAAGGCAGTGGCGTACATTGCCGATTTTCCCCGATTTTGGCGATTTTTTTTGAAATTCGAAACTCGAAAGCCCCAAGTGGCGTGCGAACGAAATCGCTAGGGCACGTTGCCCGAGGGTGTGGGTATTTAACGCGAGTATCGGGGGGGACGGCGTCGGCGAGGCGTTCGCGAGCGGGAACGTTTAAAATGCGAACCGGCGATTTTGCGGTCCGCCGAAGTTCGACCGTGGCTTTCTAGATTCGACGACGATTCGGGGGCCGTGCACCGCATCTTTTTCCCCGTAATCTGGCGAATCCATCGCGTGGTCGGCGGCGTCCGTGGGACGCTCGGGGCGGCGTTTACGAACGCTTTTATGTGCAAAAGTGCAGGATGCGCCGAAAATTTCAGAATTTTTTAGGGTAGTTAGAAAATTGCGGGGGTCGAAATTTTTGACTTTCGAGGGTTCTCGAGTGCCATTTTTTCGTTTTCCGGCAAAAAAATCGCGAAATTTTCGACTTTGACTGTTCCGCTAAAATCGACGGGCGTATTTATTTTACTTCCATAAGAGTCTATAAGATAACACGCGACGGTAGATCATAGAAATTACGTGCGTTGAACTGCGAGGGGAGATGCGCGTTTCAGATTCGGGCTCCCTTTTTCTAAAATCGTCGAAAAAGGAGATGGACGATTGGCGTTTTCTGGAAAGTGTCCGGGACAAAATGAGCTGAAAAAACATCTAGGACAGTGGCGAAGGTCGCGTTATTTTGCCCGCGGGGACTCGAAATGTAAAAACTTGTAAAATTGATGTATTTTACGTCATTTTAACTCGAACGGGGTACGAAATGGAGATAAAAGCCATTGTAACGGCCTTTTTTTAGGTCGTTAGTGGTTGCATCTAACGATTTATATAGGGTGTCCCAACAAGAGCGCCGGATTTAAATTTGCCGCCATTTTGTTAATACGAGTTGTACAGTGATTTTTTTTAGACAGTTGTCACGTATGGACCACGCGATTTAAGAATATGGAGAAGTATTCAAACGAACAACGTTTAATTATTATTATTTTTTTTAATTTATTTATTAGCTGGCTCTACAAGAAGATGCAATACACGGCTTGTTTTTACAATAGATACTTGTAACTGAGATAATGTCATCTTAGAAAGAGGTTAAGTGAAAATATTCACACCTCTAGCTTATACATTTAGGTTCAATTATTACACAGGTTAAGTTAATATTTTAGAAGTAGCAGCATTTGGTGGCTGCTTAGATTTACAGAATGTTTTCTTTTGCGAAGATTATTATCAGTAGTAGCGTGTTGGTCTAAAACTTTTCGAAACAAGTCTGAATTGTTATGCTTTTAGGTGTTAGATGGAACTTTTAACATGCGGAATGGCTGTATGTTGGTTGTCGAAATGAACCAGTGTTTGCCGATACGATAGAACTTTGTTCTGATAGTTGAAGCTCCAGCGATAGTTTTGATCATTACGATCTTCAACATTGGCGTCAACATTGCCGATAGGTCTTTGGGCTATGAATGCATGTATGGAAAGTTAACATGAACGTTAAATCTGCGGATTGTAGATGTGATTTTGAGTTTATTTACAAAAAGATAGAGTATGCCGATCTGGCATGCACTTTGTCAACTTTTTATGAAGGTGGTATCCCCAAATTAAGTTTTTGAAACATGCTAGGTGGACTCTCTACGTACTTTACCGCTGAGTCCTTAAGGATTCCAGATAGTTCTTTCATTATGTAATCGACAGTGGTGGAAGATGGTTGTAGCGCTTGAGAGTGAACATTTCTACTTGGGACTTAGTATGGTTGATTTTGATTTTCCATTTTTTGTACCAACGACATGTTACATTTAGCGCATTTTGAAGGTGTTCAACTGTTGTTTGAATTGTATCACTCTGAGGTAGTATCGTTGTGTCGTCTGCCAACATGGCTAGGATTGAGTTATTTACTGTGGGCACGTCATATACGTAAAGTTTAAACAGGGTTGGTCTCAGTAGGCTTCCTTGGGGGACTCCAGCTTTTGTAATCTTGTCACTAGATAGAGTTGCATTGATCCTTACTCTGAAATTTCTGTTGGCTAGAAAGGATTCTATAATTTTTATTATGTATCCAGGAATGTTTAATTTGATCAATTTGTACAAGAGTCCTTCTAGCCAAACCTTGTCAAAGGCTCTTTCCAGATCTAAAAAGACAGCTACGGTGTATTTCTTCTCTTCGAATCCTTTCTCAATCAGTTCAGTTACCCTAATAAGTTGATGAGCTGTGGAGTGTGATTGTCTGAACCCAAACTGATGAGAGGGTATGACTTCATTTTCGAGTATGAAGTCTTGTAGTCTAGTAAGAATCACCTTCTCTACGAGCTGTTTAATTATTGTAAAAACACATTACAAAAATGGTGAAAGTTTTGCGAAAACAGTTCGCCAATTACGTTAAGTTTTCGGTCGCAATAATGCGCCAAATAAATCGACAGTGAGGCGTTTAATTAAAAAATTTGAGACAAAATTTACGCTGATGGATCAGAAGGCCATTGTTCGTCGTCGTCCTTGTCGGTCACTCGAAAATATAGCCACAGTAAGGGAATCTGTGGCCGAGAATCCAGGAACTTCCATTCGGCATCGTGGTCAAGAATTAAACATTTCCATAAGCACTATGCAACGAATTTTGGTAAAAGATCTGCATTTGCACGCGTACAAGGTTCAATTGGTGCAAGAAATCAAGCCAAGGGACCGTGGATTTGCTGATTGGGTGTTGGAACATCATCAAATTAATGCGGATTTTTCGAAGAAAATCATTTTTTCAGATGAGGCACATTTTCAACTCGACGGATACGTAAATAAGCAAAACTGTCGGATTTGGGGTGCTGAAAATCCTCGTGTGATACTCGAAAAGCAATGCATCCACCGCGAGTAACTGTTTGGTGCGCATTTTGGGCTGGCGGAGCGATTGGACCGTATTTCTTTGACAATGCGGCTAGAAATGCGCTAACTGTTGATGGTGTGCGGTATCGCGAAATGTTAACGGAGTTTTTGTGGCCCGAATTGGATGTAATTGATGTGGAGGACATGTTTTTCCAACAAGACGGTGTGACCTGCCGCACTGCACGTGAAACAATGGTGTTACTGCATACCAAGTTTCCAGGCCGAGTCATTTCTCGATTTGGCGATCAACATTGGCCACCAAGATCGTGCGATCTAACGCCGATGGACTTTTTTCTTTGGGGCTATGTGAAGGAAAAGGTGTATGCGAATAAGCCTGAAACAGTTGAACATCTTAAAGAGGAAATACGGCGCGTTATTGGTGAAATACAGCCACATTTATGTGAAAACGTTATTCAAAATTTCAACAAAAGAATAACCCTGTGCCAGAGGTTTCGTGGTGGCCATTTGCCTGATGCTGTCTTTCACGTTTGATCGGAACTATTTTTTTATGTTGAAATAAAAATGTTTACTTAATTAAAAAAATAAATGTATTTTTCTTTAAAATTAAATCCGGCGCTCTTGTTGGGACACCCTTTAAATTATAGCGGTAGGACGTCGGCGTCGCCTTCCGAACGCTTAAAGGGGGAGATACGGCGATTTTGACGTTTTCATCCAGTTTTTTTGTGTAAGTTTCGGACGCGGCGGAAAAGGGCTTTTCGCTTACGGCGTCGTCTTTCCGCGAGTTTCGCGAACAGATCGCGACGGCGGCGATATCTGTGCGACGCTCGAAACGCATTCTGTCGTGGTTTTTTCGTCGAAAAGTGCGGTACAGGCGCGATCGTTTCGAATTTTTTTGGGGGTGGTTATGGGGACGTGAGCGTAGACATTTTTGACGTTCGCGGGTTCCCGAGTGCCCTTTTTCCGTTTTCCGTCAAAATGTCGCGAAATTTCCGACTTTGTCCGTTCCACTGGCCAAAATAACGATACCGTAAAAATTGAACTTTTAGGCTCCCCCATATGTGTGTGTATTTTTCGTGGTCTAAAAGTAATATTTTTGAAAAAAAAAACAGTCTATTACGTACAATTGACTTGCTTAGAAATTGAAAGAGCGAGGGTTCGTAAGTCGGGCCTTTGGCCCTAGAAATTGATGACGGCTGAATTTTAGAGCATTCTTCCATATTGCTTTATAATATCCAATAAGTTTGGGCCATTCGACCTTTATGTTGTATCGTTTTTGTTATATTTAAAACCGGCAATGATGTCTTTAGGCTTATCATTGTTTGTGTCGACGATTTTGTTTATGTTTTGCTTATCCGTAGCTATCACGAAAAATTTAAAAGGAAGTCGGAAGTGTTGATAAGGCATAAAAGCCATAAGCCTATAGAGCGTTTTAATCTTATTAGGTTGTACAGCGTTGTGATGTATTGAATTTATTCGAAACATTTGTAACCTTACAACAATAAAATTGGCAACGTTGTTTTATAGAAAAAGACATCGTCATGATTGAGATTGTGGTGTTAATTATTGATAATTTTGAATTCGTTTTTTAACGAGAACGGCGATTCGGTTAATTGCGATTCGCGATTCGGATAAACGTGTCGTTGTTCCAATGTTCTAACATTGTTCTTCCACCCAAAACAAAAAGCCACGTCCCGTATCATAAACCCTTTCACTCTCTCCAAAACGAGTTCGGCAAACAAAACGCAGAATGCTACGTTATTGCCACGTACGCCACTGCATTTTCAATCATTTCTGCATTGTTGTTCATTCGCTCGTATGCGCTTATTCGGTTTAGGTATATAGTTCAACAGTACTTCGGGAAGAGTATCGTTTTTCTTCAGGTTTTCCGACTATTCCGTGTAATAGAATGTGTTTTAACTCGGACGAACACGACAACTAACAGGGAAGATTAGGCAGGTGGAAATCCTAGAAAAATTTGAAACTTTGCAGAATTATGGTACTAGTCAACCTTAATCAAGAGCTGTATTTCCATTCGTGCTCTTACGCGGTTTAAGAGGGTGAAATACACCCTGGAAAATTGGAACTTTTTTTGATTTTGCTTATTATCTGTATGAAACGACAAGAGCTATCGCCAACTATATATTTTTGTCATCTCTTCGAATTTTCACCCCTAATTTTTTCCATACTCGGGTACATTTTTACATCGGCAGACATATATAAACATGTAAAGGACAATTAAAACTATAATTTGAAAAAAAACAACGCGATGTAGTTTTTTCACAGTAGGTGACATATTGAAAATTTATTCATTTTGAGGGAGATCTGCCAGGTTTGCCAGGCAGTCCACGATAATTCTAAATAATTGGTATTTCTCTAAAGTCTATAATAAATTTTATTAAGTATCAAATTTATCAAAAATGATTAAAACAAAAATTCAATTGTTTGCCACCGATCGGATATTTTCCACCATATTATCTCTTAAACACACTAAGAAAACTTTATTAGTGTTGTGAGGTAGGTGTTTGTGCGATGGGAACTTGGGCTGTTACAGGAGTTTGATAAAAAAAAAATATGGAGATATAGACCGAAAATTTTTAAAATGTTTCTTTTTGAGAACTTTATTCTAAAATTATGTATTTTTTATGCAGTAAAATTATTTGAATAATCACTATCTACTGCCTTTATATCGCAGAATTATAAATTTACTTTATTTTTAATTTAAAAACTATTCGTGTGCCCTTTAAGCATTGAAAATTTCCCTATTACAAACCATAAACCAAATAAAAGTTTAATCGCATTTTTTGTGGCCGATAAAATACAAAACTACTAATAAAACATGTGCACCGCCTACTTTCGCAGCTTATCTGAGTGCGAACAAAGAACTGAAGGTTTTTAAAATAAAAACGGGATTTCCTAGTATCCATGTATAAATTCCAATGCATTTATATATAGAATTCGGGTAAAACCGTTTCAGATCATTCGTGTTAATGATAAAGAGCGGCGGTGGTGCTTGTTTTAGTAGTTCGAATTTTAAATTACGGCGTCGTATTTTATCGCGTGTGCGAGGAGTACTCGTTCGGTTAATAAGGCCTTTTTGCGTGTGAGTGCGCGAGTGTTGCGTGTTGTGTTGTGTACTCTAAAAGGATTACAAACAAAAAGGATTTATACGACGAGGGAAGGTATGATCTTTCTGTGTCGACTAACTCAACATGTATTTATAAAGTGTAAATACATGGAAAAATATGGAAATATATAGGAATAAATAGTAATAATAAATAGGAAATATATGCAAAATTACAAAACTATATAACGTAGTACATAACAGCGGAATAATACCAGAAGACTGGCTAAAGTCAACCTTCATAACAATTCCTAAAAAGCCACCTCCTAGAGCATGCGGAGACTGCAGGTTAATAAGCCTGATGAGCCACTTGTTGAAGACCTTCTTGCGTATTATCCATGCTAGGATACGTAAGAGGTGCGAGTTTGATCTCGATGACGCCCAAATTGGATTTAGGAACGCATATGGAACTCGAGAAGTCATCTTTCGGATCGGCGTTCTTCTTCAGAAATGTCACGATCAACGTAAAGATATTTACGCATGTTTCATAGACTACGAGAAGGCCTTCGACAAGAGTGCGCCATTCTAAGCTAATAGACATGCTGCGCCGAATTGGATTAGATAGTAAAGATTAGATTCAAATTATCGAAAATCTATACTGGGGCCAGACAGCAGAAGTAAGGACAGGGAATATAAGGACATCAAACCTAAAAATACAACGAGGGGTCCGCAGGGCTGTGTTCTTTCTCCCCTCCTGTTCAATCTTTATTCCGACCAAATCTTTAAAGAAGCCCTAGAAGACGTGGAATATGGAGTAAAAATTAACGGTGTCTTAATAAATACAATTAGATACGCAGATGACACCCTTATTTTGTGCGATGACTTGATGGTCTGCAACATCTAATAAATAAAATTAGTAGAACAGTAGAACAAAACAAAGTTTATGGTATTCAGTCAAGAGCAACACCAAAGCGCGAGATTAAGTCTAAATGGCGCTACGATAGAACGAGTCAACCAATTTAAATATCTAGGCAGTATAATAACGGAGAATTTGGACTCCGAGGTGGAAATCAAATGTCGAATTGAAATAGCAAGAGCAACCTTTAAAAGAACGAGAACTCTCTTTTGTAACGATGATCTGAACTTGAAATTGCGCCAGTGCTATGTAAAGTGCTAAAGTGGTAAAGTGGTAAAGTGCTATGTTTGGTCAGTGTCGTTATATGGCGCAGAGTGTTGGACCTCGAAGGTCAACTTACTTAACGGACTGGAAGCATTCGAAATGTGGACTCATAGAAGAATGCTCAGAGTCCCATGGACAGACCTATTAACTAACGTCGAAGTATAAAATAACAACTATAAAATGCCGTAAAATCGCTTATCTCGGTCACATACTACGAGGTGAGAAATATCGACTTCTCCAGCTCATGATGAAAGGCAAAATAGAAGGTAGGCGCGGAGTGGGTAGAAAACAGATGTCGTGGCTGAAAAACATCAGAGACTGGACAGGCATAAAGGGTGCTGGACAGCTCTTTAGAATGGCAGAAGATAGAGATGCACTCTCCACAGTAATCGCCAACGTTCGGGAGACCGGACATGGCACCTAAAGAAGAAGAAGAAGAAATACATGGACCAATACCAAATTCTCTGAAAATCGAGCTTGGTTAGGCTCTTGGATAGGGACTCGGTTAGGGTTCTCCTCGAACGTTCGACGATCCAATTTCTCGAACGAAATTTTACGTTACATAGGTATGTAATAATACAAGTTCGCAGTAAACGAAAGAAACTACGCTTAAAATTGACGATAGAGAGAAAACGATGACGAGAAAAAGGTAGGAAAATAGAAAGAGAAATTTAGAAGTGTCTAATTTTTTCTTATAGTCTGTTAATTAACAGACAAGTGGCAGTCGCAGGGGCGCCGGTGTTAAGCTAAGCGTTTCACTAGTCCGTATCGGACGCACCGTATCATCCCTTAAAATGTTTCATTCCTAATTTTTGTATCATAATGTGTAGGTCTTGAACAGCCATTTATAAAAATATATAGTTTGTTGGCGATAGGCTCTTGTTGTATCACAGATAATAAGCAAAATCGAAAAAAGTTCCAATTATCAAGGGTGGATTTCACCCTCTTAAATCGCGTTGATTAGTACTATAATCCTGCAAAGTTTCAATTTTTTCTGAGATTTCCACCAGCCTAACCTTCCTTGTAAGTAACCATCTTCCGCAGCGTTTTTAACTTTAACTTTTTTTTTAGTTGAACAAACAATCGCGAAATTTATTAGTTTTGTACAGTCGACGTCCTGACAAAACCCAGTATTCGCTTATTGGAATTTCTCTAGCAACTATTTTTCAATAATTACCTAACTATAGCTTATCCAAACCTATATGATGTTCACGTCATCAACAAAAAGTTGCTAGATTGTTTACTTGTAATTCGGTTTAAAGTTTGGAATGTGACATTCTATAGATGATATACTTGCGCACATATTAGATGGTATAAAGAAAAACTACAATTTATTAGAACTGTCAAAATACGAGGTACAAGATGACAGCACTGTGTGAAATGTCATCATCTAGTAACCCTTCTATTGATGACGTGATTGCATATAGGTTTAGATAAACTATACCTGCCGATCTTTAATTCTTATGTTGGGTTTTGCCAGGACGTCGACTATAACTGCCGACTCGACTCTGTGAACGTGTAGTTTAGTTATGCGTTTTGGGAAATATCGTCAGTCAAAATAAAATACGCGCAATAAAACTTTTTATTCGTAACAAAATTGGAGGAAAAGTACATTGAACTGTCTCCATTCAGGCTCGTAATAGTTTCATGAAAAAGGATAATCGGAACAGGTTCAGATTTACATGCACATAATTTTACTGTTAATTTTAGACGTTCAAATATCGCACACCACTTACGTGCCCACCTAAAATTCCCCGACTAAAAGCCAGCACCCCAAACGCTCGGGCGCCTTATCTGTTACCTATCTCTTTCGTTTTATCTGGAGCAATAAATACGGGACGAGATGCAGTAGGTACATACCATTCGAACAAACACATCACTACTTGGGCGTAAACATGTTAAACTGTTCGCGGCGAAGAATAATTGCCGCTCGAGATGTCAGTTCTCGAAGTGTTTTATATTCTTGGACAGCCTTGTTTCCATCCGTGATGGCAATCAATCAACCACTTAGTCGGGCGACAGACGATAAAAAACACGCGTGTTTTTTTTTTTTAAATTTCGCCCCGTAAACTAGACATTTGTTCGTTGTAAACTCGTTGTGGGAATCAAGTTTTGGAAATTTCTCATATGCGCCACTCGCGAACGTCGATCGCGTGGACTTTTCGAAAATCGTTCGCACAGGAAACGGCAAAACTTTCGACGCGCGCCCCGTGTAAACCCCGATTGTTCATAACGAAAAAAAGCGCAATACCGCGACGTACGAGGTCTGACCAATAAGTAATGAGACTAAGTCCATAAAATACGTATACCGTAAAACCTCCAATTGACCGCCATGGCGCTCTATTTTTCAACTCTTCTACCAGGGTGGCGGTCTATTTTTCAAAAAAGTCTAAAATTTCGAGTGGACAAACTTTATTTGTCTAATGCAAATGCGAATCATACCATATTTATGAAATGTAACAAGCAGGTCAACGTGATGAATTAAACAAACTAGAAATCAACTGACATGTCGCTGTCAACTCTGTCTTCATCATTATCGACGTCTGCCTCCTCATCAACTTCAAGTTGTTGAATGAGTTCAGCCATATTAGCTTTCGCTCGTGCTTGCTGGAGAAGATTGTGTCCAGTCGGAATTGGGCCATCTGATTTGAAGCAATGGATCTCGTCGACCTCAGAACCATCCAGGGCGTTCGTCGGTCCGCATCCCTTGAACGACTTGATGATCAGATCCTTCGGCAACTGGTCCCAAGCGTCGACTATCCACTGAAGGTAGACCTCCATCGATGGTGCTCGAATTTTGTCGGACTTAGTATAACCCTTCTCACCATGTAACATCCAATTTTCAATAGAACTGGCGAATTTTGGTCTTAAAGCGGGCGTTCCAGTAAACGTCGGGAGCCTGAATGAACTTGATGCAGCCTCCTGGAACCACAACCATGTCGATCTGGAGCTTTTTTAGTTGCTTTTTGATCGTTTCACTGATGTGACATCGGTAGGAGTCCCAGGCGAGAAGACGTTTGCCGAACAATGAATAGCCGAAGATCTTTTGCAGATACTCGGAAGTCAGGTCGTCATTGAAGAAGGAGCGGCCGGCCCAGCAGAGTTGAAGCTTGTTCTTGAATTTGTCGTCAATCTCCTTAATCGGCCGCTTGTTATTGAGCAGGACGTATGGCCGGCACTTGAATCCATCAAATCGAGCGGTCAGCATGACAGTGATGTGCAACTTTTCGTGGCTGGTAGTTTTAACAGGGACCTCTTTCACTCCCTTCTTTTCAATGGTTAAGCTGCTCGAGTAGTCTAAGTAAACGGCGAAGATATGCTGATAGGTGGAGGTGCGACGGCTCTGCTCAACAAACAAAATATACTTGATGATCTTTTCAATGTACTCCTCCGGCTCCTTCTGACAAGTCGTCGTTGGACGGCGTGAGACCAAGTTGTGACGATCTAAAAACTTTTCTAGCCACCCAATGCTTGCCTTGAAGTCTTCATCGGTCGCGAAAGTGAGCGCCTGTTTCTGGATCATTGTGCGACTGACGCGGAGCTTCTTCTGGCGTTGCTGACGAATCCAGTTGATAAGCTTCTCATCGAACTCCTTGTCCTTTAAAGGGCGTTCGGCACCTCCAAGTCGCTTGCTTGAAACGCTGAAGCTTGATGAATCCTTCAACTGAGCCTCGAGCTGTACTTTCTGCTTAGTCCAGTCCTTGACACATGAACGAGGTACCTTCTTGTCTTTTGCAGCCTTCGATTTATTGTGCTTTTCAGCATTTGTAACAACCTCCAGCTTAAAATTCAAGTCGTAATTCTTTCGCTTTGACGGAGTCGGATCTTCAGATTCGGAACCGCTCGACATGGTTTTTTCGCAACACAAAAACTCACGAAAACTTTACACACAACCGACTATTCTACCGTACAGAATACGCGTTGGTGAACCGTCACTTTTTGACAGCCAGACAAAACTAACACGTTAGCAGTGAGCACTGCTTTTACATCGCACAATACAGCATAGTACGGTCTATTAGAGGCGGCGTTCAATTAGAGAGTAGCGCTCTCCGCCAGAGTGGCGGTCTATTAGAGGTGGCGTTCAATTTCAGGTGGCGGTCAATTAGAGGTTAAAAATTAAGGTACATTGATGTGATTCCCTTCAAAGTACTCCCCTCCCACAACTACACACTGGTTCCAACGTTTCTTCCAGCTTTCGTAACATTTCTGGAAGGCCTCGACTGGAATGTCCTGGAGTATCCTCGTCGCGGCGGTCTGGATATCAGTTATGAACTCAAAATGCGTTCCTTTCACGGCCAATTTTGTTTGGGGGAACAAGAAGAAGTCACAGGGTGACATATCCGGCGAATAGGGCGCTTGCGGCAACACAGCGATGTTTTTAGAGGTCAAAAACTGCGACACACCGAAGGCACGATGGCATGGAGCATTGTCATGATGAAGGATCCACGTTTTAGCAATCTCTGGACGGACTCTAATAACTCGTTTTCGCAGCCGATCGAGTACTTTCAGGTAGAAATGTTGGTTGACGGTCTGCCCAGGTGGTACAAACTCTTTGTGCACGATTCCTTTGCTGTCGAAGAAGCAAATCATCATCGTTTTCACTTTTTATTTGCCCATTCTCGCCTTCTTCGGTCTGGCTGCACCAGGAGACAGCCACTGTCGACTTTGCCGTTTTGTTTCGGGATCGTACTGAAAATATTAATTTTCATCACCAGTAATTACACGATCGAGAAGAGTTGGATCGGCTTCAACCTGTTGCAGACACTCCTGTGAAATGGACATTCGCTCGTGTTTTTGCTCCGCCGAAAGGTTCTTCGGTACCATTTTTGCACGCAGCTTTTTCATGGGCAAATCATCGGTTAAAATTTTTCTGACGGTTTCTCGTTTCAAATTAAGTTCATCAGCCAACATGGCTGAATGGTTAGCCGCCGATCTTGATGCACGAGAGTGCGCACACGCTGAACATTGTTGTCAGTTCGAGCTTCAACCGGCCTCCCTCTCACGATCATTTTTAAAATCTTTATGCCATCGAAACACCCGAGCACGACTCAGGGCTTCATCGCCGAACACTTTGACCAATTTACCGTACGTTTCCGTAACAGAATCGCCGAGTTTAACGCAAAATTTAATCGCGTACCGCTGTTCAATATTACGTCGTTCCATATTCGTGATACGCCTTACAAACACGTTGTCGAAAACGCAACACAGCTGGAGAACTAACGAACGTACGAAAGTCGCGAGCACATGTATCGATAGAGGAGGGATGGGAGATTGACCGACCGAAGTTTCAGGTTCGCAGTGTTACCACAAGCGCGGCTAAAAAATCAGTCTCATTACTTATTGGCTAGACCTCGTAAGCGAAATGCGCCAGACGCAAAACGTGCGGCTCGGACTAAATAAATCATCTCGGATTGCTTATAGTTTCGAAAACTAAAATAAGTTCAAAAGGAATCGAGACGCTTTCGTGGGTTTAAGTGGGCATGGACAATTTGTCAGTCGGTAACGTAATCACTTTTCAAAGAGTTTCGAAATGATCCCGGGGAGCCTAGAATAGTTCCGCGTGTTTGTTTATCGGTCTACCTACCTCACAAGTCGCTCTGCTGCCCGATCGCGACTTCTTCCTTTTTTTATATATCCTTCTTATATATATTGTCGATTTTCGATAAGTCTCCGGTATAAAGCGAACAACTATATCTCACGCGTTGTCGTCGTTTGGGGGGTGGAGGGGGGGCACTTAAGGGCCCCGCACGTTCGAACGAAATAAAATACTGCGCGATAGCATCTTTGCGTTTTAATTAGCCAATAAATTCCTTCTTTCTTTTTGCAGAACTCTTTTTGGGAGTGCCTGAATGCAACGTTTAAAGGTGAGTTTCTTATTTATTTTGTTGCCGTGGCCGTAGTTCGCCCGCGTCCATAAATAATAATATCGAAACCTTTTATTATTGGAGGCTCATGCCATGATCAGTTGCAAAAAGTTACGGAAAGCACACGTTTGCGGGAGGGCGGGGGTTTAACCGCATTTGAATAAAATCGTTTAAACAATTTTTTTTTTGGGCGAAGGGAACTTGTAGCTCAACAGTTAGTTTACGACCGGCTTAATAATTATGTTAATATAAACGTGATAGGGACGCGAACCTGCATCGTTTAGTTCATCGTGTCGTTTCTAATTAAATACACGGCCAATTTAATGGTAAGAAAATGTTTACTATTTAAACTAAACGTTCGAAAGTTGACGTAAGGTATATAGCGTGTTAATAAAAATGCGCAGTATCGTGTACAGGTCAATTCCCCAGCGTGTAGCTTTATTTAACCATTTAACATAATTGAAATGCTCATTTCCAATATTCCTGTTCGACCGTGGCATTTTGCGCGCCGAAAGCATTTTATACATCCCTCTGCAATCGAATCTCAAATAAAAATAAGTCGCAAAAACTGTGGCGAAAGAAACTAGAAAAGGATGTTCGCCGACTACTGGGGACTTGACCCGCACCCGTTTTGCTTACGCCCGCCATCTATATTAATAAGACGTTTGATTTAAATTGATTTTAGGATCATTTTTAGTTTAACAATAAACAGTAAAACATTAGAAGTGCGACCGATTTAAACGCTTAAAGAGATTATTCTTTTATAAATGTCCATCTCGATTACCTCGAGATTTCAGTGGTTCTGGACCTGTTCTTAAATGTTTCAGATTGGGTCAAAATTTTCTCAAATTTAAACCGCAAATTTGACAGGTACGATGATTGCATGGCGTTCGGGGTGTTTTCCGAAACCAGACGATACGAATCTGCAAGTCGACTATTTAAATTAGGGGTGATTAAATCTATTTGGACGTTGTAGCGGAAATTTTCCGGAATTTTTATCGTGCAGGGCCGTTCGGCATGTCTACTAGGACACAAAAGTCGATTCCGCAGGTCCGGCGTGCGAACCACCCCTTGCAAATGCGCCTGAAAAAAACAGGTTCGAGGTTGTTTTAGAAAAAGTTTTTTAAACCGACAATTTGGCGGTTTCGACGGTCGCGACGTGTTGGGGGCGTCTTTCCGGACGAGACGCCACGAACCCGAATGTCCGTGACACGACGCAACACCCCGCAGTCGATTATTTAATTTAGGGGAGAATAAATTTTTTTACAGGTCAAACGGTAAATTTTCCGAAATTGTTTCGTGCAAGCCCGTTCGATATGCCCACCGGGTCATAAAAAGTCGCTTTTGCAAGGCCGTTGAGCGAATCACCCCTCGTAAATGCAGTGCTTCCTGTGATTTACTTTTATTTATTTTATTTACTTTTTAGTCTAGATATTTAATTTATTTACTTGATTTGTTATTGGTATTCACGAATCTACTGTACGACTGTGTATCGGAGGCTCTTTCTCGGATCGATTTGCGTTCCTGTGAATTGAATGGGTTTTGTTTTACGTGAACGACGCCAACACCGAGTAGAATTTTTAATGTAGTGAATATTTTTTACTAGTTTTCAAATGTTAAATTATCAAAAACGTGTAGTTTGTCATTTCTTTGTTTGTTATGCAGTTTGAAAATCGACTTTTCAAGTATTCCGACCTGTTTTGATGCGATCATCGGGTAAGTGTCAGTTTTATCGAGATTGTGCAAAATTTATTTTCTATTTAAACGCCGCATTCGTATTTCTTCGTTTTATATTAGAAATACGGTGTTTATCTGGTCATTTTTGACTTGTTCTGAACGTTACTTCAAATCGTTCCGTAAAAGTTTTGCCTAACAAGAGGTCTTTTTCGAGTTTTGGAAAATTCTTAATATCGACGAAACAGCGTGCGTAGTTTGTCATTTCTCGTTTTGTTGTACTTGAAAAACGACTTTTCAAGTCGTTCCGGACCTGTTTTGCATGCTTCAGGTTGGGTCCAAATTTTGTCAAAACCATGGGCGTCATTTTCGAAAACTCTATGTTGACGAGTGCGCGTTCAATTAATTATTTTATATTTGTTTTACGTGGCAATCGATATTTCTCGAATTTTACGGAGACAAAAAAACTTTTAAGTCGTGGTCAAAATGATAATAATATTAATTAAATCGTCGGTTTTTTTCTTGTTTTTTGCATCATTAACGGGTAGGTATACATTCAGATTGTATCCGAACGGGAAGTTTTAATTATTTTGTTTTAAAAGTTTTGGTGTGGTTCTGCGTTCGCGATGTTCGATCGGCATTACGTCATCTTTCCTCGTGAGAGCGTAGATTAGAGCGGTTCGTTAAGTTAGGGGCTGCGAAAAATCAGTTCTACAATTTTGCAGTAACACAGTAGTATTTATCTGAATTATTCGTTCAATTAATATGCAAACGGTTTAATCGTAAATGCGCGTATTTTGGCATCTACTATTTAAATGTTAATTCTGTTTTTAATTAAATAGTTTCTACAGAGTGCCTTTTCATTGATGCATTGGATTAATTTATTATGTTTACGTTGTAAATTCTAGTTTCAATAAAGTTACAGAAATAATCGGGCTTTGATGAGGAAAATAATGAATGAAGTTAACAAGCCTAAAAATTATTTAATTGCAACCGAAAAGTTACCAAGTTATGGAACGGAAAATTCAAAATATTCTTCAAGAAAGTCAAATGATAATGATTAGTATTTTTAAAATTTATTTTGTGTAATATTGAGAAGTCCATTATTAATACAAAATAAAAATTGTAACAATAGGAAATCAATATTACTGAATATGCACATATGCAATTACTGTATATATTTCAGAATAATAATTATTATAGATCCATTAATTGATTAAAAGTTAAATATTACAGTTTCGTTTCAAATAGGTTCCAATGCACGCAGCCATGCACAAAAGTTACTAAATTGTATATTTATAATATTCAGATTAATTTTTAATGTCTTTTGATTTCGATGTCTACCGATGTCTACCATGATTTACCTGCACACATATGTATGGAAATAATAAAATCTATTAGTACTTAAAAATACGAGTTTTATTATGACGTGTTGGGGACCTATCGCGAATAACATGTTACATATCTACTATTTATAGAAACGTAGCCGCATTTCAGCATTTCTCAGTAATTCACAGAAATCATAAACAACAACACGCAAATAAATAATTATGCTTACTATCGAAAAACAAACCGAATGAGATTCTATATTTTATAGAATGAAAACTTGTAAATAAATAAAACTTAGGTATGGCAAATTACTACAACATACTTAATTTTAATTAATTTTGAAACTAGACCTTTTTACAATATTTAAATATTATAAATGGTTGGAATTTCACTATTTGAAGTATAAGAAATTACAGGAGTTCAATTTTATTTTAGTTTAAGATTTCGTAATAAGAATTACAGTTCATTTTCGGCATAGGTCTAATATAAATATTTTACAAGAAATATGCCGTCTATGCAGTTTGATGTTTGTTTATCAACGCGAGATTAATGTCCACGAATCAGCCGGCAAATAAAAAATATCACTTAGTTTTTACAGCACCTCTATTCAATAATATTGGACAATTTTGTTAGAAAATTCTTAAAATCAAGTAGTATCTGTAAGATAGTTTTATACTTGAAAATGACGATTTTTGGAAAACGTTTCGAATTCTAGCAGCAATTACACTCTTACTTTCGTATAGTATTCACTGAACCTTCTTCTAGTTGCTCCTTATAATATTTTAGTCGTATAGTAGCTAAATATCTTATAATTTGAAGTATTCGGAAGCATGTGTACAATTTAGCAAAACTCTTCCTTTAACTTTTTTAGGATAAAAATATAGGGAGCAATTAGCTAATTGAATTAGTATTTATTATCAATTAAATTTTTTTAATAAAATTTAATAGTTTTTTAATACCGTTTCCTGAAGTGAATCTACCATAGCGACATCTGTTGATTCTCACTTATGGAACCCCCCTCTGAAGAGGATGATTACGTTCGCACAGAAAAGCTAAATACAATTTTACAAGTATGTTATCTACACGTTATTTCAGCATCCCAGTATACAAGTTTGCCCACGCCACACTTCATTTCAGTACAGAAAATATTTATGCTTATCTAGTAAACATTTGATAAACATCTAGCTATTAAATTCCAAGACATTATATTAAATAGGTATAATTATTCAGTAACTTGCTCGAAATTTATATTCTACAGTATCTGGTTTGTCAATTGTTCAATTATTACAAGAAATCAGTCGAATAATTCTAAAATTAGTGGCAAATGTTATAACTACTGTTATAACAGTACCCTCGTAACCACTCGTGTTAGTGCGTTATACCTTGTCATGTTAACTAACAACTTGTGGTTGTTGATAAAATGAAATTCATGGAATAAAAACCCAGAGTAACTTATACATATCGATGTGATTAATTATAATAAGGGCCGATCTTTCCATCTTCTGATTATATCTGACAGATATTTCCTTTAGAAACATATCTGTCAGATAAATTTATCAGAAGATGAAAGATTTGCCCTAAACCTGCATTTTGTTAAATTTTAAATAAATTAAAAATCGTTCTGTGGTAAGTTTAGATCGTATTCAGACAGTTATATATATTGAATCATTCACTAAAACATAAATACGTTTTGGAGAAGTAATTGTTGCAGTGACTTCTAACAATAAGTCTAATAAGTAAGATACGAATGTTTCACTTGAGTAACTACAATAAAACCCCGTGTATGTGAATCTCAAATTTTTTACTACTTGTTGAAGTAGAAAATTATGTAGATAATCGTCGGCAATCGCCTCAAAGTAACACTAACTATATCGACGGTAGTTGTGGCAGATTATCGTAAGCGACAAAAAGTAGATTTTACAGAAGCGCATATTTTGCATTATAGCGTAGCTACATATAAGAAGATACGTTTTACCGAAATACAAATCGATTTTTCTGGTGAAAAAATCGGAATATTGATACCAGATTCTTGTTCTTGACATATGATGTCTTTGCCCTAGATCCTTTGATGCATAATATAGTCAGAATAACTCATTTTCGCAAAAAATGGCGTTTACGATAATCTGCGTCGATATGTATTTAAAATACATACAAGCGTAGACAATTAAAAGTATTGTTAGAACAACCACTTTTACCATACATAAAATTTCGACGAACGCATTCTTTACTAATTATATGAGGTAATATGCAAGCCGATATCTCGAAATAAACATTTCTCGAGTTTATTTTACGCAGCGAGGAGATAGCGTGAGCAAGACGGCGATACAAGGATAGAGCATACACGCGAGCACGAAGATCGCGATTCGCCGATTATTAAACGAAAATGTTTTGAGCCCTTATTTTATTTATAAGTATCTATTAAGAAAATTTTTTTAGGTAATTAAAAGATGGCAGAAGGTGTGCACGTTTTTATTTTTTTAATATATAGCGTCTAATTCAAGAAAGTGACATCGAAAAGTTAGTCTAATTATTTCCAACTTCAAATAGTTATTATATAAGAAGCATATATATTCTTAAGAAAATAAGAACGTCATCACATACTCGATGATACATATTTTCAGATTCTTTAATAAAAAATTGAAAATTTCTATCAATATAGGTGTAATACCTGACCGAATTTACATTGAAACCCCTATATTAGTGCTTGGCGTAATCATCCTCTTAAATGTTCAGTTACTAAGCTATATTTTTGGGATGCGCTATCTTTTCTATTACGAGATTTTTGTTTTTGCTGCGATGGGTTTTTCCTTACGCGCGCGCTACTTTAAATATAAATATTTAATTGAATAACGCATGGAAAAGATAAGCGACTAGGTTGTAGTTTTAATTGAATATTAAGTTGGTTTTCGAAATGTGAAATTTTGGTGGTTCATTTTTGCAACGACCGTTTCCAAGTAGATATTTAACTTTTTAATCGGCCAGTATAGTTGTTCTTTGTTTTCAACGACGTTTTCATCTGTATACGCGCGTGGTGAAGTTATGGGAAAGTTCGACATTTTCAGTTCAGGCAAGTGGCACGACTTTATAAATTGTCGTTCTGCATATTTATACGTGAATATACCTACGTTGAATAAGAAGCAAGAGACATAATGTAGGGACCTCGCCCCGTAAACTATAAAATACAAATACGGCGACAGCGTTTAAACCTTAACAGCATGTAGATGCGGTTGATCGAATCGGAAATGAGAAAGAACAATGCAAGTCGTGGTTTTATAACGGCAGCAGTAAAGCAACGATCGTGAGCGTGTGACACGAGGGCTTTCGTACGACACATAATACCATCCTTCCTTCTAGTCCGGGAGGTGACGACAGAAATTTTCGGGTCATTTTCTCAAGACTCATTTTTTTGTACGAGTTACCCTAATAATATGTAATATGAAAATGCACGTCTTCCATCGCAACCCCACGACAGGGTGGTGCAGGAGGGTTGCAATTACCGCAATAAATTTGGGAAAAAAACTTATAGCCTCATACACGAAACTTCTTGTATGTATTACTTTATGTATAAGAAGTTTAGAAGACATCGTCTTCCGATGATAATCCACGACGAACCTTGTCTTCCACCCCCACAATTGAACGCATAAAAAGTGTAAAAAAAATTTATAGCCGCAAGGATGAAATTGATAACTTTGCTTGTTTTCATACTAGCAAATACAAAAAAAATAGTCTTCCACGCTCTGCCATGTTGATGGCTCTATTTGCAAAACTGACAAATCAGCTTTATTCAAGATATTGGAAAAATGTACGACTAACGATCAACCAGTATTCTCTGACGTTATCGTTCATAATGGATTTTTTTTACTGCATTTAATGAAGGATATACCACTGACTTTCGGTGGTATTTCCCAGAAATTTTTGAAAATGTGTGTAGCCGATAAAGCAAAAACGATCATTATTATATTCGATCAGTATATGTCACCATCTATAAAGGATAATGAACGTTTATTGAGAGGTACTAGAGAAGATCGCCCTTATTTCATTAACGGAGCAGATCAGAGACGGCCAGCAGATTTCGGCTCAGAATTAAAAAACGTAAATTTTAAAAAAGCATTAGTTAATTTCTTCATTTCTAACTGGGAATTAAGTGATTACGTACCATTCATTGAGAATAAAACTGTGTATTTGAACTACGAATATTGTTATAAATACGAAATTGTTAATGAAAAAGTAAGAAAAACACTTGACGACGTTTTAACATGTCCTCAACACGAAGAGGCTGATACAAAAATTACTTATCACATAAGCAACATCGATTGTGAAGCCAATGTTGCTCTGACACTGACATCTTGATCATATTGCTGGGCAATATGACACACATGAGAAAGGATGTAAAATTGTGGATTCATGTTGGCACCGGAAATTTTCAAAGATTTGTCAATGTTACGAACTTGTACAATAAATTAGGAGTAAAACTATGTAATGCGTTACCAGCTTTTCACGCCCTAACGGGTTGCGATTACAACCCATCGTTTTATCGAAAAGGTAAAAATCGCCCATTTACTATTTTGAGGAATTGTAATAAATACATAGACGCTTTTGAAAAAATGAGCGATTTGGATACCGGCGACTTATCAGCAGTTAGTACGATTATTGAAGAGTTTGTATGCCGTATGTACGGATTAAAAAAAATAGCTGACATTGATCAGGCTCGTGTAGCTATTTTCATGAAAACGTACAAAATCAATGATGGTGATGGAATTTTTCGTAGAAATGCAAAGAACATCGATGGAGCAGTATTACCACCTTGCAAAGCAGAGCTGCAGAAGCAATTACAACGAACTGCGAACATTGCACATTTATGGAGGCACGCTTATCTTCCACAACCAACAGAATTCTCTCCCACTGATTATGGTTGGGAAGAATCAGAAAAAGAACTCATTTTCCAATGGTTTGAAGGTGATCAATTACCAAAATCTGTCGATGACATAGCAATTAATTCGCAAGAAAATCAAGGTATTGTAATAAAACTTATGAAAATATATAACAATAATTCGGTAGTCCTTAATAAAATATTATATTTTTACATTTACACATAAAGAAGTAAATGCAGGAGAAGACGAAGATCAATCAGACGAAAGAGATGATGCTGCAACAGATAATTCCGATATCGAAGATTTCAATGAATTTCACTGGATGAAACAGATGATTCGATTGATCAATTTGATGTAGATGAATGGTCTTAAAACATCGTCAACATCTGTACAATTGAAACATGGAAAACACTCAATGGAATTTGAAAAAAAAATTATATTATCAAATGGAAAATTTTATAAAAATTATTTCTTAATGTCTTCGTAAAGTAATAATATTGCTGAATATTGTTTATCTGAAGCATCTCAACAAATTTTAAAAAATATTTCAGTCTTGATTTTCATGGTAAAAGATGTATTACAAAGTAATTCGCAATAAGAACGACGCGTCTTTCGATTCAGCGTCGTATAGACGTGTCAGTTGCTTGTTGCACTCAAATATTCATAGATTTGGAAGACGATCTTCGCCGTATCTTATGTATGGAAGACTATTTTTTTTTTATTTGCTAGTATGAAAACAAGCAAAGTTATCAGTTTCATCCTTGCGGCTGTAAATTTTTTTTACATTTTTTACGCGTTTAATTGTGGAGGTGGAAGACAAGGTTTGTCGTGGATTATCATCGGAAGACGATGTTTTCTAAACTTCTTATATATAAAGTAATACACACAAGAAGTTTCGTGTTTATAAGTTTATAAGTTTTTTTTCCAAATTTATTGCGGTAATTGCAACCCTCCTGCACCACCCTGTCGTGGGGGTGCGATGGAAGACGTGCATTTTCATATTACATATTATTAGGGTAGCTCGTACAAAAAAATGAGTCTTGAGAAAATGGTGTTATGAAATCTGTCGTCACCTCCCGGACTATTCCTTTTCCCGTCTTACCGCGATACGCAGAGGAAGTGCGCTGCACTTGTGGGGGGCGGCTGCCGCCGGTATTGTCTGTTTTACTTAATTTAAAAATCGATTTCAGAAATATCCCGCGGCGAATCCTGGTCGGGCCGGGTCTGCTGCCCGCTACCCCTGAGCGAGACTTGCAAAAGGGCCTGCGTGACGGCCACGTCCGAGTACGACCTGTACCAGGGGTGTCGTCAAAGCGACGAGATCGCGTTCTTCGGCTGCGTCGAAAGGCAAAATCAGGGCGAGACCTGCTGTTCGCACGCGAGAACGGACGACTGCAGAAATGCTTGCTTCGACATCTTCAAGAATCACCTGACGCCCACGAAGATCCAGAGAAACATGGTCGTCGACACGTGCGAGTACTCCAGTCCCAAGGTCCTGAATTGCGTCAAGAATTTCACCAAAGTCACCCCGGCGACCAATCTTCATAAACGTAAGGTTTCATCTTCTCGGTTTCGACTGTCGTCGACATTTACTTTTTGTTTTCTCCAGATATCCATTGCTGTGATAAATCCAATAAAAGTAAATGCCGAGAAGCTTGCAAAAACGCGCTGCTCACGACGACCACGCACCAGGAAGTAATCGACAGTCTGCAAGTGGGAGGTTGCGGTCTACCTTTATTGCAGGTATCGATTTTTTTTAATTTTACAGGCAAGATGCTTTAAAAGGCGACTTTTGCTTCAGGATCAATTTTGGCAATGCTTTTTCAAGCCCGACGACACGGTCACTACGTCCGTGGAGGTATCCAGAATAGAAAAGGTCGGCATGGACTCGGCGAAATGGCATTGTTGCCAAAAGGCCACCAGCACGACAATGCAAACGGCTGTGTTCGAAAACGTTTCGCAAAGACTGGTCCACGTCGTGGGATCAGTTTCATTACAAATGTCTAAATCACATGTCCGAGGAAAAGCTGCGAAATTGTTTAGACGAAGGTACGTTGTTAGTATCGACAACGTTGGCTCGATTTATCGCTTTCTTAAAATTTCAGTTGAAGAACCGTGCGAACTGGGCTGCGACGGTTTGAGCTTTTGCACGAACTTCAATAATCGCCCGACCGAACTGTTTCGCTCTTGTACGCCGCAGGCGGACGAGGCCGCCAGAAACGACGTCACCTTATGGCAAAGCCAGAACGACCTCAGCCTTCCCGGCCTGAACTTGCCCCTAAGAAACATTTCGGAATGCTCGCCCAACACCTGGAAAGCCGTCGCTTGTACCCTTCAAATAAAGCCGTGCTCGAGGCACTCGCACGCCAACCAAATTTGCAGGGACGTCTGTTTGGACATCCTTTCGTTGTGCGTCGATTGGAACAAGGTGTCTCTGGAACACACGCCCGAATCGATTTGCGCCACCCTATCGCCCGGACACCCCGACGTCTCCTGCATTTCGCTACAAAACTACTTATACCCGGCGGAAAATCCATATCAACCGACCAGCGGACAAGTTTCCTCCCCTTGCAAAGGGGATCCGTGCGAGCCGAACGAGATTTGCGTGGTGAACAAGAATTGCTTGTCCGGAAACTCGTGTCTGCCGTACAAATGCGTGCCCGGCTTGCAAGTTGGGCGAAGTGTCCGAATACATGGTACCGGAAGGCGCCTACGTCAGAATCCCCATGCCCAACAACCCGAAAGGTTGTTTACAGATCTGCAAGTGCAGCAAAGGACGTATGGAAGAATGCCAACCTCTCCCGTGCGTCCCTTTAAAGCCCTGCTTGATCGGAAGCGGACAATACAAAGAACACGGATCGGTGTACCCGAACGAGTGCAACACGTGCACGTGCTTCGCCGAGGAAAATATCTGCACGAAGAAGCAATGCGAAAGCACCGCCCTCATCGAGAAGGATTCCGCCTATACCACGTTGCCGTGCAATTATCCCCCGCATTTCGTACCGGTGTGCGGCCGAAATGGAAACACCTATCCGTCGTCGAGCCTGGCAAAGTAAGTTCTTCCCGATCGATCCAAACATTTGCTGATTGTTCTCCGAACAGGTGCGCCGGCTTGAACGATTCAGACATCGAATACGGGGCGTGCCCGGATCCCTGCAAAAGCAACCCCTGTCCCGTTGGAGACAAATGCGTGCCCGACACTCAAGTGTGCCTGTCTTTGAATCAGAAACCGTGCACGCAGTATCAGTGCAGTAAGTACTTGGTGGCGCTACATTTTGAATTTCTTCAATTCGGACACGTCGATTTTTTTTCAGTAAACGGAATGGCCAACTGCAACGAGCTGTCCAAGGATCCCGTTTGCGACATAGAAAACCGCGAATTTCCCAATTCCTGCTTTCTGGCCCATCACAACGCCAAATTTGCGTATCGAGGTCCGTGTCTTGGAAATTGCAAGTACATGGGAACGGTGTGCGGCTTCAACGGAAAAACGTACACGTCCGAATGCGCCGCCTGGTCGGACTTTGTGGGCGTGGATTATAACGGTCCCTGCGTCGCTTTGGGTCTGATCACCGATGAAAACGTCAAACAATGCACCAACGTCGAATGCATATCGTTACCGAACTCCAAATGTATAGGCATTACGCCTCCTGGGGCTTGTTGTCCGGTATGCGGGGGAGCCGTAAAGCTCCTGTACTCGCCCAGACAAATCGACCGTGCCTTGTACGCGCTACAGAACAAATCCGTGGAACCCGTGTCGCTGAAAAGTCTACTCAAAGCGCTACAGAGGCACATTCAGCTGGCGCAGTGCACGCTCAGGGGCTTCCTCAGCGTCGAAGCGGATATATTCGTTTTGGTGCAGAGCACGGAAAAGTACCCGTCCGAGCTGCAGTTGGAAGCTTGCATCAGGGAGGCCGAAAAGATCGCCAGTTTGGTGAACAAGCAAAGCCCCCGAATTGTGAGCGAGTTGAGTTTGAGCTGCTTGACGGCGGCCATGACGGTGCACTCGCCCTCGTCCGTTTACTCCTTCAAACAGTACAACGCGGCCATAACGACGCAGCTGTTCACGCATCTGAGCTACTTCGTGAACTTTCTAATCGTCTGGCTAATTCTGTCATGACGGACTGTTGGCGAATTTTTTTAATTAATTTAGGTACAACTTAAGACTGAAAATTTGGAATTTAGTAGTTTTGAGCACTGCCAATTTGGTAGGGAAGTGCGTCACTTTTTTTTAGATCAGTTTTAGAATTAATGAGGATATGCAGACTGTGATAATTGTCATTGTAGGGCGAAATTGGTGGCGTTTCTGTTATTCGAGACTAATATTATAAACTGATTGTGCTGAAGAGGTTTATGTAGAAATAGAAACTTTCTTTTCAATTCGAGAACCTTATAGTAAGACTGAAATTATCGTTGACCGCGCGTCTTCGAATCGAAACATTTTCCTCGGTGCAAACTGTAGATAGAACTTTATTTAGTAAAATTTCAGTCAACTCCACACAACAACCAAAATTACTTGTACGACTTTTACCAAAGAATTGTGAATCGAGTCAGAATGTCGTATAAGACTACGACGTTTTCAAATGTGCAAAAGTGTTGTAAATAGTTTTAGAATTTAAAGATTATTTATTAATCAGAATGTGCCTTATTTTATATTTCAAGTTGTTTTTTTTTTAATATTTACTCGCTGCAGCGTGGTTGTAAATTTGTTGTAGTTAGGCGTGTATAATTGTTTATGCATATTTTATTTGAACTACTTGTGCCAATTAATAAGATATATGTATAACAAAATGTAAATGTATGTTTTATAAATTTATTGTTTTTAAATACTAGTCCGCAACGTGTACAGAAAATTAAACATAAGCCAATAATTAGTGACTGTATTTAGTTTTAATTATTAACGTTTAACTTTAGCTATTGAGTGCCAATCGAGTTGTCCGTCACTTTCATAGAAATTGTTTGCACGTAACCCAAATATTCTCGCCGTCAATTTTTAAAATATATGGGACGATGTTCAAAAAGATTTGTGCCATTGTTGCCATCTGATCTAAGATAAGATTAAAAATTGTGATAGTGATTATACAGGGGAAATTAAAAAATTTTTGATACCCAATTTATTAAAAATGAATACTTTGAACGTTGTCGGCAATATTTAAATGAAAAATCGATTTTTTATATAAGGAGAGCAGAAGTTTCAGATTTTTCCCAAATGTCGAGGTTCGACGACGCAACTGGCGTGCGTTACGTCGTTTCAAGCTTTGTTTTAGGTAAAAATCGACGTTTTCATGCAGTAGTAAACGGCCGATGCTTAAACGTTTCGAGTCGAGTCAAAATTTTTCTCTTTAAACGTGGAGTTCGACGAAACGGCGCGCGTTATGTCGTTTTAAGGGTGCAACTTTGTGGGCGATGCCAACGCTGACAGATATATAAGAAGATTATATTCGTAAGTTTGTTTTATTCTCAAACTACTCTACAATATAATAGGTACGGATTTATTTATAGATTAAAAAAAACGCACGGGTTTCGATATTTTAATGTTTTTTAAAAAGGGCATGTGCAATTAATCTCTAATTGATTATTTACAGTGGTGCGAACGGCATAATATTTCAAATAATTTAAATGTTGCAGTAATCGTGGCGGTTATTTACGATGCACCGTGTATATTGCGATGCGCGGCAGTTGGCAGCGTGAAAGTCCCTAGACGATGGGGGCGTCCGGCGTTAAAATGGCGGATCATTCTTGTCTCGGTATTTTATTGATTTTTGCTACGGCGAGCGTTCTTGCGGTGTGCTTAATGTTGGTACAACGGACGACGGCGAGTACAGGCCTAATATCTAAGTGTAATTTTGCGGATGTGACAGTGTTGCGTTTTTGTAGGTGATATGGTGCCGAATTGCATTTCCACGCGAGCTAATACCTCTTGACGGACAAGAGAAAGCGCACACAAACTTCCGAACCAGGTCACGAGCAAAGTACGCCACGAAACTTGGATCGGTTGCCTCGACAGTGTGTTGCGGATGCTGGTTTTTTCGAGCCAAGGACTAATACACCCTAGAGGTCCACGAAAGCCGACAGCCGCAGCTACATTTCAGGAATGGTACCTTGGGCTTACCTGTTGCTAGTGAACCCATACAGTTCGTTACACTGTTTATATGGAGTCTTTCGCCTCGATAGGCTGTCATCGGTTTTAGCTTTATCGATGTGTATCGAGTTGCTGATTGTCAAGCCCCAACTATAATTGCATAAAATTTTTCAAACAGCACTTCCATAAGTCCGAGGCCATCTTCTCGATCTTCTCTGGAAGCTGCATGCTGGTTGTTATATAGATATACAGTTGTTTCCGTTTCCGGAAAGAGTTGACAGTTGCATGCACAGCGAGTTGTATTGTATATGTGTTAAAGTTCTAAATAAATTAGAAATACACAACACTGGTGTTGATGCCAATGAGTAAGGAAGAAGCAACGACGGTGACTATAAGCCTAATATGTTGGTGTCATTTTGCAGATGGGTCAATGATGTGTTTTAATAGGTGATATGATGCCAAATAGCATTTCCACACGGAAATACCCTCGTTGGACAAGACAAAACGAACATAAACCTCCGTCATCTGTATGTCAACCGTCAAAGTCTAACGTTCGAGGTCATCGAGGTTTCCAAGGATAATTGAAAGTTGAAGAAGACTAAAACGAATCATCAAATGGTTGGATTATGTTTGTAATACGAACTACACTAATTGTAGAATATTGCAGGAACATTTTTTAGGTATAGTATTCTACTTATTTATTAAACGTATTTTTTATATATGATATGTTTATAGTTTAGAATTTTTTTTTGTAGTATTCTGTTATGTTTTATGTTTTGGTTTTATTTATTTATGTTTTTGCAGTTCCCTGTTATTTTATGCTTTTTACAGTTTCCTGTTTTAAGAGGTTTTTTAGGTTTCATTTTGTAGTTTCTATAAATTTTACTAGATGGCGAAAGATTTCGTTTATTTCGTATAATTCTTCAAAAATTTGTGGATGTTAGAGGTGATTCTGCTTTTTATATTAGATGCTTTTACCCGAACTTGTTCTATATATTTGTATTTAATTGTAATTTGATGAACGAGGTAATTTTATAAAATTTCCTTTTTAGTAATTGGGTTCGTTACAGATTTCTTTTTTTTTTGGACGCCAAAATAATATTACAGACTTCCTTTTTTATAGTTTACCTAAATATTGGCAGATGACGCACCCATTTTATTTATTTTGCCAAGTTGTAGTTATTTAAATTTTAAATATGTTCTCTTTGTGTGTATTAATAACTAAATTGTTATAAAATGTAAAAATATTAACCCAACATTTGTTTTAAAATAATATTTTGTTTTATGTTTTCTTTGACTAGTAAATTCTTCTAGGATTTGTTCAAAATCGAACACTTTTTCAATGTTTTCGTCAATATTTGAATCAAAAATCAAGTTTTGGTATTAGAAGTTGTTTTTAACTCACTTTTGAACGGAAAAAAATTAACCTGCGTCAACTTCTGTTATTCTGAAACGAAATTTACGATTTTTATGCAAATTTGCTCGTTTTTGTACAAAATCGAACACTTTTTGAACGTTTTCGTCAATTTTTGACCAAAATGTTCGATTATTGACGAAAATATTCGTTTTTTGACCAAAATGTTCGTTTTTTAACCAAAATGTTGGTTTTTGGGCCAAAATTCTCGTTTTTTGACCAAAAAATTTGTTTTTTGGGCAAAATGTTCGCCTTTGGGCCAAAATATTCGTTTATTGACCAAACCGTTTGTTTTTTTGGCCAAAATGTTCGTTTATTGACCAAAAAGTTCGTTTTTGGCCCAAAATTTTCGTTCTTTTGACCAAAAAGATCGTTTTTTGGGTAAAATGTTTGTTTTTTGACCAAAATGTCCGTTTCTTGACCAAAATGTTCGTTTTTGGGTCAAAAAGTTCAATTTTTGACCAAAATGTATGTTTTTTGACCAAGATGTTCGTTTTTGGATCAAAATGTTTGCTTTTTGACCAAGATGTTCGTTTATGGACTAAAAAGTTCATTTTTGGACCAAAACGTTCGTTTGTTGGCCAAAAGGTTCGTTCCTTGATCAAAAGTTCGTTTTAGGCCTTAAATGTTCATTTTTTAACCAAAAAGATCGTTTTTTGGCCAAAATGTTCGTTTCTTGACCAAAAGCTCCGTTTTTTGATCAAAATGTACGTTTCTGTACTAAAATGTTCGTTTTTTGATCAAGATGTTCCTTTTTGGGCCAAAAAGTTCGTTTTATGACCAAAAGGTTCGTTTTTTACCAAAAATTGTTTTTGTTATCAATTTTTGAACAAATTTGCTCGTTTTTGTACAAAATCGAACACTTTTGGAACGTTTTTGTCAATATTTCAACAAAAAAATCGTTTTTTAGTATTAAACAGTGCAGAAATTACTAAGAGTTTACTTTTTATTTCATAGAGGGAGACATGGTGGAGTGGTCAAGACACCAAACTGGGTCCTGGGGACTTGGTCGACCAACGGGTCACGGGTTCGAATCCCGGCATCCACAAGAAAAATTAAATTATATATTTATTTACAAAAATGAATTTATTATTACATTTAATAAAATCTTACACGCTATAGGTATTAAAGAATATGATTATATATGTATGTGTAATTGTACCTAATGTATATACTTTTAATAAACTTAGTAAAGATAAATTGATTTTATTATTATCGTACCACCTTTATATTTGACTAAAAGTTACCTAAAATTTCCAACGATGTAAATAAACAAAAATCACGATTATATAAGAATTAAAATACGTTATTATTGCTAAAATACTCGTAGATGTCGAAACCATCAGTTACTGGATCGAAGGTCTAGGGTTCGAACCCCGGTCAGAGCAAACATGTTTATTAAAAATAAAAATTGACACTTATATTCTCAATAATCTGCGATAGCAATTTCCTCGTCCGGAGGTTCTGAGTTCGAACCCCGGCGAGGGCGAATATTAATAAAAATTGACACTCATCTCAAAATAATCAGCAATAATAATCTCCTCGTCCAGAGGTTCTGGGTTCGAACCCCGGCGAGGGCGAAGATTAATAAAAATTGACACTCATATTCTTAATAATAATGTCTGTCTAAGAGAAAAATGAGGCAGGCGGCTGTGCCGCCTGCCGGATCAGGGGAACTGGCAGGCGGCTTTGCCGCCTGCCAGTTCCCCAGATCGTTAGATTGGGCTGGCGGCGCCGCCAGCCCGTTCCCCAGATCTGTTTTACCGTGATTTCCAATAAAAGTTTTCGCCCGGCCCGGGACTCGAACCCGAGTCCTTTGGACGAGAAGTATCAGTGTTTACCACTGGGCTACGATTTAAGCCCAAATATGAAAAAATTGTTTCATCTATATTAATATAGTAGTATTCTAATTTAAACGCGAGTTATATTATATTTTTAATTTTATTTCTTTTTCTATTTAATTAATTAATTTTATTTTTGATCACTTCTACTAAATTATAAAAACGGCACGAAATTAAAGAAATCTTTTTATGTTTACTACTAGCATTTATTAATAATTTATAATTACAGTTCATTATAATTAAAAAAAAGCTTTACAACGTTTAATAAAATTATAGCAATTTACACTGGGCTCCGAAATCTCCAAAGAAGAATCCATCGACCAGATCGCAAATCATGGGACGGTGACAAATCCCGTGACGAGAACGCTAATGTGGCTGGTCCCCCCATCGAGATCATGGAGACGGCTAGAACAAAAAAAAGAAATAATTACATTTCGAAAAAACGCCGTCGTATAATCCGTTTTGTTGCAAAATTTTGACACGACCTACAATTTATTGTTTCGTCTCCCCACCTCCAGAAATATCGAATTCCAAATAAAACACGAATAAAATAATAAATTCAACTCGTTTTCGGCGAGATCCAATTTTCTAAAATTGTCGCCAAAAAAGCCTTGGTGTTTTCAAAATTTGGAGTCTTCTCTAAAACGTTTAAAACGGGTCCGGAACTAGTTTTTTACAACGCTAGGTACAATAGTTAAATGTGGACAACACCCTAGAACTGGCAAGTCGAGATTATGTGGAAAACCCGGAATGTGAAAGCCATTATATTGTTGTATCCTTCAAATTCGGCCTTCCCCATCAAGCTCGTCACCGCTTCTGGGAGAAACGCTTAGTTAGTTCCTGCCAAGCAGCGAATGCGGACGTTTCCTAAAAGTTCCACTACGTTCGAGGTTAGATTTTTCACATTTATTATTGTTTGAACGTTCAGTATATCCAAATAGCAAGGTAAGTACACTACTCAAAATTATTTTAAAAATTTTAGCAAAATGGCAAAAAAACATGACCAAGGTTTTGGCAAAATTTTTACACAACCCGAGACGTCTAAAACGGCTCCGGAACTACTGGAAAACTTATTTTTCGAGCACAACAAAGCGAGAAATGGCAAACTAGACGCGTTTAAACCGATTTCAAATTCTAGCAAAATGGCGAAAAAAACACGGAATAAAATCCATGGATTTGCCAAAATTTTGGCCCAACCCGAGACGTTCAAAACGGCTCCGGAATTACCTGAAAACTTATTTTTCGAGCACAACAAAGCGAGAAATGGCAAACTAGACGCGTTTAAACCGATTTCAAATTCTAGCAAAATGGCGAAAAAAACACGGAATAAAATCCATGGATTTGCCAAAATTTTGGCCCAACCCGAGACGTTCAAAACGGCTCCGGAATTACCTGAAAACTTATTTTTCGAGCACAACAAAGCGAGAAATGAAAAACTAGACGCGTTTAAACCGATTTAAAATTCTAGCAAAATGGCGAAAAAAACACGGAATATAATCCATAGATTTGGCAAAATTTTGGCCCAACCCGAGACGTCCAGAATGGCTCCGGATTTTCTGGAAAACTTATTTTTCAAGCACATAAAGCAAGAAATGGCAAAATAGACGCGTTTAAACCGATTTAAGATTCTAGCAAAATGGCGAAAAAAACACGAAGTATAATCCATGAATTTCGCAAAATTTTGGCCCAACCCGAGACGTCCAAAACGGCTCCGGAATTACCGGAAAACTTATTTTTCGAGCACAACAAAGCGAGAAATGAAAAACTAGACGCGTTTAAACCGATTTAAAATCCTAGCAAAATGCCGAAAAAAACACGAAGTATAATCCATGGATTTGGCAAAATTTTAGTCCAACCCGACACGTCCAAAACGGCTCCGGAATTACCGGAAAACTTATTTTTCGAGCACAACAAAGCAAGAAATGGCAAACCGGACACGTTTAAACAGATTTAAAATTCTGGCAAAATGGCGAAAAAAACGCGGAATATCATCCGTGGATTTGGCAAAATTTTGACCCAAACCGAGACGTCCAAAACGGCTCCGGAACTACTGGAAAACTTATTTTTCGAGCACAACAAAGCAAGAAATGGCAAAGCAGACGCGTTTAAACTGATTTAAAATTCCAGCAAAATGGCGAAAAAAACACGGAATATAATCCATGGATTTACCAAAATTTTGGCCCAACCCGAGACGTACAAAACGGCTCCGGAATTACCGGAAAACTTATTTTTCGAGCACAACAAAGCAAGAAATGGCAAACCGGACGCGTTTAAACCGATTTAAGATTCTAGCAAAATGGCGAAAAAAACACGAAGTATAATCCATGAATTTCTCAAAATTTTGGCCCAACCCGAGACGTCCAAAACGGCTCCGGAACTACCGGAAAAATATTTTTCGAGCACAACAAAGCAAGAAATGGCAAACCAGACGCGTTTAAACCGATTTAAGATTTTAGCGAAAAAAACACGAAGTATAATCCATGAATTTCTCAAAATTTTGGCCCAACCCGAGACGTCCAAAACGGCTCCGGAACTACCGGAAAACTTATTTTTCGAGCACAACAAAGCAAGAAATGGCAAACCGGACGCGTTTAAACCGATTTAAGATTTTAGCAAAATGGCGAAAAAAACACGAAGTATAATCCATGAATTTCTCAAAATTTTGGCCCAACCCGAGACGTCCAAAACGGCTCCGGAACTACCGGAAAACTTATTTTTCGAGCACAACAAAGCAAGAAATGGCAAACCGGACGCGTTTAAACCGATTTAAGATTTTAGCAAAATGGCGAAAAAACACGGAAGTATAATCCATGAATTTCTCAAAATTTTGGCCCTAACCCGAGACGTCCAAAACGGCTCCGGAACTACCGGAAAACTTATTTTTCGAGCACAACAAAGCAAGAAATGGCAAACCGGACGCGTTTAAACCGATTTAAGATTTTAGCAAAATGGCGAAAAAAACACGAAGTATAATCCATGAATTTCTCAAAATTTTGGCCCAACCCGAGACGTCCAAAACGGCTCCGGAACTACCGGAAAACTTATTTTTCGAGCACAACAAAGCAAGAAATGGCAAACCAGACGCGTTTAAACCGATTTAAAATTCTAGCAAAATGGCGAAAAAAACACGGAATATAATCCATGGATTTACCAAAATTTTGGCCCAACCCGAGACGTACAAAACGGCTCCGGAATTACCGGAAAACTGATTTTTCGAGCACAACAAAGCAAGAAATGGCAAACCGGACGCGTTTAAACCGATTTAAGATTTTAGCAAAATGGCGAAAAAAACACGAAGTATAATCCATGAATTTCTCAAAATTTTGGCCCAACCCGAGACGTCCAAAACGGCTCCGGAACTACCGGAAAACTTATTTTTCGAGCACAACAAAGCAAGAAATGGCAAACCAGACGCGTTTAAACCGATTTAAAATTCTAGCAAAATGGCGAAAAAAACACGGAATATAATCCATGGATTTGCCAAAATTTTGGCCCAACCCGAGACGTTCAAAACGGCTCCGGAATTACCGGAAAACTTATTTTTCGAGCACAACAAAGCAAGAAATGGCAAACCGGACGCGTTTAAACCGATTTAAAATTCTAGCAAAATGGCGAAAAAAACGCGGAATATAATCCGTGAATTTGCCAAAATTTTGGCCCAACCCGAGACGTTCAAAACGGCTCCGGAATTACCGGAAAACTTATTTTTCGAGCACAACAAAGCAAGAAATAGCAAACCGGACGCGTTTAAACCGATTTCAAATTCTGGCAAAATGGCGAAAAAAACGCGGAATATAATCCGTGGATTTGGCAAAATTTTGGCCCAACCCGCGACGTCCAAAACTGCTCCGGAACTTCTATAATTTTTACGTCTTAGGATAATTTCGTTGATTTGGGATGATTTCTTTTTTTGTGCTGATGATTTTGGTACTATACATCATATAAAAAAATTATTCTAAAACATAAAAAAGAGCGAAATGTGGATTTCCATTTGATTTACATTGAAGTTTGTTAACTTACTGGAAGGTAGGGCTCGTCTTTCAACCCGATCCACAACAAAACATTTTTAAAATTCTGTCCTACTTTCCCGATTTTTTCTGTGGCGAGCGTACCTACCCAAACGACCCATTTCTAATCGTAAATATGTGGCGTGGCTGTTTTTATTTTTCTTCGGGGAAGTGTGCTAAAAAAGTTGTTAAAATGCTAGATACGAGACGGAATTTTAGGTCCGTATTATAAAACAAACACAAAAAGGATAATCGAATATAACGACGAACCTCGTTCGATCATTAGGCTCCCCCGTGGCCTTCAAAGTTTCCCAACGTACACGTGATAAATAACCAGACGAGGCGTTAAAGATTACGTTCTAAATTTTAAGGGTTTAATTAAATCGAGGATAATTTTATAGGGGGGCGCGCGCTCCCCGAAGTAATTTAAACTGTAACTTGCTCGCGTTAAGTTCGACCAAAGTTATCGCGCACGCGTTACCTCTCATCCATTTGAATCGTTTTGTTGCACGACGTTCGATCCGACTTTCGACAAATTCAACTGCTTCGGCTCGATCGACGCAAAAGGCGAAATACGTTCTTTCCGAACGGCAACACGATGCGGCAACGGCTGCGTCGGAGAGTTCTTGTCGTTTTCGACTTCCTTCGACAAAATTCGATTTTGCGCGTTTCGATCGAATTGAACGTATTTTTGATGAGCGTCGAAAAAGAAATTTTCTGGGCGAAACTGCAACATCTGTATTTATGAGGAAAACTTTATTCCGCATAAATGATACGCGACCACCAACACCGCATAAGACATTACATTATGCGATCACACGGACAGGAGCTTTGCAAATAACTGCACCTTCGATGTAAACGCGTACGCGGTACTCGCGCGAGTTCTACGCCCAAAGTTACTGAAGTCGAATCGCGTGAACGTGAGAATGAAGAACGGCCAAGATGTTAAATCATCAATTTTATTTCGTGCCCCCCCCCCCGTCGTATTAAATAACCATTTTGCCCGCGCAGATAAAAATGCTTTTATTTTTAATAAAAGCTCGATCGAACAACGACTACAATTCTTACGCGTGATTTACGAACAACTTCTGTTATCATTGGCTTCCAGAGAAACCGATGACTTATACAATATATATATCTCCTAATCCAATTTGTATAATCTTGAAATATGTCGCACGTTTTCTGGGAAGAGAAAAAACTCTCGCACACATCAAACCAACGATTTCGTTCTCGAACATTTTAATTAATTACGCCGAAGAAAAAAAAATTAAAAACAACGCCGGATACCTTCAGTCGAAGGGTGCAGTCGGCCGAAAAAGTAATGCGCGCGCGCGCCCGATGCGACAGGAGAGCGGCGCAGCACGAGATTCCTTGATTGTTAATAAGACCCATCTACGAATAGTTGAAGAGGCAATGCAAACACTTTGAACAGTTTCGATATTTTTAAGATACCCGACAAAATCCGATTTCATATCTATTTAAGCGCGATCCCATTGGAAAAATTTATTTTGTAATACCGTTGCCAAACTTTGTGTAGTAACAGTAAGCGTCCGGATAAGAATAAAAGTCCACGTGCAGACTTATGTTCGAAAACGCTCGGTTTTCGAGATACCAACATACTATTCTTTTAACACCCCGTATATCGGAATTTTTCGTTTTATTCCGACGTGAAGAGTACGTTCTTAAAATATTTTCAATCAATTTAGGAACGCCCTGTATAGCGTAGGGGTTTAAGAGAAAAGCACCAAATTTTCATAATAAATGATTTCGTTTTAAATAAGAAGTTTAAAAATCGCACTCCAAAATAACAGTGTTTTGTTAGCATCGGGAGTTCGTCCTTGCTTGTAGACAAAATAAAAAAAGGGACTCGCGCAGCATTACGTTTTCAACGAAAAGCTCTAAATCTCCGCAATTTCTACAAAACAAAAACCTTGACCTTTAGGCTTTTCGGTGGAAACTCAAGATATTGTTGAACAATCGGGGCGGATAGAAAGTACGCATCCGCTATTTACAAAATAATTACGATCGACAACTCAAATTTTCTTGTCGGAAAAGCTCTTGTCGTCAATCTCATCGAAAATCGGCATCGCATATCCGACGCCGTTGTCATCGATAAATTAATTGTTGTTAAATAATCGCAACTGCGTACAGAACCGAACCAGATCGACTCCGGCAACGCGCGTAGGCGTAAGTTTCTCACTGTATTCCGGGACTCCGGAGAGTCGATTACTCCACCGTTCAACCCTCCACGGTTCGTACGTAAGCGCGAGACGGTCGCGTCGCCGATTAACTAACTTTCCAATTTTGAAATTTTTCAAATTCATCGTTGGAAAGCGTTTTCACCTCCCCCCCCCAACCGTCGGCAGGTGAGTGAGGTTTTTTTTTCTTTTGCGATAGACGCGTTATCGCGGTGACTGTCATTTCAACTTGTGTCGTATTATGTAAAGCGACACCGACAAAGATCGAAAACGATAAGCGAACTTCAACTTTTAAAATAACTACAACGATAAGCTCGAGCTACAGATTGGGGATGTTTTAGTTTGCACACTTAGAGATAGCGCGACGGCGCTCGTGTTTCTTTCACATCGACATAGGCAACAAAAAAAGAATGCAAACAGTTAATAATCTACCGTGAAGTATATATAAACAGGAAATTAATTTTTAGTGAAACGAAACGATTAACTTAAACGACGGGAAGAGATTAAAATTTAATAACGCGCCGCAAAATGTACCTACCCTTGTCATTCGGTCCGTAATCATTAACGAATGAATGGGGCTATAGTTTCGTTACCGCGCGACACGACACGTTCCCGTGGTTATCCCCATATCCGGGGGGATTGCCGATCAACGATTGCGGAATTCAATTTACGAAACGACCAAAATGCAAATCCGTCCCGAATAATATGCGATTTCGCGTTGATGGACGTAATTCGCATGTTCGATGGCGTAATTCCTTATCTTTCCGTCGAGAATCGGACAAGTAGTAACTGACCTAAATTTAAAACGATATGTCCGGACGTTTCCGGAACATCGTTCGAAACGAATGATACGAACTTTACGATGTCTAAGTGCGTCAATTTTCTTTTCGAACTGGGACGCGTGCCGCGTCAAATTCGATTGCGATACCGAAACGTTTAAAGTTTATGGAACATTTATGAAGAAACCATGCAAGATATCACATTTTTCCAACAATAATAAAAGTTTCTAAATTAATCTGTCTTTCGAAATAAAATACCAAAAGAGTCATTGGTGGACGTACGAAAAAGCTTTTGGTAAAAAACGGAGGCCACGTTCGTTAGCCTCAATTGCAGCGATACGTGTACCAAATTTAAAGTTTTATACAATGCCGGAACATATGGTAAAAATGAAGCAGATATTAACAATAGAATTATGGCAACATCCAAATTACTTAATTTCTAAACAAATGAGAAGTCGGTAAAAACACAAATATCTACAAAACCGTTTTTGTTCCAACCTTAATATAACGGCAGCGAGTCCCGTACACTAAATCAAAAGTTAATATCCAAAATAACAGCCATGGAAATGAAGAATTGAAAGAGTATCAAGATTAGACCGATTTAACAAACACGAAAGCAGGTAATTTGGTTGGTTCGGACACACCTGAACGGAATGTAAGGCGAAAAAATTTTTTGAATTTTTAAAAAAAAAATATATATACAGGGTGATTCTAAAATGGCGCACAAACTTTACAGTGCATTGTAGGAGACTGTTAATGGAACTTACGAAAGATAATACTTAAAAATTTCTATCTGCTGTATTTTTCTAGTTATTCGCAAAAAAATCGAAAGATAAATTTGGCAACGTGCCTGGTAAATTGGGCGCATTCGGCCGGGTTCATCGCCGCAAAAGCGGAAACTAAGCGCCACGTTAGCCGTAGCCGACTACGGCCCAAGGACCTTAAGTTGCTGTGATAAACGCATGGCACAACTAATTTCATACGTCAATATATAAAAATAAAATAAAAAAGCGCGTATTAAGTCAATTACGAAATGAATTGACAGATGAAAAAATCGTCAAAAAGAAATTGCAATTCTCAAAACTAAAATTACGCGCAGAAAATATGCGTTTTGAACTTTTTTTTCTTATTTGACAACAATAAAAGATACATCATGTTTATAAAAAATGGTGTCATTTTTCAAAATTGCTAAGAATAGAGAAGTTAAGTCCACTTACTTTACCGCTTACAAGGGGACACTACATCCAGTACATCGAAATTTGGGATGTCGATTGTTTTGATGATTCTAGAGGTCAAAAACATATATATACGTGTCTTGGCGTTTTGTCGAATACTTCATAGTTTTCGAGATATAAATTAAAAAAGAAATCAAAAAGCGAAGTGGCTGTTTAATAATCGTCCTCGTTAGTACGTTTTTTGACAATGTCGTTGCGGTGCTTTGAGTAATGTTCTCGTTTCGTAAATAGTAGGTCGCTAGTTTGATCCCCGTGTCTCCAAGCTTTTTTTTGTTTTTCAATTTTTTTAAAATTTCATAAGGACTTCATTATTAATACCGACCAAACTAGTAGCGAATATCGCGCCGATGTGCGATGAATTCTCTCCATTAAGACTGCGTTCGCAAAATTAGCGCCACGTTCAAATAGCGTTAAAAATGGTGAAAATATAGGGTATTTCTATTGAGATCATCGTCGAAACGACATAACGAACAGGCCGCATAAAATTACAGGATGAAGAAAAAACATAAACGCAGGGACCTTTCCTTTGGTTTTGCCGAAAAGTCAAGGATAGTGCTCTGCGAAATCACGTCTAAATTATGCTCCTAAATTTTTACTACATAAAACGAAGTAAAATTGAAGATGATCTCAATAAAGTGTTTTCGGAGCAAAACTTGTCACAAAACAGCTGATTCGTCAAAGTTCAAATTATTTTTTAGTTCAAGGATTCTCTATTAGAAGGCGACTCCGTAATTTTGGTGAATTTTTAGGGATAGTTCTTAGTAACTGTTAGTGGAAAATATTGCGTTGTTGCCAAATATCGTAAAAGTTATACAGCCTTATTCATAGACATTTAATTAGATTTAGTAGCTACTAAATCCTTTTCCTAAGCTTTATTTCCATAGAAACTGTTATATAATAATCTAGGTTTTAGTGGATGATCACTAAGGTGATAAGTAACAAGGAGTAGTTTATGTAATTGTGTGTTAAATGTAATGGTGCAATTTATAAATTAATAAACCTATTATAAAACAGAAACAATTGTTTAGGGAAGGAAATAAACACGATTTAGTAGCTAGTACTAAATTTAATCAAATCAATATCTATGCATATACTGCTTATTTACATATTATGTAAATTTACAAAATTATGGTTAGGCTTATTATATAAATATTATAATTATATAAAAAGTAATATTTAAAATAACAATATCGTGATCAACATCGTAATAATTATTATGAACAGATTATAATTATGTTACAAGTAAGCTACTTATTTATCGGTTATGAAAGTTGGAGTGTTTTTATTTTACTTGGTTAATTTGTCTATGAATTGTGATTTTTAAAATATTTAGTTTATTTGGCTATACTTTGATCGAAAAACGATTATCTATTTTCAATGGTAGTGACATGTGAATACAATAGCAAAATAAATACTGCATGACTAGTTGGGGGACCTAACCTATAAACTACATACTATGTATAAACTAAGTATATAAGGAAAACTAATTAGAAATAGAAACAGCTTCTCATTGGGTGTTGTGCCTCACTGCGTACAATAAAAGTTTCACAATACTTCGATAATTTTATTTAAATTGACAACAAAAGTTACAGTTAAATTGTGATATGCAAACTGTAAGGATTTTCGCACCTCAAAAAATACACTTTCGTTTTCCACGTAAATTTTTATTACCTGGCCACTTCTCTACCAACCAACTAACGTTATACCATAGGCGCGAAATTTAAAAACTAAAATGCCCTACACAAACGCAACATTTTTCTTTTATTTCGAAACGGCCTATTAGCTCTAGCGATTGTCGTTTAAAACCTAGTGTTTTTTCAATACTAGGTATAATAGGTAACTGAACTAGTGACCGATTTATGATTGCAGAATAAAAATAATACTTCTAAGTAATAAGGCTCCATTACGACTTAGAATTCAATTTATCATCATTGTTATTACAAATACAGCGAACCGAACCGTCGCTGCAGCTGTATATAATTCAATTTGAAAACACATTTCCAAGAAGCGTAGTTGCCAATCAACTACAGTAGACCATTTATTTTTTGAATTATTCAGGTGTAATTCATGGCATTTATTCTGCTGGCTCATTTAGGAGGCAAATCTTGAAATTTAAATAAGAATAATTCTAAACCGCATGGTATCACTATTTATTCAAAATGTTTGAAGTTTTACTTCATGTTATGAAAATCGTGTCGTGCGAACGTAGTTTTAAAGGCGAAAAAAGTACAAAAGTTTTTTGGGAGATTTTATTGTTAATAAAATTACGTATTCTTATACAATTCATATTATATGTGGAAATTAATAAATTTATAGAGTTGTCTTCTGTCAAAATTAGCAAGTTGGAAAAAAAAAGTTTGGAGACACGGGGTTCGAACTAGCGACATACCTCGCGACATACTAATTACGAAGCGAGAACATAATTCAAAGCGCCACAAAGACATTGTCAAAAAATGTACTAACGCGGACGGTTATTAAACAGCAACATCACTTTTCGATTTCTTTTTTAATTTATATCTCGAAAACTACGAAGTATTCGACAAAACGCCAAGACATGTATTTTTTGTTTTTGACCTCTAGAATCATCAAAACAATCGACATCCCAAATTTCGATGTACCGGATGTAGTGTCTCCTTGTTAGTTTTTCATTAAATTGTCGACCCAGATTTTTAAATTATTTTTCCTGGGCCCCATTAACAACGATCCCTTACAGCAAAGCTGTACAGTTGGTGCGTCATTTTGATATCGCCCTGTATATATGTATAAGTTACAATAGTGGGTTGTATAGATTAAATAGGCGATTAAATAGGTAACAGAATTTCCTTTCCTGTATTTTGGACGTTTTTGAATCGCGCAATTTTCAAATTAAAAATACAACAAAATCTTGTTAATGTGCTCTTCAAAGGGCCGAATCAAAAAAAACAAACAAAAAAAAACGTGTCTTACGTAGAAAGCATTCTTAACTCCGTCACGATTTGGGTAAAAGAGACTTTGCACTTTTAGAACGTACGTACAGTTGGCTCCTTTAATATTGACACCCCCGTTCGAGACGATACGGCAGGATTACAATTCTCGAACCACTCGCTTTCGTGACGTACGCGAAAGTGACGTCACAACAAACAAATTTCTATAGAAACCCATTGTTATGACGCTTCTATGACGCGGACTATTTGAAACCGGATTAATTGAGGAACTAAATACAATCTACATAGTTCAATAAAGATTTTTCACGATTTCTGTGATTTTTATTTCATAGTCCGTTCGACGAATGTTTAGTTATTGCGTAATTCGTGGCATAGTTTAGTTAATTAATAATTTTTCAAACATATTTATACCTAATACAATGCAAAACTGTAACAAAACAATGGTCGTCTAACCGGAAAATTCGCGATTTCCGCGTAAACCCAACATTTCCCATAAATTCAAAAAGTCGCGCCAGAAATAAATTTTTCCCAAAAATTAATATAATACTTACCTGTGCCTAAAAAATTAATCATTGAATCACGGAAACTGCCGATTTATTTCCCACGCAATAATAAAGATTTCTCGCGAATTAGCAGCAATAAACTATGGCAATAACGTTATCGAATCGGCGCCAATTTTGAAACTTTCCTCTCAAATGTTTTTTTTTGTATTGGGCCGAAATCCGATAAGCGCGAATCGTTCGGAAACAGTTACAGAAGACGATATAAACAAAATTTGAACGGTTCAAAGGCAAATTCACCGTTAACGAAAACATACGGCGAAAAAACAATATATGCGGGCTCGAGCGCGCCCGGTATCGTGGGAAAACGATTGGAAATAACTCGGTTTTCGAGTTTAGCCACTGCGAAATAAAAGAGGCGACAAAACAACTTTCTCAGTTTTTTTTTTTGGTTTTTTTTTTAATACGAGCTATTCTAACGGACGAAATCATAATATCAATGGACGTCGACAGATAATATTAAACGGGGTATAGGGTTGCAAGCGTCGGGACGCGTCTTTTGTGCAAAAGAGAGATCTCAACTTCGTATACTTACAAAACGCCCTCTTTAATGGTTTTCTTTTGCGTTTTCCAGAGCTTCGTATCTAGATTATTCGGTCGAGAAATGTTGTGTTTTCGTTTAGGGGTTGCTTAGGATTTCGCAGATGAGGTTAGCGAAGAATTAGAAGATGTGAAAATTGAACAGCTAAATTGAAATTTAAAATGCAACGAACAACGAACTGATTAATAACAACTTAATAATTGGGAGATCGTTCACTTCTTATAATTATTGTTTCGTTACAACGGCAAGCGAGAAGTTGTCGACAACGTCGATTTTTAAATACGTTAATACGTTATTTTTAAATACTTACATCATTATAAAATTTTCACTTTATAATAGAAAAGTAAATAAAATAAAACAACGCAAGGCTCATGTTGGGCGCCACCTTCTGTCTATACACACATACGCTTTACGTTGTTTTAGTTAACGTAGGAATAGTGTTGTTAACATTCCGCTTTAAAAACGTAAAACAACCTGTCCTTTATTTTATTCAACGGAATCGTCACCCTAATTTATAATATAAATTAGGGTGACGGTTCCGGGAATTATGTTATAATACTGTTAATTTCAAAACAATCGAGTATATCTTAAAAATTAAGAGTTCAATCTTTTATTTTTTATATTTTAAAATATCTTTTTAAAATCAACTGTACCTTAATGCAAAGAACACATATCATAAGTATTTATATGTATATACCTACGTTTACATTTACATATACATATCTATGTACATGTCTATTTCTTTGTATTACTTATTTTATATGAAACATTCATAATAAGTATTAGTTTGAATTGGACTGAATTAGTTTGAATTACATGTATTACTATTGTATTAGTTTGAATTAGGTCTGAATTACTTTGAATTAGTATTACTGTGTATAAAATTTACTATAGTTACCGACCCCTCGCGACATACCAATTACGAAGCGAGAACATAACTCAAAGCGCCACAACGACATTGTCAAAAAACGTACTAACGTGGACGGTTATTAAATAGCAACATCACTTTTTGATTTCTTTTTTAATTTATATCTCGAAAACTACGAAGTATTCGACAAAACGTCAAGACACGTATATTTGTTTTTGACCTCTAGAATCATTAAAACAATCGACATCCCAAATTTCGATGTACCGGATGTAGTGTTCCCTTGTTAGTTTTTCATTAAATTGCCGACCCAAATTTTTTAATTATTTTTCCTGGGCCCCATTAACAACGATCCCTTACAGCGGAGCTGTACAGTTGGTGCGTCATTTTGATATCGCTCTGTATATATGTATAAGTTACAATAGTGGGTTGTATAGATTAAATAGGCGATTAAATAGGCAACAGAATTTCCTTTCCTGTATTTTGGACGTTTTTGAATCGCGCAATTTTCAATTTAAAAATACAACAAAATCTTGTTAATGTGCTCTTCAAAGGGCCGAATCAAAAAAAAAACAAAAAAAAACGCGTCTTACGTAGAAAGCATTCTTACCTCCGTCACGATTTGGGTAAAAGAGACTTTGCACTTTTAGAACGTACGTACAGTTGGCTCCTTTAATATTGACACCCCCGTTCGAGACGATACGGCAGGATTACAATTCTCGAACCACTCGCTTTCGTGACGTACGCGAAAGTGACGTCACAACAAACAAATTTCTATAGAAACCCATTGTTATGACGCTTCTAGGACGCGGACTATTTGAAACCGGATTAATTGAGGAACTAAATACAATCTACATAGTTCAATAAAGATTTTTCACGATTTCTGTGATTTTTATTTCATAGTCCGTTCGATGAATGTTTAGTTATTGCGTAATTCGTGGCATAGTTTAGTTAATTAATAATTTTTCAAACATATTTATACCTAATACAACGCAAAACTGTAACAAAACAATGGTCGTCTAACCGGAAAATTCGCGATTTCCGCGTAAATCCAACATTTCCCATAAATTCAAAAAGTCGCGCCAGGAATAAATTTTTCCGCAAAATTTAATATAATATTTACCTGTACCTAAAAAATTAATCATTGAATCACGGAAACTTCCGATTTATTTCCCACGCAATAATAAAGATTTCTCGCGAATTAACAGCAATAAACTATGGCAATAACGTTATCGAATCGGCGCCAATTTTGAAACTTTCCTCGCAAATGTTTTTTTTTTTTATTGGGCCGAAATCCGATAAGCGCGAATCGTTCGGAAACAGTTACAGAAGACGATGTAAACAAAATTTGAACGGTTCAAAGGCAAATTCACCGTTAACGAAAACATACGGCGAAAAAACAATATATGCGGGCTCGAGCGCGCCCGGAATCGTGGGAAAACGATTGGAAATAACTCGGTTTTCGAGTTTAGCCACTGCGAAATAAAAGAGGCGACAAAACAACTTTCTCAGTTTTTTTGGTTTTTTTAATACGAGCTATTCTAACGGACGAAATCATAATATCAATGGACGTCGACAGATAATATTAAACGGGGTATAGGGTTGCAAGCGTCGGGACGCGTCTTTTGTGCAAAAGAGAGATCTCAACTTCGTATACTTACAAAACGCCCTCTTTAATGGTTTTCTTTTGCGTTTTCCAGAGCTTCGTATCTAGATTATTCGGTCGAGAAATGTTGTGTTTTCGTTTAGGGGTTGCTTAGGATTTCGCAGATGAGGTTAGCGAAGAATTAGAAGATGTGAAAATTGAACAGCTAAATTGAAATTTAAAATGCAACGAACAACGAACTGATTAATAACAACTTAATAATTGGGAGATCGTTCACTTCTTATAATTATTGTTTCGTTACAACGGCAAGCGAGAAGTTGTCGACAACGTCGATTTTTAAATACGTTAATACGTTATTTTTAAATACTTACATCATTATAAAATTTTCACTTTATAATAGAAAAGTAAATAAAATAAAACAACGCAAGGCTCATGTTGGGCGCCACCTTCTGTCTATACACACATACGCTTTACGTTGTTTTAGTTAACGTAGGAATAGTGTTGTTAACATTCCGCTTTAAAAACGTAAAACAACCCGCGGCATGTTTATTAATTACGTGTCAATCAAAATTTTATTATACTAAAAATACTTGACGTGCAAAACTAAATCTAAAACTGGCGTTTGTTTCAAATTTATTTCAAAGCAAACGTCAGAGGATGATTAAATTCACAAATTGTGCTCGCGAAAGCCCATGGGCTCTCATTCTCATTTGTGCGAGACTTCGAACCTAAAGCGGCGTTTACATTAGCGTGAAGTCACGCTAAGGTGTACGCCGACTAAGAACTGTCTACATTTTAAATAAGTTGACTCCCAAATCTTCGACGGTTGTGTTTCGCACGTCATACTAGCGTTCGTTAAGACCGTCACCCCTATTGGGCGTCAATTGTTTTTCGTAACGAAACAACACTGCAACGTTTTGTAGTCAATTCGGCGGTGGTAAAAAGCGACAATTTTTCAAATTTTTTGCAAAATGAACTCGAACTGGTTTGCGATACCGAAGAAAACATTTTTTTTCTTAAAGGCCTAAACGTCAAGCAGAACGATTCAAATCATTTGACACTCGATTAGTCGAATATTTTTCGTTTCAATATCTGGCATAAAAGCATGTAATTTAGGTAATTTCCTTTTCAAGATTCTGATTTAATATCGCAGCCGCGTTGTTGTTTTTTTTTTGTTGATAATATTACATGACGGGGGGGTCGTGTACGCCGTCTCTAAAGTCAGCGGCCCCACCAGACTCTTCCCACACATCTGCATAAATAAACTATGGACCTATCAGGAAAATCGATGCGGTTAGTTGAAAGAAAATTTTTTTTGTGTCCAATTTAATTAATAAGACGGTCTCCTCCGTGCGACGCACTTAATAATTTAGAGCGGTCTTTTTGTAAAGCATTATCTTAGATATACGAGATGCCGCTGTCCGAAGTGAGTCATGTGGGTGAAATAATTTTCTTGGACTTATCAGAAACCGTTCACTTAATTTACTGGAAAAAATAGGGCGCAATTCGTTAATCCAGGTTCGGATTACGGAGATAAAGCGGAAAAACACTTAGATTTGTACGACAACCCTTAAATGTGTAGTGATCGATATAAGAAGCCGTTTCAAACGTTTGTTCACGTCAAATTCACGTAAGCGTCACTGTTCTAAAATAAGAACGTAAACACCTCTAGATTGTTCCGGATTTATATAAATTCGGAGCGGACACTTTAACGATAAGAAAAAACTTAAGTGTTCATCTAGTTTGAAAGTGAATTTACTTAGGGGAGTTTCGAAGTATTTTTGGACGATCAGCACGTAGGTGCATAAATTTCAATTTATTCCATTACCTTTCCTTTTCTCGTTCGCACACGTTAAGGCGAGTTTTTAATGTGTTTTCTTATCAGTTTTTAAAGAAAAACTGATAACAAATGCGGTTCTATAATTTTTCTGTCCCTCCTTTTAGTCCAAGGCGCGAATAAAATTGGCTAAAAACTTTTCAGAATAATGTAATTGCATTTAAAAATCGATAGGGGATTCCGGAAAAGTGGAAATATACAGGGTGTTCGATTTAAAAATCGAACGTTAAGGTCGTTTTCGACGTAACCGGAAGTGTAATACTATAGCTTATCCAAACCTATATGATGTTCACGTCATCAACAAAGAGTCACTAGATTGTTTATGTGACATATTCTTATAATAAACGATTGTATCGCAGTCGAGGCCTACTGCGTTGAAAAATAAAATTAAAAATTTCGAAATTATTTTCGAGAAAAATAGTAAAATACGCAGGGTGTTCTATTTCAAAAATCAAATGTAGTGTCACTTCTCCAGACAGACTGGTAACTATTCACATGTAGGCATGATATGCCTAATGTACTATATTTAGGACGGAATAAACATGTTCATTCCTACAAAGTTTAAGATATACTTGAAAGTTTGTATCCCAAAAAATCGTTTATTATATCCAAAGCTTTGCGGGAAGTAAAATTATTCGCGATTTTAGAGTTTAAAAATTTGATTGTGTGTTAACTTCAAAAGTGTGAACATTCAAAAATGAATAATTACCAAGTGCAATTTGAAAAGTAAGTAAATTTTAGATACTAAAAATTATAATACATTTTTAAATTAGCGAATAGCGCAACAATAAACATTTATATTACTGGCTACTACTGCCGAATTTTCATTATTTATAAAATAAGTAGTAATTTATGAAGGGGAAAGAGAGGTGTACTATATGTAGTACATTAGGACAATATATGACTACCAACATCATTCACCATTCTCTTTCAGATGACTATCTCTTCACAATGTTCTAACATTGTTAAAAGAGGATGACGAAGCCATTCATAATGTAGAAGAAATTACACTACTTCCTCCCCTGAATGCAGCCACTGAGCTCACAGATGAAGATTTTGACGCTGAAAATGACTTGACCATAAATAATCTGCCTGCATCTCAACTACAAGCTCTTGCAGAAATCCAAACAAAATACGACAGTGACTTTTCCTCGGATGATGAAATACCGTTATCATTATTAACGGCAAGAATACCAAACAAAAAGCAAAAGAGAACAACACCTAAAAAAATTTCACAATTGAATCAAAGAAGATTTACCTTCTTCGTCATCAGGATTTTTTAATGCTGATAATGCAAAAAATTTCGAAAATCCATTAGAACTGTTTTCAATGTTTTTCGACGAGGAAGTAACAGATCTCATTGCGAACCAAAGTAATAATTACGCCCAACAAAAAAATCGCAAGCCTAACATAGACAAGCAAGAGGTCAAATCTTTTATAGGCGTTTTGATCCTTAGTGGATACATGCGTGTACCACGAAGAAGAATGTTTTGGGAACGTGAAAAGGATTGCCACAATGAAACAATTGAAGCAATTTCCAGGGACAGATTTGAGTATTTGTTTTCAAATTTTCATGTTTGCAACAATCATCAGTTAGATCAAAATGATAAATTCGCCACAGTCGGACCTATTTTTGATTTGCTAAATAAAAGATTTTTGAATAATTCACCGGTTGAAGAGATGCATTCGGTTGATGAAGCTATGGTTCCATATTACGGACATCATGGATGTAAACAATATATTCGTGGTAAACCCGTGCGCTATGGATATAAACTTTGGGTTGGAAGTACCAGATTAGGATATTTGAATTGGTTTGGGCCTTATCAAGGCGCTGCAACCAATATAAGTAAGAATTTTGCCGATCTTGGAGTTGGTGCAGGAGTGGTATTGGAATATGCCCAAGCATTACGTGAAAAATGGCCAGACAGGAAATTTCACCTATTTTTTGACAATTTTTTCACTTCGATTCCCCTAATTGAAAAACGTACCGAATGGAATTTTTACGCCACCGGTACCGTTAGAGAAGATCGGTTAACAATTATCTCTCTGATCGATTCGTATCGATTCACATTTCATCAACATGTACAATTCCAATATGGGAGGCGTTGATCGTTCTGATCAAAATATAAGCTTATACCGAATTTCAATTAGAGGGAAAAAATGGTACATGTCTTTGGTAACACACTGTATTGACATGGCAATTCAAAATGCTTAGAAATTGCACCGAATAAACGGTGGATAATTGGACCAATTTAGCTTTAGAAGACGAATTAGAAAAATTAAAAAAGAGTCGACTTACCAAAAAGGTCATCCAAAAAACCACTACAAAATATAAAAAATGTGACATTGGTGTTCATGTCGAGTGTTTTCTATCATTTCATACAAATAAATAATTTCGCTTAAATAGAGGTGTATTTTTCTAATGTCCTATATATAGTACGGTCTAAATTACTTACGTTTGAAAAAAAATTATGTTTATAAATTTTTATGTTTTTTTTTATATGCTAATGAATAATATTTTCAAAAAATTATTTTTGTTTTAATGTCAAAATATCGCTTAGGCATATCTGGGTTAATGCATTAAATTGATCTTTATTGAAACGTTGACTTATAACTGAATGTGCCCAATATCGCTTCATTTTTCTTATTTTCTATCTACGTTTTAATTCAGAAGCACACACCGACATAGAAATCCATGTCGAAACCAAGAGATTTAGTTTGCATGTGCGTTTATCCACCCATTAATTATATATATATATATATATATACACATACATTGTGTGTATATACAGGATGACTTAAAAAGCATTTCATTTTTTTTTGAAGCACAACTTATTCGTTTTTCAGTTGATAAATTTTTTGATCCTCTACGAAAATTTCTTTTACCTATTTTTCGTTATGTAAATATCTGGTTTGTTTTCAATTACACTACGTCCACATCCGTGAATTATGAAACCGAATGGATTTTTTTTAATGGAAATGTTGGACCCGAAATTTGACCCTCGAACTTCCTGCATAATATTTACTAACAAGGGGGGCACTACATCCAGTACATCGAAATTTGGGATGCCGATTGTTTTGATGATTCTAGAAGTCAAAAATATATACACGTCTCTTGGGGCTTTGTCGAATGCTTCGTAAATTTCAAGATATAAATTAAAAAAGAAATCAAAAAGTGAAGTTGCTGTTTAATAACCCACCCCGTTAGTACGTTTTTGACAATGTGGTTGTGAAGCTTTGAGCAATGTTCTCGCTTCGTAATTTTCACATATAATGTGAGTTGTATAAAAATACATAATTTTATTAACAATAAAATTTTCCAAAAAAACTTCTGTAGTTTTTTCGCCTTTAATGGAGAGAATTTGTCGCACATCGGTGCGATACTCGCAACCAGTTTGGTCGGTATTAATAATGAAGTCCTTATGAAATTAAAAAAATACATTAAAAAACAAAAAAAAAGTTTTGGAGACACGAGGACCGAACTAGCGACCTAATAATTACGAAGCGAGAACATTACACCGAGGGGTCGGTAACTATAGTAAATTTTATACACAGTAATACTAATTCAAAGTAATTCAAGTAATTCAAAAGTAATTCAAAGTAATACAAAGTAATTCTGTATTACATTCTAGAAACAAATACACACTAATACATAAGTTACCGACCCCTCGCATTACACAAAGCGACACAACGACATTGTCAAAAAACGTACTAACGGGGTCGGTTATTAAACAGCAACATCACTTTTAGATTTCTTTTTTAATTTATATCTTGAAAACTACGGCGTATTCGACAAAACGCCAAGTCACGTATGTATGATTTTGACCTCTAGAATCATCAAAAAAAAAAAAAAACGGCATCCCAAATTTCGATGTACTGGATGTAGTGTCTCCTCGTAAGCCCAAGTTGAATCTTATTTAAACAAATACCTACAAAGTTTACGTAGCGTCGCCGTCAGCGTCGACGTCAATTATGCAACTCGCTGAGCTTTCCGGGTCCTAGATTTTAGCGAAGCTTATTAGTTTAGTCAAGTGAACTTGCCTAATCCGTTACTTCAGTTAAACAGCTAACAATTAAAAAAAGTATACGATGCGAAATTTTAAAATTACACACCTACAACGCAATACCCCCCCCCCTCACGTACATAATAAAGCCATTAAAAAACTTACAGATATAAATCTCCGGGCGCTCCGGAATTGTGCGTTTTCCGGAAAATGCTCAGGTGGGATTATTCCCAGGATTAAGACAGTTTTAAAATTTAAAACAAAACGAACAAACGCACCTAACGAAATAGACATAAAATCCACTTTCAAATAAAACGGATTTGGTTCGTGTATTTAATTTACCTCGATCATTAGTCTTCATTAATTCAATTAGTGCGCGCGAGGCGAGAGGGTTGACTCTACCTCCATTGTTTTCCTTTTTTTTTAACTTTAATTGGAAATCATAATACCAAGAATTTGCACGTTAATTAAGAGCATCCGACTTCTTGAGTAGGTGTGTGCTTTTTACAAAAATGCCTCGATGGCATCGCTTCGAAATAATTAATTTCGTTAGTCGTCGTCCTTTCCATTAGTCGACGACCAAAATTGTTACGCTACCACTTGCATTCGAAGAACTTATTCCGCGCTAACTTTATTTCCCGTAATTATTACTTACATTTTACAACAACCGGGAAGTCGAATAAATCGCGATCGAGTCGAATGGCGTCCATCAATTTCGGGCAGTAAAATACGTTGTTTTTTTTTGGTTTTATTCGATCGTCATCGTCATTTACGCTGGTGGATTTCATTACAGTTGTAAGTGAGCAATTAAACTACAATTTAACTTATAATTAAAATTTCCCGTTTGTCTCGAGACTTAAATAATGGACGGCGCGGCGTAGTGTGTGTACGCTTTGCTTTAATTAATGCGGAAAAAATCCAGATTAATTAGCGATCATAATATTTAAATATGGGCGTGAATTGACTTCGTCTTTTCGATTTATTTTATTTTTGACCTCGCGAACTTACGAGGAAGGTTAGGCAGCAGGTGGAAATATCAGAAAAATTTGAAACTTTGCAGGACTGTAGTACTAGTCAACCCTAATCCAGGGCAATGTTCCGTTCGTGCTCTTACACGGTTTAAGAGGGTGAAATCCACCCTTGAAAATTGGAACTTTTTTAGATTTCGCTTATTATCTGTGAAACAACAAGAGCTATCGCCAACAAACTGTATATTTTTGTAAATGGCCGTTCAAGACCTACATTATGATGCAAACTTTAGGGGTGAATATTTTAAGGGGTGGCACTGTGCGTCCGATGCGGACTAGTGGACGTTTAGCTTAATACTGCTGCCGCTGCGACTGCCACTTGTCTGTAACAGACTATAAGAAAAAATTAGAAACTTCTAATTTTTTTTTGTATTTCCTATCTTTTTCTCGTCATCGTTTTCCCTCTACCGTCAATTTCCAGGGTAGATTTCCAGGGTAGACCAAGTTCGATTTTCAGAGAATTTGTGTTAGAACTTAAAGGTCCATGTATTTACATTTTATAAATACATAGAGAGTTAGTCGGCAAAGAAAGATTCTACTTTCCCTCGTCCTATTAATCCTTTTTGTTTGTAATCCTTTTAGAGTACACAACACAACACACAACACTCGCGCACTCACACGTAAAAAGGCCTTATTAACCGAACGAGCACTCCTAGCACACGCGATAAAATACGATGTCGTATTTTAAAGTTTGAACTACGGAAACAAGCACTACTGGTCTGTTCTATTAACGCAAAAGATCTGAAGCGGTTTTGCCAGAATTCTATAAATAAATGCGTTCGAGTTTATACGTGGATGCTAGGAAATCTCGATTTTATTTTAAAAACATTCAGTTCTTCGTTCGAACACCGATAAGCTATGAAAGTTGCACATGTTTTATTGGTTGCTTTGTATTTTATCGGTCGCATAAGCGCATGCGATTAAACTTTTATCTGGTTTATGGTTTGTAATAGGGAAATTTTCAATGCTTATGGGCACACGAATAGTTTTTAAATTAAAAATAGAGTAAATTTATAATTATATAGTAATATAGTATATAATTATATATATAATTTATAATTTATATAGTAGTTAGTAATTATTCAAATAATTTTACTGCATAAAAAATACATAATTTTTAAAATATGTTTCTTTTTGGGAAATTTACGATAGACTTTAGAGAAATATTAATTATTTAGAATTATTGTGGACTGCCTCGCAAACCTGGAAGACCTCCCTCCAAATGAATAAATTTTCAATGTGTTACCTACTGTAAAACAACTACATCGCGTTGTTTTTTTTTCAAATTATAGTTTTAATTGTCCTTTTCATGAATATATATGTTTGCCGATGTAAAAATGTACCCAAGTATGGCAAAATTAGGGGTGAAAATTCGAAGGGATGACACCCGTTACGATTTTCATCCCTAATTTTTGTATCATAATGTAGGTCTTGAACGGCCATTTACAAAAATATATAGTTTGTCGGCGATAGCTCATGTTGTTTCACAGATAATAAGCAAAATCGAATAAAGTTTCAATTTTCAAGGGTGAATTTCGTCTTCTTAAACCGCGTAAGAGCACGAACGGAATACGGCTCTTGATTAGGGTTGACTAGTATAACAATCCTACATAGTTTCAAATTTTTCTGAGATTTCCACCTGCCTAATCTTCCTCGTTAGTCACAAACTGTTACTAACGCAACGGCATCGGTATGTGACGTTGTGGTGTTCCCGAGGAGTTATCCTCGTCCAGTGTTCAGCCCTTGTTTTTTAAGCGATCGCACTACACCGGTGCTGATAGTGTAGTATACATAACCGTTGCGTTTCTTTTAAAATTCAATGACATTCACACACAACGATATTAAGAGCATCCGATTTCTCGAGTAGGTGCTTTTTATAAAATGTTTCCATGACATCGCTTCGAAATAATTAATTCCGTTTCAGGGTTGCAGAGAAATTCAAAATAAAACAGCCATCGGTTTACTAACTAGACAGATCGTACACCTCTTTGTGATACATTATGAAATTTTAGGGATTTATTATCCCACACTAACCACAATAAACGTCAGAGCCGTTTCGTAGCCACCCCCCAGTTCAAAATAACTCGATTTTAATACTCGGTTGTGCGTTATTTATTGTACAGGGCGTCTAGGAAATGATGAGAAATACCCGAGGTCGTATAGAAGAACACGTTTTTCCTACGATTCCCCTAGTTGAGATATTCGCCCTTAAAATTGAAAGGGCAAAACCTATTTGTTTAAATAATATTTACTTTTGTTTTTCATTAAAATTTAATCATGTTTGATAAATGAGGTATTTCAAAACAATTCATAGATTTCTGATATCACCTCGGCTGGAAGGGGAGGGGGGGGGGGCAAGGATGTACTATCTCTAACTTTTCTAATCGCATTTTTGTTCAGGTGATTGATTTTTTTAAAACATTTAACCTCACTGTCGGATTTTCCAAACATTTTAGAATAAAAAAGGTACTTTTGTTCACTTTCCAGAAAACTAGTCACATTCGAGAAAATTGCACTTAAATGGTAACGGGGCGGCGTTAATTTAGGACTCTAGGTTCTAATATTCTAAGTGCACAAACCTTGCCTATTATAGAAAAAAAAACAAACAAATAGGAAATAGTCCGGCAACATCAATTGGAAATTTTACCGACAACAATAAACGACGGAGTCCTCTGGAAATCAATCCCCGCCACCCCCGCATCATAACGCGCTCCAAAACGAAAAACGCCCCACGTTAAATCGTTAATTTGACATCGTCGAGAGGAAATGAATGTTAGAAGAAAAAGAACTTGTTGAATATTCATCGGGCAGTTGATGCGCTTCGGAGGAACGCTTCGGCGACGCGTAACCGCCGGGAAATCGAATGTTTGAAAAATTTCACGCATCGGCGCGGCGGGCGAAAAAAGTGAAATCGAATAAATAAATATGGCGAAAAACGCGAGTAACTAACTTGCTTGCTCGCGACATTTCAAAACACCACCTACTGTTTTATAAATAAGTTTTAATTGAATTTTCGTAATTAGAAATGACTGAACGTGGGGGCGACGAGGTGGTGAAAATGTGCGGCGGTAATTTCTAGAACATGCTAAATTTAGAAATCGCACCTCAAGAGAACAAATCCTTCGCCGTTTACGACAGAAATTCGAACGAAATTCGGACGTTTGTATAGTATTTCGAATCGTTTTTCTTTGTTCGTTCAAAAACGCAACGGAAAAAGCAAATTTTTGCTTCTAAACGACGTTTTTATTTTCGGAAAAATAACAATTTCCATCGTCTGCTTAAAATAAAAATTGACGGAAGTAGATTTCGAACGCGCACAAACGCATCAAACCGCACCTCTTCAACAAAGTTTTAGGTGCAGTTGTACGCTCGCCACAGAAAAAATCGGGACAGTAAAAGGACAGAATCTTAAAAATGTTTTGTTGTGAATCGGGTTTTAAATAAACTGTTTGCAAGTACATAAGATTAAGCCATAAAAGCATTGTTACCTGCATAGATGAGGTTCTAAAGATGTTAGGTATCGGAAAGGTTGAAATAGCCTTTTGCATTTTAAGACGAGCCCTACCTTCCAGTAAGCTAACAAACTTCAATGTAAATCAAATGAAAATCCACATTTCGCTCTTCGATGATTTCGATAATATTACTATTTATTATATCCTTGATGTTTGGTATGCAAAATCATCAGCATAAAAGAAATCCTTCCTCTACAATCGACGAAATTACTCGTAATGAACGTCTAAAATTATATCAAAGATTCTTAAATATTTGTTACTAAGAATAAGACATAAGAATGTTTGTCCAGACTGCATATCAATGTCGATAAACTTTTCAAGTTTATTACCGCTCTCGTCTAGAACCTAAAGATTTCAAATTGCATGTATAAAGTTACTGTTTGTAGAATGACCGAAAGGTGTTTTAAGTATTAAATGTAATCATTTTGATATAATTTTGACCGTTAAATTACGAGCAAAATTTGCTTGATCTTTACCATTGAAATAGGTAATTGATTTCTAACTTTCTATTTACAATATTTACTGAGTTTTGATTTCGATAGCTAATATCTTTAAACAACATAAATTTTCTTTAAACCACCTAAAATTATGTGCGAAATCTTAGTAATGATTCATTGAACAAATAGTAGCTAATATTTAACGCGAAAACAAAGATTATGTGATACGCAGCTCAATAAACCGGAATGGGTCAAACTCATCGTCGGCGAATGCTTACTTGTACTATTATCTTCTTATTATAAAGTATAATAAATAGGTTAATTAAGCCAAGTGAGTTAAAACTTAGTGTATAGATACTAACATCGTTTATTTCGGCTCTGGTATGGATTAATGTTTTAAATGCTACAAAATACTTTTTATACTTATGGAAACAATTATGATTAATATATAATATCTTAATTCGGCCTAAAGAGTGATATCTTTAATTAACTTAGATATCGGCGATAACAATAGTCAGATAGAATCGACGGCGATGAAACAAGACTAACCGCATATCGACTAAATTAGGTGAGTTTATTTAAACTGCGTTCGCTTAATATTTTTCCACACTCCCATTTGTATCACGAATACTAAAGTTCCATCGGCGGCCTTATAATATTTACGCCTGCACCGTTAACAAAATAAATTAAGGACTAAACCGTACAGGGTGTACAAAATACCGGACAGGAAATCTGCCAAACGTTAGCAGCGACGTTTCTTGAATTCACGTTTTAAGCAAAAAGCTGTAGCAATCGCGGCTAGGTCGGCGAGGTTTTGAACATTTATGGCAGGTTACGTTAAAACAAATAGATTTTATAGGCAAACCCATTGTTGTGACGTCAGTTTCATAGAATGTGATTTATGTGATGTCAGTTTAATTGTAGGAAGCTCTAGTGTATACAAGTATTATATATTTTTCTAAATGGTCACGCAATCCACTGTTGGGTGTGGTAATGCCCATAATACGATACTATATTAGTTAGCTGATAAAATTTTGTATGACGTTATCGCATAATTCATTTGCTATTAACATGCGTATAAAGTATATTACAGAAGTTTTATATCGTTTTATTTTCGACTGTCAGTGTGCCCGGTATTTTGTGTCGGACATTACGCCATCGATAATAATTAACGTCGATTTTCAATAAATTTTTAAATTTACAGAAAGCATAAACTAAACCTGCCTACCACTTGCTTCTAAAGTATTTTGTTGACAAAGAGTTGTCCACTTTGTAGTTAACAATGATGATATATGGCTTTCAATAATCCCTTTTAAAAATACAAGCATTTTACCTAAAACCCAATTCACAACCAAACATTTTTAAAATTCCATCCTTCAACTGCCCCGATTTTTTCTGTGACAAGTGTACTACTGACTGACGCTCAGCGCGATCGGCTGTGATGCGCAACTGGCCCCTTAACGTTAGAAAACCCTTTCGGCCGCCTCTTGTTGAAAACGTTTTGAATTTCCCTTACAATTCGAAAACTTAACGATTTCAAGTCTTCGTCGCTGCGACTACGCGAAAAACTGCAAAGTTGTAAAAAGCGATCATGAATTATCTAGGTCATATCGCTGTATTGATGTCCTTACACGTCAAACCTCCACCGTCGTCGAGTGTCTCACTTTAAAACAACCTTAGCTATCCGCGATATCATATATTAGATATTTAATTTCACTAAACCTACATTTTTCGGATTCAATTTTTTTAATAATCGCCCTAAAGAATTTTTACGACGGTTATAAAATGATTTTCAATTGTAATATTATACATTTTACTTGCGTTCGGGACAACGTGATTTTGATCGTTAATGGCGGGGTTACGATCGCATTTTCATTCTCGACACATTTTATCGAACCATTATTTTTCGATTATTTTAAAGCGGCGAGACTCGCCTCGAGTAAAAAATTCATCGACCAACGTTATATCCGAGTTAAGAGCAACATATCGCTATGATACGGGATACGAGAAAAAAAATTAAAATTTAAAAAAGAGATCAGAGAGACAGGGAAAAGGAAGTGTGTAAAATTTAGAAATGTCAAATATAATTAAAAATTTAGGGGAATAAATAAAAATTATAAGGGAGAAATTAAGAGGGTTAAAAATTGTGAAAGACTATAAATAAAAGTGACTAGAAAATGCGCAGTGGCAGAGGAGAGAAGGAAGTCGGAGGGAGCGTGGATTGGAAAGGAAGATTGGAAGTGTTAAAAGGAAAGAACAATACAAAGGGGCGAATCAGGGGCTTAATAATATAATAAAATAATAAAAATGGCCGTAACATAGCAAAAAAAAGGCGCCCAACGATAAAGACTGGAGATTATAAAAAAATAAATAAAATAATAAAAATATTTAATAATAAATAAATAAGAATAATCAACATGGAAACTCGAAGAAAGATGGGGAAAATAGACATGGGAAAATCACAAGAAGAAGAAAAATCTAACCAATCAATAGACATATTGACACCGTTAAAAGCAATATTAGAACAAAATCGGGAAAAAGATAAAGAAGAAAACAGGAAAATTATAGAACAAGAAAAAGAAGAAAACGGGAAAATGAGAGAACAAGAACAAGAAGAAAACAGGAACAGTAGGGGAAAAAGAAAGAAGAACTAAAAGAAAACTTTAGTAGAATGGAGAGTACCGAAGTAGCAAAGCGAGTACCGAGTAGCGAAGTACCTTTAGTACAGATAGAAGTAGATCGAAGTAACTGAGAAACGAACAATAGAATTAGAAAAATACACGAGGGAAGAGCATGATAAAATAAAACGGGAGATAAGAAATTTAAAAGAAGAATAACAAATAAAAGTAAGCGAAGTTAGACAGGAACAAAGAGTAGAGATGAAAAAAATAAATGAGAATATAGATGTAACTGACAGTAATATGGGAGAAAAATTATTATTATTATTAATGAGATTATAAAATGGGTATATGTAGAAGATAAGGTGGAAGAAAATGCCGAGAGAAGCTTATAGGGGAAAATAATATGCAGTATAGGAAAGATGAAGATATTGAAGTATGCGTTTTTGTAAACACATATGAAAATTTAGATTTTCATGTTGGCGAACATTACAGTAGGTAATGATTAAAGCTATCACACATAGCCCGGTTCGGCAAACTATGTGATTATATTGCATCCGGTGCCGTCGTCGTCACTGGCTCCGATTTTGCCGGTGTGTGTGTGAAAACACCCTTACTCTCAGCTGTGTATGTATGTACAGTCAAGTTCAAATGTTTTGTCCCGTCGTCTGTGTTAGTTTTTGTCGTAAAACGTTTTTATTTATTATCTGACGTGTCCCTTTTTACAATTCAAAAACAACTGCTACCCTTCATCCCTTTTGATCCTCTCTCGTCGCTCGTTGGCCTGCGATCACTTCTCGTGAAACAAAACATATGAACTTGACTGAACATACCTACCTATCAAATTAATCTCTAACTCTAGCCCTAACGATTTAAAAAGAATAACCTTGGTAATATTTTCAACTACGTATACACCGTGTCCAAGATAAGAATGCACAGCATGGGGATCTTGAAAACGGTAGAAGATACAGGGTGGCTTAAATTAGAAAAAAGTTGCGCTATTTAGAGTATGTTCACATGCTGGTCGCAAAAGTTCATTATTGTTTATCGTTTTCAAAATTCTCAAAAAAATGTGATTTGTTGGATTTTCGTTTCTTTTCATTTTTTTATTTATTTTAAATGATATTAGAAAACTACCGGCACTTTCTCATTGCCACTTTTTAAGCTCTACAAAATGGCGTGTTCAAATTTTTAATCCGACGTTTTGTATCCGAGAACCCATCATCAACTTTATTTTTTTATATGGCCACAAACAAAGAGATACCCTGTATTCGGTAGCATTATTCATTACAAATTCAACGATGTATCACACATTATGGTTTTGAAGCCAAAAAAGGGGAAAAACGTGAGTTATAAGGTTTTTTATTTTTTAAATTAGTAGGCGCTGGTACAATAACAGAAACAAAATGTCAAAAAATTATAATAATTGCTCAAATAGGTTGCCATTATTTTCTAGACACAAGTATGCTCTGTCTACAGATGAATTCAAAACATGGTCTAACATTTCTGGTGTGATTGTATTAACTGCTGCTAAAACCAATGCCAATAACTGTTCTTCATTTTCAAAAGTGGCGTCATACACTTGGTTTTTTAAATAACCCCACAGGAAAAAATCCAACGGAGTTAAGTCAGGTGATCGGGCTGGCCAGGCTATTTCACTGTGAGTTCCAATGCATTTTTCAGGAAACCTCTGGGACAAATATTCCCGCACATTTCTTGAATTATGCGCTGGGGCACCATCTTGCTGAAACCAGCAGTTGTTAACTATAAGTAGACGAAGTAGAAGAAGTAATTCTTCTGTAAACAGAGCATACTTGTGTCTAGAAAATAATGGCAACCTATTTGAGCAATTATTATAATTTTTTGACATTTTGTTTCTGTTATTGTACCAGCGCCTACTAATTTAAAAAATAAAAAACCTTATAACTCACGTTTTTCCCCTTTTTTGGCTTCAAAACCATAATGTGTGATACATCGTTGAATTTGTAATGAATAATGCTACCGAATACAGGGTATCTCTTTGTTTGTGGCCATATAAAAAAATAAAGTTGATGATGGGTTCTCGGATACAAAACGTCGGATTAAAAATTTGAACACGCCATTTTGTAGAGCTTAAAAAGTGGCAATGAGAAAGTGCCGGTAGTTTTCTAATATCATTTAAAATAAATAAAAAAATGAAAAGAAACGAAAATCCAACAAATCACATTTTTTTGAGAATTTTGAAAACGATAAACAATAATGAACTTTTGCGACCAACATGTGAACATACTCTAAATAGCGCAACTTTTTTCTAATTTAAGCCACCCTGTATCTTCTACCGTTTTCAAGATCCCCATGCTGTGCATTCTTATCTTGGACACGGTGTATACTGAAATCTCTTCTAATATCCCAAGTGATTAAATCTAAAAGTACTAGTCATTACAAAATACTTTCATTTATTGTGTTAGTGAGACTGCATATTTTTTTAATAGAATTTTTTAACTAATGACACGTTTCCAAAGCCACTGTTACAATAACTATCTATAAATTTTTCTAGCCAGTTATCATGCACATTTTCTGTATTTTTTATACCTAAAAAATCAAATAGATTTTTATAGAAACCCATTATTATGACGTCATTTTCGCAAATTTGGACAAACGAATGCCGCCCAAAATTTATAAAAAGTCGCATTTCGAGATACGAACTTCGCAGACATGTAGGATATGTAAATACATAGATAGATATAAACATAGGAGAGATTTCAGAAAATTCGTTCCCCAAAATTTATTTCCCGGAAAACTTCTTCGCCCAGAAATGTATTACCCAAGAAAACCAACGGTTCTCCATTGGAATTATGTTCAAGTAGTTCGTCTCTTTCTTGCCATTTCAATTTTAATATGTCAGTCAAAAAATAAACTATCATTTTTGTGGCCACGAACCGAAAGTTCACTTTGTAGTCTAAAACATGTAACTACGTTAAATGACCGTTTATGTCCCAAAAACATTTTTGTCATAATAATATCTACATAATTGTAATTACGTTCATACGTGGATCGAGGCATTAAGTAAATATTACAAAAAGTACAATCATAAATTCAACATAATATTTATTTTATGAATGCCAAATAAACATTAACAGATAGGAGTAAAATTTAATTAGCAGAACTTTAAGTAAACAATCGAACTGCACAGCTACCATTTTATCGGTATCTTTACTTCAGCATATGAACGCACCACTGCAAGTTCAGCATTGTCAAATAGAATCTCTACTTCCAGCATATATCTTCCACTGGGTATTCCAGGAGGTGATTGGGAAAAATCTATCGAATAGTTGGCAATGGAATAACGTTTATTCTAAAAAAAAGTAGAGAAGTACGTGTTTTATAATTGTAAACCAACTGCAGGACGGGAAACGTGTGGGAATCGTTGGATGTCATTAATGAGATGGTTTCTGTGGATCACAGCGATGAAGCGTCCCACTAGATGGAGTAATGATGGAATACGTCAAGCGACGATAGAATGAATGCCGCCCAAGATCGGCCCAACCAGTGAAAATTCAACAGGAGCGAAGAAAGAGGAAGATTATGTTGATATTGGCTTATTATGTTGAAACTATTGACTTTACAGAGAAAATGAAAAGAACATAAATTGTAGTAAATTTTCCCTAGTTTATTTTATCGTAAGTAAATTGTAGTAAATTTTCTCTAGTTTATTTTATCGTAAGTATTTTTTGGCGTAAAATAAACTGCAAAGGAGATTCTGATGAAAAACTCATTTTCCGCGTATTTTCATCACGTGCGATAGCAACTGAAGCACAACCTAATTTTATGAAGACTTTTGGCATGTTACTAAATGTGACAAGTCTTACTAATTACTTAGGTCGATTGAGGATTTTATTCTTAAAATATCATATCTACATTGAGAGATAATAAAATTTTGCTTATTATATGTAATTTAAGTACATCAATTATGGAAAATATTGTGTACTTACCGCATATATAGGACAACCTGTGAAATTGCCATATTTCTTGAAATTAGACATTCCAAGAACATTTGCCTTTAACAAATCGCAAAGTTTATCTTGAAAACGTAAAGGAAAATGTCGATATTCATTACTTAAGAACTTAAAAAGCTGAACTCTGATCTAAAATTAATTTGAAAATGGTTATTAACATAATGTTGCAACTATTTTGTATCTAAATACCTCTCCATCATATAAAGTATCAACATTTAACATAAATGATGCGTTTATACCGATTGATCCTGCCGTCTTGTTATATCTAAATGACTTCGCTTCCGCAAACTTCAAATATTTTTTATTGTAACGAACTAATTCTAAACGTTCTGCTGTCACGATGTACTCATATTGATGAAACTAATAATATATTTTTGGTAAGAAGACATGTTTTAAATTAAATGTAATACATCATATACGTACTTTTGATAACAATTCCATATCTGCGTTAACAACAACAAATACCGGAATAAAAATCATTAAATTCACAAAAGCGATGAGAGACATCTTCAACGTAAAGCTCATAAAAACACGAATACGTTAATATAGGATGTGTAAGTTACGGTTGGTTATTATAATATATACCCCCCCCCACACCATGTAACGTGGTAACTTATCGATCAATCTTAATTTTTATCATTAGACATTTATCCTGTTGTACCTATTGTAACGTGCCATTGAATAAGTGCCAAATCACTATAAAAATTGTTTAGGGAATAATTCCAACCGGAAAAAAATGTGCTCTCATGCACATTTTCTGTATTTTATATACCAAACACACGTACCTACTTTATATGTTTCGTTTTGTTTTTTCGAATGCTATGAGACCGATTTACGATTGATTTCTTTGATAAAGTGTACCGGTTTTGAGAAAATCTAAAACGACTTTGAAGGTGTAACCTTGAAAATTTTCAGAAATGTGCGCAGCCGGAAGTATTTTTTTTGTAAATTATCACGTGACATTTTTGTTTTCAGAATCTTTTTTTTTCTAAATTATTATCAAGTAGCAAGGTTAACGTCGTAAATGTTAAATTATCATCTAGTAATATTATGTACAGATCAGGACAGATATGGATACTAAATAGTACGTTCATTTATTTTCAAGGGTAACCTAATCGTTTAGTTTGACCAAACTTTATTGTTTGTCGAAATTGCGCTTATGCAAACAAACAAATCTATGGGAAAAGCATCGTAATTTATTGAGATAGTACCATTAAACAAGATAAATATTAAAAATCATTTTTGTTTTCGTTTTTTATTTTTCTAAATTTCTAAATAGCCAAGATTAACGATGTAGATGTTAAATGATGCATTTATTTGTTCAAACGGAAATCCTAATTTAAAACCTATGTTTAGAGCCAAATTAGGCCAAAAATAAAGGAAAATAAAAGGTTTTTTCTTAATTCGATAGTTAGTCCTGTGCAGTAAGGTTTTTTTTACCTCGGGACCCAGTTATATCGAATAAATTTTCGTAAAACTTTTTTCATTGAGTTTCTAATAGTAAAGAACTAAAGCATATTATAATAAATACAATGTTGCATATTTAATAGTTTGACTTTGATCTACATTATAATAATTATATGGATCGAGTTTAACGTATGTTCAAAAAATAAAGTTAAAATATCTTACAAAACTTACAACATAATTGCTATTTCATTTTTTTTTAAACATAAAACCTGATTGTTTGTTTAAATTTTAATATCCTTACAGCCGAGATATAAATTTAAAAAAATGATGCCTTGCTACACCTACTACTAGAAAATATGAGATCAAATTTTTGGCATTATTTGGAATTGAACGTACAATTTCCATTATCGTTGCAATTTAAAATATGTATTATATACTATATATATATATATATATATATATATATATATATATATATATATTACATACCTACTTACATAATTATTTTATTTATCGTTTCTTGTTCTTGGATATAAAGTTCGTAGGTTAAATAACACATATATTAATAAAGGATACATACAAGGTATTCCGGGAGGAATCTGCCAAACCTTAGGGGCGGGTTTCTTAAGTAATTTTAAGTAAAAAAGCTGTAGCAATGTATAGGTTCGATTTGGAAAAGTTATGGCTTGTTAAAGAAAAGTCAAGGCAAAAAATCAAAAATGTGATTTATTAAGTTTAATTGAGGAAGCACTATTAACAAGACGAAATATTTTTCAAGCTATATCAATTATGTGTGTGTAAAAATCGAAATATTGTTGCTAGATTGTATCAGACGATGTCTTTGCTTTAAATGCGTAAGGTAGTCAGAATAACTCATTTTCACAAAAAGTGTGAGTTACGTCCTTTTGGTAAAACGCCATCGATATATTACGTCGATCAAGAATTTTTAAATTTACAGAAAGCATAAACTAAACCTGCTTACCACTTGCTTCTAAAGTATTTTGTTGACAAAGAGTTGTCCACTTTGTAGGTAACAATGATGATTTATGGCTTACAATAATCTCTTTTAAAAATACAAGCATTTTACCTAAAGTCCAATTCACAACCAAACATTTTTAAAATTCTATCCTTCAACTGTCCCGATTTTTTCTGTGACAAGTGTACTACTGACTTACGTTCAGCGCGATCGGCTGTGATGCGCAACTGGCCCCTTAACGTTAGAAAACCCTTTCGGCCGCCTCTTGTTGAAAACGTTTTGGATTTCCCTTACAATTCAAAAACTTAACGATTTCAAGTCTTCGTCGCTGCGACTACGCGAAAAACTGCAGTTGAAAAAAAAGCGATTATGAATTATCTAGGTCATACCGCTGTATTGATGTCCTCACACGTCAAACCTCCACCGTCGTCGAGTGTCTCACTTTAAAACAACCTTAGCTATCCGCGATATCATATATTAGATATTTAATTTCACTAAACCTACATTTTTCTGATTCAATTTTTTTAATAATCGCCCTAAAGAATTTTTACGACAGTTATAAAATGATTTTCAATTGTAATATTATACATTTTACTTACGTTCGGGACAACGTGATTTTGATCGTTAATGGCGGGGTTACGATCGCATTTTCATTCTCGACACATTTTATCGAACCATTATTTTTCGATTATTTTAAAGCGGCGAGACTCGCCTCGAGTAAAAAATTCATTGACCATCGTTATATCCGAGTTAAGAGCAACATATCGCTATGATACGGGGTATGAGAAAAAAATTAAAATTTAAAAAAGAGATCAGAGAGACAGGGAGAATTAGCGTGTAAAATTTAGAAATGCCAAATATAATTAAAAATTTAGGGGAATAAATAAAAATTGTAAGGGAGAAATTAAGAGGGTTAATAATTGTGAAAGACTATAAATAAAAGTGACTAGAAAATGCGCAGTGGCAGAGGAGAGAAGAAAGTCGGAGGGAGTGTGGATTGGAAAGGAAGATTGGAAGTGTTGAAAGGAAAGAACAATAAAAAGGGACGAATCAGGGGCTTAATAATATAATAATAATAATAAAAATGGCCGTAACATAGCAAAAAAATGGCGCACAACGTAAAAGACTGGAGATTATAAAAAAATAAATAAAATAATAAAAATATTTAATAATAAATAAATAAGAATAATCAACATGGAAACTCGAAGAAAGATGGCGAAAATAGACATGGGAAAATCACAAGAAGAAGAAAAATCTAACCAATCAATAGACATATTGACACCGTTAAAAGCAATATTAGAACAAAATCGGGAAAAAGATAAAGAAGAAAACAGGAAAATTATGGAACAAGAAAAAGAAGAAAACGGGAAAATGAGAGAACAAGAACAAGAAGAAAACAGGAACAGTAGGGAAAAAGAAAGAAGAACTAAAAGAAAACTTTAGTAGAATGGATAGTATCATTAGAATACAGATAGAAGTAACTGAGAAACGAACAATAGAATTACAAAAAATACACGAGAGAAGAGCATGATAAAATAAAACGGGAGATAAGAAATTTAAAAGAAGAACAACAAATAAAAGTAACCGAAGTTAGACAGGAACAAAGAGTAGAGATGAAAAAAATAAATGAGAATATAGATGAATATATATGTCAGTTGTAGATACAACTGACAGTAATATGGGAGAAAAATTATTATTATTATTAATGAGATTATAAAATGGGTATATGTAGAAGATAAGGTGGAAGAAAATGCCGCGAGAAGCTTATAGGGGAAAATAATATGCAGTATAAAAAAGATGAAGATATTGAAGTAATTAATAAAGAACCAAGAATTGTGAAGAATTATGTTCATAAATTGGAAATTATTAACAATGAAACATTTAAATATAAAATAGATCTTATACCGTATGCGTATAGAGTGAAAATAAAACGGAAAATTGATAGAAGACTAATAAAAAAAATAATTGAAAATAGGGATAGGTATCATCAACATAAAGCAAGGAATTATTATAATAGAAACAAGAATTACAGGAATTATATGGAAGAAGAAAACCGAAAAATTAAAAAGAAAGTTAAATTAAGAGTAAATCAAAAAGTAATAGTTAAAAAAAGGATTTAATTAAAAATTTAAAATTTTATAAAATTCTAAATTTAGGTTAATTAAATGGGGGGGATGCTATGATACGGTATACGAGAAAAAAAAATTAAAATTGAAAAAATAGATCAGAGAGACAGGGAAAAGGAAGTGTGTAAAATTTAGAAATATGAAATATAATTAAAAATTTAGGGGAATAAATAGAAATTGTAAGGGAGAAATTAAGAGGGTTAATAATTGTGAAAGACTATAAATAAAAGTGGCTAGAAAATACGCAGTGGTAGAGGAGAGAAGAAAGTCGGAGGGAGCGTGGATTGGAAGTGTTGAAAGGAAAGAACAATAAAAAGGGATGAATCAGGGTCACATATACAGGGGCTTAATAATATAATAACAATAATAATAAAAATGGCCGTAGCACAGCAATACGTTTTTCAAATCGTTTATGTTGCGAAATTTCGGCCGTAGTCGGAAGTTCAACTATTTTTTTTTAAATGTTTATTTTCAGATTAGTCTAGTGAGAGAACAGCGGATTTCACCTCTTTCTTCGTTGTTATTTTTTAGTCGATTATTGTTTGCCAGCTTTTGATATGAAAACGGGGCGGCACCGGGTCGCGAAACGTTTCAATTGCCCGGAGCGACTTTTACAAATTATTTAAAAAACCAAGATAGCCATGATTGAAAATTTCGAAATTGAAATATCCGATACATTTATAATAATTTTTTAAGCAAAACTATACGGGCTCGTAATAAAAAAAAATGTAGAATTGTTTACCGTCGAGCGCAAAGTGAAAAGATCATCGCTTTGCATTGTTTAGTTTCGGAAAAATTAAATTTTTCCAAAGGAAGCGCGAAGGGAAGCTCGACAAAATATGTATGTACCGGGGTGGAGTGGGGGGAGGTCTCACGTGTCGTACAATATTAATGTTTTCCCTAAAAGTTTTAATTTATAATTTAAGAATTTTACGCAACGTTATAAATAAATTACATTCGAGCAACGTTATCGGGCGAATTGTCTTCTCGGCGAATTGTCCTAGATACAGAATAAACGGCGTTCAATTTAAAAATTTAAATATTTACGTTGACTTATTTATTATTAAACGTAAAAACTATGATAAATAACTGGCGTTATTTATGAAATTTAGTGTGCTTTGAGCAGTTACGTCGATTTTTTCGTGGATCCGTCCCCTATCCAAACGTATAAACTAAAAAGCGCGATATAATAAGCGATATTGACGATTATCATTATAATTGACATTATTAAATTAACCAATGAAATGTTTAAAAAATAAACTATCAGATAATGTCAATGCCCATTAGCAATCGAGGCACCCTAATTGTAAATAAATTAAATAAAAAAATAATAATAACAATTTATTAATGAGCTTAATCAAAGATGCGATTGTTAGTTGATAACATTCATCAAATATATACAGGGCAGTTTCAAAAAGTTCGGCATTTATACCTAGCGACTCGAAAAAAGTTATTTTGAACACTTGTTCTCGATTGTAATTTTTGAAAAAGAGACCCCCCCCCCAAAAAGTTGGCCGTAGGTTGTTTACAGTCGATGCTTTCTGGAGATTGTTTTTTACGCGGCATTTGGAATTCGTTCTTATATATGTATTTTAATAGTACGCACCTCGTACACGCAAGTCGTGAATTTCCCAATATTGTAATTGGCGTAAACAAGGCGCGATTATGATGTTTTTATCGTCAACGAGCCTTCCAAAAGATAATTGTTTATTAAACAACCGTCGATAAAATGCGTAATCGAGTCGATTGAAATTAAAGTGGTTCCGTGAATTTGGCGGCGACTGAACCGAATTCGGGGGGTGCGAAGAAAACGAACGTCGGTTGTTGTTTTTTTTGACGACGACGACGATTCTTGCGTAAGTAGCGTAGAATTTATGGTAGGTTTCTGGCGAGACATTTGACGTTGATTAAATAGTTGTTTACTCGCGGTGGAGATTATTTATTTTTGGACGGGTGTAACGTTATTTTGGCAAATTAAATTTGAAAAATGTCTCAATGGTTCCACTGCATTTAATATTGGGAAGAGGGGGCGGGAGGGATTATTATAATTATTTCGACGTTGTTTTGCCGTCAAAAATTAAAAAAATTACAGTGCGGTCGATCGTCGTTTTGTTGAGTGTCGGTTGTTGTGTTTTTGTTTTGTTTTAGAAACAACGTCACCCTTTGCTTCACTTCAAATTTCATAATTATAATTAAGTTGCGACTTCGTTCTCTATTAATTCGCTTTTTGCTACCCTAGATAATCAGTCGAGAAATTGCACGCTACGTTATTTTAATTATGTTGCTATGATTAATTATAAAGCGTGGTAAAAAGTTGATCGAAAATTATTCGAACAAATACGAAGTGAAGCAACGTTCGTGCAACAAAAGGCGCATCGAAAGTAGGAATTTCCCAACCGCCGCGCCGCACAGTGGGACAAGTTGTATGGAGGTGCGGAAAAAATTATTTTTGAAGTGGATATACGTCGATAGTTTTTTTATTTAGATTCAATAAATCTTTTATGATCTATATCTATGCAAAAAACAAATAAATAAGTAAATAAAATATTTTTATTCAGAGAATAGTTTAAAAGATGCATAAACTACTAATTTATTATATTTATAACAATAAACTTTATACATACACTAATAATAATTAGATTCTTTAAACACAGAGCAGGTCCGTATTTATTCCTATTATTTGATATAAATTTCAACCAAAATTGTTAAAATTCGATAAACATATAAGACGTTTATCATCTTGTTTAATGGTCATGTCGCACACTCCTCTTTCGCTCCTTAAGAGCTTTCGAGTTATTTTAGTTACACCCTGTATAGTAAATATATACATTATATACAAATAAAAAAATCATATACAATTTTCAACTACTATATAACTACATAAATAAAGATACGACTTGATTGTCTATGGGTCCCTTTTTTTTATAAGTTTGGGCCCTTAAACTAGTAATAAATGGATCTGAAGAAGCCAACAGCATGTGCACAACATCCTCATTCGAAAATTCGCGGGAACATTTCTTCGAATGGTACAGCCTGTATCGTCGGTAGTCCTTGTTGCGCGCTTCTTGTGCTTCTTCTGTTAGCATTCCCATAGGCAACGCAGCCGCAGATAGTATTTCACTTCCACGAATAAGTATTTTGTGCACAGTATTTGGTGTATTATATCAAATATACAAGCTCACATATAAATCGGCAGTATCGTTGCAATAGTTACCAAACTTTTTGCAGTCAATCGTGCTTCCAGAATTTATGGCTCGCAAAATAATGGAAAACCGGTGTCTAAGATCTTCATCCACACCAGTAATCACTACTTTGGGATTGCTGAATAATCTCCTGGAAGTATTACCGTAATTAGTTGACCCCATTCCTTGCTTGACAAAGTCCACTTTAAGGCCCAACTTTTCAAAAAGCTCTTTCTGAATTCGCTTTTTTTCCGCCTCTTTCTGTGGCTTTGTATCAGAATTTGTCTTCCAACATTTAAATGATTTGTTGAGCGCAATATGGAGAATGCACTCCATAAACTTAATCCGTGCGTGTAATGGCGATAGGCCCACTCTGAAAGCATCTGTATTGTCTGCTTTATTTCGCACTCTATCAAGATCGTTCATTTCAGATGGCTTTGCCTTACATATGAAGCACACGGCATTCGATGATGTATCAGTAATCGTCTGCGCTATCTTTCCGTCGATCATAGTGAACAAAAGTTCGTGATTAATGGTAAACGTTTTGCCACTAACGCAAACAACAGTTGGGTTCAAGTTAGCTATTTCAGACTCCATTCTTGATATTTCGTTGTTAATCAATTCTGTTGTTTCTTTGGAAAACTGAAATTGTACCGGCCTGCATAGTCTTGTCGAAGAGGGGCATTTATTTTTCCAACATATTACAGAGTCGTCTGAAGAGTTGTGTGGGCTAAGACGTGGAGGAACTAAAGTTGTGAAGAACATGTTTGCATCTGCAACATTTTCATCAGAGAAATTCTGTTTATATTCACTGTGACCAGATGAACCATCACAGAGTCATCATCAGAGTCATAAGAGTCATTTCCTCACTAATATTTATAAGTTCTTCTGCTTTTTTGGTTTGGAAAATCCTGTTAGTTGTGTGATCAAGTAGTTTTTGTGGAGGTACACATGCATAACTCTCAGTTATGTCTATGTCTGCAGGATAACATTCTTTTTTTGCTTTTAGAACTTGAGAATAGTGCGGGAAAATGTCGCACCCTAAGTCCTTTGCCGCCTTTCTAATAATTTCATATTGATGTTTTGAAAGTGACGCATCTAGCATCAAAGACAAAGCTTTCTCTGGACTGAATTCTGGATAATTTGATAGCTTGTCTTTAATCTTATCTGCAGCTCGAATAACTAATTCGTCAGGAAAATTCTCGCACAAACTTCTTACTGTGTCTCGTTTCGATCGCTCACAACATTCTTCAAACGATTTTTCTGGTCGTCCACTTCGAGATCTTTTTGAAGGTTCTGGTTCAGAATCCGCGGTACTCAATTCTGAGTGTTACACATCACAACTAACTGAAAATGTGCCATTCAGCCAGTCCTTATTTTTTGCAAGAAAATAAATTTACTTTTTCGTGAAATTTGATAGGAACCGTTTACTCATATTCACTATTCTACATAAATTAAATTTAACGTATCTCAAATGTAATAATTACGTTAAATAGTACAAACGTCAATTCGAATAAATTATATTTAATTGAGTTCATAATACCAATTAAATACGCTTAAATCTTGAAAAATTAATCGATTTAATGCGATTATTAACGTTTCGAATAATATACGAATGACACGCTACTTAAACGTTATAAAACGACAAACGCTTCGAATGAAATTGATAATTTGAACATTACGACGTGAACGCTATTTTACTGACCACCGACACCTAAGAAACCTTATCAAGCTAATTCTGAAAGCATTTAATCGACATATACATTTCGACACAATTCGCTGACATGCGACGGCAACGTGCTCGATTTGAGGAAAGCCTGCTTTAAAGCGTAAGAATGAATAACGTTCACGTTAATTTGTAAAACGCGCTCGATTATTACGTCGATCATAAATTTCAAATTTACGTAAAGCTAAACTAATACCTGCCTTACCACTTGCTTCTAAAGTATCTTTGTTGACAAAGAGTTGTCCACTTTGTAGTGTAACAATGATGATTTATGGCTTACAATAATCTCTTTTAAAAATACAAGCATTTTACCTAAACTCCAATTCACAACCAAACATTTTTAAAATTCTATCCTTCAACTGTCCTGATTTTTTCTGTGACAAGTGTACTACTGACTTACGTTCAGCGCGATCGGCTGTGATGCGCAACTGGCCCCTTAACGTTAGAAAACCCTTTCGGCCGCCTCTTGTTGAAAACGTTTTGGATTTCCCTTACAATTCAAAAACTTAACGATTTCAAGTCTTCGTCGCTGCGACTACGCGAAAACTGCAAAGTTGAAAAAGCGATTATGAATTATCTAGGTCATACCGCTGTATTGATGTCCTCACACGTCAAACCTCCACCGTCGTCGAGTGTCTCACTTTAAAACAACCTTAGCTATCCGCGATATCATATATTAGATATTTAATTTCACTAAACCTACATTTTTCTGATTCAATTTTTTAATAATCGCCCTAAAGAATTTTTACGACAGTTATAAAATGATTTTCAATTGTAATATTATACATTTTACTTACGTTCGGGACAACGTGATTTTGATCGTTAATGGCGGGGTTACGATCGCATTTTCATTCTCGACACATTTTATCGAACCATTATTTTTCGATTATTTTAAAGCGGCGAGACTCGCCTCGAGTAAAAATTCATTGACCATCGTTATATCCGAGTTAAGAGCAACATATCGCTATGATACGGGTATGAGAAAAAATTAAAATTTAAAAAGAGATCAGAGAGACAGGGAAAGGAATTAGCGTGTAAAATTTAGAAATGTCAAATATAATTAAAAATTTAGGGAATAAATAAAAATTGTAAGGGAGAAATTAAGAGGGTTAATAATTGTGAAAGACTATAAATAAAAGTGACTAGAAAATGCGCAGTGGCAGAGGAGAGAAGAAAGTCGGAGGGAGCGTGGATTGGAAAGGAAGATTGGAAGTGTTGAAAGGAAAGAACAATACAAAGGGACGAATCAGGGGCTTAATAATATAATAAAATAATAAAATGGCCGTAACATAGCAAAAAAAGGCGCACAACGATAAAGACTGGAGATTATAAAAAATAAATAAAATAATAAAAATATTTAATAATAAATAAATAAGAATAATCAACATGGAAACTCGAAGAAAGATGGCGAAAATAGACATGGGAAAATCACAAGAAGAAGAAAAATCTAACCAATCAATAGACATATTGACACCGTTAAAAGCAATATTAGAACAAAATCGGGAAAAAGATAAAGAAGAAAACAGGAAAATTATGGAACAAGAAAAAGAAGAAAACGGGAAAATGAGAGAACAAGAACAAGAAGAAAACAGGAACAGTAGGGAAAAAGAAAGAAGAACTAAAAGAAAACTTTAGTAGAATGGATAGTATCATTAGAATACAGATAGAAGTAACTGAGAAACGAACAATAGAATTACAAAAAATACACGAGAGAAGAGCATGATAAAATAAAACGGGAGATAAGAAATTTAAAAGAAGAACAACAAATAAAAGTAAGCGAAGTTAGACAGGAACAAAGAGTAGAGATGAAAAAATAAATGAGAATATAGATGAATATATACAGTTGTAGATACAACTGACAGTAATATGGGAGAAAAATTATTATTATTATTAATGAGATTATAAAATGGGTATATGTAGAAGATAAGGTGGAAGAAAATGCCGAGAGAAGCTTATAGGGGAAAATAATATGCAGTATAGGAAAGATGAAGATATTGAAGTAATTAATAAAGAACCAAGAATTGTCAAGAATTATGTCCATAAATTGGAAATTATTAACAATGAAACATTTAAATATAAAATAGATCTTATACCGTATGCGTATAGAGTGAAAATAAAACGGAAAATTGATAGAAGACTAATAAAAAAAATAATTGAAAATAGGGATAGGTATCATCAACATAAAGCAAGGAATTATTATAATAGAAACAAGAATTACAGGAATTATATGGAAGAAGAAAACCGAGAAATTAAAAAGAAGGTTAAATTAAGAGTAAACCAAAAATTAATAGTTAAAAAAAGGGATTTAATTAAAAATTAAAAATTTTATAAAATTCTAAATTTAGGTTAATTAAATGGGGGGGATGCTATGATACGGTATACGAGAAAAAAAAATTAAAATTGAAAAAATAGATCAGAGAGACAGGGAAAAGGAAGTGTGTAAAATTTAGAAATATGAAATATAATTAAAAATTTAGTGGAATAAATAAAAATTGTAAGGGAGAAATTAAGAGGGCTAATAATTGTGAAAGACTATAAATAAAAGTGGCTAGAAAATACGCAGTGGTAGAGGAGAGAAGAAAGTCGGAGGGAGCGTGGATTGGAAGTGTTGAAAGGAAAGAACAATAAAAAGGGGTGAATCAGGGTCACATATACAGGGGCTTAATAATATAATAATAATAATAAAAATGGCCGTGGCATAGCAATACGTTTTTTAAATCGTTTATGTTGCGAAATTTCGGCCGTAGTCGTTATAACGGAAGTTCAACTATTTTTTTTTAAATGTTTATTTTCAGATTAGTCTAGTGAGAGAACAGCGGATTTCACCTCTTTCTTCGTCGCTATTTTTTAGTCGGTTATCGTTTGCCAGCTTTTGATATGAAAGCGGGGCGACACCGGGTCGCGAAACATTTCAATTGCCCGGAGCGACTTTTACAAATTATTTAAAAAACCAAGATGGCCACGATTGAAAATTTCGAAATCGAAATATCCGATACGTTTATAATCATTTTTTTAAGCAAAACTATACGGGCTTGTAATAAAAAAAAATGTAGAATTGTTTATCGTCGAGCGCAAAGTGAAAAGATCATCGCTTTGCATTGTTTAGTTTCGGAAAAATTAAATTTTTGCAAAGGAAGCGCGAAGGGAAGCTCCACTAAATATGTATGTACCGGGGTGGGGGGTGGGGGGGGGGGTGTCGGGCGGAGGTCTCACGTATCGTACAATATTAATGTTTTCCCTAAAAGTTTTAATTTATAATTTAAGAATTTTACGCAACGTTATAAATAAATTATATTCGAGCAACGTTATCGGGCGAATTGTCTTCTCAGCGAATTGTTCTAGATACAGAATAAACGGCGTTCAATTTAAAAATTTAAATATTTACGTTGACTTTTTGTTATTAAACGTAAAAACTATGATAAATAACTGCGTTATTTATGAAATTTAGTGTGCTTTGAGCAGTTACGTCGATTTTTTCGTGGATCCGTCCCCTATCCAAACGTATAAACTAAAAAGCGCGATATAATAAGCGATATTGACGATTATCATTATAATTGACATTATTAAATTAACCAATGCAATGTTTAAAAAATAAACTATCGGATAATGTCAATGCCCATTAGCAATCGAGGCACCCTAATTGTAAATAAATTAAATAAAAAAATAATAATAACAATTTATTAATGAGCTTAATCAAAGATGCGATTGTTAGTTGATAACATTCATCAAATATATACAGGGCAGTTTCAAAAAGTTCGACATTTATACCTAGCGACTCGAAAAAAGTTATTTTGAACACTTGTTCTCGATTGTAATTTTTGAAAAAGAGACTCCTCCCCCCAAAAAAAAGTTGGCCGTAGGTTGTTTACAGTCGATGCTTTCTGGAGATTGTTGAGATTGGAGATTGTTATATATGTATTTTTTAATAGTACGCACCTCGTACACACAAGTCGTGAATTTCCCAATATTGTAATTGTCGTAAACAAGGCGCGATTATGATGTTTTTATCGTCAACGAGCCTTCCAAAAGATAATTGTTTATTAAACAACCGTCGATAAAATGCGTAATCCAGTCGATTGAAATTAAAGTGGTTCCGTGAATTTGGCGGCGACTGAACCGAATTCGGGGGGTGCGAAGAAAACGAACGTCGGTTGTTGTTTTTTTTGACGACGACGACGATTCTTGCGTAAGTAGCGTAGAATTTATGTTAGGTTTCTGGCGAGACATTTGACGTTGATTAAATAGTTGTTTACTCGCGGTGGAGATTATTTATTTTTGGACGGGTGTAACGTTATTTTGGCAAATTAAATTTGAAAAACGTCTCAATGGTTCCACTGCATTTAATATTGGGGAGAGGGGGCGGGGGGGGATTATTATAATTATTTCGACGTTGTTTTGCCGTCAAAAATTAAACAAATTACAGTGCGGTCGATCGCCGTTTTGATGAGAGTGTCGGTTGTTGTGTTTTTGTTTTGTTTTAGAAACAACGTCACCCTTTGCTTCACTTCAAATTTCATAATTATAATTAAGTTGCGACTTCGTTCTCTATTCATTCGCTTTTGCTACCCTAGATAATCAGTCGAGAAATTGCACGCTACGTTATTTTAATTATGTTGCTATGATTAATTATAAAGCGTGGTAAAAAGTTGATCGAAAATTATTCGAACAAATACGAAGTGAAGCAACGTTCGTGTAACAAAAGACGCATCGAAAGTAGGAATTTCCCAACCGCCGCGCCGCACAGTGGGACAAGTTGTATGGAGGTGCGGAAAAAATTATTTTTGAAGTGGATATACGTCGATAGTTTTTTATTTAGATTAAATAAATCTTTTATGATCTATATCTATGTAAAAAACAAATAAATAAGTAAATAAAATATTTTTATTCAGAGAATAGTTTAAAAGATGCATAAACTACTAATTTATTATATTTATAACAATAAACTTTATACATACACTAATAATAATTAGATTCTTTAAACACAGAGCAGGTCCGTATTTATTTCTATTATTTGATATAAATTTCAACCAAAATTGTTAAAATTCGATAAACATATAAGACGTTTATCATCTTATTTAATGGTCATGTCGCACACTCCTCTTTCGCTCCTTAAGAGCTTTCGAGTTATTTTAGTTACACCCTGTATAGTAAATATATACATTATATACAAATAAAAAAATCATATACAATTTTCAACTACTATATAACTACATAAATAAAGATACGACTTGATTGTCTATAGGTTCCTTTTTTTTATGAGTTTGGGCCCTTAAACTAGTAATAAATGGATCAGAAGAAGCCAACAGCATGTGCACAACATCCTCATTCGAAAATTCGCGGGAGCATTTCCTCGAATGGAACAGCCTGTATCGTCGGTAGTCCTTGTTGCGCGCTTCTTGTGCTTCTTCTGTTAGCATTCCCATAGGCAACGCAGCCGCAGATAGTATTTCATTTCCACGAATAAGTATTTTGTGCACAGTATTTGGCGGATTATATCAAATATACAAGCTCACATATAAATCGGCAGTATCGTTGCAATAGTTACCAAACTTTTTACAGTCAATCGTGCTTCCAGAATTTATGGCTTGCAAAATAATGGAAAACCGGCGTCTAAGATCTTCATCCACACCAGTAATCTCTGCCACTACTTTGGGATTGCTGAAGAATCTCCTGGAAGTATTACCGTCATTAGTTGACCCCATTCCTTGCTTGACAAAGTCCACTTTAAGGCCCAACTTCTCAAAAAGCTCTTTCTGAATTCGCTTTTTTTCCGCCTCTTTCTGTGGCCTTGTATCAGAATTTGTCCTCCAACATTTAAATGATTTGTTGTACGCAATATGGAGAATGCACTCCATAAACTTAATCCGTGCGTGTAATGGCGATAGGCCCACTCTGAAAGCATCTGTATTGTCTGCTTTATTTCGCACTCTATCAAGATCGTTCATTTCAGATGGCTTTGCCTTACATATGAAGCACACAGCATTCGATGATGTATCAGTAATCGTCTGCGCTATCTTCCGTTGATCATAGTGAAGAAAAGTTCGTGATTAATGGTAAACGTTTTGCCACTAACGCAAACAACAGTTGAGTTCAAGTTAGCTATTTCAGACTCCATTCTTGATATTTCGTTGTTAATCAATTCTGTTGTTTCTTTGGAAAACTGAAATTGTACCGGCCTGCGTAGTCTTGTCGAAGAGGGGCATTTATTTTTCCAACATATTACAGAGTCGTCTGAAGAGTTGTGTGGGCTAAGACGTAGAGGAACTAAAGTTGTGAAGAACATGTTTGCATCGGCAACATTTTCATCAGAGAAATTCTGTTTATATTCACTGTGGCCAGATGAACCATCACAGCCCCCATAAGAGTCATTTCCTCACTAATATTTATAAGTTCTTCTGCTTTTTTGGCTTGGAAAATCCTGTTAGTTGTGTGATCAAGTAGTTTTTGTAGAGGTACACATGCATAACTCTCAGTTATGTCTATGTCTGCAGGATAACATTCTTTTTTTGCTTTTAGAACTTGAGAATAATGCGAGAAAATGTCGCATCCTAAGTCCTTTGTCGGCTTTCTAATAATTTTATAATGATGTTTTGAAAGTGACGCGTCTAGCATCAAGGACAAAGCTTTCTCTGGACTGAATTCTGGATAATTTGATAGCTTGTCTTTAATCTTATCTGCAGCTCGAAAAACTAATTCGTCAGGAAAATTCTCGCACAAACTTCTTACTTTGTCTCATTTCGATCGCTCACGACATTCTTCAAACGATTTTTCTGGTCGTCCACTTCGAGATCTTTTTGAAGGTTCTGGTTCAGAATCCGCGGTACTCAATTCTGAGTGTTACACATCACAACTAACTGAAAATGTGCCATTCAGCCAGTCCTTATTTTTTGCAAGAAAATAAATTTACTTTTTCGTGAAATTTGATAGGAACCGTTTACTCAATCCAACATAGATTTCCTCTAATAGATTATCCGAAAGATCTGGATATTTCTTTTTCAGACTCTCGATGCACTTATGCGCTTCACGATTGTTCGAAACTACAATATCGAATAATTCTGCATTAGAAATGTTGAAATTTGCCATGGTTTCAAAATAGTGTTACTTTCTCAAATAGACAATAGTAAATGAAGTACTAAATCATAATCTACCGCTTTTATATGCAAAAATTGTCGTTAAGCTGATAATTACCCTGTTGCCTAGCATTTTTCACTAACAAATATGCTCGTTTGTTAAATGAGACAAAATCAAACGTTTGCAAACAATTGCAGCTCGAATTTATTTCATAAATACCTTAATATCTAAAGTATAATTAGTGATTAATCCTAATGTGTAGGTCGGTGTAGATCAAAACTTATGATAATAAGAAGGAAGTATTTAGGTGAAATATTTGACTATTTCATTATGTCTGGCCCACATACAAACTAATATAATAAATTATAATATTTTTATTGTTTCTGATACGTTAATATATGCCTCTTCAAATAAAATTAAAAGCCTGTCTAATGTATGTTCATTTCAGAGATATGTGACTGGGAACTTACTCTAATTTTCGACTTGAAATTTATACGCCACTACAACTATTGCTGTAGCGTCTTATTTAGTTGATGTGAAATGAAATATTTAGCATATAGGATTAGGATAGGGTTCTATAAAAATAATGACAAACATTTGAACCATAAAATAAGACTTCAGTTTATGGCCATGTCAAACACTTATTTCCGCCGTTGTCCCACTGCGCGCCGTCCGAACGTCCGTCTATCCCATAAATGTGTAAAATTCGACAACATAGGAAGCACCTTGTTTTTGAACACTCTCGAAAAACATCGCGGCAAGCCCATCAATCGGAGAGACGGTAAATAATAAATGATTCCGGCATGAAGTTTTTCCTTCGTTCTCGAACATGTTTATTTATCGATAATATCCGGAAACGGCGCGTTTTGCTTATTTATTCAACGAACGATATGAACGATTCTCCCACATTTCATCACTTTATGATTTACTCAATGTTATTTTATATTTTTAGTAGGCAGGTAATCTCTTAATTAGGCGGACGATCAAAATTACACTAAATAATTAAATCACGGAAATCGTTCGATAATTGATAACACGCTGCACACGATTCTCGCACGGATTACATCCGCAGCAATTTATTCGAGCGATTAAAATCCCGAGTTGTCAGTTATAATTAGTATTACTTTGTTGCGTAAAATTCAATTTTATTTTAAAATTGAAATGTTATCCAAGAGCACTCCTACGGGGCACTCATGCAACTTAAGCCCGAACAATTGATTTATTCACGAACGAACGTAAACACACGAAGTTTTCTACAACGTTACGTAATTGTTTCTGTTATGTATGTAAAATTACACGTTTCATTGCAACGCGCGATCGACATATTTTTAATTAATTCCATTACAAGCACGCTGGATTACCGGTATTATATTTATTACAATGCAGCATTTATTTTCTGCAGGATTTAAACACGGAAACGCCGATATATTTATTTTATAATAATTCGACGGCGTTTCGGCAGAACGACTTAACCCTCGCCTTTTGCGAGGGCAAAGACGTCGTCTGTTAAAATCTGGTAACAACATTTCGATTTTTTCCACCAGAAAAATCGATTTACATTTCCGTAAAACGTATCTGCTTATTGCTGCGCGACAACACAAAATGTGCGCTCCCGTAAAATTTACTTTTTACGAGTTACGTCCTTCTGCCAAAACGCGCAGTCGGTATTACGTCGCTGCACCTTTCCACTTATTATTTATCCACATGGGCCGCATGGGGTTGCGGCGCACTGCAATATATTTTTTAAGATAACATCAGGAAACCCTTCCGATTCGACTTGTATTAGTGCAAGTCGTAGGTTTCAGAAAGGACCGCAACAAAAGTAGTCAGAATCACCCCTACGGCGCGAACCGCAATGTGACAACGGGGAGTATAACGGAGACGCCGATAGTTTTTCTGATGCGGACCCCGGGCGTCGGGTCGCATAAAGGTCGACGGGAAAAAAATCGGACAACGACGTTTTCGAGTGATTTAAAAATTAAATTTGCTTAAGGGGATAGTAGTCGCTCGAAAATGAATACTTATATATCGTTTTTTTATAGTTGGTAACGACTTCGAAAAGTTTCTTGACGTTGTAAATGATGTATTTTTTATAATTATTTGATATTCTATAATAAAAATTTATTGATCTTGTACGATAACGAAGATAAGTATTTAGATATTTTTTTCAAAATCTATGAGGAATTTGTAACATATTTTTACATTTATAGAATTTGTATTGGTTTATCTAGGTGATAATATCGATAAAAATTGAAACTTCCCTCTCACAATTTTAATTTTTATAGACGTTTTATAGTTACTTATGACGTGTGATTATAAAACGTCTATAAAAATGAAAATTGCGAGATTACTAAAGGGAAGTTTCAATTTTTATTGATATTATCACCTAGATAAACCAATACAGATTTTATAAATGTAAAAATATGTTATAAATTCCCCATAGATTTTGCGAAAATATCTAAAAACTTATCTTTGTTAACGTACAAGATCAATAAATTTTTATTACAGAATATCAAATAATTATAAAAAATACATCATTTACAACGTCAAGAAACTTTTCAAAGTTGTTACCAACGATATATAAGTATTCATTTTCGAGCGTCTACTATCCCCTTAACGACGTCGCACGTCGAAATAAATCACAGTAAAGAACGCGCGCGGGAACCGTTTAATTGCATCTACGCCTATGTAGGTATTTCTCGAAGGACCAACCGAACTGAATGCAGTTTCGTCCTATCACTTAACGGTTTTCTGTCGTCGGTTGCGAAACATGAACATCCGCCGAGTCGTTTCAATCGATATGTTAAGAGAGAAATACTATTGCGAACGTCCCAATTTTGATCCTACGAAGGACCAATTATTCTGTTGTCATCGAAATTCTCGTTCAACTTCTTCGTTCTTTCTTTTTATTACGAAATAATTTTTTTACGCATCTCGTTACCGAGTTACAATCAGGTTTTGTTTTGGGCCGCCTTAACGCACGCCTCGACAAACTGTCAATCGTCGTAAAACCTGAAAACGCCTATGATTTTTCGTAAAAAATGCCACGTTCGCAACATGAAAATGTCAAAAGTAACAAGTTGATCGTCTTGGATATTTTCAAAAGACACGGGCAACGGCATATCACTTATCAGCGAATCGACCTTTCCCCATGTCGAGAACTTTTATTAGGTGTTAAATTTTGGAATACGCCGTATTAACAGGGGAAATAAAAAAGAAGAGAAATTAGATTTCCCGATAAAATTTTGTGTAAAAAAGCGGCCTTTTCGAAATTTCGAAGGTCAAAATCTTGAACCATTTTCCAACTTGCACACACCATCTTCTTTTAAGGTACCACGTCATAAAGTATAAGAGAGAGAGAAAACACCTCTCAAACAATTTTCAAAAAACAGTCAGTTCTCCTTTTTAAAATTCGACCCCAATTTCGAGGACCCTGCAACTTGACCTCAAACTTTTATTTGCCGTTATCATTTTCAATAAAGGTTCAAATCGAAACGCAAAATTTACTTTACTTTCATAAATTGAGATAGGTATAGGTCGTTCACATTTTATTCCGATGCACGTCGTTTTCAATTCGATACAACGTTCGGAAACTGACCTCCGCACACAAAGGCTACAATTCATTAGAACTGTAAAATACGAGGTACGAAGTGACACGTGACCCTTCATTGATGACGCGCATCGGAACGAAATTCGAATGACCTTTAGAGTAGACCATTTGATCTCTTTCATTTCTATCATCAATCATCTTGGTTTTACCAACAGACAGTTAGCCAACAATATCCCCAAAACTCAAAATTTTTATCATTACGGGACTGGGATCGGAAATATAAACAGACGAAAGTCATGCGAAAGATTAAAGAAAAAGAAGAGAAATTCGAACGATGCAATGTTAATTTTGTTCTCGATAATCTCGTCTATCGTTTTGAATTTACTTTTTAAAGCCCGTTAAAAATCGCCGTTGCGTTTCCGGATATTAAATATTTAAATTTAATTTTAGCGCCTCGAAACTCGCCGTAAAATTTCCACGGAATTCAATTTGACGCTTAAAGGAAGACGACTAATTAACATCCATTCCGGTGATTTCTTCGATTAAAAGATAAAATCGCAAGAGCGAAATTAAAGGGCACGCGCGCTTTCGGACGGGCGTGGGGGTCGTTTTGTTTTTTTTTGTTTTTCGGACGAAAACCGTCCATTCCGATATTGCGTTTCGAAAAAAAAATGACGAACGAGGATTTATATGGGTATTTTACAGTCAGATAATACGATGGTCGAGTATCGGTTACATTTTCTCTTAGACGTATTCGTTTTTTATTCGTCCGAAATAGATGCTTCTAAGCGAAATTGAAAAAAAGTTACCCACGATTTCGTTGCGTTGCCCGTTTGCCCGCGAGAATATGCAAAGAAGGCTTATAAATATTTCTAATTACGTAAACGAACTTCCGGTTTCACTTTCTATTTCGTTTGGCAAGAGTTATGTGTAAAAATTTCGTTACGTCACGCCTTATAATTCTATATTATAATGTAAGTTAGTCATCCGCGAAATGCGTTTTTCCGTCGATTCCGAATGGGGGGATGAAAATTACTCCGCACGGCCGATTGCACTTGTCGTCCTATATTTACCGCAACAAGCTCCCGTTCGTTTATTCGCCGATGTCAACTTAATTATGATGCGTTTCGTCTCGATACGAAAAAGACGTGCAAGGTTGCAGAGACGCAGGATAAAAACAAAGGACGAAGTTGTTAGGTTAGGTTGTACTACGCATACAATTTTCGCGATCGGCAATTATTTTCCGAGTTCCGGTTTCCGGTTGGGAAGGACCAAACAATTTGAAATTTTCGAATAATTGGGTACCGTAAAAAACGACGCACGTTCGACGACAGGATTAATTATTGGTACACTCCGACACAATAAAAAAAAAACGAATTTAAAGTTTCGAACTTTCTCGCCCGTCCACCTATTTAGAATTTGCAAGGACATCGGTTTAAATTAATTATTTTACGAGTGCGAAATCGCGGACGTAATTTAGGCCAGGCCGATGATTCCTCACACTTGACCGAGATTATCGTTTACGCAGACGTTCATTTAATTTATGCGAATTTAGAAAACCGCGACCCCGCACCGATAGACCGATTAAATTTAAACGTCCGGATTTAAAACGGTTAAAACGGATAGGCTAATTAACGCAATTGGTCGGAATTGTCATTTGACGTTTTAACCGATAGGAAGATTACCCGATAGAAAGTTTTCTTCGGAAAGAATGCCCGTTACGCTAGATTAACCGCGAAATTGTTAATTAAATGACGCTTTTGCGACTATTTTGTTTTAATAAACACTAATGAAAATTAGTTGTTTATTAAGAAATTGCGCGTATATTTAATTAAGTCGTCGGTCTCGAATTTAGTTTTTGAAATTCAACATTCTGATCGAAGGACCACATTACTGTTGCAATAATTAAAATATTGGAAATGCAACTCGATTTACTTTTGTAAATTACAATTAAATTCTAACAATGAGCACGAAAAATGTATGTATGTCGTGAAAGAAAATGCGACATACATTCCTTTTGCAATATTCGCACTTAAAATTAAATACAATATAAATAAAATAAATACCGGTTCCGTTAAATAACTTGAAATAAACCGGTCGACGTTAATTTATTCGTTATAACGTTTATTAACGTTAAAATTGATTAATCTTCGTTGCAAGATTACTTTTCAAATAACCTCACTGGGACAGTATCGATCATTGCTTGTACAGACCTAACTAAGATTATAAGTTAAAATGTTACTCACCAAAATCATCTTTCCGGGATTCGCCATTCCGGGGCCAGCCGTTCTGCAATTTAAAAAAGTAACGTAAACGTAAGTAAGTAAAAGTAACGTTAGGAACGTAAATAACAAATATCGCAAAGTATAACATTCAATGATTTATTTAACTTATTATGGATAATATTTAAATTTATGATGTGAAAACTAAATACAGTCAAACTTTCGTATAACGAACTTCAATATAGCGTATTCCTACATATATAGTGATCTTTTGTAGAGGCATTAAAATCACATCGACGGCGTTTTGGCAGAACCACTTAATTTATTCTGGCTATCTTATGCATCTAAGGCAAAGACGTCGTCTATTAAAATCTAGTAACAATATCAGAAAAATCGATTTCTATTGTTATAAAACGTATCTGCTTATACGTTATAACACAAAATGTGCGCTTCTGTAAAATTAACTTTTTGTGGGTTAAGTCGTTCTGCCAAAACAGCGTCGATATTTACCATAGTAGTATCGTAATATATTTACCATCTACGTTCGTTTTTGCGGCAGACGTTGTACAAATATACAGGGTGTTTTTTACTTTTATTTCACCCCTTCCAATAATAATCAATTCGCAAACTGTAACACTATTTTGGAAAAAAATATGTTTTCGATTAGTACTTGTACGGTAAGATGTTAATTTATTTTTCAGTATTTACATATTGCTATGATACGGGATACGACAAATAAAATAAAAATTGAAAAAAGAGATCAAGGAGACAGTTGAAAAGATATTTTTTTATGGTAATTTAATGAAAAATGTCAAAAATAAAAAAAAATTAGGGGAATAAATAAAAATTGCAAGGAAGAAATTAAGAGGGAATAAAAGTGTAAAAGACTGTAAATAAAAGTGGCAGAGGAGCGAAGGAAGTGGATGGAAATGAAGATTGGAAGTGTTGAAAGAAAAGAACAATCAAAAGGGTGAGAACTATTGAATAATTATAAACAAAGCAAGACTGTTAATGTGCAGGAGGAACTGAAATAGAAATAGTATAAAATTAAGAGTAGATAAGATAGTTTAAAATAAATAATTAATAACTTAGAATTAGTTTAAAAATAAGTGTAGATAATATAATTAAAATAATAATAATAATATAAAAATAACCAAAATGTGGCTGTACCGTAGCAATATGTACGTTCAAAATTATAGACACACGACACAACGTTTGAATTACGTTAGTCTCACCCGTCATAAGTATTTCACGTAGATTTATTCATTGTGCCGCGTATTGCCTACCCAATGATATTGATTCGCGACAATAATTTTGCACCCGACTGTACCCACGTAAATATATATTATTTTTTATTCGAACTCGGTATAAAAACTGACTACTTCGATATAATTCTATCGTGCATTAAAGACTATGGATAGTTACCAATCCAATTACTGACCACGTCCGACATCGTTTAACTTCGATGATCTGACGACAATCGCCTATTAAAAAAAAGGCATCGATCTCTCACCTAATACCTATAATGCCTGATGCAAGAAATTGAAATTACTAAAAACGTGCGCCAGACCTATTTTGTGTTCGGATTAATTTATTAAATTCCAAATTTGTTCCACAATTGAATTTCACACAGTTGAAAATTATATTAAATTTTGTTATAATCGGCGTTGGTAATAATATAAATAAAACATAAGTTTTGAAACATACATAAACAAAAACTCTTATTATCATCTACAATTTTTGCTCATAATTTAAACAACACGAAGTAGCTGTCAGAATATTGTACTTAACTATTCAATCGCACGTACCTGTAGTTTCGTTATAATTATACGGTTTAACAAATCGTTATAATATTTTTCCTTGAACTACATTTTGCGCGAGTATTTCACACGATAAGGTAAAAAATGCGATAAGTTCGTATTCGTGAAAGAAATAATTTGTTGAAAACCATTGAAAAACCGTAAAAAGTAACACGAATTAAAACTAATGAAAACTATTATTACAAAAATAATATTGCATTAGACTAGCGGATTTTGTTGGTTTTTGTTAAAAACTATTAAAACGTTATTATAAAATTAAAAACAAATTTGTAAGAATTCTATCTACATACATGTATGGAAAAACCAACAAATACACCATTTTACACCGTTTCTTTTTCACGATTTTATCGGGTATGCCCTGTCCTTTTCAAAAATTTCCAGATTTTTGTATATTTCGATTTTTATTAACAGTACGAATGTCCAGCAAAAATGCCGGTTGTTATTCGATTAACAATTCCACGCAATTTTCAACTAATTAAAAAATTGGTCTTCTAAAAAAAAAGCGACGATCTTAAGCGAAAATGTACAGGGCGAGTCAAGATAACAGTATTTCCCCCCCATTTATTCGTTGAATATTCATGTTAGAAAAATATTTTCTTAACAAAAGATGTTCCGAACGACATGTCGTGTATTATCGAACATTTGTTTTATTTCAGGGGCTAATGTCAATTTTTTATTTTTAAACGACACCCTATATATTTTTTAAATTTTTTTTGAAGAACTGTCTTTTCTCTATACGTTGTTACAAATATATTGTGGGGTTAGATAACCAAATTACACTGTTAAAACACGATTTAAGTTTAACCCCACAAATATTTTTATGGCGCCGTATAGATATATATTCTTCCAAAAACATACGAACAATTAGGCTCGCATTAGACCCCCAAATTAAAATAAAAGTAGAATAATATACAACAGATCATTATGAACATCTTTTGTTAAGAAAATATTTTTCTTTTGCGAACGTTCAACGAACTAATAATATGGGGGGAGGGCGGGCGGCTATTATCTTAACTCGCCCTGTAATAATTTTTTATCTCAAATTTAAAGTTTCGGAATCTGCGCGATCGATTTTCTCCAATCTTTCTATACTAAACGAATTTTCGCAGTTTAACATTTTCATTGATTTTCCCGTTGCCTTATCTTTTTTATGAATATTTTGTAAAATGAAACGCGCATATATATATATATATATATATATATATATTCCATTACTTCGAAAGATATCGACTTTAGTTTTATTAGGAATAAAATGACGATCGATTTTAGCTTGTTTTTGTCGTCTTTATCTGTTAAATAGATCGAATTAACTTTTTAAACAACAATAACAGAAATAAAACGTTCGATAACGCGACAAAAACGCCGAAATTTATTTTCACCGCAGCTAATGCAGTTATAATTCAATTACTTTCATAAGTAATTAACATACTTTAAACAATCGCGCGGTTCATCGTAAAAGTATTGTTTGTGAGCTTATAACCATAAAAGTTCCTAATCATCATTGAAATTAATCTGTAGTTTATTGATACCGCGAATTATTTAATTCCGTTCTTCGAAAAAAAAAAATAAAAAATTCGACACGCTCTCGTTGTAAATTCTGTATAATTACAGCGACAAGTGCGCTAATTAAGATTTATTTTAATGAGTACATACCCACACCTGTTAAAAAAAACGCATTATTTAAAAAAAACAAAACAAAACACGCGACTTTCGACTATATATTTCGCGACGAATACGAACGTCCGCGCATCGGGGGGGGGGGGGGCATCAGCGACGGCAACCGGAAAATCGGTTTGCGAGGAAACACCGCGCCCGCTCGTAAAGAAGAAAACTTGTTAAATTTGAACGGTTCCGGTTCGACGCCGATTTTTTATTACTTACGTCTTTGTCCCGTCGACCCTTAAAATTTGACAATTCTTCAGCCTCTCGGCTTCAGTCTTGCGGGCTTAATCGAAAATCGGCTCGGGCGCGGGATCGCGTCGTGTTATTGTCGCGGTTGCAAAGTTCGAAAATCAAATTTCAGCTTCCGAAATTTGTATCGAAATAATATTTGCGGAACGGGGTAAAACAATTTTACAAAAAAAAAACAACAAAAACGTGGGCAGAGCCGCAGCGACGTTTCGCGGACATTAAAAAACTAACAAAAGACGTCCGTCCACTTCGAAATTCACTAGATCCGAATCTAACCAAATAGGTTAAATAAGAAACGACGTAATACTCATAAACCCTAAATATTTTATGTTCTTTTTTATAATCTTATATTTTATTTGATTTTATTAACCTTTCGTGTGTTCTATACAAAATGCCACGAAAAAGATGGACAATTTCCCGGAAGCGTATAAAATAAAAATATAATTGTTTTTCTACGATATATCCTCCTGCTTAAAATTTTCAATTATGAAATTCAACTCCCTGAAAATATACAATTTTCATTTCTAATTTGAATTTAATAGTTTCCTTTATATTCGTAGTAAATGACGATCTTTAAGACAACACCTATTAATGGATTTCTCGCCAGAATTGTGCTAACCTATTTGGAATTCGTCCAGAATTCTGAAAATGCGATAATATACGCGTGGGATGGGGCGAGGGGTTATTTATTTGAAAATCGAAATTTGCCGTCACTTCCGGCCAAACCGGAGATCCGAAAAAATCACTTATCGTCTCTTTATCAACAACTGCGCCGAGTTTACTAATACATTTTAGTCTATTTTGCCATGTCATATGTGTGCAGGTAAATCATCGGTAGACATCGGAGTGCCATGTTCGAAACTTTAATCTGAATATTACAAATATACAATTTAGTAACTCTTTGTGCATGGCTGCTTCTATTGGAACCTATCGTGAATAACGTATAGCTACATGTATTTAAGAACGAAACTGTAACTATTTTTTACTTTTAATGCAATTAATGGCATGCTATAATAATTATTATTCTGAAATATATACATAAGTAATTACATATGTGCATACATCAGTAATATTGGATTTCCTATTGTTACAATTTTTATTTTGTATTAATAATGGCACTTCTCTCACATATTACACAAAAAATAAATTTTAAAAATCAATAATTATCATTGTGACTTTCTTGAAGAGAAATATTTTGAATTTTCCGCTCCCATAACTTAGTAAATTTTCTGGTTGAAAGTTAAATAATTTTTTTAAGCTTGTTAACTTGCATTTCATTATTTTTATGTCTCTCATCAAAACGCCCATTCTTTATATTCTGTAACTTTATATCCTAGAATAAATAATTATAAACGCTAGCAAAGTTTACAACGTAAACATAATTAAATTAGATGCCAATGCATCAATGAAAAAACGCACTCTGTAGAAACTATTTAGTACAAGAAAACAGGAATTAACAGTTAAATAGCTGATGCCAAAATCGCGCCATCTTACGATAAAACCGTTTGATATTAATTAAAATAATTAGAAAAATACTACTGTGGCGTTACTAGCGGAAATATGGTAGAAGCTGATTTTTCCAGCCCCCTCTTAAGGCCCCAGACACATTGTCACATTGCCGCACGTTTCGCTCGGAAACAATTAGTTAAATGCGAAAATGGCCAAAGGACCCATTTTTTTTTTTGGTATCAAATTTCACGAGCTACAATTTCGATAAAAAAAACTTTTTCTCGAAAAATCGACAGTTTTCAAAATCGCAGCGGAAAAACTCAATTTCTACAACAATTTTTGCGCACATGTGCAATCATCGAAAGGGTTCGGTTAAAGTTCAGTTCAAAACATAAAAATAAAGGTCGTCCCCGCAAAAAATTTTTAGCTCGTTAGTGATTTTGTTGTAATTTTCTCCCATTTTACTGGTCCAATTTTACTGAACTATTAACGTCCAGTAATAGCAAATCGAACCGAAATTGTTGCCCCCCCCCCACCGATCGCGGGAAATAAAATCGAGCAGGTCCTTTACAATTAATTCGATAATTGTCACGCGAACATAAAAATCTAGCATCAGATTGTCGCGATTAAATTGTTTAACGCGAACCTAAAAACCTAATAATTATAGCGGCGTCGATAAAATCGCCCCGACATCGACTTTCGGGGGGGGGGAGGGGAAATTTTAATCAGAAATTATTATGTAACGATCATAATTATCAGATATGGCTATAATTAAAGCATCGACTGGCGGCCATAGAACGCGAACGCATATCTAAATTTCTCGAATTAACAATTAGATTAGTCTATAATTAAAATATTGACAATAAAATCCGGAAAACGTTACAAGGTCGTTTCTAGGCCGACTTCAATACACTATAAGTTTAATTAATTATAAATCGATTTGCCCACGTCGACGCCATTTTCGTCAAGATTTTATCTATATGGGGAGGGAGGGGGGGGGGTTCCATTAAAAATATAATTTATAATCACTGGATGATAATAAATGTGAAAAAAAATAGACGAGTTTTACGGCTTCGAACTGTTTCGCGAGCAAATTGCGTTTGTCCGATTTAATCACTGGCGCAAAGAAAACCGATTAAAAAAGCAGGCGAAGAGCAAGCAAACTTCGAATCGGCCGAAAATTCTTCGACGGGCCACTCGACATTTAAGTGCTTAATACTTACGTTTAACTCGATCATTCGCCGAATTAAATCGAAATTATTGGTAGGTATAATTGTGGATAAGGGCCACCTCGAACTTCAAACAATTAATAAATGCGAACGGTATAAATAAAGTTCGTCGAACTCCTTATCGAAAGTTATTAAACTCGAGAATATCTTAAATCGCATTAAAACCGCAATAACGCAGAAATCGTTCGAAACAACAATTCCACACTGTGCACAATTTTACATGTAACCGGATTAGAAATCAAATTACCGCGTTCTACGCAAATCCGTTTTTAATCCGTTTTTACGCGTTTCGAAATTTTCCGAAACACGCAAAAGTCCCGTTGCTGTTATACATTTATACACGTGTTCGTTTCCCTTCGAATTTAAATTATCGTTACGAACACAACCTATCGATGTGATGTACGTATATAAATAATTGTTCGTCGAGGATCCACCCGAGTCGTCCACCCTCGACGTTAACTTGTCGAGCGAACGTCAGTCCGGCTTGACAATTTTATTGAAACGAACAAACAATTATGTAGGTACTTGAGAATTTAATTTCAGTCAGACAAATTCAATTTATTTTCTGAAAAGATCGGACGTAACAAACTTGCTTTATTAAATCGACGTCAAAACAAACGAGCTGCTGCTCGAAATGACGACGACGACGACGGCGCCGACGTCTATAAACATCCGCCTACTTACTGTTTTTCAATTTTCATTTTGGAAAGACCGAAATAATTACTTGTAAGCGATTGAAAAGGAGGTGATCCGCGACGACCGCCTGAGAATGGAAAACAACCCTGACTCGATCGCAAGAATTATAATAACCTCATAGTTATCGACACTTAATGAACCAATGTACGCATTAAGAACTGAGTTATGGAGTCTGGGGCGACGGATGGCGACCTCCGTTGTGTTGGTGGTTTTTGTTTGGAGAGAAATCACGTATGGTAGGTTATCCTGGACGAGGAGCGTAAGGGCGTGGGAGTCGATTCTTGATCCCGAGACGAAGCGGACGTCGCGCGGACCACTTAATCGGGAAACGGCTCATTTTGATATTTTAATAAAGCATTGGCGACCTTTGGGCGTTAGTTTAATTCACCCGAAATTATTTAGCGAGCCTTCATACTATTATTTTGTTTTTTTTTGGCGAATTTTTAATAATCACATTGTCGCGTTTGCTTTCTCAGACATCCGAGTCGCGGGTTCGCACCGAATTCAAAATTGTGCGTTTCAAATTATCATCGAATTATCGAAATAAAGCACAACTTCGTGCACTTACTATAAAGGTGCAAGGTGTCGAGAAAACGGTGGGAAATATGGACCGCGTCGAAAACAAATGAAGCAAGGCCGAGCACTTCTGACGAGAAAGATCTTCGGCCCGTTAAAAGAAAAGTGCCGCAATTGTTGCTTAATTATTTACTTCGAACCCCCCCCCCCGCCCCAAATCTCATTTTTCTTAACGGGGTGTTTCGCGAGGAATGGGACTCTGCAATATCTCGAAAACGAATAAAGAAAACATGGAAACATTTTAATAAGTCTCAGTTGCGGGCGCATATTTTGACTTTTCAACAGGACAGTGCACCGTGCCACAATAGCGTAATAGCAAGGAACCGCCTGGGAGTCATACTAGATCGTCATTTAAAATTTAGATCCCACATTGACACCGTGGTTAACAAAGCTAAAAAATTAGCTGGCGCATTGAGGAGAATTATGCCCAGAATTGGAGGCCCCTCAACCAGGAAGAGAAGACTGCTGGCAAGTGTGGCCTAGTGTGTTATATGCCGCTCCGATCTGGGTGGCGGCTTGCGAGGTAGGGGTAAATGCCAAAGCTTTCGATTCTCTTCAGCGATCAGGGATTCGATTCAGGGATCAGTGTCTGCTGCGCATACAGAACCGTTTCATCTGAAGCGGTTGCCGTGCTAGCAGGCTTGATCCCCATCCGACTGCTTGCTTTAGAGAGGTCGGAAGCATGGCAGTCACCGGGATCATTGAGTAAGGCAGCAAGAAGGAGGGTGACTTTGGGGAGATGGCAGGAGGAGTGGCAGCGATCGAGGAAAGGAGCGTGGACGAGGGGACTCATCCCTGACCTCGAGAGCTGGCACTCCAGATCTCATGGGAGTATGAGTTCCTATCTGACACAGGCTTTCACCGGACATGGTTCGTTCGATGTTTACCTGTGTCAGATAGGGAAAAGAGAGTCACCTTCTTGCAGGGACTGCTCTGACGAGGAGGACACGGCAGAACATGCCTTGTTCTCTTGTCAAAGATGGGCTGCCCTACGAGATGAAGTGGAGAGGGAGTTAGGCTGCCCCATTGTTATCAATAATGTTGTTGAAGCAATGATTTAGAATGGAGCGGTCTGGGATAGGGTTGCCTCCTTGTGGGAGTTGATTCTTCGCACCAGGTGTGAGGAAGAGCGACTCGCACAAGCTGGTGTGGGTGGCCCTCCTCCTGTAGTTGTCGACCCCGTTGTATAATGGGGAGAGTTGATGATGATGTTTTTGATGTTCCCTGCTTTTTTACCGTTTTTCGTTACTGTTCACTGTTCTTGCTGTTCCTGTTACTTGTTTGTATATCTGTATTACCAGAGCCCCGACTGATGATTTGTTTTACGACGGTTCCGGTCGGAGGTAGTAACACTTTCACTGGTCAATAAAGGATTAAAAAAAAAAGTAAGGAACCGCCTAAATAGGACGTTTCCTCAACGATGGATACGTACAAATGGTTCTATAATATGGTCATCTCGCACTCCCGACCTTAGCACCTTAGATTGTCCACGAGGATATTTAAAAACTATGGTGTACGAAACAGTATTTATAAATGTGGAAGATTTAAAAAATCGAAGTATTTAATTTCTCGTTTTTTTCCTCTAATAGGAAGAAAATTAATTTGTCGGTAATACTTACGAAAGTAAACGCCACATACGAAAAAAAACCGAATATTAACCCCTACTTAACATTTTTTGTAAAAACAATCTTTCGTCATTCATTCGATGTGAAATTTGTTAATTTTCACGTAAATGTTAACGTGCACTTCTTAAAATCATGTTTTCGTCTTTTCGTGAATTATCAAGTTCGGATTACGGGAAAATTAGAATCGCCAAAGATTCGAATTATCGAGACGTTACCGTATAAAACGTGGTCGCAAAATGTACAGTTAAACTTAAAGCAAGCGAACCGTGTGCGCACATTTTGGTTTTTCCAGATGCGGAAAATGACAAACATTTTTCAATTGAAAAATCAATAAATTTGGAATACCCAATTAAAAAGGTGAATATTTCTAATTACAAATTCGCGTTAATTGGAAATGGCCAACTTTTTACCAGGGACAACAGATCAATCCCGATTAAGGGCCTAAATAACAACAAAAAGCATGTTCTAAATTAGATAATTGTAGGAAACAGGGCGAATCAAAATTACGTTGACAAACCGGAAACAATTCCATCTGGAGGTGTTAAACGTTCCTGAAAATAGCACGTACACAGTACGGTATTCTCTCTCTATTTAGATTTTTTCGTCCATGAGTAGACATACGCCTCCTCCATGTGTTGCTCTCTTGTGCCAGAGCAATTCTTCGAGGATTCTTAGCACCCTCTGATCTTCCTTAAGGTTCACTGCTGCCATAGTGGTTCATTTCCGGTCTGCCGGGGGCCGAGGGCTTACATTTTGTATTCACACGAAGCCTAAATTCACCTAAGGGTGAATAGCCGTAACTCGCCATGCTGGCCAGACGGGTTGGCGAGTTGGTAGGGATGCGGTTAGGATTAGTTGTTGTTGGTTAGGGGAATTTGGGTTTGGGACTTGCTTCTCTCACTGGATAGGGAGATCTGTCCTCTGTTTGGATTTACACAGGAGATCTATCCGCTACTCGAGAATCGAGAATCGGTCGGCAAAAACATGTTTTCGTGAGGTTACGTTGTTATTTACACTGTAAGAACAATGGTCGCATGCAGAATCCGCAGCACAACTGACGCATTGATGCTCCGATGTAATTTTTGTTTGTTACCACCGTAGTCTGCGTTGATTGTTTCGTGCTTATAAGGTCTGTGCAATAGCATAAAACAGCTGACCTGACAACTTTAATGGAAATAACAGATGTCGCTCGCGTCGGGCACTAAAGGTAACTGTAATGATTATTTGCAACTAGAATTTTCATTTAAAGTGTGGAATTCACAGTAAATAATATGAAGCTAAAACATTGTTGTGTGCCTAATTGCACACAAATAAATAGAAATAAAATTAAAATGCACCAATTTCCTTCTGATATTACGTATAAAAAATTGTGATGTAAAAAAAATATTTAATGTAACAGGTAAATAATCGCTATTTACACAATATTGAACCCAATTTGTATGTTTGCGAAAAACATTTCGAAAAGAGTTGTTACTATCCCAATAAATTAAATCAAAGGTATAAATTAAAAGCAAATGCCATTCCAACTTTATATTGTCGTACAACTAACTACCCTAGACTCTACCACTCCTGATGTAGATCCTGCACGTCAGAAAAAGTCCAACAATATCAATCCTAAACAGTCATGCACTACTATGAATGTTAATTGTATATCCACCCAAGATCCTGTCACTCCTTTCGATCCTATGAATAAGAATACTGAATGCCCTTTGCCTTTTCGCTTTGAGCTAACTTCATCAAGTAGTGATACAAAAATGCCATTGTGCAATACCGAAAATTCATTACCACCCATGTGCTCAACGATCCTAGTCGATTCTAATTGCAATGAGAAAGTTGATGAAATGAGATGAATTACAAAGTTTGCGTTTACAATTGAAAAAGGCAAATCAAAAATATAATTTTTAAAAAAATTCTTTGTTCCCATTTTTCTTGTTACAATCATAAAAATTTAATCACAGACATCATTTTAACAAAGCTAATTAAACCATTATTTTCCTGTTACTGTAACACGCAAAATGTTAAAGTAATTAATCAAAATGTATATTCAAAACCACAAACTAGAAAAATTTTAAAATTATAGTCTTTATAGAGCAGTATCTACCATTTTATTAAATATTTCGGAATAATTTCTTGTTTACTTTACGAAAAATTCATTAATTGCAGTTTTAATAGATGTAAAACGAAAACACAATTTTCAATTTTAAAAGTTACACCAAATAGTCAAGTTCTAAACCATACATAATAGATTTCATTAGTACCCGACGCAAGCGCCTTTAATTGTAAGTTAAAATCTATTGCACAGACCTTATAAGCACGAATACAATCACAACGCAGACGACGGTTACCACACGTCCGACTATCCCTTCCAGTTTGTCAATGAAACTTCCAATCACCCCGTATAGCAATTTTTTCAGCTTTCGCAGAACTTATGTACACTGACTGGCAAAACTTAAGGACGAAGTGGAGAATCGAATCCACTTTTGATTTTAAAGGATGCCCAAGGCACCGAAACACTACTGGACGAAGTCCTTACGCTTTGCACACCAGCGTATATAATTTTTGTGAAACTCAAGGCAAAACTCACAAGTCCTGAACTATTAAAATAGCAGAGTTACGAAACGATAAAATAAAAAAAACGGCCACATCCACATTTTACTGGAAACTTTTTCGTGGGGTGCTTCAAATGACCTTGTCGTTTGTTGTTATTTTGATGACTTAAATTAAATCTATTTTAATCATATTATGAAATGAAGTGGGTATATCTATTTTTAAACATTTTCTATATATTAGGGGGGGACCGGAAAATAATGTCGTTTTTTTACATTAAATTCAAACAAGTTTTTATTTTTAATCGATAATGTAATCACCCTCGTTATCAACAATCTTTTGCCATCTAGTGTGCAAATTTTCAGTGCCGGATCGATAAAAATCAATTCGTTTTTGAGCAAAATATCTGGAGATGGCATTTTGGATATCGTCCAAATTTTCAAATTTTTTACTAGATCTGGACTTAGAAAACCACCTTTGGCATTTACAAACATCTAATGCACTTGGATAAACGTCGTAAATGTTTTTGGTAGCAACTGTTACGTCACCACCCTTGTGAAACTTAAAAAGCATACAATTCCAGATATGTTCCTCTTATAGTATTTGGCTGGCCATTTCACCCAAAATTGTAAAAAAAATTGAAGATTTAATTATTTATAAGTAAACTTTAATACTTTAAAAGGTCTGCTTGTTTTCCAAAACGTAGCGAAAACGTTATGTCGGTTATTCATTCGGTTATTTCATTTTTCGAAATAGGTAACTAAAACGTCACATCATAAATTCCTAATCAAACTAACCCAAAACTTTAATATTTTGAACTAAATCGACAATATAATTGGCATATTACCGATCGTAATAAAATTACGTTTAATTTTAATTATTTGATTATCAGTCCGTGGCATGGCTATTTCTAATTAACTCAAATTAGCGCAAATTTATTTTGATTTGAACCGTCGCGTTTAGAAAAAAAAAAACAACCTAACCGACGATAAAATTACAGCGACGCGCCCCTCGCCTTCGCGTGGCTTAAATGCTTAGTGCTCGTAAATAAAATTAGGCCAGTTTTGACTTAATCGCACGTTAATTTAATTACGTTTCGTTTAATTGTGGGCGTAAATTAAACTTATATTAGCTTCAATTTTCTTTTTTTTGGCGTTTTTTCGTTGTTATTCGAATCCGGTCGGATTAGCTAAAAAAAAAACTTAGTTAGATTCGGGATTGACTCTTGACGGGACATTAAATACTTGATGGGCCGTCGAGTAGGCACGTCTAAAACAATTGGCACGCGAGTTGTGAAAGCGACAGTAGGCAGTAATTACATTTTTCCCTCTCGCTTACCTATTGCCCGGCTAGTGTTCGTAAAATTTTTCGGGTTTCATTCCGCATCTCCTCTTTCGAAATTTAGAACAAATTTTTTTCCACAGTGTACCTTGAAATAAACTGCCGATGCGATTGATGCTCGATTAGGCCGCGAGATGTAGCTATTTGATCGATGCAATCGTTTCGTCTTGCAATCAAACAAAAATTTATGAACGAAACGGCGCGCGCGTTTTCTTTTTTTTTAAATTTTGATGAGCTAAATATTTATTTGAAAATGGGTGGTCGCGTGGTCTTTTCAACCGTCTATCTACGCAATATTATTAGTGTAGAAAGTTTAAATTCGAAATTAACTCGATTAACAAGATTATATCGACAATTACACGCGTTTGTCCGAATAAAATCGCCCATTAAATCATTTGGGCATCTTTAAAATTGATAGGTAATTAGGTAAAAGTTCTCAACTTTTTAGATTTTCTTTTTCTGAACAATGTAACGAGAGACATTATCTACGTAGAACAAAGCTAATGAGGAGTATTCACGCTGGCAGTCGTTTCGATTCGACGAGATGTCCGCGTACGCTCATTGCTCCACAAAGGGCCTCATTTGAGACGTCGAAAAGGTATCTAAATTGATAGGAATTATCGCGCGCGCGTCCCATCTAAACCCACAATTACGTACCTTAATTATTGGGAATCGCTTGCCAGGCTTTATTAAAAAAAAAACGATGACGTCATCGTTACATTTTTATGCCAATTACCTACATTTAATTGTAAACAAATACGACAGACGTTTCAACTTTAGAATGTAACGGGCGGTGAAAGTAAAAACAGTTATCAATGGCAATGTACTTCAGACTAATGAATTGTTAAAACAAAACACGTCTACACGCACACAACACAACAAGTTGGTCGTTAAAGAAACTCGTTTATCTTTAAATAATTAAGGCAACATGCCGAAACTGCCTGCGACAAAAATTTCGACTAACGGGTCGCGGTTAAAACGGCATTCGTAGGTAAAAAAATCAAGACGATCGTATTTTGATTTAAAAAAAAAGAAAAACGAAAAGTGTGTCGCTTCGGAAATGTTTTAAACACTTTTTTGTCGCTTAGCGATATTGTCGAACACGACCTCGATGTGCACAATCGCATAAGACAACGACCGTACAACATATGCGTTACATTTAAATAATGCAAGATGCTTACAATATGACCATCAACCAACATTAATTGTTTGAATGTACGGATATCTGCAAGAAAGTTATCTGACGTAGCGTGTAATACGCGTGGCACTAATTATTATCATCCGCAGCTTCCTTGGCACGCTCCGTATTTAAGAAATTAATTAAAGGTGTTACGACGGTATAATAACTAATTAATGTAGGATATTCGAGTGTGCTAAAAACTTTCAATTCCGCGCAGTGTGACGTCAACCGTGAGTAGCAGTAACACGTAATGATACGTGTAAAAATTTAAAAATAACAGAAATTATAGCCATGCAGGGATAAATGGAAATAATGTGGAATTCGAAAAAGTTGTGATCAATCAGTATTAACGTTTTCGCTAATTACGCGACGAGTGACGTCGAATCCCCTCTTCGATACGCACAGAACCGCCTCCATATCTTACCTTTATAGTTATTATACCACGTCTACCCTCAGAAGTTTGCGCAGATTTCATTCGGATGACTCGGGTCATGTTGACCTTCTAGAATAATCTAAAGTCGACGATGACGTATAAATATGTGGGTACGTTAAAATGGAATTCGTCTTCAGAATTAAATACGCTCGAAGCTCTTGTTGGTGATATATAAATAAATAAATTTTATAATAGCACAACGTAATTTCCACAATTCCATCAAGATAAAACTATACCTCGCACCTCACCAGACAAACTAAATATTATTTGAGGTGGCGATGGCGGAGTTTTTCCTCAAACAATAAACACTTTTCGTAATCATTTCTAAAGTGGCCGATCGACAGTTACAGTTAATATGTGGCGATTGAAAAACCGGGACTAAATGTCGCGGAAAAACTTTTGAATTTTTTCAACCGAACGGATAATTCTCTTTCGCAATTTATTTACAATACGCCTATTATATTTTCTAGTTACCTTTTATTTTATCACAATTTAACTTTCACTTAACAGTAACGGCAGCTAATCCAATATTTGAATTAAAAAAAAAAACAAACATAAATATAGACGATTATAAGTTTCGTTTTTTTACGTTAAAAATGTGTATATCCATTATATAAGGGTAAAAACTGCAACGGAGGTAACATTCTGATAGCTGTAAGGGTTGCAAGACGCATTTTCATTGTCCTTAAAAAATTCTATCGCCAGATTTTGCACAAATTTAGCAACTTCAAGATTGTCACGTCGCGGTGACGTCCATAACCGTTAGGTGGAGTGCCTTTCCCGAGACAGCAATGATAACGAGGTGTGCAACATTAAAAAAAAGTATTCCACTTTAAAAAAATTAGAGTAACAAAGAACAAAAATTCCACAGATCCATAAAAAGAAAACTACGAGAGTTGCAGAATCGGTAGTTATATTATAGTTTAAAGGCAAATAATGACTCGATAAGGAAATACTTGCAACACAATTGATTTTGTGCCAAAATGATAATAAAAGAGGTAATTTATTCTGACTCAAAAATCCATAGCCGAATCCCTTGGGGAAAGTTCGTCATCTTGAAAAAAACACAGTTAGTTCCCAAAATCTCGTAAACGAGCATCACATCAAAAACAATTTCAAATAAAAAAGTGTTCCTTATAAAATTATCTAAAGGAAAGGTTATTATCAAAATTTGTCTGGAACTAACCCCCGCGCGAAAATCGAGGGTCGAAGCATCGCCGCTACGCCATTGTGTATTAGCGAATCGGAATGTTTTCGGAAAACAATTTAGAAACACGGCACAAAATATAGGGTGTCGGAAAATGTTGCATCAGATTACGGAAAATGGTGAAAGAATCTCTCGGGGAATGTATTAAAGACATTCATTTATTACGCACGTGCCTACCAAAACTTATTAAATTCCAACGAAAAACGAACAAGTTACCTATTTAAATAATTAATTTTCACTCTTCAACTTCGGGGGTGAATATTTCAACAGGTGAAGCGCCGTAGGAAAAACATTTATAGGAACTTGCGGCATTATTTTAACGTGTTTTATGTACCTAGAGCTTTTTACCATTTCCTGACCCCCCCGTATTTTGTTGTAATAATTGTTTAAACGATACAAATGCTCGAGGGCGCCAACCGGAACGTTTACGATTTCAAATAATGTGGTATAACAAACATTTTATTAAAAAAAAAAGTTTCATCAAAATGGTGGGGTTCCGAAGCAAAAACCTAATTCGACACGACTAACAATAAGTTTTCATTTCACAATTTAAATGTCTTTAGTTACAAGTAAAATAGAAATAAATTGAAAATAGAATAAATTCGGTTCTAGCAAATAAAAAAATGAAAATAAAGTAGTCGGGGGCGACTAGTATTTTGTAAATCAACGCTCACTTAATTAGGAGTAAGATATTACGCGCCTTCGCTAGGAGTAGATCCGGGATTAGTTTATGTTAAGGGATAATTTGTATACCTCGTTGTTCTGAAGTTTGATATCGTAGGTATTTCGCTAAACGTCTAAAACCAAGCATACACACGTTTAAATGTCTAATTGCATTCCGAGCAAAAACTTTCTACTCGATTAGTTACAAGGCAATTTGTAGTAGGTATTATATAATTAACTAATGGAATTTGCTGCACTACGAATTAAGTAGGTACCGTACCTAAACAGTTACGAATTTTATTACGAAAAACGATAAAACGACGAATAATAGTACAGTCTGAAGTTACCTGTGTAAACGGTAAACCCAATAAAAATATTTAGACAAGTCAAATGTAGGGGGTCTTTTCATTTTGTTGATGTAGCGATTATAATAATATTTACAGATACGCAAAGGCTATAGCGTGTAATAGAATTTCAGCCTTTGTTTACATATTCCATTCTGTTTTAGAATGCATTATCTTACAAATTACACCCGACAGTCGAATATACGCTTCGCGTGTTCTTCCTAAAACCAAAAGTTCTGTTCGAAATCATTTTTGTCTTATTTTCCGAATTTCCACGATTTCGCACAGGGAACGACGAATATGGAAACATAATGAAAAATGAATGGAAAAGCACAGCTAGAAAATAAAATATAACGAAAACAATTAGAAAATTGGGAAAAAAAACAGTTATATACTATATAATTGGACCAAGTATTAAGGGGATAACAGTTGCTCGAAAATGAATACTTATATATCGTTTTTTTATCGTTGGTAACGACTTTGGCATTGTAAACGATGTATTTTTTATAATTATTTGATATTCTGCAATAAAAATTTATTGATCTTGTACGATAACAAAGATAAGTTTTTAGATATTTTCGCAAAATCTATGGGGAATTTGTTACATATTTTTATATGTATAGAATCTGTATTCATTTATCTAGGTAGTAATATCGATAAAAATTAAAACTTCCCTTTAGTAATCTCGCAATTTTCATTTTTATAGACGTTTTATAATCACACGTCATAAGTAATTATAAAACGTCTATAAAAATTAAAATTGTGAGATTACTAAAGGGAAGATTCAATTTTTATTGATATTATCACCTAAATAAACTAATCAGATTCTATAAATGTAAAAATACGTTATAAATTCCCTATAGATTTTGCGAAAATATCTAAAAACTTATCTTTGTTATCGTACAAGATCAATAAATTTTTATTAGAGAATGTCAAATAATTATAAATATTCATCGTTTACAACGCCAAGAAACTTTTGAAAGTCGTTACCAACGATAAAAAAAACGATATATAAGTAATCATTTTTGAGCGTCTACTATCCCCTTAAGAGGATCGAATTGGAAACGGAACGTAAAAGACGGAGAAACTTGGAAAAATTGTAATTAAAAGAACCCAACAGGAGCATTATTATTAAATGAAGAAAGGACGAGGAGTGGGGTCGATCACATGAAATGGATTAATAAATTCAAAATGGAGAAAAAATCAGCAAAAGATTAGTCAAAGTCAGAAAAGATCAGGCAAGGTTAAATAAGACAATAAACAAAGGTCGGAGAAAATCAGGAAAGGTCACGCGAGACCGGAAAAAGGGCAGAAATAGCCAAATCAAATCACTAAGTAGCAGAAGATCTGCCGCAACGGAAGAAAGGCGTCGTCTTGAGGGAAACGACTTAAGTGCCGAATAAGTATTTCCTGACAAAAGACGCTTTTCTCGAATCTCGTTTTAGAGTTTGTCAACCCCTATATCTAAATTTGGTGAATATGAAACGTTACGATAAAGTTTTATGTTCAGTTATGTTGTTTTATGTTATATTCAGTTTATGGTGTTTAATTACGACAATTTATAATTTATTTTTAAAATTCAATAAAGAACAGCTTGTGCTTTTTTGGTTTTTTTCGGGTGTTCATCGAAAATTCACATCGGCAGCGACTATGTTTATCGGTAAAAATCTATGTCCTAACCGTAACGTCGTTGACGAAATTGCTGAACATTTGCCTTATCGCAACCCAAACGAAACGAAAATAAACAGACGTTCCCGCATTCGAGTGTAAATAATGCGCCCTTTCGACAACATCATACAGTCAAATCTACGTTTAAAGTTCGAATTAATCAGTAATCGGTCGTACTCGTGGTGCCCCAAGATACATCAAAAGTTCTTCGTTTCGAACTTCGCCCTTTAAACCTTTCTATCTATACTTGTTTGTTGTAAACCGACGAAAAGTTTGGCCGAGTTTTATAAAATCTTCCCCTATTTACGAGCGCGACGTCGACGAATGCTTTTCAAATAAATTCGCGCAAAAACGCACCGCGAAACCGAAACTTTCGTCGTTTTAATTGTAGCTTTTAAAAGCCGCTTTTTTCGTTTACTTACGCACTTGAATTATTTTTGATTGGGGAGGCGCAACGACGCGGCTTACGCACACTCTCGGTACCCATATAGTTACCCTCTCGGTAACGTACAGACCTGGATTTCAAACGGGGAACTCATTTTGTAAAAAATGGGCACTCGGACGATTTTTTACAGATCTGGGAAATATTTGGTTTTGGAAGTTTTCGTCTCCAAAATTATTTTGTCACCGCCAAAATTTAATCGAGCCGAGGAGCGACAATTTAAACATTGTTCAGAACACGTTCAGGGTTCGAGAGGTCAAACGGATCGCCTTTTGGAAAATTCGTTGATTTTCTTCGAACTAACAAGGAAGGTTGCCCAAAGGGTACCACACGCCGATTTTGATGAAAATTTTATCATAGCAACTACTACCCAAACGATGATGTTTGGTGAAAAAATTAACTGCCGTAACGATTTCGTTTACGTTTTATTCGATAAAGTTGTTGAAATGGTAATTCTCAAATTCATAGGACTGTTATCAGAACGGTCTTAGATATAGGTTTGAAATTTGTAACATTTCAATTTGAGGTTGTACATTCTAGAATTAAAAAAAAAATTTTTTCACGCATAGTTCGTTAACACGAACGCCATCTTGAATTTTTTTAAATGGAAACATGAGGTATGTTATATTTCATTGGAAAGCTTATTTTTTTCCTCTGTTTAATCATCTAAAAATTGTATGGGGTTACATTAGAAAAAATTGAGATAAATAGAAAAACGTTTTTCATATAATAGTAGAATGATGACACCTTGCCCCCTACCCCGCCTTTTAATTCACCCCCTCGCCCATATACTGTCTGATAGGGGATTAAGGAGATTAAGCCGCGAAATTACATAAAACACCGTGAATTAAATGGCGAATTCGCGAAACGCGGAAAAATTTATTAAATTCGACGCCGAATTATGCAATAATCAATCAATCAAAGCGCCGATCAATTTAATCCCCCTGTTTGATATCAGGCAGTATATGGGCGAGGGGGTGAATTAAAAGGCGGGGGAGGGGCCAAGGTGTTATCATTCTACTTATAATTATTCGTTCGGCTATTATAATATTGTCATTTCTTGCATTGCTATTCTCGAAAAACTACTTTTTTGAGTAATTCCGGATCTGTTCTATGCGTGTCAGGTAATGTCATTTTATCGAGATTATGCAAATATTATAATCTATTTAAACGCCCGTAGTTCGTCATTTCTTGCGTTGTTATACTAGAAATACGAGTTTTCTAGTAGTTTTCCACTCGCTCTGAACGTTTCGTCTCATAACAGTCGAGTCAAAATTTTGCCAAAGAAAAAAACACGAAGGGATTTTAAAGGATTAAGGGATTTTTTCGAGATTACGCAAAAATTTTAAATCGATTTAAAAACATGCAGTTTGTCATTTCTTTGTTTGTTATATTTGAAAAACTACTTTTCAAGTAATTCCGGGTCTGTTCTATGCGTATCAGGTAGTGTCATTTAATGGAGATTATGCAAAAATTGTTTTCTATTTAAACGCCCGTAGTTCGTCAATTCTTGCGTTGTTATACTAGAAATACGAGTTTTCTAGTAGTTTTCCACTCGCTCTGAACGTTTCGTCCCATAACATTCGAGTCAAAATTTTGCCAAAAAAAAACACGAAGGGATTTTAAAGGATTAAGGGATTTTTTCTAGATTTCGCAAAAATTTTAAATCGATTTAAAAATATGCAGTTTGTCATTTCTTTGTTTGTTATATTTGAAAAACTACTTTTCAAGTAATTCCGGGTCTGTTCTATGCGTATCAGGTGGTGTCATTTAATCGAGATTATGCGAACATTTTAAATCTATTTAAACGCCCGCAGTTCGCTATTTCTCGCTTTGTTCTTCTGAAAATACGAGTTTTTTTAGTCGTCTTCGACTTTTCGTAAACATTCCGTCTCAAAACGTTCTGGTCAAAATTATGACAAAAGAAGGTGTGTATGGTTTAACTACGGTTTCCTTTACTAATATTTTATAAATGTAATAATTCTATGTTTTAAAGTAAGTTTAAAATAGAAGAATGAAAGTAAGTACAATATACCTATTATAATAGTCGAACGAATAGTTACATGAAAAACGTTTTTCTATTTTATCTCAATTTTTCCTAATGTACTCCCATACAATTTGTAGATGGTTAAACAGAGAAAAAAATAAGCTTTACATCTAAAACCGTTCTGATAACAGCCCTATGAATTTGAAAATCACCATTTTATCAACATTATCGAATAAAACGTAAACAAAGTCTTTATGGTAATTAATTTTTTCACCAAACATCATCTATTGGGTAGTAGTTATTATGATAAAATTTTCATCAAAATCGACGTGTACCCACCCTTCGGACAATCTTCCTTGTAAGCACGACAATTTAACTATTTGTTAAAAAAGCTTATAGAAACGATTATTTAAATACAAGTACCAAAACAACAACTGTTCGGGGAAACTTTGATCGATCAAAGACCTCGGGCGTTCGTGTAACGTAAACGTACAATTTTTCAATTAGACTGGGCTTTCGGGAGAAGACAATTATTTATTATTACGGCCACCATTAATTTGATCGGAAACGGCGAATTACGTTTCCTTAATAAATGCAATAAATTAGAGCTTTTAGATCATCGATCGATTAAAAAGGAAGAAACATTTTTTTTATATCTTATTAACGTAACAACGCAGCAAAGCGCCGATGTGAAATTAGATAAATTGGACATTGACTTTAGTACCTATACGACCGCAATAATAATTAAAAGATAATGCGGTTAAGTAGGAAAAGCAAAATCTAGAAAGTTAACAAAAATTTTATTAAATAATAACGCGAAGGAATTACCACCACCAGACGAACGATTTTCTCATGTTAAGTCCATCTAAAAGGGGTTTTAGCCCGACTTTCGGAAGTTTATCGCTTGCCCTTGCGAAAAATCGCTCGCCCGACCACTCACGTTCCGAAATCGTACTATAGGTACGTATACGTTAAAAAAAAATCTTTTCGTAACATCTCCCGTTTATTTATCGCATTTAAGAGCGTGAAAACGTAACTCGTAACCGAAACGAATTTCTGAAAATACAATTTTATACTTGGTCGCGAACGCGACATTTTCGTTATAAGTAAAAGAGAATTAGCGACGAATTTGTTACGGCAGAATTGGCCGGGTCGCCGCAAAAAAATCAACTTCTTGCCGTAAAGCCGCAAATCATAAGGCGGCATTCGCACTGTCACTTTCACCCGAGCCACCGTTCCACATTCATTGCAAATCAGACTCGCCACACGAAACCAACCCGCTACGATTTTTTTTCTTCTTTAGAACCGTTCAGTTTCCTTCCTCAAGTAGACCGTAAACCTACATAAATTGTACAACTCTTCGTTTGCTTCTCATTTTCGTCCGACCCGTCTAACGGTTTGCACTCGCATAATTTATCTGCGGGCAGTCGTTAACGTTATAACCTTGCCAATACCCGTGAAAGTGATTGTTTTCAAGAGCTTCGCTACCGATTTACGAAGTTTAATTTGTCAGTCGAACGAAAACCGCGTCGAAGTGAAAATGCCACGTGCGGCGGCGATAGTGAATTGCATCAAGGACGGAATTTCTCGAATTCGTTGACGCGAAAAACAAAACCAACGAAAGATGGCGCGTTGCGCCTTTAAATTTTCACGGTTTTCATTGTGACCATGTGGATACGTGTGCGAGTGACGAAATGACCTTAAATCTGTGTCCTCGATTGTAGAATAATGGTATTCTTTCGGTTGAATAATACTTTCTAAAATGATGATCCTAACGGTGATTTTAAATGTTTGTGGTATCGTGTGCGCCATAAGGGTGCCGCCGGCCTGGCCGGATCAGCACAGGCAACTAATCAATTACGGATTAACGCAACGGAATCCAAATAATTATATCGCGAGTTATGTGCAAAATAAACGACGACCGATCGGCGCCCAAACAGAACTAGTTCCCGTTAGCAAAACACGTTTTTATTCCCCGAGACAGGTGAGCGCAATTCGATACCTTATCTCGTTAATATCAACAAAAATGAGCCGCAGAAAAACGACAATAAACAACTCAAGTTGTCGTTTTCACAACCGATCGCTTACATAGATAGTAACAATAGCTTTCGCACGTTCGCGAACGGCTGGATACCGATTTCCGGTCGTCAATATAATCATCGCCACGCCACCAGGAAAAACGACGAAGTCGTCGGCGCCGATCACATTCCAGTTGGCCGACACGAAGTCGCCGCAAACGACGCCCCCGTAAGAGTCATTTATCCTGGGGAAGGTCGGTGGGCGATTCCCGGCCTAAGCCATCGGCCGTTCGTGCGAGCGCCCGCTCCCGACGATCGGGAAGAAGAGAAGGCCGAAGAAGACGAAGAAGAAAAGCCGGAAGGCTACGAGACGTTCGAAAACGCCGCGCCCGAATTCGAAAGACAACTTCAAAAGTTCAACGCGAAATCGCAAACGTTACCGCAAACCGATCCGGCGAAACGCGTCGAAGAAAACGACGACGAAAACGAGAATTACAAGGAAGAAGAACCAAGAGCAAGAAGAAGACGACGACGACGACGACTTCGTACCAATGAAATTACTGGCTCAAGTCAGAAACGTGGAAAAAAACGAACATCTACCCCAAGACGACGAAGACGCGCGATTAAAAGAGGTAGTTAAAGATTCGAGAATACACACGTTCTACACCGAAGAGGGTTACGAAGACGTGGAGTACGATCACGCCGGCGAAGAAAAGAAAGCGGAAGACAGCGAGGGTCACGAACGTCCCGGCAAGACCGTCGTCCGCTTAAAAAGTAAATACCCAAAGAAAGTGGCCGACGAAGTCGACGTCGTAAAAGAATTCGAAAACCGCAACGACCCCATCGAGGCCGGGCCGGAGCCCGGGGACGCCGACCCTTCGGCCACGAACCTGTCGAAAACGAAATTCGTGGCGATGAAAGAAAATCGAACGATCGAAACCAAGAGCATGGACAACGGCGGGACCGAGACCGAAATTCGCAAGGCGATCGAAATCATAACGCGCCCCAGAAGACGTAGACGGTCCGTCGCCGAAAAGTACCCCTACTACAAGCTAGCCGCGCTCGACAAAAACTCCCCCCTGCGCTACGCGGAAAATCTCGCGAACGTTCCGCGCAAAAAGCACGGCGAAATGTCGTTCTACGAGCACGCGCGCGCCCGCGACTGTCCCGAAATAACGCGCGACGTCGATCCGCTCCCGAACAAACTGAAAAACCTAACCGACCAGAGCAAGCCCGCGGGCGGCAACGTCGACACCGATGGAACGAACAGACTAAGATATTTGGGCGACAAGATCGATTGTCTGAAAGCGAAGTATTTCGGCGAAAATCCCTTGGACAGTCCGATTTTCGATGAGGAAGTGATCGAATCGCCCCAGTCCGTGTTCGACGACATCTTGCGTTTAAACAACGACGATCGAGAAAACAAGCGATTGGTGCAACGACATATCGACGAGAAAACGAGCAAAAAATTAGAAGCCCTACCCGAAGCGGAGGCGCTCACGATACGAAGGAGACGAAGACGGAAGCGGCCGCCGCAAAGGCCTTCGATGCACCCGTTCGAGGCCAACGTATTTTTACCCACCCCTCTGCCGCCCGTCAAATCCACACGTCCGAGCGCGAGCACGTCGAAACCAAAATACAAAACGTTAAGCGAAGCGTACTATAAGGACGACATTCTCCCTTACGAGCAACTGAACGTGTTCGCGGACGTGATAAACATAATAAAAAGTTCGAGTGCCGATTCGGCGCCGTTTGAAAATTCCAAACCGCATCACGTCCACGACGGAAAAACAAAACCACCGCGCAAACGGAACCACGCCACGACCGCGCCTCCCCCGAACGTTAAATATCACAATCACAAACCGAACCCAACGTCCGTAAGTCAAAGCATCAGCAATTACATAGTGAAGGACTCGTCTTTCGCCGAAGACGCCAAACACGAAGAAACGGTCGACAACGTCGTCGAAGTCGCGCCCACGCGTTCGCCGAAACAACCCCAACCCCATCACAACCCTTTCGGTCTCGTCAAATTGCCGACTCTGAACACGTACACGGTCCTCGGGATGAAGCCGCCCGCGTTGCGCAAACCGTCGCACCGCACCAATTTCAAGATGGTGCGGCGAAGAAATAACAACCACAAAATTTACAAGCGCAGCCCCGTCAAACCGACGTATTCCGAAATAAGAAGGGAAACCGACGCAGTCCGCGGAAGAAGAACAAGACGACGACGATTACGTGCCGCAGCGTAATCGGAATTTTCGCTACGACACCGAAAACGACAGGGTGATTTACGATAAAAAGCCCGAGGAGGAGGAGGAACCGTCGCAAGTCAATCGGGAAGAGGAGGAGGAGGACGGAGACGACGTCGAGTATTTGACCATAGTCAAGGTGACGACGCCGAAGCCTTACGTTTACGTTCCGACCGAACCTAACGGGCCGACGTTTCTGGATTACGTGGAGCAACTGAAAAGCAACAGCGATTACAGCGTGATCGCGAGACCGAAACCGACCGTGAAAACTTCGAGCGCGACGCCCAAGACGACGCAAGCCGCGATTGTCGATTTGAACGCGGCAACGTCGGTCCCGGAATTTCTAAGTATAATTCAGAAGTTGAAGGCCAACGATAATTATCACGAAATTGCGAAGAAAGCGAAAAAAACCACGACGACGCCCGCGCCGCCCGAACAGTTAGAGGAAGAGGAGGACGAAGAAGAGGACGAAGGGAGCGGGAAAATTTCTTTCGGCGATTCCTACAACGACCAGATTTTCGATATCACCGGATATTTGCCGCGGCCCAGGTCTTCGGTCGACTATTCAAAATATAAGACCATCGAGCGCGCGCCAGTTTCGCGCGACCACGACGTCGAGCAGCAGGAGAGTTCGGTGAATCGCATTAGTACCACGCCCGAAAATGGAGGAGGAGGCGAGGAGGCGACGGTTCCATCCACCACCACAACCACCACCACTACCACCGAAAAACCTACGACGTCGACGACGAGACCGAGGGCGATTCGCACGCGACCTAGAAAACGAACCACCGTCACCACCGAGAGGACGACCACCACGTCGGCGGCAGCGTCTGTGATCAAGCGCACAAGAGGGAGGTACAGATCGACGACGACGTCGACGACAGCGGAACCCGCCCTGGAAGCGAACGACTCGCAAAATCAAAAGGTCGTCAGGCGAAAATTTACGGTGGACCGACAGACGGTGCCTCCAAACCACAAAGCGTTCTACACGCCCATCGTCGTTCCGGACGAAATCGGCGATCACGTGAAACGCAAGCTGGTTCGGGTGGTCGCGCCCCGACACCGACAAGCGAACGTTTCGAAGGACGTGAACGTGTTTAGGAAGTACGACCACGCCAAGAGGCACGGCGGAAATTATAGAAGAAAACCCGCGAACGGCGTCGAGGAGGTCGCGGTTCCGGACGGCAAGGGGATCAACAGGTTAACGGACGTGGTGCCGAAGCCGTTCGCGTTTTATTCGGACCCGACGTTGCCCGCGAGCGTGAACGAACTCAAGGACCCCAAGGTGACGGATCGTCCGCTGGACAACGCGGAAGAAGCGACCGCTCCGACGCCAAACGTGCGCGACGAAGTGAAAATTGACTTTAACAACGGACAATCGGAAGTTGTTACCGTGAACATCGTCAAGGACCCTAGTAAGCGACTGTATTTTTACGCGCCTGTTAAATAAAATTGTTACATATTGATAATTATTAATAAACGATTATGTTATTTTTGGTATTGTTTAGGGAAACAACTGACGCTCGACTTAGCGACACACAAAGGCTTTTGTGGTCGGGCGCGGGCGAACGCGCAACAACGGAAAGGTGGTTCAACTCATAAAATTGAAATTTAAATGACGTATACGTTGCTCGCTTTCGTAATTACACCTTTCATATACCTACATAACTTTAAAAGTGTGCGAAATCGCAATTATATTATTATATATTTTGTACCGGTTTGGTCCCCCCCCCCAAACAACATCGAAACATTTGCATAATTTAATTAAAAATTGTTTTTTACTTGTCGTTTAATAGTTTGTATTAGAAAGGATCGAAAATTAGACGTAATTTTATAGCAACTTTTTTCGGGACGACCGAACGCGAAAAACTTTTCGTTATTCCAAATAACAAACAAACAAAAGCGAATCGCCAACATTTTACCAACGAATCACGTTAAATATTATAACGAGAGAACCGACAAAGTAATTACAATTTCAAAATAACTCTTATTTTGAGGATATTAGGCGCGTTTCTAAATTATTATTCAACGCGAAATTCGCGGCGAATGTTAAAGTTCAAGACGAGATAAAAGGCTTACTTTTAAAGAACCGCAAAAGTCGAATAAATTTACGTTGGGAACGTTTGAATTATTCGCGGACAGAAATGTTGTCGTGGGCGTTTTTAAAACAAATGACGAACTTTTCGAATAGTTTTAATTCTATTCGACGAATCGTTTTAAATTTAAACGTTTCGCATAAATTTTCAAGTTTTTCTTTAAGTATTTCGGCGACGATTTATTTTTTCATAATCATAATAAAATTCAATTAAAATGATAATTAGCAAACGTTTACGAAGATTAATTTCTATTATTTTTAATTGGTGAAAATTTATGTTTTTTTTGAATTCGCATTTCTTTATAGGTAGGTAAAATATAGACAATTTAATTATTAATAGAAAATCGCTTTACAAAGTAACGTTGAAATTTTCCAAAAAAAAAATTACACAATTTAAGTCGTAGATTTTTAAAAATTTAACATTATTTTACGTCCAAAATAAAAATTATAACCGTAGGTTTGTTTAAAATGCAACCGTCTGTTGGCGTTGAACTCGACGTCGTAACGAGGGCGTGACGTTTGAGACGCACAAAATCTAAAAACTAAAAATAAATAAATAGTATTTTTAATTTTTTGAGTTAGGGTGGGAGAGAGGGAGAGGGCACAAGTTAGACACTTGCCACAGGCGCTTCGTACCCTCGTTACGGCGTTGATTGAACTAATTTGAGGTAAAGTAAAATTTAATATATATTAATTAATATTTTTATTAAATTTAATTAATATTTAATATATGCCCCTCCGTTGCCCACGGAGGGGCATAGGTTTATTTCGCACCCATCATGGATAACCTGGGTCGTTTATGTCCGCAACTATTTTTTTTGCCGTTATCGATACTCAAAATAACTGAAAAAAATCTGGAGTACTCATTGAAATCTATACTTTAACACACAATCGTTCTACGAGTCAAATATTTAAAATAATAAGTAGCAAAAATAAAAATTCGGAAGTACGAAAAATAGGAAAACGACCCAGGTCGAGGAGGATTAAAGCCATCTGTGTGCGCCAAATGCGCTGGTTCCACTTTTACGAACAAAAATAAAATTTTAAGAACAACTTACCTTGCACAGCGATGCACAACACAAAATAAGGATAGGAAAAGCTAGGAAAGGATACACCACTGTACAAAGTATTAAAATAAACAGAATAACTAACAAAAACTAAAAAATATTAATACAAGCTGTTCAACAATAGAACTGCCTTCCACCAAATCTATCGAACAACTCACACTCATTTCAAGGCGAAGGTTAACCTTTCGCCTTATCAAGAGTTTGGCGCTAACACCATCAAATACGACAACCACTTGATTATGTATTTTACAAAAAAAAAATAGGTAAGTACACAAAATTTTTGTCGTAACTCTAATTTAGACAATATTTGGTTTGCGAACCTGTAGTCGATTAAAGGTTAAAAGCCGGCCACAAATCTGTTTAGTAATTTGTTCTGTAAGTAAACTTTTAATGATCAAAAAATCGAGGCGAGATTGATTTAAGTAAATTAATAATTTTGATGGCCTGTTTGATTGGTTTCCAAAGAATTTCCATTAAAGCGGACACGCTAAAAACGCTCTAAAATCGCGAAAAAGATAGCAATTATTCGCTTAGAAAGTCTTCGGAAAAATCATAGCGTAACTAACGTTAACCGTAATCGTTCCGTTAAATTTCCAAAAAATTGGGTAACAATCCGTGGACGCCTTCAACGCACTAAAAGTAAGTAAAAAAATATTATTAAATACACACGTATGGCTAAAACGCTTCTTTGAAATAAAAGTTTAATTGTTTATTATATACCTACAGTAAAACTACTATAAAACGAACGCCGGTGGTTTTTCTAAAAAATGGTCTCTTGTAGGAGCGGTCGCTTTAAAAGATTTATTTTCTTAAGTTTCGTTCTTAGAAACTGCGGTCGGTTATTGGAGTGATCGTTTAAAAGACGTGGTCGGTCGGAGGAGTTTTACTGTACATCTCATACATTTTTGCGTAAGTTCGAAATTTTGTACGTAAGCATATGTTTTTCATTACCTAATCTAAATTTACGTTTATAACAATTGCAATTCAAAAATTGTCGTGCCGATGATTTTTATAAAAAATTAGAGTTAAATTTTAAATAAATTCATTTCATACTTTAGCGTCTCGCATGTTTTTTTTCTAATTTTAAGATAAATTGCTATTAAAAGCTCAACATAAAAATTTAACGATACTATATTAAACATTAAAAATATATAGGAGTACAAGCCAGTTTTATTTCGTACAAATTGAAACGCTTATCGTACAAATATACCAATGAATTAGTCCTTTTGAACGCAGAAGCGTAATTAATAATAATCAAACGGAGGGACATAAAACGCGTATTAATGTCGTAGGTCAACCCCAATACGTTTGATATACATATAGATAGTAGCGCAAACACTCCACCGAATTAACGTAAACCCGACCCAGAGGCGTCGTTTTTTTTTTTTTTTGAAAGTCGCGAGGCACGTACGCAGTGGTCGCCGGTTATTAAAATCAGCCGCTTAATATGTTCATTATTGTTTGAAGAAAATAAAAAAAATGAATTTTTTTATCGCCGGATATTGAAATCGATTCTGCTAGTCTCGACGTGATTCTACAAAATCAGCTAGAAAACGTTGTAACCCTCGTTCGCAAAATTCCACGATGGCGTCATGCAAACATTTTTGTGAATATCGTAATAACGATTGAATATTTAGATAAGGCACTGTTTAATTCAAAAAGCAGCACGCGAAAATTTCTACGGGTCAAAAGATTTATTAAATAGTCGCCGCTACTTTAAATTTTCGTCTTTCGGATTAAAATCTGCCAACATCTCCATAGAAAATGTGTTCTATTAATATTCGTCAATTTTTGTTTACGCCAATCCGAACACGGTGGAAAGACCGACGTGATTGCACGTCAAGTTTTAAATAGACTATTCGTTTTCTGTTTGGCGTAAACAAAAATAGGCGAGGTATTAAGGTGCCAAACACGAAAATTTAAAGTAAAGGCAACAATAAAAGCCAAATAAATCGTGAAACCTCAAAACGAGCCGTAAAATTTATTGTTCGTCCAAAACAACTCTCACTTCTCAACAATTTACCGTTTCTCGTTCGACCTACCTACGTATTTACGTATTAGTCGAAGATTGCACGGTATCGGTTAGCGACTCCAAATTGCAACTCGATAATTAAAAACGACCTAAGTCGACAGATGCGACTCGATCGGTAGATATTTGTTCGGGCGCGTAATTCGTAAATGCATCGATTGTACAGGTTGCAAACATAATTTACGGTTCCGGCAAATCCGTGCGATAAGCGAAGCCCGAAACACTTTTCGGAACCTCCGGTTCGAACGCAAAAATTAACAACAGATGCAAAATAATAATTTCGCACTCGAATACACACTTTCGAAAATTTAAAATTCCGATCGCCCAATTAAAAATTTGAATTGACCAAGTTTAACGGGCCGTTGCAAAGTTCGGTGCTAAACGGATTTCAACAATTAAGGGCACGGCGACCATTCGCGGACCCCTTTTTATAGGAAATAAAATATTCATTTACGGTTGCCCACGATTTATTCTCACAACAAGTTCCGACGTCCGAACTTTGCCATCGCGTAAATTTAGATAATTCGTTTCGGTTAGGGGGCGGGGGGGGGGGGGGTGGTTATTAGGCGTTAATTTCGGCAGGTGAACGGGCGAACCGCGTTTGCGGAAATTTAAACGTCGCAAAGACATTCCGCTTTCGAAATTTAAATCTAATAATAATTGTCGCCCATGTCGGTATAATTAACTTTAAATAAAGTTCACGGCGAACGCAAACAACTTCGCAAATCGACGGTATATTAGCGATACAACAACACGGGACCTACAACAGGGCGCAACAGAATCGATATAAATATTTTAACAATTTCCTCAATTACTTCACAAACCTATATATTTTTTTTATCTCGCGTAGATAGTTTTGGTGGTCGGGTTTGTTGCTCGTTTGAAATGTAGTAGGTAATCACCCGCTTGAAAATCAATAGTCATATTGAAGATGTTTTTTTTTACCTTGTTGTAATTTCTCGCAGAGTTTGTGTATGGAAAGTACAAATATAACAAACAGCGTGGACGTTTGAGAATGTGACGAGAACGGAGAAACAATTGAAGGAGAATCCTAAGATTATTAAAAAGAAGTTTAAAAAATTTCCAGTCTGCAACGCGTTTCGACGCGTCAGGTAATTCGCAATTTTTGATTATATTTGTTGTCTTCGTGCTCTTCGCGTCATGGAAATCAGTTATTTAAAAAAATATTGCATTTTAAATTCCAACTGTCCTTCTATTCACTTACAAAATATTTTATAAATATTGTAAAAATAAAAAGTTAATAAAATCCATTTACTTAATGGTGGTACGGTTATTTTTAATAATTTTGTTTTATATAAGTCGTATGTTTAATTAGTAAAAAATTGTTTTTGTTTAAAATTAAGTACCGCATTTTACGGATTATAAGATGCACCTTAATTTTTAAGCAATTTAAAAAAATAACATTTTTACCATTTTTATTATTAGATTCCAAAGGCCAGACTAAAAAAAGATTTTTAGTTTATAAAACCGAACTGAACTTTAAAACCCCTGAAAATCGTCATCTGAACTTTCTTCTTCTTCCTCTTCGTCGTCATCGTTGTCCTCTTCATATATAAGATGGTCTTCGCTGCCATCGAGAGCGTTACTTATGCCGCACTTCTTGAAAGATTTAACAATAATGTCTTCTCTCACTCTAGACCACGACTGTTTTATCCACCGACGCACTTGTTTGATTGTAGGTCGTTTTAAAGCTCCCTTCGGCGTGCATTCATATTGGGTTTCGTCCATCATCCATTTGTTCCATTCCTCTCTCATATAACACTTAAGTCCTCCCGGAATAACAGCAAGCTCTGTATTTCCCCGTCTCAATTTCTCTTTCACAGAATTTTTCAAACGACTACCAAACTGATCTAGCACAAGAAGAGAGCTCTTCTTCAATAAAGCACCTTTCATACCAGCCTCGTCCATCCAACCCTTGTCATGTACGTGAACAACAACACCTGAAAATGATCATTGGATTAAGTTTAGTACCGTCGGCACAACATGAAAGGACAACAGTGTAGTGCATTTTTTTCGTGTCCACTTGTTTTTATAGTTACAATTTTAGCACCTTTCATGGTAACACTTCTATTACTCGGCACATCAAATGTCAGAGGAGTTTCGTCCGTATTCGCTATTTGGCTCAGTTCAACACTGGTTTTCTTTCGATGTCGAATAATAAAGCGATGGAAAGATAATATTTTCTCTTCATACACTTGTGGCATCTTCAGAGATATTTTGGTGTTGATTCGCGTGCTAAGTCCATGACGCTTCATAAACCCGTAACATCGACCAACTCCGCCCTTAAAGTCTGTTAAGTTCCACTGCAGCGCTAGCTTACGAGCGTGTATTTGAATCGTTTTTGTATTAATTCCAGTGCCATTTTGACGGTGTCCTTGAATCTATTTCAATACGTCATCTTTTAGTTTTGGCCATTTTGCATTCAGTTCTCTATGTGCACATTTAGTCTTCCTCATTTTTTTCAATTCTTCTTTACTAGCCCGCCAATCGCGAATGGTTTTTTTTCTGTTGGTGGGGGGCCGAAATGCCGCTCAGCTGCTCTGTCTCCATGTTCTTCTGCATAAGCTATTTACTTTCAATTGAAAGTTCGAATCATATGAATACCTTTTATTTTTTTTCCATTACGAAACTAGCTACTAACAAAAATATTGTACTGTTACCGATAACACAAATCACTTTCAATTCAAGTTCACTGGCACCGTAGACTGCAATGACGCATCATAGGCTAGAAAGTGTTAGCAAGCTTGTGAATCCCCGCAACTCAGTTGAATCCAATGTTGCCAGATAGAGATAGGTTTCCTGCGGCATCGAATATATGGCCATTTTTAAGACTGGCGGGAATTTTAAATCAAGCACTGGACATTTTTAAGACTGCGTTCGCACGCGACGATTTTCATAACATGAACTAAAGCTTCAAACATTTTGCATAGATGGCGATACCGTGCGGTTTAGAATTATTCTTATTTAAATTTCAAGATTTGCCTCCTAAATGAGCCAGCAGAATAAATGCCATGAATTGCACCTGAATAATTCAAAAAATAAATGGTCTACTGTAGTTAATTGCCAACTACGCTTCTTCGAAATGTGTTTTCAAATTGAATTATACACAGCTGTAGCGACGGTTCGGTTCGCTGTATTTGTAATAACAACGATGATAAATTGTATGCTGGGTCGTAATGGAGCCTTATTACTTAGAAATATTATTTTTACTCTGCAATCATAAATAGGTCACTAGTTCAGTTACCTGATATGTGCTTGTTATATCAGTATTGAAAAAACACTAGGTTTTAAACGACGATCGCTAGAGCTAATAGGCCGTATCGAAATAAAAGAAAAATGTTGCGTTTGTGTAGGGCGAACGATAAAAAACGAAATTCCGAACGATATCTCGACCTACTGCAGACTGATTTGGAGAATGCCTTGGATGAATTACCATTACTTATAGTTAACAACTGCTGGTTTCAGCAAGATGGTGCCCCAGCGCATAATTCAACAACTGTGCGGGAATATTTGTCCCAGAGGTTTCCTGAAAAATGCATTGGAACTCACAGTGAAGTAGCCTGGCCAGCCCGATCACCTGACTTAACTACGTTGGATTTTTTCCTGTGGGGTTATTTAAAAAACTAAGTATATGACGCCACTTTGAAACTGAAGAACAGTTATTGGCATTGGTTTTAGCAGCAGTTAATACAATCACACCAGAAATGTTAGACCATGTTTTGAATTCTTCTGTAGACAGAGCATACTTGTGTCTAGAAAATAATGGCAACCTATTTGAGCAATTATTATAATTTTTTGACATTTTGTTTCTGTTATTGTACCAGCGCCTACTAATTTAAAAAATAAAAAACCTTATAACTCACGTTTTTCCCCTTTTTTGGCTTCAAAACCATAATGTGTGATACATCGTTGAATTTGTAATGAATAATGCTACCGAATACAGGGTGTCTCTTTGTTTGTGGCCATATAAAAAAATAAAGTTGATGATGGGTTCTCGGATACGAAACGTCGGATTAAAAATTTGAACACGCCATTTTGTAGAGCTTAAAAAGTGGCAATAAGAAAGTGCCGGTAGTTTTTTAATATCATTTAAAATAAATAAAAAAATGAAAAGAAACGAAAATCCAAAAAATCACATTTTTTTGAGAATTTTGAAAACGATAAACAATAATGAACTTTTGCGACCAGCATGTGAACATACTCTAAATAGCGCAACTTTTTTCTAATTTAAGCCACCCTGTATCTTCTACCGTTTTCAAGATCCCCATGCTGTGCATTCTTATCTTGGACACGGTGTATACTTATTTTATACATAGTATGTAGTTTATAGGTTAGGTCCCCCAACTAGTCATGCAGTATTTATTTTGCTATTGTATTCACACGTCACTACCATTGAAAATAGATAATCGTTTTTCGATCAAAGTATAGCCAAATAAACTAAATATTTTAAAAATCACAATTTATAGACAAATTAACCGAGTAAAATAAAAACACTCCAACTTTCATAACCAATAAATAAGTAGCTTACTTGTAACATAATTATAATCTGTTCATAATAATTATTACGATGTTGATCACGATATCGTTATTTTAAATATTACTTTTTATATAATAAGAAACAACATTCTTAGAAACAATTGTTTCTGTTTTATAATAGTTTAAGGGTCGGTCTTTTCATCTTCCAATAAATTTACTTGACAAATTTTACCACGGAAATAATTGTTTGAACAAACGTTTCTATGGTAAACATGTGTCAATTAAATTAAATGGAAGATGAAAAGATCGGCCCTAATATTAATTTATAAATTGCACCATTACATTCAACACACAATTACATAAACTACTCCTTGTTACTTATCACCTTAGCGATCATCCACTACCACCTAGATTATTATATAACAGTTTCTATGGAAATAAAGCTTTAGTAGCTACTAAATCTAATTAAATGTCTATGAATAAGGCTGTATAACTTTTACGATATTTGGCAACAACGCAATATTTTCCACTAACAGTTACTAAGAATTATCCCTAAAAATTCAACATAATTACGGAGTCGCCTTCTAATAGAGAACCTTTGAACTAAAAAATAATTTGAACTTTGACGAATCAGCTGTTTTGTGACAAGTTTTGCTCCGAAAACACTTTATTGAGATCATCTTCAATTTTACTTCGTTTTATGTAGTAAAAATTTAGGAGCATAATTTGGACGTGATTTTGCAGGGCGCCATCCTTTACGTTTCGATTTGATTGTGTAGAACGACCACAAAAAATTCACGAACGTTAGACAAATTTCAACATTTCTTTACAAGATTATTATCGACTTTTCGGCAAAACCAAAGGAAAGGTCCCCTGCGTTTATGTTTTTTCTTCATCCTGTAATTTTATGCGGCCTGTTCGTTATGTCGTTTCGACGATGATCTCAATAGATGTACCCTATATATTTTCACCATTTTTAACGCCGTTCGAATGTGGCGCTAATTTTGCGAACGCAGTCTTAATATTAATTTCTAGTATGAGACGCACTTGAATTTTGGAGGCAATTTTTCGAAGAAAAAAGTGCGTCTTATAGTCCGTAAAATACGGTATATACTTAAGTGAATTGGCTCTTGAATGATAGACAACTAATAATACAAGTTCTGTCATCGATAAGAGAATGAAGTGTCATATGAAATAAGTTTCTCAAATAATTGAAAATTTATTTATTATTGCTAGGTATCGTACTATATATTAAGTTATAGATTGTGAAGTGTTGTGAGAATTATTTTATAAATTGTCGAAAATGGCCAATATAATACATAATATATAATTGTTTTGTTGTTAATTCATTTGTTTTTTTACTCAAGCACATGTTTTATATATATACATCGTTGAAAAGAGGAAGAAATATTCTATTTAATCGCGTAATAATCCAAAATGGCGTCCATTTAAGATAAGAAAGATTTTTCATGTTTTTTTTTATATAAATACTGTTTGCCTATTTAAAAATATCGCGACCTTCAGTTCTTTTGGAATAACTGTTTGGGATTTAAATTTTTTTTCTAAAGGGCATATGAATCAGCGCCAAAAATTGCGCACAACATTATCCGTTTAACGAAATCTCTATCTTTAATAATGATATAAGAAAGATACCCGTACATATACTAGTCAATTTGGGACACCGTATATTGGTCGCGAGATTTAACGGTAGTTTGTAGTTCATTGTTCATAAATCAATTAAATTACTGTTGTTGCACATTATCCTTCAGAAAATTAATTGGGGTCGTTGCTACTGATATCGTCAAGATACCTATACCCAAGCACTGACATCTGGCGGTTTTAACGTCGATAACCAATCGGTATATTGCTATAAAATATAAAAAATACGTAAAATAAATTACGCGAGTAATTTGGATCGATTTTTTACATTTATAATTCGTCGCATGCGGCAAATTTCTATATCAAGACGACCCTAAATTCCGACAAAAGATAAACCGCGTATAAACTTCTCGAAAAGTATCAAAATGTAATTTGTCATTTAAAATGCGAGGCACGACTTTAAGCACCGGGATAACCTCTTTTAGACGTTCTCAACTGGGATTCGTACCGGAGAATGGCCGACGAGTTATGTAACTAACATTATCGGAAAACCATCGGGAAAACTTACATTGTCTGCGCGCCCATCGAAAGTCGACTCGGCCTTTTCAAAAACGACTTATACACCTCATTACTACACGTTTTCGTTTCAGAAATGCAAACGCATTAGAGGCTAAAGCGACATGGAGAGTCAATTTTGGAAAAGAAAACTCCTGCCCGTGTGGTACGAGCAGCGGGAGCCGTGGGACTCGCAGGGGGGCGTCGCGAGCGTCCCCACGTCGACGACGGAGGAAGTGGCAGCGCCGTCGTCGCCCACGTTGGGCCTAACGGAGGCGGTCGTCTCGAAACAAAATTCCGAAAGCCCACACGGAAACGGTAAGCAAATTTTCTATATTTAAACTTCGCAAAGTAAATTCACGACGAGGTCCTACACTTACTTATTAAATGTAATTATGTTTGCGCTTTACCTATTTCAGTTACTGTTTCCTAAATTAATTTGAGACCGAGGGCGTGTTTCTCAAAGCTTTAATTAAATTGGCGCAAAGCTACTTAGCGACACAGTTGTTAGCTATTATAACTAATGTAATTAGTTCTTGATCGAATTTACTTTAACGTATAATATATGCAAAACCGGCAGCGAAGAACCAAGAATCTATTTCGTTCCGCGTTGCGTACACAAATAAAGCCGCAAGAAAGTACAATAGCCTAAACAATTCAATTCCCAACAACCCTCTCCCTATTTCGACGTCCGCTATTTTCGCTTTTTTCTTTCTTCTTAAAGCCGATCCGGCTCGTTTTCGCCCGCATTATTTACGCAGGAAACGTAGGCCCCCCCGCCCCGCCCCGCACCGTTCGCGCGCGAATTAAAACAAAAATAACGTTAACAATAAAATGCCCAATTTTAAACGAAAACTTCGCAAGATAACATTTCAACTCGGACAAAACAAACAAGACGGGCGCCGGCGAAAAAAGCAATCGGCTTAATTTTCGGCGCGCTCCTCAATCACCCTCCTAGGTAATTAAATATGCGACGCGAAAGAAGTGAACTGGGCGCCGACGAGTGCGAGGTGGCGCGGAAAATGGTCGAAAGATAACGTCCGTTTTGCGTCCGTCGTAAAAACGGAATTTCTTACGAAATTTATTAATAAAGGGATGCTCGCGTCCTCGCGGTGTCCTTTAAGATGTTAATATGCAGGCTCACCTCGAAAAAAGGGCGAAATTACTAAACGCCGACACGTTAATCCGCCTAATCTAATCGGTTTTGATGCTTCGAATTTTGAAACGGCGCCCGTTGCGAAAAATTAATTCGTAAATTTTAATCGAATTTACTTTGATCGTTCAACGGTGTTAATGCGATATCGTCGAATCTTTGTTTGAACGATTAGGTATATTTTCCGCTCGCAAATTAATGTAGCGTAGGTGTTGTACGCAAGGTATTTAATTATTATAAAATAAATTTTCGAAATTTAAAAACAACGGACGATTCCGTAAAAACCGCAATAAGTACGTGGTGTACTGTACCTATATTGGGGGGGGGTGCCTCAATTTCTTGAAATCTATTAGTTTACGGACCTGATATATGTATACCTATTAATAAAATTTGGTTCTTTTTTAGCGGTCTATAGGTCCCCTAGGCCCAGAACCCCATCCTAGGCGCCATGACCTTCGACCTTGAGTTTTTCAAAAGTGAAAGTGTAAACCCTTTTACGCAAGTTACTTTTGAGTAGCGCCCAACCGGTAATCTTAAAGCGGATCGAAATGTAATAAGGGTTAACAAATGGTGGTCATTATGATTCTTATTTTCGAATCAAAATTTTTATTTTGGCTCGCATCTTCGAAATAAACGGTTATTTTGAAAAATACCTAAAATAATATAAGCTAAATTTTTAAATTATTTTACGAACTATCGATTGGACATCGCAAAATCGCCTCAATTCAAAAAGTTAACTTAAATCTATAGCTCCTCCAAAACCCGTTCAATGTGACCGTCAGACAGCCCCCTTCGTATTCTACAATTTTTATAATAAGTGATTTTTACGTATCTCTATAATCGTTTTTTAAGAAAAACGCGTGGCATTTTTTGGCACAAAAGCTATGACAATAAACGGACACATTATACTCGTTAATCGCATTTAGTGCCGCCCCCGTCGGTAATCGAAATCGATTAGAAAAATTTATCGAAACGTCAAATATCCATCATTAGATTGTCATAAAAACTGACAAATACTGGGGGATCTATTCTGTAAAATCTGTTAATTTTAACGCGCCCCGTTAAGATGCGGAAATTTCCATTGCGATTGTTTGTTTTTTTTTTTAAACAAGCCTTTAAAAATAACACATTTTACAAAATATATGCCGCCAACAGTTTTGCAATTTGCAAAATCGAAATTGCGCGCATAAAACAGGCGCTGTCGTAAACCTCTTTCTTATTTCTTATTCGACAACCGCAGAAATGTTACGTAACGTTTATAAAAAAAATTAAGAGAAATTAACGCCCGGTTCCACCATTACATCTTGAGCTAGAACTTATCCAAGTCGAACTCAAATGTAAGCACGACTCAAGACGGAAATACGTTCCACCACGCTTTTCGAAGCACGCCTTGGCTAAGTTGTACGTAAAGATGACAACACTGCAGAATTTGCGCGTGATTGGTTCTTTCATTCAGTTTTTAAATATCCCGCACTGCGACAGTAAGACAGAACGTCAAAATGAAATTCCCTAACCTAACCTTTTTTTTTTAATATCTTTATTCAGTGCAAGTTGTATTACCCCGACCGGGACCATCGTGATACATTACTTCGGTCGGGGTTCTGATACTACAAAAGTGTAAAAACAGGGGCGACAGCAACAGTAATAACAGTAATACGACAGAAAAAAATTGCTAGTCTAGAAATACGACTACTTATATAAATATCTACATAAATATAAATATGCATGTATGTATATGTAGGAAGTACATATATAAACATATACATATATGCATATATACATTCATCACATAAAACATACATATGTATATACATGTACACACACACACACACACACACACAGATATATATACACATACAAACACACGTTCAGACCTGCAATATAATAACAGCTAAGTTAAATAACAATAATAAAATTAAATAACATCAACATTTGAAATCCCAACAATGTCAATACTAATGTATCTACTTGACATCTTGTTAGAATCGTTGATTTAACACCAATATTCTCTTTATTATATGCTTTCCGAGGGCAATGTAACTTTACAAGAGGCATAATACACAAACCACCTCATTTTTACAAGTAGTTTCAAAATGACCTTCTTTTAAACAATTGTAACAATTAGTAGAAGGGATCAACTTCTTAACCCTACATTTGTTTATAATTCCAACTTGAAAACTAGATGTACTTAAAATTTTGTTAGCCATAAATGTGGGAAGAGTAACCGATGTCGATGAGGTCTCACCAAATCTTCTCTTCATCTGTCCAATGTTTATGTCACCATCAACACCAGTCGAATAGCCTCAAGAACTTCTAAAGGTAAAGTGGTGGCCTCCATGTCACGTATTTCAATTTTAGTTCTATCAGTCATTATTCTAATACCATCAGATTCCTCTAAAATCTCAGAAATATATTTTTTCACTATCTCAACTTGACCATCGCCTTTAGTAACCTCAACTAATACATCACCACTTCCAGTTTTTCTTATTCCATCTATTTTTCCATTGATTTCCGAAGCTCTACTCTTTATTTTTTGCGATACCTAACCTTTTTTTTATCTGAGGAGGGGAACCTTCAAAAGACCATCCCAGCTTCAGCCGGGAGTGTGACAGATCTGTCCAGCGCGTCTACCGACTAAACCCCTCCTCATTGAGATGGAATTATGTTCCCATCGGAACCGTATTCAAACATTACTTCAGTGGGGATACTCTTTATGGTGTTATTAATATTCACTTAATCACTTTTCTTCTCTCTTCTCTTCTTCTTTTCCGTAACCTCAAAAAACCAGTAACTATATAGTATAGTAATGGAGACAACAGAGTTATCTCTCCATTTATATGTTTAATGCCAATTCATCAACACATCTGATAGTCATTATATCTACTCAGAGTGTTGTAACTAGATTCCATTTGATATCATCCTCTAACATTATGGTAACAGCATTTTCCATTGTTAGTGAACACCCAAGTGTCAACGCTAGCTCTCTTCTACTGTCTGACCAGTGAGAGCATACAAAAAGCAATACCTAACCTAACCTAACAAATTGCCTCTTACCGTTATTACTGTTTGCGACGTTTTGTTCTCGTTTTCACGTTATCCATTTTAATTATGGACAAAATGAAGCGGTGCAATTACACCAGAGGAGAAAGCACCTTCTCACCTCACCGGTTGCAAACTATAAAAATGTAATAGAATGTAAAACCACAAATGTTACAACAAATAAATAAAAAGATACGGAGTGGAGTAAAATAACATCATTATTCAACACTCAGGGGAAAAATATGACTAGGAGTGATGATTCGTTGAGGAAACAATGGAATAATATGAAACAAGAGGCGAAGAAAGACAAAGCCAAACATCGTGCAGAGTTGTATAGAACTGGCGGAGGACCATCAACGGCCAAACCAACTGATGATTCGCAATTTTTGATTCTGTCAGTAATAAATGATACGACAGTAACGGGAATTATATTAATAATATCCACTTCCATAATAACTTCAGTAATCAAAGTGACAAATTCTAGTCACCGTGACAGACTTGAACAATATGAGGTTATACACATGATCTCGAGCTCTCGTTATTCACGTCTCAGATGTAAGCTCGATTTGACGAAGTTAAGGTCCGATTTTACGTGGTGGAACTGAATTTTTCTGTCAAGTTCAGCTTGAGCTCTAAGCAGAGCTCAAGACGAGGTGGTGGAACCGGGCGTAAGCCATTCTATTTAACGTTTTTCATTTCTCATCAGTTTAGGTGAATTGTTTTACCGAGATTTTTTAAATCTAGATTTATTAACGCCCCCAACAAAACGTACGTGCTGAAGGTTTGGCGCGTCATTTTTCATTAAAAAAAAAAACAATTCGGAGCAAACGTAATAAAATAGTAATTTTCGATGATAAACTAGGCGCTCGAAAATACGGAAGAAGAATAACAAGATGCGAAGCGAAAAATGCATCGTCCGCCGTCTTCAATTTTCGACACGCCCCCGTCCCATTTTTTTTTTACTTTTTAAAAATCAACACGCTCGTCGTGTTGAACGAGCACATCACCAGAACAACTATTTAAAGCAGTAAACCTTAAACGTACAGCTGTATTGTAAACCTTCTTTGCAATTTGTTTTTATGACGTTTACAAGAAGCCCTTTTAAGACTGGACGGTTAGACTATTACTTTCCTTCGCCAAACTTTTTAATTGCCCACTCAAAGTTTGTTTGTTTTTTGTTTTAATTAATAATAACCATTTCATACGGATTTTTTGGGATAAATATTTAGACGCATTGGTCCTTCGAGCCTCGCTTATATTTATTAACATTAACATTCACGATCAAAATAAAAGCGGTACATACATAATTGCAATTTAACATCACAAGTTGAACGGCGCCTGAAAGCGTGGTCGCATAAATTCGTCTATAAGCACATAGTTCGGAAAATTTATTAATACTTTAGTTGTAGAGTCTACCGAACGGCGGCGGCTTCTAACCTTAACGCTAATGGTTAGGGTCGGAATTTGTGCGTAACGACCCACCCCCGGAAAACCTCTCAAAAACTACCAGCACGCCATTACTTGTTTCCCTTACGATGATGGAAAGTTAACAAAATATTGACGTTGCATTTTCAGAATTATTATATCCGGTCGCGGCCGTAGGAGCGGGAGCACTCATCTTATTAATCGCAACTGTAATAATCCTATCGCGGAGACGTCGGGATAAAAGTAACGTCGAGGAGCAGGCTTCAAGCATCCTCGTCTATCCTTCACAACAAGGATCGTCGACTCCACAGTTTTTGTGAGTATGACGATTTTTAACGAGTTACGTCGGTCTCGTGACGTTCTCATTTAAAGGACCAAAGAAATCCACTTCAGCCTGCCGCCCCTACGGAGCACGTCGCTCGGGGATCTTAACGAGCAGGAAGCCGACGACGATTCCGACTACGACACGGACACGTTATTGTTGACAAGCAACCATAATCAGCGATCGCATTCGTTCAGTAAGTCAAATCGTTCGCAATTTGTCGTTTGATAACTGCACAATCGAACACGTTCCAGGTTGTTATGGTTTGGGCGTTATCGAGCCGGCGTTATACAAAAGCACTCTCGATTTAGACGAGATGCAGTGGCCGGAAGGGCATATTGGCCGACTCTGGTTCTCGTTAAGGTACGAGCCGTCTACCGAAAAACTGCTCGTGTCCCTATTGAAGGCGAAAAATCTACCGTCGAGGTCGTTGGGAACAGTGAATAGCTGCGACCCTTTTGTAAGGTATCGAACGCTTATAAATTGAACTACCTTTTCGTGTTAAAAAAAAATGTAGATACGCAGGTAGGTACCGGTAATTAGGTACTTTATGAATAAATGAAACTTTCCACTTTATTTGGCATCACCTACACCAATTAAAAACGGTAACAAGTTCAGGGCTTCCAGCGACACACCTCATTAAAAAGTAAATAAAGTAAATATTTCTCAAACTTAAAGTAAATAAAAGCCAAAAAAAAGTAAATAATAAGTAAATCACTGGAAGCACTGAATATACCAAACAAAGAAATGACAAACTACACGTTTTTAAATCGATTTAAAATTTTTGAGAAATCTCGAAAAAATCCCTTAGTAGTATTTCTAGAATAACAAACCAATAAATGACAGACTAAGCGCATTTCCGGCGACTAAAAATTTTTATCAGAACGTTTTGCGACGCAACGTTCAGAACAAGTCGCAAACGATTAGAAAACTCATATTTCTGATATAACAAAGCAAAAAATGCTGGCGTTTAAATAAATTACAAGTTTTGCATAATCTCGATAAAATGACACTACCTGATACGCATAGAACAGGTCCGGAATTACTAGAAAAGTAGTTTTTCTAGAATAACAAACCAATAAATAACGAACTAAGCGCGATTTCGGCGATTTAAAATTTTTGCAAAATCTCGAAAAAATCCCTTAGTATTATTCAGGTTTTTTTTTTGGCAAAATTTTGACTCGAATGTTTAGAGATAGAACGTTCAGAACAAGTCCGGAACGACTAAAAAAACTCGCTTTTCTAGTATAACAAAGTGAGAAATGACAACTGCGGACGTTTAAATAGATAATCATTTTTGCATAATCTCGATAAAATGACAATACCTGATACGCATAGAACAGGTCCGGAATTACTTGCAAAGTAGTTTTTCTAGAATAACAAACCAATAAGTGACGAACTAAGCGCGTTTTCGGCGATTTAAAATTTTTGCGAAATCTCGGAACAAATCCCTTAGGTTCAGGTTTTTTTTTGGCACAATTTTTATCAGAAAGTTTTGCGACGCAACCTTGAGAACAAGTCGCAAACGACTAGAAAACTCATATTTCTGGTATAACGGAACAAAAAATGACGAACTGCTGGCGTTTAAATAGATTACAAGTTTAGCATAATCTCGATAAAATGACACTACCTGATACGCATAAAACAGGCCCAGAATTACTTGAAAAGTAGTTTTTCAAATATAACAAACAAAGAAATGACAAACTAAACGTTTTTATAATTTAATATATGAAATACTAAGTGATCATAACAAGATATAACAGCAGTTAAACACATTCATACACCTGATAATGCCCGCGTATCACTAATAAATCAAACACCCGTTGCAACTTCATCAGGAACCAAAATCACCGAGAAAAGGACCTCCTGTACACAGTTTACTCTTTTCTCAGATTCGTGAACAAATAAAAAAAAAGTTAATAAATTAAATATCTAGACTAAAAAGTAAATAAAAGTAAATCCGTAAAAAAAGTAAATAAAAGTCAATCACTGGAAGCACTGCAAATTATTTACGAGACCGAAAGGTCCAATAAATGACAATCGAAATGTTGACGTTTCGAAACGGGAATGCGCGTCGCCTAAAAAATGTTTTAGAAACATTAGAAAACTTAATCGAGAACGCAAATAAAACGAAACATTTACCTAACTAGATCGCGAAACAAACAGACAATCAAACTGCTGCAATAACATTAATTGGTAACACGATCGAATTAAGGACGACGTGATTATGTACGACAAACAAGATTTGATTAATTAAGACAATGAAAATGTAAGACTTCTTCATCTTCCAAATTATAACTCGCAATCCGATTAATTGTATATTTATGGGCGACAATTAAAGTCGAATGGCGGAGTAATTCAATTCAACGATGTAATTGCGACGTTCAGTTTAAATTGATTCGATTTCAAAAGAAAAGCGTCCGTCCGTCTACTTACTTAAAAACAAACGTCGGGGAAAATTAATTATAATGCGCGACTTACGGGACGAGTTTCTCGATTCTCAAACTAATTGTATGGAAAGTTAATTGGTGGTTGAGAAACTCGTCCTTTTTTCAATCGATTTTGTTTAATACACGAGAGACCCGTCTGTTGTTGTTTTTTTTTTACAAATTTTGTGTTTGAAAAGACTTGTTGAAAGCCTATATGTTCACAATTATATGGAAGCTAATGACGGTTTCGATCGAACAAGTCAATTTGGAGCTTCATTAAAATTCGTTAGCCAAGTCGTCCAAGGTGTCTCGTAATAACCCACGAGTTATTGGGGAAAGTATTGAGTTATGTGTAAACGGAGCTTTACGCGTTTAATTGATGAGGTGATGACTGAGCGCACCTGCTGAAGGATAAATATACACGCGATAGATGATTGTTCATTAATTAGTGGATTATTAGTTAAACTATTAATGTAAAGCAAAATTAAAAGATAACTTTTGTATAGATTTATAACAGAGAAGATAAGAAATTATCAAAAAATTACCAAAATTCCGTTTATATGTAGATATTATCTGCGTCGCGTTATTAAATAACAAAAAATTTCTACAGAAAATAATAATATACAAGACGAATAAAGATTGAGATGATAAAAAAATTATGAATCATAAAGTCCGTTAGCCTCCCCGAATGAGACGCTATTATGATCGCAATGAAAAATGCATATTTACACTAACAGATTGAACATTTGAAAATTAATTGGTTATTAATGTGTAAAGCACGATCGTTTTTATGATTAACGATTCGGAGGCATGCATTTGAAAAATCATTGATGACAAGGCGCCACATCTTCAAAGGGCCGCAACTCCTCAGGAAGCGTTTCTTGTATGGGGGCGATTTAAACTCGAATCGGCATAAAATCATCTCTAGAATTCGACGTTTTCATTTGACAGGACGCGCCGTATTTAATGATATTAAACGCAGAACATACGGTCGTCCCTCGCTGTTCGCGGTTGTTTTTCCGAAAAATTAAAAAATTAAAAACTTTGCGACGGTCGCGCGAACCGCCGACGCCGTCGCGACTCGGAACTAGATATTAAAACGCAAACTGCCGTTAATTTTGTTGGAAAACTCATCTGCGCCGCCGGAAAAATTTTAGCTGACGCACGTACCGCACTATCTATCTACCAGATTTTATGGGTAAATAAAAAATAACAAATGTATTTCACGGTACGCTTTATCTATAAAGTAATCTCTGTGCGCTCTTACATTTTTTTTTCACCCACAAGTGTTTAAGGGGACAACCGTTGCGTTTGTTGTCAATAGATGGCAGCAGCTACAAAAATTAAGCATTATTTTATGAACGGACAACTTTTGAAAAACGTTAAAATTTTGATTTTAGCTCGAATTTTTACAAATGCAATACATTAATTTAGGGAATCACGAAATTTCATGTTGATCACAACTGTTTTTATTTTGAGTAATGTTTAACTTTTTCTATACGAGTGAGTACCAAAGTTATTTTATAAATGTTCTAATTTTAAAATATGAATGTCGAAATGGAAATAATAAAGTTTATTTCCAATTTTAAAGTTTATTGTCAAGCTCTAGTTATTATAAATATAAATAACGTTATTCAAAAGTTATCCATTCATGAAATGATGCTTAATTTTTGTAGCTGCTGCCATCTATTGACAACAAACGCAGCGGTCGCCCTCTTAAGCGATTAGTTTATTGTACGCGAGTCAGGTAAAAATAATTTGATTAAATTTTAATGTTTTAGTTACCTAACGTTTCGTTCGAAATCAATCATTTTTAAGATTTTTCGAGTGTTTTATGAACGTAATTGCTCTTCGCCCATAATTCGATATAGGTTTTGTTTCGTTATTCGCGAAAAATTCGAGAAACGTAACTCCTGAGAATAGCGAGGGAGACTTGTCCTTCAAAATATTTAAAATAAAAGACTCTTTAGAAGCTAATTTTAGAGTATTAGAAAATGGGAAAGCATTTTTGTATTAAAAATTCTCTTGGCGATAAGTCTTTCAATTTTAAGCCACGTTAAGTATACAACGAGCTTCTTTCAGACAGAATCCTCCAGAATAATATCTAATAATAATCCGAAACAAAAAGAGACGATTAAAATAAAAACTCTAAGATAAACGTTAACAAATAGAACTTCAAAAGGGAAAAACGTAAGTAACATGCAAAACAACCGAATTTGCTGCGTATTTTAAAAACTTCATTATTTAGATCGACAATTTTATTAAATTCGTCGAAATTCGATTTCGTAGAAAAGCTGATAGCGAAAATCATTTTCTATAATATAAGAAATTGCGTGACTTTATCTGATAGTACTACAAACGTAAAGTTGGCGCGGCTCGATAACTTAAACGAATTCATGTTTTCTGACACGTTTTCTTTTAACATTCTACGAGTAATTAAAAGATCGGGGGAGCTGGATTTTAAACTTTCCATCGTAATGCGCAGCGCCGTGTTTGAGCAAAAGCTTAAAATTAACAACGCCGATAATAAAAGAGTTGCGTAAAATATTCATCGTTTGGATTGCGAGTCGTCTACTAATTAGAGTTTTATTATTCAAAATAAAACCAATATGCTTTCGTTATAGCTACATAGTTGAATCTTAAATAAAACTTCGATTATAATGTCAAAAGTTACGATTAAATAATTAACAAAATTTTCCTATTGTTAAGTTCAAATGATTTGTTAAAAAACATGCTAGGCCAACGTGTAGTTAAACAGTGCCGAGCGTGGTCAGTACTTGGACGGGTGGACGTTTATTCGGAAAAAAGCCGTATGCTATTGTTATCCATACATGTACTACGATTAAGTACACTATCGAGGAAATAAATGTACGAATAAGTTGTACTAAATAACCGTACTGTTTTAAGGGGATAGTAGTCGCTCGAAAACGAATACTTATATATCGTTTTTTTATCGTTGGTAACGACTTTGAAAAGATTCTTAACTTTGTAAACGATATATTTTTTTATAATTATTTGATATTCTGTAATAAAAATTTATTAAATCTTGTACGATAACAAAGATAAGTTTTTAGATATTTTCGCAAAATCTACGGGGAATTTATAACATATTTTTACATTTATAGAATCTGTATTGGTTTATCTAGGTGATAATATCGATAAAAATTGAAACTTCCCTCTAGTAATCTGACAATTTTAATTTTTATAGACGTTTTATGATCACATGTCGTAAGTAACTATAAAACGTCTATAAAAAAATGAAATTGTGGGATTACTAAAGGAAAGTTTCAATTTGTATTGATCTTATCACCTAAATAAACCAATGCAGATTCTATAAATGTAAAAATATGTTATAAATTCCCCATAGATTTTGAGAAAATATTTTATAACTTATCTTTGTTATCGTACAAGATCAATAAATTTTTATTACAGAATATCAAATAATTATAAAAAATACATCGTTTACAACGTCAAGATACTTTTCAAAGTCGCTACCAACGATAAAAAAACGATATATAAGTATTCATTTTCGAGCGTCTACTATCCCCTTCAAATAGGTATAACAAACGAAAGTAAACTGAATTGTTGTTACCTAAACGACACTATACGACAAATCATATTCGGCCGCCGTTATCTTAATGACGATACCAAAAGGCTGCCCGTTCAAGCCAGAAAAAAATAAATACGAATTTTACGACGAACGATATGCGAAAAGACGAGCCTCATTAAAAAAGTTTCATTTAAACCAGTAATAAATTCTCGACGTTTCCAGTTTTGACATTTCTCGAATTTACGACGACGACTAAAACCGCATTTTACCCAGTACACTTTATGTAAAATTATTCGACAGATTGAACCGAAATCGCTGTTTTATGGCACCGACGAACTCCGACCTTAAAACGTGACGTTTTCTTCCTGTTTCGAGCGGAACCGGGATTATATTCAATTACGGTTGTCGCATAGTAAGCCCCCGCCGTCGAACTTTACCTCGTATATATATATTTTTTTCCTTGTACAACGACGTCGCGCGTCGCGGTCGTAAAAAATCGATCCGCGAGAAAATTAAATTCGATTAATTTTTCAGGTTACACCTAATGCCCGACGAGAGACGATACCTGCAATCCAAACAGAAAAAGAAGACCTGCAATCCCTACTTCGACGAGACGCTCGTGTTCCAAGTAAAATCGGATTTGCCCGTGCGATTTAATCGGACGTAACGGTTAAAAAAAATGACGTTTCAGGTTTCCGCAAAAGACATGACCGATCACGTCCTGAAGCTTACGATTATCGACAGCGGCCGTCCTAAGCGCCGATCCGAAATTGGACACGTCGCGTTTCCGCTCAAAGATCTCGAAATTGGGGACGGCACCGAACAGCAGTTGTTCAAGTTCGACCTTGAAAAGGTACGCAACGAGCAAAACCCTAAAATAATTTTAAATATTCAACCGCGGCGTCGTTTTCGGGAATGCGAAATGCAAACCCGAATAATTATGTTACCTGCCCGCGCCAACAAGTCATTACGCTTCACGTTAATATTCATCGGCGCTAGACGCGCCACGTATGAATTTTGTATCGTGTCGTAAAACGTACCCCGGAATTATTTCGATCCCGCCGTAGGTGGTTAATTATTCGTTTTGCTCTACAAGTCGGCGACTATTCCGTGCAGTTGTTTTGTTTGAAATAAGTGCGTCGTCAACGTCGCAATTTAAAAGTGGCGAAAAAGCGACGTAACAGACGACATCCCTAGAGTTCACTCACTAAATGTCGTCTCTTTGCAATTCTCCCCGTTTTCAACGTTTTTATTAGATAATTTATCCAATCCTAAATGTTGCCCTCAAAGAGGCGCGCACTGTAAATATATTAGGTGCGAAACGACGTGGAATCCTGTTAAAAAAATAAATACGTTTAGGCCCGTCAGTGTTGTTATTATAAATAGGGATTGCGTCCCTTTTACTTCAAAAGAACGTTTTACACTTGGCACCTCCAGTTTCCTCGCGCGCTCCGTTTATTTTAAAATATCCACCGTTTAGAGGAAAACGAACGACGTTCGAAATTTTAAAAATTCAATTTCTTTCGGGAAACGGAAAACTTTTCTTTTTTCGCTTGAAATTTCCCCGAAAATTTTGCGCTTCGCGTAAATCTTCGCACCGTCAAAATTTGAATGTGGCCCTTTTCGCGTACGAGGGACGTTAAAAAAATATGAAATCCGCGCAAGAGTAAAAATTACCCCTCATTTTCGAAAATGCGCAGAAACGTTATTTGGAAAAATTTCCCAGAATTTCCCGACGAAGTCGCTTGTTTCGAAAATACGATTTTGGTCTACTTTTTTCTTTTACCTGTATGTATTACGCAAAAAAAACGAATTTATTTTTATTGGGCAACGTAAAAGTTTTAGTAACACAACCTCGTACATAGTACGTCGAATTCAAGCTTATGAAAAACTGAAGAAAACCACCTAAAAAACGTAACTCTCCAAGTCGAACAGCTATTGACGTTCAAAGGTCCGTTCAAAGAACGTTAAGAGCGCGATACATTTTGAAAATTAATATTTCAAAAACGATTAAGAACTAAAAACGAAAACTGTAAGCCCTCAGTTTTTTTTAAATGGTTTTTTAGAATGCTATTCGCCTATATAAATGATGTTTGTTTGTAGTGGGAAATTTAAAACTAGAATTTAATCAAAATCCTGGTTGTGTACTTAAAAAATAGATTATCTGAATTTATATTAAAATTACAGTTTTGTTATAGGAAGTGCAAGAGATTAAATCGGACTTGGGGGAAGTTTTAATCGCTTTAGTGTACAACGAAAATTTGAGCCGACTCACTGCCACCGTCATCGAAGCCAAACGGCTAAAGGTAAGCGAATTTTTCCGTGCGCCACGGATTTTCCTCGTAAATTTTCATCGGTCGCGTTAGGCAACCGCGAACGCTTCGAGCATATCGAGTTGCATATCCGTTACGAATTTATCGGATATTCTTGTTTATCTTGAAATTGTCGTGCTTTTTGAATTAGAATCAATCCAAAATAACGGGGCAATAACGATTCAGATGAATAAATTATTGATCTTTGATCGAGTGTTTTTAATTTACGCATCAAATTTGCAATTTAAAATGCTAATAATATGCTGGTTATGTAATTGATTGTATATGAAAATTAAATCCGCATTGAAGAATTTTTCAAATTCCGAAACGTCGTCTACTGTTCATTTGTTTTTACAAATATGAAAGTAACGAATTAAACCGTCTTCACGCGTCCTTTTCTGCGGGACATAATACGCCTGCCGATAAATCGCGATTAAATAAATGTAAATAAACCGAGTTTCGTTAACGTAAATCTTCAAAAAATAATTAACGTCCCTTACTTATAAAAATGCCCAAAATGAGCGGGCACGGAAATATTTGCTTAATTTATTTGTAAAATACAGACAGTTCAAGATAGATATACATAAATACATAAAACATATTTCGCGAGAATCTAGTGATAAGTGCTTGCAAATCGCACATATTGTTAGATAACAAAAGTTATTCACAAGTTATTATAACAGATTCACTGTAGTCGCGTTGTAGTATCAATGTACAGTCAAGTTCATACGTTTTGTCCCGTCGCCCGTGTTGGTTTTTATCGAAAAGATTACTGGGGGTCTATTCTAATTCATTTCGACTGATTTTGGTCGAAATTTGATGACGTCAAAGCGATTCTAAAGATTTCGACTAAAAGCGGAAATAGCAACATGTCGGAACGTTAGGTTGGTATTATAAAAGAACTGACGTTGGCGATAATGTTTTATATGGTTTTCATAACTAAACGGGAGCGGCAAGTTTAATATAAGTCCTTAAAATATTTTCGGATAATTTAGATAGATAAAATCGGAATATGAACGACATTTTCACTGCACTCATTCTACCATTTGTAAAGTATCGCATACGTGCAAGTTATAAAACCTAAGTTATTCCCGTAGGTGTTACCGTGCTTCGCTACATCTTGTTTTGTGTTGCAGTTTAGTTCTTGATTTTTCCACTCAGGTTTCAGTTTATTATTACTTTATATTGTTAGTACTTCATTGTATTATTTATTACTCTTTATTCGTTTATTGTTAGTAAGTTCTTCTTCGTGTAAATATGTCTGTGTTTATTATTGATACTTACTATGGCCTATCCAAACCTATATGCAATTTACGTCATCAATAAAAAGTTACTAGATTGTTTATTTGAAATTCAGTTTAAAGTTTGTAAAGTGACATATTCTATAGTCAATTTACTTGCGCACCTATTAGATGGCATAAAGAAAGACTACAATTTATTAGAACTGTCAAAATACGAGGTACGAAGTGACAGCACTGTGTGAAACGTCATCATCTAGTAACCTTTCATCGATGACGTGTAATTGCATATAGGTTTGGACAAAGTATATATACCTACAATTAGTAACTAAAACGACTAAAATACACTAACGGAAACTTAAACAAAATCTCAAGACGACAATACCTAAAATCAAGAAGACTAAATAAAATGAAGAAATTTACATTTCAACACGATTTCAAAATCGAAATTAATTTCAACAGTCGCAATTTAATGACATCGAACACTGATTTGGTTACTACCAATAGATGGCTACGTAGTTAATTTTAACAAGTCGCAATTATTTCGAGTCGAAATTTGAAATTAATATCAACAAGTCGCAATGTAATGACGTCAGATCACTGTTTCCGCCACTACCGATAGATGGCTACGTGAATAATTTCAACAAGTCGAAATTATTTCGAGTCGAAATCTGAATTAGAATAGACCCCTGTTCGTTTTTATTTATTATCCGACGCGACCCTTTTTTTACAATTCAAAAACAACTGCCACCCTTCATCCCTCTCGATTCTCTCTCGTCGCTCGTTGGTCCGCGATCGCATCTCGCAGAACGAAACATATGAACTCGACCGTACAAACGAGCCTTCCACCAACCTAGCATGTTATATTCCAACAATTAAGAGACTCCCAATAATTAATCATCAATTTCAAGTCCTACAACGAAACGAAAAACTAAAAATAGACAATCGTGCATCTAGACCGCAAACTTCACTTTAATAATGTAGGTAAGTGAAAATGCCCGACAAAATAAATTATTCAGACGTTCGTTTCAAACGCAACAATAATAATACAGCTAACGAAATTGAAGCGAGACAAAAACTACAATAATTAGTGCTTGATTGGCGGTTTTGCATTTTTTATTATTTTTCTAAAATTGATTTAATAGACGTGGTATCGAGGACGCCCAATTTTGTTTTCTTTTTGGTTGGAAATACGAAATGTCGAGAACTTAATTAACAAACACGAACTTCCACAGGTTAAGAGAATTCGAGTTTCAGAGATCGCTGGTTTAATATTTGATTTAGGTCCGGTAATTCTAATTATTTTCCGTCGAAATGATCGACTAAAATAAATGTGCTACCTTCCGCAAAAATATTCAAAACTATTGGATTCATACATCTCAAATAGATTCTTCAGAGTTAGACGAGACGAAGCGTATCTACGCTGAATTGAAAGAAAAAATCGGAGCAGGAGTGCCGCAGGGAAACGTCCTAGGACCTATTTTGTAACCTGATCTACACCAGTGACATGCCACAACCATCAAATACGTCAGTCAACCAAAAATATTTTCAACTTAGCAGCAGCTATTTAAGCCCTATAGACAAAGCGCTTTTGAAAATGCCGGGGCGCAATTTTACGAATTAAAACTTCGGGGACGACGAGGCGGCCGAGAAAGTTCACGGCACGGGCAACCGCATCTCTTTCCGCGCCTAGGAGCACCAGGAAAATCGGCGAAATACAATTTCGTGACCTTTTGCGGACATTTTACGCGCGCGACCCGGAAATTTATGCGGACGATTTGTTTTTCGCGATAAAAAACATGGAAGCATTTCGAACGAAGTCAAATCGAGATTTGGAATTCGGCAATTTTTTTTGCGTCCTGTTCCAGAATATTCAAGTAGTCGATTATTTTAAAGGGACCGATAAAAAAATACGCGGCAATTTCCGCCTCGATTAGATTGTTCCAGTAAACGAACAGACGATGATGTTGGCGTACAAAGATTTTCTCAAATCTCACGCGACTACGTCTACACACAACAAAGTTTCACTTATAAAATCAATTATTTGTGAATATTTAACATTCCGAACCGTAAATCGATGTGTTATCGAAAGGACGATAAAATTAGGAAAGTCCCCGTTTGCAACCAATAGTGTTAAGAAAATAAATCATTTCCGTCAGGAAATAAACTATGATATAAACAATTTTTCGTAATTTTTCCGTGACATTGAGCTAAATAATGTTTTATGAACGCATTTTATCTAAATCCGAACTGTCTTTCAGTTAAAAAAAAAAAACATGTCCCGCCGTATCTTTAGCAAAAGATGTCGCGACATCTGTGTAAATGAACTAATACGTGCAATGGGAGTAGGTCAGAAACGAATGCCGGCCACTATTCGTAAAGGAACGAGTATACAGTGCATACATCAAACTTGCGTATCCGCGGTTTTATTTGGTTATGCGTAGTTTATCATGACCCGAAGTTGTTTCTTTCATTATTTTTTAATTTTGTAGTTTACGTTTTGCTCACTGTGTCTGGAGGGTCGAGTTAAAACAGTAGAACCCTGTCGATTCGAAAACAATGTATAATGTACATAAATGATTATTGTTGTTTAACGTTAGTAAACGCAATCTAGCTCAACACCGATGGGGTAGTTTTTAAATTAAAAGAAATTTGAACGTTGGAACTGGTATTCACCAATCGGTTACGGTTGGCTTGAGGCATTTAACACTTCGTCGCCCATAAAATAAAATAAATTTCAAAGTATGTTCTACTTTAATTTCTAAACAATATTACCTAACAACAATTGCATATTTCTATAAATTCGAAAAACGGAGCTCTTACAAAGCTGTGCATTTTTTTTAAAGGTATAATATCTTAACGTTTTTTTTTCAAAAACAGGAATAAAAAAAACCTAATCAGCGTTAATATATTATTATTCGGTTGTCGTATCGTTTAATTCAGATCAATACTAAAAACCTTTGTATACAGGGTGTTAAAGAGTTCGTAAAATTAGAAATGTTTCCTAAATGGTTTAACAGATTTAACGAAATTTTGTTAAATTATGATCGATGTCACTATTGTCCGACAGTGTACGTAATTATTATTCTTCGTAGTTATTACATGTTATTATATGTCCAAACGTTTTGCCGGTCAATAATAGATTAAATAAATTAATAACGAAGGTCCTTAACATGATGACTATTTCCTTAATCGCATCTAGAACATTATCATCAATCTTCTAATGATACCTAGATTATTTTCGAAATTACTGCGGATATCTATTACATAAACAAATTGGGGAACAGTCAAACGTTTATTAATAGTCTATAAACTTTATATACGAGCTATCCAAGCGTATATGTGACTTACGTCATCAATAAAACTCCGTATATTTACGGTTCTAATAAATTGTAGCCTTTTTTTGCAATGTCATATGTGTGCAGGTAAATCGTCAGTAGAACGTGCCACGTTCAAAACTTCAAACCGAATATTACAAATAAACAATTTGGTAATTTTTTTATTTATACACAATTTGTCCAATATAAAAAAGGCGACTGGAGCGGTAAAAAAAATTAATCTCAATTATTTTTGGGTTTTTTTATTATTCTCGAAATTGGAATTGGAGCTTAACCGGACATCCGAAAGGCGTCGAGCGCGGTTTTGGGAACTTATGCGGTCGCCCCCGGCGCCGTATCGATTCGAAATGGGGAAAAAAAAAATAAAAACTCAAAAATAATTGACGATTTGTATTTCATTTCCGATCAAGTCATCTTTCCTTTTCGACAACTGCGTAAGTCCGCCGTAAACAGTTTTACGAAACTAGGGGCACGTTTGCGGAGTTATTCTTTTTTATTTTACCGCAGACACGTAGCTCGTTTTATACAGTTTGTAATCCGTTTGTTTTTATCTAATGTGCGCGTTAAATTTTCGGTTAGTTACCAAAGTCAGCATCAAGGTGACTCTAAATTGTTTGTTGTTTACAGATAAACTTAATTGTCGTTTTAACAGCTCGAAATATTAACATAAATTAATTTTTTTCCAAATTACCCATTAGATATTAGATTTTCAGTTGATTTAATTATTATAAAAATAAAACGTTCTTCTAAAACGGCCCGAATTTGAAAGCTTAATTTCACAGCTAATTTCACTCAAACCTTATTCCTAAATAAATATGCGTAATTTCATGATTTTTCAAAAAAAAGATGTTTAAGTCATTGTAGCAATGTACTTTTTTAAAAACGCGATTTTTAGTCGTGTTTTAAAAACGCCTGAATTATTCGAAAACTCGATTATTCAAAAAATGGAAAACAACGATATTTATGTATACGAGGGGCAGAAGCTTATGTTAATGTTAGTTTAGTGCATTTTTCGCAAATATTTGTTGATTAATAAAAAAAGTCATGGACAATAAAAAATATACTGCCTAAAAATTTGCACCTTTGAAGAGGTATTTAAAAAATTCTCGCGTACACGTGGGCGGACAAAAAAAAAGTAAATTAACAAGTAAAACAGATTAATAAACAACGCGCGGCGCGGTGGCGTGACGTGAGCGCTATATCGCACCTACCATTAACTACAAAGCGGTAGCAAAACGTATGAAAGACATGCGCGACTTAAGTTTTGGCGTAACACTGCAATATAAATACACAAATACACATATTAGCCGCTTCAATAAATTATAGTATCATTATAGTTATTGCATATTTTCTATAATTATTTCAATTTGCGCGCGTTTCTTGATCGGGTAAAAATTTGGGGGAAATGGGAATTCAAATTTTAAATGAAATCTAGTGACGCGTTGATAAATGGGCACCTATCTAAAATCACTTTCAATATTTTCTTTGTCGCGTTCTTCAATTTTTTTTGTGAATACTGTTCGAGATATGTTTTAAAATAATAACGACTTAGGGGGAGAGGGGGGATTTGTACGACAATGAAATGTTCGCTTTCAAGACAAACTCAACTTTGAGCTTAACAAAAATTTTCATAAATTGACTTTGAAGCCCTCGCGGCTTAGATGAACGACCGACTATCAAAAAAAAAAATTGGGGAAAAATTGATATAATGATTTTACGATGTAAAATGATTTCGATATGATTCTACGAAATGATTTTGATTGAATGATTTCAATGATTTATGATCACGAATCATTAATTTGATTCGACGAATTAATGATTTGAAGTCATAATGATTTGATTAAATGATTAATGTTTAAATGATTTTACAATTCAATGATTATATTGTAACGAGTATTTACAAGTTAATCATACTCAAAAAAAATTACACAGACTCTATTTAAAAATTACCTTTAAATTCTAATCATTTTTGTTTTGTTTTAAAGGAGTTACGGGTTCGAACCTTAAAGCCGTCTTTTTAATTGGGTTCCATTAAATTAAAAAATAAATAAATAGACATTTTCAAATCAACGGCAATCATTTTACTACCATTTAATTCGGCCCGTTCAAAGGTACATATCTCGATGCCAACAACTTTGATGCAGGATTTGCACACCTTGCATTCTACTACATAAGTGTATAGAAACCTCGTATAAATTAATCGAGTCGTTTTCCTTGCGCGTGACGTAAGCGTGTTCGGGCACATTTTTCGTTTTTTGTTTTGTTTTTGACATATTAAAGAAATATAATTTAACGGAAACATCGTTTCAATTGAAAAAAGCTTAAACATGTGAACATGTGGTGTGAACAATGTAAATTTTGTAAGTTTCAAAAATTAAGAAACAACAAAAGATGTGCCTTGACGATTAACACGGCCGAAACGTATGTTCACCTTTCTCTGACATTATCAATGGAACTGCATATATACGTTCAATTAATTATTGTACACAGTACGTTTATTGGCGTTTAACGTCGCTTGCGTAACCGGTATTTGGTACATTTTAAAAATGTTGGACGTGTAATTTATTGAGCAATTTGTTTACTAATACTAGACACCTATATTACAATAGATTATCTATATTGAAAGTGTTTTTGCAAACTGTACAACGTTACGGTTATAACGCAATTTTTACAAGAAATTCTCATTACGTCATTTCTAAATGTTTTAAATCACACTCAACCAATACGTTCCTATTTGAATAAATTAGTAATTATGTACAATTACCGATAATCATACATAATGACCGACGTTCGATTAACATATTATATGTATACAGGGCGAAGCCAAAAACTTGTTTCGTTTTTGTTAAATTCGAAACAACAAACCCAACGTTTCTCGGCCAACAAAGTCCAAATTGGTGACCGAGATGGCCTAGAGCGTTAGCTCTCTCAATTGGCATTCTAGTGCACTCGCGGCTACGGGTTCGAATCCCACTACAACCATGGATGTTTGCAAATACTCAAATATTCAAACGTGGCAATTTTAAATTTGCTTTGTCGATTTTGGCTTGTTAACAATGAAAGGATTGCAAGGGATCTCGTGTTGTGCCTCTCGCCAATCGACTCGGGCGCACGCGATACTTTTCTTTGGCCTACTGTACCCCCCTACGGCAACATTATTTTTCGCGTTTTCAAAATTTTCAAAACAACGATTTCATCCGAAAGTTCGCTTTTATTTATTTAATTTATTTTTTAAAGTCGCACGGGTCGCAGCGGTAAATTTCCCAGGTCGCAAGCACCAAAAAAAATAGCTTTCCCTAAATTTTCTCAAAATTGTCGTGCACATTATCGAAAATCCATTGAAAAATTAAAATCGACGAATCGATAATTGTTAGTTTGAGGATATTTATGGACTGTAACTTTTAAAAATTGTAATCATTTTTGGTTTAGAAAAGAAAATTGTGAATATTTATTTTTGGCAAATCTCTAATTACAACTTATTCGGTAACTATCGTAACATAAAACAAAAACAAAACAGTCGCACTAAACAATAATAATAAAAAAAAAGGAAATAATTTTTGAACGGCCAACAGTTCGAAACGAGCAGTTGCGGGCCCGACTTTTGCGAGCAACAAACTCAACCTTATTATTTTGGAGAACAATGCGCAATTAAAATTCGGCCTTTCAAAATACGGCCAAGATCGAAGAAAATGCAAATGCGGTTTTTTTTTAAGTTTCGTCATCAGACAGACAACAATAGCTCGATTTCTTATGAAAATTTTCTAAAATTAGTTTATATATAGGTTAACAGTTGATCTATTCGATAGAGATATTACACGGATTTGATAACGTCGATAACGTCTTTACCTTCGGTTGCAACTGTGCGTCTGTGCGTCAACTGTTGTCTTCCATGTGCAACTGAATTAGAAATTCTTTTACAACTACATAATATCGATCTATAGTTAAAACGTAAACATACAGAGTGGTTCGAATATACTACAAATAAAAAGCCTTACTTTTAGCGAATTTTCATAGAAAATAAAGCTAATGCAGCCTGTCCTATGACGAGACTCAGACGTGCTCTTTTGGCTTTTCTCCGATTTCGATCCCCAGATCACAAACATATAGGTCGTTCATTTTGGGCCAATCAAATCTCGCAGACACGGTCGCAATTTTGATCTTAAGAGGTCGAAATTTGGACAGTCTTTACAAATACGAAGGACGACTTTGTTAAACTTGTTGTTTGTATTTTAAAATTCTTATACAATTCTCCATCGAACATCTCTCTTTATAATTTTTACTAGAATGCACCGTTTTAGAGATAATCGACAAAAAGTGATAATTGTTTTTCTAATCTTTATAAAAATACCTTAGAAGCTATTTCTCTAGTACGTACACATAAATGTAATTTTTCAAAAGATTTATTTCTTTCGAGAAAAATGGAAAAATGAGTTTCGAGACGTATTACATGGAAATTCGATTACCGAGGCGTGCGCGCGGCGGCGTTCGGATCGTCGTTTTTCTGATCTATCTGACTTTTAACGAGTCCCAGGTATTTCTAAAGTGGAAGCCAAAAAAATATATATTTTTTAGTTATACGTATAATATCTCGGGAAACGCTCGATCACACGAAACTATAGACTTGGCATCTCTTCGTTATTAGTTTTTTTCATTCCGGTACCAGAGCGCCCAAATAGTAGACATAAACATAACTTTGTTATTGCCCCGTATTTTATATAAAAATTATGGCGTAGACTTTTATCTTTACATAAAAATGCTTTTTTATTCTTCTATATACTACGCAATTCATCGTTTGCGAGGAGACACGAGAGGCCGTTTTAATATCACCTTGACGAAATTAAATTTGCAGTCGATCGAACTCCAATTTTTCCAAATTAACATTTTCCGAAATTCGTGGCAGAACTAATACGATTTCTATTTGGCGGAATAAGTTGGCCAACTTAAATTTTTATAATGGCGCTTGGGCGCCACCGACCGCGATGAACAATTCGTACATTTTTTTTTCATTTAAAAAGTATTTAGGTCTTATTTAGGACTTGAAAATAATTTCGAAAACTCGAAATTATTTCTAATAATTTTCGAGTTTAAATCAATCAATAAGCCATCTTTACCACGACAGTAAATTGTAATTTGCGTTTAAATACTAATATATTTAAATATAAAATATATTAATATATTTATATTATATATTTAATATATTTTAATATTTATATTTATATTTATTCTTCCTATCAAAGATAAGCAGTTGTCACAAAAATACAACTTTATCAATAATTAAAAACGTTAATGATGTAGAAGATTACAAAAATTGAAAATTAATGTCCACATATTAGAATACATACAAATAAAATGTAATAAGCACTCATCATTTTACTTATTATCAATTCCTCATATCTATTGTATTTAATTGAAGTCGACAACTTTCAATATATATATATACAGACCTATCAGCGCATAATTATTATTATAATCAACAGATAAACTATTATCTAGGAATTATTTATTTTATTTGTTTACGACCGCGTTTACTAAATTGTGTTAGTATTTACAAACACAGACGTCCATGGTTACAGTGAGTTTTGAACCTACGACAGTTTGTCGCTCTACCTACAGTTCACCATTACTATCAGTTTCTCTAAATTTCGGTCATTTGTTTCACGACTAACTTTCTAACGTTTAACAGCTTTCTTAATAGAAAAAAGAAAAACATTGGGTAATAAAACGCAAGATAAAAAAAATAAGTAAAAATTAGCAAATTTGCACTTTTTCTTTTTGAAACAATTTTCAATTTTTATTGAAAAAAAGAACGAAGTTGGAGGCTCGTGACGTTATATGCAAAATGACAAGTTAACTTTTTGTTATCAAATAGTAAAACTATGGGGCGAATTTCTATTTTTTTTTTTCGTTTTCGAGATACAAAGAGTCGTCCTGTATGCGGATTTTCTATTATCTAAATTTATACTATTGGTTGTGAACACGTGATTATTCCAAACTCAACTGCACAAACACATGGACCCGACTTGTGCTTTCAATCACCATCCGTACAACGTAATTTCGTATACGGTACGAGACGTACAGTCGACCAAAAAAGTAATGCGTGCACCCAAAGCGATGGGCGAACGACACAGCGCGAGATCCCTTGCAATTCATTGTTAACAAGGCTCTTGTAGGAATAGTTGAAGTAACAACCGGTTTCCTCGTTGAGCTCCGATTTATTTTAACGATAAATATGGGCAATACGAGGCTTTGAGGGGTTTCGATATTTTTAAAACGCGTAATATTTAAAAATTGCGTAACTTAAATATTCAAACGTGGTTAATTTTAGATTTGTTTTGTCGATTGTGACTTGTTAACACATTTTAGGCGGGTAGCCAAACAGACCAAACTTATATGCGTAGCGGGCGAAATTCGCGAAACATTGCGCGCTTGAATATAATCTATACATTGACATATTTCAATAAAATTTGATAAAATCGCGATAATTTATAGTTTATAATGTACTATAATAATATAATGTCTTTTAAACTTTTTACACAAACTATTTAAATTTATTATAATGTATAAATTATCTTATTGTTTTTTAAAAATATTTACTAACACTAATATTTTTGAAATGTGTGGTATTTAAAAAAACAATCTCCCTTATGAAGGGGCACATTGCAAAACTGACACATAAAACAGGTTAAACTCTTTTTCTTGTGAGCAGCACAAACACGGCATTGTTTCTGGGGGTTCTTTTTTTTTGTTACCCGTAAATATTTTTACAATTTTATGTTTTTTGGCATCCAATAATCTATTTGAAAAATCATTTCTTCTACATGTACCAGATGTACTGGTTCCTGGATCAACAGGATTATCTAGAACATTACCACTTATCCATTATTTGACCACATCATGCAAAAAGCTTTTATAACTGTTTTTGGAATTGGAATTTAAAGTTTTAAAAACTTTAAAAGCGTTGAAAAGAGCTCCATTTAGCAATAGCTCGATTTCTTATGAAAATTTTCTAAAATTAGTTTATATATAGGTTAACCGTTGATCTATTCGATAGAGATATTACACGGATTTGATAACGTCGATAACGTCTTTGTCTTCGGTTGCAACTGTGCGTCTGTGCGTCAACTGTTGTCTTCCATGTGCAACTGAATTAGAAATTCTTTTACAACTACATAATATCGATCTATAGTTAAAACGTAAACATACAGAGTGATTCGAATATACTACAAATAAAAAGCCTTACTTTTAGCGAATTTTCGTAGAAAATAAAGCTATTGCAGCCTGTCCGATGACGGGATTCAGACGTGCCCTTTTGGCTTTTCTCCGATCTCGATCCCCAGATCACAAACATATAGGTCGTTCATTTTGGGCCAATCAAATCTCGTAGACACGGTCGCAATTTTCATCTTAGAAGGCCGAAATTTGGACAGTCTTTACAAATACGAAGGACGACTTTGTTAAACTTGTTGTTTGTATTTTAAAATTCTTATGCAATTCTCCATCGAACATCTCTCTTTATAATTTTTACTAGAATGCACCGTTTTAGAGATAATCGACAAAAAGTGACAATTGTTTTTTTAATCTTTATAAAAATACTTTAGAAACTATTTCTATAGTACGTACACATAAATGTAATTTTTCAAAAGATTTATTTCTTTCGAGAAAAATGGAAAAATGAGTTTCGAGACATGTTACATGGAAATTAGATTACCGAGGCGTGCGCGCGGCGGCGTTCGGATCGTCGTTTTTCTGATCTATCTGACTTTTAACGAGTCCCAGGTATTTCTAAAGTGGAAGCCAAAAAAATATATATTTTTTAGTTATACGTATAATATCTCGGGAAACGCTCGATCACACGAAACTATAGACCTGGCATCTCTTCGTTATTGGTTTTTTTCATTCCGGTACCAGAGCGCCCAAATAGTAGACATAAACATAACTTTGTTATTGCCCCGTATTTTATATAAAAATTATGGCGTAGACTTTTATCTTTACATAAAAATGCTTTTTTATTTTTCGATATACTACGTAATTCATCGTTTGCGAGGAGACACGAGAGGCCGTCTTAATATCACCTTGACGAAATTAAATTTGCAGTCGATCGAACTCCAATTTTTCCAAATTAACATTTTCCGAAATTCGTGGCAGAACTAATACGATTTCTATTTGGCGGAATAAGTTGGCCAACTTAAATTTTTAGTGGCGCTTGGGCGCCACCGACCGCGATGAACAATTCGTACATTTTTTTTTCATTTAAAAAGTATTTAGGTCTTATTTAGGACTTGAAAATAATTTCGAGTTTTCGAAATTATTTCCAATAATTTTCGAGTTTAAATCAATCAATAAGCCATCTTTACCACGACAGAAAATTGTAATTTGCGTTTAAATATTAATATATTTAAATATATAATATATAAAATATATTAATATATTTATATTTTATATATTAAATATATTTAATATTATATTTTATATATTTAATATATTTTAATATTTATATTTATTCTTCCTATCAAAGATAAGCAGTTGTCACAAAAATACAACTTTATCAATAATTAAAAACGTTAATGATGTAGAAGATTACAAAAATTGAAAATTAATGTCCACATATTAGAATACATACAAATAAAATGAAATAAGCACTCATCATTTTACTTATTATCAATTATTCATATCTATTGTATTTAATTGAAGTCGACTACTTTCAATATATATACATATATACAGAATTATTTATTTTATTTGTTTACGACCGCGTTTACTAAATTGTGTTAGTATTTACAAACACAAACGTCCATGGTTACAGTGAGTTTTGAACCTACGACAGTTTGTCGCTCTACCTACAGTTCACCATTACTATCAATTTCTCTAAATTTCGGTCATTTGTTTCACGACTAACTTACTAACGTTTAACAGCTTTCTTAATAGAAAAAAGAAAAACATTGGGTAATAAAACGCAAGATAAAAAAAATAAAGAAAAAATTAGCAAATTTGCACTTTTTCTTTTTGAAACAATTTTCAATTTTTATTGAAAAAAAGAACGAAGTTGGAGGCTCGCGACGTTATATGCAAAGTGACAAGTTAACTTTTTGTTATCAAATAGTAAAACTATGGGGCGAATTTCTATTTTTTTTTTTTCGTTTTCGAGATACAAAGACTCGTCCTGTATGCGGATTTTCTATTATCTAAATTTATACTATTGGTTGTGAACACGTGATTATTCCAAACTCAACTGCACAAACACATGGGCCCGACTTGTGCTTTCAATCACCATCCGTACAACGTAATTTCGTATACGGTACGAGACGTACAGTCGACCAAAAAAGTAATGCGTGCATCCAAAGCGATGGGCGAACGACACAGCGACACACGAGATCCCTTGTTAACAAGACTCTTGTAGGAATAGTTGAAGTAACAACCGGTTTCCTCGTTGAGCTCCGATTTATTTTAACGATAAATATGGGCAATACAAGGCTTTGAGTTTCGATATTTTTAAAACGCGTAATATTTAAAAATTGCGTAACTTAAATATTCAAACGTGGTAATTTTTAAATTTGTTTCGTCGATTGTGACTTGTTAACAATCAAAACGTTACAAGGAACTTCGTGCTTGGCCGTTCGCTCATCGCCCCGGGTGCGCGTAGTACTCTTTTGGTCGACTGTACCTAGGTGCCTAATTCACTTTTTAAATAGCGCTCGGTAGACAGTATTATGTAATGCAAAAAAAAAATCGAATTCATCGGTTCCGGCAAAAATTCGCGCGAGTGACGTTACGTCAGGTTTTTAAAAATCAATGTCAAGCCGTCGCCGTCATCGACAACATAACCAGGTGACCGCGGCGACTGTTCACGTTACATGCGCGATGTTATCCGCGAACTTGGTCGGGCAAGAAGCGGGCTCGGGGTGGTGGGAACAGCTTCCTTTCGACCACCAGTTGCATGCTCGAAACGCTTGCGAAAGTAACGTCGCGCGACATGTCCAAGGTAGAAAGTGAATCTTCCGCGTTCGTCGTGAACGTGGAGGCGCCCGTGCAGATAAAACTCAACGGGAATCCTAGAAGCGCCACGGAAACGGTCGCGACCGCTAGGGCCGCTTTTAAAACGGGCAAAACCAAACCGATCGACTTTCGACGACGACAGCTGAAGAATCTGCTGCTCCTCCTCGAAGACAACACGGAGGCCCTAGAGAACGCCCTCAAGCACGATCTCGGCCGGCACAGGCAGGAATCGGCGACGTTCGACATCGACTACAGCAAATTCGACATCCAGAAGATTCTGGCGCGCTTAGACGAATGGGCCGAACCGAAAAATCCCCCGAAGGAGCTCATCAACGTGCTCGACGAGGTCGTCGTTTACAACGACCCCTACGGCGTCGTGCTGGTGATGGGCGCCTGGAACTTCCCGGTCAATTTGGTGATCGTGCCCTTGGCCGGGGCGATCGCCGCCGGCAATTGCGTCATCGTCAAGCCGTCAGAGATCGCGGTCGCAACCGCAAACCTCGTGGCCGAACTGATACCGCGGTACTTGGACGCGGACTGTTATCAAGTTTACGGCGGGGGCGTCGCCGAAACGACCGAACTGTTGCAGGAGAGGTTCGACTACATCTTCTTCACAGGTTCAACGGTCGTTGGCAAAATCGTGCACGCCGCCGCGAACAAGTACTTGACCCCCGTGACTTTGGAATTGGGCGGCAAAAGTCCGTGTTACATAGACAAAACGGCGAACATGGAGATGGCGGCGAAACGAATTTTGTGGGGCAAGTGCTCGAACGCGGGCCAGATCTGCATCGCGCCAGATTACATGCTGTGCACCAAGGAGGTCCAGGGGCGGTTCGTGAAGGCGGCGGCCGAGGTGTTGAAGGAATGGTACGGCGACGACGTCAAATCGTCCCCCTATTACGGCCGTTTAATTTCGGACAAGCACTACGACAGGCTAACGAATTTTTTAAAGGACAAAGGCAACATCGCGATCGGCGGGAAAACAGACGCCTCCCAACGGTTCGTGGAGCCGACAATCTTGGTGGACGTGAACCCCAACGACGCGGTGATGCAGGAAGAGATATTCGGCCCGATTTTGCCGATTATAACCGTCGATAATCCGTACGAGGCGGTGAGCTTTATAAACGTACGGGAAAAACCGCTCGCGCTGTACGTTTTCACCGACAACAGAAAGATCAAGGATTTGTTTTTGAATAATACGTCCAGCGGCGGCGCCCTGATCAACGACACCATAATGCACTTCACGGTGGAATCCATACCGTTCGGCGGCGTCGGGTTTAGCGGGATGGGCGGCTATCACGGGAAGGCCAGTTTCGACACGTTCGTGCACAAGAAGGGGGTGATGGAAAGAAAATTCCAGGAGTTGCCGGATAAAGCGTTGGCGATTCGTTACCCGCCGTTTTCCGACAAGAAAATGAAGTTGGCGTACGCGCTTTTGCGACCGAAACCGAATGTATCTTGGAGGTGGTTGTTGTATTCGGTGGTGTTTTGTTTGGGCGTCTTGTTCGTTATAATATTGCAAATTGTTTATTATTCGTTAACTAATGAACATTTGTTTTAGTAGTTTCGATCAAAAAGACATAGGTTTACGAAATTGATGTGATACTTGTAAGACTAGAAACACGGTTGATAATGTTTAAATAAAAATTACCCCACACACCCCTCTCCCACGTTATTTTTGTACAAATGTAGGTAAATAAATGTATGCAGTTAATAAAATGCGACCCATTTTTTTTTGTCATCAAGGTCAACATTCGGATGCTATTACGCGAAATTCGAATCAATTCGAGACAATTTAAATCGCAATTTATTCGACTTAAAATATTTTAATGGGGGGGAATTATTACGCGCGAAAAGCCATCGCCAAGTTTTACGATTACGACAAAAATTACGAATCGTCTGTTTTCGATTGGTATAAAAGTGAAAATGGGCGCAAAGTAATGAGCCTTAAATTAATTTTACGGTTTATTGAACCCCCAAGGTTAAATGCCTGTCGCGTCCAAATGCACTTTTTTCAGCTTAATTGTTGTGCTAAGTAGTCATCTTGCGCTCTCAAAAAAAAATGACATTTAATAAACTGGTCGTTGTCGAATCAATTGTGAAAGTGTTTGCGAAGAAAACGTCCAGGAGAGTAACGAGATTTCGAAGATTAATGATACGACAAAATAATACCCATTTTAAATTTTAATTCAATATTTAAGCTTTATACGATAGGTATATGAAAAAAAAATTGAGGTCTATCATCATTATTACCAATTTTTTACAACAGTCCGATTGTGAGCAAAATTGCTTTTCGAAATTTAAAGTTTTTCGGGACGTTATACAAATGCGATTTTCTGATAATTTGACGAATGAAAAAAATTATAAAAAAAAATCCGAGAAAAATCGATAATTTGTCAAAAAAGTGGATTTTTCTTGTAGATCGTATAATGAAATCGTTTTCTCAAAATAGCTTACTTTTCAACGCAAAACGCTTGGCCCGATAAAAAATAATCAAGTTCCCTTTACAAATACAAAACGTGGCACTTTTGAAAAAACAATATTTCTCGTACCGTTATTTCCCGTTACTCGAGCGATTGTTACCACATTCGACAAGCGGCCCGGATTTAAAAAACCAAACGAATAAGTCAATAAGTCGCGCGTAAACCTATGGGGTTAAAAATTCCGGAAGTTCAAACGGCCCGAAAGTGCCATTAATGCTAATGATAAACGAAAAATTTCCGACGCAATCAAATTATCATTATTATCGTTGATCAATACTAACAAAGGCGAGTTTTTTGTTTGGCCATTCACTCTCTAAATAAATTTTCGTCGCACAACTTACAATAAATACGTTTCATATTTTAAGGGTCGATTATTTGGGTTAGAATTGTAAAATGTTAAAAATGTTCTCTAATTACTTACTTAAAACATTTACGGTTACGGTTTCTTAACATGATTTTTTTAAAGAATGAATTTTAAGTTCAATCAATCAATAAGGAATCAATTTTTAAGGGATAGCACCCCTTAGGATTTTCACCCCTAATTTTTGTATCACAGTGTAGGTCTTGAACGGCCATTTACAAAAATATATATTTTGTTGGCGATAGCTCTTGTTGTTTTACAGATAATAAGCAAAATAAAAAAAAGTTCCAATTTTCATGGGTGGATTTCACCCTCTTCACCAAGCACTGTAATCGCGAAAACGCGCGTAAGATAAAATTTCGTTCGCGAAACTGAATCGTTGAACGTTTGAGGGGAGCCCTAACCGAGTTTCTATCCAAGAACCTAACCAAGCTCGACTTTCAGAGAATTTGTCTTAGAGCTTAAATGTCCATGTATTTACGCTTTATACACACATGAAGAGTTAGTCGACAAAGAAAGATCCTGCTTTTCCTTGTCGTATTAATCCTTTTTGTTTGTAATCCTTTTAGAGAACACAACTCACAACACTAGCGCACTCACACGCAAAAAGGCCTTATAAACCGAACGAACACTCCTCGCACACACGAACAATACGACATCGTAATTTAAAATTCGAACTACCGAAACGGCTTTGTCAGAATTCTATATATATATGCATTGGAAATCCCACTTTTATTTTAAAAATATTCAATTCTTTGTTCGCACTCCGATAAGGTATGAGAGTAGGTGGCGCATATGTTTTATTAGTTGTTTTGTATTTTATCGGTCGCATAAAAATGCGATTAAACTTTCATCTGGTTTATGGTTTGTAATAGGGAAATATTCAATGCTTAAGGGCACGCGAATAGTTTTTAAATTAAAAATAGAGTAACTTTATAATTCTGCAGTATAAAGGCAGTGATTATTAAAATAATTTTAAACTGGCAGATATTTGGTTTTTGTTTGTTTTTTTTTTAATTTGGATCTCGAAATTGTTTTATAAAGGCGCACGAATAGTTTTTACATTAAAAATAGAGTATATTTATAATTCTGCGCTATAAAGGCAGTAGATAGTGTTTGTTCAAATAATTTTACTGTATAAGAGATACATAATTTTAAAATAAATTTCCTAAAAATTACATATTTTTTTATCAAACTCCAGTACGACCCCTGCAAGTGAGAATATAGTTGTGATTTTTTGGAGTGCATTCCGAGTTGTGAGTTAGGTATTTGTTTGTTACTTGATTACTTGGTACTTACAAGGAAGGCTAGGCAGGTGGAAATCTCAGAAAAATTTAAAACCTTTCAGGATCGTAGTACTAGTCAACCCTAATCAAGAGTCGTATTCCGTTCGTGCTCTTACGCGGTTTAAGAGGGTGAAATCTACCCTTGAAAATCGAATTTTTTTTTCCATTTTGCTTATTATCTCTGGAACAACAAGAACTATCGCCAACAAACTATATATTTTTGTAAATGGCTGTTCAAGACCTACATTATGTTACAAAAATTATGGGTGAAAATCTGAAGGGGTGCCATCCCTCAAAAATTGCTATGTATTTATTTAAATTAAATAGCCCTATAAACAACGAGTTGTAATCTGTGATCGTTTTACTTACGCATAAGACGAGAATATTGTCATCGAGAACGTAGGTCGAGGTGAGCAACAAATCAAACACGTAAAACAGTCACATTTCGCGTACGCATTTACACATACATAGGCACAAAATATTTTTTACAATATCGTTAAAATTGTTAAGAATAAACAAAACCTAAAATTCAAGTTAAATTACAAACCGTTGCGTGTTCTACTCTTATTTTGGCATTTCAAATGTCAATTAAATTTCGAAACATTTATAGACGTAAAAATAATAAGTCAACTAAAACTACCCTTAATCCCAATCAGTTCGAACAAATGACGCCTTTACTGCTTTCGATTTAAAATATTCAATTTGAACGTTTTCACTTTGCAAGTACGTTCGCTTTTTACGCGACTAACATAAGCATAGTAATGCGTTTTTGTAGCCTTGCCGTTTATAAAAAAAATGAGGTTGTGAGAATTTTTTTTTAAATACCTTTACAATAATAATTACGTACCTCATTGTCTTGCTCGATCGAGTAGGTCACTGGGTGATTATGAAATAATTTGTTCGAGTATAAATTCAATTAAGTGGAACTGCACGAAATTGGCGTAATACGAGTTATGTGTGGCGTAACGATTTATCTAATTCTAATAAGACAATTTTCAATAGATACAGGGTGTTTCTAAAATATCTTGTCAAAATGTAAAGGGTGTTCCGAAATAAGCATTTTTTTGTGTCGAAGAATGCGGGTCCGAAAATGTCGCGTTTAGGTGCGAATTTTTGCTTTAATTAGCAATGTTCTCGACAAAAACGCTTATTTTGGGCCCCTATACCACCGTTTACAATTTGGCCGAATATTTTAGAAACACCCTGTACAATACCGAGAGAACCAAGAGAAATGGAACCAAACGTCTTCTAGAACATAAGACTACACTGTTAAGGTCTAACGATACGATAATCGATTCCCTTCAATATTATTTTGGGATAAAACGCAACAGAAATTAAGTGTATTTATGGTTAAAATTAAGACGAAACTTTTTAAAAATTTCCTCAACGTAAAATTGCGGCAGTTCGAAATTAATCTTGTTACCAACAGTTTCGCTTTTACACAATTATCGATCGTTTTCGTTTAATTGCACACATAATATTGGCGTAATAATTCCATTAGTTTCAAGGTCACTCGCAGCTCGTCTCACCTCCACATTAATACTCAAATAGTGCGGCAATATCATTTAAGGTACCCATCAAAATGCTGGGACATAAAATAATTTTAGCTTTCGAATAAATATGTGTAGGTGTCTACGAAAACAAAATTTTACCTATTCCGTTACGATTACTTATATATAAGGTAGGCCAAAGTTAATTAAACAAAATTAAAATTTGTTAAAAATTCTGAAATAAATTTCGGGGCGGGGGGGGGGGCTTGTCCCCCGGCCGATTCTGCGTATTTTTCCCATACGCGTCGATTGTTTTGACGATTTTACGAAGAAACCACGACCTCGCGCCACTGCCAATTTTCCCAAAACTAAGCTTTAAGCTCGAATTTCCTTGACATTTTCTTATTAACGCGGGAGGGGGGGGCAGGGAGGGGAATTAGTCGTTTAATAGATATGTAGTTGTTTTCTATTAAAATTGAGATGGCGCATCTTTTTTTGTTGTTAAAAAGCTTGTTTTCAAAACACCCAAGTACCCAACAATTTCCATAAAATTTATGAAAACGTTCGTATTATTTTTAAACGCGACCCGTTTTGTTCAAAAGTGCATACAATTTTTTCGCCCCCCGCCGTCCCCAAAGACCTGCCCAATTTAAAAGTGTGCTCGATCGAAATTGAAACTTATTTGATTAGCGTTAATCGTTCGCGTTCTTTACGTTTCCTAGAAAGTCGGCGAAGACAAATTTTATAACGACAGCAAATTTCTGTCGTGTCTATAATGATAATGTTCTAAATTTGTTTTAAATTGACCTCCGGTAGAATTAGAAATTGCACGTTTTAACTTTTGGACGCAGAAAGTCCTTAAACGCTTTATTATGGGGGACAGTTCGAGTAGTTGCGAAACACGAGGATTGTATAACAGCCGTGAAAGTCTATATGACTTCAAAATGAATTGATCGGATGCAATGGTACGTTCAGTTTTTTATTATTTTTTTTTCTAGGACCGTTACGTCATTTGATAAAATGCAATCTTTACGCAAATGCTTAAATAAAGAGGTTCCACACAGTAATTACAAAACTTATACGTTAACGGCATTTAAAATCACCCTTTACGTCAGTTAAATGTGTATTTACAATACATATTAGTATTTACAGCAACAGCAATTTAGGAGAAAGCTATTTTTACGAATCATTTAGCTCGTGGGCGGATGTGGAGCTACTTTTATTATTGCTTAATTATTATTACATAGGTAATCGTTTTGACAATAATTTTTAATGCCTTTAAATTTTTTAATTCATCACGAAATAGACTGTGTTTTATACCTAGATTATAAAGTTAATTTTCAAATCATGACACTTTTGTACATATATATTATATATATATATATATATATATATATATATATATATATATATATATATATATATATATATATATATATATATATATATATATATATATATATATATATATATATATATATATATATATATATATATATATATATATATATATATATATATATATATATATATATATATATATATATATATATATATATATATATATATATATATATATATATATATATATATATATATATATATATATATATATATATATATATATATATATATATATATATATATATATATATATATATATATATATATATATATACAGAGTGGTCCACGACGAACCCGGTGATTTTATATAGCTAACAATAAGACCAGGCGCGCACTATCAAATTTTTAGTTGGTCAACAAGTCATTTCGATGTAGTTCAATTATTAATAAACACTATTCTACTTAAAAACAAATCATTTATAGAAAATTTGTAGTTTGTTGCAACTTTTCAACTGACCCCCAACAATTTAATTCGATGTCCGCGCGAATTTGTGTACAATCAGGTCCAATGAAAATGTCCCTGTTTTCCATCTCATTTTACAAAACGAATGTATACGCACGTCTACACCGCACTTAACCCGCATTCACTAAATTCTACAATTTTTAAGAAGGTCAACCGTTCGCTAGGGGAAAAATTATTTCGTTTAACAAGCAACGTGACATCCAAGAATTCTGACTAAACACGCAGCTGTGTAAGTTAAATAATTAGCAGGCCCGTAAATTTTTGTCGACGGCGACGTTTAAATATTTTCGAATTTTCGCATACCTAGAGGTCGCTCGTGCATTTTTTTTTTTAAGTTTAATTCATCCGACGACTAATCGACTCGTTCGTTTTTTCAGATATTTAGGAGAAAACGGGCGCAAAGGAATTAAAATGGAGACGAAAAATAGGGGCAAATTGAGCGCAAAATATTTGGTAAAAGAAAAAAATTGAAAAATTCAATCGCGTCGTCGACGCGGCACGAAGTTGGCGAAATTATAAGTTAAATATCGCCGAAAGTAGGTAATTAAAACTGGGGCGCGTCGGCGGACCAAAATTTGGCGCAAATTATTAGTAAAAAAAAATTTGAAAAATGCGACTGCCTACTTGATTTAAAAATTCAATTTGTTTTGTCCGCCAGTGTGAAGTTGGCGAAACGAATCGCAAATATCTCCAAAAGTAATAAAGATTTCGAAATGAAAATATGGGCGCAAATTGTTTAATTTATTTTCAAAATTTGCACCGATAGTTGTTTCGTAAAGTTCGTTCACCTTAGATAATAAACGTAATAATAGGATTTTCTGCCCAACTCAATACTGACAACGAAACACCGAATGTGCGAAAATTCAATCAAATTACCAAAAATCTTCCAAATTTCAATAGTTATACGAAACCTTTACACACATCCACGATCTAATTCTTATTTCGTTTATATAGTTAACCTTCATTGAACATTTTCAATTTAATTGTAGCGGATTATAGAGAGGTGGATATTTTAAATGCGATCGTAGAAAATCATTACACAACCTCATATTTGTTTTTTTCAAAATAGACGACTTTCAACTTTTTTTTAGACAGTTATTATACGACCAAATTCTTTCGTCGGCGTATTTTAAAAACGTCGAGCAAGGGCGGGGGGCACGACTATGTAAACGTCGATTACATTTTTTCTACTTTAAAAATAAAATTTCGAAAATATTTTAAGGTTAACTTTCAATTAAGTATGTATTTTTTTTTACTAAAGCGATCGCGCGAAGGTTCTAAATTAATCAAAATAAATTTCCAACACAAAAATTTTGATGGCGTTATATCGGAACAAAAAAAAATCATGCAAATGCCGTAGTATTTTTATAGATATTCATTGACTTACGTTTGCGCGAATTCGAAAACTAAGAAGATAGTTGCTATCCAAGGCCGGACCTTTACCAATTTACGATTTCAAATTTATCATCGCCGATATATGTACAAGAAGAAAATCTTACCTGTAAAGAGAAAAAAAAAGAACAAATCAAATTAAATTCGGAAGGATAACATTTGAAGCGTAACTTACCTTATAATGCATCATTGATCCCCACGACGATAACACGGAACCCTCGACTTGCGGGAAAAGTTCGTGGCACTCCCGAAAACGTTCACAGTCCACCACCGACACGCACAACGCGAACACGAACACTACGCACCACCGATTATATCGACAAAGAACAACGAAACAAACTAAATTCGAAATGTCTCAAAAATCACCGCACCCTTAATTTGTGCGGGAAAAGTTTTTGGCGCACTCCCCGAAAACGTACAACACCATCAACGGCCGTTCTCGAATTGCTGAACAATTATAATGCAGTCGACCGACAAGTCGTAATCGACAGGCACAGACCTGCAGATGTTTTCGTTGTTACGTCCGTGCACGTGTGCGTTATCTGTAACAAAAACTCATTCTTTATAAATAAAGCGATAATAAATACATTCTTTAATTTAATTTTAAATTTTATTCCTTTTAAAATGTTGTTTAAATGTTGTAGTTATGTTGTTTTTTTTTTTGAAATTTGACACGTTCAGTAATCTTATGGTGGAGTGCAGAAATGCTAATTTTTCGGGGCGGCGGTTATAGTTATGTAAAGTTTTTGATTTTCGGTTCAAAACGAGCTCGAAGGGTTTTTTTTTGTTTTGCTTTAGCGGCCCCCCCGAATTGAGATATAGAACCGAAAGCAGACATATAACACTATATAAAAGAAAATAATCAAAATCCAACTGAAAATTTCAAAATCGATTGTCTTAAAAATGAATTATTTTTTAAATTTTGAAAAAAAAATCCCAAAATTAGTTCATGCTTCAACTAACCATAAAATATTTTTTTGGGATCGTGATGGGATGGTAAAATATAACAAGTTACACATATGCATTGATCGAGTTAAATGTGATTCAGATTTGCTGTTACACCCTGTCGTATCTTATGATCAAAAAAAAAACTTTGTGAATAGTTACAGATAAGTATCAATTAATTTTGGGAATTTTTTGAAACTTAAAAATCCGTTTTTGAAACAATTTTGAAATTTTCAGTTGGATTTTGAATGATTTTCTTTCAGCTGAACCTGTTGTGTTAAAGGAGCTTTCAAAACGAGACTACTTTCAACTCCATATCTCAATTGGTAGCTGATTTATAGCCAGTTTAAAGTATCGCCGCCGGTAGGCTATTTTTAAAATAAAATTTTGAAAAGTTAAGCTTACATTTCTTTTTCTCGCGCGAACTTAAAAATAAAAAAACAATACATTGTTTTTTATAACTACATAGGATCATTAAGTATGTCAAGTTTTATCAAAATCTAAGTAGATGAGGTAGGGGTAGACTCCCCTCGATTGGGGGTCACTTTGATCGTCCGATTTTTATTGCAGTAAATAACAGTACATAAGACAGCGAATGATTAATGTGACGCCTGATTTTAAACGACAAAATTTCGTAGGGGTGACTATATATATATATACGATCAAGAGTTTCAAAACAAACAAACAACAACAAAAACCATCGAACAAATTGTACCCAAATTGTGAAATGGCGCGCCCCGAAATACCTACACAATTATTTTAATTTCAATTTCGATCGCATTAAAATTTGACATTGAAAAAATCACTTATGGGCGACGACTCAAAAAAATGAACGCCAAAAATTATTCGACCTCTATAAATTGTTTTATTTGCCATGAGAACGAGACGTCGTAATAACTGTCGAAAGACGAAACACGACCAGGGAACGAATCGGCTGGCGGTGTATTGTCCGCCAAAATAGTCGCACACTAAATAGTAAGACATTTTGGAACTCGTTTCCTTGCCGAAATTCCTATAAAATACTCTAATCCAATTTTCGATGAAAATGCACCGTTTTCGAGAAAATCGGAGAAAGCGCCGTTAGACATTTTTGAAATTAAAACGGTCCCGTAGTAGTGGAAAGGGAAACATTTATTGCGCTTTCTGTTTGAAATTATGTTCGACTTTACGCAATATTTATTTAATGAAATAACCGCATCCTTTTTGATAGAGTTGATAACTGTAATTACTGATTGCTACAACATGGCTTTTAGCGACGTCGACTTTCTAGTAAATACATTTTGTGTTGCCTTATTTAATTTTCATTAATAACAATTAAAGGATTTATACGATTATCACAGTGAACGAATTGCGACATTCGATCGTATAATGATTAATAAATAAGTTATTGACTCGATAACATCTTTTATTAGTCAAATCGAAACGGCAGCGACGCTGAAACAATATATAGACGCTATTTAGGTACTATTGCTATCAAAGAAGGTCAGTTCTAATTGGTGATATAAAGCTCGTACAAGATACAGACGGACGAGACACTGATTACGAACTGTTGCCGTTCGACTAGAAAATTGCGAAATATTAAAAATCCGACGACGGCGAATTGGTGGCGACGTCGAATTGTCCTAGACCACAAATTCTCGCGATTAAGTAACTATTTTTATTCGAATACCTAGACTGACAACGAGAATAAATTCTTTACAATAATCGAAAAAATTATAATGATATGTTTGCAGATATTTTACAGGAGCAGCGTTACTAATAGAGGCTAATGCGATATTAATAAAGTGTTAACGAGGTACTAATAAGACAATATTTGATTTGTAGGGCAACTAACTACACAACAGTTATTTATTTATAAGAGCAAAATGTCGATTTCGAGTTATGTTTCGAGTTGTTATTTATTAAACACTTTGTCGTCGGCGTTTTAATTAAAAAAAATGCGCACAGTACAATTTGTCTACGAATTTTTAAACAGACATTTGCTTACAATTAGCAATACAAAAAGGGCTTGTCGATTTTCGTCGATGCGACGTTTCTTTGACAACCACTAGAACCGTTATATGTACGAGAAAATAAAAGATTCGCTGTTCTTGGTTCATTGTATTTTTATTTCCAACACCGACGCGGAACTTGAGTGCATTCGTTTATAATACTAACTACATGAGGTTATTAAATATTTCTTGCACGTGAAACACGTATAGCGCTTATTTATTTATTTAGAGAGAGAGAGAGAGAGATATGAGACTTTCGACAGTCTGGGAGCGTTTTGTCAGTCGGCACATTCGGTATACAATAAGTTCCCTACATGCGAACTTTCAAAGATACGAACAAAATTTCAACGTAACTTTGAAAGATTAAATTTTATTGACTAAAAGCTTTGTTTAACATCTAGTTTTTAATGATTTTCTAATAAAATAAGGTTAAAAGTGTTTTCTTCAACTAAAATTAACAATTTTTCACCGTCGCAGACCTTTGTTCGACTTACGAACAAATTCGACTTGCGAACGCGCTCTCGGAACGGAACTCGTTCGCATCTAGAGGACTTAACTGTATTGTATTTATATTAAAACAGACACGAACGGGAGGGGGGGGTGAGGGGAATGCCTAATTTTAATTTTTATTGTCGTTTAAATGTTAGCCAAGATAACCTAGCCTGTTGTTCAGTGGAAGAGCAGGTGTACATGAAACTGCGCCACGTGATTTCCTGTTGCTACTATTCTTCACTTGTTTATAATCACGATCTTCAAGGACATAAAGACATTTATTTATTTATAAACGTATGTACAGTAAATCGTCGATTATCCAAACCGATTGGGGTCGAGGGCATTTCAAATAATCAAAACAGTTTTAATTAGACAGAAATTTTCAAAAATACGTTTTAAAGGTCGAGTTCGGATCGTGGACGTTCTACTGTATTATCTGTACGTTTCCGTAATGAATTCGTTTCGGTAAATGCAACGCCAAAACCCCCTATAATGATATAATAATAAAGTAGGAAGTGCATTGGCCATCGTCAACGTATTTTCGGCGCGTAATACATTTTTTGAATGTCCGGAAGAAAGTTGCGCGCTCGCTCGCCGCCCACGCTCCGCGACTGAAAAAAATATTAAAAAGTTCACTTCCTCGTTATGCGAACGAGTCGCCCGCGTCATGCCGTTTCGCATCGCAATTTTACCGCGGGACGACTTTTCAGTTTCAGGGCGAAAAGCACGAGGCGTACGTGCGGGTGACAATGAGCCAACACTACAGGGCGGTCAAGGAAAAACGCACGGCCGTCTCGCGGCCAACAATCGACGACGCGTTCACGTTCGCCGAAGGATTTAACTTTAGGCTGGCGCCGTCTCAGGCCGACATCACGAGCTTGGGGTTCCACGTCTTTCAGCATACTTCTGGATACGGTAGGGGTACGTGTTTGATCGTTGTGCTTATTTCGCTTTTATTGTGTTATAACGATGCAGAAATAATTATTTTTCAAATTTTTGACACGTTAACGGTTAGATATAACGAAGTTAAACGACATCGAGTACGGTCAGCATTTGGATGGGCGACCGTCGCAAGAAATTCGCGTGCTGTTGTCGCGAATGCATGTACGTACAATTAATTACATTGCCCCGGATACGCATAGAATGTGCAATGTGGCCCCGGCAGTTACGGCTAATTAAAGAAAAAGTCCAGTCCGTTCGTGCAACGAGGAAAAAATTATTACGGCCACGTCCCGTCCCTCCCCAGTGGGCGACGGCAAATTGCCTTTTAAGATTCTGCAAATTTTGAGTTTGGACAGTCGAAGAAAATCATACGAGCTCGTTGCGTTTTGATCGTCGAAAAAAAATAATAAAAACGAAGATTTGTTTCGCGTCCGATTTTTTAAGACCGAGAATGTCGAATTATAGGCAACGTGACGCGCCGTGGACGTAAATAAAAAGGTCACCACGCCCTTTCGAGGACTTAATTTGGCGACCGTTAACTTTACAAATGCAGGTACCTACGCGAATAGATTAAAAATATGCATTGTTCGTTGTCTGCGATTAAAATTAACGGTTGTTTGCGCCGACGCAACCGGAAAATTAAAAACTGTAGGTCTGCTTAAAATGTCCACCGAAAAAGGTAATGGTCCAACTGACACATTATGTGTGCACCTACGCTGCCAGTTCGTGGTACCTAACCGTGGGAAAATAAAAATGCTCTTTCAAATAGTCAAACAAGTTTTTCCAAAAAAAAAAAATACAAAATTCGTTTGTTTGTGTTTTTTTTTTAAATTAACGCGTCATTGCGCTGTTATTGATTTCAAAAAAAATGCATCGTCTCTAATCCTAACACAAGTGGACAAGTCAAAAAAATAATTTTTGAAAAAAACGCGACGACGTCGGTCCGTCTAACCGTACATTTGGCAACGTCGCACGGGGGAAGCGAGCGAGACATATACAAGTTACGACGGCACAAGAGAGAAAGCGAATGTCTGATTTCAAACATAAAACTGGACTTATTGGAATAATCAATTTCTTGTTAAATAATTAAGGGCATAACGAGTCCATTGGATTTGAAACTTTATTAACCTCGCAATCACGTTATTATTTATAAAGGAAGGCAAATTACGTCGCTCGCTGTATTATTTAGGTTTTGTGGAACACTGCTGTAATTATATAGGGAAGTAGATGTGTGTATGTGTAAGCTTAAATTGCGTTGTTTTTGCATAATTAACCTTCAACAAGAACGATTACGTTCGATGTGCTGTAGTACAGGGTGTTACGCTCACTATTGGTCTCTGATTTTCGCTTACAAGGGGACCACTACATCCAGTACATCGAAATTTGGGATGCCGATTTTTTTGATGATTCTAGAGGTCGTGTCTTGGCGTTTTGTCGAATGCGCCGTAGTTTTCAAAATATAAATTAAAAATAAATCAAAAAGTGAAGTTGCTGTTTAATAACCGACCTCGTTAGTACGTTTTTTGACAATGTCGTTGAGGCGCTTCTCGCTTCGTAAACAGTAGGTCGCTAGTTCGATCCCCGTTCGATCCAAACTTTTTCTTTTTTAATGTATTTTTTGATTTCACAGGGACTTCATTATTAATACCGACCAAACTGGTTGGGAATATAGCGTCGAATTTTCTCCATTAAAGGCGAAAAAACTACGGAAGTTTTTTTTGGGAGATTTTATTGTTAATAAAATTATGTATTTTTATACGACTCACGTTTAATGTGGAAATTAATAAATTTATAGAATTGTCTTGTGTCGAAACTGCCAAGTTGGAATAAAAAAGTTTGGAAGCACTGGGATCGAACTAGTGACATACTAATTACGAAGCGAGAAGCGCCACAACGACATTGTCGAAAAACGTACTAACGGGGTCGGTTATTAAACAGCAACTTCACACTTTTTTATTTATTTTTTAATTTATATTTTGAAAACTACGGCGCATTCGACAAAACGCCAAGGCACGTATACCTATTTGTTTTTGACCTCTAGAATCATCAAAAAAATCGGCATCCCAAATTTCGATGTACTGGATGTAATGTCACCTTGTTAGCTACAAAAATCAAACTAATGGTCTAAAATTGGCCCACTAATCAAATAAAATTTGCTACGGACATATCTTTTTGTACGAGTCCTTGCGCGATCCTGGTCTGTGCATCGGTTGGATGACGAGGATGTCCGTGCCGGTTACCACTTTGCCAACGACAGTTTGCAAGATATTGAGCCCTTCTTCGAAGATCGTGTCATTTCCAAGATGGTTTAACCATCGACGTCTTCTTCCAACACATTTTACGAAATTCACCAAGGTACATCCGAAGCAAATTTCATTTTTATGAGCGAAACGCCCCCCCGTGTTTATAATAACAACACAAGCTTCTCACAATGTCGCGCTTCAATGTGTTTGTGTTTCTACTGTTTACGTATAACCCTTAATTTAATTAAACGGAAATTTAAGATTACGCTTAATTTTTCAGACAAACTGATTGGAAAATGCGTGTTGGGCTCGTACATGTTCGCACGCGGAAGGGCGCTAACCCATTGGAACACCACAATCGCCAACCCGATGGAACCCCTTCAACAATGGCACACGCTCTGCGAATAATTTCGTAATTCCGACTAAAATGGAATCTCAAACATATTTAAACGTATATATCTTTTCTAGTGATAAAGAAAGACTGAAATATTGACGCGGTTTTGTATTTCTTCTATATTTGGTCCCAGATCTGCAGATTATTTTTTTGTTCAAATCGAAAGACAAACGCAAACACGCCCAATGGGTACGTACATACGTACATACAATCGGGACAGTTTTATAATTCGATCGATTAAACAATTGCTCGACCAATGTTAATTCCCATCACGCAATTGTTCGATGACTTTTTCGAAAGTTCTTCCAAATTACAGTTTTAATCCAATGACCGACATGCGTATGTAATAACGAAACGATAACGTTTTGCGACGATAGAGGATGTGAGATAAAGGTAAAATCGTTGAATGACGAGCCGAAAGCCATGCCCACTAAAAAATACCTGCCGACAAATCTTGTTATGTATCTACTTCGATGAAGACCACACCTATCATCCGTAAATAAATAAGCGGACCGTTTCGTGTGAAATCGACCAATAAAAACATAATTTTGGATTTTCGTGTTTTTAAATTTTGCGCCTCCTTGTGCTTTCGCTGTATCTACGAAAATGATGAAAAATGCAAAGTTTCAAATTTTTTGGACATTTGGTTTACGAGCTTTTTGCACGATTGCACGAGATTTACAATATTTTAAATCTTGGAATGGCTTTATCTCAGAGAGCTGTATTTTGTGTACGTTTCTTCAGTTTTTTTATAAGCTTTCATTTGATACGCTATAAGATTATGTTACTAAAACTGTTATTGTTTTAAATAATCAAAACAAACGATTTTTTTTTGAAAAATCAAAAAATCGAAAGCATTAATTTTTTTTCCGAAAAATATATATTTTGTTTTTACACTAATTAAGAATATAAATGCTCAATTTCAGGATGGTATCTTGACGGAATCCTATTATAAAAAAATATATATATATTAACCAACGGTGCGCAAGAAAAAGTAAACTAAAACAAAACACAATTTTTCAAGATAGATAGCTGTGACGGCATATTTAAATGTAGTTTTTATTTCTGCACAACTTTTCTTAACAACGATTTTCAAATGGTTTTTGAGATGGAGCCGTTTAAAGGTTTAAAAATTTGAAAAACAGGTTTGAAAATTAACATTTCAAAAACTGTTAAAATTAAAAATTAAATATTTGGTATTTTTTTGTTATTTTTATGGGTAGAATAACTGTGCAAAAATTACCAATTTCTGCGTTATCAAGGTTCAGCAGTCTATTGATTGATTTCACATGGAATGATCCAAACTTTTTTTTGTATCTCGTAAAAATACCGGGATTTTTCGATCAAACCTCGTACATTACCTACCATAGTAGGTAGTATCGTTAATAGTTTTTTTATTAGGTACTTACTATTTTTTAATGGCAATTTCATTTTCGAGGACATTAATCAGCCATACAGGGTGTCCTGTAATTAGCCTGGCAATATTTTAACAATATTTTCGACGAGAAAAATTCGTATTTTTTTTTCTTTCATAAACGTAAATCTAGAAATGCTTCCTAAGGAACTACAATTTCCCGAAGCTGAAGTCCCGAGGATGACTTTTTCGAAAGATAAGATTACGAAACGCGGTATACGTTGTATGAATATCGGCTTTTAAAAGCTGCTTGTGTAGAAATTATCCTCGTTTTTCATTCGTAGCGTTTGCAGCAAATGGAAGGGCGCGACCCCTAATCTTATTTATGTAGACTACTTCTCTACAATTTTGTGCAAATTAAACGTAAGTAACGCGAGTGTATCATCAACAAGGAACCCGCATCTAATACATAAATAAATAAATGAAAACTAAGAATATGTTGAATCCATCTGTCGTTTAACATATTCAAAGAAACGAGCCAGGTATCGACCTACAAGGTTAGATAAGAAAACTTGAACGTCACATTTTAATTTAAAATTCGGGGTTATCAAGTAGACACCTACCTCTAAATAATTTTTATTCTCGTCCTTGCTCTCAGAAAAAAAACTAAAGATTAAAATTATTATTTAAATATCGTTAACGTGAAAAAACGAACGTCAATTTTATTTACATTTTACTTGGTAAGAAGTGAAGGAAAAATCCCGCGAAAGTAGATATTTGTTATAAAACGCAATTATTTTCGTATCGAATGTTTTTCAAAAATTACACGCGTGTGCTGTTGTTACTTATATTCGCCCCTACCCGTAATTATACATACCTACACATATATCTGTAAACAAATGTACCTAACAATAAGTAAGAAAATCGTGTAGGTACTGTAGTTTAGACTGACAATTAATTAATTATATGTACTATATATATATATAGTGTCAATAAAATACTACTAGGAGGTTATTTTAATTTAGTACGGCGAATAAAACTTTGTTTTAAGTACGCATTGCCAGAAAATACGACGTTGCCTTCCAAGCGAAGGCCAACCACATTAACGTGACATGGCATTACCATTCGTATGCAATTATTTATACATATCAAGGGTACAAAATTAAAATTTCCATGATTTATAAAAAATAAAAACCAGTTAGAAATCAAAATAAATGTGAGACAAAGAGTTGAAAGTCATATAGTCTAACGCAACAAGAGTTAAGCACTGTAATAGAAAAATAGCTTGTTCATCGACAAGAAATGACGCAATAAATGATATGCATAACGCAATAAACAGGGCCGTTTCCGCATTCAAAAAAATAAAAGACTACGATTTGTTGCCATTAACACGTTGACTGCTTAGTCGATACCATAAGACCGGCACTAACTCTTCAATGAGGCACCAACGATATACCTATTTGGTTTCCGATTGGGCCGCTTTGAGCGAAAGCACTTAACGAGAGTGGAGTGAAATTTTACCCGTACCTACAGAACGATTTGACGAAATGACGCAATAAATGATATGCATAACGCAATAAACAGGGCCGTTTCCGCATTCAAAAAAATAAAAGACTACGATTTGTTGCCATTAACACGTTGACTACTTAGTCGATACCATAAGACCGACACTAACTCTTCAATGAGGCACCAACGATATACCTATTTGGTTTCTGATTGGGCCGCTTTGAACGAAAGCACTTAACGAGAGTGGAGCGAAATTTTACCTGTACCTACAGAACGATTTGTTTGGTCAAATACTACACGAAAACGCGTAGGGCCTATATTTGGAATTTTTGAAAAAAAAATCGAAGGTCGTCAACGTGCTAAACCTATGCCATATTATCAATCAGTTCGATCAAAATCTCCAATTTTTAGAAAAACCTCTATTCCATCAGTCAGTTACACACACATAGACGACCGAAAATAAAAATAATCTCTAACTCTCGACATATCCAAACTATCCAACATAAAGCGGACACTGGTAAATCTATTACATTTTAGCACTGTCCCCAACGCCAAATTCCGAAACACTTGTAGCCGATTTAATTCACCCAGATTGAAAAATTACAGCACAGCAGGGCAGTAACCGAAATAGGGGCGCAGCAAAATGCCTAATTTTTCCAGAGTATTAAAGACGAAAACGAATTTAAAGTGCGTCTAATAATATCAGAATGGATTTCGTGGAACTGAAAAGTGCGATTCATCAGTCAGTTTGATGCGATCTGTGATCCGATTCGTTAATTTAAATGAAGAGAAATTGGGCAAAGGAGAAGTTTATAAATATAGTATCTCGAAAATTAAATCGTACGCGAAACGCCTAAACAAAGAATATAAGCGAGTATTTGAGGTAATTTAATTTACGCCAATCAGGAACCGCATCGCAACAAAATATGTTAACAGTTCGATGGATTTGACAAGCAGTTTGATCAAACTTGTAACGGTAATGTCATCAATGCGGTTTGATCGAACCGATTCATAGTGTGACATACGCTTTAATCGTTGAATCAGAAAACAACCAGTATAAATAATGGTAAACTGTGTAACTAACGGCCGTATACAAATTTAAGTATAGCATGTAACCGTTATAACCTAAAATTATTGTTTAGCGCGATCCATCCTTGTTTCCAAATTAATTCCGACAAAAAACCAACTAAATGGCCTCCGCAGGCGATAAATCGAAGGTATTAAAAATGTTTTCGATTTTATTTCGTTTGCGTAAAATTTAAACTTGCAGGGACAGATGGGCGGCGATCAAAAGGAGAAGAAACGCAAAGAATCTATCCTCGATTTGTCGAAGTACCTCGAAAAGAGTATACGAGTGAAATTCGCCGGCGGACGTGAGGCCTCCGGCACCTTGAAAGGGTACGATCCCCTATTGAATTTGGTATTAGACGACACCACCGAATATCTACGAGATCCCGACGATCCGTATAAACTGGCCGAAGACACACGAGCTCTCGGATTAGTCGTTTGCAGGGGCACGAGTGTCGTTCTAATTTGTCCAGTCGATGGAATGGAAGCCATTCAAAATCCGTTTATAAGTCAAGAATGATTAAAAATAAATATTTTTGTAACGTATTTGTATTTATAACTGTTCGAGCAGTTCTGTTTTTTCTTAATAGATTTAACGTACGAGTGAGAAATTCGACGATAGATATTTGCACCTGTTTTAATTTAAAATGTAATAATCCTAAATTGCAAATTTACAAATTGAAATTGAAAAAACGACGTGCGGATATCCGTCTTTACACGTACAAGAAAACAATGAACCGTGTTGCAGAATGTAGTCGATAGTCGAACATGCGTCGTTTTAAAATCATCTAATTTAGGTCCAACGAGAATGCCGTTGTTTTGTTTTTACATTTCGGAAAACAATCGACACACTATCGCGCTATGTATATCATATTATTAATTAATGATCGAACGAACAAACTCGACATTTAAATAAAAACTAGTAGTTAAAATATCGTTTACTTCAACTTGATGCGTTTGAAAATTTTCTCGATTTTGAAAAAGACCGAATCGAAGCACTAACGAGTGTCTTAATATATTTACGTGACTGGATGCCCGATCGAAAAAACTGTCATTGTGAGATTTGCTCGGGTTACAATTTTTAAAAACGAAATATTTTTACCTGCTAGTTTTTTTAAGGCTGCGAGAGTCGTTTTCAAATCTCGTTTGGTGTTTTAAGATAACCAATTTACTGTCGATAAAAATTAATAAGTGCAAGTGCCGGTTCGGTCGACGGCAATGCGTGTAAAACATAAATACATCTCGATACCTTTTACTGCGTAACATAGTATTTTTTATTAATTCGAATTGCTCGATAATTATTTTCTTGTAACGTAAAATAAATTTGTTTTGCCGTTTACTACAATTATATACTATTTTATCTAATGATCCAATTATCAATAGTATATAGATAATGTTATTTTTTAGCACTACGTTTTTTTACTACTTGTACCTGTTGTTTTTAAACCCATTCAAGATTGTTTTAGATTATGATTTCGATTGTCACGATCAACAATAATATTTATTATATTATTACGCGTTTAGAATTCGAACCGTTTAAAAAAAGTAGCAAAATGTCTACATGCAAAAGGAACAATATTTAACCCTTATCCGGACAAGTTAATTTCTGAACACCTAACGACCAACACGGTTCGAGTTGAACACGACCGAAACGCCAATTTACTTTTGTTAAAATATTAATTTGATAAGCTATTATTATTATAGTAACAACTTGTTATAAATAATAAAATTATTGCCAGTGAACATCGATTGTTTACATTCAATCGATATTAGGTAGAAGTAAATCGATTAAAAGATTACCTCAAATTACAAGTTTCGATTGAAAATTACCATATTTATGATGGCAGGTGGAATCAGTTAGATTATCACTTATCCGATAGATAATGTAATAATACTTTTAAAACCTGCTCTATACTTAAACCGTTAAGAAACAAAACAAAAATAAACATTATCATCAGATCGAAAGATTTATCATTTATCAATTTATATCGTTGAAAGATTACACAGAAATTTAATTAAAAATACATTCTTCAAATCATTTAACAGTCTCACGTTGACCGGATAAGGGCTATTAAATACTTATTATTTTAATTCGTTATATAGGTACTCACATAATCTGTTGCCTCTTTTGCTGTTCGATCCATCCATCTGGTTATAGCTCGTAACCGATAAGTACCTTCCGATTTATCGATCGACTTCTTATCGTTTCAGGTGTTGTTCGGACTACCTTTTCTGTGTTTCGCAAAACTTCTTTCGGCACATCACGCACTATTGTCTCTTCGTTTTCACTTAAAGTTATCGCCCCCGAACATTGAGCGTTCCAACGTTTGCACTCTCATTAAGTGGATTATTCGTGGATTTCTTGAACAAAATCACGCGTTTAATTACAACAAAAGAACGTACAAGAACTAAATTGTACGAAAAACGACCGAATTTGACAATAATTAAACTTTATCATAATAAAGACCAACGATGCAATCTGTATTACCGATCTATATTGTAACCTGTTGCTAACAAAATTTATGACGTTAAATTTGATTAATACCAGTCGGATTTTCATAGAATTTTATCACCTTAAATCGCAAATACGCTTTTAGTCAATTTTATAGATTTAAACGCGGTTTAGCAGGATTTAACACCGCTTACTTGCAGATTATTCGGCGTAAGTAAAACACGGACGACACACGTTACGCGTTAAAAATTTAAAATAAAACAATGTTGCCAATATTGTATAGTTCTTTTATATCGGCGTCCCAGAGGTACTTAAACTGTGTTAAAAGTCACAAAAAACAAAATTTATCAGAAGAACGATTTTAAACGCTTTGAACTTTAAACTAGTACGTGTATAAGTATATTATTTAAACAAAAAAAATAAATCATATTTAAGACGATTGTGACCATTGTCGTCGAATACTTGTGTCCGTAGTTGTTGTTTTATTATATCATAACAAATATGATATTATTAATAAATAAAATAATGTTGGTAATTCTTTTTAGCGCTTTCACATATATATAATTATTTAATTATGTTTAATACCTTTCGCCAAATGAAAATGATCTTATTTTTTGCTTGAACATAATATATTTCGACCTTTTTCTAAGGTCTTCTTTGGTGTTTTACAATATAAACTGTCTTTAATATCAATTTATTTGTAAAACCTCGGAAAAAGGTCGAAATATATGTTGTTTTTTCAATTGACGAAAGTCACCTACATATTAAAACGAATTAAATAATAATATTTAAACAAAATACCTATCTATCTATAGTAAAAAATGTTTAAATAACAACTCATGCTACGAATTCAAAGATTTTACATATTTGACGCGGACCTAAATTCGATGTCAGATGTTTGATTATTTATTAGAGCAACATCGTAACGAGGGTATGATGCGCCTGTGGCAACAGTCTAACTTGCGCCCCCCTAACCCAAATATAGCCTCAAACCATAATTGCGCCCGGCGACGGACGCCTCTTTCGCCATGTCCTCGTTACGGTTTTGATTATCAATAAATATAAATCGAATCGTCAGAGGTGCGAGCCCTGTGTCATAACAAATTAAAGATTCGTCGATGAAGATTTGATCGGTATTTAGTGTTTAATAGTGCAAATAAAAGTACTTCGTCAAATACAAAGCAGAACCTTCTTACCGTTTTTTGACAAAAAAAAGAACAAAAGCAGAGACCCACCTATTTTTTCAAAAAAAGTTCGAGTGCCGATTATTTTGAAATTTAAAAATACGTTGAAGACGCTTTATGGGTTAATGGTTAAACGATCAAAAGAGGTTGTCGCCCGGAAAAATATTTTGGAAAATATCGCGCCGTAAAATCCAAAAAACAAAAAGGATAAGGCTTTGGCTATCGTAATATAGATACTCACATGTACTTCTTCTGCCGTCTGCAAAAATTCCTCTCTCATATAGGTACGGCTGTTCGCATCGTTTGAGGCTTCGAAGGTGTTTGTTTTACGGTTCCTCCTTTATCCGGTCTCGGGACCGGCAATAACTGCAATCGACGGTTCTATTTCCTCAGCTCCTGCCATCTGTAAAATTCTTTTACCATAATTATGGCCGTTGGCAATTGTACGTTATCAAATCACCTTAAACTCATTCCTTTTCGTATTGTTCGTTTCCGTTTCGTTGGTCCAACTTCGAGGCTTCCGGCACTTCGTTTTACGGTGGGCGAGCGGCCAAACATCCGGCCCACCAACCCTCCTCCTTTATCCGGGCTTGGGACCGGCAATAACTGCAATCGACGGACCATTTAATCCGTCCAATCGCAATTACAGGCGGAGTTGAATAAAGTATCGATGCCAAATTTTCGGAAAAACTTTTTCCAACGTACAGGCACCGTCGTTTTTCACAAACCTGTTGGAAAATATGCAGGTCAGTATCCAGTCCGATTAGCCATTCTAATTACGCAGTCTAAACTCATTGAAAATGTTAGGTACCTAGGTGACTTGTTCGTCAGTTTGATTTTCGAATAGTATTATCTACTCTGTATACCACCGACCAACCGACCAGCGCAACGGCGGGCCGAGTCGGTGGACAACCGGGAACTTTTTCGGTGGCCACTCAGCCGCTCAAATTGGACAGTCCGCCGCCATTGAGCCATAATGGTCAAGATATGGTTTCGTACTTTAAAACTGCCCATCTTTCAAGCAAATAGGCCGCAAACTTCACTTCATTCAATACGCACGAAAGTATTTACATAGAAAAGCGCATGTTTACAATATAAGCACAGTTGATTTTTTTAAAAAATGCAATCACCTTTCTGATTATTTAAATAAAATTTTACAATTCGAAAACCAATACCAAACAATGAGATGCCTATGGATACAGAAATAAGTTAATTTGGGCCGAATTATGCGAAAAACGCAATTTTGGAAACGCGCAGCGTTTTTCGAAAAAGTGCTATTTAAGAATTTTTAACTGGGCCTATCGATCGTTGACGTTTATTAAACGTAGGTATTTTAAGTTGAATCGTCTTACAAATTTATGGTCGTCAAAATTGAAATTCAAGCGGCATCGATGCAAAATAACTTATTTACCGAAAATTATTAAATTCAAACAATAAATTGATTTTAACATGTGTTTCAACTTTAGGGGCGAATATCTCGGCGGGGAGCGTCGTACGAAAAAAGTTTGTAGAAACTTAAAGTTTTATTTCGACGTTACGCGACGTATAAGTGCGCGAAGAAAAATTAATCGAAATTATTAACCCTCTTATTCCCCATCGGTACAAGATTAAAGGTGCAATTTTTCGCGAGGGTCGAGTAAATGTTTCGTGGAAAATGCGCCTTTATTCATTACCCGATGGCGCACCAAAAAGTGTCGCCGATTTCCTCTTAGTAATATTACATTTTTTATATTTCATTTTTTAATTCTGAATCAGAAAAACAAATGGAGTGGAGTGTTTTATTTTTCTAAAACTGTTTTTTTACTGGGTTTACACGAGATAACGATTATTTTATTCGAGTGCGATTATTAATTGTACTTTATATTATTTATAATTTATTATTAAGTGCAATTTATTTACGATCGGTTAATAAATAGATAATTGTAAATACGGTACAACCCCGTTTATTCGATACTTACTATTTACCATTATACGATGATGTAAAAAAAAATCTCTCGCATTATTTACCTTAAAATAAAACTCTTCGTGCCCAATTGAACTCAATTTTTTTTAAATTAAAATTAAAATTACGCGTGGATACGTGTTTAAAGTTGATCCGGACAAGCGGGGCTTTACTGTATCTATTATTAAAAATTTGTAGATAACGTAGTTAGATGTCTATCTAGGTGAATATATATGACACAAAACGCCTTCATTTGGTTATAATTTCACGATGAAATACGTTATAGTTATTTTGTTTTTAATTGCATATAGAAGTGTTGCTTCTATTTCGGAGGTAAGTTTAGTGTCAATATATATTTATTAACCTATCATATTTATTATTTTTATTACAAATATAAGTATTTATATTTTGTTTTTGTTCTAGGAGTTTTACGATACAGGTAAGTTTATTAAACCTAATATAAATACCTAATATCGTTTATGTTTACTACATTATATTATGTTTATGTAAAGTTTATTCCATTTTAAATGAGCTATATCGTATTAAATGCACGTAATTAATAAAAAAGGACAAAATACAAGTACATATTCTTGTCTTGTGGAATAGTTGATTTGAATTGTAACAAAAGTAAGTTAGACTAAGCCGAATTGGTGGTGGAGCGGTCAGGAGACTGATCTTTGACTTGATAGGTCCTGGGTTCGAATCCCGGTACGACGGGTGGTGAAACAACGCCCTGATAGGCATGAATGTCTGTGATCGTGAAGCTAATAACCATAACAGTTGATGAAAAGCCCCCCCCCCTATACTAGGGTGAAATAAAACTTAAAAAAAAATGTTAGACTAACAATGAAAAAGTTACCAGAGGTAAGAATAACTACGTATGTAATAAGTAAGACAAGACACGAATATGTATTTTTCCTTTTTTGCTCGTTGCGGGCGTTTAATTCGATATATGAATCATTTAAAATAAACTTAAACTTTATTACATATATGTAATAATATGTTATGAATAATCATATCTCAAAAACTTTTGAAGTGTCCACTCTGAAATTTTTTTGAGATATTCTGTATATATTAAAGGATATTTTAAGTCCCGAAAAATTTATTTTGAACATGACTTTTTTGAGCAATTGCAATTTGTTTAAAAAAAATACATAATTTTTCTATAAATAAACAAAGTTGTTTTTCTATTCATTGTTATAAGAAAAGTATTTGCAAATATATATTCTTCCTGAAAGTTACATACATTTCTATAGAATAGTTTGAAAACTAGAATTATTGAGAGAAAAATTGATTTTTTCGATTTTAGAAATTGAAAAATTCATAAGTCCAGAATTTTGCATATAATGTATTAACATTATAAAAAAATACGTGTCAATTATTTTCGTATTCTTTACGAGAAAAAAAAATTCGAGGTGATTTTAATTTTTCAGTTGCTGAGATGATATGGAATGACCCATATATATTTTTTTTTAACGGAAAACGTTTACTAACACATTATTCTAAAGAAATATATATATATATATATATATATATATATATATATATATATATAGTGTTTACAAAAAAGAGAAAATTTGATAATAATTCTGAAAAAAGCAATTAAAAAATATCTACTGTAAGTCCATTGTCCATAAAAAAACACACTAGATATTAAATTATTTTAATTTTTAATTAATAAACAGTTAGAACGAAACTGTAATGTATGAATAATGATAAAGTTTCCGCGAAAATTGCTAAAAACATTGTTAATAACGAATATTAGTAAAGCAACAACAACAAAATCGTAAATATTAATTTCTATAAATTTTTAGAATTGAACTCGAGAATTGTTAATGGAAGCGACGCCAGGGCCGGCGTATTTCCTTTTCAAGTAAGATTGGAAATCACAAAATCAAGTTCTACTACCCACAGTAGTCTTTGCGGTGGTACTTTAATTTGTAATCGTTACGTCTTGACGGCCGCGCATTGTTTAAAAGAGTAACGCAAGACATAAACAAGTTGCAACGACGCGCTAAATCTAATTCAATTTTTAGTGGCACGAGCGCAAAAATAATTTTGGGTACTCTGGAGCCAAAGTTACATATCGAACGTGGACGTCTGATTCTACGTAGTACAGAAATGATATCCCACGAAGACTTCAACGCAACCACGTTAGCCAACGACATTGCTTTAATTAAATTACCGCGCTCCGTTAATAGTACCGGTAAGTTCCGCTTTTTCGGATAAAATTGAATAATTTCACACATAATCCTATCCAATCCATTTTCCAGACAGAATCAGGCCAATTTCTCTAAACAACGAGGATGTCGGAAGTAATAAAATCGTAACCACCATGGGCTGGGGAAGAGTCTCAGAACATGGTAAGTTGAATTTTAATCAACGCTTCACCAACGTCCAATCACTGATTTATATTTTATCGGTTATCACAAACAAATAACACAGGAATCGCCGTAAACTTCGTTTTCGAGGCGTTTCGTGTCGTTTTTCGATTTATCAATTGTTCGGCTGTTATCGAAACGCCTCCAAAAAATAAGGTGCGTGCGGTTGCGTGTTTTGTTTGTTTAAATTTGGAGTCACGGAGCTTCCCTTTTGACGAGCATCGATTACAGGTATTTCATTTTTTATTTTATTGTAGGAGGGCACAGTAGGAAACTGCAATATATAAATGTAAAAACCATAAGCCACGACGTGTGTCAATTTTCCTACGCCGGATTAGACGACAATATTATGTGCTTGCAAGGCAACCGTAATAGAAGCTCGTGTAATGTAAGTACACTACTTTTTCGTTCTAATTTCAAGTAGGCGTAGTATGTTCTTCGACGAACGCGAATCCGGGTTCAATTCTCGAACCCAATTCTTCAATCGAACCCGTCTCGATTCTTTTCCCTTAAATAAAGTATAAACTCGTCGAGTTGACGTCATTTTCGCATACGTTAAGTTAGTGAATGGTTTGAGGATTGGGTCCCCCGTTCATTCGCTTCGAAAAATGTGATTTTCGTCTCTCGTTAAACAATATCCTATTATTTGTTTATTGTACTTTTAGGGCGACAGCGGCGGTTCGGTTGTAATCTACAAGAGGAGTCAATACATTCTCATAGGGAACATTCGGGGTTCGCACTTCATGGGTTGTGACCTCGGACACCCATTTATAGCTGTACTTACCAACAAATACATAAATTGGATTAGGGGAAAAATTGGAACAGATTGTTCAATAGTTACGGTGCCGTCGTCGACGTAAAGTAATTTGTCGTCGTGTCGGACCGACATAAATAAACACAAAAAAAATGTATAAATTAAAATAAAGAAGCGATTAAATATTACTGTTTGATTGACTTGACATTACTTAACCAATTAAAACGTCAAGTTTTAAAAAACTCGACCAATAAAAATCTTTTATAAACTATAATCAAAATAACGATTCTTATTATTAGTGCAAAACGAGTGAAATTCTAAATGAACGATTTTGTTGTTGTATAATAATCTCTTTTATATGCATGGTGTTTCGTTGAGGACGGACGTAGAGGACCTCAACACGCATCGATTGGACTCCCACATGTGTTATTCGAAATTTGTTAGTTTAGAAGTTATTTAGGTTTTATGTGTTTTTAGCTAAATTCCGGTTTTGTCCACAAATTTCGTTATTCTGGCTAAACTATTTTTATATTTTTTTTGATTTTTTTTTTATAATCTTAACCCAACTGAACTGAAGGTATTTCGACGAAGAAAAAGAATCTTTTAAACAATTTATTAAAGCAAAAATTATTCCTTAGCTTTACAGCCCTCTAGTTAAAAATAAATAGATAGAAAAAAATTAGTAATCATTTAAAAAAATTACTGGCAATAGAAATTTCATCTGGCTAGCCCCGTGATTCCATGTCAAAAATTTTGTGCAAAGTGAAAAAGACGAAAATTCCACTTTTTAATTTTTTTTTATTAATTAATATGCCATGCCATCTATGGGTTTAGGCACAGGTTATATTTATATTATTATAATTACTGCATTAACTAATACATGATTGGTTTTCACTTTAAATCTGGCGAATCGGTCCTATCGACCTAAGAAAATCCAGTACTTTTGTCGGATGGTTTTCCAGAAGTTCGAGCAGTTGTAAATTGTTTATCCGATTTGTTGATCTTTCAAGGGAATATTTGGGGCATTCAATGAGGATTACAAAATCGAAATTCAAGACGAGGTAAAAATTGTAAAAATTTTCCCGATTTAACGTTTTGGGTATTTCGCAAAAATCTTACGTGGCATTTCAAGTGTTTTACGACGTTTATTGTCAAAAAATTCTAATCAGATAAATTTATATCTTTTTATCTAAAGATAAGGCAAAGACATATTATATGAAAAATTATTTTGTCTTTGCCTTATCTTTAGATAAAAAGATATTAAATTGTTTAATTGATGTTTTAATTGTTTTTTTTTAATTGTTTTAAACTTTTTCGCTCGAGTGAGTGTTTTATTTTATTGTTGTTAAGTACAGACATTATTAATTGCAAAATATTTATTAGATACCAGTCGGGCCTTGGCGGCCTCCGGCCGCCGCGTCCCTCCTTTGACTCGCTTCGCGAGTCTGAGAGTCGCTGCGCGACAATGGGTCGCTACGCGACAATGGGTCGCTACGCGACGATGGGTCGCTGCGCGACGTTAGGTCGCTACGCGACCGAAAGCTTGTCGATCGAATAATCGCATTCGTGGGGCGCTCTCGTTCTACTCAACGGCACCGTGATTTAGTTTACAATATTTATAAGAGAGCAAAAATAAAATTTACAACATGCAAATCACTCCGAGAGCATTATCGATATAGTGTCCAAATATGTCATCGGGCTGGATACCAAATACACATTTAATCTCCAAATTTCGCTTTTTACGCCAACTAAAGAGACGACGTCGACGTCGAAAGGCGCGAGTCGAAAGGTTTTATCGAAATTCGAAGAGGCCCGCTGGAAAAAATCAAAAACTTTATATAGGAACTGCATGCACTCGATGGACCGAAAGCTTGCCGATCCAATAATGGCAATCGTGGGGCGCTCTCGCTCGTGGTCGCGATCGTTCCTGGCGTAACGGTAATTCGTCGCGTCCTAGCGGCACTAATCCAATTCGGAGTCTCGACAAACGAAAAATCTAACCTTCAATTTTTGAGGTTAGAACTTGCTCGTCGAATAAACGCGTTTTGTCGATTACCGGGTCTTCCCATCGACAAAAATAGACGGTTCTGCGGGTCCGGAAGCGAAATCGCTTCGTCGGCGTCGCCGTTCTTCGAGAAAACTTGCAATTTGACGGAGGTCGAAACTTTGATGTCCTCGAAATTACGAACGTTTACAAATCCACTTTCGAGGTCGGCGAAAACGCGCAAAAACGCAATCGTAAGTGCGCAAACCCAATTGCGATCGTTTCGAATCGATAAAACGTCCCCGTACACGACAAAATTCGATTAGAAAATCGACTTTGACTTTGACAGCGACCGTAACCTAGCACGCGGCAGAAGAAAAGATTGGTATTTCGATAATTGTTTCCGCCTTCTCTCCCGCGGGACCTATTTTCGTCCAGATCTTCGTTAATCGACCGAGACGCGCCGGGAAACTCGAGCGACGGCCGTTCCCGGTCCCCTAATAATTTTCGACGCTGATTTCGCCCCGAAAAAACGTCGCAAAAACGGCCATTTTATCGAACGCAAATTCGAACCGGAGAAACGTCAAACGAAATACGACGGCGGACGGTCGAAAATACGCCCGAAAGAATCGATTTTTTCGCACGTTTCCCTTTCGAACATCGAAACGGGACCCGCCCTATTCCCGTCTTTGGTTCTTTAACTCGCGAGAAAACGCGGCCCCGCGTCCTCGCGCCCTACCGATTCGACGTGATGCCCGTGGTGAAATACCTCCGAAAACCGCGCAAAACCCGCACTTTTACGGATCGAGCGGGCCGGTTTACGTATTATATATAAAGCTAATATATCGTGCGTACTCGTTAATTTATTAAAACTGTTTTCGTTACAGGTGTTTTATAATACGGGCGACTTTATTTATACAGTAAAACCTATGAAATCGAGTTGACCAAATTCGAATGGTTTGACAGTTTTGACTGTAGTTTATTATATATTTTTATCGACCATAGTATAATCTGCGATGAAAAATTAAAATAGAAAATATGGTAATTTTCCCTCATTGTTAGTCACAGTTTCACTAGATTCGAAAAATAATTTTTAACGAAATTGCGAATTTAATAAATAGCAAAATTTGAACTCGTTATGGTGTTGCAAACAAAATCTAACTTTTGCATAAGAGAAAGTTACAGTTTCTCGTTTTAATTTTCGCCAATTTGTGACGAAGCATTCAGGGGTAAACCTACATATATTTAAGCAAACTCCAAATTTTGTCATTACCTGATATTCTCAATTTTCAGAGCGGATTGCGCGTATTATCAATGGAAATGACGACGCTACGCCTGATGGTCGTGTTCGTGAAGAGCGATAGGACTTCAAACACACAATGAGGAGCGGCACCCTTTTCGTTTAGACATTAAAAATACGGTCTTCGTATGTCCGGTGCAAGAATTCAACCTCTAAAACTTTCAAATGCCGACTCCCGATTTTCTTCTTTGGGGAAAAAATTATATAAACAAATCCTGACGTTTGAGAAATAATAACAACAACAAAAATATCCAACAGGAGATGTCGGGAACACCTCAGGAAACATAAGTCACAAAAAAGGACAACATTGCCCAATTATAATAATTTGCAAATATGTTAAGATTTTCAAAATAGGTAGGTTTGACTTCTCGATGGGGTTTTTCAGTATCGATTTTCTAAAATTTTATTTTTTATTTCATAATTATTGAGGGGTTTGAAAAGTGACTTATTTAAAACTTTTTATGCACTACGTTCATCGGAACCTATCGCGAATAACGTATATATAGTAGATATAACCAAATACATATTCAGGTGTTTAATTTTAAGAATACCTACCTGGTTACTGTTTTTTGAAATCAGACGTCATCCATACAACCCGGATACATTTTATTATAATAGGTGATAGGGACATTCGCTTCTCGCCCCAGGATCTATCGGAATCCGGATATAATACGGACAGTTTAGGCCGTGGAAAATGCAGGTTTACCGATACGCAGGTGAAAACAAAAAGATTCGATTTTTCATATCCGTTACATCTAGAAAATTTGAAACATTGCGTGCATACCTGCTTTATAATTTTCTTTAAGTCAAAAACATTTCTTTCTGCTTTCACTGCTTCTGTTCAGCTTGTAAATACTTTCCGATCTCGATAATTTTGTCATTTAATCTTTTTTTTTTAATATTTCACGATATTTTGGCCAGGACGGGTTCAAAAAGTGATACTTTTCGTAATGTATCACAACGATTTCTCGTCAACTTCAACGAAAAAGTAAATTAATTAGTTATTTTGTAGTAAGGGCCGATTTTACGTGAACCAGATAAGCTATTCTCGGCATAAATTTCCAAATGGAAACGACCGTTTCAAGAAACGTTTTCGTAACTGTTATTCGAAGAATAGCTTATCTGACTACGGTCAAACTAAAATTTAAATTATCCATTTCTATAGCAACAACAATGGTGTAACTAAAAAAAATGTATGATTTAAACCGCGGATTATAGTTAAACGTGCATTGTACAATTGGCCCAAATCGGACAATAGTAGTAAAACAATGACAGTTCTACGCCAAAATCCCCATAAGAAATACACGGGGCCAAAAAGATGCATTTTAGGTCATTTGTGATGACGTCTCGCTTCTCTGTGAAGTTAGTCACAACAGTCGACGAGGACATACCTGCGAAGTTAGTCACGATGACACGAGGGCATCTATCGATAAAATTGCGAAGATAATTTGTATCTCGGATAAGGGTTTGGTTTGAAACATAGATAAAGATTCGGTTTGAAACTCGATAATATGGTTAGAATTCCCAATAACTGACAACACTACTTTTCTACCACCACCACGTAGGTAAGCCACCCGGTCTCAGGATCGCGCGCGCGCAATCTCCTGAATCTCGATTTAGGATTCCGAGTCCAGAACCGGGCGGGTCGATATTCAGGATTCTGCGAGTCCAGAACCGAGCGGGTCCATATTCCGAGTCCAGAACCAGAACTAGCAATCTCGATTTCATTTGTCCTACTTTAAGACCATAGAATTTCCGTGTTGGGACACTTCTTGCTGATGAGATGGCGTTGGTCTCACTTTCGATACATTATATTAAAATGATTAAAATGCCTATCGTTAAATAGCTAAATTACGTATCATAGATTTAAACCTGCAGCTGCAGAGAAGAAAAAGAAATCTGTATTATTGCAATTTTAAAACCGTTAACACCGAACCGTTGACTACTTGCAATTTTCAAATATTTATTAAATTTTTGCACTTCTATTTGTATATAGGAATAAATTTGTTTACTTGCCAATATGCAAAAATCTGTAGGTACCTGAAGCAAGAAGAATGAGATTGAATGAAACATTCCTTATTACTGATTTATGAAGTAATTAAAACCACTATCGCTGATGAAGTGTATTTATATTTGTTATATACACAGTGACTAATATGAAAATACCTACGAATAGTTTAATGAAATATTCGGCGAATACATGAATGAAACAATAAATACTCTGTAGTGCTATTTATGTCAGGACTCGATATAATTATCGGGAATGCTGACTAATAGATTTTTGTGTTGAACGTCTTTTTTAAAGTTTGTTTTATTTTTGATGTAGTTACTTTTAGATTTTTTTGAATTGTATAAAAATATAATTTCATAAATAAATAAAGATATTTTGAATGTTGCTAAGTTCGTTTAAAAAACTAAAAAAAATATTTAACATTTGTAAATCTACATAAACATTAAAAAATGTACGAATGGAAAATTAAAACTTCTCGAAATGATCGTAATAAACGTACAGATCTCGTATAAATAATATCATAGACATAATATATAGATAATATAGATATTTACATTTATTTAAAACTATATAGTGGCCATAATTTTTACTGTGGGAACCTCGGTAATTTTTCCAAATAATTGAAATAGGTAGGTACCTACTTAACATTTATGATTTGTCGGAACTTTCGTAAAAGCATTCACAATAGAAGTACGTGCTAGATTGAAAAGAAATACAGTAGGTGTTTTGGAGCCACTCGGCTTACTATGTCTGGCTATTTTGGAGTTCAAGATACCAGTTTTGCAGTGCTGTCAATAATCGAAGCTATGCAAAAATACATTATTTTATATTTAAATAAATATTTTTAATTTAAAATTTTAATAGAACGAAGTAACGTCGATTCATATCAATATAAAAACAATTTTAACATAAATAAATTTTTCGAATTCTGACAACATTAAACATTAGTTTATATTCCTTGTTCATTTATGGTACTGAACGTTTCGATCTATTTCGAGATAAATACAGAGTGACATAGGGAGTGAGGAGAGGGTGTAAAAAAAGGTCAAAAATAGCGTGACGTAATGTATCTACGACCTTCATGCTATAACCCTTGTTAACAGTAATTATTTACCTACTTACTTTCTGATTAATTCAGGGTGTTAGTGAATTAATATCGCGAAAAAAAACTACGGGTAGGTAAGATTAAAACGAACAAAAATCCTAAATAAACATTTTTCCTAAAATCAACAATTTTCGAGTTATTGCTATTATTAATTTGATAATCGTCTTACTCGAGTATATTCCCTTTAAAAATTTTTAAGAACTCGGAAAGTGACACTGACTGTTGGGTCAGCAGCTAAAACATCTGTACTCTTTAATTTATGGCCCCCGTTGTAGGAGAGTGCCGATTGTTGTGGATATTTTCATTTATGAATGCAATTCCTATTTTCGGTTTACACGTAAAAGTTAGATTACTTTATTTAACATAATTAATAACATGCCTGTTTTTGGAACAGTTACGTTTAATATTGAGAGGCTTGAACTAAAAGGGTGCCCGGTACTAGTTTTATGATTTTGAGAAATTTCGAAGGGCTTTTAAAGTATAATTAAATGCAAATAGGTAAGTAGGTACTTTATTTTTGGTTTTTACCAAACATAAGAACCAAAAGCAAAATTTAAAAACTAAACATTCCATAATGATGCAATGAGTGTTAGTAACTTTCAGTGTCATTTCGAGTTATTACATTTATACATACATTTATCACATACATTTATCTCATACATTTATCGAAGTGCCGTTATCGAAATTGATTTTTATTTCACAAAATTAATTAGAAATTTTATTAGAACAACACATGCAGATGTAAAATATTAAAATAAAATGAATAACAAATAACTACTTAGATATCTGCTTAAATGAGGAAACATTTTGAGTATTTGTTACATTACAACTTGTCAATTACCGTACATGACATTTACGACTTCAACCCCTACAATTGTTTCTGTTTACTATCGTAGCAACCTAATGGAGTGCCAGCTGAGATAATGGTACTTTTCAGAACCCACCAATGTCACTTGTTGAAGTTTAAAGAGGAACTACTGGTTTAATTTCTCGAACAAAAACACCCCCCCCCCCTCAAAAGTAAATTTCTAATTGTCTATATGAAATTGTGGTGTTTCACTAACACTAACTTTTACTTTCATGGTTTGAACAAGTGACATTTTTAGTGCGTGTGACTGTTCCTGTCTTTTTTTTTCTTAGAAACTATTGCTATCTGTGCTTTTAGAATTTTACGACTTCGTGCCGTCCTGCGACCAACGACATGCATAAATGTGGACTAAATGCAGTCTAACATTCCAGTATTCCTAAAAGTTCGATTACCTATTTATTATTATAGATATTATCGTCGGATAATAACCGTGCTGTAATTGTATGAACACTACTTACAACTTACTTATGACTAGTTTTTTAGTCATTATTTACAGCTTGTTTTTACGTACGTGGTGAATTTCGTGCTTGCTCTCCTTTGTTCATTACAATATGAAAAGTGCATTGCCTGTAATTTTCTAAAGTAGTTATCTAAATTCTAACTGAAATTTTTATTTTTTTTTAATTTTGCATTAATATTTTGAAAAAACTATGTCGTTATCATAATGATTGGGCCTTAAAGACCCTAAGATGATTGGTGCGCACAGGTAACTTATTTCAAACATTTTAATAACTAAAATTAATTCTTAAGAAACAGAGAAACAGAGTATGTAATAGTCATTACCGCACGTTGTTTATAAAATACCAAATATATCGTTACTTATAACTTTGTTGGGCGTTATTTTTGACATGAAAAATTTTTACAAAATGGTATTGAATGGTAATTTCTGTGATAGTAGAAAAATAGTGTACATTACTCGTACAAAACGGATTTTTACATTCGTGGGATCTCGAACTACTCACTTTCGTAAAAAAAATGTCACTTCTCGTAAATAATGTATTACAAATAATAAATAATAATGTATTGTATTACCTATTACTGTATATGTATATCGGCGTATAAGCCGAGAGGCAAATTTTGGCTAAAATTCGGTATTTAATAATGTGGAGCGTATAAGCCAAATTTTGGAAATTCCAAGAATGATGCATCGGGCGGGTTCAAAAGTTTAAAAACTACCTACCACCGGACGGCTTTTAAACGGCCAATTTAAATTTAAAATCCGCTGTAAAATTACCCGAGTAGGTAACATTGAGATCACAAGACAAAAAGTCCGTATAAGCCGATCTCCTATTTTAAAGTCGATTTTCTTACTTTAAGGGTTGGCTTATATGTCGGTAGATACAATAGTTACCAACTTGTAATTTCTGTTAAATGAACAAATCAAAGTTATGTTGTGTTAGGTATGTATTAAAATTGTTAAGACAAGTAAATTTTTAATTTACTACTCCTATTATATTAGTCCTGTGTAATTTACCTGTATGTTTAATTGGACCACTTTCTGCAGAAAGGAACCAACCCACAAATATAAAAAATAAGAAGGTATATGATTGTTACATCATTATGTAGTTACGTTGTAAACTTCGCTGCAAAATTTAAAAATCCAAATAATCTTCAATTTAAATGATGTGCTCGTGTTATAAAGTAATGAAAATAGGTAATAACGTTGTCAACAAATTAATTTAATACCGTCAAATAATATCCAAAATTATAGGAGTACAATATATTTAAAATAAGAATAATATGCAGATTTACTAATATAAAAATGGTCTTATCCGCTTAGATACACAAATTTACTATCAAGAGCTGTTAAAAATAAACAAACAACTGCACGATGCGAGTACCTATTTTTAGATCTGATTTAGCAGAACTCCGTTTGGTTTATGACTGTAAAAGAAAAAAACATGTAGGTCTCTGTACCTAACAATGATTAGTAATAACCTAAGTTTAGAATCAAACAACTATATTCTAATAGCTGAACTAAAATTTAACGGTGAAATTCAATATTGACAAGTCGTGAGTGGCGCTAAATTTAAAAATACATTGCACATATGGGGAAATCAAACTTTATTTTTAACGTTTTTTCTAGAGGTTCAATGATAAATATTTTGACACGTACTTATTGCTAAGGATGTCGTTAATAGCGTTTCGTATATAAAATCCTGTAAATTCATCGCATTATTCATAATAAATTAGTATAATTATGGTATTTTTAAGACGTTTTTAGCAGGTGTTTTATTATAATTTAAGTGACGAATTTCAAATTTTAAAACACGAGTAGGTATAGGGGCATGTTTTAACTTTTATTTGCATCAAAATTCAACAATATATCTTCAATAATAACCAAGGTGACTTAGTATTTGTGAGACCCTGTTTGCAGCAGCAAAATTCCCTGCCCTTAAGAGCTTTATATCGATTAAAACACAATTATTTTTTTTTTAATTTTAATTTTATTTTCTACAATCGGAAAAATAAAAAAGATTTAATTAGAAATGTTCTCGGCGTAGACGTATATAGAGTTCAACTTAGAAATCCTGGTCGTAATCTGAAACACGCGCCCCGATAAAAACAAAGTTATGTGATGCGCATATTATTTTATACTTACATTGCAGCCCCTCCGGCTTGGTATTCTAAGAAGGATTCTACTTACTGTTAAAGAATAAAAAAAGTTACCCCCCAAAATGGGGTACTTCACCATAATTAAGTACCCCCCTATCTCTAGGGGCAGGCGACCATTGTGACACACCACCCCCATAGGGGCGCGCGCCATAACCACCAATTCTGTAGTATGCCGTTCTATAAACTGCGACTATAAAAATATATAAAATATATATATATAAATTGGTCATTGTAATATGATACTTGCGTGATTCGTTCCCCAGCAGTAGGGGGTCGAATATTTCCTTAAAATTTCTTCAACGGCGTCTATAATCAAAAATTGAAATTAGGCTTCGCCCCCCTTTTGTTGCATATGGTAGTACTTACTCATCGTAATTCACAACTATAATGACGACACCCGTTAAAAAATATCTCTAAAATATAAATAAATCTTGCGGCTTTTAATTTACTATCGGAAGGGAAATTGCGGTTTAACGATAAACAATTATTATGGCGATATCTTAAAAACACATAATACAGTTTTGAGTAAGACGGGGACATCTCGTCGGTTCTGGATTCGGAACGGGGGCAATATGAAGATAAGGTTAATAAATTACAAATAGATGGTAAATTAAACACCGCGACGATAACACTAATGGAGTCGCCAAGATGCGGGAATCAAGATAATTTTCCTCCTTATTATAAGCCAATCGCCGAAAAGTGGCATAAAACACCAATTACGTGGAATTTTATCGAAATTACTGAACACACCTTTAAAGCATGGGAACGATGGACAAATATCGAATTTAAATACGCACCCCGTCGAAAAACCGATATATTAATTTCATTTCAAAATTTATATCATAAAAACACGTGATAATAAAAGATGAGCGTCAATTTAATTTAACGGGTGGGACACTTGCTCACATATTTCTACCGAATAAAAATCAAAAACCTTTAGAAATACATATAAATTCAAACGGTACGTAAAAAATATGGGGATGATTCGAATAAGTTCAATTTGTTTATTGTATTAGCGCACGAGCACGAGATCGGGCATACAATTGGTTTAGAATATAATTTCAACGATGAATTCACTCTTATATTTATGACCCCTAAATATAATCGGCCCTTATCAAATATCAGTACGGAAGATTATATTCGATGAAATACTCGCTATACAAAGTTTATACGGCAAGAAAGTTTTGTCACCCAATCAAATACCCACCAGCTCACCAGATATGGTAGCACCCGGCAACAACGACACGTCTTCGACCTTATTTTCCCCACCTATAATAAAAATTATAGCGCATAATTATGCGCTTTAATTATAAGGCGAGAAATCTTATAATTAATTATCCGATATTAATTGATTAGAATGAATAATTTGCAAATTATAAATATGAATAATTAAAAATATATACATTTATCATATGTCTATTATTATTATTATTATTATTTTATTATTATTATTAAAATTATTTTTATTATTACTAAGTTCTCAAATTAATAAGATTACGATAATGATATATACGGAGTGCTCTGTAAAAAATAATTAGTAATTTATCCTTTTCTATATCTGACCTAACCTGTTTACAAATAACAGTATATACGGGTGATCTGTAATTAAAAATACTGGGTAACCTGTTTACAAATAACAGTATATACAGGGTGATCTGTTTAAAAATAACTGGTAATTTGTTTACAATTAACAGTATATACAGGGCGATATGTAATTAAAAACAATAGGTAACTTTCGTCATTATCTTTAATCAGAACAGTAGTATAACAATGACAGTTCTACGCCAAAATCCCCATAAGATCGTTCTGGACTCGCGGAATCCTGAATATCGACCCGCTCAGTTCTGGACTCGGAATTCTGATTCGAGATTCAGGAGATTGCGCGCGCGCGACCTGAGACCGGGTGGCTTACCTACGTCGTCGTCTGCGTTGATTGTTTCGTGCTTATAAGGTCTGTGTATTCGCACAAAACAGCTGGCTGACAACTTTCAAGAAATAACAGATGTCGCTCACTTCAGGAACTAATGGTAACTGTAATGTATATTTGCTACCATTTTATTAAATATTTTCAGAATAATTTCTTGTTTACTTTACGAAAAATACATTAATTGCAGTTTTAATACATGTAAAACGAAAACACAATTTTATTTTTCAATTTTAAAGAAGTTATAGCAAATAGTCAAATTCTATACCATACATAATAGATTTCATTAGTCCTTGACGCAAGCGCCTCTAGTTATAAGTTAAAATCGATTGCACAGACCTTATAAGCACGAAACAATCAACGCAGACTACGGGGAATTCTAACCATATTATCGAGTTTCAAACCGAATCTTTATCCATGTTTCAAACCAAACCCTTATCCGAGATACAAATTATTTTTGCAATTTTATCGATAGATGCCCTCGTGACTAACTTCGCAGGTATGCCTCGTCGACTGTTGTGACTAACTTCACAGGTAAGCGATGACGTCATCACAAATGACCTTGAAATGCATCTTTTTGGCCCCCCCCATGTATTTCTTATGGGGATTTTGGCGTAGAACTGTCATTGTTATACTACTGACAATCGAATTTTAGTCGATAAGTTGCAGTTTAATAGTGAATAACGTACGAACTTACTTGCGCGATAATTTTCATATATACATTATATGTATTTTGGAATTGGAGCGCGTTTTAACAATCGATTTTTCGGAAATTTTAACCAACGAGGTCTTGGCGGTCCAAATAATTAGTCGTAGGACTTTGGAACTGGTTCAAAATTCGTTTACTTGTTTACACAGGAAGCCAAGCCCTTATTTACCTAACAATAAATTATTGTATTTTTAATCTACGACTACCTAAAAAATCTCTACAGTCTAACACATTTGGTATAATAAAATAAATAACATCGGACGACGTCAGTCCTTGCCGAATTCGTTCCTTATCCACGGATACGTGTTGGGACACGGGGTGCACGTGTGAAGTAATCGGTCCTGTTGCAATATGCGATTGTTCAGTTTACATATGTTAGGTAATTTACAGGCCAGTTCCTGCGCGCGAAACTGTTTTTTACAACCCCACGGCGCGAAGTCGAACACGTGATTGACGGGTGTCGGTTTTCTCATCCATTCTATCGCCTGCCAGTTCGTTACGAACCAGACGTTGGGCTGCTTTAGTATTTCGTGTAGGAATTTCTGTAATTTAAGGTAACCCAATTAGTAATAGGGAAAACAACTGGAACCGTATTATTTAATGCACAAAGTATTCGATATATTTTTCGAAAGGTGACGGATTACGATCCCATCTGGGCCCAGCGAGGTGGTGTAAGCCTTCAATTTAAAAACATAAACATTTCAGTTTCTTCCTCGCATACGGGTGAGCGCTTACGATTGCAGTACACTGAAGAACAAGAAATTTACGATCAGCTACAGTCTCCATTCCAAATGACACTACCAATAAAAAAAATTTTTAAAAGTGAGATCGAAACAGTAATACACAAAGAAATTAATGTGAAAAAGGCACCGGGGTACGATCTAATCACCGGAAAAATACTCCAAGAAATATCCCAAAAATGTCTTGCAGCAATTCACCAGATATTTAATGCGATTTTAAGAATAGAACACTTCCCATGTCAATGGAAAATGGGTCAGATCATAATGATTGCCAAACCAGGGAAAACTCCAACCGAGGTGACATCATACCGGGCTATAAGTCTACTTCCAATTTTATCAAAAGTCCTAGAAAAAATAATACTGAAACCATTGACTGTAATCATAGAGGACGAAAAACTAATACCCACTCACCAGTTTGGGTTCAGGAAACAACACGGAACCACAGAACAAATTCATAGAATCGTAAATAAAATCAACAACACTATGGAAGAGAAAAGATACTGTTCAGCCGTCTTCATCGACATAAGTCAAGCCTTTGACAAAATATGGCATTTAGGACTACTGTATAAACTCAAACACACAATCCCACATCCTTTCTACTCTCTTCTTAAATCCTACCTCTCTAACAGAACATTCCATGTAAAATACCAAGAAGCACATTCCGAACTCTATCCTATCGAATCTGGTGTCCCACAAGGAGCATTTTGGGCCCCACATTATACTCACTTTATACGGCAGATCTACCTGAAACTAATACAACGATGATAGCAACATATGCTGACGATACAGTGATATTAGCTTCACACAATGACCCCATATGCGCAACCAGACATCTTCAAGACCACGTAAACTACCTAGAACATTGGCTGAAACAATTGAGAATGAAAACAAAATCGACACAAGTTACCTTCACCCTGAAAAGAGAAACCTGTCCTCCGGTCATCTTAAATGGAAACCAAATACCTCAAGCGGATGTAGTGAAAAATCTAGGTCTACACTTGGACAGAAGACTAACTTGGCGTATCCATATCTTCACTAAGAGAAAACAGCTGGGAGCTAAATTCAAACAAATTTACTGGATAATCGGAAGAAAATCGGAACTGTCAATGGAAAGCAAATTGCTACTATATAAAACTATTTTGAAATCCATCTGGACATACGGCGTGCCCCTATGGGGTTCTGCGTGCAATTCAAACATAGAGATTTTGCAAAGATTTCAGAATAAGGTTTTACGAGCAATAGTAAATGCCCCATGGTACAAAACCAACGCGACATTACACGCCGATCTAAAGATACCTACCATCCGCGAAGAAATTACAAAATACAGCACAAAATACAAAGATAAGATAACAGCACATCCAAACGAACTGGCTACCTCACTGCTACTGGACGAAGAAGAACCAAGAAGATTAAAGCGATTCAAACCATCTGATCTACTCACTAGATTTTAGTTAATAAACAAGTCATAATTATGTAAAAAATATTCTCTATGGAGAATGTCCACTGGGACATTACTCTACATGTTATGTTGTTAATAATTTAAGTTTTAGGTTAAGCATACACAAGTTGTACTTATAGTCTCAAAAAGACTGATTGTATAAATATGTTAAAAAAAAAAAACTATTGCAGTACGTCCTTATTGCTTGTTAACGTGCTCGGATGAAGTAGATCAGATTTTTCGAGCAAAAAAGATTTTATCAGATTGGAATCTCTGACAACATTAAACCTTATATTTTAAAATCGGACAGATTTCGACGCCCAATCTCCTCCGAACCTCGGAAGAAAATTAAGCTTACCTGAAACGCCGACAGATATTCCGGCTTCTTGAACCAAGTCGAATGGAAATAGAGGCCGTACGGAGCCCGATTGGAAAGGTAATGCCTCTTGAAGTTGTGCATCAACATTTTGTACGCATCCTCGCCCGAAAAATTCGACGGGCACGAATCGACCATCGCGCACGTGTATTCTTTGACCGATAACTGGTTCATCGCCACCTCCCACACGCCAGGATACGAGCGAGAAGGACAACGTTGCTTCGTTCCTACAATTAAATAACGAAAATGTCGGAAAACCACCCACCACATATCTGGCGGAAGCATACCCATGCACGCGTGCGGCATCCTGTGATCAAGCGTATATGGCCAAAGTGGCGGGTCCGAGAACGGTGCGACCATCGAGCTATCGTACACGAATCCGAACTCCTTCATCATGAGAAATTGGCGATTCCAGCCAACTCGCAGAAAGGGAACCCTCATACCGCGAACATCTTCCAAACGCACCCTAGCGAATTTGTGCAGAATATTCGCTTGTCCGACCATCTCGTCAAACCAATCTTCTATCGTTGCGTTATAAGACCACCACTCTTCGGGCCCTCTATGTCTGCGGACCAAGAGACGTCGCTTTACTTACAGGTACAACAAGAAGCATCGCTCACTTACGTAACCGAATGAACGGCAATTTCATGACCGACGTTCCACAACTTTTGCGTGTGATGATAATTGTTGAATTGATGACTAACGAAAAATGTGGCCTTAATAGGACACCCGTTTGGATTTCTATAATTATTATTGAACAACTTGTTACTGTACAAGTCCCAGTTGTCGAAGTTGATGGCGTCGTCGAACGTTAATACGATCATTTGAGGCACTTCGGAGGGATGCAATCTACCCGGAATGAGAGTTCCTATCAATAACAGGTTTTAATGCCTTGCGATTGAAAGTGATAGAAGTTTGTTAATTTACGCGCATTCAAAGATATGGAGATTAAGGAGATCATTAAGGTACCATGGTAAAAGAAGGGTTGGTTAATAACGATGCTAACGAACCATTAAATTTAACGTCTCCGCAAAGAAGCCGTGTTACTGCCTCTTTGTGCTTACTTTCTTGGTAAAATAATGAATAATATGGAGAATTTTTAATTTAACGCACCGTCGCGAGAACAAAAGCAGTCCGGCAGCTTGCAGGTGGTCGTGTTGCAGGGCGTCGCGACGTTGGGGTCGCTAACGGAATCGCAATGTCCCTCGTCGCTGCCATCTCCGCAGTCCACCGCACCGTCACAAAAGTAATCTTGCGGCAAACAGGTGCCGTCCGCGCAACCGAGCTGCGCTTTTTCGCTGCAGTTCGCCTTGTCCAGAAGAGGCCTCGGAATCGTCGGCTCTAGAATAAATGGACGTTCGATTTAGTTTAATTAACGAAATTCTCGTGTTCGGTTGTTTTTTTCTTTGGAACGTTACAATTGGCGCTCGACGTGCGGCGTGCGATTCGAAACCCGAAAAAATAAAATCGAATAGCTAGCCAAAGGAAATGCCTGTTAAAAAAATTAAAAGCAAGGTAATTCCAAAGAGGGTAGGAAATAAAAGGAATATATTAGGGCAAGAACGAGCGCATCGAATAAGTAAGTAAAGTACAAAATTACACGTGGAACGGCACCCCCATCTCTCCGATTTATAATTGATGTAAGACGCACTTGAATTGCTCTCCGCTATCTACGTTACAGTATATCAGGGGAATTGTGATTTATTATCCCTCTAAATTTAGTTCCCACCGATGGGTTAAACGATAGCGTCGGGCTTTCATTATCTTTAGTTCTAAAGATAATGAGAGCTCGAAGCATCGGGGAAAAGGACGGGGCGATTTTTGTCTTTGACGATCAAATAATGAACTTCGGATCGAAACGGCATCGGTAACGTAAGCGCTCGACTAGCTTAAGCGCGATAATCGGCTTAAGGTGTTAGATTAGACGGGTGGGCGATTAAAAATCGTTACCTGCGGTCACGTCGCAATTGTCGACGTTCAATTTGAAGTCGCATATTTGACGGTTCACGTCGAACAGCAATCCGGCGGAACAACGGAACTCGAAAACCTCCCCCTCCAAGCACAGGAAGTACTTGGAGCACTCGTGTCCGGTCCACACTTTATGGGCCGACCGATCCGGGTCCCGATAGAATCGTCCGTTCTCCAAACAACGTACCTGGCGCGAATTCGTACCTAAAACAACAATTTATAACATCAACACCCGAATTGTATCTTACGAAAGCACTATAACCAGAGAGAGAGATCCTATTCAAACATTTACGAGACCTTATCCTCCGGAACTTATCTTAATTTTCGTCGAATGTTATTTTAGTTCGGTTTCCAATTTGCGCGGGAATATACAAGAGACACCGATGGGGTCTCTGATTTTGAAAGGATCTCTCTCTCTCTCTCTCTCTCTCTCTGAATACGTCACGTCTTCAACCGTAACAGTTTGTTTGTCCGGTTCCTTTAAATTGTTTGTAGCGCGAGTGTAAATTTGACAAGCGTTTCAAACCCGAGAGCTGTAAGAAAGTCTAGGCCTACAAAATCACGTGGACGCATGTTCTGACCTTCACCTTTAATAACAATTTGATTTCTCAGCCTTTGTTAAAGCTCGTTTTCGTTTTTAACGATAAGCATCGTGTCCTCGAAACGACCGATTATTTCGAAAAATACCTCCGAGTAAATGTTTCGTTTTTTACGAACTATCCGATTGGGCAACGCAAAAATACAATATAAAGAAAAGTAAGTTAGGCCCGTAACTCCAAAACCGACGGGTTTCGAGTTCGTTCGGTGTCAGCGTCAGATGACCTTCTTCGTACTCGACAGAATTTACAATAAGCGATTTTTACCTATCGCTAACCGTTTTCGAGAAAAACGCGTGACATTTTTTGAAATAACCCGCAATCGGCAGCCTGCACGATAAACGCAAGGCCGAACATTTGTGCCGTACTTTAAACGTTTCTTTTAAAGAACTCCTTTAGTCGCGTAGTCATCGCATTTTTGCGGTGGCCGATGGGCTAAGTGCTGTCCGGTCGCGAAATTGGCGGCGTCAAATTGTCAAAATATTTACCGCAGTAATTTCGAAACAAAAAAAAAACGCAAATTGAAAGCGCAAACATTTCTTAGGTCGTATTTAAAACGTTCGCGATGTCAAGTTGTTAGTTTATGCGATCGTCGAAGAAAAAAAACAAACAAAAAGACCGTAATAAAAATTTCACCGAGGAACCGGTAGAAAGAGAAACGTATGGATGATTAGCGATTTCATTTATTTCAATTTAATTAGGTAATAAATAATTTTATACGTTTGCGCGTTACGTAAAATTGACTATTATGGCGGCCATTAATAAAATTTTATATTATAAATTATAAAAATAATAATTGTGGGTAAGAGTGACGACAGTACTATATTGCGGCACATTCTAGGTTTCTAGAACACGCATCCAGGTCATTTTATATCCACATAATCCTTTTAATAGGCAAATATACGATTATTACTATTATATTGTGACGGCTCACGTCACAAAAAAAAAGAGAAACGTCCGACAATTAAAAATTGTAAACGATTTTTTATAGACGATTTAATAAAATTATTGTGCCTTTTAACAGTTGAAATCCAACAAAAAGAGCAATTCTCGTTTTAGGAAAGTTTGCTTCGATCATAATGGGGGGACTTATCAACGAAGTTTCGACAACGTATTGTTGCGTGTAGAACGTTCGTAACTAGATATTTGAAAAGAACTCGGTTATTAGTTGGGTCTTTGCGATTATTTGAAATTAAATGTTGGGGAGATTTAGGGGATTGGGTATTTTGGGTTTACGTTGGACGTTTAAGACTAAAGTTTAACCTACATATACAGGGTGTCCCAAATCACCCGGACCACCCAACTATGTATTTCGTAAATGCGACATTTTAGAGAAAAATATTTTGGACAAAAGTTATAGGGTTTCAAATGATACATTAAGTAACCTTGAAAATGCTGTTCAAGGTCATACTAATACCACCATCCGATGCGTCATTTAAAAAACCTTATAACATAGTTCGCAATATTTCGTTTTAAATTCGCTTCGATCATAATTGGGGGACTTATCAACAAGTTTCGACAACTATTGGTAAAACTAAAATCGTGAACACTTCGCAACCCACAAGAACAGAACCGATTTAGATAAAACTTTTTTTTTAATTATTTGAAATCAGAAATATTTAAAATAATAAAACAAAATAAAGCCAAATGTTAACAAAATATTGACAAAATAATACCAGAAGTTTCTTTATAAATATATTTCATACGACGCTCCCGGCGTGTTGAGACATTCACCCCCAAAGTTGAAGAGTAAAAATTAATTTTTATTTTTAGTTGCAATTTAATAATTTTTGATTTACATTCGTAATAAATTAAGATCTTTACAATGGTCTAATAGGTCTTTAATAAGGTCTTTAAATGGTGAACAATTTTGATATCATCGCAGTACAACCGGTCCACCATTCAAGTTTAATCTTCAATTTCGGAGATCGAGTTTTAATTTTAGCTATTTTGGATTTTGCACTTTTTATGACAAAATACTTATTCGATAAAATTACTTAGAAAATATACAAATAATATAATTTATTTTTCGATTTTATCGAAATTAAACAGTGCCGATTTTTAATCCTCAAATGTCTGGGAAATCCGAAACTGAGGTTACCATTTTTCCAAAATGTTGCTCAAAGTATGTCGAGTTAGAAAATTTAGAAACAGTGGATCCTGGTTCTCCTGAAGATGATATCAAATCTCAGCAGCCATTTTAAAGACAAATATTTATTACGTTTGTGCACCAACAATCGCTAAATTTCAAGGATAAATAAACATGTTATTCACAAAACGCTAAATTTCAATGTTAATTTTAGGCGAATATCTCAACAAAGGATGTTGTTTTTTGGAAATGGTAGAAAATCTCTAGGGACCATGTCAAAATGATGCCACAAGTTCCCACAACATTTCTCTTTTGAGATATTCATCCCCCGAAATGGTATGGTAAAAATCAAAATTTTAAATAACATTTTTATAATTTCGTTGAAAATTAATAATTTTTGGTACACGTACGTAATAAATAATGGTCTTTAAATGGTGTAATAGAATTTTTGATATCATCGCAGGACAACCAGGGTCCACTGCCCCTAACATTTCTAACCTCGACATGCTTCGGAGGATCGAGTTTTTAAATTTTTAAGCTCATTTTCGGATTTCTCAGACATTTTAGGATAAAAAAAGGTTCTCTTGTTTAATTTCGATAAAATTAACCACGTTCGAGAAAATCGAAAAATAAATTATTTTTAATTGGATATTATTTAAGTGCGATTTTCTCGAATACGAGTCATTTTGTCGTAATTAAACAAGGTACCTTTTTTATCCTAAAATGTTTAGGCAATCCGAAAATGAGCTTAAAAATTTAAAAACTCGATCCTCTGAAGCATGTCGAGGTTAGAAAAGTTAGGGGCAGCTGGTCCTGGTTCTCCTGAAGATGATATCAAAAATCCTATCACACCATTTTAAAGACGAATATTTATTACGTATGTGCACCAACAATCGCTAAATTTCAAGGATAAATAAACATGTTATTCACAAAATATTGTTTTTTATTCTTCAACTTTAGGGGCGAATATCTCAACAAAGGAGTGTCGTGTCCAGGAAATGGTAGAAAATCTCTAGGGACCATGTCAGAATGATGCCACAAGTTCCCATAATTGAGTTATTCGTCCCCCGAAATGGTATAGTAAAAATCAAAATTTTAAATAACATTTTATATATTCGTTGAAAATTAATAATTTGGTACACGTACGTAATAAATAATGGTCTTTAAATGGTGTAATAGAATTTTGATATCATCGCAGGACAAACGCAGGTGTTCCATCTAACATTTGCTAACGTCTCGAACGATAGATAGTCGGAGGATCGAGTTATTAAATTTTATAGCTCGATTTCGGATTTCTCAGACATTTTAGTCGATTACAAGGTTTCTTAGTTCTAAATTTCGATAAAATTAACCACGATTCGAGAAAATTCGAAAATCACGAATTATTATTAATTGGATATTGATTTAAGTGCGATTTTCTCGAATACGAGTCATTTTGTCGTAATTAAACAAGGTACCTTTTTTATCCTAAAATGTTTAGGCAATCCGAAAATGAGCTTAAAAATTTCAAAAACTCATACCTCCGAAATAGTTTGGGGTTAGAAAGGTTAAGGGTGGTGCATTCCTGATTCCACTGAGATTTTCGACAATTTCCCGATCACCCGGTATTACAAATGCTCGAGTGCGCGCCAACCGGACGTTTCCGATTTCAAATAATTTACTAATTTCATCAAAATCGGTTCTGTTCTTGCGAGTACCGATAAAAACTTAATTTGACTTCGACTAAAAGAACGAAAAATACTTGCGAATAACGGACGAGGTGTGTAATTTACAAAAATCAATATTTTTCCCCAGTTGCGATGATATTTAAAAAAAAAAGTGATAAATGAGCGTTCCTTCAGATATGATATCTAATTGTAAGACATCGTTTGATGTGTTTTACGGTATCTTCGTCATTCTTGTCACGACCGACGCGACGGCGAAACGGCGGTGTTCCCTTTTTGCGACGTCTACGAAGAGGTAGATAGTCGTGGTGATTAATTAAACCGGGCTTTTTATGACGCCGACGCGGTTAATTAGTTTCGGCTCGACTTACAAGTGTGTGTTTAGTGCAAATAGGTAAAAGAAAAGATTGCGGAATTAGAAATCACGAGCACTTTATTTTGATCTTGATTTATACTACGTCGACGCCCTGGCGTTAAAAGAAAAGTGTCGATTAAATCACCCGGAACTGACCGCGCAAGAAACACCTTTAAAATGGTCTAATTTAAATATCGCAGTATAGGAAATAGGAAACTCGTGATTCACGTAAAGTTTTTAATGTTAGCCGAACACGAAATTTCTTTTTAACTTTTTTTTGCAAAAATATCGATTAGATACCTAATTAAATTAAAAGGTTCGATTAAGTGAACGGTTTTCGTTCGTTATTTTCGGTAGGTAGGAAATTAAATTATGTCGTGTAAAATAAAATATTAACAATATCTATATTGTGCGGTTTTGCTCGTTGTTGGGAGTTTTATCTCTCGCGCGCCCACGTTTATGCGGAAATTTTAATTTAAGCGGACAGGTAAGGATTAAAATTGTTCCGGTTGACAAACAACCGGCCACCGCGTTGTTTCGCCGTTGAATATTAAACAATTCCTGGTTAAATGTAACGTAACAACGCAAATAATTGCGAGTCTCGTGGGCGTTTCAAAATGCCTAAATAAACGTCGACAAAGAAATTTTTCGCGCTTTGTTAATAAAAATTATTTTAAAAATTAACGTCTTTATGCCGAACGAGACCGGTCGATGCCGTTTTATTTGTCTCGCGAACCGCATTGACTTTTGACGATTAAGATAAAATTTACAAAAGTAACGAAATTTCTATTGCCCGTTAAAATGCTCACGCCGTTTAACTTAACACCCTGTATAACAACCGGCAGTTTTACGTCGGTATTGAAATGTACGAACTTCGTTTTGTATTCCTTTGAAGAGCTCTACATTACGGCAATTTCGCTCCGTAAAAAAAGTAATTAGACGGCCATTTCACGAATCTTACCAAAAGCGCGCAGAAAAGTAAGTCACCTTCATAATTGTCGGACGCACAGAAGTTTCGACTCGGTTTACTAATCGAAGGTCTATTATGTAGGTATTATACGGTCGGCCGAGGAGGGCCGTTTAATTTGAATTGTTAATTTGGCGAAAATTGACGACGATAATTTTTCAAATCGAGGACGATCGTTTTTTTTTTCGAACGTTCCGAAGAAATTTCGACGCCGATCGTCTCGCAATCGAAGCTACGCGCGAATAGATTCTCGCCGTCGTCGATTAATACAGTAAAACCCCGTTGTTTCGGGACCGAACGGGACCGAGTGTAATCCGAATAAACGAAAATCGCGCCGATATGAATTGTTTGTGAAACGTTTGTACGGGATGTCCTTAAAGTGGACGATCAAATGAAACGAGGCGCGATCGATGGGCGAGGTCGCTTGCAAACAAAATAACCATTAGGTGCGAGTTAATTCATATTAACGCGCTCTTATATTATAAAGAAGTTGATATTTGGGACAAATAATTGGAACGAGAACCGTCGGCACTTACGTGACGCGTCGATCGCTTGTTTGCTTGGAGCAAAAAAATACGTCACTCGGGCCGCACGTTGGGCGCCTAAACTTTTTGAAACTACACAATTAGATATTTTTGTCAAAAATAACCGAAGCACCGACACACACTGATTAATACATAAAAACGCATTTTGTCGAAAATTCGTCTCTCGCGTCGAGTTGTTACGGCGGCGAGATGGCCGCGGCGAGTTCAACTAGACCTTTCGTAGACCACCGTCTACATTATTTAATAATTGTTTATAAGCGACCGCGTCGATGATTTAAAATAAATAAAAATTTAAGCCGAACGTCCAACAAACACGTTCGTTAATTTAAAGAAAAAAAACCCAACAAAACAATGAATTTTTCTAAAGTCATAACCGTATCAAATTATTTTTGTAAAATAATTCGTCAGATGCAGTTTTTAGAAGTTTACCCCGCACGCCTACACGCGGAAAATTTCCTTTGGCGAAAACTCGACGCGGATTTCGGTTCGTCGAACGGCCCCGCCGAACGAAAAAAAAACCGTTTCAAACACTTATCTCGGAATTTTGCGCCGCGAAATACAGCCCATACCAGAACGCAATGCGAAATAACTGCACACTAATTTGCACTTTCATAGTGGCGTTTATCGTGCTCTAACGAGCCTGAATTATTTCTCAAAAGCGTCTCGTCTTACTACGGACTGGCGGCGTAATTTTTTAATACGCCGCTCTGGGACACCGTAACCGAAACGCGAATTTATGCAAGTGCACCCCTATATAGGTAATTTTGCGGGAATCGATTTTGGGGAAAAAATCGATTCCGAAATACGGCGTTTATTATAAAACTTTTTAAACGATCGTAAATTCGTTTTTACTGCAGCAGGAAATGGGGCGGGGCGGGGGAGGAGGGGGTCGCCCGCGTTTGGCGGCAATTGATTAATGCTCGAAGTTCGAAAAAAATTAAAGAAATACGGGGCAACTTTTTTGCGAACGCCGACGACGGCAAATGTTTTGCATTATTTTGTTCCTTCGAGCCAAACATCGAACTCGCGGATTTCGGACGGAATATAGGCCGCGGCGTTGTACTTAGATGGTTACCCATCGCTAATTCAACAACTCACCTGGAAGAGAAGCGAGAATATCCAATACAAGAACGATCGCGATTTGGAGCACCTCTCGCCAAGAAGTGGCCATGACAGAGGAAAAGTTAGCACTGCACTTCCACTTCTTTGCGCGTCTCTTCGCCCGTACGACTTTCTCAATTTTATGTTAATTACGTTATCTGTAATGCCGTGATTGTTTTGCAGGAGTATTTTTAAAGACACTACCTGTACATTTAAAGAAATTCAGCCACTCGACTTGGACGTACACGGTCGGCATGTGAAAGTTATGTACTACTACCTATAATAAAATAGACAGTGTCGTCGGTATAATTATGTCGTAGCAATTTGATTGCGAGTCGTTCATTTAAAAAGGCAACAAAGAAATAAATTCATAAGGTACACACGGTTAAAACGTTTTTTTAATAAACTTAACGCCAACAAATTGGGGTTAATTCGTTTTAGGAGCGATAAATAGCTTAAATAGTATTTAAATTTAAAGACGTTTCCATTTGTGCATAGCCTCAAATACGAGTAATTTAACTAAGGTTTTATTTATTAAGTAATATGTACCCAACCAATTTTTTTTAAAAAACAAGAAACAACAGAAATAAAAAATACAATAATTTATCGTCATTTTGTTTAACTGGTAGATTTTTAAATTTTGTACTAAGCACATTGTTAGATAAAATATTAAAAGAAAGATAATTTATTTAATCGTCAATAAGCTACTTTCCAGGAGTGTCACAGGGAAGCGTCCTAGGACCTATCTTGTTCTCTGACCTCTGATCTACACCAGTGACATACCACAACTACAAGAACAAGACACAATAGCTACATTTGTTTTTGAGTTAGCTAAGTGATGGCGATAATGCAAAGCAGAGTAGATTGCGGTTTTTGTGTTAAACGTGTGTATTTAGTGTAATTAATTATATCCAAATCGGCCGCAGATGACCGATTTAAAAAAAAAAACGACGCATTTATCGAAAATTACACGGAGAGGTTGTTGATAGAGAATTTTACGAGCATTTCGTAACATTTTTGATATTAATGTTCCGATAAGTGACAACGGAAATACACCGGATGACAACGAGAAATCACTAGACGGCGAAAAAGTTATCAGTCTGACCTTATGTGGGAGTAATATGGTACGTGGGTGTTATATTTTGAGTGTTGCAGAACTACACTAGACCGCATCGTTTTTTCAAAAACGATGTAATTGTATTTAAAATCGATAGAGGATTCGAAAAAAGTCAAAATATACAGATCATGAACGTTGAGATCATTTCCGGCATAACCGGAAGAGTAATAGTAGTTCTCTAACACTCAAAATATACCACCGGTGTACTATATCGCTCGCAAACAAATTCAGACCGTCGAAAATGAAGGCTGTAGATTTCGATTAGAAGATTTCTATAGATTTTAGGCAAGTGATTTCGTTGTCGCCCGGTACAGTCGCGACCGAGATTCTTTACTGGCCGCCATTTTGGGAGGTGCTGTTCGATTGTTACGAGCAACAAACTCAGCATTGCTATTCCGAATGACGATAAAGTTGCAAAATTGCAACCAAATATGTTCCAAAATTGTATCCGCAGTCGCCGCGACAAAATCGCGATTATACAGGGTGTCCAAAAAAAGGCTGGAAAATTGCAAATATCTCTTAAACGGCTTAAAATACTTTAAACAAAATTTTATGGCGATAGTAAGAAAATCCGAACGCGCCCATATTACAATCGACATCTATTTTACGTAGAATATATTTCATATATGTATGGCCTATCCAAATCTATATGCAATTCACGTCATCAAAAAAAAAGTTACTAGATTGTTTATTTGTAATTCGGTTTAAAGTTTGGAAAGTGACATATTCTATAGATGATTTACTTGCGCACATATTAGATGGTATAACGAAAGACTACAATTTATTAAAACTGTCAAAATATGTGTGAAACGTCATAATCTAGTAACCTCTTATTGATGACGTGGATTGCATATAGGTTTGGACGAAGTGTACCTATTATTTACTTTGACGTTCTTTCGGGAAAACCATGTTTTAACATTGAAATTTAATCTACATACGGATTAAAGTGCGTTGGTTGTCGATCGTTAAATTTTGGACAACCTCATAATTTGAAAATTCCCTTCCGCCATCTTCGAATCTCGATTTATTATCACCAGATTAGTACGGGGTGTCTCCGAAAGGTCTGTGCAGCGCTTAACCACAGACTTCCGAGCTGAAAATATACCGGACGACACCCTGTATAACTCGAATCGAGCAAATCGATTCAATTTAATTCAAACAATCTAATTTAAACAACGCAACGCCGAAAACGTGGTAGGCGATGTGAAAATATTTTCGAAAAAATCAAATTTAGAACAATATTTCTCGCGAAAAGCCATTTTGATCATAACGCGTTCGTAATCTAAAGGGAGATTACTACAAAAACGTGTTTTGCAGTGTAGGTAGGTAATCAATTTTTCTCTACGTAGTTCGCGTTTCTGTAAAAATTGCGAGTAGAAGACCCCCAGTTCGCCCCTCCACTTTTTATATCAAACCGCCAATTAAATTGATTCGCGGATTAATCCGCGGATTGACCTAATTATTTCGCGGTTTGATTACCGTATTACGCAATTATTTCGCGGTTTGATTACCGTGTTATGCAATTATTTCGCGATTTCGTGGGATTGATTGCTCTAATTAATCCGCGCATCCGCGATCTGATCGATTGATCTAATTAATCGGCGGGGCGCGAATTGATCGTTCGATCAGATCGCGGATCCGCGGATTAATTAGAGCAAACAATTCGCGGAACCGCGAATTAACCCGCGGAATCGCGCGTAACACGGCAATCAATCCACGAAATCGCGAAATAATTGCGTAACGCGGTAATCAAACCGCGAAATAATTAGGTCAATCCGCGGATTAAACCGCGAATCATTTTAATTGAGCACTTTAATTAATCCGCGAATCAATTTAATTCGCGGTTTGATAAAAAGTGGAGGGGCGAGCTGGGGGTCTTCTACTATTGCGGAAAAACGCGACGACTCGACGAATTTACTGTAAAACTTATAACTAATTGAAGTTGATGATAAAAAACGATTACTCACCCCCAAGTTTAAGATAGTGTTTCTCGGCATCGAGCACTGCGCGACGCCGTAGAGCTTCATCGAATTTTATTAATTTCCGGGTACAAAAAAAATCCCTGCAACAGTAAAACAAACTAAATTAACTTATTTTTAAAACGAAAGTCACGAATAATTCGAGCGGCTCTCGAAAACATAACCGAAAACTTACAAACTTACAGTCCATCGAAAGATTAAAGGGCGCCGGTCGCCCGTCGACGTCCCGCGAACCCCGCACAACAGTTCAACCTGAAAATTGTTTCGGCGCGGAAAATATTTTCTGCCTGCGAAAATTCGCCGTTCAAAAGGCTCTCTTTATAATAAACTAAAACGAGTTAATAGACTCGCGAAGGGCCCCGATGAAAATTCAGATCAAACGTAATTCGGTGCCCCGTAACGAGTTTCCCGCTTCCCAAATAAGGGAGGCTTCTCTCATATTTATACGAAAATAAAATACAGCATTGCTTCTTTTCCACACGGAACCCAATCATCTGAGTAAACAAGAACTAGTGATTTCCCCTGAAATATTCAATCATGAAAGGCATAAAATGCCCTTATTTGATTTCTCTCTTTCGCTCGTCATCTCTTTCTTTTTATCTTCGAAGATTTTTAGACCAGCAGCAGATCGAGGATCGTTTTACCAAATTTTAAATAAACTTTACATCCGTTTAATTTATTTTTTAATGCGCACGTTGTGAAAGGGCAAGATTAACTTTGCGCGTATTAAAGTAATTCTCGTTCACGACCGGGCGCCATTCATGGGATTGACATTTCGAGAATTTTACAAGAGGAAATTACGGTCATTATTATAATTATTTTTTTTACGATTTCGTCGCCCACTTCGAAATTTAATGTATTATCGTTACGAAGAGTTATTTTTTGTTTGTAGAATTTACGGCTTCCGAAATATTTTGTTATTAAGCAATTTTAGGGATTTCTGCCCGTAAAAGAATTGGATCGCATTATTTTGCGCGACTCGGTTTTAATTAAATGAAGATTGGGCAGTTTGTGACCGTAAAAGGGCGATTTGTGGATTTAATTTGTAAATTGCACGGAATTTCGCGTTTTACGTGTATTACCCACACAAAAATTGTTTACGAAGTGCGTATAAAAAGCTTGAGAAAATACTGACGCTCAATCCCACATTCTGTAAAAACTAGAATTAATGATAGCTGTATGCGACGACGCTCGTTGCGATAGAAAGTCGACTTTAAATGGTGCAAGTTAATTTTTAAACGATTAAGAAGAGCGGACAAGAAACGTCTCGAGAGTGGCACATTTTCAAAAGCACCCAAAAAAACTGTCACGCGAACGCCCATCGCTTGCTTATCCGATTGTCGTAACGATGTTACGGGGGAACGTTTCGAAAGGCGAGGCAATACAATGGGCATTATTATTTAAAAACGTCGGGCAACGAACTTTGCTAGTTTTTTTTATTACCGTACTCGGAACGTAGAGAGAAAAAAGGCAACGTAATTACATTTTGATTTGTCGAAGCTGAAACACGAAAAATTATCTACTTTCGCAGTACAGTGGTACCTCGACGTACGAGTTTAATTCGTTCCGTAACCTTGCTCGTATGTCAAATTGCTCGTATCTCAAAGCAATTTTCCCCATTGAAATTAATTGAAATGCCATTAATCCGTTCCAGCTCCCAAAACACCACCTCAGTTGTTTTTGTTCAGTGTTTTTGAATAAGAAAAATGTATTTACAAGAAGAAACATTTATTTATAAATAACAAATACATATTCTATAAAACATAATAAAAGAAAAAGTGAAGTGCTTACGGAAGCGCTTAATTTTCGTCACTGGTCTTCGCTTTTTTCGTCACGCTTTGCTCATTTTCACCTGCAGATCGTTTAAAAAAACTGTCCAAGGAGGTTTGTTTCTTCCTCCCTTTCAGGATATTGCGGAAATGAGTTAGGCAAGTTTCGTTGAACAACTCCGATGCACGACCAGTTGCAACTTTTTCGGGGTGATTTTTATCCACGAACTCCACAACTTTCTCCCACATTCCCAAGATCTCCTTTATATCTCTTGTAGAGATGACCTCCTCCATCTCTGGCTCCTCTTCAAAACTAATTTTTCGTTGAACCACAGTATGCTGCTGCGAATGTAGATCGTGTAACTCCTCGGTTGTCAGCTCCTGAGACTGTTCCTCGACGAGTTCGTTCGCATCTCTCTCGTACACCTCCAGACCCATGGATTTTCTCAGAGAAACAATCTCCTCTACCACTGACACTTCGGGTTCCAATCCTTCGAAGGCCCTTTCAGCTACAGCCTCAGGCCACAGCTTCTTCCATGCAGATGTTAAGGTCCCCGTTGTAACATCCAGCCAGGCCTGATCAATAATTCTTAGGCATATCACGATGTTAAAGTGGTCCTTCCAGAACTCTCGAAGGGTAAGGTTTGTGTTCTCCGTCACCTCAAAGCAGCGCCTAAAAATGTGCTTGGTGTACAACTTCTTAAAATTAGAAATCACCTGCTGATCCATGGGCTGCAGGATAGGAGTGGTGTTGGGTGGTAGGTAGAGAACCTTTATAAACTTGAACTCTTCGAGTAAATCATCTTCGAGATTTGGTGGGTGAGCAGGGCCATTGTCGAGGACGAGAAGGGCTTGGATGGGTAGGTTGTTTTCCTGTAGATATTTTTTAACAGAAGGGCCAAACAACAGGTTTATCCACTCCACAAAGAATTTTCTGGTGACCCACGCCTTCGGATTTGCCCTCCACATAATTTGCAGTTTTCCTTTTAAAATCTTATGTGACTTAAAGGCTCTGGAATTTTCCGAATGGTATACTAGCAGAGGCTTGATTTTGCAGTCGCCACTCGCATTGGCGCAAAGTGTTAGAGTTAATCTATCCTTCATGGGTTTGTGACCTGGCATCGTCTTCTCCTCTGCCGTTATGTAAGTCCTATTCGGCATCCTTTTCCAGAAAAGCCCTATCTCGTCACAGTTGAAGACTTGCTGGGGAATGTATCCTTTGGCTTCTATCAGTTCGGAAAACGTTTTGATGTAAACCTCAGCTGCCTTCACATCCGAACTTGCTGCCTCACCATGCCTGACGACGGAGTGAATGCCGGTCCTTTTCCTAAAGTTGTCAAACCAGCCCCGACTGACTTTAAACGAGTCTTCCGATTCCTCGTTTGTGGAAGTGTGTGGGATCTGCTTCGGCAAATCACCGTAAATCGCTCGTGCCTTCTCACATATGATGCTTTGTGTTAAGGTTCCTCCTTGAAGCTGTTTCTCTGTCACCCACACCATCAGTAGTTTCTCCATCTTTTCATGGAGAGAGGTCCGGAGCTTAGAAATTATTGTAACGCCCTTAGCTGGCGTTATACCCTTTATCAACTCCTTCTGTTTAAGCACAGTACATATCATTGATGTGCTACGCCCGTACATCCTCGCCAAGTCAATTACTCGCACACCTTGCTCATGTTTTTCTATGATTTCACGTTTTAATTCGATAGACATCATCTTCTTCTTCGGACCCATGGTTATAAAAATAAATGTGATAATGTTTTGTAAATGTACAAAAAGCAAAAAACGCGAACCCAACTTATCAAAAATGCTTCGAAAACGAGGGAAACAAGCACACAGACTGAGGTCTAGTCTGAGGTGGGAGAAACTGTTAGACGCTGCACACGACACCAACATGCGGGGCGCATGTTGGGGTCGTGTGCAGCAGTGTAGTGTGCGATTCCTCGTATCTCAAATCTTGCTCTCATCTCATAGCAAAATATCGCTCGCTCGGCGGCTCGTATCTCAAAACACTCGTATATCGAGGTACCACTGTACTTTTCTATCGAGCATTCGAGTACTAAACGCCACAAACTCAAAAAAAGTGAAAATTATCTACAGTTACCTACACAAGGTGTTCTTAAATTATACTGGAGTTGTTTTAAGAGCATGTACTTCACGTTAAAAATAAGACTTACAATTAGTTTCCTATAGATACGGGGGCGCTGAAAGGTTTTAAAACACCCCTTATCTCGGAAACGAAGCATTTTCGAACTTAAGTCCGTACGAGCTCTTTTCTTATCTTGACGTCTTATTATAAAATGAGAAATTAAACATTCTCGGACACGTGTTTATATAGAAACTTATCGTCGTCTTAATATCACACGAATAATGCGCCCTTAAAATATGTCCGAACAATTTTATGAACGCCACCACCGTAAAATGCAAATAAAAGGACAAACGAGGCGTTCGTGTAAAACAAGTAGTACTAGGTAATAAGTTTAACGAGGCGTGACCGATTAATCCAGATGCAAAGAGGAATTAGTCACAATTAAGTTACCTACCGCAATTCCCATGTCGCCCGACCATTGTTCTTTGCAAACTCAAATTTATTACTGCCTACATAGTAATCTTTAATAAAAATAGAAGCCTCGAATTTTGGTGTAGACGGCGTTTCAATTTTATACATAATATTATACGAAATTCCATTTATTATTATCGACGCCGACGTTGAGCAACTTGATTAAAATTAAAAAAAAAAGATTATTACATTTTTCAATATAGGTAGTACATTATTGAAAAAATTCTTTACGAGGGCAAATATTTTCTGTATTATTTAAATCGACACGTGTCCGCTTTATTTCCTTGCCTAGACACAGAAATGTGAAATGTTTAAAAAAAAAACAAACGACGCACAGTGGAGTATATGATATGAGAAGTTGGCCAAAAGTCGTATTTCTTAAATCAATTATGTAATGTAGCTTAGAATCTCCCAGAATAAATAAGACTCTGGACCGTCTATCTGCACCATTTTCTTGTCGTCAGTCCAACTATAGAAGGGTCTAGTTCATTTGTAATTTGTCTGTAATTCCGGCTTACAGGTAACTTTGTCAAAGCTCTACAAAACCGTTTGTATTATTTTCAAAATATTAGTGTATTAGAGTTTTTGTGAAATTTTCGAAGAAGGATTCTGATATAGAAGGTATGTATATAATTTAGTAGAATATATGACATCTTATATCGAAAGATACGTATATATTTTTTGTTTTAAATTAAACATAAAAAATAATTTCTTTTTCGATTACTTTTAATAATCACCGGTCATTTAGTTATACTTCCAAGCGTTGCCAAGCAACAAAAGTTGCTTAGTATGAAATGTCAATTATGTAGCTGTAATAATTAACTATTTTTTTTTACCAAAGTACACCCATTAAATTTTTATTATTTTTTTAAATAAGGTCTACGTGTTAATGTATGTATTTTTCAAATATTTGTATAGTCAATAAAATTAGACAAAATTAATAATAAAACACTAGAAATGCTGCTTCCGGCTGAAATTCCGAACCTTGCCAAATATAACATTATCCCTATCATGGGGATTCCTAGTGATGAGGAAGATGGCCAAAACACATTCAATGATTCAGAACACGAATCAACCGACTAAAAGTTTGATAGTTTGTTATTATGTTATTTTTAAGCAAATTCCTAATTGTTTCAATTTATTTCATTAGTTGTTTATAAGTTTATTGTAATGTAGCAACAAATTTGATTTCAAAAATTTTCGTTTTTTTTCAAATTTTATAAAATCTGAGTTAAAATAGCTTTAAATGATTACTTGGACATAGTAGAGACACAAAAACGCATAAAATAGTTTTGGCCAACTTTTTGTGTTATATACCCCACTGTGCGACGTTAGTGTACCAAAAAGCAATGTGAAAATCGACTACCTTACAAACTAAAAGAAATCGATTTTTCTGGTGGAAAACATCGCAATGTTGTTATCAGATTTTTCCAAATTACGTCTTTGTCTTAAGCGACGTCTTCGCGGCAAAACAAAATTCATAAAACTAGTTTCGCCGTGAAGTCACGCCTATCAGAACCTAAACGAAACTTAAAAAAAAAATGAAACTCGATATTTCGGTGTTCGTTAAACATGTTTTATCGCGTGGACGCTCGAACGGCAGATAAAACTTGTCGAGGAAAATGTTTGGCCACGTTCGACTTCCAAAATTTTGTTTCATTTACATTGTGGGGGGGGGGGAGAATTTTGTGAAGAATTTTATAGTGAGGACGCTTAGTGAATAGTAAAAAGTCGCGCAAGTTTAATGCGCACAATTAATCGGCGACAGAAGTTAAAAGATTGACAACGCAACTATGAAATTAATCGGGGGCCTCTCGGGCCCGGTCAGAGTATTAAAAATAATCGACATTCTAAGGGTCGAACTGGTTAAATTCGCGTTGAAACCCTCGCAAAGGCGTTCTCGGCGTGATTGAAGGCATTAAAGGAATATTGTTAAGTACCTTAAGGGAGTGCTTACAAAAAAAAAGAATCCGAATTTTCAAACTTTCTCTCTCCCCCAAAATCGACCGCGAGTTTGACGATTTTTTTAATTAATCCGCCACACCACGCGCTCGCCCCACGATTTTTTAAAAGTACAGGCCATAAAATTGAAAATCCAATCAAACGTCTACATTTAATCGACAAAAAGATACGCCAAGAAAGCCGAGACAGGGTAGAGATAAAAAGTGAAGGGATATGTTCCAAAGACACGCCGAAGAAGGAAGAGATCCGGCTCGGGTAACTATTTTTTGCCTTTTTAAACCAAACTTGTAACTTACGATCGTGTAAGGTAGGTAATCTGATTCGTTTGGCGCAAGATAATGTAGTACAAGAAAATTATTCGGTCTGACAACGTGGCCCGCACGTTCGCCCGATTTTACCCCACTTGCTTTTTGAATAACGAAAAAATTTTAAAACAAATATCAACCACAAGGATTAGCCGACGTAAACGAGCACGAAATTAATTTAGTTTACGAAGAATTTAGAAGAAGATCCCGTTATTAGTGCATTAATTTTAACGTGTACGAAAAAATATCAATTTTGAAATCGAGAGGAAGTTTTGAAATTTAATATTTTTTTTTTTAGGTAATTGTAAACAACCCTGCGTTGTATCGATATTCTGATTATGGCCGACGACTTTTCAAACTAAGCACATGAATTTTTTACAAGCATACCGGGCGTCAACTGGATCACTAACACCCCTCTTTCGCCTCTTGTTTTTCAAGCTACCGAAATTGAGCTCGGCGCAGTTGTTAAAAACGCAAAATTACACGTTTTAACGCGACGAGCGATTTTTTCGGAGTTCCGATTTGACCGAAAATGACCACGATTTTCGATTTTCAGATGGAACTCCCTGTATGTTATTGTATTTTTGGAATTTTTGGCCGAATTCTGAATAGGTTAGCATAATTTTTACGAGAAATATTTAGAGTATTTTTTATTAATTATGATAATTACAAAAGTAGGTACCTACTTAGTTAAAAATGTTTGTTTTTTTTTTAATTGAATAGTGAATCGATTTTGAGTTTGCGGATACCGTTGAATTAGTCTTCAAAAGCTCGGGTGTTGGACTTAGTAACACTAATACGTTGAAGTTGTCCTTAAAACACGCCAAAATTGTACTTCGGAATTCAGAATTCGCCCGGGATTCCGAAAAGGCAATAATATACAGGGAGTTTCGACTGAAAATCGAAAATTGGCGTCACTTCCGACCAAACCGAAACTCCGAAGAAATCACACATCGTATCAAAATATGACATTTTGCGCCTTTATCGACTGTGCAGAGTTTCATTTCGGTAGCTTGAAAAACAAGGGGCAAAAGAGGGCTGTTAACACACCGCATACGTAAGAAATTTATTAGTTAAAAAATAATATTCCCGTAGAAATTAAAAGGAACAGTAAATTAAATAAGTGCGACGTCTTATTGATTTTACATTAGATACCTACCCCATAATCGTATGTTAATTATTAATTATTACAAATTAGAAAATATAAAACTTATTAAATATTCAGCTAAAACGAGTATAATTTCGTAAAACTCCTTCGTTTAAGTTCAAGAATAAGTACCTACCTAATAAAATATTTGTAATTCTACTAGACTACGAACCGTATCATAAAAAATTGTTCCTTTTTTTTTGTTGAACACTGGATTATTTATTCAGTCGCCTACTTAAAATGTCCACCTCATGGTATTTATTTAATTTCTAAACGCGCACTTTATAAATCCGAGACTTTGTTCTAAAAGAGCCAAATTCGTAAAATTTTCTTAAAAAATGCAGTTGGAAAGTGTGCGTAGGTCAAAAAAAAGAAAAAAAAAGCGACATTGGTCCTTTTTAATTATTAAACCATTATTAAAAATTCAATTCCTTCCGAGATAACTTTCGCCATTTCGCATTGTTACGGACCGGGGGTCACGGTCGCCACCGACGGTTTCCGCAAATAAATATTTTACTCTCGGCCCCTTAATAATACCTTCCGAATCAATCGACGCCGATACTAATGTAAAATGCAAATAATTTCGGATGTCGATTTTTAATCGGCAACGAAAATTGCGCGTGGGGGGGGGGGGAACTGAAATTTTATCGTAATCTCCGCCTGCCTATTGAAAAAAAAATTTAAAGTTTTTTTTTGAGATTAACGGGGGCGTAAATTGTTAATTAAAATGCTAATAGTGCAATTAGAGTTGTTGTGTACGCGCGGGTTTAAATAAGTAATTCGCTTTCGTCGATTAACATATTCAAATTTGGGGAATTTACTCGAGGATTACAATTTCGAGTTTAATGCCTTCTCGAATTGCGCTCGCGCCCGAATCCGTTTTAAACTGCGAGTCCGGACGAATCGATGTGCAATTAGATTTAATGCAGAAACAATTCGGGTCCTCGGGCACCTTTCAAGTGGCGCGCCTTTGCAAGAACTCGCGCGTCGCGCCGTCGCCGCCGTTGGCGTGGTCGACGCCGACGTCGACTTCGACGCGGGCTAATGAAAATTTTGAGTTATCCGGGCGCCGATTTACTACTAGACACATTGTAGCTCATGAATATTTTAGATTACAGGTTGTACGTGCCCCGGCAGACGTGCGCATAGCCAAACAATTTACAGTCAACAGTTTCCGAATAATAAAATAAATTGCGCCCCCGGCGTTTTGGCGCTGACAATAAAGACGTGAGGAAAGCAGGGAAAGCTTTTTTCTTTATGATTGAACGTGTCGCACGGGGAAATAACGTTCCCCATTCGGTCGGGGATGGCTGAGCCGGCGAAATCTTGATTTCTATATTTTTGTTTCGTGCGGAAGTACATGCGGCGAAACAACAAAATTGCGATAATATTTATATTTTATTTTCGTGCCTCGAATCTGCGAAGTTCGAGAAGCGTTAACGGGCTCGGGCGACAAGGCGCAAGATTTTCAATTACGAATGCCCATGTGAATGTTTTTTTTTGTCGTTAGTTAAAATTGCACGCGTTTCAGATGCAAATCGACAAACAATGTGTAACGTAAATAAATAACTTAGATTATTTAAACGGGATTAACGTTTGTTTTGGCGCGATTATGTGTAATTTTGTTTATTTAACCGTTTAACCGGATAATTACTGTTTAGGTAGATATATAGGACAGGGGGTTGTACAAGCATCTTTAATCATTTATTAATGAGCTGCGTTGCCCTACGTGTACAGAGAATTAAGCTGAAAATTACATTGATCGTAGGTAGAAATGATAATTACAAAGTGACCTAGTTAATAATAGACTAACTATCGGAATCACGCAAACGGTAAAACGTACAGTTTTTCGTTTTACAAGTTAAAAATTCGAAAAGACGTTTCGACCGTCGCCATTCAAACGCGTGGCCAATTCTGCGCATTTCGTCAAAAAAGTTTCGGGTACGAATTAAATACGCGCCAAGCGCTCGGCAACGAAATAAACGACGTCAGTCACTTGACACGGTACAATTAACGCTTAAAATAATTTGTTTCAAGGGGTTACATACCTTTCTCCGATCAAAAAAAAGATAGAAAATTTATTTATTTATTTTTCTAATACGACAGCCATTTAAAATTATAATGCTGCAAAAATTATTTGAAAATTCGAAAAATCGACAAAGTTATAACCGTTAGAAGCCCGAGCGGTCGCCTTGGGCGGTGCACTCGTTACAGTTCTTTGAGGGACGTTTGTACCTGTTCTGTGGTCCAGGCATCGATGACAGCATGCGAGTAACAAAAATTTCTGTTCCATTAATTCAAAACTTTGAACATGTTTTTCTCGAAACAGTGTTTTCCGGATCGGTAACAAGAATATCTCTGGAACCACTTGGCCGATTTCTATGAAATTTTGCACACATATTCTCTATACAATTATCATGCGATTTTTTCGATATCTCTTTTTTTGAATTTTTTACAAATAAAAAATGACTCATTTTTGGGCCGAAAATCGCCTCGCGCTCTATTAAAAGCCGCAATTTTGTCAAAAATGAAAATTTTAAAAACGGCCACGATAAAGACTAGTTTCGTCTATCTACTTCAACGGTGTTTTTTTTTTGTTTCAAATGAACCTAACCGGAGTTATCTATGTTACTGCCAAATGCCTTTTTTGAAGACAAGATCGGTGAAATTAATTATTTGTAATTTTTTCTTCCGCAAAAGAATAAATTATTATATTGCTGGAGAGACAATGTCCAAACATTGTGTAGGGGAAGGTCGGGTAACCCCGGACAGTACAATTACTAAGTAAGTAAACACGTTGGAAAACCAAAACATAGTTTCGGGGGGCCCCCATAGAGTTTGTACGCATATGCAACTTAGTCAATGCACGAGCACAGATTGATTGACAAGCTACAGTGAGTGTTTGTTCCTGCCAAACATTTCTCATCGCCCCTGTCGAATTTCATTGCAGATTATCAAATGCAAAAAGTTAGTATACCGCCTTCTCTATTTTTTAGAGTTGTAATACATTTAATATAGTTTATGAATGTATTAGTATTCGTTTCATTCCATATACAATTTAAGACCTATGGGCAACAACATCGAATGATAGCGATCGGGTAACCCCGGACACCATTATAAATGTTGAATTTCATATTTCAATTTCAATTTATTATATTTTCCACAAATATAATGATTCAATTTATTATATTTTGTTAGAATAATCCGCTTCTCTGTGGTTAGTACATTAGATTATACTTTTTGTATTGCAGGAACTTATACAACATGCCTAAATTTAAGGGACCAACAACTAATAGAGGTAAATGGGACGAAAATAAAATGAAAGCAGCAGTGAAATGTGTTAAAGAAGGCAAGTTATCAATAAGACTATCTGCAGAAAGGTATGATGTGCCAAGAAGTTCCCTTCAGGACCGTCTAAAAGCAGTGAATAGTCGTCACAAAGAGATCACGTTTCGTCCAAAGTTAGGACGATTTGAACCCACGTTTTCTGAGAACTTTTCTAAGCAACTGTATAATCACGTTAAAGAACTAGACAATCGTTTAATGCCCCTGACTAAACTAGAGTTTTTAAAATTAACATTTGATTTGGCGGAGAATCTCAAAATTCCTCATCGATTTAATAAAGAGAAGGGAATGGCGGGAAAAGATTTTTTTTACAATTTTAGAACAAAATATCCAGACCTTGTATTAAGAACTCCCGAGGCAACGAGTATTGCACGGGCTGTTGGGTTTAATAAACCACAAGTTCAACGGTTTTATGACCAGCTGGATTATCTTCAACAAAAATATAAGTTTTCTCCCTCTAGAATTTACAATGGTGATGAGACGGGGGTTATCAAATGTGCATAAAAATGATAAAGTCATTTCGATAAAAGGGAAAAGGCAAATTGGCAAGTTAACTTCTGCAGAAAGAGGTCGAAATATTACACTAATGTTTGCAATGAATGTTGCTGGTCAGTTTGTACCACCACTTTTCGTATTTCCTCGCAAAAAAAATGGATAAAAATGGTCGATCGATGATAGGAGCTCCAGCGGAAAGTATCGCTATGACACATGAGAGTGGATGGATGAACGGTGATATATTTTTGCAATGGACGCAACATTTTAAACACCATGTACAACCAACAGAAGAAAAACCCGTCTTATTAATCTTGGATGGCTATGCTAGTCATAAAGTGTTAGCACGTCAAAATTACATTCATATGCTTAGCACAACGCCACACGCTACACATAAATTACAGCCGTTAGATCGAACATTTTTTTAAGCCTTTTAAGACTGCATTTTCATCTGCAAGTGCCGTATGGATGCGATGAAATCCTGGAGCTAGAATTACTGATTATGATATTGCCACACTTGTGAACGGTGCCTTTAGTAAGACAGCTAGACTTGATATAGCCCAAAATGGGTTTAGTTGCACAGGAATTGTTCCATTCAACCGTGATATTTTCAGTGAACTGGACTTTTTACTATCTATGATGACGGACATTGCACAAGAAGCTGCTCCTACGGACAGTATTCTTAATCTTTCTTCAGCTAGCCATACCCGATCGTCCGAGATTAATTTGAATATGCCCTCCACTAGTCGTGCATCTGAGCCTGCCGCTGCACCAGTGCCTTCGACCACAACAAATTTATTACAGCAGTTGTCACCTTTTCCTGACGCATCTTACAAACGCTTGGTGAGGCGGGCTCGAAAGACACAAAAGAGTGAGATTTTAACATCTTCTCGATACAAACAAGACCTAGAGGAAAAACAAAAAGGTAGAGGTGGCAAAAAATTGAAAACAACGACAACTATTTAAGGTGATTCCCATCAAGTTGAAGAGACAGCGTGTACCACATGTGGCGAAACGTTTAAAGAAAATTGGATTCAGTGTCATGACTGCAAAGATTGGGCCCACGAAGCATGTGTTAACATTGACGCTTCAGATTTTTACTACATTTGTGACGTTTGTAAGGCCAAAACACGTTTAGGCCACTATTGATATCTGTCCGGGGTTACCCGCCGACTTTTATATTACCGCAAATTGGGAGCTTAAGTTTTTTCAATATTCTAATTACAATGGTCCCATTCAGGGAATGGTAGCGCTGTAGTGCTTTATCGAAGCGCTGCTCTGAATGGCGTCTGCTTTACTCGCAGTGCTGCAGCGCTTTAGTAAAGCATTAAAGCATATAAATATTCCGCTTTAACGCTTTATAACTAAATAAAGCAATGACGCATCCATGCGTTCTAACCTAACAAATTATGTTGCTTGTGTATGTTTTGGTTTATGCAAAAAATAAAGATGGCTTATAATGTTACAATTCGGAGACGAAGTCATTTCCCTTGCAGTAACGTAAGAAGAAAGGTTGAAGATATTACAAGGTAAGTTTTACATAAAAATTTGAGTGTATTACAAACAAAATTGCCAACCTAAGAATTAAAAGCTGTAAAATAACTAGTACCAAAAATGTTTATTCAGGCAAGATAAAGCGTTACAGCGCTGCAGCGTTTCGACGCTACAATTCCCTGAATGCGACCAATAATTAAGATATCCTTTTTTTCATTAGTTCGATTAACAAAGTTCCTTACTCTATTTTAATGCTAAAACACAAACTGACATTTGTTGATTGTATTTTATATTTCTACTTCATTTAAGTGTCCAGGGCTACCCGACCTTCCCCTATATTTTATTTTTTTAATTTTCCTTTTATTAAATGCAAAAAAAAATTTCCCGAAAACATCCTATTTTTGGGTATGTATGTTCTTTTATACGTTACAAGCTAACATTTTATTATATAACAATTTTTAAACCTCTTGTTAATTCGTTCAATACGTTAACATTGCCGCCAAGAAATTTCATGTAAAACGAACGAATACACTGACCTTTTGTTTTGGAACATTTTCCGAACTTCCATCGACCGACGTCCGTAATTGCATTTTCCGGCGCCAGACAGTCGATCGTATTGTTGCTGACTGCCGTTTTAAAAACTGCAGACTAATAAAAACCGTCACACTAAAGTAGTTATGAAACATTCCACCATATTATCCGTCGTAACGTTTAATAACTCTTCAATTTTCGAAACGAAGAGGCGCCGTTGTTCCGCGCCCTCGATCGGCCCCGGTCGCGCTCCAAGACTATAAATTACGGGGGCGCATTCGTTCACCTGAAAAATAAAACAAAAGTTTCGTCAAAGTCGCCGACTTTCGAATTATTGCAGTAATCGTCCGAGCGAAATTCGAGACATAAAGGCAACAAAACGGCAACCTAATTTGATGTTCGTTCGAGAAGGGAATCCGACCATCTTTAATTGACCCAATTAAATTATTTCGCGGTTTAATTAAGTTAATTCGCGTTTTAACTGGATTAATCCGCGGTTTTTGAATCGATTAGATTACGAAACCGCGGATTAATCTAATTAAAACGCGAATTAATTTAATCCGGGGAGGAAATTAAAAATTGCGGCGCTTCTAATTTCATTACCTACAATGCCGAGGACGCCACATAAATTGCGATTAAATAATATTAGGTACTTACAGTTTTTTTTTTTTTTTTTTTTTTAGTTCGACTGGAACGTTCGGGACAGCGCGGCCCTCGACGTTTGGTCCTTCGAGTCTTCTAGCGCCATAAACGCCATCTATAAAGGGGAAGCCACCTATAAAAACGATTACTTAAACAAATGTTTGTGCGTCGTACCCCACTTTATAATTCCGACGAATTTCCAGGAAACGAATGGCTCCCGCGTTTATAAGTCGCGTCGATACAAAAAGTTTGCTGAAATAATAATTGAAATCGTGATTGGAAACGAAACAATATTTTATAAATATCGAAAGGCGCACCTGCCGAATAAATCTCGTTAATATTTCATTTTCTCCCCGTCTCCCGTTGGTTGTCGGTGGCTTTAATAAACAAACCTTTGCAGTCGGCCGTTTATTTAATAAATTACACGTCTTATACCTTATCACCTACCTATGCGCGAAGGGAATAATGAAAGGGCGCAGTATAAAATAATTTATTTTTAACATTACATAGATACATTTAAAATATGGATTTACTTACGAGTAGGTAACAAAATATACATATATCCTGGCAAACGCTTCGACTACCATCAATTCGTCTAAATCATTTTTAACAATTTATAAAATTAAGTTTTCATTTCCTAAATAATTAACAAACGAATGCTGCGTTTTAATAAAAACAAATCGTCCTCCCTCTAAATATTAAACAAACGAATTTCGCTAAAGGAATGTAGATCGATACCAACTTCGATAGAAACAGGTACTCAATTCCTTATCAAATTCTCTAAGCTATAGCGTGTTTGTTAAAACACATAATATTTTTAGTATGTATTAATATATCTATAAGATCGGGTCGCGGAATGAAAACGCTCTCCCTTACATTTCATTTAAGGGAAAACATCGATTTTATTCGAGTATACATAATTATGCGCTGAGCAAAAACTGGTTAAGTAATGACAATGAAAGATGAAAAAAAAAACAACAAACGCGGCCTAAAAGCGTGATACGCAAAATTGTTATTGTTGTCGTGATAAACGCCTATGTATATGGGAGCGTCTCTCGTATGTATGGTATCCAATTTTAGGCAGGCATACATATAGTAGCCTTTCGGATTAAAATCTGTTACCGCCCCCTTTAGGAAATGCACTTCCGTTAATGTCTGCCTATTTTTGTTTACGCCAATGCCGCTTGTTCCGAGCGTAGTCTGCGTTGATTGTTTTCGTGTTTATAAGGTCTGTGCAATAGATTTTAACTTACAATTAAAGGCGCTTGCGTCGGGTACTAATGAAATCTATTATGTATGGTTTAGAACTTGACTATTTGGTGTAACTTTTAAAATTGAAAAATAAAATTGTGTTTTCGTTTTACATCTATTAAAACTGCAATTAATGTATTTTTCGTAAAGTAAACAAGAAATTATTACGAAATATTTAATAAAATGGTAGATACTGATCTATAAAGATTATAATTTTAAAAATTTTCTAGTTTGTGGTTTTGAATATACATTTTGATTAATTACTTTATCATTTTGCGTGGTACAGTAACTGGAAAATAATGGTTTAATTAGCTTTGTTAAAATGATGTCTGTGATTAAATTTTTATGATTGTAACAAGAAAAATGGGAACTTAAAGAATTTTTTTAAAAATTATATTTTTGATTTGCCTTTTTCAATTGTAAACGTAAACTTTGTAATTCATCTCATTTCATCAACTTTCTCATTGCAATTAGAATCGACTAGGATCGTTGAGCACATGGGTGGTAATGAATTTTCGGTATTGCACAATGGCATTTTTGTATCACTACTTGATGAAGTTAGCTCAAAGCGAAAAGGCAAAGGGCATTCAATATTCTTATTCATAGGATCGACAGGAGTGGCAGGATATTGGGTGGATATACAATTAACATCCATAGTAGTGCGTGACTGTTTAGGTTTGATATTGTTGGACTTTTTCTGATGTGCAGGATCTACATCAGGAGTGGTAGAGTCTAGGGTAAGTTGTACGACAATATAAAGTTGGAATGGCATTTGCTTTTAATTTATACCTTTGATTTAATTTATTGGGATAGTAACAACTCTTTTCGAAATGTTTTTCGCAAACATACAAATTGAGTTCAATATTGTGTCCTGTAAATGTATAATTAAGTAGTAATAAGGAGTTAAGTAAGAATGAATTATTGAAATAGCAATTATTTACCTGTTACATTAAATATTTTTTTACATCACAATTTTTTATACGTAATATCAGAAGGAAATTGGTGCATTTTAATTTTATTTCTATTTATTTGTGTGCAATTAGGCATACAACAATGTTTTAGCTTCATATTATTTACTGTGAATTCCACACTTTAAATGAAAATTCTAGTTGCAAATAATCATTACAGTTACCTTTAGTACCCGACGCGAGCGACATCTGTTATTTCCATTAAAGTTGTCAGGTCAGCTGTTTTATGCTATTGCACAGACCTTATAAGCACGAAACAATCAACGCAGACGACGGTCCCGAGTCTACTTGAAACTTGACCCGCAATTATGACGGTCTCTCCCTGTCGTTTTCCGATTGGCGTAAACAAAACTAGGCGGACACTAACCGAAACGCATTTCCCAATTAGGTGGTGCGAAAATTTTAATTCGAAATACGAAAATTCTTTTTTCGCGCGCCTCCTTAATTAGGCCCCCTTTAAAAAATTGATTGCCACCATCTCGAGACGTCGCGCGCAGGTAGGTATCGGAAATAAAAGCAAGCACAGGCCTTGGGGGTGGTGGGTGGGGGGCAAAAGAGCTAATAGTTGATCTCTAAAAACCAATGAACGATACCTAAATTAATAATACTGTCTTAACATTACTTACGGCTATTTTATTTACACCAAAATTAAAAATTGGTATTATTAGGTACATATTGCAACATAATTGCGCGATCTGGCGGCCCTTTAAAATAAACGCGGAAGGCCGACGATCGTTTTTGAAACGCGCTTTCTCCCCGGTCGCTTCGATTATTTTGAAGGGCCCCCACGTCCCAAAATATATTGTATAGATATACATATATTTTTAATAGTTAAATATCACACTTAATTCGTGGAAGTGGTTAACGGCAAAGATTGACTTACAATTAGTTTATTCGATAATAATCGTTTTTTTTTACGGTGTGCTTCACCGAAGGATGCGACTGAGGATGATCATAGTTAGAAGAACTGCGGGGGGCGAAGCGCGTTGCACGCAATTCGCCGGATCCGGCTTGTTGTTCGTCGAGGGGGCGAAAACGACTGGAAAAGTAAATGCGGTTTTATTATTTTCGAAATAATCACCGTTTCGCCGCAAAAAAAGGACCGCACGACCGGGCAATTGTGGAAGTGGACGAATAAAAAAATTGCGTTGGCGCAGTAGAAAATTGCCGGACCTAATTAGGCGCCGCGCAACAGTCGGAGAAAGAACGAAAGGCGACCCCTTCGCGAGCGGCATGCAAGGGGGGGCTTATCAAATTTTACCAAATCACTTTCTTTGTACGTAATATTGTTATGTACGTAGGTACCTGCAGCGCGCGGGTGCGTTGACCCGCGCTACGACTGTAATAGTTGCTTGCTCAATTTACTTTTACATCCTTGTGTTCGAAATACGAAGGAACATTCAAGTTATTAACAATTACGAGACAAATGCATTGGTGTTCGTGGAGATTGCAACACCTCCTCCACCAGTCGAAGCGTTTCGGGAATAAAAGTTTGGCGCGGTTGCGTTAATCGGCCTTTGCTGGTGGCTTCGGCTGCCGCCTTGAAGAAAAGACGAGACCCCGCCGTTCATTTTACGACAAAAAAATTGCCGATATCGTAAAAAATAAATGTAAGAGGTAAACCTGGAGGAATTTCCTCGGTGTATTGCAACCCCCGTGCTGCCCTCTCGGACCCTGCAGACTACACCTCGGTAATAAATTGAGCGATTTCTCTCCCTCGACGTATAAAATGTATGGCAAATTTCAATTTTTAAATAATTTAATAATAATTTAAATTATTTAAACCTAAAACAAACGCAAAAGGAGTTCAATTTTTAAAATTTCTATCGAACGCGTTCGATAATTTTCCGATGCTGTTTCGCTCATTGTCAGTCTAAAATCGTGCGACCTTATAGGTACGCGAAAACGTTATTCCGATAGCGAGATTTCAATTTGCAGTTTAATTCCGTAGACGCGCATTTTTCGAATAGCGGACCCTAACAACTGGACGCGAACGTCAATCAAAACCTTCAAGTAATAGGGCGCCTTCACTTATCTTTCCTCGTATTATCTGCGACAAGCACAAAACACTGTCGACAGCCAGTCGACCTTTCGAATGGTCGAAATTCCTGAACTTATTCAGACGCGCTTTTTCTTTTTTTTTTAATGAAAAATCTGAAAACATTCGGCGTTCCTTCTCAACAAAGAACTCAACTTCATATTCGATATAATAATTTTGACAACGAAAGAACGAAGCGACGGAACTCAAATCTAATTTTTTGTACGATTAGGTATTTTCACGTATTTTCAATGTATGACTATAGAGTCACACAAAAAGCCCACACCTAGGGTGGTGTCTATCTACCTAAGAAATTATTTTTTGCCGATTGTTTACTCAATCTCTTGACAATTAATTTAGCAATCAAATTCATATCGACAAACACGCTACGATGCTTTACTGTCTTTATACCGCAGAATTATAAATTTACTCTATTTTTAATTTATTTTAAAAAATTTCCCTATTACAAATCACAAACAAGATAAAAGTTTAATCGCATTTTTGTGCGACCGATAAATACAAGGCAACTAATAAAACATGCACGCCACCTACTTTCACGAGATAACTTATCAGAGTGTAAACAAAAAATTCAAGGTTTTTAAAATAAAAGCGGGATTTCCGCTTCACATTTTTCGCGTTAGTGATACAGAGCGGTAATGTTTGTATCAGTAGTTCGAATTTTAAATAACGGCGTCGAATTATTTGTGTGTGCGAGGAGTACACGTTCGGTTTTTTAAGGCCTTTTTGCGTGCGAGTGCGCGAGTGTTGTGTGCTGTGTTGTGTTCTCTAAAAGTATTACAAACAAAAAGGATTAATACGACGAGGAAAGGTAGGATCTTTCTTTGTCGACTAACTCTCCAGGTATTTATAAAGTATAACATGGACATTTGAGCTCTAACACAAATTCTCTGAAAATCGATCTTGGTTAGGCTCTTGGGTTATTTTTTCTTATAGTATGTTACAGACACGAGGCAGTCTCAGCGGCAGCAGTATTAGTTTGTATTTTACGTAAGTAAAAAAAATAATAATTTATTTCGGGATTTTGATTTTTTTGATTTTTTTTAATTTCTCTTATTTTGAGAGATTTTACCTTTTCGATGCATTCGTTTACGGATAAAAAACGAAATTCAAAGTTTTGATTGTCTCAACAATTTTCAAACAATTTAGGCTGACAAAGAGACGAAAATCTGATCGATTAACTTTTTATTTTGCCAACTCTTTACTTAAAAAAAATTCTAAGAATTCCAGTTTTTTGGTGGCATCTTTTAATTCTTCTTGTTCTAAATTTCTTTCTTTTTTTACTGACTATAGTTTATCCAAACCTATATGACATTTACGTCATCTATACAAAGTTACTAGATGATGACGTTTCACACAGCGCTGTATACCTCGTGTATTGACAGTTGTAATAAATTGTAGTCTTTCTTTATACCATCTAATATGTGCGCAAGTAAATCATCTATAGAATATGTCACTTTCCAGACTTTAAACCGAATTACAAATAAACAATCTAGTAACTTTTTGTTGATGACGTGAACATCATATAGGTTTGGATAAGTTATATTATAATAATTTAATGCAATTGTTGTAGTTGTTTTACTAACAAAGTGAAAATAAGGCAACGTGCAGGGGTAAAGATACGGTTCGGTTAGTTTCCTGATTACCTATTTACTGGTATATATTTCGGGTTCGTCGCTTACGCGATCATTGAAATCTCCAGTGATTATAGTTGTTGGAGTTGCTTATTTTGACAACAAGACAGTTTAATGAACTAATTTAATAATTACAGTGTTAAACGTGTTAAAAAGTAGACGCAACGCCGCACCGCGTCACGTATTGACAAGCGCCCGCGGCAAGTGTAATTTGCGTCCCCATAATCCAAAAATGACAAAAATTTAAAAATACAATATGAAATAGTGTAACCTGTCTATTTATTTTTAGTTTTTACGTTTTTGCGCCCCAAACCTAGTTGCGCCCGTGGCTCTAAGAGCCTCTTTCGCTACGCCCTCCTTACACAGTGCGGCGTTGAGTTCTCGAGATGACATCGAGGGACGACGACGATGCACGTTTTGGCAATATTAGGCCACGTGCTGATAAAAAAAGCAAGGAATACGACGAAGGAAACCCTAATCACGAACTGCATCCTGTTCGTGCTGATACGCGGTTCAAGAAGTTGAAATTCATCCTTAAAAATTACAACTTTTTTTGTATTTCGCTAATTACCTTTGGAACAACGAGCTATCGCTAACAACCCCTGTATATATTTTTGTAAATGCAGGTCCAAGACCTACTTTTCGATACAAAAATTAGGGATAAACATACTAAACGGGTTTTATCCCCAGATCCAACCCCCAATTATTTGTAGTATTTTTTTTGTGCGCTGTAAGTACTTTATGTCAGCAAGTAGTTTGAGCAGGTGCAGTTAAAAAAACAGCGTTTTTCGATTCTACTCCGGTCGTCCGAACATGTCGAGGTATCTGTGCAGTTTTAACTGAAGCACAAGTAACTTGTTCAGGTAAACCTCTCCAGCGTATCGTAGCGTGTGTGTCTACCTTTAATTTTTTTTACTAGTATTTTTTTTGACATTTTACCTATTCTTATGCCGATGTGGGGCAGAGAGATACCGTAAAACGTGGCAGAAACTATTTTGATTTATGTAACTGTTTTAACTATTTGGTATACATTTAGATTGAATAATTTATAATATTTTACAAGTTTTATTTTAAAAATAAATATAGATAAAGGGCTTAAAAAAGTTAAAATAAAAATACCCCGTAATTAATTGTATCTTATAGAAAATTTGATCTCGTGACATTGATTGGTTATCACATATGTTGTAATTTAGGACCTGCCGAACAAAAAATGTAATTCGGAAAAAGTTATATAATGGTCAGTTTTTGAACTACAGTCAAACATGAGCTGTGATGGGCGAGTAGATATTGTTTGAGAACAATGTTTTTCGAACATTTTATAGTAAACCATTATTTTTATTGATCACAAAAGAAATTTCATAAATATTTTTTATACATATAAATTCGTATATAGGGTGTCTCTGAAATTGGGTTTATAATAGGGGTAGGTACCTACCTATACCGAACTAAAAATTTCATCGCAGTAGGAAAAAATGTATTGCTTGTAGAATATTCGACTTGTTTTCAAAGTAAAGTTTATCGAGCAAAAAAATTACATTTATTATACAACGTACGTACTCAAAAAACTATCTTACTAAAAAAATAAAAAATATTACTGCTATTAAACTGTTCAAAAACTTTTACAAAATCTTCGTAAATAATTTTAAAAATAAATTAATAATTGAATAAAAGATGGCCTAATAAAATGAAACGGAGAAAACAGAAAATGTTTCTTCTTCCTTTTCTATTGTAATTAAACTATTCTAATCGTAAAATTGAAATAAAATTACAGTTATAATAGAAAAAAGTGTAGTTTAGTCGTCTGATGAAAAAGAAACACTTTCTGTTTCCTCTTCTTCGGGAGACGATTCATCTGTATATCGAAAAATATTTGTTTCTCCGAGCTTATATAAAACATCTGTATAGAATTGCTTCAACTTTTTTTTGGGAAACTAAACAGTTTACTAATTCAGCGATTTTAGAACACTGACAAAAAACATGTAAAATTTTTGGAGTTTTTCGGTTTTCTGCTTCTTCTACAATTGAAGGTGAATAGGGAAAAATTAAAAGTTACTTTAAAATATTCTTAATATCGGTCGAAGTTTACTTAAATTATTTTGCAATAAACACAGAGTCAGTCGGCTGTAAGCTTTGTCTTATAGGCCATTATCTTCTAATGTCGCAAAAAGTCGCAGTATTTTTTTTTATTATGCAGTAGCCGTATATATTAGCTATACTTCTACGCAAAAAAAAGTAACCTGATACAGCTTGATAGTAAACTAAAAGTCAACGACTAGTTGATTTAATGACACGAAGGCAGTGAAATTTAGTTACAAAAATAGATTAATTATAATAAACAAAATTGGGCACGTTAAATGAACAATAACTTATTAAATAAGTTTATGTACCTGTAGACTTTGCATCCATCTCGATTTCGACTCACTTTTGTATTAATTATCTATATAAAACTAAACGAAGAACGGAACAACTATTTTGACGTGTAATAAACAATTCATACGAGTTTATCGGAATTGCCAGTTCTACCTGTATTACACGGAAATATGTGATGATAACAGTAATTGCTTAATCGTATAACATCCATAGATGATTAAGCTATTATACGAGGTCTGACCAATAAGTAATGAGACTGATTTTTTAGCCGCGCTTGTGGTAACACTGCGAACCTGAAACTTCGGTCGGTTAATCTCCCATCCCTCCTCTATCGATACATGTGCTCGCGACTTTCGTACGTTCGTTAGTTCTCCAGCTGTGTTGTGTTTTCGACAATGTGTTTGCAAGGCGTCACGAATATGGAACGATCCAACTCTTCTCGATCGTGTAATTGCTGGTGATGAAAGTTGGTATTTTCAGTACGATCCCGAAACAAAACGGCAAAGTCAGCAGTGGCCGTCTCCTGCTGCAACCAGACCGAAGAAGGCGAGAATGAGCAAATCAAAAATGAAAACGATGATGATTTGCTTCTTTGACAGCAAAGGAATCGTGCACAAAGAGTTTGTACCACCTGGGCAGACCGTCAACCAACATTTCTACCTGAAAGTACTCGATCGGCTGCGAAAACGAGTCATTAGAGTCCGTCCAGAGATTGCCAAAACGTGGATCCTTCATCACGACAATGCTCCATGCCATCGTGCCTTCGGTGTGTCGTAGTTTTTGACCTCTAAAAACATCGCAGTGTTGCCGCAAGCGCCCTATTCGCCGGATATGTCACCCTGTGACTTCTTCTTGTTCCCCAAACAAAATTGGCCGTGAAAGGAACGCATTTTGAGTCCATAACTGACATCCAGACCGCCGTGACGAGGGTACTCCAGGACGTTCCAGTCGAAGCCTTCCAGAAATGTTACGAAAGCTGGAAGAAGTGTAGTTGTGGGAGGGGAGTACTTTGAAGGGGATCACATCAATGTACCTTAATTTTTAAATATACGTATTTTATGGACTTAGTCTCATTACTTATTGATCAGACCTCGTAAAATATGTGTTTAAACGAGTAAATATGATATTTCAATTTTTGCCTTTCTGCCACGTTTTATGATATTCCGCCCTACTGTGCGATGGAGTAAAATACAATTAAGCATCAGGTACTACTATCCGCGTTAGGTATTGTTACCTACTAATAAGTATCTTCAGGAAGTATTTAAAACATCAATTTAATCTATAGGTACGCGTTCTCTACAGATTGAATTAAATCGTTATTTTCCAAGTAAGGGATAACTTGCTAATAGCATTTAATTACGTCGGTGCCGATCGAAAGGGTCGCCCTGTCGACGCATCTCATGATTTATACGTTTCGGAGGAAATGCGGCTTTCTCTTACGAAATCGATTCGCAGATGACGGATGCCCCCGTTTTAAGTCAATATAATTGGAAAATATCTAAGGTATAATTAATAACGGTCACGCACGGTCGACCAACTTTCAACACAAAATAAGGTGGAAGTAATACTCACGAGTTGTATGCGGATATCGTTCGGCAGGCAAGGCGGCTTCCCATTCGAAAACGGGAAACGGCGTGGTTTTAACCCTTATCTTCGGCTTTTCAATTTCTACGCTAACCTCCGAACTCCGGGTGTAGATATCGTGCATGCTCGCCAGGCAACGTATCCTTAATCTACCATTTACAAATAGTTGCCTGGTAATGAGCAGACGCAGCCCCAAGCGAGCGCTGTAACAACATACGTGTACACGTGTAAAATTACGCGACAAGCAAGTATGTACGATCGTGTGCAATGAAAATGTCCCTCGTGCAAGTCGTAGTAGCGCGAAAACGTTCGGACGTGTTTCGCGCGCGCTCCCGAACCCTGAACGAGATCTACAAAAGAACACTCGAAACGAACTTATTTAGGCGATGCAGCCAAGTTGTGCAACACATTTAGACAAACAGACCCCGTCCGGTAACGTAGGTCTACGCCCACTTTAATCTACCCCCCGTATAATAAAAATCACCGAATTAATGTTAGTTTTGCGTTAATTCGAAAAATTATAAAAAAAAGATTTCGGATTTCGATGGATGATTTCCATGAGTTTGAGAAAAACGAACCTATAAAATCCATCGGGCGATGGATGCGCCCGTGATCGACGTATGTGAACCGGGTCCACCGGAAAATCGTTCACGAACCACGTCAAGTTGGCGGCCGGATGAGATCTCAGCGACGTGCATTCGGCTTTCAATGTGTCGTTCAATCGATACCTCGATTTCAGTCCTTTGATTGTCGGACCTTCTTTCGGCACCTCGACGACCTGGAATTAAATAAAGTACGTTTCGGTATAAGTTCGCAAAATAACAAATTTAGTCCGGACTCCTCTTATCGTGGCTTTTCGTGTAGCCGCCAGGTTCTCCTGTAAATTGTAGCTTAACCATGTTTAAAGTGGCACGTGAAGAGCGAACGGGAAGTTCTTAAGGGCCGTCGAGAACGCGTAATCCGTGGTTTGTTGATTTGGTACGTTTTTCGCACGACATCCCCATCATATCCGGATCGGGGGCGTGGAGACGTTCTTATTTTAAATATACGCACGTAGTTGACGAAATATTAATTAAAACTCGACCACTACGTATTATACCGATATAGACCGATCGCGGGCGGGGTTTCGGGAACGTTAAAGTGAAAATTGCACGTTCGGCGGAAATGAAATTGAAAATTTCATCGCGATCGGTCAAACTATTTACCATAAATTTGTACCTTTACACCTTAAAATCTTATTACGTTTCGGACATTTTGCGTTGCAAACTAAAGTGGATTGTCGACTAAAATTAATTTTATAAGATGTTGCGAAGTTACGTGGCGCATTTTCAAAAAAAAGGGGATAGAAATTTTAGCACGTAAGAGCCATCGTCTTTTGAGGACGCGAATTTTTCTTTGTGATAATGCGTTTTGGTCGCGTCGTTCGTTAGCCTTCTGCGTGTTTCCGACATTTCTTTGGGGATTCCAGATGGGTAAAGTTTATGACAGGCGACCTGGATAATTTAAAGGCACTAATCCGACAGGAGACGTGCGTCGCGTGTATGCAGCAATGCGGAGATACTTAGGTAATAGTTTAAAAGGCACAATACGGCCAAGAAGGGAATATAATCAAATCGCTAATGATTATTAACATAAACTATGCAGGCAGGCAAGCCTATAACTTTTACGACGAAACTATACGTACACATGTTACATTACGGTAATTGAATTTCTCTTATGGGCAATGTAAATTAACAAATTATTGTGAAATTTAAATATTGCTAGTTGTATGCAAATCCCGTGTTTAAAATTGTTTAGTTTTTTTTAACGTTATTGTGTAGGGGAGACCGGGGCAGAGTGGTCATATTTGGAAACAATTTGTTCTATTTTGAAACAAACAACATATAATAAGATGACATATGTTGCTTAATACTTAATAGACATTTGTCTACTAAATGACCCTACTAGTTTTACAAAAAAACATATTTATTCATTGTTTACAGATATTTAAAAAAATATATGTATAAGTGACCACTGTGACCCATATACGGGGTACACTAGGTCACGATAAAGGGGTACAGTGGTCACTATTTTTTTCATAAAAGAGCAGTTTGATTACATAAACTAAACTTAAATAGCAAACTTGAAATTAAAATATCAAGTCTAAATTAATTAATAATACCTACTTAATATAGTTATGTATGTACTTATACCAATAAAAATGAACTTAGGTAGATTCAAAATCATAAGAAAATTTCAAAGAACTATTTATTCTTGCGGTTCCTCCAGTATTTAGTGGGTCAAGCAAAATTATCTCGACATCTTTTTTGTCAACACTAGCAATATCTTCTACAGGTGGAAAAACAAACTTATCCATGTGTTTTCTTAAAAATGAAACTACAAGTTCACCTTGAAGTATTTCTTTTACTTGACCAATGTAAAATCTTAATTTTTTTTTGTCGTAAAACGCACTAATACAAAACCGTCAATCTTGATTTCTTCACAAGTACCTACTTCGTCATTTTCAAACGACGTATCACTGTCTGTTGAATTTGAAAGTTTCAAAATTGACTCACAGACAAAATTGACCGTTCAAATAAAAACATGTAAAATACACTTACATTCATAAGAATAATTTATATCCTACTGTAATATTGCATATAAAATTATGTTTACTGATGGAGGCCACAATAAAAATATTGGGGCACAGTGGTCAACCCTTTTGCAGCATAAAAGCAGTGACCATAGAACCCCGTAAACCTTGTGACCACCGTGCCCCATAATTAACCTTAAAATTTTTTTGTAAAAATTAATTAAATATATTAAGAATTTTCTAACTTTTTTATCAACATTCTATTCTTATGAGTATTATCATATCATGAGTTAATAATTCTATATAAAAACATTGGATTTGCATATTTAGATCAAAATATTAGTTGAAATAAAAAATTGAAACTTACCAATATTTTACAACATGTGCACTCTAATAACAAACAAGAATTAAACCAAAAAGTATAAAGTTTTCAGTTTTCAAACTTTACAAATCTGTTGATAATAAGTTTGTTCATTTACTCACAGATGGAGAAACCTATTTATGAAGTTGTTTAAAAGTTATTGGAAAGTGACCACTGCACCCCTATGACCAGTGCGCCCCGGCCTCCCCTATATTGCATATTGTGTGTTCAGGACAAGTCAGCGGCTGGATAGCAATCTTTTGTCTTATCTCTTTCCATTCAGTATTATTATTATTATTAATCCTTTTTTATATGAATAAACGGATGCCCTGTCTCCAGGTGCTACGCCCCTTTCGACTCTCCTGTACTTTGGGACCATCCAAACTACAACCACATCCAACTGCTACTTAGCCGCTTAGCTGCCCGAACGCGCCAATTTACTTCAGCCGAAAAAAAGACAAAGCCTTAATTTGCGCGGATTCGCAAACCAACCGTTTTCGAGATAAAAGCGATTTTGTTTTTTTCGACAGCTTAAATAAATCAACGGTGTGTTTTTTCTTTAAACTAATTTAGCAGCACCATCGCAATACGATTATCAAAGAAGATGTTGAAATTTCCTCCTCCCGCGTACGCACAAGATTCACCTAAATTTCAGAAAGGAATTCCGCACCCTTTCTCCGAATTGTTTGGTCACTTTGCACAACTCGTCGTCGCAACCCGGCAAGAATATTTAAAATTATTGCGCGCCGGAAACTTTTAAACGTAAACAAAATAAAAAAATTGAAACACAAAAAGAGAGATAAACAAACGAGACAAAATTATTTTTAAACAATAATAGGAAAAAATGATTTTATCGCGAAAACGTCGACGATTACCAACGAGCACTTACGTTCAAATTCGAATCGGCGCGGTGTCACTTTGAATCCGATTAATTCGATAATTTTGGGTCAACAATATGATTTTTTTTACTTGTACATGGCCGAAAACACATTGCCGTATATAAAATGAAGACGATTACCTTAGTGAAATACTGGACGTTCGAAATCAATGGGCTTTTACGATTAAAATCAAATCTATAACGCTTTGAATCCGATTATTTCAATAATCGATGGATCGACAAAATGATTTTTTACTTGCACGTGGTCGAAAGCACCGTGATTGTATACAAAGCGACGACAGTTACTTTAGTAAAATACTGGATGTTCGAAATCAACGGGCTTTTACGATCAAATTCGAATCCGATTAATTCAATAGGCCAACAATATAATTGTTTTCCTTTACATGGCCCTAAACACCTTGCAGTATATAAAGCGATGACATTTATCGTTGTAAAATACTGAATGTTCGAAATCAACGGGCTTTTACGATCAAATTCGAATCTACGTCGTTTCGAATCCGATTGATTCAATAATTAATGGGCCAACGATATGATTTTCTACTTGTACAAGGCCCCAAACACCTTGCTGTAAATAAAGCGATGACATTTATCGATGTAAAATACTGAATGTTCGAAATGAACGGGCTTTTACGATCAAATTCGAATCTACGTCGCTTCGAATCCGATTGAATCAAGAATTAATGGGCCAACAATGTGATTTACTACTTGTACATGGCCCCAAACACCTTGTTGTATATAAAACGATGACATTTATCGTTGTAAAATACTGAATGTTCGAAATCAACGGGCTTTTACGATCAAATTCGAATCTACGTCGTTTCTAATCCGATTGATTCAATAATTAATGGGCCAACGATATAATTTTTTACTTGTACAAGGCCCCAAACACCTTGCTGTAAATAAAGCGATGACATTTATCGTTGTAAAATACTGAATGTTCGAAATCAACGGGCTTTTACGATCAAATTCGAATCTACGTCGCTTCGAATCCGATTGATTCAATAATTAATGGGCCAACCATATGATTTTCTACTTGTACATGGCCCCAAACACCTTGCGGTATACAAAGCGATGACATTTATCGTTGTAAAATACTGAATGTTCGAAATCAACGGGCTTTTGCGATCAAATTCGAATCTACGTCGTTTAGAATCCGATTAATTCAATAATTAATGGGCCAACAATATGATTTTCTACTTGTACATGGCCCCAAACACCTTGCTGTAAATAAAGCGATGACATTTATCGTTGTAAAATACTGAATGTTCGAAATCAACGGGCTTTTGCGATCAAATTCGAATCTACGTCGTTTAGAATCCGATTGATTCAATAATTAATGGGCCAACAATATGATTTTCTACTTGTACATGACCCCAAACACCTTGCTGTAAATAAAGCGATGACATTTATCGTTGTAAAATACTGAATGTTCGAAATCAACGGGCTTTTACGATCAAATTCGAATCTACGTCGCTTCGAATCCGATTGATTCAATAATTAATGGGTCAACGATATGATTTTCTACTTGTACATGGCCCCAAACAACTTGCGGTATATAAAGCGATGACATTTATCGATGTAAAATACTGAATGTTCGAAATCAACGGGCTTTTACGATCAAATTCGAATCTACGTCGTTTCGAATCCGATTAATTCAATAATTAATTGTCCAACGATATGATTTTCTACTTGCGTATGGCCGAAAACGTCACCTTGCTTTTTAAAAAAATCTCGTCAAACTTGCAATTAATCAAATTTGAACCCGCGATTTCGAGAATTTTATTTACTTAATCGACTGCCACTCGATTCGACAATTAATCCATCTAGAGGTACACGAAACAGCTTGAACGTTTTAAGTTCACTTTTCCATTTGAATTATCAACAACGATAAACAAGCCTCGTTTGTCGTTGCATTAATTACATACAACAAAAGAGTTAATTTACTAAATCGAGTCGCCTTCTGACTTTATATAAAATATAATTACACGATTATTACAACGTAAAGACGTCCATTTGAATAAAGGATTTTGTATGAAGAAGCGAAATTTAATGGGAGAGCTCCTGAAAAAAATGTGTTTCGTCAGTCTACAATCCCTATTCGCGTTCCGATTCAAAGTTTAAAAATAAGGGCTCAAGATAATGCTCGACATGGGAATATGTAAGTACTAACCTGCAAAGTGCCGGTGGCGTCTATCGTAAAAAAAGAGGGAGCGTCCGCTGAAATCTCGCAGCTGAATTCTCCGCTGCTCTCTATGGACACGTTGTCCAAAACAACGTAAGTTCCATTCGAGAGACTTTCCACGACGTGCAAGTGCGGCGTCGGAAATTGTTTGAAGGGCGGAGTATCGAGGGGCGTGTATCTGAAGAATTCTCTACCGCTTTTATACCATTTTACTGCATATAAAGGATCACCTTCCATATCATAGTTACAACGTAATTTTGCCTGTTTTCCCCTTTCGACGGCCGTCGGTATCGTTATCCTCACGTCCCGCAATGCCAAGGAACCTATAATAAAAGATAAGGTTAGAAAATTGAAAATAACAGTGGCGGCGTTCCTATAAACAGCAAGAGTAAGGTGTAATCAACACTTTAAATTCAAACTGCGATTGATGTTTTGCACGCGAACTTTAAAAACGTGCGGAGGTATCGGATTTTGTTCGTTAATTTACGGGTTCTAAATTGTGCAATTCGAGGGAAATCGTTAAGAGAATCGTGTCGATGAGTTCGCGTGATTAAAATGACTCGAAACGAACAGTAATCATAACGCAAATAAAAAATTGTAAATTTACGTTTCTGTTCGAACTCGTGGATAGGTATTAGGCTTTCTACGAGAGCGGTAGGTAAATAACGAGACAGTTGAACGCAATACCATTAGTACAGTAAGTAATCGCGAGTGTGGGTATACAAATCGACATTCTAAGTTTAATAGGTATTTGTCATATAATATTACAGACGCAATATTAAGCTTAATAGCTCTTACAACTTACAGAATCGTATAAATTACAGCAGCAACAGTCTGGTTCGAAATTAATCTTGAGGTTTATCGGAATTTCATCTTCATGTAGTGCTACATTAAGCCGCGAGCTTTTAAAGTTATTTGTAATTTATGGAGCGTAAGGTGTACAACTTAAGGGCAGGTAGGTATTTATTCCTTTTCCTTCATTAAAACTTTTGCCTTGATTACATTATTGCGGTTTTTTTTGGGGTTCTCGTGTTGTTGTAAACGTTGCTTGAAATTTTGAGACTACTTGTCGAGCAGAATCGATTGGTATCGGTTTCGGCAGTCGAAGAAAAAAGTTAAAAAAATCACACTAGGTTAGGTTAGGTGACGAATGAGGTTAGGTTGCGCGCGGTAAACTGTTTTGGCGATTTCGCTAAAATTTGATACGGCGAGATCTTTTTTCGCACATCTGCCTGACGATAAAAAAATATAAACTTACGTCGTGTGACGATTTTAAAACGCGCCGTCGAATAAAATCGAATTTTTCGTCGAAAATATGCCTTTAAGTTTCCAAATCGATAGCTAAAGATGTAATTTCCATCATAAAGAGAACGTCAATTTCAAAAATCGACGGTCAAAACTAATTTTCTCGACCAAATATATATATATATATATATATATATATATATATATTTTTTAATTTTACTTTTTGCAATCTGTATATAACAATAAGCAAAATATATGTCTGCTAGAAAATATTGGACATGGCATTGACGTTATTGAAATTCAACGATTTACAATTTACAATTATCTACATAATAGGTTGTATAAGTTTAATCAAATCTATTCGGTAGGTCTAATGGTTTGTGTCTCTTTAGTCTGTGAATGGTTTCACTATTATCGACACAACAGCCAAAGGGTTTGGATGATATTCTAGTTTACCTAGATATTTAACACTGAACTTAACTATCACTTCTTTAACTGTGTCCACTTTCAAGTCACTAAGAATGTCTGTATTTCTCACAAAGTATGGTGCATCACACATTGACCTTAGCACTTTATTTTGAAATCTCTCAAGTATTTGAATATTGGAGTTTGCCGTTGTTCCCCAAAGCTGAATGCCATATGTCCATATGGGTTTAAAGATCAAATTGTAGATTAAGAGCTTGTTTGTTAATGCTAATTTAGATTTTCTCCCTAATAACCAGTAGTGTTTACTAAACAATATGTCGAGTTGTTTTCTTTTCTTCCATATGTGAGACCTCCAAGTTAGGCCCTTGTCAACTAACTGTCACTAACTTGAGTTACTTGAATATTATTTATAAGAACGGGTGGTGTATTTCCCATACGCTTAGTGAATGTTATATGAAACGACTTTGCTTCATTTAGTTGGATGCGCCATTGTTTGGTCCACTGAAACACTAGATCTAGGTTCTGTTGAAGGATTTGGGCAGCTATTGTTGGATTTGAGTGCCTTGTCATTATGATCTTATCATCAGCAAAAGTAGCTGTAAGAGAGTTCGGACTTATTGGTATATCTGCCGTATACACGAGGTATAAAAACGGACCAAGGACGCTTCCTTGAGGGACCCCTGAGTTGATCGTGTGAAGCGCCGTTTGATATTGGCCAATTTTTACGTGGAAATAACGTTCTTCCAGATACGATTTTAAAATGACAAATAGTGGATGAGGTAGTATTTTCTTGAGTTTATACTTGAGGCCTACATGCCACACTTTATCGAAAGCCTGGCTTTCATCGAGAAGAACAGCCGAGCAGTATTGCTTCTCTTCAAAGGCTTGGTTTATGTTATCGACTATACGGTGGGCTTGTTGTACAGTAGAGTGGTCCCTCCTAAAACCAAATTGATGGTCTGGAATTATGTTATTTTCTTCTAGGATGGGTGTTAGTCTTTTGGCTAGGAGTTTTTCCAGTAGTTTGCCTGCCACTGGCAGTAAGCTAATGGGTCTGTATGAGGTGACTTCATACGCTGATTTCCCAGGTTTTAGTATCTGAATCACCTGCGCTACTTTCCACTGGGCCGGGAAGTACCCCAGTCGTAGAACAGCATTATAGAGCATAGTTGGAAACACTGCTCCCTTTCTTGGTAATTCTTTGAGCAGTTTGCCAGTAAGTAAGTCAAAGCCTGGTGCTTTTCTAGAATTGAGATTATATCTAATCATGCTTTTAACTTCCTTAACTGTAAAGCAGTCCAACGGGAGTGCTAATTGGTATGACATATCCAAAAAATTTTGTATTTTGCTTCTTCTTCGATGGTGATTTGTGATGGCGATTGGTTGGAAAACACTCTCGAGGTACAGCGCGAAGAGATCTGCTTTTTCGGAATCTGATCTTGCCCATGTTCCATTTGACTGTTTCAGGGGAGGACCAAAATATATGCCTTCGATTTTTCATCACCGATGCGATGGTCAAATATCGCGACGCCCGCCTCAAACGATACGCCGAAACCAATTTTTGCCGATGAAAAATAATAGAATTCTATAAAAAATCGACGTTCGACATAAACAGAATGCGAAATTAAAACGTCGGCGTCGGTCCGCGGATATATCCTAGTTTCCTTTGAAGATAAAATTTCACTATTAAAAGTTGAAGGTTAAAGATCGCGTGATCCGTCAAAAACTAAAGTGTTTTTCGAGTAAACTAACAAAAATAGCATTTTATCGAAAGTTTATCGTTTCGGAGTAGTCGACGCGACGAGACCAAAAAAACGATTATTTTTGCGAAAATACGAAATCGCGCGCGTTCTTAAAAAAAACGCCACCTTTTTCATCTAGACGCGTATAGCTTAAATCTTTAATTTTCCACAAATTTATTTCCGATTCGTAAAAATCGGACCGACCGAGCGACGCGACGCGCGAAACGGCGGACGTACCACCCCGACGACTTGCGCACAAAAGGAAAATAACTCACGATCCCGACTGTCTGTCGTCTAAGAAAATATTCCGAGGTATTTTCGTTGTATTTGCAGGTGGGCAGGGCGCGAAAATGCGAAACATTCGCTTGCGACGCGACGGCGAATTTTTTCGCTTAAGGCGAAATATGCCGCAATTTAATAAATATAGAGAAAACGTTCGTCGCCGCGAATATTTACGCGTAAACGCGCGTGGGCTTCACTCGACGTCCCCATCTAATAATTAATAATTAACACCTTCAATTTGTTTGCGACGCGAAGGTTGTTTACCAATCAGTGACGTCACAAAGCGTTTTCGCGCGCAAAATAATTTTATTGCTTTAAATATAATCATTAAAATTCGGGGTAATGATGTTATTATCTAGATTAACGTTGTTTGATTAACGACAAATTTTCAATTGCAGAGTTATTTGATGCAGCACATAAGATTAAAAATAAGACGGCTGCTGGACCAGACCAAATTCCTCCAGAGTCAATTAAAATTATGGTAGATGAATGCCCAAATACAGTACTGAAAATTATGAATGGTGCATTAGGGCGAGGGGCATTTCCTGATATCTGGAAAATTGCTAGACTTGCTTTAATTGAAAAACCGAATAGCGATGCAATTAATAAAAAATATAGACCGATTTGCATGGGCAAGCTTTTGGAGAGACTAATACTTAATAGATTGATCACCGAACTAGAAGAAAATTGTCAACTACACGATAATCAATTTGGCTTCCGTCGGAACAGATCGACGGTTAGCGCGCTACAGAAAATGGTGAACATTGCCAACGATGTTAAATCTGGTACGTGGCGTACGCGTAAGTTTTGCATACTTATTACTTTCGATATAAAAAATGCTTTTAATTCGGCCCAATGGCACATAATAATTAATGAATTGCCGAGGAGGAAAATTTCAAATTATTTAATTAGAATATTATGTTCATACCTCGAAGATAGAAATTTGATTGTTATAGGTAATGATAGGCAGGAATGCATTCCTGTTGCTTGCGGTGTTCCACAGGGTTCGGTTCTTGGACCGACTCTGTGGAATGTCGTATATGATGGGGTACTGAGCCTAAAGTTACCAGTGGATTCCCATAGTCGCCTTTGTTGACGATCTGGCCCTTATTGTCTCTGCAGCAACAACTGCCAAATTACGTAAGAGTATACGTGAATGTATTGATACCATAATAAATTGGACGACCGAAAATTCATCGGAAATTTGTCCAGAAAAGACTAAATGTATCTTGTTAATTGGAAAACGGAGACCTCCTAAATTTAAAATAAATATCAAGGGGACCATCATTGAACCTAAAAAAAAAATATTAAATATTTAGGGCTTACTTTGGATAGCTACTTAAATTTTAGTTCACATATAGAATACATAAGTAGCAAGGGCAGTGCTCTGTACTCAAATTTATCTAAAATTATACCTAATCTATTTGGACCTAACGAAAAGAAAAGAAAGCTTTTTGCCTCAATAATAGACTCGGTCATTTTATATGCCTGCCCATCTGGATTAATACTCTGAATGTTGAAAGAAATGTATGTAAGTTAAAAAAAGTACAACGTATGACAGCCTTGAGGGTATGTCAAGCATATAGAACTACTTCATATGATGCGGTCACTCTAATTGCTGGTATTATACCTATACATACAAAGAAAGGGTTGCTTTATTTTTTGGAAAAGGAAAGGAAGATACTACAAAAAAAGGGGAGAGATGTAAGACGTTGAGGGAGTGGGAGAAAGAATTGGCGGTAAGTAATAAGGGTAATTGGTACAAGTCCTTAATTAAAAATGTAGGTAAATGGATTGGTAGAAAGCACGGTTTTGTGGATTATTATATAACGCAGGTGTTATCAGGGCATGGATGCTTTAAAAATTATCTATTTAAAATAGGCAAATGTTTAGATAACTTATGTCCGTTCAGAGATAATGTACCGGATACAGCCGAACATGCTGTCTTTGAATGCTCGAAGTGGGAAAATGAAAGGCAGAGACTAAACGAAAATATAGGAATGGAAATTAATAAGGAGAATGTAATTGACATAATGTGTAAAGATAAAAATGATTGGAGACTAATCACCGAGCTATGGTCTATGATCATAAAAGACCGGCTTGAATTAGAAAGAAATAATGGCACTCTATAAATATCGGATGAAAGATCGTTACTAGCTGAAGTAATGTTATTAAACGGTCCCAGCTAGTGGACAAGTCACTGACGATCGAGGAGGGGTTTAGTCGGCAGGTGCACCGGACTGAATTGCCGGTGTAAATCCGACACGCCCCCGGCTGATGCTGGGGTGGTCTATGAAGATTCCCTTCCTCAGATAAAAAAAAAGAACGTTGTTAAAACGAAGATTTATCTAGCGATCGCGGGTTTGAGACGTCCAAGTTTCGAAAGCGCGACTCGTATGCCGTCTAATATATTATGCGTATGAGTCGTTCGGAATTCGTGCGCGTGCTCATCCACGATTCCGAGTCCCGGTCGTTTCTTAGGCCGAGGTTCGTCCGAATTCGCGCGAAGAAGTGGTTTCTTGATTTTTCGATGTTTGAACGATTCAAAGCGATTTGATTAAATATTCGCGACTATTCGCTTATACTGGTTGATAACCAGCTGCAATTGCTTTGTGGGCTTGTTTGTTCGCGCGAACAGTCGCGCCTGCACTGTGACCACGGACTAATACGCATGTCGAACTTCAAAATTAAGCTCGAAAGCTGTCTTTGTACAGCGGTTTGGGGAGCGGGGGGAGGTAAATGGACATTGCATCGATGCGATTATACAGGGTGCGTCCAAGAAATTTCCGGAATTATTTTTTACCGCCCAAGCGAAGCGCGAGCGGGCGGCCGCTCCTGTTGGGATTGGTGGTGGGGGTTCTCGGGCGACAGGGAAAAAATATTCAGTTGCCTCCGAACCGCCGGAGAGTGTGGATTGCTTGTACAGTGAGACCCTGTTTGGGTGACGCGTCACGACTCACGACGCAGCGAAATGTTGAACAGCGTGTGAACATCAAGTTTTGCGTTAAACTTGGAAAGACTGCTGGTGAAACTTTACAAATGCTTCGGACAGCTTACGGGGACGAAGCAATGAAGCAATCAAGTGTGTACGAGTGATTCCGAGCAGGACGACCGAGTTCAGCGACAGCCGATGAAAATGTGGACCGAGTGCGAACCTTGTTGAACTCTGACCGTCGGTTAGGCGCGCGATTGATTGCTCAAGAGTTAAATCTTTCCAAATCCAGTGTGCACACCATTATTAGTGATCACAAAGTTGGTACCCAAGGTGTTAAGCCACACATGCCTTCTCGTGACTGAGCTGTTGATCAAGTACGGTGTGACAATGCTTCCTCAACCCCCCTATAGTCCGGATGTGGCTCCAAGCGACTTCTACCTGTTTCCCAAGCTGAAAAGAACACTCAAGGGAACTCATTTTGGGACCACCGATGCGGCTCAAAAGGCTGTGACGAATCAACTCAACAGCATGTCAGAAAACGACTTCAAGGGCGCGTATGAAGATTGGAAAATTCGGTGGCAGAGGTGTTACGATGCCGATGGGGACTACTTTGAAGAATTTTGAACAGTTGTACGCTTTATTTGCAATAAATCGTGTTTTATAGCCTCATTCCGGAAACTTCTTGGACGCACCCTGTATAAAGTAAAATATAGTAATATCAGACAAACCAAATTTGGGCATTAGTTTGCTCATCATATAATTGGTCTTCGGCGCCTATTATTTTTTTTAAGCAGCGAAAATGCACCTTTACCCACCTACGGTTGAATTTAAATCTCATCGCCAGCTCTTTCTCGCGACGAACTGAAAACACGAAAAACGTCACCCGCAAGCTGACGGGGAACGTCGCGACGCGATGTCGACAGCGGCGCGAGCCCTTATCAGTCAAGTTTTAGACGCGAGCGGCCGGTGGCGGTTTCGAAGTGCCGCGCGAGCGAACGGCGACGCGCGGATTTTTGAATGGCACCGGTGCCGGGCCGGAAAAAAAAATTCGACAGGCACGTTAAGCGGAGCGACAAACTTATTTAAAAACATTCGCGCCCGTTCGTAGACGGTTTTTCGGGTCAGTTTGTTTAAGACCGACCTCCTCGGAACGTCAAGAAGAAACTTAAATAAGGGAAGCGAAATATAATATGTTTGTGCTCGGTTGGTTCTTCTTAAATTAGGTAAATCCATTTTAACGAGGAACGTCTGTCATTTTCTAGAGTTGGTTAGGCACGAGCGCGTTTCGCAAGGAAGACGTCGGGTTCTTAGAATGACTTAAGACGCGCGCGTAGTACGTGCACGAAATATTTATAATATTCCGGGAAAATTGTCCTTTTTATTAGATATTCTATTAAAACGGTAAAGTACTTTTGCGTATATTGAATAGTAAGTGGGATTTATTAAATGGCTTTTTCGTGCGATATTAGGGAATCGTGACGTATCTGCTTTTCAAAACGTTGTGCACATAGTTACAATTCGTGTTTTTTTTTTAACGGCGGTTTTCGTGTTTTATTGCTGCACCGACTGCTTGAACGACTCGCGCGCGTCCGTTTACTACATCGGCAACCCTTATTTTACGTCATCGAAAGCGGCGTAACTTTAAATTAAAGCATTCGTCTTGGTCGTTAGTTCGAGTTATGAAATTGTAGCTTGTTATGCGACTCGGGGGAAAATTCCGGATTACTCCTACAAAAACATCGAGTTACCAACTTTTCGGGGATCGTAAAGCGATGAAGTTTATAAACACCCCCCCTTTGTAACTTTGATAAGCAATAAAGTCTGTTTTGTTTTTAGCGTAAACAAAATTTATGTATAACTTTATAGAACGCGGTTCCACGGCGTTGTCTGAAATAAGTTTTCTAATAACTACCTACAGGAATGAAGTAATAACTTCTCGTAGCGGTTGTTCGTAAACTTACATTAATTGTTTTCGAACTGCGACGAAGGTATCTCATTACGCGTTAGTTCCTCATTTAGGTAACTACGTAATTATTATGGGCAATTTTAATCGAAATCGAGGAACGTCACGACGGCTCCCTTTTTGCAGTTAAACGTGTTACATACCCATGCGGCACGCTGCCGTCGCAATGTCGTCAATTATTGGTCGACGACGTCGTGGACCCAATAAGTGACGTACGCACGACGACACTTTCACGACGAATATTTGACGTCATTAAAGAACGTCGTTGAGACGTCTTTGTTTGGTCATTCCAAAGTACTGTGAAAGTGAAGATAATGACGTTTTGAAGCGTAAAATATTCGTAATTTTTTCTAACATGTTCACGTTTAATCCAAAATTTTAACTAAAAAAATATATAAATCTATTTTGGAATTATGCACTATCGCGTCTATGCGATTAATAATAGTTCTAATAATAGTTAGTTCTATACGTTATAAATACAGTAGTATACAACTAAACAAGTAAATAAAATCACATCCAGTTATTTATTCTAATTGTGTACGTCGATGGCTAGAACAAGTTCCTTTAAAGTGTCACGCCTCTGTGTATACAGCGGTTTTGTTAGGTTAGAGGTTTTACTTTGCAGTGAGTTCTACATTGTAAATTTTGTTATAATTTCTTAACGGTAAGTGAAGAATTAATCAGCCTATCGCCACCTAAAGTTAAAACGAATAATTTTAAATAATTAAAAAACTGAGAGAAAGAGTTTTTACAATAATTTTACAAATCGTGGCTTAACAAGAAACAGACAAATTGTACTTATTTCTATAGGTTTTAACCTTTAGGTGACTAGGTTATCTTTGTGGCGCGAGTGACCCCCCGTTTCATTATTAATTTATTTTGATGTCTTTTGTTGGTGTGAAATTTTACATTGTACGACCCTTACAACCAGCAAGCTTTTATCTAAAATAGTTTTTTCTATTGTGCTTAGTTTAGACTATATCGAATGATCCCAAAACTCGTAGACACACTGTATATCTTATATTATACTTACCGCTTATATCTTATCTTAAGGGCCGATCTTTTCATCTTCCATTTAATTTAATTGACACATATTTACCATAGAAACGTTTGTTCAAACAATTGCTTCCATGGTAAAAATTTGTCAAGTAAATTTATTGGGAGATGAAAAAATATATTATTGTATTACTCCTATATAATAATAATATAGTTATTTGATTATTAAGTAGGTAAATCCAAATAATTTTGTGTTCAATCTTTGATATATTAACATATCTCGTTTAATTTCTTAGATTTAGGTTCTTTGTTTACACCTTCATTTTTGTAATAAAATAATAATTATATTGAATGTATTTGTATTTTTTCACCTTTAGATGCGTCATTAATGCCTTAGGATTACGTCAATGGAACGTCAAATCGACGTCCCATTTAAGGAAATTAGACGTCTCAAATAACGTACTAGATTGGTCATAATTTGACGTCGTTGGGCTGTGACATTAACCCGTCATATTGACATCATATATACGTCATTTACGACGTCCAAATTGGTCCCCAAATGACCAATAGTTGACGACATTATAACGTCAGTGTGCCGCCTGGGTCGCGTCTCAAAACGTTGCGGTCAAAATTTTTCTAAAAAAAAAACGAACTATACTAAGAGACTTTTTCGAGATTTCGCAAAAATTTTAAATCGATTTAAAAACGTGTAGTTTTTCATTTTTGATATATTCAGTGCTTACAGTGATTTATTTTTAATTACGTTTTTTTGGCTTTTATTTGTTTTTATTAACTTTAATTTTGAGAAATATTTACTTTATTTACTTTTTTTAATAGGGTGTGTCGCTGGAAGCCCTGTGTACGTCAAATGAAGTGAGGTCGTGCAGTGCAAGCGCATTAACACATGATTTTAAACAAAATACGAGTTATTTGATAAGTTAGTTATAAGTGTATAAAAATACAAATTTTGCAATGAATTTTGAACCATAAACCGTTGGTTAATTTGGTTACAATAGACCTTCCCTATCGCCTCATTTTATATAATCCTCCACACATTTTGGACACCCTGTATTTAATTTAATTGACACATTATCATAGAAACGTTTGTTCAAACAATTGCTTCCATGGTAAAAATTTGTCAAGTAAATTTATTGGGAGATGAAAAAATATATTATTGTATTACTCCTATATAATAATAATATAGTTATTTGATTATTAAGTAGGTAAATCCAAATAATTTTGTGTTTATTCTTTGATATATTAACATATCTTGTTTAATTTCTTAGATGTAGGTTCTTTGTTTGCACCTTTATTTTTGTAATAAAATAATAATTATACTGAATGTATTTGTATTTTTTCACCTTTAGATGCGTCATTAATGCCTTGGAATTACGTCAATGGGACGTCAAGTCGACTAGATTGGTCATAATTTGACGTCGTTGGGCTGTGACATTAACCCGTCATATATACGTCATTTAAGACGTCCCCATTGGTCCCCAAATGGCCAATAGTTGACGACATTATAACGTCAGTGTGCCGCCTGGGTAATGTCATTTTCGCGAACCCGTTCGTCCTCGTCAATGTTATTACAGAAAAAAACGCACTTCACGTATCTACGTCAATGAAATAATTATTGTTACAAAGGGTTCATTTCGGCCGGTATCCCTTTGACGATCGAAAACCTGAAAATCGCAAACATTACAATTAATTCGAGCTACACGCGATCCACCTTCGTTTCGGTTTACATTAGTAGGCAGACGTGCGGCTTCTGTTTCGATAATACTTGCATCGCAAGAGAATCGTTCTTCGAGGGATGCCGAAACCGCGCCCTTTCAAATATGTATTAATTCCGATCGGAAACGATTTCGAGGCACGCCGGAGAGGAGATCAAACAATATGTTCAATTACAACATAAAATCGATCAAATTGCAAGTTCTATTTACGTGTCTGCCTATATTTAATTAGCAAACGGTTAAAATGCCCGAAATTGTCGGGATGCTTTAGCCGACGCTTTTCGTCGCGAAATAAACGTGACATTTTCTTAAAATACCTCGAATGCCCGCCGTTCCCTTAACATAACGCGAAAGGTGCGATTCATTTACGTTAACAAGTTGAAATTCTGTTATTGATTGCAAAGAGCCCGGAGGACAATCCATAAATACCCAATTTGCATATTTGGAGAAACGTCGCGTGGTTTCGGGCAATTTGTTAAATCCTCCGACGCACGTGTAATCTCGACTAACATAAGAAGATTTCATGCGAAAGACGCAGATATATGTGTGTGCGCATAAAAGCCAGATTTCTAACCAGAACTGCTCGAACGAAAGGGATTATCGTAACGAATAAGGATATTACGCGAAACGACAGCGGTACGCCAGACGCACACGCGGCAAAAAATTATTATTAAATTTTCTATCGTGTTACGGGCCAAAAAAAAACGAATACACGGGGAGATTTTAAGTAAACCTTTTTATAGGATCGCGTTCACGTGCGCGTGGTAACACGCTTACATTTCGTTTTCCAAACAAAGACAAGTTAATTTGCGAAAATCAACAAGTACGGACAGATGTTGAACCGTGCAAGCGGTTGCCTTTTTTTTTTCGTTTTACTTCCACGTAATTACGAGGAAAACGTAAATATCGAAAGGTATCCAATTAATTTATTTGATGTTAGGTTCCGCGTCGTACTCACAAATTTTATACTAGATCGTTTCTCACATCAAACGTCAAAATCGAGAGCACTTTCAAAATGCAATTTTACGGCCGCGCGCCTCGTCGAAGTGCACGTTCCCGCGTGCCGTTCCGACAGGTTCGCTTCGCAAAAATCGCCCGTAGCACGTTAAAAATCGATTCGAAAGTTAACCCGTCCTTCGAAGTGGACGCACGACGACGCGATCGCCGATAGCGACGTTTTTTTTTTAACGCCAACGCATAGAGACGTTCGCGGAGTACAAAAAAGGTCCCTGTCGATTTTTCTCGTCCGCTTCCGTTCGCGAGGTACACGCGATCAAACGTGACGACCGCGATATTTCCGATACAATTTACGCGGCTCGGATTCCAAAAACGCGAATGACTTCGGCCCGCCTGCAGACAGAAAGTCGACAGACAACGCCGATCTATTCCCGAGGCTCTGGACAATGCGCCCGAAAAAAAAATCAATCGCCCACGTTGGGTCGTTCGGGAACGGCGCGCTCTCGAAGACAAAGAAGAGTTCGAAAAAATCGCGATTTTTCGCGGCATTTGATTTTTGGAAATTTCAAAACCCCAAGACAAAACTTCCAGAAAATAGATTTTTCGCCTGCGATCAACAAAAGAGGCACTCGGGAACTCGCGTGCGACGATAATTTCCGTCCGCGCGCCCCGCTAACTCTCCCAAAAAACATAATAGTAAAGCCTTCGAGAACGGCACTTTTCGTTATAAAAATCTCCACCGACGCCGCCGTTACATTTTGAAAACACACGATTTTTCATAATTAATTAACTAATTAGCGCCGCAAAACAATTGCGCTGTATTAATAAACTAATTATTATTCAGCATTCATAACGTCCGGCAAACGTTAAGTTGGCCAGCGATTTTTCAAAAAGTGATTTTTTTTCTGCAATCGGCAATTATTCATAAATTACTCAAGAATACGCAACGCCGCTGTCAAGCAGTAGGTCGTTGACATCAATAGTTTGTTTATTAATGTTATAATACTTGTCTATAGTAGATAATTAAAATATGTTCTTTAAAGTTTCTAAAAAATAATCAAGTTTTGTACTTAAACGACATTTGTATTTTATTCATAATACAAACAAACAAACAAATGTCATTTTATCGTGTGTTTCTTATCTTTAAAACTATTACTTATGAAAATTGAGTTTTGATTGATCACATAATGAAGGAGATATCGTTAAAACATCTTAAAATGTTAAGGTGTGAAATCTTTTTGAGCGCCACTGTATATAATCAAATCTTGCAGAGACGATTCCGGTCGCAATTTTGATCGTAGAAGGCCGAAAATTGGACTTTACGAATACGAAGGACGAGCTCGTTAACCAGCCAAATCGATCGACCCGCTTCAAAATGGCGACCGATCAAAAATTTTTTAACAGAGCGATCTCCGTTGTTAATTATCGGATCGGTAATGTGAAATATGTTTTAGAACCACCATACAATTCTCTATCAATTATCTATCTTTATAATTTTCAATAGAATGCACCATTTTACAGATAATCGGCAAAAAGCGATGGATTTTTTTTAATTCTTATAAAAATGAGTAAACTTAACAATCATCAATTGTAATGCGAATGGAATTAACACCCAACGTTCACTACTCATCGCCTTCCTAGCTTGTTACATCGCCTGTATAACGTAGACTCATCTAGACGAAATTAATTACTACTATCACTATTGTTAACTGTTACTGTAATTATTTGTAATCCTAAGAGACTGCTAAATAGCCTCAATACATCATAGCCTAGTTACTGTATTATAGTATATTATCTCTGGGGGTCTATTCTAATTCAGATTTCGACTCGAAATAATTTCGACTTGTTGAAATTATTCACGTAGCCATCTATCAGTAGTGGTGGAAACAGTGATCTGACGTCATTACATTGCGACTTGTTGAAATTAATTTCAAATTTCGACTCGAAATAATTGCGACTTGTTAAAATTAACTACGTAGCCATCTATTGGTAGTAACCAAATCAGTGTTCGACGTCATTAAATTGCGACTTGTTGAAATTAATTTCGATTTTGAAATCGTGTTGAAATCTTAATTTCGACTCGAAATTGTGACAGTTTGTTGGTGAAATAGAGGTCATGTTACATCAGATTATTTGAGAGATACGTTAACCTCTGTGCCTAACGTAGAATAGTTATTATTATAGACTTATTATTAGTCTTCTTTAGTTTATTATTAATCTTCTTCATTTTATTTAGTCTTCTCGATTTTAGGTATTGTCGTCTTGAGATTCTGTTTAAGTTTCCGTTAGTGTATTTTAGTCGTTTTAGTTACTAACTGTAGGTATATATGGCCTATCCAAACCTATATGCAATTTACGTCATCAAAACAAAAGTTACTAGATTGTTTATTTGTAATTCGGTTTAATGTTTGGAAAGTGACATATTCTATAGATGATTTACTTGCGCACATATTAGATGGTATAAAGAAAGACTACAATTTATTAGAACTGTCAAAATACGAGGTACGAGGTGACAGCACTGTGTGAAACGTCATCATCTAGTAACCTTTTGTTGATAACGTGGATTGTATATAGATTTTGACGAAGTATAGTAAGTATCAATAATAAAACAATCCAAAAATTGATAGATTAGTTTGATAGGAAAACGTAGAAGTCAAGCCATGGCATACTTGTATGCTCAGCTGCAGGTTATCGGGGATATAGAAAGGCATGAACGGCGACGCCACGTTCGATTTTTAAACGCGCAGTTAGGGATGCCCAAGATCCCTTCAGATTTTATTAAGCACTTTCGCTTAAGTAAAGAAGTGTGTCGGGAGTTATTGCGTGCTGTAGAACCCCACATGAATGTTGGGAGTTATAGGTCCTAAATCAACCCATACCTATAATATGTTTCCTTATCACCACCTAACAGTAGAATATATCATATGATAAACTCACTCGTTGCCATTTTATGGTTGATTTTGTGGGACCAGTACACTCATTTACTAAATGTGCTAACTGGTTCCACATAGCTTCCTTGGTTTTTCGACCTGTGGCGCCCAACAACTTACCCCTTGCAAAGTCATCATGCTCCTCCATAAATTGGAGGAGCATCTCTTTCTGATCGGACGTTACTTTTACCTCCACTCTGGTGGCCATCCTTTATGATTTTACAGATGCGTACAATCGAATACTGCTACTCTGCATACAACATACCAAAGACAATCAATACCTAAACTAATATGTATAAGTTCGAAACACAGACATATTTACACGAGGAAGATTTTACTAACAATAAACGAATAAAGAGTAATAAATAATACAATGAAGTACTAACAATATAAAGTAATAATAAACTGAAACCAAAATGGAAAAATCAAGAACTAAACTACAACACAAAACAAGATGTAGCGAAGCACGGTAACACCGGAACATATAAATGTACGGGAATAACATAGGTTTTATAACTTACACGTATGGGATACTTTACAAATGGTAGAATGAGTGTCGTCATTAAATGTCGTTCATATTCCGATTTTACCTATCTAAATTATCCGCAAATATTTTAAGGACTTATATTAAACTTGCCGCTCCCGTTTAATTATGAAAACCATATAAAACATTATCGCCAACGTGAGTTCTTTTATAATACCAACGTAACGTTCCGACATGTTGCTGTTTCCGCTATTAGTCGAAATCTTTAGAATCGCTCGCCTGCTATCGAGTCGCTTTGACGTCATCAAATTTCGATCAAAATCAGTCGAAATGAATTAGAATAGACCCCCTGCTATGTATAACAAAACATTATTTGTTGATCTGACAATAAACTAAATTAAAACAAAAATGCGTAAATGTAATTTTATAAAAGCTGCAGTTCTATCGAGAAAAAAGGGGAAAAAAAAAAGGAGTTTCGTGGCATATTACATGGAAATTGGATACCGAGACTTTTTGTTCTGTAATAATAATAATAGTAGAGTTCGCAGAGAGGTCGCCGACTAGTTTCCAATTATTGCGAGCAATCAGAATTTGAGAATTAAATCTCATTAACTGTCAAAATCTAAGATTACGATTGGTCGAAATAATTGGAAACCACCAGTCGGAGATCGTTCCACGAACAAACCTAATAATAATCGACAATAATTTGTTCTGTAAACGCCGAATTCCGTTAGTTTAAAAAACGAGAGACAAGTCGAAAATTATTGTCGGCGCTCAAATTTCGTCGCACGCCACAATTCACGTTGTCAAATCGATAAGGGAAAACAACGCCAACAAACATAATAGAAAAAAATAACAAACAATTTGATTTGTTATCTCGTAGTTTACGAGGATTTGAAGTTTTTACGTTCAATCTGGAGGGGGCCGAAGCCTGTCGACTTTCGAAACACAAATAAATTAGTTTTCTATTTACCCCGGAGTTTCTTCGGCGAAAGTCGGACGTGTGCCGCATTCGAAGCGAAAAGCTCAATCTGCGCGATTTTAAATTTAAATAAATTATTAAAGTTCATTTGGCGTGTACCGCCGCGCCGTCGTTGGAGCGCCATTTTTAGTTTGTCGCGAAATTAAACTCCAATCTGTCGTCCGCGAATGTCGTCAAAACGATATATTATAAAAAAAAAGGGGGACGACGCGACGCCGACGGGCTGTTTTTGTGTTATTCAGTTAAGCGGTATACGATACGGTTTATGCAAGAAACAATCTAAGTTCCCTTAAAAGAAAAACGCGAAATACAATTTAAACTTTAAAGCACTTAGTTCGTCGTCGCGCCGTATTTTAATGTTTTGCGCGAAACGAATTTTATAAAGAGATGCACAAAGAAAAAAATTCTTTTTCTTGTAATAGGAACGTAAAAATTATTTATTGCGGCACTAAAGCGCGAAAATGCGTCGGCTTATTTAAACAGCCAACGGTTTGCGACTTCCTTAAGGCGACTCGCGACACCATTTGTTTCTAACTGAAAACGTACGAAGATGGTCGTTTTATTAAAGAATGAATATTTCCAATAAAAAATGGCATCGGGACTAAAGTGCGCCGACAAATAGATGACGGACAAAAGGGCGCGCTCAGATTGTTTTCAAAAATTGACTTGCAAATGGCATTTCTCGATTTAAAAAATTTCGAATGTATTAACTGTAAAGCTTTAACCCCTTGACATATCATTAAACACAAAAGTAATGTGTTTAGAAATACTATTTATTTATCGGTTGTTATGGCATTCAAATGTAGCTTTGTATCTTGTTCAAAATACTTTATTTGAATAACAAAACGTCAAACTTAGTGTTACAACAAAAAATAAATATATTTTATAGCTATTATATTAGATGCAAATTATTAATTAAAATTTTCTAATGTATGAAATTTTTCAAAACAGTTCGGAATGTGCAATGGTACTTGGCACTTTTTGCACTGCCAAGTTGTTTCGCTTCTTATATTCCGTTTTGTGCAAACAATGCACCTTTTCGCAGGGTGTTTTTTCTTATCAGTAGCAGGTATATGTTCCGGGAAATGTGCCCAATATTTTGCTTGCAGACGAGTCGAACAATTTCCTTGTGATGGACGCCCACGTTTGGGATAATTTGGTAACGATATAGTGGATAACATATCTTCGGCGATACTAAGTCGAAAATTCACTATTCTTAGTTTTTCTGCATTAGGAGTATTTGAATATAGAACGTACGCGTTATAAACAGCAATATCAATCGTGTAAAAAGATATTTTCTTATATCCTTTTACACATTTTCGCATAATTGGAAAACAAACCCAGTAGTTGATCTTGCTTATCCACACCTCCCATTCCGCTGTTATACTCGATGATACATTTCGGTTTTATAATCTGTTCTTCTTCCCCATTTTTCAGTTTTCTTTTCTTCCCAGTATTTGTCATTTCGGCAGAAACATGTTTTGTACTGATCATGTAGACATCCTTTTTATCATGCCAATGTAAGGACAATACACCATTAGAAGACAAAGTTCGTACGTCTCCTCTTTTTATTTTCGTAAAAAGTTGCTTAGGCATATTTTTACGTTGCTTCCTTACAGTTCCAACTGCGTTCACGTTATTTTTTCTCAAAAGATCAAACAGTACTGGTGATGAATACCAGTTATCCAAATATAGCGTATATCTTTTTCCTAAAATCGATTCCGTTAATTTCATCACCACACGTTGAGAAACTGGCGTTTTCTTATCATTTACCATTTCTCTGCCCACATAAATTTTGAACTGTGAACAATAGCCAGATTTTGATTCGCAAAGTTTATAAAATGTTATACCAAATCGGGCTCTTTTTGAAGCAATAAACTGTACATAGCTCAGCCTTCCTCGAAATTTCATCAGTGATTCATCAATTGCGACAGATTCATTAGGGGTGTATAACTGAAGAAATGTACGGAATAACATAGGTTTTATAACTTACACGTATGGGATACTTTACAAATGGTAGAATGAGTGTCGTCATTAAATGTCGTTCATATTCCGATTTTACCTATCTAAATTATCCGCAAATATTTTAAGGACTTATATTAAACTTGCCGCTCCCGTTTAATTATGAAAACCATATAAAACATTATCGCCAACGTGAGTTCTTTTATAATACCAACGTAACGTTCCGACATGTTGCTGTTTCCGCTATTAGTCGAAATCTTTAGAATCGCTCGCCTGCTATCGAGTCGCTTTGACGTCATCAAATTTCGATCAAAATCAGTCGAAATGAATTAGAATAGACCCCCTGCTATGTATAACAAAACATTATTTGTTGATCTGACAATAAACTAAATTAAAACAAAAATGCGTAAATGTAATTTTATAAAAGCTGCAGTTCTATCGAGAAAAAAGGGGAAAAAAAGGAGTTTTGTGGCATATTACATGGAAATTCGATACCGAAGCTTTTTGTTCTATAATAATAATAATAATAGGTTTGTTCGTAGAGAGGTCGCCGACTAGTTTCCAATTATTGCGAGCAATCAGAATTTGAGAATTAAATCTCATTAACTGTCAAAATCTAAGATTACGATTGGTCGAAATAATTGGAAACCACCAGTCGGAGATCGTTCCACGAACAAACCTAATAATAATCGACAATAATTTGTTCTGTAAACGCCGAATTCCGTTAGTTTAAAAAACGAGAGACAAGTCGAAAATTATTGTCGGCGCTCAAATTTCGTCGCACGCCACAATTCACGTTGTCAAATCGATAAGGGAAAACAACGCCAACCAAACATAATAGAAAAAAATAACAAACAATTTGATTTGTTATCTCGTAGTTTACGAGGATTTGAAGTTTTTACGTTCAATCTGGAGGGGGCCGAAGCCTGTCGACTTTCGAAACACAAATAAATTAGTTTTCTATTTACCCCGGAGTTTCTTTGGCGAAAGTCGGACGTGTGCCGCATTCGAAGCGAAAAGCTCAATCTGCGCGATTTTAAATTTAAATAAATTATCAAAGTTCATTTGGCGTGTACCGCCGCGCCGTCGTTGGAGCGCCATTTTTAGTTTGTCGCGAAATTAAACTCCAATCTGTCGTCCGCGAATGTCGTCGAAACGATATATTATAAAAAAAAGGGGGACGACGCGACGCCGACGGGCTGTTTTTTTGTTATTCAGTTAAGCGGTATACGATACGGTTTATGCAAGAAACAATCTAAGTTCCCTTAAAAGAAAAACGCGAAATACAATTTAAACTTTAAAGCACTTAGTTCGTCGTCGCGCCGTATTTTAATGTTTTGCGTGAAACGAATTTTATAAAGAAATGCACAAAGAAAAAATTCTTTTCTTGTAATAGGAACGTAAAATTATTTATTGCGGCACTAAAGCGCGAAAATGCGTCGGCTTATTTAAACAGCCAACGGTTTGCGACTTCCTTAAGGCGACTCGCGACACCATTTGTTTCTAACTGAAAACGTACGAAGATGGTCGTTTTATTAAAGAATGAATATTTCCAATAAAAAATGGCATCGGGACTAAAGTGCGCCGACAAATAGATGACGGACAAAAGGGCGCGCTCAGATTGTTTTCAAAAATTGACTTGCAAATGGCATTTCTCGATTTAAAAATTTCGAATGTACTAACTGTAAAGCTTTAACCCTTGACATATCATTAAACACAAAAGTAATGTGTTTAGAAATACTATTTATTTATCGGTTGTTATGGCATTCAAATGTAGCTTTGTATCTTGTTCAAAATACTTTATTTGAATAACAAAACGTCAAACTTAGTGTTACAACAAAAAATAAATATATTTTATAACTATTATATTAGATGCAAATTATTAATTAAAATTTTCTAATGTATGAAATTTTTCAAAACAGTTCGGAATGTGCAATGGTACTTGGCACTTTTTGCACTGCCAAGTTGTTTCGCTTCTTATATTCCGTTTTGTGCAAACAATGCACCTTTTCGCAGGGTGTTTTTTCTTATCAGTAGCAGGTATATGTTCCGGGAAATGTGCCCAATATTTTGCTTGCAGACGAGTCGAACAATTTCCTTGTGATGGACGCCCACGTTTGGGATAATTTGGTAACGATATAGTGGATTACATATCTTCGGCGATACTAAGTCGAAAATTCACTATTCTTAGTTTTTCTGCATTAGGAGTATTTGGATATAGAACGTACGCGTTATAAACAGCAATATCAATCGTGTAAAAAGATATTTTCTTATATCCTTTTACACATTTTCGCATAATTGGAAAACAAACCCAGTAGTTGATCTTGCTTATCCACACCTCCCATTCCGCTGTTATACTCGATGATACATTTCGGTTTTATAATCTGTTCTTCTTCCCCATTTTTCAGTTTTCTTTTCTTCCCAGTATTTGTCATTTCGGCAGAAACATGTTTTGTACTGATCATGTAGACATCCTTTTTATCATGCCAATGTAAGGACAATACACCATTAGAAGACAAAGTTCGTACGTCTCCTCTTTTATTTTCGTAAAAGTTGCTTAGGCATATTTTTACGTTGCTTCCTTACAGTTCCAACTGCGTTCACGTTATTTTTTCTCAAAAGATCAAACAGTACTGGTGATGAATACCAGTTATCCAAATATAGCGTATATCTTTTTCCTAAAATCGATTCCGTTAATTTCATCACCACACGTTGAGAAACTGGCGTTTTCTTATCATTTACCATTTCTCTGCCCACATAAATTTTGAACTGTGAACAATAGCCAGATTTTGATTCGCAAAGTTTATAAAATGTTATACCAAATCGGGCTCTTTTTGAAGCAATAAACTGTACATAGCTCAGCCTTCCTCGAAATTTCATCAGTGATTCATCAATTGCGACAGATTCATTAGGGGTGTATAACTGAAGAAATTTTTCATTCAAGTAATCAACCACATTGCGAACCTTTTTTAGCTTATCGTCTTTATCCATCGTTTCGTTGTCCGTAAAATGTAGAAAGTGATATATAGCTAGAAACCGTTTTCGGGGCATAGTTTTTGAGAATATTGGTGTTTCTACAATTGCTCGGTTTGACCAATACATATCTATAGAAGACTTTTTTACTTGCGACATTATAATACGTAGTGCAAAATATGCTTGCAATTCGTCACTTGTAATAGGAAACCATTCTTCACCTTTAGTTGTTTTCTCATTTGCAATCATTTGCGATGATATCTATTTGTTTCTGTTGCGATAGCAACATTTGCTATGATAATAGCAAAAAAATCATCATTCAGTACTTGCTTGAAAGCACAAAGAGGAGTAGGATCGGACTCTAATCGTCGCAAAACCAAAGCGTCGATACCAGGTTGTTCAGTAAATGGTATTATATATGGAATATTTTCTTTATCTTCCCATTTCCATCTTCTATACTTTCTGATGAATCTGATTCATCACTACTGGATAAAGGTCTTACTCGTTTACGAACATTTCGGAATAAACTACTCTCTTCAGAAATTTCGCTCGAACTACTGGCCGCATCTTCATCCTCACTTTCGAAAAATAAATTCGTTTCGAACATACCGTTCGATTATTTTTAACGTTAAAAACTCTAAACTGTGCGGAATTATTAATTTCTTGATATAGAAATGATCTTTGATTGCACTGTAAACAACCACTCGCAACGGAATGTTGAAGACGTCCGAGACACGTCAATTATTGTTTTGACATAAGAAACAAATGACGTCTCCCAAACGTCTTCATATGTCAAGGGGTTAAGATAGTTATAGGCTGTGATGTTACAATAACAAAACGTCCTTTATAAATGAATCGCCCTATATGTATATAAAGAACATTCTTATGTTTTCAAATAAAAAAAGTCTTATTGTTTAGTAGAAACTCAAGATGAAAATTGTGAAAATAATCCGAAAGTCGAAGAATGTCGGTTTTAATTTTTGAATTACACCAACTAAACCTGTTATATTACTATTGGTTGCATAAGCGATAGTGTTTCGCAGAAACCTCGCCGCTTTTTACTTAAATATTAAAAAAAAATTCGAAAGGCCAAAAGAAAAATACCCAAACGCATTAGCAATTTGCTATTTGAAATAAAATGGCGCGCGGGGTTCCCCTTAAATTTCAGCTCTTTCATCATCTTTTCTTATTGGGAATCAATCGACCGAATCAAATAATTACACGAACGAACAAATACAGGCCCGTTTTAATTACCCAAATGAAATATTTAAAAGCAATATTAATCGAAGAGTAATTAGCGAATCGAACAGTAACTAGATAATTAATGGACATTTAACGAATACATTATAACGAAAACCGAAGTTTAATACATATAACAGAAAATATGGGTGTAGATATTTTTTTTTTTTGATCAAAAGAGAGATAAAAGGTCGACCGTATATTGATCCAATCGTCGTCTTTTCAGTTTTCGATGTAATTTCTTACGAACCATCCGTTCGCAATTTTGTTTTATAAAGTCTTCTTGAAACGTCCAAAATTAATTTTAATTACTGCCGCTTCCGAAAAAAAAACAACATTTAAGTGAATAAATATTGTTAATAAAATCCGGTCTACGTCGCATCAAAACGTTATCAGCCCTTATTTTCCAATTTTTAGTGCAAACAATTACTTATCATTCGGAGAATTTATAGCGACATCGAGAATTTAATAACGGGGAGAGGTAGGTATAGTACACACACACATATACGTATAATATGCGAATGATAAAGCGTCGCAGTACAGCGAATGTCAATAACAAAAATCTTTTATGTACTTAATACCGAAATTTTAGAATGTAATAACGATATAAAATTTCATTATTTACGTTCTGGCAAAAGAATTCGCGTCTCTCAATTTAAATTGGATTTTAAATTTAAATGTCCAATGCACGTATCGATTAACGAAACTTCGTCCCTGTTTTTGTCACAGTATACATATATATATATATATATAAAAAAATGAAACTGACAGGAAAAGTTATCCGGAAAGTCGAAATTAAATTGCGGCCCTATTTAAAATTTCGAACGGCACGCTTTGCCGTCGAGCACGTGCGCGCGGAAAAACATAGGCGTCGCGTAATCTCCGCGGATTTGTCCCGACGTTTGCGTCTCGAACGTCGTCGTGTTACCGTGTTTTCGACGGTCGCAATTAATGGGACGCCCTTTGTATTCGTTTCGCTCGGCAATTTAATTGCGACCGAAAAATTGATTTAAGCAAATTCCCGACTGGCGCTAAGCTCTTTCGATTATTAATTTTATTTCGCGACCGTAAACTTTTATAATGTTGGCTAACAAACATTTTAGATGTGAACGCAACAAAAAGGATCCCTGTAAATCGAGTTTGTACGAAACTTTTCGAAACTTCCATATCGACGTCCTATTTTGCCGCGAAAGGACGACGTTAACGGGGCCCGCTGCGGAAACTTTGTTTCTCGAAGTATATCAGTCATTAATTAAATGGTTTTATGAAGTTTAAGCGGCCCGCTAACTATAGATAAGTAACTGAAGTCCCATCGAATTTGATTGCGGTCATCGATTTATTTCCAGATACAGTTAGAAATGTTTCGTGTAAATTACAGTCGACTCCGTACCTAATGATGTAATCCTTTCAACGGAACACAAAAACAAATCAAATGTCAGTCCGGAAGAGACGCATTACAAGTAACAGATCTCTCTCGAAGCTTTTATATCCGAATTTTTACTGTTCGTATAACAACAATAGTCTCGAAGCGAAAAGGTCTGAATTACTAATACGTATGCTTTATGAAAGATCAGAAACTATGTCTGTCTCCTATTTACATAATGTATTCGAAACGTGGATCCTTTTGATTTCTTTTGTCAGATAATGTTGCGGAAGACGCCGTCGCGACGCCGTTTAAACAGTTGTCAAGGTAACGACGCTCATCCGAAGTCGTACTGATTGCTGCTTACACGAGATGTTTGCGATATCTACTTCAGACATACTTCGCATTTTGACGTCGAGCAGCACGAGGCTAATCTGTGTAATCCGAGACGTGAGGGCTAAACGAATAAGTAACCCTCGCCGAGAATTTCTCATATGACGCGCTAAACAAAATAGTAAGGTAGTAAACACATTATCTGCTATTTTCTGAAGTGTATTACGTGGTCTTTTTTTATCTTTAGATAAAATGTTTTGCTTATCGACGCGCGGATTATAATTGGCTATTTGTCGGTGTTAAAAATTAAACTAATAGTCGTTTACACCGTAAAATAGGGATATTTTAAATAATAAATAAATTCGCATTGTGCGTTAGCGGATCGTGGTTAGTACTGTTACTTCCTCTTTTTCAAACAACGGCGTAATAGTATCATGATCCACGGGACAAATTTCCTCGTTCGCCGCTGCAAAATACCCCGACGTGTGGCCTAGAGAGTCGGCCTCTCGACCGGCCTTCTAGCGCACTCACCGTCGCCGGTTCGAATCTCGCTCCGACCGTGGGCGTCGTTTGCAATTGTAAATAATAACCCGTTACTAATCAGATCTAGAAATAAATCACATCAAAATTAGACTGGCCAATTGGGTAGCCCAAAGCCGCCAACGAAAAAAAAAATTAATTTTATTGTATACGTTACGGATAGAGTCGGAAATCGGATAAAATCTAGATCGCGACCGATCCAAAAGGTCCTGCGGTTACGGTGCGAGCGAATTCGCGCGAAAATGAGGTTTGGTTTTTTTATTTTTCAAACGCTCGTTTGCGCGATTCGATCTAAGAACGTGGTCGCGGTGCGCGCGAAACCGTTCGTCGCCCGAATTTTCGACGCGTCCGGCAAATCTGGACAGTGCAGTTCGTGGGGGGGGTCTCGGGGAGTAATATTTACGTGCACGCCACCAAGCATTAAATGAACTAGATTCGGCGTCTGCGATCCGGCCTAAATGGACAGAACGTTAACGCACTCGTTTTATTTTCGACTTTCATACGAGAGAAACGGAATTTAAAAATAAAAAGAAATATCTGAATTAATAGGTAATGCCGTTTTTTTTTTTAAAAGGCAACCGTTTTAAGCGAACAATTTCTCCGCCCTTCAGGTTTATACAAAAATAAGCTCCCTTTATTACTTTTTCATTATATGGTGCGTCATTTCTCCTGCTGTAAGTAGTCACGTAACCTAATTTCAAAACGATTTTAAATTCCAGTTCTCAATTGCGTGATCACATTATAATTTTAGATTATGTAGACGTTCGGAAATGTTATTATTATTAAAGTAGATACGAATTTTGCTTGATAATCCTTTTGATAGATAAGCCATTTGCCGTTTTTACCTACAACGCGCAATTTGAAACTGTTTGATATAAAAACCAATTTGAGAAATGTTATGAATTAAGCATTATTATCTATCAAATTTTGGAAAACGATCGGATTACAATATGTAACGAGGGCGTGGCGAACGAGACGCTCGCCACGGGCGCAATTAGGTTCGAGGCTATTTTTGGATCGGGGAGGGGGGGGGGGGCAAGTTAGACATTTGCCATAGGCACTCCGTGCCCTCGTTACGGCGTTGAATCAAATTGCGTCGAACTCGCTTCCATCGTTGAATTATATTACCTAATCAAAAAAAATTTTCGCGTGAAAAGACGAATTCCGACTTTGTCTCGCGCCCGTTATAAAATCAAATTTTTGTTTGGTTCCGTCACTTAAGTACATTACGTTTATTTCGTGGTCCAACAATGCTCGCGTTTTATTTAAATTAAACAATCAAATTGAAACTGTCGCGGTTGCAAATCGAAATAAAGCGAATTTATCAAATCAACGTCAAAATGACTTTCCCTTTTTACGATTTCTGGGTTAACCAAGGAAATTGTATATTCGATTACTAGAAAACATGTCACATTTATGTAGATACCCATGTTATTTCAAGGAATTGAATAATTGAATAGTTTTTGCGACGACATCAGTGACACGTCGTCCAAATGCAAAGGAAATTACGGGAAATTTAACACAAAAATTCCTATTACAATCGGGGACCTCAGTTTGCGTCCCGAAAATCGCGACACGCTAATCGAAAAACGTAATTTATCATTAAAAAACCATTATTTTTGAAAAGTTAGGTTATCATCACCACTTTCTTTCAATGCAATAACGTTTAAAAAAAAATGTACAATAAATTGTAGACATTTCAAATTCAAAATCAAAGGCGGTTTAATTTCAATCACGCTTTATTGCGTACACACAGAGTGTTTAGAAATTCGCGCGTACCCACCAAAGCGGGATTTTTCGATTAGTTTGTGTGACTTGGAAAATTTGAAAAGCAGGTAAACTAGTACCATTTTGAGTATGACTCAAAAACTCGGTTCGTACGATGCAACAACGCCCCGAAAATGTTTAACAGCAGACGGTGGACATTTTAAACAATAAATATTATAATAATTTTCCATAAATTTAACTTACTGTTAGGTATATTTAATTTTGCTTTTAATTACCTACTTAATTCGTGCATTTTAAATTGAAAATAAACACTAATCTCTCCCGTTTATTGCGCAAGTATCGTCAAAAAATAAAGTTAGCTAAAAGATCGAACGTATTTTTTGTAGGTAATTAATTTTCGAAATTTTCAATAATAAATAGGTACCTATCTGAGTCCAATAAAAATAAATTTTAGGAATCGTTGCGTCTTGTTGTTATGAGAAGAGGCTTGAAATTGGCAGGTGAATGTGGAGTTTTAAGTATAGACGACAAACAGCAACAAATTTAGTTAGCTTTTTGAATGTTTTTTTTTGTTTGGGAGAATGCCGTATGAGACGTATGTCGCGTATTTAAGTTCGCACGCTGTTGCGCGACGATTGCTCTTATTTTTTGTTGGTACACTTACGACAGCAATAAGTGAAAGTATGGAAGCGCGCGGAAAAAATTGTGTCGTGTCGTTTTTAAAAAGGAACACCGCGGTACGAATGCAAGAAAAAAATCTATTAGGTAAGTGAAAAAAAAGCGAAGTCGAGTTATGTTCGTCGAGGACGAGTTCGAAAAAAAAATAATTGACGTCGAGAAAAGTCAACTTGTAAACGTTTAACCTAATTATTAAAATACCAATTAATCATTCCCCTAAATGAAAGGTAATCCGGCATACGCCCCGACAAAAGGATCTCGAAACACCTTAACATTTAAATATTAATTAAGCTCTAAATCATAAAAGAACGGCCCCTGAATAATAAACGAAGCACGTTACACGCGCACAAAAGATCGCCGATGCACTATACAATACCGCCTAGTTCAAAAACAGCTGACGGCACGCATCTCCGCGTTTCGAGCAATTCAATTTCAAAATAGAATAGACATCGAAATCTAAATAAATAACATTTACATTCTGTAAATTGCAAGCGGTCCCGTACAACCTCAATCAGCAGGTAAATGCGCGTTAATTACGCCTAGAAAATTCGAAATTTACACAAGAAATTTATGACCGTCCACTCGAAAATGTAATTTATATTTGCGTTATACGACGCGATTTGTAAACGAAATTGCATTTGGAAAGTGTTCATTTTCGGACGATCTTTCGATAGACATCCGTTGAACCCTCTTCTCGTTGTCAATTTTCATGCGCGCGATTTTACCCGCAACTCGCCATATGGACTTTTATTAGAAAACCGGAAATGTTATTAAAGCCCTTCGGTTTGTAAGAAAGGCCGTGTAGAAGATAAAAAAAAGAGGAAGTCGTCGTTATTAAAACTATTTTAGAAAATAGAACGTTTACGTATGTGTACATACGTTCCGCATTGTGTGGGAAAGTCGAAATTTCGTTTTAAAATAAGCGTTAATAAGAAGTGATTATTTTCGAAATAATTAAAATCCAGTTTTCCTCGATGGGAGCGCAAATATTTGTAAAAAAAAAGGTGTAATTGTTCGACTGTCCTGTATATAGGGTGTCCCGTAAATAGTGGATAACCGATAGACCAGGATATCACAATTTGACCTTGTAGTACAAATTCTTTTGGCTTCGAGATTTTGGCGCTTTCGTGAATTTGGTGAAATTGGTGTCTTTGGTCGATTTTTGCGTGCCGTTTCTAATAATGGTTGTTTTTTTAAACCACATTAACAACTAGACTAAATGCGGCCAATTTTGAAGATGGCTGGCACGATATCTTGAAGCATTTGAAACGACCTTTGAAAATAAATTAGGTGCTCGGCAATCAATTTTCAACAAATTTCAATTTTTGTTTAATACTGGAATCGTCGTTCCGTTGCACAAGTTCGAAAATTTTGCTCGATCGTTCTAAAAGCAAAATTAAAACTTTTCAAACACGACTAACCCCTATTCTAATAAATAAATGTCGTCTATATATATGTAAAGTACATTGTACTTCTTGAATTATCCCGCGCATTTGCGTAGCGTGGGTAAGGTAGATTACTAATGATACAAATGAATTAGAGAGATTATGATGACTGAGCAGTCACATGTTAATGACAGTTATTATAGATTAATTTGTTAAAATTTGTAATTGGAGAAAGGGCATAGTGAATAATAGACATCTAATGTCGTTTCTCTTTTTACAGGTGAGTTTAATAAGATAAGATGTAAATATTTGTATAATAGTTATCTTTACAGTAAATTAAATTACTCTTTTTACAGGAGAAACTCAGATTTGTTATTATTCAACCCTGATTCTAATAATTATTGATAATAAAACTTATATATACAGTACCGGCCAAAAGTTTAGACTCACCTTCGTAATGTAGGGATATTAATAAATAAGACGAGTTTAATGACATGAATTCCCATTAAGCAATTATATTTCCAGAAAAAAATAGTTGAGGAACAAAATACAATGTAAAATTTCATATACAGACTATGATTTCTTCCCAATTTTTGATTCTTCAAAATATCTCCCTTTTGCTTTTACTATAGCCGCGCATATTTTCGGCTCATTTATTAAATATTTTGTTATTATTTATAGTAATAGTGACTACCGAGTATTCTGTATAGCTATACGCAACTGTCAACTACATTACAATAATAAATTACCCCAGGGTGATGTCACGAACGAAACATAACCTACAACATTGTACAGTGCAGTTTTCAGTACATGCTGACTTCTCCATAAAATATGGGTCGAAATCCGGAATTGAGTGTTGAAACACGAGCAGTCATTGTTGCATTGCACGAGGAAGGCTATTCTACTAGACAAATTGCATCTAAGACTAAGGTTAGTCAGGCAGGTGTCGTAAGAACCTTGAAGAGAAAGAAAGAAACTGGGAAAAACGTGAGTCAGAGACGATCTGGGAGACCTCGTGTAACTTCACAGAGGGAAGACAAGTTCATCTGTGTTCAAAGTAAGCGTCTACGAACTCGAACCGCACCAGAAATTCGTGAGGAATTAAATTCTACCCGGCAGACGTCTATATCTGTAACTACTGTTAAACGCCGGCTTCGTGATTACGGCTTGAAAGGCTGTGTAACTGCTAAGAAACCACTTCTACGAAAACAAAATAAATTGAAAAGATTGCAATGGGCAAAAAAACATAAAGATTGGTCAGTAGAACAATGGTCCAAAGTATTGTTTACGGATGAGTCAAAGTTTGAGATTTTCGGAGTAAAACGCAGGCAATATGTTCGTCGTTTGGTTGGCGAACGTATGACGAGTCAATGTATAATGCCAACAGTGAAGCATGGTGGGGGATCCGTCATGGTTTGGGGCTGTTTTGCCGGAAGTAAAATTGTAGATCTCGTAAAAATTGACGCCACTATGGATCAAAAGAAATATCACGCCATTTTGCAATATCATGCTTTTCCATGTGGGCAGAGAATCGTGGGTAAAGTATTCATTTTCCAGCAAGATAATAATCCTAAACACTCGTCAAAATTGTGCAGGAACTACATAGGGAACAAAGAGAAGGGAAAAATGCTAAAATACATGGAGTGGCCGTCTCAATCCCCTGATCTCAATCCTAATGAACTGTTATGGGACGAATTAGACCGGAATGTGCGAAGAATGCAACCAACCAATCACAAGGTGCTTTGGGACTCCTTGCAAGTTTGTTGGAATAAAATACCAGCTACAACTCTGCAAAAATTGATTGCGAGAATGCCGAAAATATGCGCGGCTGTAGTAAAAGCAAAAGGGGGATATTTTGGAGAGTCAAAAATTGGGAAGAAATCATAGTCTGTATATGAAATTTTACATTGTATTTTGTTCCTGAACTATTTTTTTCTAGAAATATAATTGCTTAATGGGAATTCATGTCATTAAACTCATCTTATTTATTAATATCCCTACATTACGAAGGTGGGTCTAAACTTTTGACCGGTACTGTATATATATATATATATATATATATATATATATATATATAAAACTGTAAAATTTTATTCTAACAACGCTAATACTAAGAGATACGCGCGATTTCGCGGCTAATTTTATTATTATTAGAAAGTTAAAATATTTATCTTTATTCAGATGTAAAAATAAATATCGGGACGCACCCTAAGGACTAACAAATCCCTTCGCGTTATGTTGACATTAAATCGTGACATCCTGTATATGGCACAATACATTTTTTTTTTATACCACACACGATCATAACGTCAAAATTTGCTTAATGTGGAAGGAAATTCTGGACGAATTCGGTTTGGTTCTGATCAAGACTTCCCCATCTGTTACATATTAATGGTGCGAATGTTCTAGCTTAACAACCCTTAAATAATAAATATAATAAACGATCCATGTATGTTTTACTAATGTTTCGTCTTTGAAGGGCGAGTTTCCTAATCGCCGATTTTCGCTGAACGATCATCATTAAAGAAACGATCGCCTCAACGATTTATTGTTTACGTGTGCATTGTCTTAATTTCTTTATGCGATTTTTCTAATCTTCGCTAAGCCCTTTTATTGATTACCGTATCGTGCATTCTTGAGTTCAATTATTTTAATAAACGTCTTTACCGATTTAATTTGAAAAATGACACACTCGACTCGTATTAGCTATTTTAGTTATTTTACATAACTACGTTTAGTTTTTAAACAAATCAGAACGTTATCTGCCTCACGTTTGATGATAAGCCAGTGACGATGTGTAGCTATCGGTCAGACGTAAGAACATGTGTAGGTATTGTCGTGTATTACTTATGTATTCGTATCGTTTTTAAACAAAATAAATTACGAACAGTTCAAATTTGTATAAATAAAATCATTACCTAAACGTACCTTTAATATTATTAGGGGGACCGGAAAGTAATGTCGTTTCTGCGCATGTCGATATTTGATTGTCATTTGTCAGCTCATTGTGTATTTCGAAGACGTGCCAAAGTCATTTTAAGGTTATTGTGACTTGTTCACTTCTAAATAATTCAATATTAAACTTTTTTTTTGCAATTTGGGGTGAAATGGCCAGCCAAATACCAGAGGAGCATATCCGGCATTGTATGCTTTTTGAGTTTCGTAAGGGTAGTAATACAACAGTTGCGACCAAAAACATTTGCGATGTTTATCCAAAAGATCAAAGATGGTTTTCCAAGTTCAGATCCGGTAATTTTGATCTCTCTGACTCCTATCGATCAGGAAGACCAACAACATTAGACAACGACATGTTAAGGGCAGAAGTAGAAACAAATCCATGTCGAACAATCGAGGAACTGTCAAACACCCTTAACCGACCTTGGTCGACCATCCAGGAACATTTACAGCAGATTGGAAAAATAATCAGAGCAGGCGTTTGGACAAAGAAAACAAAGCCAACCGATCCATTACATGCAACGTATTGCTTCAACGACACCACACAGAACCGTTTTTTGATCGTTTAATCGCTGGAGACAAAAAATGTGTCCTATATGACAATCCAAAACGCAAAAAGCAGTGGCTCTCTCGCAATGAATCACCACGAAGTACTGCGAAGTCGGGTTTACACCTCAAAAAGGCGCTTCTGTGTGTTTGGTGGAGTCTTCGCGGAATTGTTCACTTTGAAGTGCCGAAACCTGGACAAACTGTTAATGTAGACCTTTATTGTGAACAATTGGATCGAGTGAACCAATCTTTAATCGAAAAGTATCCGGCGATTGTCAACAGAAAGGGCGTCGTTCTGCAACACGACAATGCAAGACCGTACCGTGCAAGGCGAACACTGGAAAAAATTAATGAATTGAGGTGGGAGGTACTGCCTCACCCACCATACTCGCCCGATATCGCAACCCTCGGATTTCCATTTATTCCGATCCCTACAACATTTTCTTAGTGGCAAAAAATTTGAAAATTTGGATGATGTCCAAAATGCCATCTCGAGATATTTTACTCAAAAACCAATTGATTTTTAACGATCCGGGATTGAAAATTTGCACACCAGGTGGCAAAAGGTTGTTGATAATGAGGGTGATTATATTATTGATTAAAAATAAAGAATGAATTGAATTAAATGTAAGAAAGCGACATTACTTTCCGGTCCCCCTAATATTTAGGGTCAATTATTATAAATTCGACAAGATATATTCTCGTCTTGCATTTTCAAAATCACGAAAAAATAATAATTAAAACGTAGGTAAGCAGATAATTATTTCTCAATTTGAATTATAAACAAAACGATACCTCTTTTTATGAAAAGTGGAAAAGCTCGTGCGACTTACTTTAGTTTCGAAAAAGAACGAGCCTCCGTGTCCATCGACGCACATTTTATTAATCGAGAATCCCGTTAAAATCACGCTTTTACTTTTTAAAACTGATTTCGTTTCTAAAACGAAACCTTTAGAAAACGTCTATTGTTTTTTTATGACAATGAAACGGAAAATCGAAAATTCAACCGACCAATTTGCACGCACCATTCATGATACATTGACCGACGCGAACCGACTAATCTACCCTACCTACTACATAACATATTTTAAAAAGTCGGCCAGTCGAGAGATTGATAAGGGGCCGCGGTTCGGCTACACGTTCTTTTCCGTCGAAACCGCGCGTTATCTCGTAACAATTGCGATAGCCACGTGTGCGCTCACAAATGTTTTTACAATGACTTTCATTTCTGGCATTGAAATATTTTATACCTATAAACGTAACTTTTAAATGACCCATCGCAGTCAAATTAGACAGAAAAATAATCGATCCGCGGAAAAATTCGCATCCGGCCGAATTTTCGTATACGTTACAGATCGTACATAAAATCAATCCGTATATGGTACGCATGGTATATATCAGGTGTATGCATAAGTCTTTTCCGGTTTTTGTGGTAAATAAAGATATAAATTTCAAAGAAAATAAATGTTGTGTTTATTCGAAATATTGACCTTCGGCTTCTACACACTTAGCCCATCTTTCGGGTAAATTATGAATACCTTGCCAGAAAAATTGTTTGTCTTTTGCGGCAAACCATTCGTCAAGCCACTTTCCAATTTCCTCGAAATCGCTGAAGTGCTGCTCTGCGAGCGCGTGCCCCATTGATGCGAAGAGGTGATAGTCTGATGGCGCTAGGTCAGGGGAGTATGGCGGATGCGAAAGGATGTCCCATCCAAGCGATTTTCAGTGTCTTTCACTAGTTTTGTTGTGTGAGACGGCACATTGTCGTGTAACAAAATCACTTTGCCATGTCTCCTGGCCCATTCCGGTCGTTTTTCGATCAATGCGTGATTTAAATTAATCATTTGTTGGCGATAGCGTTGTCCGTTAATGGTTTCTCCGGCCTTCAAGAGTTCATAATAAACAATACCGATCTGGTCCCACCAGACACAAAGCATGGTCTTTTTGCCGAAGCGATTTGGCCTTGGTGTTACAGGGCCGGCTTCGCCAGGTGCCAGCCACGATTTTCTTCGCTTCGGGTTTTCAAAATAAATTAATTTCTCGTCACCAGTCACGATTCGGTGCAGAAATTATTTTCTTTCGTAGCGTTGCAGCAGCATTTCACAAGTGACTTTGCGATTTTCCATTTGTCGTTCATTCAAATCGTGTGGGACCCATTTACCAAGTTTATGGATTTTCCCCATTGCCCGTAAACGTCTGCTGATGGTTTCTTGTGTCACATTTAATGCTTCTGCTAATTGCTGTTGAGTTTGAGTGGGGTCATCGTCCAGTAACGCCTGCAATTGCTCGTTTTCGCATTTTTGTGGTCTACCAGAGAGCGCACCGTCTTTCACATTAAAATCGCCACTTTTAAATTGTCGAAACCATGTCTCACATGTCCTAATCGATGGAGCGTGTTCACCATAAGTTTCTACCAACAAACGATGACTTTCCATTGCCTTTTTCTTTTGATGAAATAGAAAAAGCAAAGCGTGCCGCAAATGTTCTTTTTCAGGCACAAACGTCGACATGATCACTTAGTTATACAACAAAGATGCTATCACTTCGCAGACTCAACTTGTATGTGTTTTTGTAGGTCATTGTCATACAAATAAACTGACGTGGTGTCGAATTTATACGTGCCGTATTTTTCGGTGGGGCCATCTCTTAGTAAAACCGGAAAAGACTTATGCATACACCTGGTACATGGTGCACACGAGTTCCGAGATCCTTCGATAGGGCCTAAACTAAGCACAATAGAAAAGAATATTTCAGATAAAAATTTGCCAATTGTAAGTGTCGCACAAGGTAAAATTATTTTCGCCTATACAGGGTGGTCCAATTATGCCGGTACAGCGTCCAACTTTATTATTTTAAATAGAACGCCCTATTTTTTCTGCACATTCCACCTAAGCGTGTAAATTTAAGACTGCGTTCGCAAAATTAGCGCCACATTCAAATGGCGTTAAAAATGGTGAAAATATGGGGTACTTCTATTGAGATCATCGTCGAAACGACATAACGAACAGGCCGCATAAAATTACAGGATGAAGAAAAAACACAAACGCAGGGACCTTTCCTTTGGTTTTGCCGAAAAGTCAATAATAATCTTGTAAAGAAATGTTGAAATGGTTGAAATTTGTCTAACCTTCGTGAATTTTTTGTGGTCGTTCTACACATCAAATCGAAACTGTAAAGGATAGTGCCCTGCGAAATCACGTCTAAATTATGCTCCTAAATTTTTACTACATCAAACGAAGTAAAATTGAAGATGATCTCAATAAAGTGTTTTCGGAGCAAAACTTGTCACAAAACAGCCGATTCGTCAAAGTTCAAATTATTTTTTAGTTCAAGGGTTCTCTATTAGAAGGCGACTCCGCAATTTTGGTGAATTTTTAGGGATAGTTCTTAGTAACTGTTAGTGGAAAAAAATGCGTTGTTGCCAAATATCGTAAAAGTTATACAGCCTTATTCGTAGACATTTAATTAGATTTAGTAGCTACTAAATCCTTTTCCTAAGCTTTATTTCCATAGAAACTGTTATATAATAATCTAGGTGATAGTGAATGATCACTAACGTGATAAGTAACAAGGAGTAGTTTATGTAATTGTGTGTTAAATGTAATGGTGCAATTTATAAATTAATAAACCTATTATAAAACAGAAACAATTGTTTCTAAGGAAATAAACACGATTTAGTAGCTAGTACTAAATTTGATCAAATTAATATCTATGCATATACTGCTAATATTATGTAAATTTACAAAGTTATGGTTAGGTATATTATATAAATATTATAATTATATATAAAGTAATATTTAAAACAACGATATCGTGATCAACATCGTAATAATTATTATGAACAGATTATAATTATGTTACAAGTAAGCTACTTATTTATCGGTTATGAAAGTTTTTATTTTACTTGGTTAATTTGTTTATAAATTGTGATTTTTAAAATATTTAGTTTATTTGGCTATACTTTGATCGAAAAACGATTATCTATTTTCAATGGTAGTGACATGTGAATATAATAGCAAAATAAATACTGCATGACTAGTTGGGGGACCTAACCTATAAACTGCATACTATGTATAAACTAAGTATGTAAGAAAAACTAATTAGAAATAGAAACAGTTTCTCATTGGGTGTTGTGCCCCACTGCATACAATAAAAGTTTCACAATACTTCGATAATTTTATTTAAATCGACAACAAAAGTTACAGTTAAATTGTGATGTGCAAACTGTAAGGATTTTCGTACCTCAAAAAATACACTTTCGTTTTCCACGTATATTTTTATTACCTGGCCACTTCTCTACCAACCAACTAACGTTACACCAAACTAAAATGCCCTACACAAACGCAACATTTTTCTTTTATTTCGATACGGCCTATTAGCTCCAGCGATCGTCGTTTAAAACCTAGTGTTTTTCAATACTGATATAACAAGCACATATCAGGTAACTGAACTAGTGACCGATTTATGATTGCAGAATAAAAATAATACTTCTAAGTAATAAAGCTCCATTACAACTTAGCATACAATTTATCATCATTGTTATTACAAATACAGCGAACCGAACGTCGCTACAGCTGTATATAATTCAATTTGAAAACACATTTCCAAGAAGCGTAGTTGCCAATCAACTACAATAAACTATTTATTTTTTGAATTATTCAGGTGCAATTCATGGCATTTATTCTGCTGGCTCATTTAGGAGGCAAATCTTGAAATTTAAATAAAAATAATTCTAAACCGCATGCTATCGCTATCTATGTAAAATGTTTGAAGGTTTAGTTCATGTTATGAAAATCGTGGCGTGCGAACGCAGTCTTAAGTCAAAAAGTATCAAGATAACATCCATTTAAACTTCATCGTTTGAGAAAAAAAATTTTTTGTGAGATTTTGTCAAATGCAACCATGTACTGATAAAATCATTTTACCTGTAATATACCATACCCCTCCGCCGTAGGCACCTGGAAAGCGGAAAAATGAAGCCAGGGCCTGATTCTAACATTCATAAAATGGTTAAAAGTTCTTAAATATTCTTAAAACAAAAACAAACACTGTTCGGTAGTCACATTCGTTTGTTTTGTTTAAACAGTCGCGAGCCGCAGGTGCCTCTGGCTCAATTGAGAACGAGTCCCCCCGTTAGGATCGAACGCCGCAAAGAAACGTCGACCGTATGAAAATTTGAAAGTGTCGGTAAACGGGTCGTTTTCCACGTCCTCGGCGGTACATCTAAACGCGATTTTAATTATTGCTTTTCCTCTAATTCCACCCCAAGTGTGAGAGTAAGACATAGTTTTTTACAAAAGTTTGAAAAAAAAACACAAACAAAATTCTACACTATTGTTATGTATTAAAAATGAAGATCATATCCTTCAACGGCTTATCGTAAAACTAAATAAGTCCGAAAGGGCACGTACGGGAATCGCCACGTCCACGTATCCGCAACAACTCCTGCATCGTAATACAGGCCATAATTGACCCTTATCAATTCACGTCAAATATTTAGTCCGTTCGATTTAATCGAATCCATATAATCGCAGTTCAAATAATAATAATAATGCTATTCCTACACGTGTTTCTGAATTAATCAACATTCCAGTATGTACAAGTTGCTATGTTACACGTTGTTGCCATTATTCACCCTGTATTTTTTTACTCTTAATTTAACCTTTTTTTTATTTTCGGTTTTCTTTCTCCATATAATTCCTGTAATTCTTGTTTCTATTATAATTTTTCTTTGCTTTATTATGACATACCTATCCCTATTTTCAATTATTTTATTTATTTGCCTTCTATCAATTTTCCGTTTTATTTTCACTCTATACGCATACGGTATAAGATCTATTTTATATTTAAATGTTTCATTGTTAATAATTTCCAATTTATGAACATAATTCTTGGCAATTCTTGGTTCTTTATTAATTACTTCAATATCTTCATCGTTCCTATACTGCATATTATTTTACCCTATAAGCTTCTCTTCATTTTCTTCCACCTTATCTTCTACATTTACCTATTTTATAATCTCATTGTTGCATAATAATAATTTTTCTTCCATATTACTGTCAGTTATATCTATATTCTCATTAATTTTTTTCATCTCTACCGTTTGTTCTTGTCTAACTTCGATTACTTTTATTTCTTGTCCTTCTTTTAAATTTCTTATCTCCCCTTTTATTTTATCATGTTCTTCCCTCGTGTATTTTTCTAATTCTATTGTTCGTTTCTCAGTTGCTTCTATCTGTATTCTAACGATACTCTCCATTCTACTAAAGATTTCTTTTAATTCTTCTCTGTCTTTTTCCCTATTATGTTCTAATATTGCTTTTAACTGTGTCAATATGTCTATTGATTGGTTAGCTTTTTCTTCTTCCTGTGATTTTCCCGTGTCTATTTTCCCCATCTTGCTTCGATTTTCCATGTTGATTATTATTATTTATTTTTATTATTTTATTTTTATAATTTCCAGTTGGGCGCCATTTTTTTTATCTACGGCCTCACTTTGTATTTTAACTAATTATAAGTTAATAATTAATTGCATTAAATTATTTTATCTACTCCAACATTTATACTAAATTCTATTACCGTCCGTACTACACCCTTTTTACTGTTCGTTCCTTTTACCACTCCCAATCTTCATTTCCAATCCGCTCTCCATCCGATTTCCTTCACTCCTCTGCCACTGCGTATTTTCTTGCCACTTTTATTTACAGTCTTTCACAATTATTACCCCTCTTAGTTTCTTCCTTACATTTTATTAATTAATTCAATTATCTGACAATTCTAAAAATTACACTCTTAATAATTTTTTTTATTGTCTCTCTGATTTTTATTCTATTTTTTCCTTTCTGGTATCCCGTATCATAGCAATACGTTTCGATCAAGTAAATCAATTAAATACATAAGTAACAGTTTTCTACCTAAAATAAACTTTCTCGATTAATTTGACCTAAGGGGAGATAATTTAGTTTTAGCTACGTTTTGTTATTAATCATAATTTATATTCGCGAATAATTAAAATACGAGATTCGGTTGCCTGTACTTGTATTAAGATAAATTGCAAAAAGCGAAACGTATCGTGAACTAGTTGCTCGTCGAAAGTTTGTTATTTATACCGCCGCTCTTCGGCTCGCAAGCCGTCAATTTTACGCGATGCTTAATTAGAAAAATTGGGAAGGATTTAAACTAAACTCGGAACGTCACACGGATAATAATTTGGAAACGTGCCCAATCGCTCGTTCGTCGAACGCCTGCCGCTCCGGGGGAAAAACATAATCGATCACCGACGTCCCCCTATTTTAACCACTAAATTTAAACGTCAAGTACGATTTGCCGACAAATGTAAAATATTTATATACCTGCTGCAGGTCGCACGTAAATTCGAATAATCGGAATTTCTCGCGATCGCGACGTTGACGATGTCACACGCAAAGCCCCACAATTAGGTTAACAAGGGCCAACTGTGGAACAGATGTTGGCGAATTCAAAACTAGGAAAAGTTCAGTGGGTCTAAATAATCTAGATTATGATAACAATTTAATCTGGTTCGTTTAACGTGCGCTTGAATTGTGTTACCTTTAAAAAAGGGGCACAATATTAATTTTTTTTTAGCGGGCGCTTTCGCTTTTTCAGCGAAAACTATTTCAAAACAAAACAATTACTAAACAAAACTAAACAATTATTTCACTTTTACGTATAGTACCGACTATTTCAACAAGGTTATTCGCAATTTAAATGGCGCTTTTGTAGTATTTATGGCGTTCTTTATGTAGGTAGGTACTGCGTTATACAGAGTGTTCGAAATTCAAAGTTCGCCTCTGAGATCCATCAAAGAAGCAGTAAGAAATGCGAGTTCGATTAAATTAGGTAATTTATTCACGCTTTTGTGTGTGTGTTTTTTTTTTAATAATTATGCACGGCCTGCGTGCAATTAGATGTTTTAATAGCGGCTCTTTTATTTAAATACAAAAGTATCGAATCAAATTTCGACTTCGTTAAAATGAAATATATAGATACAATAGAACTTCGTTAAGTCGGGCCAACGAAACATCGGGTTAACCGGAGAATGTGGGAAAAATCAATAAAAGACTACTTTACTGAAAATGTCCTTTACGTTAAACAAAAGCACGTTTGAAACATACTGCATTTACAGATTACGAACACGTTATCACACATAACGAACACGTGCGCTTACATGCGTTTTTATTTTCTAAAATCTTTAATTGAAGGCAAACTAAAATTACGAATTATCTGATGAAGAGTGTAGCGGCTGATCAGTTTGAGGAAGCCTGAAGGAAGTAAGAAGTAAGAACTCTATACGAAGCTCAACAATGTGGTAGAAATAAAGATGATTCGACGATTATAAATAACCCGATATATAAATAACCGATGTATTGGGATGTTTCACCAAATCAAATAAGAACCAACAAGGCTAAGATACTTGAAGCACCGAAGATGGACGTCGTTCTCGTCGAACGGCTCTTGCGTCCAAAGAAAGCGTAAGAAGCTCCCGCGCGGGAGAGGTCGCGCTGTTAGTGGAGGGACTCCCTCGGTGTCTTGGGAGCTGTTGAAATTAATTTGATAATTTATTAAAAGCCGTTGGTTTTATTGACGCGGGTCATTTTGAAACGTAACAAACGCCACTTCTCGCGTAAATTGTATTAATTTAAATTCATCGCCCCACGAGCAAACGGTTTTTCTCGAAACTACTTTTATAATGGTCACGTCCGAGTTTGCATGAACGCTCTATATTTATAAAGGCAGACCTCCTACACGTCCGACCCTGACAATGAAATTATTTCACCTACGTTTTTGCAGGCAAAACAACGAACTTATAAATTTCGCGTTTCGCACATTAGACCTCGACCCTTATTCCGATTGAAATTCGAACGTATACGTACGTCTCCTTATGCGTCATTAACATACGTAACCGTAAATTAATTCGACTCTCTCGCGAGCGGACGAAGTAAAATTAACGTGGAACGTAGTTTCTGCTGCGAGTGTGTTGTAGGAGGAAATTAGTAGGTAGAGTAATTTTCCCTCTCTGTGACGGCGTGTTTAGTGGTTCGTGTACGGTTTTGCCGAGTACCTAGTTTCGTTATTGAATCCCTTCCTGTGCGTGCGATCATAAGTAGCGTGTTTTCCATCCATTTACACCCCGTCGCTATCTGGTCCGCTTATACGTAGGACGTTCGAAACGTGAAAGTCGATGCAAAGATAGTAATTATAGGTTAAGTTCGAGTCGTCATAGATTTTCGCAAGTTATCCGGCGCCGAACACATTTATCTTGAACGTCGGACAACGATAACGCCCTTTTTGTCTGGGTTCGTGCACAATTCAATTTAAACCAGGTACCTACTTAGAAAAAGATCCCGAAACGTTCAAACGATAAAAGATATGCAAATTGTTTTTATGTTTACAAAAAATATCGAATCACTACGTATTTTTCATAGTTAAAATACATTGACATTATCTCGCACAAAAATCGGCATGAAACTCGGTAACCCAAAATGCTGGAAAATCGCCGATAGTCGTCAATTCGAAGCACTAAGTATATCAAACAAGTCCAAATATCACAACGTATTTCCTTATTTCCCCAATGTTTAATTATTTAATTCTTGGAAACATTAGGTAAGCACGTAAACTGCCTCGAGTTTCTATTTCTAATTAATGAACTTTGCAAGATGATGAGCAATTAATATTAACTTGTAGGTACAACCTAATCTCGACACTAATAAAACAGTTACTAGGTACGCCACAAAATCCAAATTACAACTCATATCGACCGTCGCGTAACGTTAAGGAACTTCCCGAATTTTGACGCCCATAAATCCTGTGTAATGAAAACCTGCCCGGCAAATACTTATTGTTTCTTTTCGTTAGAAATGCGTTTTAGGTTTCGCGAGGCAATTTGCGCTCTTAGAAACTACGTATAGTGGTGGTAAAAAGTCATGCATCACCCTGGCTAGTTGCTAATAAAACTAAAAGACTAGATTGGCCTCCGCAATCGCCAGACCTCAACCCAATTGAGAACTTACGGCGGAGGACATCCAACATAATCTCGAAAAAGATCGAATTAATCGAATCCCTGATTGCTGCTTGGTTTTGGTGTGTGTTCAAAGAAGGAATTGGAAAAAAAAATGGTTAATTCGATGCCGAAATGGTGGGACTTGACGATTAAAAACAAGGGATGGCCAATTAAATATTAATCTAGTGATAAAATACTGTTGAGTTTTGCAAATATCACAACTTAAAATATTTCAACTCTGACTTGTACAACATACATATCGCTATGCTACGGCCATTTTTATTTTCTACGGCCCCGAGTTGGGCGCTATTTTTATTTGCGCCGCTACAGCCCCACGTTGGTCATTTTAATTATATTATATTATCTACACTTATTTTTAAACTAATTCAGTTACTGTTCGTACTGCACATAACCGTCTCGTTCTGTTTATAAATTATTCACTAGTTCTCCCCCTTTTTATTGTTCGTTCCTTTCAACACTTCCAATCTTCATTTCCAATCCACTCTCCATCCGACTTCCTTCACTCCTCTGCCGCTGCGTATTTTCTTGCCACTTTTATTTGCAGCCTATCACAATTATTACCCCTCATAATTTCTCCCTTGCATTTTATTAATTAATTCCCTAAATTTTTAATTATATCTGACATTTCTAAAAATTACACACACCATTCTCACTGTCTCTCCGATCTCTTTTTTTTTCAATTTTATTTTTTCTGGTATCCCGTATCATAGCAATATGTTTAATAAATTAATATTAAACATTCTCCTTTATTATTTCGCAAGTTATCCTGTATCGTTCAATATTTAACACTACAGTTATAAAATAAGGTTTTGGTTGCGCTTATATTCATTTTCTGTGATAAAACTACACTTAAAAGCAAATTTTGCTATTTCGACCAGGCGATGCAGGACTTTTTACCACCACTGTACATTCATATAGTAGGCACGTCGACAGAGCAAATTCCCCTCGAAAGTCCCTTAAAAATTTAAAGAATTTTTAAAATTGAAAATTTACAAGAATCTTGCGTTACGGTTAACGAACAAGTTTAAATTAATTAGTAGTTATCTGTCCGACCTACGACCTACGGTCCCCACGTATTGTAAATATTTTAGTCTCCGTTCGACGTTTTTTTTTTATATTTGTTTATTTATTGTTTCGATTGTATGGATTTTTTAAAATAGCAAAAAAAAATTAGTTTAAAAAAGTTTAAGAATTAAATGTGAGCATGTTGTTGGCGAAACGACTGTCGGCGCAAATTTTAAAAACAGTCTCAAAAATTTGGGATCAATTTGCACTTTTATTTTTTTTTTAATTTCGAAATTTCTAATCGCCTTTGGAGATTATCAAAAATAAGCGTTTTGGTCGGTTTTTAATAGACGTCTTGGCGAAGCGGTTCGAGTATTTTCAATTTCAATTTCGCACATGATTTCAACATAATTTGCGCCAATTTACGTTGTTCTTTTGATTCTCGTGTAGCTCACGATCGGCCGTATTATCGAGATATTGAGAAAAATCATTTTCTTTTTAAATCTGCCGTTCGTTATGTTGGTAAAACGCTTCGAACATTTTTTGAATTTGCACCGCTTCGGTTGTTTGATTTCTATTACACAATACAATTAGCAAATAACCTTTCGGTAGCAAATTAGACAAAATCGATATAGGGATAAGTATACAGAATTAAAAATTTGAACCGCCTGCCAACATATCGAAAAAAGTTCAAATGAGGAACTTAATCTTAAAATCGGATCGGCCTTTTTGTCGTGGGACCAAACGGAAATAGGCCGTAACACACCTCTCGATCAAATGTTGGGATACCAGGATCAAAATGACTTCACAAATTGGCGTGAATTATTAGGAAACCTTTTGCGAAATTAGAAATCGAAAACCTCGAACAGTTTTGAAAACACAACAAAAAATAGATTTTTTTTGTCAATAGCTCGAGCTACAAGACCTACGAAACTCCAAATAACGACGCAAAAAATATTAACTTCCGCGAACGTCAAGGGCCGACCCTCGACATTCGCGACCGCAAACGTGAAACCTACGAATGTCAACAGTCAACTGTTGACTCACTTTGTTTCGCGAGCGTCAGCGTGAAGTTGGCGAAACAACAAAATAATCGCGAATGTGCCTATTTAACGCAAATTGGAAAATCAGCGTGCAATAACATATTTGGATTTTGAAGCTCATGGACGAGTCATATTAAAAACGATTCATTTGTAGTTGATCCGGCATTTTTATAAAACGTTTAAACTCGAGCCGACAAGCACGAACGTGCGGATCTTAAGAAAATTGCAAAAACCGCGCCTGTTACGATAAAGAATCTCTTCGAACGCAACGTGCCCTTATTTCTGAGCCGGACAAAGGTTTTTCCGATTTTAATACGGAACATGTCGTTAGCGCGGCTTTATCCTATAAATATAGGAGCGATCGTCTGTTTTAATAAATAAATAAGCGCACAAAGGGAAGTTACGTTTTTACTTGCGAGACTCCTTCGCCAATTTCTTCGGTTTTTATTGATACACATAATTTTCACTAAGGGCACACTCTAGATAATAGTGTCAGAATGAGATGATCTAAAAAACGATTATTATGTAAGGCACTCGGTTTCGAGCAAAAAAAACAAACTACTAAAAAGCGAAATGTATGGCGCGTCAGTAAAGAAAAAATGTGATCGTAATAAAAGCGGATACCGGACGGTTTTATTTCGTTCGTTTGCGTAATAGGCGCGCGCATCAGCCTTAATCGTTCACAATATAAATAAGTACCTAGCGATCGAGATAATTAGTGTTTTGGGAACGGCTTCTGGTGTTAATTATAAAATATATTATGGGGAAAACATTTTTTTTTTTAAACAAAAATTTATCATTGATTTTCGGGGGTTGCGAATTTATCTTTGTCGGATAAACGTGTGGGTGTCCGTTCATTTGTTTTCCGATCGGTAAAATGAAGTCGACAGGGTAATCCGGGATTTTCTCCGTTCTGCACGTACAAAAGGGCACACATAATAGATTTGCTAATGCAGCGTAAAAGTTGAATTGTAGTAACGAATTACGCGAACAAAAAATGGAGTCGGCGTTCTGATAGCAAAAGCACTTTACATCTGCATTTTAGTTTCGGGAATTGTGCAATTTTAAAATTCGAATTTTTTTAGTCACCATATATAATTGTTTACGAAAAACGGTTTTTGAAAATGAACGAGCGTTAGTTGAATTATATTGAACGTACAGTCGTGGTCATAATTAATGACGCCGACAACGTTCGATATGAGTAATAAAACCGATAACTAAACGTAGCGTAAATGGGATATATAACATAACGTATAGACACATATACGGTGTGTTCACGAGTTAAGGGATTTCCTTTGATAGAATCTAAACTAAGCACAATAGAAAAAAATATTTTAAATAAAAATTTGCTGGTTATAAGTGTCGCACAAGGCAAAATTATTTTTGCCTATACAGGGTGATCCAATATTGCGGTAGAACAGCGAAACTTTATTATTTTAAATAATACGCCCTATATTCGCACTAAAACAATCATATCTTCATATCTATCTATCTAAATTACGAATACACCAATGTATGGAAGACATTGCTCATTTATAGTCTAACTAATACATGGTAGTCGCAAAAAGTTCGTCAACTTTTTAAAATTAAAACGACAATAACTGATTTCTTTTAAACGGAACGTCACATTTTTTTACACGTGCTGATGTAGAATTACATATTTTTTTCAAGTAAATTTTCTATGCCTAAACATAACCGTTTTCAAAAATACTTTCCGGCATTTTATGGGGAAATGTTATTAACCAAAAACCGAAAAATGGCAGAGATCAATGAAACAACTTCAACTTACAAAGTTTGAACAAGAACTAATTCGTTAAAAGTTCAAAACGATGTCCTTTCTTTCGCAAGCGCAAAAACCAAAAATATCTTGGAAATGTGTTCGATACATCAGCGTATTCGTAATTTTCGTCTAAAGTTTTCTTTACTTAAACTAATTCAGTAAGAAGATATGATTTTTTTTTTAGTACAGGGTTGCATTTGACAAAATTTCCTAAACGCATTTGTTTTTCTCAAAAACAACGAAGTTTAAGTGGATATCGCCTTAATACTTTTTGATTTAAATTTACACGCTTAAGTAGAAGATGCAAAAAAAATTAGGATGTTCTATTTAAAATAATAAAGTTGGGCGCTCTACCGCAATATTGGATCGTGCTGTACAGGCGAAAATAATTTTACCTTATGCGACTCTTACAACCAGCAAATTTTTATCTAAAATATTCTTTTCTATTGTGCTTAGTTGAAGCAGTATCGAAGGATTCCGGGACTGGCGGACGTACTGTATACCTACATATAAAGCACTTGCTAACGACATTAATTATGTCCACGAGTGTACGCGGACAGAACGTTCAACGTGAATTGGTGATTTTTTAAAGGCCTCTTCAACGAACGACCGACGCGACGTTATTTAATCGGAATTCGAACAGACACGAAAAGGCATTGTTTATCAATAATAAATAACTGCGGGGATGTAATTTCTGCAAAACCTTCATTATCCTCTGCTAAGTACTCCTAATCGCTCCGGCATAATTCCACCTTAGACCTTAATTTAGGCCTAAAAGGGAAAATCAGTGTAGGTCTCATTTAAATTGCCTTTTGGTTTACTAAGTACATAACCATTGATTATAATGACCAGCATAATTGTCTAACGGTTTATAGTTAGGGTTTCAAATCGGCGTTTTATGATGCCATTAAGTAATTCTAACACCGCTAATACCCACCTGCTCTTGGGCTGGCTTAATAAATTTTGTAATATTTGTTATCTTATGTTGTGTAACGAGTCGTTGCGATGACTGCGTAACATTATTAAGTCTTCCGTTATTATCATTTTTGTAGTTATCGTTTTGTACTTAATCGGTTACCTAATTTTGAAATGTCGAATTTAATGTAAACGTTTAATATTATAGTTACTATACACAAGTTACCCAAAATAAACACACGGTACGCCGTTGGTATTCGGGGAAAATTGAATTTGAAATTTCCATATATTACGTAGGTAGGAGTGGTTGGCGTTAAGTTAAAGATCGGGCCATGTAGAAAAATTAATAATTTTGGGAAACAACATAAATTTAACCTATTATACAGTAGAACCTCGTCAAATAAATAAATAAACTTAATGTTAATATCTACATAGAGAACGTATTCTTGTAATCAGTTTTGTAAATGCAAAATCCGAATGTTGAGCTAACGGGCTGTAAAGGCAAAAGAGTAACGCAATATTTAAATTCAGTTGAATACGATAACATTATGTGGTGGCGATATAGGCCATTCAAATTTTATTCCGTGCACGTCATCAATAAAAAGGTTGCTAGGACGATATGACCATCTATTGTAAATTTGCGATTCAGCTCAAAGTTTGAAAAGAAAGATTACAATTTATTAGTAGACAGGCAATTACTGCAAAAATACGACGTGGCATTATCGTGTGAAACGTGGACGCGACACGCGCGCCGGAATAAAATTCGAATGGCCTTCAGATTACGCAATTTGTTCAGACTAATAAGTGGGGCGCAATCTTTTCATCTTCCGATTACCTCTATTTACGTTGGAGGAAAAAAAAGTCGGTCAGATAAATACAGGCAATAATAATTATTCGCTATCAAAATATTATGCATACTATTTACACATTACGAATACCGTTTCGCCGTAAATTTAGCATAACAAGTTCAGTTTACACCCTCCCAGCCTTTTATGTGTACTTAAACTTACTGTTTAACTATTAACTAGTACGGTTACGTATTCGTGAACTGTTCGCGGCACTGCATAATTTAGATATTGTTTGCTTAATTCGTTGCGAGCCGATATTCGAATATTAATGGGACAATTATTAATTTCCAAAAAAAAGAACTTGCGTTAGTTGGTCAAAATTTTAAAGAGGCGCATTTCGAAAAATCTAATTAATTTCCGTCGAAACTCAATTGACATTCGAGCGGGTGCACTTTGAAAAACAGCTCGGTCTAATAACGTTCCCGAACATTTCTAACGAAAATAACAGATAAATTGGAGCGCGAATTGGGCGGCCGGGGCCCCGCCAAGCTCGCAAACCCAATTTCTTCGGGATTATACGAAAATTAAGGTAAGATAAAAACAAATGGGCCAAATATATTTCATATAAACGCTATTGCCACGTGATTTATCGCTGCGGGAGCCGAAAACGTGGTGGATTTGTTGGATTTTTTTCGATTGCGAGTCCTTTAATTTATATACGCATTGGTTTGCAATTTTTGTTTAATGCAGTAAAATCGTAATAAATTAGAAGATGACGTTGACGTCCACGCAAATGTCGTTTTTTTTTTGAAATCAAAATAGGCAACGCCAATAGAACTAGTGTTGTCCTGGTCACCAGTTATGTCCAACGATTAGTCAGTTGCGCCTATGTGTTTGAGGAGCCTAGAAGTTGTTCTGTCGAGCCTCGGTTGTTTATCCACCACCTAAAGGCTGGTTCGCACGAAGCAGGTTTTTTTTTTATTATAGCTGGCTCTGCAATATACAATGCAATACACGGCTTGGTTATTATAGTACAATTAATTAATTAAGTGCTAAACTACATACATGGTGTTTAATCCAATGGGGATTAACTGATAAATTTCACCTCTATCTTAAACATTGAGTTGGGTTTATACCATATTTAAATTAGGTCCTGTGGTAGTTTACGCTTGAGACGCTTGTGAATTTTTTTTTGGCTTAGATTTAATTTAGTAACACTTGAACACAAAGTTAGGTTTTGGAAAAACTTCACTGTAGTTTTATTAATGAATTCTGTAATTAGGGGAACACTTAATTCACTGTGAACTTGTTTATTACGCACAAACCAAGGGCAGTTGATGGCGATTCCGAGCACTTTATTTTGGATTGTTTGAAGTTTCTTCATGTTAGCTTTTGATGTGTTGCACCAAATTGGACATGCATACGTAAGAATTGGTCTGAGGATTCCTTTGTAGATAAGTGCAGCACACTTGGGTCTGAGGTGGGATTTTCGGTTTATAAGTGGATACAATGCCCGTTCAAGATGGATTGCTAATAAGTTGGCTTTTTCATCATCGGAGGAGTATCTGGCGTTATTTGATATCATAGGATAGATTATACTCGGCTGTCTTAATAAGCGTTTGGTAGTCAACCACATAGATGGGTCACCTTATCTTCAAGGTAAGAATTGTATCTTTGGATTCTTAGACTGTCAAGTTCATTCTTTACTAAGTGACGCAGTTGATTGTAGATTGTTTTAAGGTATGGTAACCGGTGCCTTTGCCAATCCCTTCTGTATCTATTCTTTCGCTTAATTAGATCAAGTATGTAGTTGGGAGTTCTAATATGTTCGGCTACTTTCCTTTGCTTCCATGGTGTGGTTGTTTCTCGTATACTTGCTTGTAATGCCGAAGTGTATTGTAGAACAACATTGTCTATATCCAGGGGAAGTTCAGTTGGTCCCAGCCAACGGAGTTTTTGATCGAGGGTCGATTGGAAATTGTCCCAATCGGTTCTGCCATAAGCTAAGCTAGGTGGAGGAGGTATTATTAATGGGGTGTTGAAGAATCTGATGATAACAGGAAGATGATCGGAGTCCAGTTCAGAAGCCACTGTTTGATACACTGGATTAGTGACATTTTTATGCAGTATAACATCTAAAATATCAGGTTGATGATCTGTTCGGTATGGATGGTAAGTGTAGTCGTTAGGGGCTGATATTAATATACCGTGTTTGGCCATAATGTTATGCAACTTGATCCCGTCAGGATTACTAGCACGGCATCCCCATATGGTATTTTTTGAATTTAAGTCTCCTAAAACTAACGTGGGCTCGTTACTGTTGAAAAGTTCACCAATTTCGTCTTCAACAAGCCGTTTATTTGGAGGTTTGTATGCAATTGTAAGGATTAAAGAGCCACTAGTTTCCATGTGTATTTTGATAGAAATAGCTTCTATGTTTTGAAGATCGCCCATATGGAGGAGGTGGTGGCGGAATTTCTTTTTAATTATAATTGCAACTCCACCTGATGCTATTACAGCTTCTCGGTCTTTTCGATATACTTGATATCCAGGAATTCTGAATTTTTCCGTGCTGACGAAGTGTGTCTCAGTGATACATGCGATATCAATGCTGTGTCTTGTCATGAAGTCTATAAAAGTTGTACGTTGAGATTTAAGACCATTGGCATCACTGTTATATTATTTATTAACGAAGGATTATTTTGATCCATTGTCTAGCAAAGTTGGCAATAACGTTGTTAGGAATGGCATTATTTTGTCCAGATGGGGGATTATCAGTTCTATTAATTTCTTAAGTATTATGGAGATATAGTCGGTTGATGGTTGCTGTTCGTCAGAAGAGGTAATGTTGGGACTGGGTACTAAACGTCTTGGGGGTGATGATTCATTAGCCATACTTTCTTGTTTTCCTATTACTGCTTGGGAGAAAGATCTGTTTAGAGTTCTTGAGCTGGGGTTTCTTGTTTGGTTCAGGGTTACCTTAGCGTAGTAACTACAACCTTTGTAGTTCGCTGGGTGCTTTTCCAAGCAGTTTACGCACTGAGGATCATCTCCAGGTCGTTTAGGGCATTCAGTAAATAAGTGATTGCCAGTGCATTTCACGCAGCGTGCTTTCGAGTGGCAATAGTTACGTGTATGTCCGTATAGTTGGCATTTTTTGCACTGGGGGATTTCCTTCGATTTTCTTCGTATCTCTACTTCTACTATGCTATGGTTTAGTTTAGTTAGGGTGAAGATTTCCTTGCCTTCTTTGGTGTCATCGAGATCCACCGCGCATAGTGGGATCGGATATCTATCTTTATTGTAGAATCTGGCTACTTTTTTTACCGGATATCTTAGATTTGTTAATTCGTTTTTAATTTCATCTACCGTAAGGGAGTCAGGGACGTTTCGGATTATTACAGTTAAATTGTTAACCTCTGGGTCTTTAAATGTGTGAAAGGCTAGATTGTTCTCGATGTAATGCTTAGTCATTACTCGGTAATCATCTATACTGGTGAGATTTATTCTTAATTGTTTGTTTCTGACTAGAGCGGTAAACTCACTCTTGGCCTTCGCATTAAGGTCTGTAATGATTTCTTGAAATTTTAATTTGTCTGCATTATGCAGATAAATTGGCGGGATTTTTATTTTATTCACATTAGTGTCCATAGATTGGGACGGAGCGGCATCAGAGGTATTCAAGTCGCTTATTGCTGCAGCGAGTTTACCTTGAGAAATGATTTTATCGACATCCGCGATTTGTTTCTCCGTAACGTAGAATTTATTTTTGGTTATTAGGTTTTCAGGTATAAATAAATATTTTCTATTCGGTTCGGATATTGGTGGCGATAAGGTAGAGCTGGTTCGTTTGAGATTAAATTTGGTCATCTTGGATAAAGAAGTTCTTGTTGGTAAAGTCTTAGTTTTATTCAATTTAAAGAATAGTAAACTTATGCGCTAAACTAAATAACAGCAAATATCGTTACCATAAAAGTTTGAGGCGGGCGACCTCGCGTTTAACACTCACGATAGCGTTGTCTCTAACACTTCCTGGCACTTGTTTATGCTTTGAAAGCCAAATCGCAACTCTACGAAGCAGGTAAGCAAGCAGCCCGTTTCGATTATCGATTTTCAATTGCCTGTTTTTCGGGCGCGTCAAAGCAGTAAAATACAAATTGCCTTGCCTCGCTACTTACTCGGCAAGTTCGTGCCTCGAACATCGGGCGAGCGCGTGCCCACGCAAGTTACTTGCCTTGTCTCGTGCGAACCAACCTTAAGACATAACGCTATCGTGCTTTCTTATTACGATGACGTATACCAACCACCATCAACTCGTTGAAAAAAACGCGTCGATCGTTAATTCACGATTTAGACACGACTTATGATGAGTATTTGCGAATTTTTCTTCTTTAAAGTACCTATACTTCTGGAAATCCCGAATTTAATAATCATTTCGAGTTTCATTTTCAATCTTCAACGCAAACGCTTTATCGAATTTTAAAATTGATTTTAAATTGAAACGTGACGCGACGCTAAGATAACGCGCGCGCGCACGACGAAACTTATTCGTGTGCAAACAAGTTACGTCTGCGTTGTTTGTGTCCGTCTCAAATGAACCGCGAACAAAAATGAAAAGCAACCCGCTCAATTGGGTCGATGGATATAATTCTAGATAAAATTCATTTCGCCTTTAAAACGTCGCTCGCAAAATTTATTCCGAGCATTTTCCGGACGAACAAAACCCGAGCACACGTGATCGATGTTTGTTCAAATCGGTAATGAACAGAAATTGAAGTTGACACTGACGTGCAAAACAAAAAAAATGCGTTAAACGTACGCGTAACATTTCCCTAGTTGGTAATTTAATTGTTTAATTTAATTTAATTAGCGTTCCGAGACGAGTTAAACAAGTTACGTATTTTAGTTTTTTTTTTTTTGATAAAAATAGGCAAGACGCGATAACGTCGCGAATATTTCCAACAGATTTTGATCGAATAATAAAAATTAACGGCACCGCGCGCGACTATACGTCTAAAAAAAGGGCACTCGACGAGACAATCAATCACACGCACGGTTCGAAAAATTCTGGAGTCGAACGCGAGACAAAGAGACGAAAATTTAATTTAATTACTTTTTGACGATAATCGATTCCTTGCGAGAATAAAGAATGATGGACTCGTCACATGTACTTCCTACGCGCCTATCATTATTAATTAGATGCGATTAACTTCTAATCCGTCACGCGTCATACCATTTTTATCGACGTGAGTCACGCTATTTAGCGAACGAGTCATTCCATGGATTTCCACCTCTGCGCCGCAACAAATTAAGGATTATCGTTACAAATAATTGGTAGATGTTCATTTAAAACATTAAAGGCGCTAATTTATTCTACGTTTATTAATTAAACGCGGTCCCGTTGAATTGCGTAGGTATTTCATGGGATAGTGAATGGTCGGATACGAACACTATATATAACGGCAACGTAACCGCAACAGCTGACGGTTGGAACCCTGACCAACGCGCTCGAGTAACGCGAATCAAACCGCTTACCTACCCCCCAGAGAAGAAATTAAACGTCGACCTGCGCTCACACCACGTAAAATATTATCTTACGTTTTCGAATTAATTTAATACGAACCGTTAGACGCCCACGCGAGCGAGCGAAATTTAAATAAATATTTAGGTATTCCCGTGTCTATTGTTATTTAATTCAAAACAATACAGTGAACACGCACTTTATGCGACACTGTTTGGATAACGACAAAGTTTAGTTTTGCGGAACATCAAATTACGCCCTCTAATAACTTTGATACGTAAACAAGTTCTTACTGAAAATACGAGGTTTTTCTACTATGCCTTTCAAAGAAGAAAATAGAAACGTTACGTATAATAAAATAATAAACGTGCCCCAAACAACGTGCGCAATGCTTATGGTGGCGGTTTAGAAACTCGAAATGAAGACTCCAAGACTCGAAATAATGTTCGGTGCATTCGACTGTCGACAAACAATTTTCCGGAAGTTTTCCAGTTACAAAAAAAAATAAAAATGTGGCCGACATTTGAAAATGAAAATTAAATCGGAACGTGACGTCGATTATTGCTTATCGATCATTTATGGTCAGTTAACGTCGGCCGGCAGTCGATTTGACAAACGCACAAAGGTCGAAAACTGCGGCCGACACAACCTTAACGTGCCCGATCGAGAACTGTATTGATAGAAAGTAATTTTCGAACTTTTCCGACTCTAATAACAGATATAAATCACTAATTCGTAGCGTGCGATGTTAAATTTGCCGTTGGAAATACTCGTTAAATAATTATTCGGCTGTTAACCTTTACAGGATGAAATATTTGCATTGCAAATGGCGGACACGCAATCCGTTGCAGAACTGCAGCGGGTTTATTGGAATTAATTAATCCGCAATCCGAAATACCGGAACAAATATTCCACGCGCCGAAAGGGAAGTAAATTAGTTGACGATTCGTTTTACGACTGGGAAATTAAACGTCTCACACGTACAACGGGGTGTCCGAGCGGAGAAGGTGGGCAACCTCTCAAGATCTTATTCCCCCCGGACAAAAATTAGCCCCTAAAGTCGATTTTTTAAATTTGGTTTTTTTTCGAAATAACTCGTAAACGGTTTCGTGGAATTTGATGGTTTTTGAATCAATTACGTCCCGGTCGAAGGTGGTTGTTTTGGCCTAAAAATTGTTCGCATCCCACCATAGGGATGACCAGGGCAAACTGCCCTCACTAACTTTTACCCCCCCAAATTTTGACGTGTATAGCGTAAGCGACCAAAAAAATCACCAAATTCCATCGAAACGTTCACCCAAGTTATTTCGAAAAAAACAAACGGATTTAAAAAAATCAACTTTAGGGGCGAGAATTTTACTAAAATAAATTTTGATAATCGACTTGTTTTTGTATGGAAAATAAGGTCCTATGAGGTTGTCCACCTTCAGTGGGACGCCCTGTATAAGGTAATAGTCTAAGAGCGTTTTTTCAAAAAAAAGGTCATGTCTAAAAATTATAAAAAATAACATATTGCTACAGCTTCGCTACAGCCCCACGTTGGGCGCCATTTTATTTGCTATGCTATGATATGGGATATTATATCTTTTATATTTTCTATATATATATTTTAACTAATTATGTCATTATAATGTTCTTAATCTAACCCCACAACGAATTAACCCTACACTCTTTCCCTTTCCCCTCGGTTTGCTACTTATTTTTGTCTCTACTCTTAAACTACTTCCTCGCCCTTTATTGTCCGTTTCTTTTGTCAGTCTCTATTTCGTTCTAATCCCAATTGTACTGCCTTTTGACTCTTGGCTAGGTTTTCCGAGTTTCCGCTGACCATATGATTCCATCACCACGAACTCTTACAAAACTTTTGAACTCTGCGACACTATTGCTCGACCTCTTCTTCGTACACTATTTATCACTTTATTTCTACATTATATTCTCCCTTATTACACTTTTATTCAGGGCAATTTTAATTTTTAACAATTTTTAATTTTCCGACATTTTTCATTAAATTATCATCAAAAAAACTCGCATTTCAACTGTCTCCTTGATCTCTTTTATCAATTTTTATTTTATTTCTCGTATTCCGCATCACAGCATTTCCCACTCCTCCCATTTAATTAACTTAAATTTAGAATTTTGTTAAATTTAAAATTTTAATTAAATCCCCTTTTTTTTAACTGTCACCTTTTCATTTTCTCTTAATTTTATTCTTACTCTCACTTTTTGGTTTACTCTTAATTTAACCTTCTTTTTAATTTTTTTGTTTTCTTTCTCCATATAATTCCTGTAATTCTTGTTTCTATTATAATAATTCTTTACTTTATTCTGATGATACCTATCCCTAATTTCAATTATTTTATTTATTAGCCTTCTATCAATTTTCCGTTTTATTTTCACTCTATACACATATGGTATAAGATCTATTTTATATTTAAATGTGTCGCCGTTTCATGTATTTTTGTAATTCTATTGTTCGTTTCTCAGTTGCTTCTATATGTATTCTAATGATACTTTCCATTGTATTAAAGTTTTCTCTGTCTTTTTCCCTATTCTTCCTGTTTTCTTCTTTTTCTTGTTTCCTAATTTTCTTGTAATCTTCTTTATCTTTTTCCCGATTTTGTTCTAATATTGCTTTTAACTGTGTCAATATGTCTATTGATTGGTTAGTTTTTTCTTCTTTCTGTGTTTTTCGTATATATCATAGCAATATGTAAAAAAGTAGTAACATATATGTCATAACAAGAGTATGAGAGCGTGTGGCGAGTGTCTAGCCTGCGTTCCCCTAACCCAAAAATTTAAAAATGCAATAGCAGATTTTTATATTTATCTACGTATCTGTTTATGTTTGGTTTTTACATTTTTTACGTTTTCGCGGCCCAAACAAACCTGTACGGTTAGTTTCAGCCGACAAAGCCTTCCAAAAAGGGCTTCTTCCGCATTTATTATTCCTATTCTGTTTAAATATTTTTTTTTACATCCCGTACCACACAATAAACTACCTGCCAACGAACTTTTAGATACAGTTTTTGAAAAAACCGCCCTTCAAGGAGAAATTCGTTTTTATAACATTTACCTTACAAAGAAAACGTGCACGAAAAAAACTGAACAGCAAAAGACTTTATTAAGTATGCGTATAAATCAAAGAGAAGTTTAATTTTGTGCACGATCATAAAAAAGAAATTTTCGTTTATTTTTTAATCGCGATGTTCTTTGTTGTCGTCGACGTTGGCCCTCGAGGAAATAAATGGAGCGTTAATTTAAAAGAAATCCCAGAAAGTTCATTTTCAGAATTCAGAACTTCGGGGGAGTTCATTTTTTTTTAATCGATTCCTTAGATAATAAAAACAAGTTCACCGGAAAAACGTCGACTACAATCGATGCGCAATTCTTTGTAATCGATCGCCCCGAGATTTAATTAAACGCTGTTTAACTAGAGAAGAGAAACAGACGATTAATTAATTCGCCAGTTTTCCTTTTCCGGGAACAAGTCAATTGGATTTTTAATACCTTTAGCCGTCACTAAATAAAATATCGATTATGCGTAGGCACGTAACAAACTGCTTTTAAAGGACTCGAGAAAGATTGATTGATTGATTGATCTACCGACACCCCACGGGAAATATTTGTTTCTGCAATGTAAAGGTATAAAAATGATGAATAAGATTCGGTTCCTTCGCTCCCTTTATATTTACGATATTTTACTATTTAGCTCAAAAGAAGTTTTTGCTCAAAAAGTTTTCAAAGCCGTTAATTTTGAAATCGGCGAACGGGTAGGCGCAGTAAATTGGCCAAATCCGTGGCCGGCTTTGAACCCATTCGATGTTTTCTTATGTGGCCATTTGAAGCAAACGGTCGATATTAAAATTTTCTAAAGCAAAAAACAGAATCGAAAATAGACGAGCACTTTTTAATTGCGATCGGAGAGGAAATTAAACTTCTTTCCGATTTATAAAAAAAGTTTTTCTAGTTTTCGCCGTAGCCGTTTTCGTAAGTGTTTAAAAAATCGATCTGACCATAAAGCGATTTCTTCAATCGAAATCGAACGCAGGTTCGCCCTGTACCGGATCAAAAAATTACAGATGTCTAAATCGATAGTCGATTTGTTTTGTTGTAAAAAAACGTTTTTGGAGTTTTCGTGAAATTTATTGACGAAACGCGGCCAATCATCGACAACTTCGTCGATAGTTACTATAATATCAATTGTAGGCAATTAAATCGATTTTTCAAAACGCAAAACACAGTTTGAGGTTATTCTACGTAAAGAAAAATTTCGAAAACTTCAAGCGTTTTCGCGATGGGTAAATCAAGATTTACGAGTGCTTTTACCGGAAAAATTTACAACAAAATCGAAATGTCATGTTAACCTTCGTGTTCTCGTTCGTCCGAGCAAGGAATTTTTTGTCCGCGATTCAGTCCCGATCACGATTTGAATAATTAACATCGCTTTACGATTACCTCAAGCGTCGCGGCGCCGGCGTCGCACAAGTACGGATTTTCTAAAGTTTACGTCCCACATTTAACCTGGGACAGATTCTCTCGTGGAGTTTATGCATTCGAACTATTTCTCTTCGGAAACTATATCGCCGGAATACGGAATTTCATCCCGTTTTAAGGTTACAACGTTTGCAGCAGATCATGACAGGAAGTAATTTCAAGTTCGGTATCTCGCCCTTTCAATTTATAACTATTTTTAGGAAGTAGTAGTTTATTTAGTAGGTCGTGTTATTTAAGTAACGCGATTTCGTTTCCATAACGGGACTATTCGATTCACATATTTATTACTGCATAAAATTACTAAAAAATTACGAGCTATTAAATCGTCCGATCACAAATCAGAAATACACGCGCTTTTAGTTAAACTCTTGCGTTATATATATAAAGTCTTGTATCCATTGGTATGCATTAGAACTTTTTGTTGAGAATTTTTCCAATATAAACTTCTCTGATATTTTTTGCACAATTTGTTTTTCATTAATTTGTTGTTGAAGTATCAATTTTTGCAATAACTTTGACATGGAGTTTTCTTCACTTTCAATTCCTTCACTTTTTGTTATTGTTTTTTCTTCTATTTCTTCTAAATAAAACTGCTCGAACATTAGGTTTTCTTCCCCATCCAGGTATATTTGTTTCAAATCTTCAGATAAAGTTATCCACACACTCCTTTTTTGATATCTTTTTTTTAGAGTGTTTCTTATTCTGACATAAGCCTTTGTTTTTTCTTGAATGGTATGTAGATTCATACTTTGGTATTCTAGTGGCATTATATAACATTTATTTTCTTGTGTCATAATTGAGGTTAGGAAAATTTTGTTGGTTTTCCCGTTCTCTGCCCCTTTCACCTCGAATCCAAATTTAAGCTTTTCCATAATTGAATATTTGACGATAATGTCGTTCTATAAGGTTTATTATCAATAATTATTAGAATCAGAGTTGAATAATAACAAATCTGAGTTTCTCCTGTAAAAAGAGAAACGACATTAAATGTCAATTATTCACTACGCCCTTTCTCCAATTACAAATTTTAACAAACTAATCTATAATAACTGTCATTAACATGTGACTGCTTAGTGATCAAAATCTCTCTAATTAATTTGTATCATTATATATATATATAATGATACAAATGATAATGATATAATGATTGACATTTAATGTCGTTTCTCTTTTTACAGGAGAAACTCAGATTTGTTATTATTCAACCCTGATTCTAATAATTATTGATAATAAACCTTATAGAACGACATTATTGTCAAATATTCAATTATGGAAAAGCTTAAATTTGGATTCGAGGTGAAAGGGGCAGAGAACGGGAAAACCAACAAAATTTTCCTAACCTCAATTATGACACAAGAAAATAAATGTTATATAATGCCACTAGAATACCAAAGTATGAATCTACATACCATTCAAGAAAAAACAAAGGCTTATATCAGAATAAGAAACACTCTAAAAAAAAGATATCAAAAAAGGAGTGTGTGGATAACTTTATCTGAAGATTTGAAACAAATATACCTGGATGGGGAAGAAAACCTAATGTTCGAGCAGTTTTATTTAGAAGAAATAAGAGAAAAAACAATAACAAAAAGTGAAGGAATTGAAAGTGAAGAAAACTCCATGTCAAAGTTATTGGAAAAATTGATTCTTCAACAACAAATTAATGAAAAACAAATTGTGCAAAAAATATCAGAGAAGTTTATATTGGAAAAATTCTCAACAAAAAATTCTAATGCATACCAATGGATACAAGACTTCGAAAATGAATGCAAACGTTTTGAGGTAAACCGAGATGAAAAGAAAATTGAAATTTTCAAAATATTCCTAGAAAAATCCTGTCTAGATTGGTATGGCAGTATGTTGATAAAACTAATTATAAATTCAGATTGGGATATATGGAAAAAAAATTTTATTGAAACTTATGCTAATAAAGGATGGAGTCAAATTAGATATGCAATGTCATTCAAATACCAAACAGGATCTCTTCTGGAATATGCTGTAAGGAAAGAAAGACTGCTCCTAGAAATTAGAAAAGAGACTGATACTGGCACATTGATAGATCTCATAGCTACAGGTTTACCAAACTTCATATCAGATAGAATTGACAGGGACTCACTTCAAAATGTTGAAGATTTATTCAATGAGGTGGGAAAACTGGAGCATTTAAATGATAGGAAGAAATTTGGAGAAAAAAGAGGAAGCAAGACAGTAGTAAAAATAAAAAAATCACCATGCAAATACTGTCAAACAAATAACAAAGGCACACGTTTTCACTCAGAAGCTGATTGCTGGTTTAACCGAAAGATAGTGATGAGAGAAAAAGAAATAATTCTGGTGTTCACGGCATCGGATTCACCTTTCTCGAACGGAATCAACGAAAGACTGAATCAAACTTTAATTAATAAAATTAGATGCAAAATTAATGAAGAGAAGAGGAGAATAGCATGGACAATGACACAGTACACACAGTCACAGGTTTTGCACCTAAATACTTGCTGGAAGGTGAGAATACAGCGATTTTGCCAGAAGGATTAAAACAATATGAAACACCGAGGGATTTACAAAAGGATAGGAAAATTGCACGCTAAGATCACACAACTATAATAAAAAAATTTGATACAAATAGGAAACACATGGATTTCAAGGTAGGAGATATGGTGTTTGTAGAGAATGGAAACAAGTTGAACAGGAAAAAACTCGATGAACTCAGGATTGGTCCCTACGAAATCCTGGAGAAAATATCCAATTCAATCTATAAGATAAACACTGGGCATAAGAAAATGGAGTCAAATTTGTTCCATAGTATAAAATTGATACCCTGCCCTCAAAACGACGAGTGACTGAAGAAGACGGGGTGGCCCGCGGAGCGAAAGAAAATTTTTTTTGGAAATTTTTGTCCCGGAGGGGGAGATGTAAAGTACATTGTACTTCTTGAATTATCCCGCGCACTTGCGTAGCGTGGGTAAGGTAGATTACTAATAATACAAATTAATTAGAGAGATTATGATGACTAAGCAGTCACATGTTAATGACAGTTATTATAGATTAGTTTGTTAAAATTTGTAATTGGAGAAAGGGCATAGTGAATAGTTGACATTTAATGTCGTTTCTCTTTTTACAGGAGAAACTCAGATTTGTTATTATTCAACCCTGATTCTAATAATTATTGATAATAAACATTATATATATAACAGTAATTAGAACAAAAAAATAGTCAAATTGTCACAAAAATGTCCAAATGGTTGCGAAATTCGGGGGTATTTTAATTTTGAATATGTTATATGGATTCGAACCCTACATAAAATCCAAATTTTCGACCTCCACAAATCGTCACCGAGGCGCGGGCGCCACAATTTTGAAAAACTACGAAATTTTCGGACTTTTTTCGGTTTAAGCGAAATACCTAAATAGGTAGGTAAAAATCGATCGATTTTACAAAAAAAATGTATTTATTAACTTTTTAAACTAAAGTAAATTTTCTACAATTCGTATACAAAATAATTTCGCTGCGTCAAATAATTTACGATATACATCTCTTCAAAGTTTGGAATGTTTAGAAATTGACCAAAAAAAGAGAAAAATATCGAGTTTCGGCCGATTTTCGCGGAATAACTGGCAAACGGCGTGTCCTACAACAAAGTGCGTCATAATAATTTTCAAACCAGGGCAAATTTTCTATTTCTCTTTTATTCCCAACCCGTATAACATATCCAAAAATTAAAATTACCAGAACACTTGCAACAATTTTTGACAATTTGACTGGACTAAAACTGTAATGTATAAATTATATCAATTTCGAACATGTATGTTATGATGCGATTGATACACGTTGCATTCAGCGGCGTCCAAAGTTCACTCTGTATTTTACGATTTTTTTAACGTTTTCAAAACAATTCGTACCATACGTATATTAAAATAAAAAATTATATTTAGCGTCATGGCTAATTTCGCATGCACCTACGTACGCCAGAACCGGCGCAAAAGTAGCAAAGAGAGCGACTTTTTATTATTGTCTTGAGGCTCAACGAGTGGATGAGATTTCAAACATTTAAAAGTATAATTACATGCAACATGCAAGTATTTACATGCAACGTATATAAATGTGGCCCCATCTCATAATTATTGTGAAGTAAAAATTTATGTATGTAGGTAACAAGTTTCAAAATGAGTACATTTTTTGCGCGAGTCGTAAAAATTGTACCACGAGCGTGAGCGAGTCAATCGTCGAGCGTTCCGAGCATACGTTATTTTATAAACAAATTTAAAGTAATTAATCGGAAGATTTGCATCAATTATAAATTTCTCTCGTCGATTTATAAAAAGGCACTCGAAAACGCCACCGTTAAATGCCGTATAGTTGCGGTAAAATCGGCGATCGATTAACTTAATACATAATTTTCACTAAAACGTCTAGTTACAACCTTAAAAATTCGCGGGCAATTAATAAATTATCGATAAAGCAATTACATTAACTATTATCCCCCCCCCCTCGAATTGCTTTCAAGAGAATTAAATTTGAGATCTGGTGGCGGTGGCGGCGCACGCGGCGGCGGCATAGTGGGAAAATTAAACTTCCCTCGGCGTTTTCAATCTCCCACTTCCGAAGTGTAGTGATTTATTCCGGCCATATTGTGGTGATTTATCGACACTTCAGGTTCCACCAAAACATGTTTGTTTCATTTCGTCTGGATCTATTTAAGGACCGTCACTAATCTCGCATTTGAATTCGAAATTGGTTCGCGAAGTTTTCCTCGTAACTCTCCACGATTTTCTTTTAAACGTCTCGTCGCCGAACGTCGAACAAATGAAACTTTCAACATTAATGAACGTCTTTTATTATAAAAGCTCCACAAATTATTTTTACCTATATATTAATAAACGTGAAATATTATCACATTTTTTTTCAGAACGTTAAGTTTATTTTCATGAAAATTACAGCATTAGTAAATGGTTTATAATTTAGTTAATGCACCTCCCGGCGTCGTGTTTGTATTGTTTCCTAAACGTAGCGCTTTTTAGGTATCCAAATGAAAAAAAAGGGAACATTAAAAAGATTAGCCACTTACATACTTCGTATGTACATATTTAATTTTATGATCGAAAATTTTTCCTTTCCATAAACTTGGTGTCAAAAAAAAAACGTCGCTTCACATAAAGTTTCATCAATTGTTTGAAAGGCTTTCACTGTTTGTTTGTTTTTTTATTAAATGCGATTAAATACGGAACGATAAATCTTCATTATTGACCTAGTTTTATGGCGATACACTCGGCGATACAGAAAGATAATGGTTCGGCTCCAAATCACGTTCGCGCTTGGTATATTTGGCGCGTCGAATTATCGCCTATTCGCGAAGACGATTCAAGTTTCGACAAATCAAAATTGCCCGCGGAAAAACACGACGGCCGTAGGTTTTTGCTAAAAACACCGTTCGCCCCCGAGAGCTTCCGGTTAATCGATGGCGCGCTGATACGTCTACACATAAATTATCCCAAGACGAACGCTCTCGAAATTCGATCACGTCACTTCAATACGCCTCGTCACAAAGTGCCCACACATTGTAGCTAAAGATAATGTCCATCAATTAATTTTTTATACCGTAAGTCGTGATGTACTGCAAAAGAAAGCGTGACGTTGAAATGTGATATTTATTCGAATGAACAAGAAACTAATGTAATACGGCGTTATTTTAGCCACAGTTTTTTTATTTTATATCAGTTTTAATTATTACAAAAGGATCACAAAGTTAAAGATTATAAAATACGGCAATACGAAGTGGACGATTTCGCCCGAACAGAGATTAAGCCAATACTTAAGCGGATATATGCGCGGGGAATAGTCAGTGTGGGCGTTAGATGTCGGCAGTTAAAAAGGACGAAGATTCGCACGTAAGTATAGTGCGATATTAATAAGCGTTTAAATAATTAACTGATGAACAACGAAAATTTAAGAAAATAATAATTGTCATTTGTCGAGAATTTTTAAATAGGTATCTACTTCACATAACAGATTCTTCGAATTTATTTGGCGTTCGAATTTCATATCAGTTAAACTGTTTCCAACGCCGCTTGTGTTAGACTTTGAATAGGACAAGGCAACTCTTTTGTTCGTCGACAATTACCCCCACCCCCGAGATTAACTAGAGCCTGGAGGTAAGTCGACCCCAAAGATAAAGACACAAAAAATATAAAACGAAAGCACCCACGCACTAATTCAGATCTAATAGTCTTTAAAGTTATTATTTGAGTTACTTATGCATGCATTACAAATACGTAGTAACAATATTACCGTAATAACTTTCAATTTGTGTCTTGACGATCGAGTAATGTGCATAGGCACAGTACAATTTAGTTATTTGTGCGACGAAAATATATTAGTTCCGTTACCGTTATATATCTATGTACCTATATTAGGAGCTTTTAATACATTTGGAACAATAAAATCACATCATTATTTATTTATTACGGTTAAAACGGCCTATATTACAATAAAATTGATTTAACGACGGCAATTTTGTTTAATGATCTCAATAAAAAAAGAAAACTTCGTTTAACATAGTAGGTGTCCGATTTAGTTATAGAATTTAACTGAAACGTTGAGAATTACGTAACGCTAACGTAAACTGTAAACGTCGAAAATAATCACAAATTCAATTCTCTTCCACCCCACCACAATTTTTGCGACTTATTTTTAGTTTGAGAGTTTTACTTAAAGCTAAATATCGATCGGTAGGTAAAAAGCATTTTATACATCTCTCTGCAATCTACTTACGATCGGACCTATCGATTCCACGACCGATCGATCCGAAGCGGATCGATGATTTAGCTTTAAATAAAACTATCAAACTAAAAATTGACCCGCACACAACAATATTTATACCAAAAATTTTGTCGTAGTGTAGATTAGAACGGTTTCGTTGCAAGTCTGGAGATTTTAATGTGTAAGACTGAAATAACTTACAAGAATGTCGACCATTAGGTTAAAACGAATCGACGCATGTCTATTTCTATTTTACAGTTCCTCACCCGCCACACTTTGATCGACCATCTATTATTATCAAAACGTAAGAAGAACATAATCGTAGTAGATGACCAAAAGTTGTAATTTAACGCTTTATAACACAAAACAATACGAACGGAGAAACAAAAAAGAAAACCAGTTAATAAAGTGACTGCGCGAATCGTTTCGACAAATTTATTTTTTCATCGAAGATCTTGCATAAACCGATTTTGCTAAACCGGCGCAGCGGAACTGATTAGATTACGTACTAACTGGCGTTTAAAAGCATTCCCAACTGCTTTTTAGCCGACAGTATTATTTCATTTTATCCTTAATGTTGGATTAAAATGTCGTACAGCTTAATTCGCAATTCGGTTTTATTATTTCTCCGGAGAGATTCTAATATTTATTTTAATAATTTATAGACGCGTTCTCGAGAGACGAACGACATATTTCTACAAATTGATTTTGATTTCCGACCGCCTTCGACAAGTTTTCGCATTTTGACAATTTTTAATAATGAAATTCGAACAAAACTTCGAGCGAGGGCAAAAAAAATTGGTAATAAATTCCTAGCATCCTTAAAATAGTTCCCCATAAGTAGCTAACATCCCTTTTTTTATCGATTATAATTGCAAATTAAAGCTAAATTAACTAATGAACAAATACTCGGGAAATTTCTTAAAGATTTTCCATCTAAAACCTATATGCAATTCACGCCATCAAAAAAAAGTTACTAGATTGTTTATTTGTAATTCGGTTTAAAGTTTGGACATATTCATAAGTCATAAGTGTCATATGTCATATGGACATGTCATAAGTGACATATTCTACAGATGATTTAATTTCGCACATATTAGATGGCATAAAGAAAGACTTCAATTTATTAGAACTGTCAAAATACGAGGTGCGAGGTGACAGCACAGTGTGAAACGTCATCATCTAGTAACCTTTTATTGATGACGTGGAATTGCATATAGGTTTGGACGAAGTGTAGATACCGGATTCGCTGGAAAAATTGCCTTAAGGGGGTATTAGCACGCTACAGTCAAACTCGACGGCAATTTTGGAACTAACACTTACAAGTTTGCTAATAGATGGCATAAGTACATCCTGCTAAAAAATTTACAATTTAAATTTTTTTAATGCTAATTCGCGATATTTTAAGTTAGCAGTGTTGCCGCCATCTTTATCTTTATTTTGCAAAGCCTAGTTCGACTTAAAAATTTGTTCATTACGAAATGTTGCACGGAATTTCACGAGTGGATTCGGATTACGAATATGCATTTTTAGATTTCCGAAATATAGTTTGTTGATACGGATACCATAACGTGCGTTAGAAAATTTTAATTATGAAACTATAAACTATAACTATACTTATGTCATATAAAATATTAATTATTATATTTTACATATTGTGTACCCAAGTTTGCTCGGTGTTTGTTATTTTGAGTGCCTTTTTATAAAATAGTAAATGAAATAAAATGTGAAAGTTAACCTTAAAATAAAGCACGCGTTTTGTATATATATTATTATTTATATCTCATTATAAATTAACAAACACCTACAAAGTATTTATTACCAAAGTTGAATTTAAATGTGATTACAAATAAGAAATAAACATAACCTCAACATATGTCACATTGAATATTTCTTATAGGTAAACATCTCGCAATCATATTAATTTTCAACATAATATTAATAACATTCAACTTCACTATAGGAGTTTAATGCCAAAATGCAGTTATCGATCTTTCTCGATAAATTTTTGTAAATTGTTGACCGATGCAGTTATTCCATATAACCATTTTCTTCTAAAGGTTAGAGGTATTAGATATCTTGCAGATAATAATTATGTATTCTGTAAATCATTTTTATCCACAAAATTTGAAGATGAATCAGAAATAACTAATACCAATCTTTCAAAGCAGTGGGTAGATGTATACTTAAGAATATTACAGTTAAGTTCAAAAAGTGTCACCGTTATTCGGTATAGAAAAGATATGTATGGTTGTATTTAGCAGAATACATCGATTTATGATTTTCCATTGAATGACATAATTTATATTAATCAATTCCCTTCTTCCCTTTGGTGTTTGAATAGGCATAATTGATAATGGATAAATAATCAGACAGCATTTGAAGCATCGGTTTGTATTTTTGATTACTGCTCATCGATTATTGAATATGCTTCGAGTGATATTCTTTACAAGTTGTATAAGAATACGTGTCATATAATATCAGCATAACGAACCTATTTGAAAGTCCATTTAACAATTGAGGGACTTTGAGGAAAAGTAGTACAAGTGACATTTGAGTTTATGTGAGATATTTCATATTAAACTTAGCACAATTGCTAAAAATATTCTGAACTTTGAGTGCCATATAGCTGTCATTATGGACCAAATACTACTGTTTTTTTCTAAAAACTGTATTAATTTAAGCAACTTCTACTTCACAATTCTTGTTATACTGTACATGTCATCATTTGAACAAATGTCACTTGTACCACTTTTTCTCTAAGCTCCTCAACTGAAGAGTCCGGCGCAAAAAGGGGGCAGCTCCATTGTTACAAATTGTTCAGAAGATAAAAACTGTTTAACGTCTAACAAAATATTTTCCAGTTGTACGTTACGTTGTAGTTTAGTAAAGAATATATACTGTGACCAAATTTTCAGACCACTGAAATTTAAAATGATGTTTTGGGTAACCGGAACTACTACAAACTTGCGACAAGTATTTTTCACCAGTATAACATATTCGTCTGGTAATAATCCTTTTTCGCATTCCCCAATAAAAGTCCGTATAATCCGTATACAGTTGGAACTGCCTTCTTTTTGCACCAGACCCTTCAATTGTCTTATATGGACGTCCGCACGTTGTGTTATCTGGATTTCATTATATCCTTATATATTGTTTATTTAATTTTCAGAAGTTAACTTGAAATAAAATGTAGGAGTATTAGTTAGCACGACTATATTTTGCAAAAACAAATACAATTTCACAGCAATTTGAAGATTTGAAAATTTGTAAAGTGAAGTAGAACTGAAGCTGACTATTGTGCGAATTTAACCTTAAAAGTACAAACAAAGCATTATTCTGTTTTTCTATTTACTTTGGATGAAGTTTCATAAATTATACGTTTGACAACAACGCAAAACATTTGCACGTGCTGCCATCCTTCTAAAAACAGCTGAACTACAAATTGACTCAACTTAACAAACACAGCACGAGAATGCACGAAGCACGAAAATGTTCCTAGATTATAGTAATTTAGGTTAATTTTTATGCCCTTTGTTCTTAAAAATTGTAAAATTTTTAACTGTTAACGTTGTGTTTGTAGTACGTAGCTATACTTTATCTATTACTCCAGGTGGTTTTTATTCCCTGAAGTGACGTATTTCTTTAAAATACTATGTTTGATTGCAAATTTAATAATTTCTTAACCTTATTAAGAAAACGCAACAAGTTTGTTGAAAACTAGAAGGTTGGAGGTATCTATACGAATCATGAACCTTTCGTAAAGATGCCTCGTTTTTGTAAACAATGTATATTAATATTGGTTTCATTTGATATACTTTTTCAATATGGCGGACCCTGATAATACCCCCTTAACTAACTAAATTACAACTGAAGAACCGCAGTTTCAAAATAAAAGGACGAAACTAATAAAAACGATTAAACAGTTTATTTTCCTTCACAATAGAATATGATTTTTACGACGAAAAAATAAGATAAGATAGAGCGCGATCGCAAATACAAAAAACGAAGTAAAAAAAGGTCGATCGATTTAAATTCGAATGTTCGAAAGAAGACAAGGGAAAATGGCGTTTCGAATGAATTAACAACAGAAAGCCAAACGTCCCCAAAATCCGAAACTCGCGCGGGTCCGGTCCTGCACGGCGAAAAAATATTTCGGCCGCGAAAAGAAAACGCGCCTTGTACCAAAACACACCAGAGTTGAAAAAGCGAAAAGAAAAACATCGAGGCGAGAGCGAAAATCTCTGAAAAAGAGGAAAAGTCCCCGACAGGGGGCCAAGTGAAAACCCACTTTTTCGTCATCGAACTACGAGATGAATTTTACGTTAAATGAAAGCTTAAAGTCTTCCGTTTACGAATATGTGACGATTGCCGTAGGCAGTTCAATTTTAACGGCGACAGTTAAAGTTTTCTTTGCGCGCGTCCAAGTTTTTAGTGTAAAGGTGGGTTCGCTGAATTTCAGTTTTTAAATGTACTAGTCAAAAATTAAAAAACCTAAACCTTCGAAAATTTTTGGGGTTAGAAAGGCTAGAAGTCGTGCATCCCCGGCTCCCCTAAGGTGATATCAAAAAACCTACTACGCCATTTTAAGGACCTTTATTTATAATATGTACATACGTATACTGGAAAATTATTAAAATCAAAGGAAAATAAAAATGTTATTTTAAAAAAATAATAATCGATTTTAAACATTTCAACTTTGGGGAGGTGAATATCTCGGCGGGGGGGCGTCGTACGAAAAAGTTTGTAGGAACTTAAAAGTTTTATTTTGACGTGTTCTATGCGTCCCCGGAAGATTAAAATTCACATCTCGTTGCCGTGTGACGTATAAACGCGCAAAGGGAAATTAACCCTTTAATTCTGATCGGTACGGGATCGGGAGAGCAATTTTGCGCGTTTTCGGACACGAGCGTCGCTTTTATAAACAAAACAAATCGAGATACGGAACAAACAGTTGAAGAATAAACACTAAGGGCGAATAAATTAGATACCTAACAATAAGTTGTAAGTAGTGCACCGACTAATAAGTTGCGTTAATAGTTTCAGCCCGCAGAGGCGTCGTTTTTAAAGAAACTTTCCTTCATGTTCTCGGACATCCAGCCCTACAGACGACAGTTTCGTAATGATTTATCAATAACGCGTACGTACGTATTAATTTCTATTTACCTATATTATGTCGTATTCGATATAAACGGAATTTCGAACAAACGTGCCTTTTCCCCAATTAATCAAACCATTAATATATTTCGAAGGGTTTACCAAACACGCTAATAATACCGCATTAATAAACAACAGAATCGATAAAAGCCATTTCATTTCTCAAATAATTATATTACTTACTTACATAATCGATAAATCATTTATTCGAGATAGAAACAGACCAAAATTAGTGTCTCTAATGCATTATTATCGACGTCGACGTGATAGCGAACGTTACTCCGCTCGTTTTCCCAACTGCAATAATAATTAAGGGCAGGGTACCCATGATTTCAGCGTATTTTACGCTCATCCTTAAACTAATTTTTGAGTCATTTCGGATCATTAAAACCAAAATGTTTTTATGATTAGTTGTTTATCACTATTTTGCTTATGTATACTCGTAATTTGAGTACATGATTTTTATTCGTTAATTTGTTATTATAAATTATAATTTTGTTAGTTATGGTGGAATTTTATAAAAACTAAATAAGTTAAAGTGAAGTGGATTTTTTTGTTTTACAGAGAATAATGTACTCGAGGACTTAACAAGTTCTCACAAAATTTTATTATTGTTTACATAAAAAAAATTGATTTTAAAATATTAATTTAATTTTTTTTTTAGTTTAAAATAATTCATTCGTTATGAATTTTTTATATGTCCTAGTCATCGTAAATGTGAAGATATTTGTGCAAAATTTAATTTAAAAAGTTTGTTTGTTTTCCTTCAAATCAGTTTATAAAATTTCATAAAATTAGATTATTTTACGTGAGTGAGAGGTTCGATGACAGAGAACAAGAAAGATATTCCTGAACTCTTCTAGCGAGACTTGCGCTTTATTTCATTGTAGGTAGGCTAAAGAAATAACGAGTACATAAACATTATCTAGGTATATAATATACGAAATATTCCTGGATAAGCACTATTTTAACGTTGCGTATAGTATTACAATAATCTGTTTTTTGTTAGTTTGTTTTATCGATATAATTACAGTTAGTCTTTACTTCATTGATGACATTTATCATTCATTTATTTAATTTTATTCATTTTAAAAGTACGTTTACGGACAATAATTATTTTATTAATCACCAAGATGCGTGGCGTTGCCGGCTCGACGCGACGCCGGCGGGCGATGCTGTCGACGTCGACGTCGGCGTCGGCGTCGGATGGTGTAGTTCATCTACACTACAAAGTCGCTAACAAATCAAAATTTTTGTTGATTACGCACAATTAATCTAGATTTTTTTCCACTATGTAGGTAGGTATGTACTATATTTTTTAATACAATTCTATGCGTTTTATTGTCGGTATAAAATTGAATTGAATTTCATATTCAAATTGGATTGTACACATTTTTAAATGAAAATTTCTTTCTCTTTTCTGTAATGGAATAATTAAATCAAAAATATATTTTTTCAAACATCACTTATTTTTATTTATTAATTGTTTTAATTTTAAAAGACTAAATTTCAATAAAAACGAAAACAAATAAAACTTAAATAAATTACTAATAAACTTAATAAATTTAGAAAAGAAAAACAAAAAGGTAAATACATTTTTATTTTCCTAAAAGGTAGGTTAGGTAAAATTGATATCGATGGACTTTTATTTGACACATTAATAATAAAAAAGGTAAAAATGTATTTGTGGTTAGGTGCTTTCAATAAGAATGTTAATATTAATAAGAAACAGTTAATACATACTTACCTACCTATACCTAGAAAATTTTGTGCCATTTTTGCGCTCTACAAGATTGTTCGTTACTGCTAATAGTTTTTTATGTTGGAAGCCTTAAATTGTTTGTTTAATTGTATTAATCTTATGAATAATATTATCTAGTCATGAACGTTCGTATAAGTAATTATTGTTATTGTGTTAAGTTTGATATAAATCAAGTATATAAAAATGGTGGAAACAATTTTTACGCGATAAAAATAAAAATTTAACATAAGACAAGGCAACATAATAAATGTTAATCCAGAAAAAAATGACATGTTACGTCTCATATTGTTGAGACAGGAGGTTTCGTGTTCTTATAAACATAATATAAATATGTAGGTATTTGATATTTGTGCGAGATATTCAACGATAAAGAAAAAAAAGAAAATGTACTGTTTTAGTTATTGCGATTTACGCACCAAGACAATTACTTAGTTTGCACATAGGTACATAAAAGTTTGAAAATTTAGTGTGTTGTATAGCATTGCAATAGTCGTTTCTTCTTACAAGTAATATCTATCTTCGAATTCTTAGTGGTAATCCTAATTATTTATTCTTCATTCCTAGTATTTTATTTATCTATTAGTTTAATATATCCTTTATTTACTGGAGTATTTTAGTACCTGTTTATTTTTTAAGGTCCTGTTCATATTTTAAGGTCCTGTTCATATTTTAGTTCCTTTTTAGTTCCTATTTATTAGTGTAATATAATTAGTTAGTAGTGTGTAGTACCTTAGCGTTATTTATTTAGTTAATTTTATTCCTGTAATATAGTAGTGTGTTTTTTGTAATTAGTTGGTTTCTTTATAGTAGGTTATTACAAATAGTTATAGAACTTGAATTATTATATAATTATATACAATTATATACAATTATAATTATAATTATAATTAATTAATTTATTAATTGAATTATTATTATTATTATTAGTTTGGTTTTATTATTTTGTTTTTGTAGTATTTCGTAGTTTATAAAATTGAATTGTAGTAAAGTAGTACGCAATGCCGCGTACTTTTGCTAGAACCAAAAACCGAAATAACGCCGCAAAAGCACGAAATCGATATATTGTCCGACAAAACGTGTAAAATCAATAATTCTTCTGAATATGTACCAGAAGATACCCACGTTGATTACTTTAAAAAGTAAGTGTGTTATTATTATACTATACATTTATTTTACTATAGGTGAATAAAAATTAGATAGGTACTTTTGTGTAATCAAATATTGTGTAGTTCAAAATTGTTTTTTTTTAATCAATTAGTAGGTATGTTTGATGTTGAATATGTAAACATAAAAGCAGGTTGATCATAAGAACCATGTGCATGCATTTTTTTCAATAATAAAACAAGAAGGTGAAGTTTTACAACTACTTTTACATAAAAGGTATTTTCTTTTTGGGGTACGCGCCAAAGCATCTGTCGCCAAACGGATTAGTATTTACATTTTTCTCAAAAATATTCGGCGGCGGATTTGGACATATCGCACATTGGACATTAGGTACCTTCTTATTGTTTATTCAAAAAGTTTCAAGAGTCGTTACGATTTTTAAGTTCGTGAGTATATATCTACATGATTATGAAATAGGTACCTATTTACAGAAAAAAATGTACGTAAATAATTAATTATAATAAATAATACCTACCTATGTAGGTACATATTTCTCGCCAGGTGAATCGACTAACATTTTTGTTTATTTTAATATATTTAACTATAAATTAATTTATAGGTGTTAATATTTTAGTCGAAAGTGCTGCAAATAAGTTGACGAAAATGACATGTTATATTCTATGGCAAAAATATTCGAGCGCAAAAATATTTAGTAAGTAGATATTTACTACGAAATAAAATTTCTAAGAAATACGTTCGAAATATGTATGTTTTGAGTAGATAGTATATGCTAAATACGTTGTGTTATAGTTGTCCACTGTAACAAAAAGAGATGGTGTCGCTCGGTTAATGCAATAAAATAGTCGGTCAATTGGAGAATGGGATAGACATTGTACCTTTTCGAGGAATAGATAAGAATAGCTACACTTTGTAAAACGTAACACGACTTTTGTATTTTACTATTGTTACGTAAATGAAATAGTTTTAAATACTCGATTCCAATTATGTGACCTCTAGGTGGTCGCTTCTCAAACTACGCATGGGTATACAGGCGTTAATGTGCGCCCTTTGATATCGTATGCAACACGCAACGCTCGCTTCAAGCGAAATGCTAATTTCGTCGCTTCGACGACGTGTAAATTTGATATTTACGGGGGTCCCATCGTTAATCGTAATTTTTAACAGTTGTGCAACGCGCGAAAATTTTAAAACGCCAACCGCGCACTTTTGTTTGGGGGCGCGGCGCGGCGATCGTTCAAAATTAAACGTCAAAACCGGAAACGCTACACGTATCGTGTATTATTCGAAAATGCTATCAACTTGTGCCACTCGCAGCCCTTTGTAAATCCTGCATCATGTAAATTTGCTCGCGAGCTCTCGATGTCAAGGCAGGGGGAGGGGGGGTTAGATTCGAAATTGCCGGAGGGCCGGCGGGAGATTTAACGACGAACATCATAGCCGCCAAATAAGTTTCAATTGTTTTCCAGTTGTGTTGGTAGCAGTTTGGCAGTTGTTGGCCGATAGCCATAAGGTTATATATTTAAGGGAACCGAAACTAAGTAAGACATACGGAGAAATGAAAGTTTGTAACGAGTTTTCCGTAAAGAACGACTTTTTAACGTTTCATTTTATCAGGTACCGCTAAAGTTGCCTTAAATGAATTGTTAATTTGACGGCTTGTATACCTATACATATATATAGGGCATAAACATGATTTTAAAGTTTGACGTTTCAATTTACAGGATCACTTCGAGGCAAATAAGTTTCTCGTTTATCTACATCAGTGTTTAGATGATGGCATTAAACGAGATTTCGCCATGGCGAACGTCGGTTGTAATATTGTAAAACTTCGGTTGATTATTTTAAACTGAAGCTCGTTCGCGATAGGTTGCTAGCTAACGATTTCATACGCGTTTTATTAATATAATATGATATAATACACCCATCTTTCGTATTTGAAAGCGCAAACAAAAATATATAAATTAAATAAAACAAACGTCGAGAAATCAAAAAAAAAATATGATAAAATGTGTATGACGTTGAAGTCGATTACGAACAAGTCACAAATTCATAATGGACGGATTTGGGGCTTATGCCGAAACTATGCCAGCTCATAAATGCAACATGTAATGTTGCCGAAAGTTAAACGCGATAGGCAAATTCGTAAAATATCAGGCGTGCACAAACAACGAAACCCCGTTTCTTTTGGCAAAGTTCTGTTCCTTAAAAAAAGAACGGCGCATTAAATTAAAAATCATTAATAAAATTATATGATATTCCTTTCGGTGGCAACAAGATGGTGCTCCTCCACATAATTCATAGATCGTCACCGGCTTTTTAAATGATGTTATGTGGATCTAACGCCGTTCGATTTTTCCTATTGTTTTATTTAAAGGGAGACGTTTAAACGTCATTCGGCTCGAAAATAATCCGCTCGTACAAGTTGGATTTGGATTTGGAAGACGAATCTCGTTTAGGTGTATCTGAACCTCCCTCGTATAAGTACATTAAAACAGTACGATTTTGATACGTATTCTAATAAATAATGGTCAACTAGGTTTCGCGGACGTCGCGTCATATAATTTATTAAATTTTAACCCTTCCATAATTTACGAATTGACCTTTGCACACACGTCCCTTGAAAATGTCCAGTCGGTTGATTAATATTTAAAAAATTGACATTTTACAGAAAAAAGACGCCTTTTAAAAAAAAACATCAGATACCCTACGCGTTTTACGAATAAAATAGGATTTTAAAGCAGATGACTAATAATATTTTTCTTTTATTTCACAGTTTAACTTTTTGTTAAGTGTGACAATGAAACATAAAAGTCTGGAAAATTATATGATTACGGTAATAAATTTTTTTTATAGATTAAGATCCCATTAAATTACCCACACAGGCTTCGATTAAGCTATAATAAACTAAATTAAATCAGGTTTTTCGACTACGATAGCAATAATAACCTCATCGCATGAAAATCTGATTATATCAAGAGATCACGATAAGGAAATCTGGAATTGTTTATCGATTTAAGCATTTCGTTATTTTTGGATGTCATTAAGTGCCAGTGAGGCCTAAATGCGTTGTAAATATCATTGATAATGTCGATCCGGAGTGGCGCCGAATGAAAAATTTCTAAATTTTAAGTGTAGGTAAGATAGCATTGGAAACGTGCCCTTACTCGAATTTGGCCAATTTTTTTTTCAAATGCCCATTTTGATGTAAGTTTAACTTTAGCGAAATATTAGCTTCCAAAAATTCATACTTTCCGAACAAAAAGTTATTTTCTCAGAAACTATTATCGCGTGATCTGTGGTACTTATACGATAGGTAGTACCTATTAAAGGCTGATCGGTAGTATTTTTTTGGGATTCACCGTGTATATATAAATATACAAATACATATATACACATACAAATGAGCAAAAATACAGAATATTAAATTGAAATAATATAAAAATATATCTTGTACTCGGGGTGGGGGGGGGGGAATCGCCAATTTTCGTCAAATATTCCACATATTTTTTAATGAAAAGAAATAAAAAGCATGTTGTTTTTTTTTAAATAGTAGATAATAACAAACATAATTTTGACTGAATTACTGAACAGCTTTTTAGAAATTTTCAAGTTTTATAAATCTATAAACTATCACTGTTCATGTATAAAAATATCACTAATCTTTCAAAAACTCCCAACCGGTTTCACAATTTTAGGATCGTCAGGGGGCTCTATCCGTCACGATTCAGACACACTATGTGGATCCTTGTATTTAATAGTTCGTTTAAAAATGACAAGTCGAGGTTAGCGATATTTTCAAACATGAATATTAATATAAACGAATATCGCCGAATAAGTGCAAGTAAAGTTAACCTATCGGAAACTACAAAAAAATTTAAGTGCGTCACGATGAAAACGTTTAAAATACAACGACCTCGTTTGATCGGGGAAAAAAAGGACAAACGTTCAAGTTCGCCATAACACTCGCGGCCAATACTTCACCTACCATTAAATAAATTATAAGGGCGCGTAGTTTAATTTTACCCATCCGCGACCAAAATGCCAACGGCCATCCGCGAGAGGTCTCTTCGTTTCGGCATCGAGCACAAAATTTTAATAAGACATATTCCACCTCGCAACGATAAAATAAACTGAACTTAAATGCTTAATGTACTCCGAAACAAGCTATAAACATTCTTTTAATCTGGCGTTGCGTTACGGTATAAATTAAACGCAACCGACCCTCTCAATAACTTAAAAGGCCTCCTAGACGGAGTAAAGCCCTAAATTTTATTCAGCGTAAATAGTGTACAAAGCGAAGCGGCGGCTCCCGCTGTTCCCGTTTCGCGTCGTCGTTCACCTCGCGCCCCCCCCGCGCCCCCGAAGCACGGTGTTATGATTAAATTCCTGCAGCTCCCGTTAATTATTTTTAATCATTATCCAAACTTTTAAATGAATTAATTGCCGTTAATTAATTTTTGGCTGCAGCGGAACATGTTCCGCGTTACATGTAAAAAGCAAATTTGCCGAGCCATCTCCGGCACCGTAGCATATTTTTAGCATCGCGTAGCGGCTACAAAAATGCTCTGCTGCGAGAACTGAAAATTCGCAGGGGAGAACTGGGAGCGCACGTTTTTCTTCTATAGGAACGAACTCACATCGTTACGATGTTTAAAGTTCTCTTTTCTCGTTTGAATAACAAGGTACTTAAAGTGTATTTGTGGATAATCGCCCAATTTGGCCGTCGTTGTTTTTATCAAGATGTTAAATAATATCGGATTCGTATTGTCTCGCGCATTTTCTAATTTTTAATGTTGAGCTGGAAAATTCTAGTCACGAGACGCACATTATTCAATTACCGTCGGTCATATTGACCTTCGAGAATAATCCGAGGTCAAACGTGACATAAAAATATGTCGATATTTGTTTTTAAACGTACACAACTACGTATAAAAGAGAATTTCCTTTAATTGATAAATTATTACTTAAGAGCGTAGATCGGTAGATCGCCTCCCTCCTCCCCATCCCCCACCCCACCGCCCGAATAGAAGAACCTAGTATCTTAATCGAATCGATAATAAATTAATTACATGGAAACGGGAAAACTTTATTATTGTAAGTTTCACTTCGAATCGTCTAAATCACCATTATCCGCAGCAGTTGACGTCGACTATATAAGAACTTTTCCAAACATTTCCTGTAATATATCTTCGGCAAACAGGACGATTAGACGGTTATCCAAAGTAAAGATATCGTAAAGTAGAAGCCTAATTCTTCCTTTAATGGCGGCGCATTACTTACAACAGAAAAGAAGGCAAACTATATTGCGCTCTCGATCGCATTAACGAAATAAATCCCGTGGCATTTGTTATTAAACGGGGCGACGCCGACGCCGACGTCGACGCACGGATTTCTAATTTAAGCTAGTAAGGAAATTTGCCGGGTACAACCTACTTGCGTTTTAAGGGTAAAACAGAAAATTAACTTGGAACCCTCAATTACAGTTGGGAACTAAGTTTGCCGAAGGTCCTCAAAGAAGTCCTTTTATAACTTTTAATATATAAAGGGAGGAAAGGAACGGGCGGTGTGGGGGAGGCGCGCGCGCGTTAAAACTGACGGCTACAAACAAAGAAACATCCGAACGAGTAATTGCGCAACCTGGAAGAATCCCGTTGGACTGATGCGCTTTAATGCGCGCCCGAAAGAAATTAGCCGTTGCGTATCCGCGTTTTCGGGAGCGGGAGGGGTGTATTTTTGGATTCGAAGCGGGGTGGCTCGAAACGTCGCACCGGAGTGTAAATACGAGGGGGTTCGTTATTGGATCGTTTTCGTGCATAAAAAGTTATAGGGGTAAATATTTGTGCTTATACCTATGGCCTATCCAAACCTATATGCAATTCACGTCATCAACAAAAAGTTACTAGATTATTTATTTGTAATTCGGTTTAAAGTTTGGCAAGTGACATATTCTATAGATGGTTTACTTGCGCACATATTAGATGGTTTAAAGAAAGACTACAATTTATTAGAACTGTCAAAATACGAGGTACTAAGTTACAGCACTGTGTGAAACGTCATCATCTAGTAACCTTGTATTCATGACGTGTTGCGTATAGGTTTGGACGAAGTGTACTACCGTTTATTTCGTTATGGCGCGTGCGGGGCCGACGTTATTTCGGGATTTTAAAACCGTATAAGATGTAGGTAATTTAGAATTTCGCGAGTCACTCTTGATTTAAATTTAACGAAAACCGTTTTAATCTTTACCATACAACATTTATCGTTAGTTCCATTGAAATTGAATGGGGATTGAATTTAACAGCAGCCTACGTAAGGAGACGCTAGGTGGCAGCATGCGTACTCGGCTCGAAAAGTTTAAAGTATTAGGGGGACCGGAAAGTAATGTCGCTTTCTTACATTAAATTCAAACGAATAAATTTTTAATAATTTTTAATCAATAATATAATCGCCCTCGTTATCAACAACCTTTTGCCATCTAGTGTGCAAATTTTCAATCCCGGACCGATAAAAATCAATTGGTTTTCGAGTAAAATATCTCGAGATGGCATTTTGGACGTCATCCAAATTTTCAAATTTTTTGCCACTAAGAAAATGTTGTAGGGATCGGAATAAATGGAAATCCGAGGGTGCGATATCGGGCGAGTATGGTGGGTGAGGCAGCACCTCCCACCCCAATTCATTAATTTTTTCCAGTGTTCGCCTTGCACGGTGCAGTCTTGCATTGACGTGTTTGAGAATGACGCCCTTTCTGTTGACAATCGCCGGATACTTTTCGATTAAAGATTGGTTCACTCGATCCAATTGTTCACAATAAAGGTCTGCATTAACAGTTTGTCCAGGTTTCGGCACTTCAAAGTGAACAATTCCGCGAATACTCCACCAAACACACAGAAGCGCCTTTTTGGGATGTAAACCCGGCTTCGCAGTACTTCGTGGTGATTCATTTGGAGAGGGCCACTGCCTTTTGCGTTTTGGATTGTCATATAGGACCCATTTTTCGTCTCCAGCGATCAAACGATCAAAAAACGGTTCTGTGTGGTGCCGTTGAAGCAACACGTTGCATGTGCTGGATCGGTTGACTTTGTTCTCTTTGCCCAAACACCTGCTCTGCTTATTTTTCCAATCTGCTGTAAATGTTCCTGGATGGTCGACCAAGGTCGGTTAAGGGTGTTTGATATTGTTTAACATGGATTTGCTTCCACTTCTGCCCTTAGCATGTCGTTGTCTAATGTTGTTGGTCTTCCTGATCGACAGGAGTCAGAGATATCAAAATTACCGGATCTGAACTTGGAAAACCATCTTTGGTCTTTTGGATAAACATCGCAATGTTTTTGGTCGCAACTGTTACGTTACTATCCTTGCGAAACTCAAAAAGCATACAATGCCGGATATGTTCTTTTGATATTTGGCTGGCCATTTCACCCCAAATTGCAAAAAAAAAGTTTAATATTGAACTATTTAGAAGTGAACAAGTCACAATAACCTTAAAATGACTTTGGCACGTCTTCGAAATACACAATGAGCTGACAAATGACAATAAAATATCGACATGCGCAGAAACGACATTACTTTTCGGTCCCCCTAATAATAAGAATCTATTGGTCGAATTCGACGACAAAGATAAGTTTTCACCAATTTTCTCAAAATCTGTCAGGAATTTGTAACATATTTTCACATTTATTACATATTTTATACATTTATAGTATCTGTAATGGTTTATCTAGGAACTAATACGATTAAAAATTGCATTTTTCCTTTAGTAATCTCACAATTTTAATGTTTATATAGGTTTTATGATTATCTATGACGTGTGATCATAAAACGTATATTAAAATATATTGTAAGTATTCATGGTGTGTGTCGAGGGGTAATTATCGTTGGCAGACTTGTGTAAATAACACTGGAAGTCTTTAAAAGTCTTTAAAATTCCCTGGAAATCCTTAAAAATCCCTGGAAGCCCCTGAAAATGCTTAAGAATCACTGGAAGTCTTTAAAAGCCCCTGAAAATCCTTAAGAATTCCCTGAAAGTCTTTAGTCGTTGGAAGACTTGTGTACATAATTTTTTTGAAGATTTGCCCCTCGGTGTGTGTTTTAGTAAATTTGCAGCCACCTATTTTAAACGATGATGCATGATTGATACAAGCACAAAGCAAAACTTCAAGGTTCTCCGTATATATATAACGCATTTTTTACGGTAACAAGTTTCAATATTTACCGATGGCGGTGCCACATTAATAAATGGTACTGCTAGGATCGTGCCGTATAGAAAAAGACCTGCCCATCGTTCTCTCATTCGAGGGCACTCGTTCGATCGGATAATGTGCGGGATTTAAATTCGAACTAACAATAAATGGAGCGGCACATAGGTAATATTATTTAGTGATCAACAAAAAGCGTACTTCAATCGTGTGTTCCGCTTCAAAAATACGACAGGTCCTTTTATATATGGCACGATCTCTACCAAAGACCGTCGTCTGCGAGACTGCGAATTTCGAATTGCAAAATCGTAACTTTCGCTGCAAGTCTAGATCATAATAATTCACGAATCAAGCCCAATCACGTCTCGCACTCATAGTAAATGTAGTAACTTCGTCGGAATTATCTATGTACATATTGTGAAACCGGACGCTTTTAAAAGTCCCGGCATTGTTTTACAACGCGGACACTTCTTAATAACGGACAATTTTTTTCGGTCCGGCGAGCGCCCGGTATCGAGAAGTTTCACCTATACGTATAATCAACTTTTATTGTCACGAACACAATTAGATATTCAGTCCAAAGCGATTACTTTCGACGAATTCAATAAAAATAGAAACAAGAACGATCGTACACCAACTAAAACAGAGATCGGGTCGTAATTTATTCATAGGTTAATTAAGACATCTTTATTTCTTTGAGATATTATCTTGGCGTAGACAGGAGGGCGACGCTTTTACGATTATGATACTATCAACTGCGATAATTAGAAACGCCAAAAGTTGACGTTAGTTTAACTTTCTTAAAACGCGACAATAAAGGTACGTTCCCGTATTATAAAATACCTAATAAAAGTTGTATTTGTGTGTCAAAATATAAACTTTCACGTTACTATTTGTTTTTGTTTTTTCTTTTTTCGTATTTTAATAATATATTAGGCTACAACCTCGTTGAAACTGATTAACTGCGATATTAAGTTGTTGGATATATCAACTCGAATTGCATGTTGCGCCTATATCAAGATAAACATCTTGGAGCTGCTCGATGGACATGTGGCGTAATTAGTTTTAAACGAGCAATGAGTAAATTTAAAAGATTTTAATTAATTTTAAAATGTTAAAATCAGGTCCCCATATGACTATTTTTAACGTAATTGTTTTGTTGCTGGTTTTCCATTTTAATTGTCTTGATTGGTATCAATGGCGTTTAATCAATTTACAAAACCCCCTCGTGTTGTAATAATTATTTTCGCACTTGATGAAAAACTAGTCAATCATTCTGTTCGAACCCTCATTAATAGCGAGCGCGCGATATTGCGAAAGACACGTGCCGCTCGATTTTGGAGTGGTTCGAAATCATTTATACTTGGCGCTCGTTGGTCGCGAGGTCGAGGTTCGTACACGACCGGCGCACAGTGGAGTATATGATATGAGAAGTTGGCCAAAAGTCGTATTTTTAAATCAATTATATAATGTAGCTTAGAATCTTCCAGAATAAATAAGACTCTGGGCCGTCTATCTGCACCATTTTCTTGTCGTCAGTTCAATTATAGAAGGGTCTAGTTCATTTATAATTTGTCTGTAACTCCGGCTTGCAGGTAACTTTGTCAAAGCTCTACAAAACCGTTTGTATTATTTTCAAAATATTAGTGTATTGGAGAGTTTTTGTGAAATTTTCGAAGAAGAATTCTGATCTAGAAGGTATGTATATAATTTAGTAGAATATATGACATCTTATATCGAAAGATACGTATATATTTTTTGTTTTAAATTAAACATAAAAAATAATTTCTTTTTCGATTACTTTTAATAATCACCGGTCATTTAGTTATACTTCCAAGCGTTGCCAAGCAACAAAAGTTGTTTAATATGAAATGTCAATTATGTAGCTGTAATAATTAACTTTTTTTTTATACCAAAGTACACCCATTCAATTTTTGTTATTTTTTTAAATAAGGTCTACGTGTTAATGTATGTATTTTTCAAATATTTGCATAGTCAATAAAATTGCTGTTTTGTTCACAGAAACATTTATCAATATGAAAAGGAAGGCTTTTTTGATATAATAAAGGAATCCGGTCGTACCAAGTTTCAAATTCCTAATTGTTTCAATTTATTTCATTAGTTGTTTATAAGTTTATTGTAATGTAGCAACAAATTTGATTTCAAAAATTTTCGTTTTTTTTCAAATTTTATGAAATCTGAGTTAAAATAGCTTTAAATGATTACTTGGACATAGTAGAGACACAAAAACGCATAAAATAGTTTTGGCCAACTTTTTGTGTTAAATACCCCACTGTGCGGCGCCGCCCCGATCCCATTTCCACGCACTCGGACGAACTCTAAACAGTATGGACAAAGTCGAAATTTTACGAATTTTTAGAGAAGAAAGTCACATTTTCAGGAACGTCGACGAAGAAGGACGAATCAAATTTCTGGTGAACGCGACCCAGACGTGCGAGATTTAAGATTTAAGAGTTATTAACGATGCGAATCGATTTCTAAAATGATCGGAAACGTTTTCCATACAACGTGTCAGCGATTTTTCTTTTCAATTAAATCAGCAATCGCGGCTGTTAAGCAAGCGATTTATTAAAATTCTCCCGATTTCTCTTAGAAATACGCAGTGACTTTTAGGTCACTCTGTATTACACGTAATATGTACGCGATCATTCGATGATAGACGAGTCGTTTGATTATATCATAGACAGAAACGCAATATCGAGATGCAACTTTAGTTTTGTAAAATATTAACGATGCAAGTTTGATTGTGACATGTTTAACGAAACGAGTTTATATGTCAAAACGAGGTGAGCCGAGTTCTGCGAGAATCGAACGAGTTTTCTTTAATCTATAATCAAACGTGTATTGTCTAATATTTTATCTTTTTTGGTGGAAATGTTAGATTCCTTTTCTTCGGTGTTATGGTAGAGGTTTGCTTTTTGGCAACACTCAAATTAGTGTTAACAAAACAGCCTATAAATAGAACCGACGAAGATACTAATTATTTTTCATTTTCATCGTCTTAGTAAAATGTCCCAAATGTAGAAAAAGTTCAAAAAAGTGCTTTACTTAGTGCCTACGATACAACATTAAAAGATCAATATGTAATTAAAAAAAATTTTTTTTCAGAACACGGTAACCGAACGGTTAACGATGTTAACCGTTAACCACATCGAAACATTATATCGTGGCCGTTCGCTTTTTATCAACGGCGCGGATACTAAAACGTTTTACGCGATAAGCTTTTATTGATTTCGGTAACGTTTGTCAAGATAAAAATGTAAGCGTCGCGATCGTGCAGTCGTTCAAAAAAAAAAATGTCACTCCGTTCGGAAACGTCCCCGTTGCAGACGACCTTCTCGCTCTAAATTACGAAACGGGTGACGTGCGGCGAAAAGCAAAAGCGACACGAAACAAATTGCAACGACCGCAGTTCATATTAAAAACATTATTTCGTTAATATTTATTGCTTTCATCAACGTTGGTATGGAAGGCAAAAAATAACGCGAGGAAACGAGAAAATTTCGCTGATTATTAATCGATGCAAGCTAAAATTGGATATATTTTATGCAATAGGTGTGAACTAATTATTGTCGAACAGGTTTGTTGCCTTTTATTATTATTATTTTAATTCGCTTTTAACCTCGGCGATGTTTTTTTACAATTAAGAGCCGATGCACACGAGCGGTACGATGACGTTGCGTTCGCGATGCGATCTTCGTCCCTCGAATGTTGATCATAGCACCCACAGATCGTGCTTTTGGCGCGTGTCTCCATACAGGGTGCTCCGAACGGAATTTGTCGGACTTTAGGGGCGCGTTTCTTAAGTAATTTTGAACAAAAAAAGTTACGTCAACGTAAATCCGATTCGGAACAGTTATAGAATTATATGGGCGTGTTAAAGAAAAGTCAAAGTAATAAAAGTCACAAGTCTACTCCTAACAATTGCGCAACCAAGATGATTCGAATTTTCCGAATCGCACCCACGTCGATATAAGTACACAACTTTCTTTTAGCGAAAAATCGCTTAAGAAACGCGCCCCCTAAAGTTTGCCAGATTCCTTCCGGGACACCCTGTATAATTATCTTTACAGCATCAATTGTAAGTTGCACGTTCAAAGTAGTATTTTTCAATTTTCATAAGCTAAACGCGAAAAAACATAACGACGTCCGGGGGAATTGAACTGCTACAACGTAGGCGAATGTAAAAAATCGTCACCGCGAGCCGCGCGTCGATTTTATTTCAGGTTCGAAACGTTGTTTCGAAATTTTAAATTATCTAAAGTTGGTTAGGCTGGTTTCAGACGGACGATACGCGTATGCTCGATACAGAATTAACATTATAGCAAATGTAAACTTTCAGATGCTTAATACAGCCTTCATACGGTATCGCATACAGACTTCTAAAATCACGACAGCTCGGACCTTGTCGACTGTAGGATCGGTGTCAGTCGGAAAATACGAAAACTCTTTGTGTGTGATGGATACAGAACTAACATTACAATATACGGGATCATTCAGACGGCGATACTCGCTTCATACAGACAGCGTCGCATACTAAATTTGAGTATCTCGTGAACGTCGGCCACCAAGCGACAGCAAAATGCTATACTCCGTTTCTTTATAAACATACAACATGCTATACTCCGTTTCTTAATTAGGAGAAGTAAATTAAAATTTCCACCTAAAAAACACGCTCACCGATTGGCTACTTGCGAGATTAGTTTACGCTGAGTAATTTGTCGTACGCGTTATTAAATCTCCGGTAATTTATGTGTACCTACATGTTGACAGTTGATGGGTATCGACTTTAAAGTGTTTTAAAGTCATTTCTTGTATATTACCAATATGAAAAATAGTTCTTTTCAGAATTAAACTGATCATTTTGTAATAAATTCAAATCCAAGAGCAAGTATTGCATCTACAGTGTCACCGCAAACAAAAACGCCCCCATTTGGGGCATTAGTTTTCTGCTGAAAAGCAAACTATTTTGAATATGTAGAAGAAACTAAAATTAGATGATGCAAATTCGGTATTACCTACGTTAAAAATTATACTTTTAGCAGTTTAAATTAACGGCCCTGATATTACACACCCTTTTAATACTTTAACACTCATCTTATTCATCATACATCTACACATTTCGAATTGTCACTGCATTGGTACATTTTTGTCCCATACATTTACAGGAACCAGTGCAACTCATGCGATTTTTGCTACTTTTTTCACATTTTGCTATTGCAATGTAAAAAATATGATGAAACGAAATTTACGAATCAACAAAAAGAGACATTAAATGTTAAAGTCGCTGTAGTTTTCGTATGAAATAGGAGCTTCTCGTAAATTTATTTAATACAAAACGCTTCTTGTATTATGTACTTAATTATTAAAATAACGGATAAGGTATATTTACAATAATAATAATAATAATAGTATGTTGGCTTATTTTAGAATTACGTATAGAATGAGAGGGAGCTACGGGAAAAAGTGAGATGGGAGATATACTGCAACCAGTTGAGAGTGCGACTCTCGAAAATGCAATTTTTGCATGTTTTCACTTTTAATTATTTATCTTAATTATGAAGCCCCACAAAAATATAATTCTTCAATCGTCGGATGCTACAAGGACGAACCAAACTTTTTTAAAGAATAAAATTTTTCGATATGTCGTACTATTGTATAGTTGTGACAGTATAAACGGTAAAAAAAGCGAAATTGAAGTGAACTTTTCAGCTGTTCGAACTGAGATATCGATCCCGAAAGTTATTTTTCTCCATAAGAGCCCGTGTATTTTGCATTTTTTCAAAAATTTTTAAACGATTAATTCCACAAAACCAATTACGAATTTTACAGCAAAAGAAAGTTCACGTTTCCTTCTATACGTACGCTGAATAACTCTTTCGGTGAAGACAGTGCCATTTTTAACTGGACGATTTTTGACGGCTTTTGGCTTTTTAAATAAACAAATACACCCTTTCGATTTGTCGAGGTTTCATCTTATAACCCCGACAGCCCCTCGAAAGTCATTTTGCGGAGTTTCGAGCACTCTACCATAAACAACGAACCGCTATATACTACCGATTCTGTCTAACTACAAGAATTGGCGAGAAAATGTCTAATCGGAAAAGTATCGCAAGAGAATTTTGTACGCGATGCGTGAATCGCATACCGGAATCGCATACGCGTGTACTCGTCTGAAACAGACCTTACGTAGTACGAAAGAAACCGTCGCGTCGATTGCTTACTTTAAAGAAGGGCACAGCGTATAAATTGATCGCTACAAATCTATGTGGTAGATTTTCGATGTGGCATTCCCGAGAATTACGAGTTCCCACAAAGAATTTGCAATAAAAATCGTGTTCGAACGACTTCTAAAGGAATTTATATTAGACTAAGAAGTCGAAGCGTTATTTTACTTAAAATTGAGTTACCACACCGTATAGGCCTCTAGCTTTAATTTCAAATATATCGTAAGAACTTCCGCGTTTGATACCTTCAGACCGCGCCCGTCTTTAATCGAAACATGCAACCGCTACGTTTAAATTGAAAATTAAGGATTTGTTTTCTTCGATGAGTTAACGATAAAGCTTCGACCAAAGGTCGTTTATTTATTATATACAGGGTGCGTCGTGAAAATCCGGACAAATTAAACATTTTTTTGAAACAATTTTTATTGCAAAAATGGAGAAGTTTATAATTATTTTTTTTACTAAATTGTTTGTTAGGTCATAAAGAACACATTTACTCAACATAACCCCCCCCCCGCTGCTTGAATGGCCGACTTCATTTTAATGAGACACGGTCCATAACGGCGAATGCCGCTTCAATAGCGGCTCTCGATGATGCGACGTTGGGATATTTGAACTTGTTAGTAACCCTTTCGACCACGCTTCATACATAGAAGTCCAAAGGATTTAAATCTGGGCTGTTGGAAGGCCAAAATTCTTTGGACCAAAATATGCCAACGTTGTCCGACAACCAATTTGTGTGCGCGGGCGCACCGTCCTGCTGGAAAACATACGGCTTTCCAGACGATACAGTTTCCATCCACGGCTTCACCACATTTATCGGAACATGCTTTTGCGACATTTTCCCCTTTGTTAAGGAAATGCGGTAGCATGACATCACCCTCACTGGACACGAGAACACATAGCACGTGAACATTCGTTGGAAATTTCGTTCTGGAAACAATGGGGACATCTTCAAGATCATGGGCGAGCCAGCGATTTTCGCTTGGACAGTAAAAATTTTTTCGTCAGATAAAAACCTGAGGCGTCCGGCAGCATTGTTTTGTAAAGAACACAAAAGCAGGTTACAACGTTCAACTCGCTTTGTCCTGGCAGCTTCGGAAAGCATCTGTCTCACTTTAATTGTAAAGGATGTTACAATAAGACGGATCGATGTTAAACGTTAATTAAAAATCAGTGGTGTACAAAATTGAAGATTTCTTTAATGAAACATGTTATTTGATCCATTACAATTAAGTGTGAAAGATAATGTCCGCCAAATGTTCGCCACGGCTCCGGTGGCACACGTTGATCCGCTTATCGAAATTTTTTATAACATCTCGGCATAATTGTTCCTCAACTCATCAATGTGCCGTGAAATCTCGACTTTGAGTTGTTGGATGGTGGTTGGCTTGTTGGCATAGACTTTACTCTTCAGATGGCCCCAAAGAAAAAAGTCTAACGGTGTCAAATCGCAAGATCTCGGTGGCCAATTGACTTCGCCGTATCGGGAGATTATGCGCCCGGGAAACTTCTCATTGTGGGGTGGGCTGTGTGGCATGTGGCGCCATCTTGTCGAAACCACATGTCATCGATGTCATAATCGTCCAATATTGGCCACACAACGTTGTTTAACATTGCGCGGTAGCGCTCGCCACACACTGTGACCGAATTTCCAGCATAATTTTCAAAGAAAAATGGTCCAATGATTCATCCAGCTCAAAAAGCACACCGCACAGTGACTTTTTGTGGATGCATCGGTGTTTCGACAATTGCCCTTGGATTTTCATCAGCCCATATTCTGCAATTCTGCTTGTTGACGTGGCCATTGAGATGGAAATGGGCTTCGTCGCTGAAGAAGATTTTGGTGGAAAATTCGTTATTCACTTGTCTTTGTTCGAGTATCCAATCGGCAAATGTACGGCGCTCGAAATGGCCCGTCGTTTTAAGTTCTTGCGTTAATTGAATTTTGTACGCGTGCAACGACAGATCTTTCGTCAATATCCGATGCAAAGTGGCCGTGGACAAGTGCAATTCCTGTGCTCGATATCGAATGGGCTCTCGGTCACATTCTCCCTCACGGCAGCAATGTTTTCGGGTGAGCACGTACTGGCTTCTTAACATTTGCCACAGACCCAGCTTCTTGGAATTTCTTCACAATTTTGCCAATAGCACTCTCGGTTGGTCGATTATGCGGGTCGAAAAATCACGAAGAGCGCGAAATGCACTTTTGTTTGAACGTCCATTTTCGTAATAGGCTTCAATAACTTTAACACGTTCTTCGATGCTCAACTTTTCCATGATTCAATTTGTAAGCGACCGAAGATGTCAAAACAAAAAACTAACCTCGAAAAAACAATTGACGTTTAAGTTCTATTCACATTTAACATCTGTCCAATCTATTGTTACACACTTTATAAGACTTGTAGCGGAGATCCTTCTCGACGATTCGATGCATAGTTTTTTCACTCACACCGACAACCGACGACAATTTTCGGATCGACCGCCCTGGATCCTCGACAATCGGCTCCTGAACCCATTGAATGATTTCGGGCGTCCTGATAACGCGCTCCTTCGCGTGAGCTTTCCTTGCCGACGATACACAGTCGATCTTGGGTACCCGAAGAATCGAATGATTTCTGTCGTTGAGTGCCCAGCGCGAACGCTTTCGATTATACACTCTTCGATTATACTCCGCACTTGGTTTCAACATTGCGACTGTTTCGAGGTTATGAATGTTTAGTACATGCGTCAAGCTATTTGGACGCCAATCGCGACCCCTCGAAGTGATATATAACGGCGGGAAATTCAAAATGAATTTCCTCCGGATTTTGGCGCCGCACCCTGTATGTATCGTTGACTCATTATCAGGTCGTGGATTCGGCTATTATGATAGAGTTAGTTAAAGCTATTAGTGATAGAGAAGATGACTAACGACAGTGATCGAAATTATTAGAAGTTAAGACTCAAACTTAAATACGACCAAGCACGATTTTTTGACTTTGTCAATATCTACAAATTAAACGATAGGCTACGCCTGTAACCCCACGCGATCGAACTCCTAAACCTATATGTATAAGGCAGAATTAATAGTTACATAGTAAACTTCGGCCGATTAAATGTTTTCGTAAATATCAATATTGTTGTGTTTGTATAATATGATAGCTTAAACAATTGTTTTCAAAAGTCCATTACCCACTTTACAACATATAGGGTACCTATGTACAAACCTACACGACTTAAATATTAAATTCAATCAAATTGCATTTCGAGCGGGATTTCCACTTAACGTACTGTGCCGTGATCGTGTCACGTCGTTTAGAATCGCCCACGGATATCTATGTTACGCAACCAGCAGGTGATGTGGTTTAAGCAACATGCCGCTGGCCGACTCTAAGCCGGCTCGAATTACACAACGTGCCGCGGGCGCCTGATCGGCCAAGTGGAAATACAGCCTTAGTCGAACAGCAAACGCATTTTCTAAATTAATCCAGTGACTCTTACGGCCGCATTCATAGTCGTTCCTCACCTCGGACGTTTCCTTAAGTCACTATTTTTTTCTTAGAAACGATTGTTGTTACTGAAGGCAAGGAACGAGTACGAGTACCGCCTTAACGTAAAAACCCGGAAGTAATCTCGGGTTTTTAATTCTGGCAAAAAATACGAGCTGGTGGCGCGCATTCGGGCAACTCATCTAAGCCCATTGAAATTCCGATTTAAATGACTTTTAGAAAAGTGCACGAATGTAAAACTTCAAATAGTGAGTAGGTAACATAAGTACCTACTCTAAAAAGGATGTTAGGTATTTGAAATTTCGATACATTTTCTTTGTCCATTTATTTGTTAAGCACTTGATTGTAAATGTTTGACATCGAGGTCGCAGTTAAGTAAACGAAAACGTCCCACAACCTCCCACGTCCCACGTGGCACAACTGACGTCAACTATAAAAATAAAATAAAAAACGCAAATAAACGGCGGCTCAATTGAACCACCTTTTCGTCGGCAAAGACGGCGCTTTCCCGACTGAATGCGTGCCCATCGGCGTGTTATTATTTCCTAATTTATTACTAGAGAAGTAATCGACGGAATTAAAAAATTAAATGTCACCATAAAGAAAATTCGCTTTAGGTACTTTCGAATGGTATCATCCTGTTTAGCGCCACTTACTGTTTAAAATTTTTCGAGATGACAACAACCCCCCTCTGTCGGACTGAAGTTAAAAATGGATCGCTAACACGTCACTTTAGTATAAATAAAATCGACGTGTTCGGGCGTTTTTGAAAACAAAAATTAATTAATACGTCAACACGTGAAAATTGTCCCCCCTACGTCGACTTTTGCCGCCCCCACAACCGAGACCGGGTGGATTAACTCGGCAATTTTGCCTTTTTAAGCGTGCGTTAAGTATTTCGCATCTTATTTTAACTTCCCTTATCAGAAACATTTGGATACAGACATCTGACGACGACGAATCATTACGTTAAGGGGTTAAAAAATTTATTAAACACCTTTACATCAGACGACGAACCCGATTCATTCGCCCAATAACGAACCCACTATATAATATTCACATTACAATTTAAAACTATTCTATTACTTAAGTAAATTCGTAAAAATTTTCGATTTTATTCGTTTGAACGTCCGAAAATTGTTAAGTTACGTCACATCGATTCGGTCGAGCCGAAGAAATAAAAACGCCAATAATGCATTCAGGTCTCGTTCCTCGCGCGTTGTTTGTGCTCACAAAACTTTAAAGACGTTTTGAAACCGAGATTTAACAACATCGGCGGCGCACTTTTCTTAACGAATTTCATATGAGAGATTCGCAGCGAATAGTTTTCGAACGTACACTGCACGCAATATTCATCCGTGCGGTTTCAATAACGGGAAGAGCTTTCATCAAATTCGGTCAAATTAATCTGCGTGAAGTTTCCGAATTTCGGTGCATGACATTGACTCGCGTAATTTAATTAAATTCCCCCATAGACGAGGAGGAAGCGTTTAATTATAATTGGTTAATGACCTACATGTTCATTAACGAAATTTGTTGCTCGATTATAATTACTTATACACGCATTCCCGCCGAAACGAAATGGGATTTTAAGTAGGAAACAAAACAGTTTTATTAATCGCGAAGTGGATCCCTTTTTTGTTTATCGTTTTGCGCCGCCGACACAACTCCGACCGCCAATCTAATTAATCAATCAAAAAGGGGACGTTTAAAGTTGCATTGAATTCAAAAAAAAAAAATGCGCGAAAACGACGGCCGTCTCGTTATTGAAATTCGAGCTTTTCGTTTTAATTATAGAGGAAAATCATTGCCGGGCACATCGAAATTGTTTAAAGATAATCGACTTACCCCCAATCGAAAGCATCCACAAAACGAATACCAGTTTGTTGTGCATGTTCAACGTCACAATAAAATTATATAAGCGATCGCCAAGAAAAATTACATCTTCTTAATAAATTACGGTCGCGTAGTTTATCGAACAAAACGGTCGCGAAGTATATCGCATTTCGTCATTCCTGGCGCGATATAACCCCGTAACGAACTGCGAACGACTGAATTATCCTTTATCCTCCTACAAGAACCAGCAGTAAACGCGAGCCTGCGCGACCACACACACAATTTTCGCACAAACCTTAACTGAATTACTTTCACACAATTGCTAATTCCACTTTGGACGCTCTTTGCCCTTGTACTTTTCACGTGCCTCGTTATTTACACCCCCAATTTTCGGGACTCGAACAAATAATTTGTTTTAAACCCGTTAACCTACCATATTTCTTTGGGAAAACGCCCGAACCGTTCCCGTATAGAGAAAGGAGAAAGGCCTTCCCACTAACTAAATGACCTTAAATGGATTTTTATTTGCCATTTAACGCTTAAATAAATTTCCGCTCATTAAGCCGCCACGATAAAGAATGGCAGTTTAACGCGAAAACCCGATATCTCCGATTTGTGCGTAGGTATACATACAAATCGTTCGACGGATGTAGAATTTTAAGTGCTTATCAGAACTTGCTGCGTTCGTTTACCTATGGACATTAAAAAAAAAACAAACAAACAAACAAACAAAAACGAACGGAGAGACGAAAAGCTCAACAGTGCACAGGCCGTTTAAAATGCAAAATTTAAAATTACATCCCCCCCCCCCCAGTTTAAATATGCTTAAGGGGGTATTATCAGGGTCCGCCATATTGAAAAAGTATATCAAATGAAACCAATATTAATATACATTGTTTACGAAAACGAGGCATCTTTACGAAAGGTTCATGATTCGTCTAGATACCTACAACCATCTAGTTTTCAACAAACTTGTTGCGTTTTCTTAATAAGGTTAAGAAATTATTAAATTTACAATCAAACATACGATAGTATTTTAAAAAAATACGTCACTTCAGGGAATAAAAACCACCTGGAGTAATAGATAAAGCATAGCTACGTACTACAAACACAACGTTAACAATTAAAAATTAACCATTTTTAAGAACAAAGGGCATAAAAATTAACCTAAATTACTATAATCTAGGAACATTTTCGTGCTGTGTTTGTTAAGTTGAGTCAATTTGTAGTTCAGCTGTTTTTAGAAGGATGACAGCACGTGCAAATTTTTGCGTTGTTGTCAAACGTATAATTTATGAAACTTCATCCAAAGTAAATAGAAAAACAGAATAATGTTTTGTTTGTACTTTTAAGGTTAAATTCGCACAATAGTCAGCTTCAGTTCTACTTCACTTTACAAATTTTCAAATTTTCAAATTGCTGTGAAATTGTATTTGTTTTTGCAAAATATAGTCGTGCTAACTAATACTCCTACATTTTATTTCAAGTTAACTTCTGAAAATTAAATAAACAATATATAAGTATATAATAAAATCCAGATAACACAACGTGCGGACGTCCATAAGACAATTCAAGGGTCTGGTGCAAAAAGAAGGCAGCTCCAACTGTATACGGATTATACGGACTTTTATTGGGGAATGCGAAAAATGATTATTACCAGACGAATATGTTATATTGGTGAAAAACACTTGTCGCAAGTTTGTAGTAGTTCCGGTTACCCAAAACATCATTTTAAATTTCAGTGGGCTGAAAATTTGGTCACAGTATGTATTCTTTACTAAACTACAACATAACGTACAACTGGAAAATATTTTGTTAGACTTTAAACAGTTTTTACCTTCTGAACAATTTATAACAATGGAGCTGCCCCCTTTTTGCGCCGGACTCTTCAATTGAGGAGCTTAGAGGAAATGTGGTACAAGCGACATTTGTTCAAATGATGACATGTACAGTATAACAAGAATTGTGAAGTAGAAGTTGTTTAAATTAATACAGTTTATAGAAAAAAAACAGTAGTATTTGGTCCATAATGACAGCTATATGGCACTCAAAGTTGAGAATATTTTTAGCAGTTGTGCTAAGTTTAATATGAAATATCTCACATAAACTCAAATGTCACTTGTACTACTTTTCCTCAAAGTCCCTCAATTATTAAATGGACTTTCAAATAGGTTCGTTATGCTGATATTATATGACACGTATTCTTATACAACTTGTAAAGAATATCATTCGAAGCATATTCAATAATCGATGAGCAGTAATCAAAAATACAAACCGATGCTTCAAATGCTGTCTGATTATTTATCCATTATCAATTATGCCTATCCCAACACCAAAGGGAAGAAGGGAATTGATTCATATAAATTATATCATTCAATAGAAAATCATAAATCGATGTATTCTGCTAAATACAACCATACATATCTTTTCTATACCGAATAGCGGTAACACTTTTTGAACTTAACTGTAATATTCTTAAGTATACATCTACCCACTGTTTTGGAAGATTGGTATTAGTTATTTCTAATTCATTTTCAAATTTTGTAGATAAAAATGATTTACAGAATACATAATTATTATCTGCAAGATATCTAATACCTCTAACCTTTAGAAGAAAATGGTTATATGGAATAACTGCATCGGTCAACAATTTACAAAAAATTATCGAGAAAGATCGGTAACTGCATTTTGGCATTAAACTCCTATAGTAAAGTTGAATGTTATTAATATTATGTTGAAAATTAATATGATTGCGAGATGTTTACCTATAAGAAATATTCAATATGACATATGTTGAGGTTATGTTTATTTCTTATTTGTAATCACATATAAATTCAACTTTGGTAATAAATACTCTATAAGTGTTTGTTAATTTATAATGAGATATAAATAATAATATATATACAAAACGCGTGCTTTATTTTAAGGTTAACTCTCACATTTTATTTCATTTACTATTTTATAAAAAGGCACTCAAAATAACAAACACCGAGAAAACTTGGGTATACAATATGTAAAATATAACAATTAATATTTTATATGACATAAGTACAGTTATAGTTTATAGTTTCATAATTAAAATTTCTTAACGCACGTTATGGAATTCGTATCAACAAACTATATTTCGGAAATCTAAAAATACATATTGGTAATCCGAACCCACTCGTGAAATTCCGTGCAACATTTCGTAATGAACAAATTTAAAGTCGATCTAGGCTATGCAAAAGGATAAAGGCGTAAAGATAGCGGCAACACTGCTAACTTAAAATATCGCGAATTAGCATTAAAAAAATTTAAATTGTAAATTCTTTAGCAGTATATACATTTGCCATCTATTAGGCAAACTTGTAAGTGTTAGTTCCAAAATTGCCGTCGATTTTGACTGTAGCGTGCTAGATACCCCCTTAATATGAAGTCGGATTAAATTCGTTTTAAATAAACGATTAGAAATTTACTTTAAGATAATAGATACGAGTACGTATTATAATTAAACCGGAGGAGCTAGAGATTTATTTTAATTTCCTCTCGGCCTTCTGTGTCGACGACATTGATAAGTTAATCCCTTTAGGTTTTTCTTTTGTCTCTCTGTTCCATTTCAACTCGCCCAAAATTTTTACAGTCGTCCTCGTTTCCTTAATAGCCGAGGGTTAGGTGTACAAAGTTTTATAGGAGTATCAGATTTAATACTATCTCTTCGTCATTATTTTATGTCGCATAGTTGTTCGCCAGTCGCGCAATTGCTTTTTTTTGCTAGAACTCCGTTAATCGACAAAAAACAAACACGGGGGATAATTAACGAAAATGATCTTTAATAACAAAAACGTATAATCAGGGACTGCATCGGAATAATTATTTCTCGCGCGTCATTTTATTTTCAAAATGAGTGCTTGCGCACAAAGCGCTCAGTGTAGGTTATTATTGTTGGTCCCACGGGACCAACGAAGCCAATTCGAAGGAGTTAGTGCTGGTTCTATGGAACCAACTATTCAGCCAAAGAAGGAATTGCTTAGTCCGAGAGCAGCCGAGGGCGCGAGAGTAGGTATAAGCGTCATAATACAACGAACAGTTTGTAATCGTTATTTAAAATTTAAGAATTCATGTTGACAAAAAAATGCACGTTATTCAGGCGATATTATCGTGGTCCATCATATTGAAAAACTAGGTCAAACATAAGCAATGTTTGCGTACAGAGGTTAGGAAAACGAGACATTCTTACGAAAGATTCAAAAGATACTTAGGCCTAGGAAGGGCCAATAAACTGTTAAACTTGGTGGTGACGAACCCTTGTTCGGGCGACGCTAGCGCGACTCGCGCCTTAACGATTGTCGAAAATTTTTGTATGCGACACGGGCGAAATGCGAAAATTTAGATTTGGACGCTTTTCTTTGTTAAGTTTAAGCATAACGAGGCCAAATGGGAAAGTCGTTTGGTGAAACATCCAAATATCTCGGTTAATTATAACCATAGAATAATCTTTGGATCAATCCGTTTATCACTCTGGGATTGCTTACGGTCGTTACAAGTTGTTCGCGATCGTCACCTCGTGGTACGCCACCTCAATGGTGATATCCGATTATGTCTATCTCTCTTTACGTCACCCGTATCGATCCGCCAATGAAACAACGTTAAACGACATAAATTATCTTTCGCGTACGATTTGGCGCGAACGAAGCTTAATAATTAAATCCAAATTGAATTTATCATCAACTCGATTACGGTTAATTACTTTACCAGATTGATTTCAATATTAATTGTCTTCGCTTCGCTGAAAATGCTACCTTAAAATGCGATAACAAAATAAAGTGTTTTATTTCAATTAATCGGATTCTGTGGATAATTATTAGTTCAACGACCGTGCGTTCTTGGGCGTTACTGTTATAAATGAATCATGATCACCCATATGAATTTATTGCTTGTCTCATATTGTAGTTTTTTCGTGTTAAGTTTAATTTAAAATTCCCTACACGAGTAACATTCATTTTTTTTTCTATAGGCACCTGTGTGTTTTATTAATTCTAACAGTTGGCCATAATTATTTGTTACATTAAAAAACAAATAACTACCTGTAATAGCCATTTAAAAGACTTTTATCTGCACGTGTACGATGCAAGTGTCTGCGTAAAAGTCGGTGTCGTGTTGATACAAATTAAAGAGAAACCTGGTAAAAAAATTCAGTGAAACTTTGAAGACGTCCCCCCCACCCTCCCATCCCTTCTTCTAAGTAACGTTTAATTAACTCATTGAACGACCTCGATGTATGTATGTTGATTTAACCTCGAACTCTTGCAGTGCCAATTTAGATTAACGTTATTCGTTTAGTTAACCACAACGACTCGAATCGCATTTCGAATGATTTAATCAATTTGACGGGAACTTGTGACTGGCCGACTAAATTATATTTAATTACCGTTTTCGATAAATCCGTGCGTGGGGCATTCGAGTCGTTTCCGCGTTGATCAGCGCCCACGAAATAACTTCGAAATTGTTACATTTATTTATTTGAATACTGGGTGTATAACTGTTAGTTTAAGTAAAGTGTATAAGAGTTTCAAAGACGTCCGTTTCCATCATAAGGTCGATGATCCGGACCTGAAAAGCTGCGTCGGAAGCGGCGTCGCGAGACTCGAAGGAAACACGTTGACGTTGTGAGGTTCGTGGCAGCACTGGCGCCCAATAAGAGACGTAACTTAAAATTTCGATACGCAGAAATCATTTCAAGATGCCGATACCTCGATTTCGCGGACGTTAATATACACACGTATCTGTATTTATGCGTAATATGTAACGTAACTTACGATACGTATACGTAACTTTCGATTGAATTTTTTAACGTTTCCTCCACCGGCCTTTATGCGCAGAGTTCTTTTAGCGCGAACATAATAAAAATGGTGATTTACTCACCGATAATCCTCCCCGCCCCGAGAACTTAGCGTTGTCGACATTTCAGAAAGATGCCATCACGTTCCATTACATAATTCCTTCGTCTAATCGACTTACCTGAAACAAATACGTTTTAATTAGTGAAGCGTAAGAGTTAAATAGTTTGAATTAAAATCCACATTAAAACTTAGTTTAGTCTAATTGAGAAGTTCGGCGTGCAGGTACGCGTGCATATTGTAAATTGAAGAGGACGACCGTAAACAAATCGAAAAGGATTTAAATTCTACGCGAATTCGTTAGCATTTACTATATGCATACATACATATTTTGTTTGACTTGACTTAAGTCAATTGGAAACTGCTATTAATTTGAATATGTTCCAGTTTCTGATTTCTAAAAAGTAATTAAGACCACACACTAAATAATAAAACCGAACAATATGTAGCATTACTTAAAGCTCCAACCGCACATTTTAAAGAGTCTTTTCAGTATATTGCAAAGGATATACCGGTAATATAAACTTAAAATTTTATTTTCACATAATATACGAGGTCTGACCAATAAGTAATGAGACTGATTTTTTAGCCGCGCTTGTGGTAACATTGCGAACCTGAAACTTCGGTCGGTTAATCTCCCATCCCTCCTCTATCGATACATGTGCTCGCGACTTTCGTACGTTCGTTAGTTCTCCAGCTGTGTTGTGTTTTCGACAACGTGTTTTTTAAGGCGTGTCACGAATATGGAACGACGTAATATTGAACGGCGGTACGCGATTAAATTTTGCGTTAAACTCGGCGATTCTGCTACGGAAACGTACGGTAAATTGGTCAAAGTGTTCGGTGATGAAGCCCCGAGTCGTGCTCGGGTGTTTCGATGGCATAAAGATTTTAAAAATGGTCGTGAGAGCGTCGGGGATGAACCGTGAAGTGGGAGGCCGGTTGAAGCTCGAACTGACAACAATGTTCAGAGTGTGCGCACGCACTCTCGTGCATCAAGATCGGCGGCTAACCATTCGAATGTTGGCCGATGAACTTAATTTGAAACGAGAAACCGCCAGAAAAATTTTAACTGATGATTTGTCCACGAAAAAGCTATGTGCAAAGATGGTACGGAAGAACCTTTCGGCGGAGCAAAAACACGAGCGAATGTCCATTTCACAGGAGTGTCTGCAACAGGTTGAAGCTGATCCAACTCTTCTCGATCGTGTAATTACTGGTGATGAAAGTTGGTATTATTAGTACGATCCCGAAACAAAACGGCAAAGTCAACAGTGGCTGTCTCCTGGTGCAGCCAGACCGAAGAAGGCGAGAATGAGCAAATCAAAAGTGAAAACGACGATGATTTGCTTCTTTGACGGCAAAGGGATCGTGCACAAAGAGTTTGTACCACCTGGGCAGACCGTCAACCAACATTTCTACCTGAAAGTACTCGATTGGCTGCGAAAACGAGTCATTAGAGTCCGTCCAGAGATTGCCAAAACGTGGATCCTTCAGTGTGTCGCAGTTTCTGACCTCTAAAAACATCGCAGTGTTGCCGCAAGCGCCCTATTCGCCAGATATGTCACCCTGTGACTTCTTCTTGTTCCCCCAAACAAAATTGACCGTGAAAGGAACTCATTTTGAGTCCATAACTGACATCCAGACCGCCGTGACGAGGGTACTCCAAGACATTCCAATCGAAGCCTTCCAGAAATGTTACGAAAGCTGGAAGAAACGTTGGAACCAGTGTGTAGTTGTGGGAGGGGAGTACTTTGAGGGGGATCACATCAATGTACCTTAATTTTTAAATATACGTATTTTATGGACTTAGTCTCATTACTTATTGGTCAGACCTCGTATCATACTGTAAATATTTTTAGAATCTCGACAAGACGTTAACCGTAAACTCGGCGAGCCCGTGCATAGTATACGTTAAAGGTATTTTTCATAAATTGTAGTACTCTTCATTTTGTATTTTGTTAATTTTTTGTTTTTAGCTGACAAATACTACGTTGTCGTTGATAAAACTCCAATAAATGAGGGAAGCGTTTCGTTTATAAAAACGCTACAACACTTTTATTCCGCATTTTTTATTTTCAATATGAAATATCCGGAAAAAACGGTCAACTCGACCTTGGAATTAATTCAAAGATATTTCATGAAAACCCATTCCAGCGGTACCAAATTCAACAGTTGTGTAAAATCAAAAACATCCGTAATACGATTTTTGACATCCCTGTCACATTTTATAATGGTAAATGAGTTGTGTTAGTACTGAACTTATAGTTAAAATATTTGTTTTTAGGAAAAACAAAAGAAACAGTAATTTATCTATACTTATTAATATTAACAAGTGCTTTTTACTAGTTAAGGATGTTTCTTGATGATCGAGACGAAGTCGAGTAGTTTTTTATTTTTCTGTTTTGTACTTTTTTATGCACCTATACGGATTTATATTTTTTATATTTTATATCAACCTGAGTTGTATACCTATAAGTTTAAAATATACTTAGTTTTTGTCGATGCACTCTTTTTCTTAACAACACTAAATATACAAACCCGAGTAGACATGTAATCGCATGATAGCCAATAAGAAATTTTTTTAGCAATGTTGAAAACTACTCATAATATTGCACTAGCGATTTTCGATTTGCGGAATGCAATTTTTTCAAATTGAATTACCATTTAAACTAAATACCTACATACATTTTATTTAAACCAATCAAAATACAAATGATATTCCGTAAATTGCAAATCGGTAGGTATAATGCATGAACCTAGTTTAAGAGTAAACATTTAAAAAGATTAAGTTTGGCTTCTGATAATAATTCAGTATATTTTGTTTATAGTCAAAATTAACCAATAATTAGGATAACTTCAAATAATAACTTACCATATATTTGAATTCCATTTGGAATTATCGATAGTGGTACAAAAATATACCTACGTAAATTAAAGAACTTAAAATTATTTAGAAAGAAAATTGTCAAAGATTTCACATGTTGAAAACAAATTCTAAAGTGTATTTTTTAGTTATTCGACAATTTACGTAGGTATATTTTTGTACCACCACCGGTAATTCCAAATGGAATTCAAATATATGGCAAGAATACATATTATTTGAAGTTATCCGAGTTATTAGTTAATATTGACTATAAACAAAATATACTAAATTATGAGTAAATATTACATTGTAAAATTGCAACTTAGAATTACACTTATATTGTGGAAAATTACACAATATTAGCAAAATATTACAGTACCGAATTACACTTGTGCCGTGGAAAATTATATAATATTAGTAAAATTTTACAGTGTAAACGTACACAACACGAACGTAAATGTGCACAATACGAAAGTAAATTTAGACTGTAAAATTTCATTTATAATGAATAAATTCTCTGTATAATATTTTACTCGAACTGTAACATCACACGAGTGGTAGTAAATTTAAGCCACCGATAGCTTTAATGAAATTGCCGTCTGTTAATAGCGGAAAAATTTTTCCCAGTGTAACTTACCGTTTGTTTTTTTTTTTTGAATATTTAGACAAACGAAATTCACGTTAGCCTTTTGGGCGTTCGAATGAAATTATAAACGGCGCATAAAAATCGACGAAACTGCACGAGTTTCGATAAAATGAAAGCGCCGTCCGCGCCCGTCGAGGGTTAACTTCGGATAGATATTGAGTTAAATTAAGTGACAGCTTCGAAACGGGCGCGTGTTTACTTAAGTTGTAAAGAAAAAGCGTTTCGGACCATTCTGTTCGCGAAATTTTCCACTGTCCATTATAACGCCTTTTCCGCTAAATAAATCACAAGTTGAAAATACGAAATTTTCGCGAGGAGCGTCGGCGTCGCGTCGATCGCGCCGGAGGAGTGATGCCGTAACGACCGAAATGTGCGTTGCGTGTGCATTTACGTAATGTGTTTCAACTATGAAAGCTAGATGACCCCATAAAGAAACGCAAATGTGGTACATGCAACATTAGCTTGCGGCAAGATTAGAAGCTTAGAAATGCGAGAAGGTTTATGATAGGATGAATAAACGTGGAGTTGAGAAAGTTTAAGTAGAAATGCGTGATAAAGCGGTTTAGTTGTTACACTTTTAGAGGGAGGCTTGCGGTTTCCCAAATTTGGGTTTCCGGGTTATAAAATGAAATTCATAAAGTGCCGCGCTAACCAGGGTTTATTCTTCGACGAAACGGGGACCGTTGTTGTCGTTGTTGTTAAAACGCGACGGGCGTATTCTAAAAACGACGGCCTCCTAATGTCGTATTAAGGGACAAATAAACTGTTTACGTCACGTCCCCTTTATGATTTCTGAGCAAACTGAATTTCGCTACTCCCGATTTGGGTGAACTTACAACTGCATTAGGGAGTTCGTAGGTGGCCCATAAAACTTCCCTAAAGCACTACGGAAGCTCGAGATACGTGACGGCTCTTATATTCTTGTCCTGGAAAAATGGACCGGGTAGAAAGAAGAAAGCGCGCGGTACTAGTCGTAAAACTGAAATTAAACTATACCTAAGCGGAACTTTAATGCTGAAAATTGCGTTTTGCGCGGCCCCTTTGGGAGACCATTTGAATACGTCAGAAAACAAAAACCAGACGTGCTCGACAATAATTGCTTCTTAACGTACCTAACCTATACAAACGGTTATTTTGCGCTATTCTTGTTAATTTCGTAGGAAGGTATACGAAGACGTCCCCGTCCGTTAATTAGATAAAAATTATCATTCGACGAAACTACGAGACACAACAACAACAACAAAGGAGCCTCACTAACCTTTAGCAGAGATAATTTCCTACGAAAACCCGCGAATACGAAAACAAAGTTAGCAAACTTACGTTGGTTCTTGGTAGTTATAAAAGTTTATACGACCACTTTAAAATTAAATATTAAATATAACTTTAAATTTGATTTTTTCGAAATGTTTTAAATTACCTAATTTAAAACTGTTAGGGCCAGTTTATTACTATGGCAACGCATTTTTTTTTAACAATTATTTAAAGTCCTTTTGAGTTTAGGGCTGGGCTACGAGCCGCGTAGGTCATAAACAAAGCTGCGATTGCAAAAATCGGGAAAACTAAAGGTAGACGTACACGCTACGGTACATCAGTACAACGATGGCCATACGTAATGACCCGTTCACTTACGAACACTTTCGTCGCTCCTAATGTCAGTTGCACGCGACTCGCGATTGTTTACACACAAAAATTAATGAATTTTACGAACAGTGTCTGGTTTTCTTAAGAATTTGTATACCTAACAACTTTTCGTGTAACTGTTTCCGAATGAATTTTTAACATGTTATTATCTGTTTACTCGTTAATCGAAATAAAATTATTGCTTATATTAAAAAACAGACACAAAACTATAAAATTCGAATCCTAGATTTTGGATATAATACACTCGCCGGCACAAAATTCGATCCATGCGATTAATCGATGTAATTATTTTAGTTTATAATTTGGTTATATTTACATACAGTTTAAAGGATGTGTAAAACAAATGTTAAAATGTAATTAAACCGACGGGAACATTTACAACAAAAATACGGCAACATCTCGTAACTAGATAAAACGGTAAACAACATTAATAGTACGTAACAAGTAAAAAAACCAAAAAAGTAAAAAAATCAGTAGCGTGCAGTAGCTCCCTGTGCTCGAATTACAGCTTCTATTCGCCTTGGCGTACCCTCAATAATCTTGGCTAATTTCATCCCATTCTTGGACTACTGCTACACTTAACCCTCGCAAGTTGGAAGGAGCAGGAACTCGGTAGCGAACTCGTCTCCCCACCATGTCCCAAACATGTTCGATCGGATTTAGATCGGGACTTCTTGCAGGCCACATCAAACGATGGATTGCTACTTCTCCCAAGCACTTACAAACAATTCGGGCGACATGCGGATGGGCATTATCGTGCATTAGCATAAACTTGTCACCAATAAATGGGGCGAAAGGTACGACATATGGTTCTATAATGTCCCTAATGTACCTGTCAGCAGTCATCGCCCCACCACTTACTACTACTAAATCGGTGCGAGTTTACGTGCTAATACCTCCCCATACCATGATTGAGCCATCACCAAAACTAAGCTTTGGCACAATATTACATTGGGCGAATCTTTCTTCAGTCCTGCGCCGTACTCTTTGACGGCCATCCGCAGATCTTAGACAAAATCTCGACTCGTAGGTAAAAAGAATTTGACCCCAGTCGTCGTTATCCCAATTTTGATGTTGGCGTGCAAAGTGAAACCGCTCCACTCGATGTTCTCTGGTCGATTGTGGGCCGTTTGTGGGTCCTCTTACTAGCAATCCGTGTTCCTGCAATGTTCTTCTTACGGTTCTTTCACTAACACTTACACCTCGTACCTCTTGCAACTTATTACGTGCATTAACTGCAGTAGTATCACTGTTTCTTGGAACTTTTAATGTAAGGAAGTGGTCGTCCCTAGCAGTTAGTTATACACATTTTTCTGCCTGATCCCACTCTCCTGGTGTAGCCTCCAGTTTCCCGAAACCTTTCTACAATTCTCTGAATACTACACCTTGAAACTCCAAGGATTCGAGCGGCGTAGAACTGCGAGCGCCAATCTTGAATCGAAGCAATTGCTCTGGCAGTATCGGTTGGATTTAGCGCCATATTTAATTTTTACAGACAGTAAATTCAATTAATATGCTCAGAATTCGACTATTACGCTCGCCACAGAAAAAATCGGGACAGTAAAAGGACAGAATCTTAAAAATGTTTTGTTGTGAATCGGGTTTTAAATAAACTGTTTGCAAGTACATAAGGATTAAGCCATAAAAGCATTGTTACCTACATAGATGAGGTTCTAAAGATGTTAGGTATCGGAAAGGTTGAAATAGCCTTTTGCATTTTAAGACGAGCCCTACCTTCCAGTAAGCTAACAAACTTCAATGTAAATCAAATTAAAATCCACATTTCGCTCTTTTTTATGTTTTAGAATAATTTTTTTTATATGATGTTTGGTACCAAAATCATCAGCACAAAAAAAGAAATCATCCCAAATCGACGAAATTATCGTAAGACATATATGACATTTACTAATCCGTAGTAAAAGAATAGAAAAAGGTTACAAAGAGAACAATGTATTGAATTTATGGGTTCTACTTGTTGTAGACGAGAACGTAACAGGCAAACTTCACCCAACAAAGTTGCGAATTATGATTTTTGGTATTTCTTTACTTATTTCTCTAAAGTTAATTTAGAATGTGATCGTTATGAAAACAACTATGATTTCGATATTACTATTTATTATATCCTTGATATTTTGATACTTTACCTATTTCCTTCCTCTACAATTATAATTACTGATGAAGTCTAAAAATACATTTCAAAATATTTGTTTCCGGTGAAAAATGTGTCCAGTATATCTGTCGATACTCCATTATACCGCTCTCGTCTAGAACCTGTAGATTTAATCCATTGTTCTGTGTGTAACCTGTTTGTAACCCTGTTTTATTATTAAATGTAATATTTTTGATATGATTTTGACGTCTTACGATAATTTCGTCGCTGTGGAATAATTTCCTTTTTTGTACTGATGATTTCGATACCAAATATCATTAAAAAAATTTTTTTCTAAAACATAAAAAGTGCGAAATCTTGATTTCTATTGAAGTTTATGTACTTACTGAAAAGTAGGGATCGCCTTAAAATTAAAACTAATGACCGTATGCTTACTTTACTATACTTCTTTTAAAAATTGTGGTAATAAGCCAATATAAAAACTTGGAATAACTAACATCATATATTTCGGCTCTGGTTGGAGCTATCTTTAGTGCTACAAATATATAAACGATGGAAACAATTAATTAATATATAATATATTAATTCGGCTAAAGAATTATATCTTTATTACTTTACTATACACACAAAGAATTACATACCTACTTACATAATTATTTTATTTATCGTTTCTTGTTCTTGGATATAAGATTCGTAGGTTAAATAACGCATACCGTAATTAAGGATACGTACAGGGTGTCCCGGAAGGAATCTGCCAAACGTTAGGGGCGCGTTTCTTAAGTAATTTTAAGCAAAAAAGCTGTAGCAATGTATAGGTCCGATTTGGAAAAGTTATGGCTTGTTAAAGAAAAGTAAAGGCAAAAAATCAAAAATGTGATTTATTAAGTTTTGTTGAAGAAGCACTATTAACAAGACTAAATATTTTTCAAGCTATATCAATTTTGTGTGTGTAAGTAACCATTTTTTTAATATAAATCTACATGTTATCGGTCATATCGACGCAGATTTTCAAAAGGGCGTAACCCACAAAAAGTAAATTTTACAGTAGAGCACATGTTATGTCGCCGCGTAGCTATAACAAGATACGTTTCGCGGAAATATAAATCGATTTTTTCGGTGAAAAAAATCGAAATATTGTTATTAGATTTTATCAGACGATGTCTTTACTTTAAATGCGTAAGACAGTCAGAATAACTCATTTTCATAAAAAGTGTGAGTTACGTCCTTTTGGCAAAACGCCATCGATATATTACGTCGATCAATAAATTTTTAAATTTACAGAAAGCATAAACTAAACCTGCCTACCACTTGCTTCTAAAGTATTTTGTTGACAAAGAGTTGTCCACTTTGTAGGTAACAATGATGATTTATGGCTTACAATAATCCCTTTTAAAAATACAAGCATTTCACCTAAAACCCAATTCACAACAAATCATTTTTAAAATTCTATCTTCAACTGTCCCGATTTTTTTCTGTGAGAAGTGTACCACCACGTAATCATTTTGATGAAACTAATAGGAGTAATATATTTTTAGTAAGAAAACATCTTTTAAATTAAAACTAATAAATATACGTACTTTTGATAACAAGTCCATATTTGCGTTAACAACAACAAATACCGGAATAAGAATCATGAAATTCACAAAAACGATGAGAGACATCTTCAACGTAAAGCTCATAAAAACACGAATACACGAATATAGGATAAGTAGGCTACGGTTAGTTATTATAATATATACCCCACCTTATAACATGGTAGTTTATCGTTCAATCTTAATTAATGTTTTAAATACAAAAAATACGGTTTTTATACTTATAACCAATTATGATTAAATAAATATCTTTTACTAAAGGTGACATTTTAATTAATTAGATATCGGCGATAAAATAGTCAAGGATAGAATCGACGGCGATGAAACAAGACTAACCGTATATCGACTAAATAGGGGTGAGTTTACTTAAACTGCGTTCGCTTAATATTTTTCCACACGTCCCATTTGTATCACGAATACTAAAGTTCCATCGGCGGCCTTATAATTTTTACGCCTGCACTATTAACAAAATAAATTAAAACTCAAACCATACATTATACAAAATACCGCACATCAAATTGCAAACGAGCACGACTTTATTGAATTCACGTTTTAAGACTTGCATCGCGGCTGGCGGCAAGGTTTTTGAACATTTATTGCAAGGTTAACGTCAAAACAAATAGATTTTTATAGAAACCATTGTTGTGACGTCAGTTTCGCATACGAATTATTTTTGTGATGTCACTTTATGTAGGAATGAGTGTACAAAGTATTATAATTTTTCTAAATGGTCACGCAACCACTGTTGGGTATGGAATGGCCCATATATTACATACTATATATAGTTAGCTGATAAAATTTTGTTGACGTTATCGCATCATCGCATCATTTTGGGAAAAATCTATCGAATACTTGGCAATGGAATAATGTTTATTCTAGAAAAAAAGTAGAGAAGTACGTGTTTTATAATTGTAAACCAACTGCAGGACGGGAAACGTGTGGGAATCGTTGGATGTCATTAATGAGATGGTTTCTGTGGATCACAGCGATGAAGCGTCCCACTATATGGAGTAATGATGGAATACGTCAAGCGACGATAGAATGAATGCCGCCCAAGATCGCCCCAACCAGTGAAAATTCAACAGGAGCGAAGAAAGAGGAAGATTATGTTGATATTGGCTTATTATGTTGAAACTTATTGACTTTACAGAGAAAATGAAAAGAACATAAATTGTAGTAAATTTTCCCTAGTTTATTTTATCGTAAGTATTTTTTGGCGTAAAATAAACTGCAAAGGAGATTCTGATGAAAACTCATTTTCCGCGTATTTTCATCACGTGCGATAGCAGCTGAAGCACAACCTAAATGTATGAAGACTTTTGGCATGTTACTAAATGTGACAAGTCACTAATTACTTAGATCGATTGAGGATTTTATTCTTAAAATATCATATCTACATTGAGAGATAATAAAATTTTGCTTATTATATGTAATTTAAGTACATCAATTATGGAAAATATTGTGTACTTACCGCATATATAGGACAACCTGTGAAATTGCCATATTTCTTTAAATTAGACGCTCCAAGAACATTTGCCTTTAACAAATCGCAAACTTTATCTTGATAACGTAAAGGAAATGGTCGATATTCATTACTTAAGAACTTAAAAAGCTGAACTCTGGCCTAAAATTAATTTGAAAATGGTTATTAACATAATGTTGCAACTATTTTGTATCTAAATACCTCTCCATCATTTGAAGTATCAACATTAAACATAAATGATGCGTTTACACCAATTGATCCTGCTGTCTTGTTAAATCTAAATGACTTCACTTCTGCAAACTTCAAATATTTTTTATTGTAACGAACTAATTCTATACGTTCTAATGTCACGATGTACTCAAATTGATGAAACTAACAATATATTTTTAGTAAGAATACATGTTTTAAATTAAATGTAATATATCATGTACGTACTTTTGATAAGAATTCCATATCTGCGTTAACAACAACAAATACCGGAATAAAAATCATTAAATTCACAAAAACCATGAGAGACATCTTTATCGTAAAGCTCATAAAAACACGAATACGTTAATATAGGATGTGAAAGTTACGGTTGGTTATTATAATATATACCCCCCCACCCGCACCACGTAACGTGGTAACTTATCGATCAATATTAATTTTTATCATTAGACATTTATCCTGTTGTATCTATTGTAATGTGCCATTGAATAAGTGCCAAATCACTATAAAAATTGTTTAGGGAATAATTCCAACCGGAAAATAATGTGCTCTCACGCACATTTTCTGTATTTTATATACCAAACACACGCACCTACTTTATATGTTTCGTTTTGTTTCTTCGAATACTATGAGACCGATTTAAGATTGATTTCTTTGATAAAGTGTACCGGTTTTGAGAAAATCTAAAACGACTTTAAAGGTGTAACCTTGAAAATTTTCAGAAATGTGCGCAGCCGGAAGTATTTTTTTTGTAAATTATCACGTGACATTTTTGTTTTTGTATTTTTTTTTTCTAAATTATTATCAAGTAGCAAGGTTAACGTCGAAAATGTTAAATTATCATCTAGTAATATTATGTACAGATCAGGACAGATATGGATATGGATACAGATATGGTTCATTTATTTTCAAGAGTAACCTAATCGTTTAGTTTGACCAAACTTTATTGTTTGTCGAAATTGCGCTTATGCAAACAAACAAATCTATGGGAAAAACAGCGTAATTTATTGAGATAGTATCAAAGATAGAGTAAACAAGATAAATATTAAAAATCATTTTTGTTTTCGTTTTTTATTTTTCTAAAATTCCAAATAGCCAAGATTAACGATATAGATGTTAAATGATGCATTTATTTGTTCAAACGGAAATCCTAATTTAAAACCTACGTTTAGAGCCAAATTCACAAATCATCCTATCTAGCGCGGGAGTTTTCTAAAGCTCCCTTAATAAAGGAAAATAAAAGGTTTTCTTAATTCGATAGTTAGTCCTGTGCAGTAAGGTTTTTTTTTACCTCGGGACCCAGTTATATCGAATAAATTTTCGTAAAACTTTTTTCATTGAGTTTCTAATAGTAGAGAACTAAAGCGTATTACAATAAATACAATGTTGCATATTTAATAGTTTGACTTTGGTCTACATTATAATAATTATATGGATTGAGTTTAACGTATGTTCAAAAAATAAAGTTAAAATATCTTACAAAACTTACAACATAATTACTATTTCATTTTTTTTAAAACATAAAACCTGATTGTTTGTGTAAATTTTAATATCCTTACAGCCGAGATATACATTTAAAAAAATGATGCCTTGCTACGCCTACTAATAGAAAATATGAGATCAAATTAGATCAAGATCATTAGATGAGATCAAGATAGCCGGGCTGGCTATCTTCACTTTATTTACCGCAATTCTGAATAGTTCATTAGGTGTCTTCTCATACCACAACCTTAGGTTCCGTAACCAAGATATCCTCCTCCGCCCTGGTACACGTTTGCCGTATATCTTGCCTTGCATAATTGCTTGTAGTAGGGCATACCTATTATCATTCCTCATTATATGCCCTAGATATTGGAGTTTGCGTACTTTAATTGTGTCCACGATCTCTTTGTTTTTGTTCATTCTCTGGAGAATTTCAATATTTGTTACTCGTTCCCTCCGTGATATCCGCAATATTCTCCGATATAACCACATCTCAAGGGCTTCAATTTTTCTAGTGCTCGTTACGTTTAGTGTCCAGGACTCCCCATCCCTTAGAGCAGAATGGGGAAAATGTAACATTTCAGCATACGGATTTTGGTGTCTAAGCGTAGGTCGTGACTTTTAAATATATTACTCATGCTATTGAACGCTGCTCTTGCTTTACCGATTCTACATTTGATTTCTTGCATGTTATCCCATTCCTCATTTATAACGGTGCCTAAGTATGTGGTATGTCTTACTCTTTCTATCTGCTGGTCATGTACATATAGATTAACGTTATTAGATAAAACAAATGTTTATCGCAATTTTTTACTAAAAATTGTAGATGTATCGAGTGTATTTATTTTGCAATGAAAACTAAATGATATAAACCAATTGTATTTAAAGAACTGCAACTTTGTCAACATAATTGAACGTCGAAAGGTTTTAAAATGATAACAAATTGGTTTTGTGCCGTTTTCAAAGAGTTCGCTTTAGTGCTGATTATGAGCGCGACCTTTAAAATAAAATGCTCTTGCTAATGACAATGGATAAAATTAAGTGCGACGTCTCGGCGTCCGACAAAGGGACCGAGAACTTTTAAAGAGACTCGCGAAAATAAACAAACCGCTTTTCTACACTTAAAAAAAAATCCGATGTAACGCGTCCAATGTACGTACATTAGATAACATTCGTTATTTCGATAAAAATTTTCATTGTAGGTACGAAGAAAGTTATTAGGTAAAAAATTATAAATGATTCGTAAATACAACGATCGTTTTAATTGCATAATTAGGCACTTATTTTCTTCAGTGTATTAGTAGTATTAATGAACTTTTCATTGTATCAATGATCAAAAAGTCAATAACTGGTGTTCATTAATATTATGTACAATATTTTTTTGAGTGTATGTATTGAGTACTCGCAACCAAAGGGTTAACTCATCAAAAATGATAACCACGCATATTTATAAAAATTAGAGGATGAGCATAAACATAACTAACTGAATGTGTTTGACGAAACAACGCGACTCGAAGTCACAATCGGGATTAACATCCGCACATCCTTATCTGCATTTATAAAACGTTCATTGGACCTATTAAATCCTCAAGTTACTTTAATAAAAAAAAACAAACGAACAACCCGTTAAATTGAAAAAAGTACACACCTATATGACCTACATTATTTATACTTATCGTTAGCTTCAATTTTTAGTTCGCGCATCTCGTGTATTCGACAATAAAAATTAAAGGACAATCGGCCCTTAAAAAACAAGACTCGTCTGAGAAAGATTTTGAACTGAATAAAAATCCGCATCCGGGAAAAATTTTGTTAAAGCAAATATATTCGCATTTGATTTCCGACCACTTCTAAAGTTTTTATAAGCCCAGAGGCAAGTTTCAATTGAATTTCGAGTCGCAATATCTTGTATGTAGGAGGTAAGGTCTCCGTAGCGACAAACGTTCTTTTTTTTTCGATTGTGACGTCGACGGCGCGACGCGACGGCACGAATTAATCGCGCACGACTCGCGAACACGTTTTTAATTAGGTTACTACGACGAACGAATGCAAAGGCACGTGCCAGGATAATGTGTTTAAGTTTTCGTGGAAGTAAAAAGCTGTTGTGTATGCGCTTTGTACCGAGGAATTTACCACGCGGGAAGCTAATCCGTTAATGCAGGTCGAGCGTAAAGAAATGAAGGATGCAAAAAAGTAATCCGGAACACATACGTACTTATACGTATAGGTTAAAGTGCGCTTTTTCCATCTTCGCCGTTTTAAGAGCCCAAATGTCTGCGCATAATGGATTTTTTCTACGTTAAATCGCATGACTAGCAATTCGGTTAATGCCCTTTTTATAAGTTTACGAATAGTTTGCGTACTAACTTCGATAACGCGCATAATTAGCCAATGCCTATTTCAAACGAATTTTAACGAGAATTTAACTTATGTGAATTTATGTTACGGGGGTCGTTCGTTAAGGTTAAACTGTACAGACTCAAAAAAAGAAAAACTGTACATTAAAAAATTCTGAAAAAATTCACAGTAACTGGTGTGAGTGATAGTAATATTATGACAACTGTTGGAGAAAATCGTACGTTAGGTTTTGTGTAATTTACAAAAAAAAAACATTTAAAAATACATGTTTTTAGAATTTTTTTCGGAACTATACATACGATATTGTTCTAATTTGGTGTACCGATGGAAATGATTAATATTTGATAGGGTGCTTGTTTGCAAAAACATTGAATGTACAGGGTTTTTAAGCGCTCTTTTAACAATTATTATCGAATTTTCTTTTTTATGCAAATACAAAATTCTGTAAATTTCTTTTAAATAAAGTATTATCAAACGCCTTGTATACAAAATTATGATATTCTGTGCAAATTTTTCAAGATACTTTAAATTGAAATGTAAAAGTACCGGAAAGTACCACCTTTCTCAATTCACGACAGTTTTGTGTATTACGATACGCCAATCTTTCACGATAAGCTTTGCTGCCATCTTTTAAGTAGTAGATAATCTTTATTGGTATTAAAATTTATACTGTGTTGAAAACTGTACTGTTGTTGGACAAAAATAATGATTGTTGAGTAAGATTTTTTTTTTCATGTAAAATTAAGTTGAATTCGAACTATTCGTCAAAATTCGAGCTATTTCTATACTGATGAAATCTCTAAAGACTAAACAATCCCGCTTATTACAGGACAAAAGTTTACCGAAAGAATATTTGGGAAAGATAAGATATTTTTATGACGCTTTCACATTTTACAGAACATATTTAGCCGAACTAGCGCGGCGCGGCAGAGGGTTAAGAACCATAGAACCCTTACGAAAAATGGAAAAAGATGATAAGATGAAGTTATAGTTATATAGTTAAGTTTCACGAATGAAACTTGATTGTTCATGACGATGCGATGGTTTCTTACAGCCCGACATATTTTTGATACAGCACAGTTTTGATTTTGAAGAAATTTACATGCACGATTAGATATTTTGTTGACTCAAGATAAACCCCAAACTGTAAAAGAAAATTAGTCAGTCTTTTATGTTCTGGAAATGCTAGTTTATTGTTAGAATTATCTTCTTTTTTTTAAATTTTAAATCTTATTATGCCATGCCATTGCATGGGAGATAATGTCTTTGCTTTAGATGCATAAGATAATCAAAATAACTCATTTTCACAAAAAGGGTGGGTTACATCCTTTTGGCTAAACGCCATCGATATTATGCATAATAGTTAGATGTACACTTTTATTTATTTTAAATGTATTAAAAACGATGAAGCCAACTTCTCAAATCTATAAGATCGGATATCTTGTTTTTTTAGTAAATTACGAACAAAATGCGTAAGGCTCGCGGAAATTCGTATTTGGACTTAGGGTAGGTATCTATATTCTTTTTCGGCCGGGCCACCAATTTTGCTATAAATTATTGTAATTTAATGGGTATTTTATGGTAACGGAGACGATTTCTATGAAATCAACTCCATTACTATTTATATGCAACTAATAATATAATGAATAGAATGGCTCTGGTACTACAGTATGTATTGCACATCTTTAGAAAATATATACTTTTCATTTCTTATCTTTTGATTTAATTGTCGGTTTTAGATTTTAAATTTTACGAATCCGTATAATAACCTCGACAAAGAAATCCTACGCGCGCGCTACCACCACTTATTGCTAGATTAGTGTTAAACCACAAGTACTGTTTGCCACTGATCATATTTTGTGCCATCTAACAATTAATAGTATAAGTGAAAGTGTGAACTATTACAATTAGTGATATACTACAAGAAACCTATACGAATCATAATATTCGTAATTTTTTTTTACTGAAATTGTCGTCATCTAACGTTTGAGAAAGACACTATTCGTTGGTTCAGTTTTACCTTAAGCTACGTACTCGACGAGCAGGAGCAAACATTCGCTAGCCTTTGTTCAGCACGTACTCGACAAGCGAATGAGCGATCGTGTGTTCAGAGAAGATCAAAGAAAACCCGCGTTCGCGCTGTTTCAGTTTAGGCGACATACTTACGGGGGTCGTTCATTAAGTAAATTGTACCACGTTTTAAATGTTTCTATAAGTCACTTAAATGTGTATTGATTATGACGTTGTACGCACTTGTTTAACACAGTACCTCGCGTATTCGAGGGCGCAAGTAAATAGAAATAAATAAATTAAATAAAACGTATTTACATATAAAAAAAAACGGTGTATGACGTCATGGACAATCAAATAGCCGATAAGTCATTATAATAGCCGACAACGGCCGAAGGACCTTAAGCTCAGCTACATATAAAAATAATATTAAAAAACGCAGATAATTGAACCGTTGCTTTTTGGCGCTATAAGGCAGCGCTTTTCCGGCCGAACGCGGCTCAACGACTTAAACAGACAGATTTATTGCATTTTAAACTGATTACAAATGGGATTTTTTTTTAATATAAATATCGATCGGCTTCTCCCTCGACTCGAAATAATTGCAAAAACAAATTCCCCGAAAACTTTACTTTCTTAAGCTATATGTTCTCGAAAATAATTCCTACAAAAGTAATGAATGTACAAAAGTTTTAATCATATTTTGAATTCCGTGTTGTTCAAAATTTATTCTAATATCCATAAAACAAATTCATTACGCCGGCAGTTTAATCAGTCCATTGCGTGTCGTCAATCTTTGTTCCTTCCGTTTATTCGTTCGTAAGAGGCTTTAAAGCAAAGGTAGCACGAATATTATTTATGAGATTTAATATTAGGAAAATTCGTATCGTATGTGCCACCTACCGATTTAGGAAATGTTATTTGAATAAAAGCTCTCGCGATTAATTAATTAACATCCCTATAATAATTATTGGCGTTATTAAACGTTTTGTCCTTTACGCACATACGGCACCTAAAATTCGCAGGTCTCCCTTTTCAATCTTTTCACTTCTCGTCGTCGCGTTTCACTTTATTTACGGGGCAAACGGAATTGAGCTTCGTCAAAGTTAAAATTAAATCCTGCTTGCTGTTTTGCTTTTCATTTTGAAAATGACCTAATAATTGAACCTTTCAGGCGGCGATAGAAATAAAAGGAGTAGGGGAGGCTGGGGCTTATCCGGACACGGGGCTGAACCGGACATTTCGAATATCTATTGAATAATTAAATTCTTAACTTATTTGAAAACCACTGTAAACACGTCTTGTTGTGCTTTATTCATGTCAGTAGTAACGACGACCTTTAATTTGTTTAGTTTAGTGTCAGCCGTCGTTGTGTTTAGACGTATTGCTTTTGTTGCTGAAGAGAGAATTTCAATTTCTTAAATTTTTTGGGTTTTGCTGTTGTGTTTCACGCGCATCAATTAATAGGTAAGCGTTTTTCAAAGCTAACGCTGTGCTGAATTCAGGGAAAAAAAGCTTTTATAAATGCATTGAAAATACAAATAATTATTGTGTCTCAATGGTGAGATGGTCGTGTGGGGTTGAACCGGACGAAGATAGGTGGGACAAAACCGGACACGCGATTTTCGCTGTTTCATTTATTTACACTAAATTCAGCGTCTGTGAACGCGTATCAAAGTTTAATCGTTATTTTCACACATTGTTTTGCATTATTTTAGCGGAATGGTTCGGACATACAAGCGAAAAAAGCCTCAGGTGGACAAATCAAAGATAAAAGAAGCTGTTCTTTCAGTGCGATGTGATAAAATGTCGATCAGAGATGCGTGTATTTTACATAACGTAAAAAAATCAACATTATCAGATTGGCTAAAGCAAACTAGTGAAGAGCAAGCGATGGAAGGTGATGTTACGATGATCGCGAAAGGACATAAGACAGTAAGGAGCAGTTAAATAAGATATTCAAATTTTATGATTTAAACGACTGCATTAATTCTGTTTCTGATTTCTCCAGGTCTTTATTGCAAATGTCGAAGCATCATTAACGCAGTATTTATTAAATTGCAACGACATGTATTTTGGTTTGTCTGTGAAACAAGTACGTAGACTCGCCTATGATCTTGCAAAGAAATTGGAGCTACCTATACCAACATCATGGGAGCGTTGTGCAATGGCAGGTGTTGATTGGCTCAGAGGTTTTTTCCAGCGACACCCTGAATTAACTGTGCGCAAGCCGCAAGCAACTAGTTTAGCTCGAGCTACAGCATTCAATCGAGTTAACGTCAGCACTTTCTATGAAAAATTGAAGTTTCTCATGAAGAAACACCGATTTGCGCCTCAAAATATTTATAATATGGACGAGAGTGGCGTAACAACAGTTCAAATTCCAGATCGAGTTGTTGCAAGAAAGGGTTCCAAGCAAGTCGGGCGCATAGTCTCGTCAGAGCGTGGCACATTGGTCACTATAGCAGTAGCTGTATCAGCCACTGGCCATCTTGTTCCACCATTTTTTATTTTCCCCCGAAAAAAATTCAAAAGAGAATTTCTTGTCGGTGGGCCAGTGGGCTGATCTGGTGCTGCTAATTCCAGCGGTTGGATGAACGCCGAACAGTTCTACTCATTTCTTGTTTTCTTACAATCGTACGCTCATGCATCATTAAATAATCCAATACTTTTGATACTGGATAATCATGAATCGCATTTATCTATTCGAGGTCTGGATTATTGCAAGGAAAATGGAATCGTCGTTCTGTCATTGCCACCACATTGCTCACACAAGCTACAACCTTTGGACAGATCTGTCTTTGGACCGTTCAAACAAATTGTTAATACCAACTGTGATAACTGGTGCACAAGTAATCCAGGAGCTACTATGTCGATTTACCATATTCCAGAAATTATTAAAAATTCTTTGCCAATATCTGCAACTAATAAAAATATCACAGCTGGTTTCCAATGCACTGGAATTTTTCCATTAAACGAAAACATTTTCGAAGACCACGAATTCATGCCAAGCGTTGTTACTGATCGTGAACTACCATCGACGTCAACATTAACCGATGAAAGTGGAGGCATTTTGAATGAGTCATTCGTATCTGTAACCGCATTCGAAGAGACTGCTAGTACATCGGCTTGTCACTCAACACCAATTTCAAGCGAAATTGATGATGCGAGCAACATGTCAACCTCGACAGTTTCAAATATGAGCTCTGATTTTTTGAATGCAACAATTGAATCTCTCCGTCCATACCCGAAGGCACCACCGCGGAAAGCATCGAATCGCGGTAGAAAGAAGCGTCGCTCGGAAATACTGACATCTTCGCCGGTTATTAATCAGTTACGCGAAGAGCAGCGCGCATGTGAAAAAAAGAAAGAAGCTACGGCAAAATGTGCAAGTTCGTCAACAAAAAAAAAACAACAAAGCAGGCAAAAGTGAAGTCACGAGCAACATGTTCAACACAAGCAAGTTTACCATTGATGAGTAAGGAAAAACAAGAACGATCAACACGTGATTTAGCGAACGATTGTTGTGTTTGAGGCGGACGAATACTGAAAACAGTTCAATTGAAACTGTGCACTGAATGTCGTCGCAAAGCACACATCGAATGTGTTCGCACATGCGACGATATATTCACTTGCCAAAACTGTTTTTCTGATGTGGATATAGATAGAGTCTGATAACGGCGATTAATTTTAATTTTTTCTCAAAATTCTTTTTTCCTAATTCTTATTTCATTAGTTATTATCTTTCATTTATTGAAATACTTATATAGAATATAAGATATTTTGTAATTATAATATTTTGTAATATAATAATTATACTAATAAAGATAACTTTCAGTTAACGAACGAAAAAAATTCATATTGGTGTCTTATTCACAACTAAATTAACATTGTCCGGTTCAGCTCCATGGAGTGTCCGAATTAGCCCCTTATTTTTGAGATGTTTGTCTTTGAGGTTGTCGTCTTTCAAGCGATTTACCGAAGAACCTAGTAGACATTTTTGTAAATTGAATAGTTGTAATTTGTTGCTGAGAGGACAAGCTTTTAGATGAAAGATGACATTTTGGGCAAGGAATTTTTTATGTATTTTCTGAGCCAAATACCAAATTCATCCGGTTTAGCCCCTCTCCCTACTTATAAAAAAAATCCGCGATTTTTTCCATCCCCGAAAAATCACCCTCCGTTCGAATTTGTCCCTTTTATTCTGCGCACGTCCGGCAGCTCCGCCGACTACCGAAGTTTCGCGCCGAAATTACCAAAAACCGACCGAGTTTTTCGCGGCATTTCCATATTTTGAAATTTCAAAACCCGACGTAATCCGATAAGGCAAAATTTCGAGAAAACCGAAAATTTCTTTTCGATAATTTTTCGCTCGAGCATTCGGGAAGTCGCGTGGGATGAAAATTTCCGCCCTCGCCCAACCCCCCAACTGTCGCAAAAAAAATCGAAAACCCCCGAACCGCATTTTTCGAGATGAAAATCTCCAGAGATGCCGTCTCGGGCGTCGCACGGGTTTCGTCGACGTCGCGATTTGTTCGCAATACTCGCGGGAAGGCGACGCCGCAACCGAAAACGTCCTTCCGCCCGTCGTCCGAGAGCCACACGTGAATTTTAACATTTTTAAACCGTTCCAAATGCAATAAGGACGATTAACATTCAACAAATCAAACCGAAAAACGCCGTATCAATCGTATTTCCCGGTCCGTAGGTCGAACTCGGACATTTTCATGTACAACGAAAGACATTATAATCGTTAAACTCCGCCATCCAAGGACATTAAAAAACGAAAATTAAACCAAACATTCGAACGACCAATTGAAATTCGCTTCATTTTATTATTATCAAAATAAATGTCGATCTTGTCTTGACGGATTCATAAAATATTTAAGCTTACGTCGCATCTTGAAAAAGAATGAATTTCGCGCCGTTCCAGATGACGGCGTCCAATAAATTTTAAACACACCTCTCCATTTAAATATGTATCGAACGTTCCGATTTGCTCGTTGCGTTGCCCGAATTCTTCGAAATCTAAGGCCATCTCCAAAAATTTCGCATTAAATTTTAACCAAAGACGCGAGTTTTCCAGTAATAAACGGTTTCGGTTGAAAAATGCGTAATCCGCCGTATTTTTCGTCGTAGTGGGCGAGTACGTGTACACGACACGAACTCGATTTTCCGGTTATTTTCCCGTCGAGCGCCGTTATTCTGCGCAAACGAACTCCGCCGGCCAACCGTCATTACTCTAATTAAGTTGCTTTTGATTGTGATAAAACAATTTTCGTTGGCCGTGACAAAAGCAAATTTAGGATGCTCCGTAATGGGTCTCCTTTTAGGGCGAAGTTTCGGCCAGATACTTCGGATTTAATTAACGCCGCAACAACATAAGGGTCTCGACATTTTTACTGTCACGTATCCAAGCTCCCGTTTTTTTTTTTTTTTTTTAATTTAATTGGATCAATACATAATTTTCTGATCAGTATCAGTTTTACGTTACCTACTTGCAAATAAGATTTAAAGAAAAATAATCTAATTAAACCATTATTAAAAGGTTAGAAAAATTGGAAAGGCAATTTGCACGATATAAACGTGCGCTGCAGCGTCATTAAGACAAAAAAAAGCGGAAATTAAAGTGTAGAAAAATAGAAGGGTTTTCGTTACGCGAAGTGTTTTATTTCGTAGCTAGCCAAATTAAAAGTTAATTGTAATTTAATGTATCGCTATCGGGTCGAAAAATTAATTCCGAGCTAAATTTGCCGAAATTATTCAAATTTAAAAGGGGGTATTTAGCAAGATTGATGCTAACGCATAATAGGGACGGCGTTGTACTATTTGAATTTTAAAATAGAGATAAGGAAATCAGGCCGAGGTAATTGTTTTTTTTTAATATATTTATATAGAAACGTGTGTGGCATATCTACGTGACGCAAAATGTTTCGTGTAACATTTTCAAAACCGTAACGGAGGTTTTTCCCACCTGTACTCCCATAACGCCTAATATCGTCGTGTTATAAATACGGCAGGAACCTCGGTATACGACCTTAATACGTTCCTGATGTTTGAACTTATACCGAAAAGGACGCTTACCAAACCAACTATTCCCATAAGAAATAATGTAAAAATGATTAATCCGTTCTCGTGTAAAAAAAACCCTCTTGATATGGTATATTAATGGGGTTGTAAAATAATTTAAACACTGTTTGAGCACATCATTAAATCAAAATCAAATCAAACTCTCCTTAATATTAAAATATAAAAACAAAAACAAATTCTATTCTATGGAAGAAGAGACCCATTCTGGATTTTTTACTTTTCCACCTTCTGTAGCTTTTCACTAGGATCGGCCACTTTTATTAAAAAATCTGTCCAAAAAACTTTGTGTCCGTCTTCTCCTCAGGATGTTTCTAAAATGTGACATTGCCTGATCTTTCCAAGCGACACTATTGCGATTTGTTTCAACTTTGTTAAGGTGGTATTTTCTTGCAAAAATTTTCACGTCCATCCATTTTGCAAGGATTTCTTTAATTAATAAAAGAAGGAGGTTCTTCTATCTTTTCCTCCTCCGAGTCTATTCATTCTAGTTTGATGCTCATCGTTCTCCAGTTCCTGTAACTAGTCAGTGGTCAGTTCTTGATTGTGTTCTTCCACATCGTCATCACATACATCCAGTTCCAGAAGAACAAAGTTATCGACCGTGGCACCACGAAGGTCTAATCTGATCTAGTACACTGAAAGAGCAGTACATAACACCAACCAATGACTCTCCCCACCAGAAATTACAGTTTCAAACCAAATGAGTCAATATAAATTCATGAATAGTGTTCATCATTGTAGTATGAGAGAAAAAAAACAAGAGAGCTTTGAGTTTTAGTTTTGTTTTTGAACATAGAGTTTGTTAATTAGCTGTCAGATAAAACGAACATTAAACAACCCGCATTAAACCTTTCTTTAATTGATATCTAACGAAAAATACAACAATCATAGTGCTAGTTATTCATAGATGGCGCGTTTAATTGAACTAAGTCGTATACCGAACAAAATTCGTTTCGTCCAAACAGGACGTATTCTAATGCAGACGTATACCGAGGTTCCACTGTATTTTTATTTAAATTATTATAGGTATATTTATCGTATTGTACAACATTCGAATTACTTATGTCGTCGAGCGCGAATATTTTATTTCACAATTGAAAATCGTATCTTTTTACATTACCACAGCATTTAAAGCCGTCAACGTATTTAACTAATTTTTACTAAAGCGTTACCGCCTATTTATACAAGTACGTGGCGGAACTTACAGAACCTTCTCGAATATTCGACGTAATTATCTATGAGTCATCGTTTACGACGCATAAGATAGAGTAAACGAACATCGACCGAATTACTTTAGCTATAAATCGTCTATGCTGCAATAAAAGTTTTTACTCGCCGACGATGAGGAAAAACAATCGATCACGAGAAGAACGACGTACGCCCTTAATCTCCTCCTTATTTATATCCGGCTCGTACTACGCCAACCAACAAAAGAAACATTGCGCCTTTTCGACTAGCTATTTACGCGATCAAAATTAAAACGCGTCCGTGCATCAAACTTTCATTCGATTCAAGTTTATTGTTCCCGTTTAAACCTGCAACATGTAGTAGGGAACTAACTCTTGTTATACGTAACTGCACATAAACAAGTCGTAAAAACCTATACGTATAATTGCAAGATTATACCTTTACCTGTCTTCCACGTACCGGCCAGGGATAGAACACTTTTGTTTCTCAATAAAAAAAAGAAACCTTCAGTAGTCGTAAAACCCCTACAATAAAATGAACTGCAGTAAAAAAAATCCCCGGTATAGGGTATCTACTTTAATTTAGCGGGCATAATTGCTGTAAGAAAATTAAATTCCTTTATGGCGTATTACGATTTTTGGTTTTCCCGTTATATTAGCCATTTTCGATATTAAACTTTAAAATCTCCCTTATTATTCGTCGAATTTCAATAAGATTTAATTTGAAAATGTAATTTATTAAATGCGCATCCTGCGGTTGTCGTGGGCTCCGCCAAAAAAAGGTCTCCAATTGATTCCTTAAAAAGCGATCATTCTCGAGGAGGACCCACTTATTCTTCTTTAACCACACAATTTACCGTTCTCTCGTAGCCCGCGTCTCTCATATTCGGGGGGGTTTCGGTGCGTATCCGTTTCGATATCAACGCCGGAATCCGAATTTTCTGTTAGATAGGGTTAAAATCGGCTACCGATAAAGTTTAACCCTCGCTGTTTATAACTAGTCGTAATCGTTTACGGCGAGAGGTAAAAATTTCTTTGGTTAATGGCAACAGGGGGGCGTAAAAGTTTAATTAAAACGGACGATTTAAACACCGTCCGTGTTTATTACGCGATATGAAATTGTTAATGAATTTCGAGTTTCATGATGAAGTGCTAACGGTGATCGCGCGAACACGGGGGGGATTGTTTTAATTGTTCGCGATGCTTTGTTACGTCTTTTGTTTCGATTGTTCCACCGACACCGAAAACATAGTTTATGAAAAATTATACTGCAGGCATTATTTTTAGTAGACGTGCAGTTAGAAGTTTAGTATTTTGGTTAAACCATATCGAACCCCGGTTAAACCTTGAATAGAACAAGCCAACCCCTTGTTCGCCCACAACGCGCCCCCGATACCGAGCACTCGTCGATCTTTTTATTTTGGTGTCCGACACAGAACCTGCTTTGCTCAAACGCAAAAAAAATGTGTATAAACGCACCCATTGCAGATATAAAAGGGTAAAAACCACTTTCAAGGGACTCGCAATCAGTGACAATCAGCACAATCTTGTGCTTCTTGTCAGCTTTTTCTAAATTCATTTTCAGGAAGAAGGTTTAGGACATTTCAACGCCGCCGATTCACCGCAATAACCGTTTCGACGCCAAATAATAATTTTCTATTGTCAAAGATATTTGATTTCGCAGAACATTTGAGACAAGGAATTGAGAAATAATTTACCATGATTCTGTTACACACGGTATATATATATATATATATATATATATATATACAGTGTGTCCCCGAATGTAGTAAACAAGAGAACAAATCTTTATTATCGATTTTACGACGAAATGTTATTCTTTATAAAAAATTCTGCTCGTCGAAAAAATGAGTTGAAATGACTTTTTATTTGGTGCCCGACACAGAACTTGCTTTGTTCAAATGCAAAAAAAATGTATAATCGCACCCGCTGCAGATATAAAAGGTAAAATCCACTTTCGAGAGGTTCACAATCAGTGACAATTACACAATCTTGTGTTTGTTACTAATTACAATACAATAACATTTAATAATTATATTCAGCTTTATCTAAATTTATCTTCAGGAAGAATATTTAGGACATTTCAACGCCGCCGCTTCACCGCAATAGCCGTATCGACGACAGATAATAATTTTCTATCGTCAAAGATATTATACGATTTCGCAGTACATTTGAGACAAAGAATTGAGAAATAATTTATTATGATTCTGTTACACACGGTGTATATATACAGTGTGTTCCCGGATGTAGTTGACAAGAGAAAAAATCTTTATTATCGATTTTACGACGAAATGTTATTCTTTATAAAAAATTCTGCTTGTCGAAAAAATGAGTTTACCACGAAAAAATCTGAAATCAGACGTACGCTGTGTTAATAAATTAAGAAAACGTGTTAATGCTTCAGGATAGAAATGCCATTACTCTTTATTTTAGACAGAATTGTTGATAGAAAAACTTGCTTAGAATCATTCAAAAAAAAAACAGGATTCAAAGTTTGAAGTCTAAATTTTGAACTCCACGCAGGGACACACTGTACGTACGTATATTGTCGTTGAAATGTCTAAAAGCGTTTTACGACATCTAACACTTGCAAATGTAATGTAAAAGTTTATCTTAAAACGAAACATTAATCTTTTTACGTGCGGATTAGAAAAAAAAATCGATTAATATTCATTAAAGGGTACCAAAATCGTAACCAAACTCACTTACCGTAACTCATAATATATTAGTATTAAAACCAGACACCTGCAACGGCTTTTAGATTAATGCTTCTGACAACACAAATTCCTTTCGGTTGATAAATAACACAACCAGCTCATGGGCTGATAAATAATCCCTTCGTCTGTGTTTCGTTTCGCACAAAAACTAAACTTCGCGCAAATGTAACCATCGGGGGACTTTATTAAATGGATTACGCGATATCTAAAATCTCGTTCAAAACTAATATAACTTTGAGCTCAAACGAATGTTCGACATAATCGCTAATCCTGTCAGTTTCAAAGACGTTACGAAAATAACCGAATTACCTAAAGTTCTTTTGTATATACGCATACATACATAACCTAATAATACGTAAAGTACCTAATACGACTGAATATTATTTGCTCGAGAAAACAATTTTTAGAAAAGCTTTTATGTAGGTACGTTAAAACTCGAAAGCCGATGTAAAAAAAAAGCGATACGCCCTCGAAGACTCGAACGTTTTGAATTTAATGTAACGAAGGACAAGAGCGTAGTTTCGTTTTATTTCCTACAACTTTACTCTCGGGAAAACTTACACGCGGAGTCGCCTTTAGTGGCGTCAGGATACGTCTAATTTTATTAACACGGTTAATGCTTAAGCGTTCGACGTTATAAAATTATTCTACATCTAATTAGGGCGTTTCCAAATATTTGCCGGGATGTTGGCACGAAATGTTCTACTTACTTTAAAAAGTGTTATTATTGAAGGGACGTTCTTTTCGCAAGCTCGCCGTTCTTTTCGATATCGGAGATATCGGATATTAACTTTTTAACAGCAATATCTTTATATTAAATCGCAAGCGGATATATGCGCGCGGCAATCTGTTTCGCTTCGGTATTTCGAGAAATCTAATATTCGAATGAACTTTCGCGCTCATCACGACAAAACAAGTTACCATCACGGAGACCGGGGAAAAATTCGACGCGAACGTGGCCGTAAAACAAATTAAAAGCTTTGGGATTTTACGACCGGTTGCTATTCACACACGTCCGATGTTTCGGCCGTGTTTCGTCTAGTTTGCATTTCACTTTAAGAGGGGGCTGGAAAATCAGCTTCTACCATGTTTCCGCTAGTAACGCCACAGTAGAATTTTTCTAATTAATATCAAACGGTTTAATCGTAAGATGGCGCGATTTTGGCATCAGCTATTTAAATGTTAATTCCTGTTTTTTGTGCTAAATAGTTTCTACAGAGTGCGCTTTTTCATTGATGCATTGGCATCTAATTTAATTATGTTTACGTTGTAAACTTTGCTAGTGTTTATAATTATTTATTCTAGGATATAAAGTTACAGAATATAAAGAATGGGCATTTTGATGAGAGACACAAAAAGAATGAAATGCAAGTTAACAAGTTTAAAAAAATTATTTAACTTACAACCAGAAAAGTTACCGAGTTATGGGAGCGGAAAATTCAAAATATTTCTCTTCAAGAAAGTCATAATGATAATGATTATTGATTTTTAAAATTTATTTTTTGTGTAATATGTGAGAGAAGTGCCATTATTAATACAAAATAAAAATTGTAACAATAGGTAATTCAATATTACTGATATATGCACATATGTAATTACTTATGTATATATTTCAGAATAAATTGCATTAAAAGTTAAATGGTTACAGTTTCGTTCTCAAATACATGTAGCTATACGTTATTCACGATAGGTTCCAATGCACGTAGCCATGCACAAAAGTTACTAAATTATATATTTGTAATATTCAGATTAAAGTTTTGAAAATGGACTCCGATGTCTACCGATGATTTACCTGCACATGGCAAAATAGACTAAAATCTATTAGTACTATAAAAATACAAGGTTTTATTGATAACGTGTTGGGACCTATCGCGAATAACGTATGTATACATATCTACTTATTTATGGGAAACGTCCGCCGCATTCTCAGCATTTCTCAGTAATTCACAGAAATCATAAACAACAACATGTCGAAATGCAAAATAATTATGTTTACTTCCGAAAAAGAAACCGAATAAGATTATATCTTTTATAGAATGAAAACTTGTAAATAAATAAAACTGTAGGTATGGCAAATGTACCTACATACATACTTAATTTTAATTGTTATTTTGAAATTAGACCTTTTTATACAATGTTATAAATGGTTGGAATTTCACTATTTAGAGTATAAGAAAATACAGGAATTCAATTTTCATTTTAGTTTAAGATTTCGTAATAAGAATTACGAGTTAATTTCGGCATAGGTACGTTGAATATAAATATTTCACAACGAAATATGCCGCCTATGCAGTTTGATGTTTGTTTATCAAATAAAAAAAATACCACTCTAGTTTTTTACAGCACCATCTATTCAATAATAGTTGGACAATTTTGTTAGACAAATTCTTCGAAATCAAGTAGCTATCTGTAAGATAGTTTTATACTTGAAAATTACGATTTTTCAAGAAACGGTTTACGAATTCTAGCAACAATTACACCCTGTACTTTCGTATACGTATTCACTGAACTTTCTTCTAGTTGCTCCTTATAATATTTTAGTCATATAGTAGTTAAATATCTTATAATTTGAAGTATTCGGAAGCATGTGTACAACTTAGCAAAACTCTTCCTTTAACTTTTTTAGGATAAAAATATAAGGAGCAACTAGCTAATTGAATTAGTATTTATTATCAATTAATTTTTTTTAATAAAATTTAATAGTTTTTTAGTATCGTTTCCTGAAGTGAATCTACCATAGCGACATCTGTTGATTCTCACTTATGGAACCCCTCTTATCGAGAGCGACTTATGAATGCATTGTTGTAAATTTAAATTGCGGCGAATTATCGTGAAATGTTTGTGTTGAGCAATTCAAGTTTTTTTTTTGAATAAAACAAAATCGAAGTTTATAGTCCAAGTCTTGCAGTTAAGAATCGGATGAAGCTATCGTAGTAGAAATAATAAAGTTCCGGACCCTGCAGTTTGAAAGCTTATAGTTCAAAAAGTAGCGAACGTACGTATTTCACTCAAACCAACTGCACTACATAAGTACAATTATAAAATTTTCGAAAAAGGCGTTAAGTTACTACGGCAATATGTGTATTTTATTAAAAAAAAACGTACGGATTCGTAACTCGATTATTCAAAAAATAATAAACGGAAGGAAAAGACAGAACCTTATATTTGATAGTTTAATGCGATTTTCGTAAAATTGTGTTAATTAATTAAAAAAGTTTTCTACTACTCGAATTCGCTCGTTTGATGAGACATTTAAAAAATTCTCGCGTGCGCGTGGGTTAACAAAGAAGGTAAATTAACAAGTAAAATAGGCTCCAGAAATTATAACGTGTCGATAAACAATGTGCGATGCTTGCCTATTCGGGCCGCGGCGGAGTGAAGAGAATGCTATATCGCGTCTAGCATTACCACAAAGCGCCTATTATGAATAATGTAAAGGTAAGAATGGGAATTATGTAGTTCATTCTTTCTTTTTCATCATTCACGCTTAAAAAACGTACGAAAGCGTAACGAATTATCATTTAAACTAAATGACGATACAATTGTTCAATAACGTAACGTTGTGATATGCACAAAGAATTTTTGTCATTTGGCGGCACACGTCGGTAATTGCGATGGTTCGACTTTAGTGATTAAGGTAGTCCGGTAGTTAAAGGGGGGGTGGTTAACTGCCCTTTTTTTGCGCACGTCGATAGATTAGACTTCACCCAATCAAAAAGTCCTCTGCCATTTTGGACCTTACCATATCAAATTTTGAATTATCACATTTCGAAATATAGAATTTTAACATAGCCTCTTATGGAAAGTCATTTCGCGGGCTCGCAATATCCATAAATTTGCAACAACTCTTCTGGTGTTGGCGTTATGAAAAACTATAAAACAGTTGGGAAAAATCATGAAGAAGCCAATTTTTCTTGAATAATAGTATCTTACCATACATCTCGCAAAATTATATTGAAAAAAAGCCAAGAAAATGTGAAAGGGAAGGAAGTAGAATCCATCTTTCCGTTTAGTAGACGACAAGTCTATAGATATATGTCACTACGTCGGGTGAACTCGGGAAAGGCGCGAAATTAAAATCTTGTTTATCCTCGCATTTTTTAAATTTGCATTGCTGTAACATAATGTTGAACAAATTAAATTCTAATATCATTTCTAATGCTTAGAAGATGTTTTATATCTAATATATAATAGGTAAACTTTGTTAAATTAAATCATTAGAAGAAAAGAAGTAATTATCATTTTTTGCGCGGAAAGACATCATGTACGTTCTTTTGTAATGACAAACAATTTGACTGACTGATCACAGCAGCGCGAAGGTTAGAGGTTAGGGAAGCGAGCGAAAAGGTATCAGCTGTGATTACCGAAGTATGCCGAAGTGAATAAACTGCGAGAGTCAGAATAAACTGCGAATGATTGGAAGAAAAGTTTTTTTACAATTGTTCAGGGTATTAATAATAAATCGTGATGGAAAAAAAATTTCACGCAATGTTCAGAATTTTTTAACGCTCATGATACGTTTTTGAAAAATCATTATAGTTGTTAACTTGATCACTACCGGACTACCTTAATTAGAGAAATTAAAATTCAATATATATATACATTTCTTTACACGAGATTGGAAATACATTATGTCCAAATTTCATATAATTTGGCGCGCAAATGCTTTAGATACGACGTGAACAAGCAGAAAAATTCGGCAGTTTTCGTGAAATACCTTACAAAACCGCTAAAACGGGCTTTGCGCGCAAAACTGAAATTTTCACCGTGCAATCTCAAATAGCGGTTGAAAATCGAGTAAAAATTTTATGCAATTTTTAAGATACAAGCTTTCAAACACGGGGTGCCGCAACATTTCACTAGGACCGCAGTGTTATAGTTCAATAATAGCTGGAGCGTGATTTGCATTTATGCGAGAACGAAACGGCTGTGACCGGAATTTAGCAAATCGTTTTCGAACACTCGACTATCTAGATGGCGCTTTTCCTTGGAAAATGCCGTGCGATAACATTTTTAAATTGATATAAATCGTTAATTGAACGATTTCGTTTTTTTTCTGCCCTCGACACACTTACGCGTGAGCGTATGCGTAAATCGCTTATTTTGAAAATTCTTACCAAAATTAGATGTTAAGAGATCACGCTTTTGAGGCGAGGCGCGACCCGATCTAATAAATTATTAAAATCCGCAAACGTCGTTTCTTGCGAATTACGGAAATACGTGTATTTAATTTAAATTCCGTTGTGCCTCAAAATGTGTCCCTTACGGATCACGTAATAATATGACATACACTTGACATTAACTAGAACGTAAAAATACGCGATATACCCACCGACGACGAAAATTACAAAAATACATCCACCGAGTTATTTTCTTGCGAAGAAAAAAACGAACGGCAAAAAGAAAAAAAGTAATAGGTATATATCGACGCTTCCCATATAAATAAGATTTGAAAGTGAACTGAAGCATCAGCGCTATTGAGAAACGGAAATTAAGTTGAAAGGGAAAGGTCTAAAGGAAAATCACGTCTAGCTACAATATAAGAGAGAAAACTGGAAATTTAACCAAAACAAATTACTTTTCCATTAAACTAATCCATCTCTTACTATTAGGTGTATTAGGTATCAGTTCGAAATCATAATACGCGCGTCCACCAAAGTTTACCTTTTTAATCCAAAAGTATGTTATCCGAAATCGTAGACTGTATCACGATACAGTCAAACTTGCCTAATTCGAACTTCCGACAGCCGAAAATTTCTAAGTTTTTACAAAAAATGCGAATATAGAGTAGGCCGTATATCGCTCCAAACACGTATACAGTAAAATGTGTACTATTTTCGTGTGAAATTAATTTAGGTAGGTGTACGGTTTTTTCGCTCGATGTGTGGATTTTTTCGAATTTTTTATCGGAATATTCTAATTCGCCGCATAACTTGTCTAATTCTATTTTTTTGGTGGTGACGTTCAGATTCGAATTAGACAAGTTTAACTGTATTGTAAATAAATTATTAATTAAAACTTTGTGCGTTCACAATTTGAGCCCTACGAAATTTTCAACAGTCCCTTCAGAATGCGTATAGATACTGTCATAATTTTGCTAATGCATTTGTAAAAATAAAATTTATTATAGTTTTATCGTGATTCGTTCTAAATTGGACGTGTTTGTTGTTATAATTAAATGCTTCTCGACGCGACACAATTCGATTAGCTCTGTTGTTTGATATGGAAACCGCAACGTTACCTTAACAGTAATTGTGTACATACGTAAAAGATAAATAATTAAAATTGCAGTCGCTAACCCAGAGAAATTGCATTACTTACGTTAGTACTAAACTTGAAGTAAGTACATACAAAAGTAATTAGAATATTTAAATGTAGGTGGATTTTACAACAGAAAACTTCCCCCAAGTTTAATTAAGTATGTGTATTCCATCTTAATTCGGGAGCAGCGTCAGAGAAATGTTTGATAACAACTTTGACGTGAGTGACGTCGGCTTCGTTAAAACTTTGCATGTCATACTGTTAAAAGCGTGTTCATAATAGGTAATTTACAAACTGAACTATTGTGTGTATTACGTAACATGCACCGACGGCATCCCGTAACATTATCTACTAGTGCGGCAGTCACAAAAGTAATAAAAAGAAAATTTTTAAATACTCATTAAAACTATGAAGTCTTCAAATTCAACTTGATTCAATTTTCCTGGTTTTTCTAAACTTAACGTATTAACGTTTTCGTGTTATTTGATTAAAAAAAAAAAAACATTTGACGTTTGTACACAGTCGTTCTTTGAAATTATTTGTCTCGATGTAGAAACTAAAAACAAAATCAAATTGCGAACTCTTTGACAGAGAAGTAAGGAATGCTAGGCGTACTACATACCAAAAATGTGTCGAAAAATATAACGGTTACCATGCGGAAAAATACGAAAAAATGACTCTTAAATTATAGTATATAACATATAGACCAAGAAAAATACAAAATTTTATTAAAATATATGAACCTGTTTCGAAAATACCAAAAACAACTCTTAACAATTAACTCTTTAATATTCGGGAAAACTAATATAATTAATTTTTAATTAATTAACCCTGATACACAAGGTACAGAAAATCAATCCTTCTTATTAAAATTTTTCAATATTCAGCCACCTTACTAATAATCTATAATTTAAAAAAAAAATTCATAAAAATTAATAAAAAAAATAACTTTTATTAAAATAAATATAATAAAATAATAAATATCAAATTACATTGAATTGCACAATGATATTTTTAATGTAAATAAAAAACTTTCTTCAAGATCCAATCTGATCTTTCTAGATACACTTTCCAGTACATCTACTATGTTACGACTTACTTGAGAGCGACGGGCAATATGTGCATATTTCCAGAATTATAATCATATTATAAATTTAATAATATTACATTCAAATCCAATTTAATTTTTATATTTAAATAAAAAAACCATAAATAAACTTATTGTAACCCATCTCTACTTTTTTATAAACTGCACCTTGATCTGAAATAAATTAATAAATTAAATATAGAAATTTATTAATTCTTATAAAATTTTCAAATAAACGATATACAAACAAAAAAAAAGTAAAACAAGGACAGGTTCCTCTAAATAGATTAAAATACCGCCAATTTTTTTAATTTTCAAGAATATATCTACTAATAATCAGGTAATAAATAATAATTATAGGGTAATTAATAGGGTATCTAATCCTAGTTTAACACTTAAATTCAATAACCTCAAATAATATAAAATAAACCAAAAATAAAAATTTAAATTTCACCCAAAACTTTTTATAAATAATTCAAATAAAATAAATAAACTACTAACCAAAAAATATTAATAGCAACGTCTGTTTAACCGCAATTGCTGGCACAAACTTTATTAATACTAATAATCAATTTCTAAATCTCAAATAATTAAATTATTAAAATTATTAACTGCAAAAAACTTATTTAAAATCTAAAATTAACATATTAATAAGTTAAAATAAAACTTTTATTAAAAAAAATTATAAATAACCACAAAATATATCATTGAACTAAAACACCAATTATTATTTAACCCTTCGGATAACACCCCCGGTAGCCCGCAGGCCGGAACATTAATAATAACCAAAAATAAATAGAAATAAAATGACAGATACAAAATTTCTACTCGCCCCCAAGTAAAAACCTATATGAAATTCGCATCGCCGACATCGCTTTTCTAATTAACCCAGATATGCCTAATGTACTATATTTAAGAGGGAATTTTGGGGGACACAAACTTCCGAGCATACCTTCGGCTCTACAGAAATGTACATGTTTATTCCGTCCTAAATATAGCACATTAGGTATATCTGGGTTAAGCCAGAGAGGCGAAAAACAAGTGCCGTTTTGCAGCAATTTTTCTGACCTTTCTTACGATATGCAACACGACAGGGACCGTGGCGAAGTATTTTTTAGAAAGTTTTGAATTTCGAAAAAAGTGCGCCTTCAAAACTTTTCAAAAAATTCTAGAAAATAGTTCATATTAATTTTAAATGATTTACAACCTTTAAAAGTGGGTTCGTTGTTAAAATCTAAAACGAAATCCCCTCCTCGACAAAATTCAGACCTATAAGTACGAAAACCTCTCGGGAGCACATAAACCACGTCAAAATAATGCCACGAGTACCTATACATTTTTCTCTTTTTGAGACATTCATCTCGAAGAGTTTTAAAAATTAATTTTTTGAAATATGTAGGTATATAAATATGTATATATAAATATATTTAAATATATATAAATATATATATTTATATATATAAATATATAAATATGTTTCTGTTTCAATACAATTTAATATACGTACGTAATAAATTACAGTCTTTAAAATGACGTAATGGAGCGCCCTACCCCTAAATTTTCTATAACCTCGAAATTTCTCAAAGGTTAAAGTTTTTAAATTTTTAAGAATATTGTCGGATTTCTTAGACATTTTAGAATAAAAACGGTAGTCTTGTTTAAACTTCAATAAAATGAACCGTATTCGAAAAATTAATACATACCGATTTACATAAAAAAAAATTAAGAGATTGATTTTTATTCTTCAACTTCGAGGGTGTCGATATCTCTACGGAGGAAACGCCGTAGGGGAAAAATTACAGAGGCTTATGTTCGTTATTTTGACTTACTACGGAACATCGCCAAGTGTCCGACGCCGATCCGAGCTGATTTTTGGGCCAGAGGTAGACCTATATGAGACTAGTAAAACCCCCAAATATTAGCTGCCCTAACCTGGAGAGTGAAAAATTACGACCATTTTTTGTTTCCCACTCGCCGATTGTCCACCTCATAGCCAGTTTTGAACTCTATAGAAAAATGTCTGTTTGGCGCGGTCGGTAGTGAGCTCGATTGCCAGTCGGGAGGTCGGGAGGTCGGGGGTTCGATGCCCGGAGGGGTGTTTTTGTGTTTTCATGTTTTTTTTGTTTTTTTTTAAAAAACACGAGGCGAAAGGCCCGAAACAATCCAAAATTTTAACAAAGTGAGTCGCGATAACAAAATGATCCAGGCAGAAGAAAGCAATTTTCAAATGAGCAGCAGCGGCCGACTCCGTCAAACCCAAAACAGAATTCTACGGGCGTAACAAAATGTGCAGGTTTTTGTTCCAAATAGCCGCACTTGTACCACGGGTACTTTATCATTTCGCGAAAAATTGGCGCCGTAAAATGGAAAACCGTAACGTTCAAAAGCTTCGCAACGTTTGGGCGCTTCGCGACGATGAACTCCGGCTTCACATCAGTCTCAAAAGAAGTTCCGTTAGCTGCCGGAAAAAGGTCTTAAATTGGCGGTTAAAAAAAAACATCTAGAGGTTGGAGTTCCCCCGTCGTCTTCTTGGGAAAGACAACAAAACGAACCTCCTCTTTGAAACGCTCTATCCCCTTTTTGTACCCGTTCCATGAATCTAACAGGAGCGTGGCATCAGCACCGGCTTGCGCGACAAAATCGATCAAAAAATCTTCGGTCAAAGCGCTAGACATCATGCCGGATTTGGACGACACGCAGCGAACTGTTCGGAAAAAATGCGCGGGCGGTTGGGTTCATTGAAACAAACGAGCATAGGAATTTGCAGCGAGCCGGATGCCGAAATTACTGGCTGGATAGTAAGCGAGTGAGTCAATGCGTTGAAGCGTTGCGCAACAATTTCTACCTGCTTGACACCGATCTGGGAAAGGGTTCTGCCACTGCGCATTTCAAGCTGCACGCCGCTCTGGTCGGTGTTGAACACCTTGCGGGGGTCCGCGTGACTCAAAAGAAGGCGCGTGTCACGGCGAAATTCCTCCTGAAGCGCAAGCTGCTGCCGAAAATCGGATACGCTTTTTGCGGTCACAACGCGCGTCACCTTCCTGCTGCGAATGCGGTGCCTTTTCTTAAATTCGAATAGATACGTCCGACAGCATCTAAAACCCGACGCGCCGCGTTCGACAGCTATTTTTACCGCTTCGCGCTTCAAATCCTGGCCATGGATTCCATGGCTCACCATGACTCACCCAATCCAAAAAACTCGCGAACAGATTTTCATCTATCTCCTTCAAAATAGGACGCTGCGAGCTGGCCAACTGCGTTCTTATGCGGCTAATAGTGCGCGGTCTCTTCGCCATTCGAAAATCGTGCTGAATTTTTGAAAATTTGATGCCATTTGCACAATTTCTCCATCGTTTTGCGCGGATACTGAAATCAAGCGGCATTCGCGCGTCGCGGCGTGCCATCTGTGGGAGAAAAATCTGAATCAACATTTTCCTGATCCGAATCTGACGCGCTGTCCCACTCGTCGCTATCTTCGACTCCCAAACCAAGCGCGCTACAGTCTCCCTCATTTGCGCTGTAAATAAGCTCTTTCACCCGCTCAAAAATTTCAAATTCCTCGGCGGAAACAGTCTCGGTTGCGCTGGAAAGAGGGAACACAAGCGAAAGCAAGTGTACGACATTGCTGCCGTTAACAGAATCCATGGCAAAAACGCAACAAAACCTTCGAAAAAAAAATTCGACCGCAAAAGCTGACAAACGAAAAAAAATTCGAAATTCGAGGACTTACATTTACTAAAAAAATCAACTACTTCTAAAAAAGCAAATACCCCCCTCCGGGCATCGAACCCCCCGACCTTCCGACTGGCAGTCGAGCTCACTACCGACTGCGCCAAACAGACATATTTCTATAGTGTTCAAAACTGGCTATGAGGTGGACTATCGGCGAGTGGGAAACAAAAAATGGCCGTAATTTTTCACTCTCCGGGTTAGGGCAGCTAATATTTGGGGTTTTACTAGTCTCATATAGGTCTGCCTCTGGGCCAAAATTCAGCTCGATCGGCGTCGGACACTTGGCCATGTTCCCTTGTTAGTTTATACGTTATCCCCGAGATATTTTCCCGCCATTTCCTGAACACCCTTATAGGCTCGAATTTTGTCGAGAAGGGGAATTATTTTAACGACGAACCCATTTTGAAAATTTCATTTAACATTAGTATGATATTAATATTTTCTAGGATTGTTTTGAAAAATTTTGAAGATGCGCTCGTTTCAAAATTTAAAATTAAAATTTTCATTTTCAAATTTCCGAAAAACCCCAACGTGTTGCATGTCGTAAGAAAGGCCGGAAAAATTGCTACAAAATGGCACTTGTTCCGCCCTCGATTTTAATTAGAAAAGCTGTTTAAACGGCAATTTAAATATATGGGGTGATGCGAATTTTAGGTTGTTTTTTTTTTTAAATGAATTCCGCGAATTCCGAATCGAACAAATCGTCAATGGAAGTTAATTATGTAATTAAAAGTTTCCGGTTGCAAACGCGCGACGTTGCCCTTTTCTATACAAAGGTGGACAGTTAAATAAGTATAAGACGTGTTAAAACGTTTAACGCCGTAAATAAAACGGGCGACGCGATAAAATTTTTATTCCCCGTATCTTATAAAAACCGCCCTAAATTATCAAAAGCGACTACTAGGCGCGAGTTTATTTTAAGTAAGAAAGTATTAAAGTTTATTGTTTCGCCGGTGCGACCTAATTTCGCCTTCTGTTTACTACGTTCGGGTTGCGCAGGGTGCTATCGACATTAATTAACCACAGAGGAACTATCAACGCCTCGTGTTACTTTAATCTGTGGAACAATACTATTCCGGTAGCGATTCGGGGTAAGCGGCTCGGAACAGTTTCTGAGAGTGCAGAGGGCGTGAAAATTATTCTAGTTCATTCACCACAATTCCGACCCAGGAAAACTAAGTTCTAATTTCCTCGCGAACGTTGACTTTTATTTTTGTTTAGCGAAATGCATGCAAAACGTCGGCGTCGACAGTCGCTTCTTCTTTTAAGTTTCGTTTGGTTGCGGAGCGTTTAATGACTGATTAAGAACCCTCGATTTAAAATCGTTCGCATTTTTTTTTAAATAAAAGCACCTCCCGATCCAATCAAATGTAAACGTAATACTAAGCTCTATTAATTGACTTTTTCATTATTTATACAACGAACTACGGAGATTTATAAGCGGAATAATTTATAAAGCAAAAAATTTGCGCAAGTTCCCTCTCAGCTACGAATAGAATCGCTCTAACGAGTTTCGACTTTTTATAAACTTTTCCAACTTAATTTGTAAAATTAATAACCCAGTAATTTTGAAAATCCTAGCACGAGACGTGCGTAAATTAAATTTCCTTCGAGTTTTTAGTGCTACCCAATTGATAATTAGCTTTTGCGAGTGATTTTTGAACGCATTTAAAAATAGATAAATATAAAGAAAACGAAATTGTTTATATGATAAATAATTAAAAGTAGAAGTTTGAAGAGACGTTTGACGGTCGAAATTTGAATCGAATTAAAAAAATATTCGAAACATTACAATTTCGACTTCGGTTTCGGAAAGAGCATATCAAAAAGTAGATTGTAAACGTCTAATAAGCTAATGTCGTAACGATGGCGAACAAAGTTCCAATACATGTTACGTTTTTTTCGAAATCGATTTTTTAGGAAATTTAAAATTGAAAATTCAAATTAAGAAACAGTTGTGTAAAAAGTAGAAATTTCGAATACTATTTACTTTTTTTTTAGCTACTATGTTCATAAAATGAAGCGATTCGTTTCACAAACAATGTAATAATAATATACAGGGTGTTTCATTGAGGACGGACCAGCCGACGCAGGGCGATAGAGGACATCAACACGCATCAATTGGACCCCCATATGTGTTATTCGAAATTTGTTAGATTAAAAGTTATTTAGGTTTTATGTATTTTTAGCTAAACTCCGGTTTTGTCCACAAAAATTTCGTTATTCTGGCTAAACTATAGGTGGTACCAGCGCCATGATTTTTTTTACAATCCTAGCCCTCCTCCTAAACAATACTTTTTTTACTCGAATCGAAGGTATTTCAACAAAAAAAGAATTTTTTAAACAATTTATTAAAGCAAAAATTATTCCTTAGCTTTACAGCCCTCTAGTTAAAAATAAATAGTTAGAAAAAAAATTAGTAATCATTTAAAAAAATTCTTTTTATTACTGGCAATAGAAATTTCATCTGACTAACCCTGTGACTTCACATCGAAAATTTTGTGCAAAGTGAAAAAAAAACGAAAATTTCATTTTTTATTTTTAATCGAGAATATTTATTTTAGTTATTGAAGGAATACTTTTTTTTTAAATTTTTGTATAATTATAAATTAAATCAAGTAAAACAACTCGAATAACATTAATAAACATTCATTTCTTTCAATTACAATAACTGATCGAAGTGCATCTTTTTAAAAAAGTCTCTTCAATTTTCGAAATGCTAATCTGTTTTTTTCGAATTTTAACATACACTTCGGTCAGTTTTCTTTGTAGTTCTTGTAAAGAAGAATATTGTTTGTGATGCACCAATTCTTTATAGAGGCTCCAAATAAAAAAGTCGACGGGATTTGTTAGGGGGACCGAAAAGCAATCAAAATTTCTTCGGCGAGCTCATTCACACTCAATTTGTGTCGAGACACGACCCCGCAAACACGGAAATTTTATTGTTACGTTCAATCTTGATTGTAAATTTGGAGGAAAAATGTCAAGGCCAACAATAGAAGAAGCACACTTACGTCATTGTACGCTATTTTTGTTCGATCAAGGAATAAAGGCAAACGAAGCAACCAAAAGAATTACCGATACTAACGGGGATGTTCTGATTTAAAAAGTTTAAAAATGGAAATAGGAATCTCAAAGATGCCGCACGAAAAGGTCAACCCCAAAAATTAGATTTATGATATCCCGAAGGCGATGGTAGATTCAGATCCTCGTCAAACAATTGAGGAATTATCACTGAAGATTGGCTGTCCATGGTTTACAGTTCAGGATCATCTTCGTCGCATAGGAAAATTGTACAGGCAAGGAATTTGGGTTCCTCATGAATTGACGGAGACGGTGCTCGATCGACGGCGTACCATCTGCGCGTCTCTTTTGTCTCGGCATGAAGCCGATCCTTTTTTGCGACAAATTGTAACTGGGGATGAGAAGTGGGTGCTATACAATAATTCTGTACGAAAAAAACAATGGCTTTCTTCCGGAGAAGCACCTGTTCCGACACCTAGACCATTACTAACAATAAAGAAGGTCCTTGTTTGTGTGTGGTGGGATTTTTCTGGAATCATGCACTATGAATTGTTTGACCTCGTCAGACCGTTACAGCGACAGTGTATTGTGAACAACTCGAGCGAACGAAGCAAGAGCTCGTAAAAAAAAACGATCTGTTTTGGTCAATAACAAAAAAAGGATCCTTCAACACGATAACGCGCGGCCTCACGCTGCAAAAATAACACAGGAAAAAATAAGGGAGCTTGGATTGGAACTTTTACCTCGTCCACCCTATTCACCAGATCTCGCGCCGTCGGATTATCGCCTTTTCAGATCGTTAGAGCGTACATTAAGAGATGGAAAATTTAACAATGTCGAAGAAGTGAAAACGCAATTGGAAAAGTTTTTCAAAGAAAAATCGAAGGACTTTTTTAAAAAGGGAATCGAACAACTTCCTTTACGCTGGCAAAAAGCGTTAGAAAATAATGGAAATTATTTTGTTGACTAGTATTTAAGATTTCTTTAAGAAATAAGTGTTTTTCGCCAGCAAAAAAAAATTGATTACTTTTCGGTCCCCCTAATAAGTCCGGTGACCTTGGAAGCCAAGCTATCGGCTATTACAACTAACGAATTTTTTTAAATTCGTCCAAAAGTCCAAAACACTAGCCAAATGCACAAAAATACGAAAAAAACACTTACGTAAAGCAGACGATAAGTAGAATTTATAAACGAAAAAACACAAAACGCAATCCAAATTCACAAAAATACGAAAAAAAAAACACTTAAAACAGGCGATATTTCAACTAACAAACAAGCTGGTAGAGCAAAGGCAAAGGAAATCACTATGAGAAATAGCACGATATCACTTCGACGCTTTCTTTCTTATCAACGCTAACCGATCCTACTATAATGCATTGCAGATACTAATAACATCCACAACAACTTAACTCACATTTCGAATAATGTTCTCGATTAAAAATAAAAAGTGAAATTTTCGTTTTTCTTTCGCTTTGCACAAAATTTTCGATGCGAAGTCGCGGGGCTAGTCAGATGAAATTTCTAGGGATGATTGCCAGTAATGTAGAGAAGTTTTTAAGATGAGCATTAATTTTTTTTTTCTATCTAAAGGGTGTTACAATAGTTTGGACGTATGTTAAATGTGAATGGAGCTTAAACGTCAATTGTTTTTTGAGGTTAGTTTTTTGGTTCGACATCTTCGGTCGTTTACAAATTGAATCGTGGAAAAGTTGAGCATCGAAGAATGTGTTAAAAGTTATTGAAGCCTATTACGAAAATGGACGTTCAAACAAAAGTGCATTTCGCGCTCTTCGTGATTTTTTCGGCCTGCATAATCGACCAACCGAGAGTGCTATTGGCAAAATTGTGAAGAAATTTCAAGAAGCTGGGTCTGTGGCAGATGTTAAGAAGCCAAGTACGTGCTCGTGCAGGACGCTCGCCCGAAAACATTGCTGCCGTGAGGAAGAATGTGACCGAGAGCCCATTCGACATCGAGCACGGAATTGCACTTGTCCACGACCACTTTGCATCGGATATTGACGAAAGATCTGTCGTTGCACGCGTACAAAATTCAATTAACGCAAGAACTTAAAACGACGGACCATTTCGAGCGCCGTACATTTGCCGATTGGATTCACGAACAAAGACAAGTGAATAACGAATTTTCCACCAAAATCTTCTCCGGCGACGAAGCCCATTTCCATCTCAATGGCTACGTCAACAAGCAGAATTTCAGAATATGGGCTGATGAAAATCCAAGGGCAATTGTTGAAACACCAATTCCAGTGACAAAAAGTCACTGTGTGATGTGCTTTTTGTGCTGGATGAATCATTGGACCATTTTTCTTTGAAAATGATGCTGGAAATTTGGTCACAGTGTATGGCGAGCGCTACCGCGCAATGTTAAACAACGTTGTGTGGCCAATATTGGACGATTATGACATCGATGACATGTGGTTTCGACAAGATGGCGCCACATGCCACACAGCCCACGCCACAATGGCTCTACTGTATGAGAAGTTTCCCGGGCGCATAATCTCCCGATACAGCGAAGTCAATTGGCCACCGAGATCTTGCGATTTGACACCGTTAGATTTCTTTCTTTGGGGGCCATCTGAAGAGTAAAGTCTATGCCAACAAGCCAACCACCATCCAGCAACTCAAAGACGAGATTTCACGGCACATTGATGAGATTGACGAGCAAGTATGCCGAGATGTTATAAAAAATTTCGATAAGCGGATCAACGTGTGCCGCCGGAGCCGTGGCGAACATTTGGCGGACATCATCTTTCACACTTAATTGTAATGGATCAAATAACATGTTTCATTAAAGAAATCTTCAATTTTGTACACCACTGAATTGTAATTAACGTTTAACATTTTTAGCTAGAGGATTGTAAAGCTAAGGAATAATTTTTGCTTTAACAAAATGTTTAAAAGATTCTTTTTTTGTCGAAATACCTTCAGTTGGAATAAAAAAAATATTGTTTAGGACGATAGGCCCCATTATTCACTCAAAAATCACGGCACTAGTACCTATAGTTTAGCCAGAATAACGAAATTTGTGGACAAAACCGGAATTTACCTAAAATTACATAAAATCTAAATAATTTATAAACTAACAAATTTCGGATAACACATATGGGGGTCCAATCGATGCGTGTTGAGGTCCTCCATCGCCCAGCGCCGGCTGGTCCGTCCTCAATGAAGCACCCTGTATACATATGGTAGTTCGAAGATTAAAATTTGAAATAGATACCTACTTAAAATACTTATATACGTTTTGCCAACGTAAACGTTTCGGTGACGTTTTATCGACGATTAGATTAAATCGTACTGACGGATGTTCCATTAAACAGTCAAAGATTAAAGGGAAAATTGTTAAGCCAACATGGGATGATATGTACGGTTTTTAATGTAATTAAGACGGCATTGCAATGCTTTAACGTTTCAAGTAAACAATCAAATTACACAGCCCACTGTTTGCTTTGTACGGCACACGTCAAAGCCTATTTGTGCACAGAAAAATTTGGTACAATATTAATTCATTTATAATTAAAGTGATTCCGTAAACGCCGTTGCGAGTGTTAATTTATACAAACCATCGTTATTTAAACAAATTAAAAAAATTAAAAGCTCCAGAGATACCGCTTTTGAATCTTTTCGGCTTTTTATAGATGACCGATGGTTAATAAACAATATTTGTTTTTTTTACAGATTTTTGATCGATTCGCATTTCGATGTGGACTTTTAAGGGGGAATATCCTTAAATCGTAAATTAGGATTAAATAACGAAGTTATTCGCGTAACTGCGATAACGTCGATTTTAATAGAGATTGCTCTTGGCATCGAACAAACTTACTACAGTAAAATCCCATTTATCCGAAATGGCCTGAGAAAAAAAAAACTCAAAATCGAAAATTCTTCGAACCACTCTCGCTTCCGAGTAGCAACTTGAGAGCAGAAAGAGCTTCTACGGAAACGAAATGTACGAAGATAAATAATGAAAAATTACAAATTTGGATTCGTAAATAGAATTAAGTAGATATACTTATTACAAATTACTAGTGAAGAAAATTGATTAAAAACTAACTTGCAATATTATCTACACGGTAAGATTAACTTAATGTAATCGTTTTGCCCTGGATAAAACAAGTTCTTCGTTTTATATTTATTTAATAATAATACGCTCAAGAGGGCGCGCGTATCGCAAATGTTACAAAACTTTTAGAAATGAAAGTGTACGAAAAGGCTCGTCTAATTTCTGTTATTTATTTGAAATTTCTAACTTCCTATAGTTTTTGTATTGAGGAAGATGACGCAAGCGCAAACGTTAATTCGTGCTTATCAAAGTTGTTCGCCAAATCATTTTTCTTCAATTCACCGATTAATTTCGTATTTGACAACGGCACCGAAATACTGCCGCCGTTATTGCACATGCAAAATTCGGGCGTGATCGTCAACATCGACGTGCCCATAAAACAAACAACACAATCTTACCGCAGCTACGTCGTTTACGTCAAAGATAACGCGTCCCTAAACGACACCTTGACGATTTTGAAGAAAAGCCCAATTTGGAACGACATTTTATCCCCGAGAGGAACGTTCGTAATCGTTTGCCCGGAAAATGCCAACTTAACCGTCACCTTTAAAGCACTTTGGAATTTCGATATAATCAACGTAATAGTTTTGGTGCGAAATTATTCCGAAACTTTGCCAAACTTGTTTATGGCGAATCCTCTGGCAAAAGGAAGCCAGTGCGGCCAAATTCCGATCGTGCACCGTTACGAACGTTGCAACGCCGACGCATTGATGAAATTCTACAAGTTTAATCGACAACTAATTGAATGCCATATAAAAATGGTTTCCGGGTTAAGAAACAGCAAAGGTGCAACAAATACAACTGTTTTTGTGATGATGTGGGCGATGTTCGATTTTGTTGTTAATGCTCTGAATATACCTGTTATATATAATTCGACGGTAAATGAGAAAGATGTCATTTATGACAACAAGGAAGGATTTGCCATGTCAATTTCGATAATGCTCAGTTTAAATCTATATAGATATTACGATGTAACTAAATCCTTATACACCGATAAATGCATGTGGGTGGTACCTAAACCTGCAAAAGTTTCAGATGTTATAATAATAACTTCCGTCTTCACTGCTACTTTGTGGAAAGTATTAATAGCGACTTTTGTCGTTGAACTATGCGTGTGGTTGTTAATTTCGAAATACGCCAGAAAACCCGATACGTTAAAAAGCTTTTGGTCAGCAATACATTCGGTTTTATCGGTTTCGTTGAGTGGCCCGATTTCGGGAAACCTGCAAACATTGACCATGCGTCTAGTTTTTATATTTTATTCCTTATACAGCATTAACATCTGTAGTTTGTTTCAAGGAAATCTTGTTGGCATTTTAACCAAGCCCGGATACGAACGTGGAATAAGAACGGTGGAAGAACTTGCCAATTCTAACATCTCAGTGATAGCATACGGGCATTTGCTGGATGTGATGGCTTACAATGATTCTCAAAGTAGATCGATAACTGAAAAACTTAAAGAGAAATCAGTAACGGTGCCAGTTTTAAATATAAGATATGTCTTGAACAACATATCTCTATATCGAAATATATCCACCTTCCTCGGTTCCAACGGCTACAAGTGGAACATTCGAGATCCATCTAGAGTTAATAAAATTATCACTAATACAGGAATTCGTAACCTGGAAGTGGCATTGTACATGCGAAAGGGACATTATTTCATAAAAACGCTAAACGACTTATTAAACAGAATATTCGAATCTGGATTACACGAACAAATATACTTGAACGCTTTCAAAGTAACTTCCATCGAAGTGGCCGACGACGACAAGATTCGACTCAACTTGAACCATTTACTTGGCCCTTTCGTTTTATTGGGAATCGGTTTATTGATAGCGACCGTCGGCTTTATCATTGAACACGTCGTTTTTTACTACAAAAAGGGTAGTTCGGCAACTCTATGTTATAAGTAACTTGTAAAACATCACAAAGGTATCGAAATTTAATAAGTTCTACCCTTCTTCGATTATCAATTCTGAAAACATTTACCTTATGAAACAAAATTGATTTGTACTAAATCAGTTTTTTTAACACAAATGACAATGGCACGTCGCGTAAGTGTCGAGTGCTGCAAATTTTTACCAAAGAAGAATGTCGGCAATGACTAGTTTTTCAACTTTTCAAGATTTGAACTTTTTTCGCACCCGCTACACCGTAACAATTTTAAATTTTATCTATTTGGTCTATTCAGAGACGTCTTGCGCGAATTTAAAAATATTTATATACATAGGTACATATTTTAATATTTCTTGAATTTTAATTAGATAAATGTAATTGAGATCACTGAATAGAATTAAGATGTACAATGTATTTTTATCAATTTCTTCAATACAATCAATTTATCTGTACAATAAAAAAATAACAATATTTTGTTTTTTCTTTATATACTTATATGTTTAGTGTTTCTGCAACAGTAGTCAAATCAACTAAGTTTTTCACTTCCGAAACCACAAAAACAGAATCGATTTTAACTTAAAAAAAATCAATAGTAATTGTGAAAATTAGGTAATTCAATATAAAAACTTAAGTCAATTATTTTTTTGCAACGACCCGCGTATATATCGCAGGTGTTAATTAATTACAAAAAATAATTTAAATCATTTTATGTCCGGGTTGACAAGGACAAAACATTGGACACCTATTTTCGTTATTATTAAAAATAATTAATTTTTTCCGTAAACATATAATTACATGCATCCACAAGTGATAGACAATAACGCGAATTATTACAAATGAAACAATAAAGCTAGAAATTACATTTTTGTTAGCATCATTTTAAAAGGTAAGAACGACCGCAACTTGTTACGAGGTAGTTTTCATTTTGGAAAAAATAATGTACGTATGAAATCGAGACTCTTTCCCTATTGTTTTTCAAATAGTGCAAGTGCTTGGGTGCGAGAGGAAATTTTGGAATACCGCGATATACGGGGCGTTGCTTTCGCAACGCCCGTCCGTCCTTTCGAGGATCGAATCGGCAAGCTAAAAGAAATCGAAAATCAAGAGCGACAAAATTTCCGATCGAACTTCGCAACTTGCGGTTCTATCGAACAGAAAATAACGTAACGACGTTGAAATTTACAAAAACGAAAATTGCAAAGGACGTTCGAATATGTTTACGTCGAGATCGATGCCAAGCTCTTGCGCGGTTCAACAGAGAAATATTGACCCACTTTAATTGACCTATAAGAAAGGATATCGCCCCAAGCGGCACACTGACGTCATAATGTCGTCAATTATTGGTAATTATTCGTCGGCGACGTCGTGGATCCAATACGCACGACGACACTTTCACGACGAACATTTGACGTCATTAAAGAACGTCGTTGAGACGTCTTTGTTTGGTCATTCCAAAGTCCCGAATCCTTACTTGAAAAACTGAAATTTTATTTGTCGCCATTTCCTAGACACTCTGTACGTGTATGTGCAAATTTGTTTATATTCAGGACCTTTTCTAATAATTTGGGTAAATTCGCGAGTTCCAAAATCGCAATCACACGAACGCGCCGACTAAATTCTAATTGTAAGTAACCGTCCGCCCGGAGTGCCCCAGACTATAGCACAAATTCGTATTGTAAATCCTTTAGTATACAAAAAAAATCGCACAAATCACCACGCATAGAATATTAAAGTGAACGTCGCCATAAGAATCTATTAAGTCCTAGACAGCTACAAGCTCCGCAATAAATTTCCTCGGCCTTCATTATCATTTCACACATCAAAGGCGTGTTAATTCGATCTAAATTATGGCATACGGCACGAACAGAAACCGAACAATAAAGTTGTTTGTGCACGTCCGTTTCAATGTAAATATCGACTAAAACGATCGTAAGACAAACAATGTTATAATATTATTTTAAGTGAAGTATTCGTTTCTCGTGGGCAGGCAGGTGGAGCGCAACCGATGCCCGAAAATTCAGCTTTCGAAGCAACAACATCCCGACAGATAATTAATTTTTCGAAGGGTTTCGTTGATATCGAAAAAGAAGATATCGAAGAAGGCGTTAAATAAACGCAACGAACGGCTCGGCTCGTGCTCGGCTCGTCATATTACCTATGTTTACGCGCCCTTATAAATTTTGTATCTTTTTCCATTACATCTGACAATTTGAACGAGAGGTTAATTGAGCGTTTTATTGATCTACAATCGGTTGCAAATTCTAAATTGTTCACGTCTTAAGACAATATAACAATATAATATAACTAAAAATGAAAGTTTCGATGACGAACTCGAAGATAAGGTGATAAAGGGAGAAATGCCGAATTTATATGCTTATAAATGTTTTAAAAATTTCGAGTGCTAATTAAAATTTTTTTTTGAATAACAAACGACAGAAAATTTATTAAAACTCTTGTCAATCTTGCCAATATTCAATCGAAAAACTATTTAACTCAAAACTTGAGTTGCGACTAGAATTGTTTCTGAATTTTATTTACTGGATCGAAAATAACGTACGATTCGGTTATGAAAAAAAAATAAAAGAAAAGAAATTCAAGTTCTACACGATCAAAGACCGATTAATATTAATTCATCTAAAAGAAAACAAACGTTGTTTCAAATTTTTGATTTTAACGATATATTTATTTTCTAAAACAGTCTCGGTTTTTACAAGCAAAGTAAATATTTGCTATTAAAACATACGAGTTTTAAAAGGTCGTATGCGGAAAGGTTCGAACAAAAATAACGTTCTGCATAATTTTGTCGCATCGCACTCGCGAGAGAGAGTTTGTCGAAAGTAACTTTCGGATGCATTTTCTATGTATAATAAAATACCCAAAGGTAAATGATTACCCACATAAAGGGATTACGTACATTAGACGGAACGAAATTTCTAGGTTTTTTATGGCGCTCAACGCGATACGTAATTATATGAATAATAATCCTAACTAAAATTCATGTTTATTACGACGCACCCGTAAAAGTATTGTAAAATGTATTAAAGTTAAAGAGCGGGGCGGGATTACTTTTTAGAGTCCTTTACATTACCAACAAGGAATTCGAGAGAGATCCGCGAACCACGACTAACGCTGATAATATTGTTTCGGTACGTCGTTAGTGCGCCCGTTCTTTTCAACGGCGAAGTGTTCGAAAGTCGTAATAAAAAAAAACAAGAGTTTTTGAATACGTAAGACCCACCCCCCGTCGGTTGATTTACTTTACATCCGACTCAAACTCTTTTTGAGTTTTTATCTGTCCTGCGCGCAATTATTTTGAAAAATAAAACAAAAAAATGCGTCTTTTATTATCGTACCAATACCGTTGTGTGTCGTTTTATTGATGTAATACCTTTTGGAAAATTGGTGTAATCTCCTCTTTAAAAAAAAAATGCAGAACAGTCCAAATGATGGTTTACGACGAATTAATGTCCAAAAATTGAAAAAGTGCAAGTTCCAAAATTAATTATTTACACAATAATGCAAATTGGTTTAGCAAAAATCGACTCGAATTTTTATTTAATTTTTTAATCTTTGAATTAGGCGAACGATCTATTCCAAATTATTTATTATTAAAAATTAACGAGAAGGTCTAAATAAATGTTTTTTTTTACTTATATAAAAATACAAGGCGTGGACACACGATTCCGTGTCATTATCAACTTTTATTTGGCCCCTTAAAATAAACGCATCCACGAGGTTTTACTGTGCTGCAATGCCTATTACGATCATCTATCAATACACTAAATGACATCCGAAATTGAAACTAATGGCTCGTTACCGCTCTTGTCACCTATATAGTCGATGCGAATGTGTTAACCTGCTAACACGTGTCCGAGCCCATTACGAGCTTACTAAAATTAATGCTTTGAGTAATTAGCGTTCATGGAATTGTTAAGCCATTCAAACGTTGCCCTGCTGCCGTCAAAAATTGGGAATTCAAGCGTTCAGGGGATGGCCGTTTAATTTAATAAAACTAAAGTTTGTAGACGAACCAAAACATTAACGAAAAACACGAGTAGAGCAATAATAAAAACTAAAATCGTTAAATGATCGCGAAATAATTGACGAACGCAGATTCAAAGACAAAAAGAAATTAATAATGTTGTACCTACGGGGTTGTCTCGAAAACGTTCCTCTCATTGAAATAAACAAAAAAGGGCTTGGTTAAAGTGGTATCTGTGGGGGACGCTTAAAAACACTTGTTCACATGCTGTTCGAGTCGAAAGCGAACCACAGCTTTTACAAAGAATTGAAGATAATCGTGCAACTATTCTATAAACTGTTTTCTACATTTATTTCGAAAACTCGATTTCGGCGAACACGCGTTTAATTAATTAACATATGCTAATTTTGCGGTATTTACGCGACTAAAATATAACAGGTATGAGTATTTATTATGAAAATTATCCTGTCAGTCTATTTTTCGAAGTGTTCGGACGAGCGCGAGTCTCGTTTAAACTATAGGTGGAACATTTGTGTGTGTGCGTATTGGCGGTGAACGAAAGACTTTTTGGGTTGTCTACCGCGGAATTTCATACAACAAAAGGTCAGAATTTTATTAATTTAAATATTAATTATTTTATCGACTTTTAAGACGTACGTGCGTCGCACCGTTCAGGTAATTATCAGAAATTACCCACATCGAGTTATAAAAACGCTAAAAGTGTAAAATTTATTAGGCACTGCACGTTAGATTTGTATTTATAGCCCTTAAAAATATCATAGGTAAAATCCTTTATACGAAACTTGTTTGTTTTTTTTTTAAATTATATTATTATGATATAAATAGGTAGGTACATGGGGTGCAATTTTATAGTAATTCGGGAATTTTAACTTTACTTGAAATGGTATTTATTAGTACCGTTAAAATTATAATGGTGTTAAATATGCCCTTTCCGAAAATAAGTCTAGTTAAATTATGTTGAAATAATATAATTTTACAAAATCTTTGTTAAATGTTGAATTTATAGGATTAAAATTTCAGAATTGTTTGAACAAATTTGAAAATTGCCTGTTTAACAGTTTTTCAAGCTATGAAGGACGTTGAAAATGTAATTCTGTTTATAAAGGATTTTTAAATACATGGCGCAGTAATTGATTTGACGTTGCAGGTATTTTCAACGTTTTGCATTTGAATTTGTAAGGTTATTAGGTTATGAAAGTTAATAATTTGTCCCATAAAATGATACAAAAAGAATGTACTATTCTGCGAATACAAAAGGGAATTGAGCTTTTAAAAGAATGTGGACCCGTATGGTTCGATAAATGGAGCATGATAATAACTTTCAAATATGACAAGGAATAGCAATTAACGGCAGTTGGATCAGTAAGGTTTTATCGATTGAAGTTAACATCTATTTGCTACAGGGTTTTGGTGTGCGCAGGTGTTTCAAGGACTTTGCCTGAACATGTGCATTATTCGATATACACATGAGGATTTTAAAGTCATTCACACTAGGCGATCGTGTCCACAAAATGAACTTTTAAGGAATAAAACTGTTTAAGCGGAAAACGTTAATGAATTGTTAAACCGGCATTGATTTAAGTTTTGTGATGATCGTTTTAAATACAACTTCTTCAACATTGATTGCTATGGAGAGACTCGTATTCCTATAATATATAACGAGTTACCTTTCCTCGTCAATTTACGTTCCTTCTACCGGTTACGGTAGTGCACGTGTTACCTGTATTTTGGCGATTCGTCTAGATGGCAAGAAAGTATCACCATTTATCATCACTAAAGGTAAAAAGACAAGTTGAACGCGTTTCAGGAATTTATGTTTTTGAAAGTGAAAAGCCTGGTGCACCCAAGCAGTTATAAGAAAGTGGGTCAATTTTATGCTGCCACCACTGTTGAGGTTCGAAATAGAGGTTTACTAGTTTGGGATTCAGTCAGTACTCACCGCGCTAAAGACATGAAAAACTTTCTTGCTGAGAGGAAGATTGATCAAATAATGATTCCGGCAGGAATGACTGGCTACCTCAGACACTTGATATTGCAATAAACAAGCCATTCTACGATCATTTGCGGATGGAAATCAATGAATATTTGAAAACAGAATGGTGAGAAATCAACGAGGTAATTTTGTAAAGCCAGGCTTACAAGAAGTTGTGAATTGGGTAAAAAATTCATGGGACAAAATAACTGACAGTTGTGTTTCCAATGCACCACGAACAGGCTACTTAGACAAGAAATATTCGTTTAACGATAGCTATATTGCAAGACATGAGAGATTCGGACCAATGATTCTACAGGAAATGGATTTGGAAGAAAATCAGAACGGAATTCAAAATTTGATAATTTATGACGATGTTCCAGAAGAAGATGACACGACTGTAATTGAATAAATTTAAATTTCTGTATATAAATAAATATTAAACAAAAATATAAATCTACTTATTGTACTTGAAGCCCTCCCCCGAAAATAAGCCCTAGCACGTATTTTGGATCTAAAAAGAAAGTAAGACAGTGTCTTATTTTCGGAAAAAGACGGTATTCCGCTTACATTTTACAATTTTAAATTGTTTCGCGCGAGAATAATAGGAGTAATACATTGCATTATTGAATTACAAAATAATATGCAATTTTTCCACGAATTTTCGAATGACAATTTTTAATTTAAATAAACGTAATAAATATGTGTAACATTATGAACACATGTGGGGTCTGATAAGAGTACAAGCGTCGAGTGAAGGACTTGAAGCTAACTCGTTATAAAATTGTATGATTCACATGGGCGTAATTTCAAATTTGACTGCACGTTATTATTCCGTTTTCATTTTTTAATTTAAATAAACGCGATAAAAAAACTTCAGTTATGCGCCCACACACGTATTTATCAATACATTTGGCCGATAAGAATATCTACAATGCACACCTCGTCGTCGTCTGGCGTAGATATTCGCTTTTATAACAATAGCCAAATGTACCGATTGTCGATAAAGTGGCCTTTATAAAATTTGTAAAACAGACATTTGGTATTTATGCAATTAACATGTTGCACGAGTAAGATTTTCGAATTTATACGTTAAACAGCACTTTTTTTGTTTCGACGTTTTGAAAGTGCGCGCGACGTGTGTCGTTCGGACTTTGCGCGGAACTTTTACGTGAACATTTGTTCGATATAACTGGGTCCCGAGGTAAAAAAAACCTTACTGCACAGGACCAACTATCGAATTAAGAAAACCTTTTATTTTCCTTTATTAAGGGAGCTTTAGAAAACTCCCGCGCTAGATAGGATGATTTGTGAATTTGGCTCTAAACATAGGTTTTAAATTAGGATTTCCGTTTGAACAAATAAATGCATCATTTAACATCTACATCGTTAATCTTGGCTATTTGGAAATTTAGAAAAATAAAAAACGAAAACAAAAATGATTTTTAATATTTATATTGTTTAATGATACTATCTCAATAAATTACGCTGTTTTTCCTATAGATTTGTTTGTTTGCATAAGCGCAATTTCGACAAACAATAAAGTTTGGTCAAACTAAACGATTAGGTTACCCTTGAAAATAAATGAACGTGCCATTTAGTATCCATATCTGTCCTGATCTGTACATAATATTACTAGATGATAATTTAACATTTACGACGTTAACCTTGCTACTTGATAATAATTTAGAAAAAAAAGATACGAAAACAAAAATGTCACGTAATAATTTACAAAAAAAATACTTCCGGCTGCGCACATTTCTGAAAATTTTCAAGGTTACACCTTCAAAGTCGTTTTAGATTTTCTCAAAACCGGTACACTTTATCAAAGAAATCAATCGTAAATCGGTCTCATAGTATTCGAAAAAACAAAACGAAACATATAAAGCAGGTACGTGTGTTTGGTATATAAAATACAGAAAATGAGCATGAGAGCACATTTTTTTTCCGGTTGGAATTATTTTAAACAATTTTTATAGTGATTGGGCACTTATTCAATGACACATTACAATAGGTACAACAGGATAAATATCTAATGATCAAAATTAAGATTGATCGATAAGTTATCACGTTACATGGTGCGGGTGGGGGGTATATATTATAATAACCAACCGTAACTTACACATCCTATATTAACGTATTCGTGTTTTTATGAGCTTTACGATAAAGATGTCTCTCATCGTTTTTGTGAATTTAATGATTTTTATTCCGGTATTTGTTGTTGTTAACACAGATATGGAATTGTTATCAAAAGTACGTATATGATGTATTACATTTAATTTAAAAGATGTCTTCTTACCAAAAATATATTATTAGTTTCATCAATTTGAGTACATCGTGACAACAGAACGTCTAGAATTAGTTCGTTACAATAAAAATTATTTGAAGTTTGCGGAAGCGAAGTCATTTAGATATAACAAGACAGCAGGATCAATCGGTATAAACGCATCATTTATGTTAAATGTTGATACTTTATATGATGGAGAGGTATTTAGATACAAAATAGTTGCAAAATTATGTTAATAACCATTTTCAAACTAATTTTAGGTCAGAGTTCAGCTTTTTAAGTTCTTAAGTAATGAATATCGACATTTTCCTTTACGTTATCAAGATAAAATGTGCGATTTGTTAAAGGCAAATGTTTTTGGATCGGCTAATTTCAAGAAATATGGCAATTTCACAGGTTGTCCTCTGTATGCGGTAAGTACACAATATTTTCCATAATTGATGTACTTAAATTACATATAATAAGCAAAATTTTATTATCTCTCAATGTAGATATGATACTTTAAGAATAAAATCCTCAATCGACCTAAGTAATTAGTAAGACTTGTCACATTTAGTAACATGCCAAAAGTCTTCATAAATTTAGGTTGTGCTGCAGTTGGTTTACAATTATAAAACACGTACTTCCCTACTTTTAGAATAAACGTTATTCCATTGCCAACTATTCGATGGATTTTTCCCAATCACCTCCTGGAATACCCAGTGGAAGATATATGCTAGAAGTAGAGATTCTATTTGACAATGCTGAACTTGCAGTGGTGCGTGCATATGGTGAAGTAAAGAGACCGATAAAATGGTAGCTGTGCAGTTCGATTGTTTACTTAAAGTTCTGCTAATTAAATTTTACTCCTATCTGTTAATGTTTATTTGGCATTCATAAAATAAATATTATGTTGAATTTATTATTGTACTTTTTGTAATATTTACTTATTGCCTCGATCCACGTATGAACGTAATTACAATTATGTAGATATTATTATGACAAAAATGTTTTTGGGACATAAACGGCCATTTAACGTAGTTACATGTTTTAGACTACAAAGTGAACTTTCGGTTCGTGGCCGCAAAAATAATAGTTTATTTTTGACTGACATATTAAAATTGAAATGGCAAGAAAGAGACGAACTACTTGAACATAATTCCAATGGAGAACCGTTGGTTTTCTTGGGTAATACATTTCTGGGCGAAGAAGTTTTCCGGGAAATAAATGTTGGGGAACGAATTTTCCGAAATCTCTCCTATGTTTATATCTATCTATGTATTTACATATCCTACATGTCTGCGAAGTTCTTATCTCGAAATGCGACTTTTTATAAATTTTGGGCGGCATTCGTTTGTCCAAATTTGCGAAAATGACATCATAACAATGGGTTTCTATAAAAATCTATTTGATTTTTTAGGTATAAAAAATACAGAAAATGTGCATGATGACTGGCTAGAAAAATTTATAGATAGTTATTGTAACAGTGGCTTTGGAAACGTGTCACTAGTTAAAAAATTCTTGACTCAAAAAAATATGCAGTCTCTCTAACACAAATGAAAGTATTTTGTAATGACTAGTAGTTTTAGATTTAATCACTTGTGATGTTAGAAGATATTTCAGTATATACGTAGTTGAAAATATTACATCTGGTTATTACAATATTACCAAGGTTATTCTTTTTAAATCGTTAGGGCTAGAGTTAGAGATTAATTTGATAGGTAGGTATAGTTCAGTCAAGTTCATATGTTTTGTTTCACGAGAAGTGATCGCAGACCAACGAGCGACGAGAGAGGATCAAAAGGGATGAAGGGTAGCAGTTGTTTTTGAATTGTAAAAAGGGACACGTCAGATAATAAATAAAAACGTTTTACGACAAAAACTAACACAGGCGACGGGACGAAATCTAGGACCTCCTACGGAGGGGTACGGAGGTCCTATTATTTCAAAGATGTTACAATATATATATTTTATTTAATCCGACTATGTCGGTGGGTCCTCAACACCCTGGCCGTTATTCTTATTCGTTTCCGCTCTAAAGCGATAAATAAAACACAAACTAGGAAAAATGAACGAAGATTAACGGAGTATATATATTGGAAAAATTACAAATGTGACTTTTTTATTTATGTTGATATTTTTCTACTAACCCGTTTCTAAACGACCGCCCTTAATAATTGAAAATCTACGCCAGCCAACTCCTCTTATGCCGAAATTGAATTTGAATTTAATTTAAATTAAAAAAAAAAACGTATCACGGTGAACGAAAGACTTTTTGGATCGTCTACCGCGGAATTTTCTACAACAAAAGGTCAGAATTTTATTAATTTAAATATTAATTATTTTATCGACTTTTAAGACGTACGTGCGTCGCACCGTACAGGTAATTATGAGAAATTACCCACATCGAGTTATAAAAACGCTAAAACTGTAAAATTTATTAGGCACTGCACGTTAGATTTGTATTTACAGCCCTTAAAAATATCATAGGTAAAATCCTTTATATGAAACTTGTTTGTTTTTTTTTAAATTATATTATGATATAAATAGGTAGGTACATGGGATGTAATTTTATCTTAATTCGGGCATTCTAACTTTATTTGAAATGGTATTTATTAGTATTCCGCTTAAACTTTATAATTTTAAATTGTTTCGCGCGAGAATAATAGGAGTAATACATTAAATTTTTGAATTGCAAAATAATATGCAATTTTTCCACGAATTTTCGAATGACAATTTTTAATTTAAATAAACATAATAAATATGTGTAACATTATGAATACATGTGGGGCCTGATAAGAGTACAAGCGTCGAGTGAACGACTTGAAGCTAATTCGTTATAAAATTGTATGATATACATGGGCGTAATTTCAAATTTGACTGCACGTTATTATTCCGTTTTCATTTTTTAATTTAAATAAACGCGATAAAAAACTTCAGTTATGCGCCCACACATGTATTTATCAATACATTTGGTCGATAAGAATATCTACAATAGACACCTCGTCGTCGTCTGGCGTAGATATTCGCTTTTATAACAATAGCCAAATGTACCGATTGTCGATAAAGTGGCCTTTATAAAATTTACAAAACAGACATTTGGTATTTATGCAATTAACATGTTGCACGAGTAAGATTTTCGAATTTATACGTTAAACAGTACTCTTTTTGTTTCGGTGTTTTGAAAGTGCGCGCAACGTGTGTCGTTCGGACTTTGCGCGGAACTTTTACGTGAACATTTTTGCGTTTAACGGAGGACTTTTTGGAACGAAACCGTCGATAATCTACCTACGGCAGAATTTGATGTCTACGACAAAAGATTGGAATTTTATTAATATAAATTGTTTATTATTTCGTCGACTTAACTAAATACGTGTTACATAGCATAAAAATTGTTAACAGCGCAATGTTGCCAAGTTTTTTGATGATTTTTAAAGGTAATTAAAATTAGCGTAAAACAGTGTACTTGAGGGTTTGTTACGGATTCTCGTACATCTTCTCTATTTTTTTAAATTATTTTTTCAAATCAGAAATATTCTAATCTTTGTTCTTTGTGTCGTGTGCGCCCGCGCAGCGCTCGCGAACGGCGACGTTAATTTTGCGCCCGACCGTACATACATTTCTACAATTCGGATAACAAGTACGAACGAAGGTGATGACGAAGACGAACCGAAACAGTTCCGTTACTCATCTATTTATAACGCGACTATAACTATTTTATTCCTCCAAGAAAACGATTGAAATAACAATTAGAAGGACCCGATGTCGATGGCGCGTCACAAATCTTAGATTTTACGACCATTTTATGTGTGGGGTAAATGAATGGCGTTGCGCGTTTAGGATCGCATTTATGCCAAATTACAAAGGGATAATAAATCGATCGCGGCATTTGCAATATTTATGCTCGATATTGGCAATTGAGCACCAAAATCGATCTCCCCATAAACCTGCTTCTCGTTCGTTTAATATTTATCCGTCGATTTTGTTAAGTTTTGCGAAACTTTATATTTTTGTTTTCAGTACTAACCTAACGTAATCCGTTTTTGTGTCGCAGATCCAATTACAACTTGGGATATTAATTTGATAGCTCGCAGTAGAGGAATATAATGATTATATGGTCGTAAACGTAAATTTTCTTCTCTCGGCCGCTACAACACACAAACCTACAAAATTAATCTTTTTATCCTGAAAATTTAATTCCAACATTCATTCGTAGGATAATATAATATTGTTTCAGCTTACCGCACCACCCGAATAAACATCCACTTCGGCCTAAAGTTATTTGAATTTTACATATCTCCAATTATAAGGGAATAATGTTATACCTACGTGCAGTTCCGTTTCCAGGCCCTTATTTGAAACGTCGATAATTTCGGCACGCGTTTCCCTATTTAAAACTTTTTTTTTTAATGAAACGAAAAAGAGGACGAAATTGGTTTTTTTTATCACGTCGGCGACGCTCCGCAGATCAAAACGACAATTATTTGAAACGAATCGAAAAAAAACATTTTCCAATAACGACATCGGAAAGTTTACGGGGAAAAATGAGTTAACGTCCGGAGACAAATAAATTCACGTTACCTACCACTAAATGAACAAACCCCCCTCGAGATTCCTTCAAGCTTATCTACGCTCGAAACTTTACCTTCGCGCACAACTACTAATTATCTCGTGGTTGTTGATTAACAAGTTTATTATTTATCTGAAGTAGGTATAATCCGTAAAAAGCGCTCGAACTGTAACGACGACACTTTCCACGGCCCTCCATTGTAATTTTAACGTTGCGCTTTAAAATAATAATTCGTTAAGACAAGCAAGTTGGCCGCAAAGTTGCCAAGTAACAATGACGTAAGTAGCGGGAATACTGTCCACAATAGAATGGCCTTTGCTGATTATACAAAGGAGAAGGGTGATTAAGTGACAACTGCAATTTCTACTCTCTCCAAACTTCTATATAGAACAATTTACGTGAGTCATGGACCGGAATCCCCAACGAGAAGCGATATTTCCAGTTATTATTTAGAGTGGCATTGTTATGGACGAGAAAAGGTTATTTAATTTAAATTTTCCATATCGTTTTGTCGTTAAATGTATTTGGAGTCGGATCTCGTCGTTTCCGATCGCAATTTCTACATCTTATTTGGACGTGAGTAGTTGGAATTGGTGAAATACAAATTCTTGAACGTTAACAACGATTGGATTTTCGCCGTGAAACTGATCGCAACAAAGATAGGCGTGGCACGACACGATCTGGTACAGATATGGACCCGGCTTTAAGTCGCCAACCAAAAAATGACATAATAAAAGTAGGTACGTGAAGTTGGCACGTCATTAAAAGCACGAACAAAAAAATTGTGCCAATCGTTTGAGCTTTGTTTGTGCACGATATAAAAATTTTGCACGACACGCCGTTTTCGAGTTATTGAAAAATCAAAATAAAAAGTCATTTGAAAGCACAAACAAAAACAATTGTAGCAATCGTTAGTGCTTCGTTTGTGAACGTTTGTGCACGATACAAAATTTGTATCGTTTTCGTTAGTTATTTAAAAATTAAAATAAAAATCATTTGGAAGCACAAACGAAAACAATTGTAGGAATCGTTAGTGCTTCGTTTGTGCATAATATAAAATTTTTGCACGACACACCGTTTTCGAGTTATTCAAAAATCAAAATGAAAAATCATTTGAAAACACAAACGAAAACAATTGTGAAATCGTTAGTGGTTTGTTTATGAACGTTTCTGAACATTGTAAAATTTTATTCAAGTTTTCAAAAATTAAAACCTGATGCTTAACACGTTGTCGTTGAAGATACATACATACAATCAAAAACAATATTACAGCATTCATTAGTAGGTATCTAAATATTTCTTGGAATATTTGTAACTATCGGAAATTTTATAATCAGCACGTCAAAAAATATTAACTATTTATACAAGGTCATTCAAGTTATGTAAACGTACTCTTCTACTGAAAGTAGTTGATTTTCGTACAAGTACAAGAATGCAGATCATATCATATCTATATTCTTAAAACTTAAAACTTTAACTTTATAAAGTAAGATAGTTCAGGACTATCTGGATTAAGTTAAAAATAACGTACAACGATTAATAATTTCTTATAATTTAAAAACACTCATTATATAAACACTTATATTTACCATATAACTTAGGTACAAAAACTTATTAATATTAATGATAAGATTAAATCTAAATATAAGTTACTAACGATAAGATGCACTGTTCTACTTCATCCTAGTCTGAGAAGATTTCTAATTAGGTAGTACCTATAATTAAAGGTAGTACACATACCTATAGTCTGGACATCATACTGATTATTATATTTACTATGTTCAAATCTACTTTTAATAATAAAAATACAAAAACAATGAAATAACTACCTACAACATAATCAAATATCTAACAAATAAGAAAATATATTTAACGTAAAAGCCATGCATTTATTATATGCACAAGTAGATTAACTTAATATTTACTTACAAACTAATAAAATTTAAAAAAAAATTAAATTTAAATCGACGTTATAATATAATTTTGTTTATTTATTATCAATAGAACTTGAAGTTTGTTCCAACACATCGCCAATTTGCGAACCGTCCGACACATGCTTTCAACCAATTAGAATTTTAGAATTTGACAGTTGAGTAAATTCTAAAATTCTGATTAGTTGAAGGCATGTACCAAACAGTTCGCAAACTCGTTTGGTAGTGTATTGGAAAAAACCTGTATCTGTACCTCAGAATAAAAGTGTACTAAGGGCCGATCTTTCCATCTCCTGATAAATTTATCTGACAGATATTTACCATAGAAACGTTTGTTCAGATAATTGTTTTCATGGTAAATATCTGTTAGATTTTAGCTGAAAATAGAAAGATCGGCCTAAGTCACATTTTAATTATTACATAAAACTGTTTGATTTTAAACTGTTTTGTAACCTATTTTAGGTGTTTAAACCAGATAAGTAGGTTGTTTAAGCATGTAGAATTTGCATCTATTTCTATCTATATCTGAACCACATTGAGCTCATGATAAGTTATCACGGGCCGCATATAAAATCTAACATTTATTAATATACCTACTCATTTGGTTCTTCGTCGTCTGTATTTCGTCTATATTTTTTTCGTTCTAATTTTAAGTACCTATACCTATGGTAGGTATGTGTGTAAATAAATAGTAGATAGGTATCATTGAAGGTTAGTAAGATTTGTCGTAAATGGCGCGATAGGTATGTGCAAGTTATAACACGCTGGTAGGTCCAAAACGTTGATTTTCTGCTTTTAAATTTTGAAAATTGCTGTACCAGTACGATTTTTCTTAAAATTTATCTACCATCATGTAGAGCAAAACTTAAAATATATATCCTAAAAATTTCATACAAATTACTTCATTGATAAAGGCGCAAAATTTAAAATAGTTTTGCAGCTTTGTATATTTCCCCTTATTAAGCAATGAACAGAATAGTTACTTTAATTTTATTCCCGTATTATATCACACTGTACATAAATTACATAAAATACCACAAATGTCTATGGCAAAAATGAAATAATAATTAACCGTATTTCTATATCAAGGAACTTTTCATTACCGCAAAGGAACACATACAGACGAAATAAAAATATACGATTTTGATAGGTAGATGTATCTTTCATAAAGTTGCTTATCAGTATCAGAAATATCAAATAGAATTTTTAAAGATTTATACAATTGTAATCTATATCTAAGAAAGTCGAATGTACACTGCTTAAGTAGATTTGTTAATTTTTATTTCTAAAATTTTAAAAAATGGTTATAGTCGGTACGGCCATACTACTCCGTACCGCCTAAATAAACGGCCTACCATGCTAAAATTCTTCAATGATTACAAATATTACAAAATACTGCAATATTGTTTTTGATTGTACATACTTCCAACGACGACGTGCTAAGCGACAGGTTTTAATTCTTGTATAACTTGAAAACGGCGTGTCGTGCAAAATTTTTATATCGTGCACAAACGTCCATAAACAAAGCACAAACGATTGGCACAATTTTTTTCGTTTGTGCTTTTAATGACGTGCCAACTTCACGCACCTAATAAAAGTGGATTTTTTTTCAACTGGCCCAATTTATTTCGATTATACTCGTATAGGTAACTCAAAAATGGTTTGGTTTGGAATTGAAAAGATTATGATCTTCACTTCAAACGCCAAAATGACTCATCTGAAACTATCACAACGTCAATCATCTTCATGGAGACAACATTCTTTTGTTTATTTATTTTTTTTGAAGTGACACCCTTGGTATCGAAATAAAAAATTTGCTCGAGTATCAAAAACGACTTTCTCTGCAAGCGCACCAAGTTATTGTATTTTTCGGACACATTTAACTTGTAAATGGTTCCACAGTACAAAGGTTCAGTAATGGTTCAAAGTACTTACTAAGTAAGTAGATAAACATCTTTTTTTTTTCAAGATACAATTCTTTTTTCAGTTTGTTCGGCAAGAAAGGAAGCGCGATTTTTTGAAAAGTACAATAGATGACAGACAGTCTTTCCGGGTTCTACAGAGTCGGTTTGGATGTTTCGAATGATTAACTTCTTGTAAGACCCAATCTTCGTTGTTAGGTCCAAACATCTTCTCGGCCGATTTTGTAGAACGCAATGAGTGAAAGAGAGGAGACAATATCGCGCTTCCTTTTTTGTTGAACAGACTGTGTGACTGTTATCAACGTTAAAACCCATCGAGTAGAGCATCTGGTGCTTGTTGTATTTAAAAATAAACCAACAAATGTCGTAACTGAACGATGTATTCGTGGCTACGCTTTTTCATTTTGTGCAAGTGGCGTTTCTAAAACGTCCCATCTCGAGTTCATCGCTCTTTCAAAATAAAACAAAAAAAAATGTTGAGGGAATGGGAATGAAAAATGTGTTCTTTAAGAAACTGTCGGCCGTCAGATTATTACAGGTGTCAACTGCTAAGAGGGCAAGTGTTTTCTCCAACTGACGACTAACCAGTATAGGAAATATGTCGATAAATATGACGTAGGTATAGGTTGTCTATTCTAAATTTCCACTTCACAGAATTCGGTTAAAGAATGTAAAACAAAGATGAAGTGACGTTCCGATACTTTCGCGCTTACATTAGGTACCGAAACGTGACATTTAATCCAATCGCGAAATTAGAAAAAATAATTCGCAATTAAACTGAGCACCTATAATAAGACTTTGTCAGATACACAGATTAGACGGCCTGTAGCTATAGTTCATCCAAACCTATATGATGTTCACGTCATCAATGCAAGGTTACTAGATGATGACGTTTCACGCAGTGCTGTCACCTCGTACCTCGTATTTTGACAGTTCTAATAAATTGTAGTCTTTCTTTATACCATCTAATATGTGCGCAGGTAAATCATCAATAGAATATGTCACATTCCAAACTTTAAACCGAATTACAAATAAACAATCTAGTAACTTTTTGTTGATGACGTGAACATCATATAGGTTTGGATAAGCTATACTTATATTTATTGTTTTATTTTTTATGTTCAACCTCTAAGGGCCGATTTTTCAATCGCAAAGAAACAATTGTTTCGATAATCATTTCTACGTAGTGATTGACCGATGGTCGGAGGGTCAAACAACCCGACAAAAAATGATTGATAATATCTTATTCTCGTGCCCCCCACACCTATTTTAAATTCAATTCGGTCCATAAAACGTGTTCCACACTATACAGCGACGTTTGTACGAAATCCTCATAAAATATATGCGCCCTCCAAGATTCCCCGACGGAATTTCTAATTTCTCAGCGACCTAATTCCGTTTCGGTAAATTTTTAAGGGCGGGGAGGGCGGGGGGCGAAAATGCACTACTTAATTGTTGATGAGATAGGCACCGTCTTAATTAATGCAAACACTAAAAGCGTGTTACATATTAAACAATCGTATTTCGAGACGTTTCGCTATATATGTATATATACCTGCTAGAGACGAATGAATTATTCAAAGAGATGAATTAATTTTGATGGGTCTGCTGCAGGGAAAGTATGACAGTCGTTTTTGTTTTTTTGTAACAATTACTGTTATCGCACGGCGACTCGTTGAATATTCACTACGATAAAGAAACGGATAGCAATACCCAGGAGGCACACTGCCGTCATAATGTCGTCAATTATTGGTAATTATTCGTCGGCGACGTCGTGGATCCAATAAGTGACGTACGAACGGCGATACTTTCACGGCGAACATTTGACGTCACTAAAGAACGTCGTCGAGACGTCTTTGTTTGGTCATTCCAAAGTCCCGAATCTTTACCGGAAAAGTGAAGATAAAGACGTTTTGAAGCGTTAATTTAAAGAGTAAAATATTCGTAATTTTTTCTAACATGTTTATGTTTCATCCAAAATTTTAACTAAAAAATATATCAATTTATTTTGGAATTATGCACTATCGCGTCTATGCAATTAATAGTAATAGTTCTATACGTTATAAATACAGTAGTATACAACTAAACAAGTAAGTAAAATCACATCCAGGTGGCCAGAACTAGTTCCTTTAAAGTGACACGCCACTGTGTATACTGATCACGCTTTGGTTTACCGCCGGCAGTTTTGTTAGGTTAGTGGTTTTACTTTGCAGTGAGTTCTACGTTGTAAATTTGTAAATTGTAAATTTTTTATACAACCACTTAAAGGTAAGTGAAGATTTAATCGGTCTATCACCACCTAAAGTTAAAACGAATAATTTTAAATATTTAAACAACTGGAAGAAATATTTTTTATAATAATTTTACAAATCATGGCTTAACAAGAAACAAACAAACTGTACTTATTTCTATAGGTTTTAACCTTTAGGTGACTAGGTTATCTTTGTGGCGTGAGTGACCCCCATTTCATTATTAATTTATTTAGATGTCTTTTGTTGGTGTGAAATTTTACATTGTGCGACTCTCACAGCCAGCAAGCTTTTATTTAAAATAGTTTTTTTCTATTGTGCCTAGTTTAGGCTCTATCAAAGGATCCCAGAACTCGTGGACACACTGTATATCTTGTATTATATTTACCGCTTACATCTTATCTTAAACATATTATTGTATTACTCGTATATAATAATAATATAATTATTTGGTCATTAAGTAGGTAAATTCAAATAATTTTGTGTTCATTCTTTGATATATTAACATACCTTGTTTAATTTCTTAGTTTTAGGTTCTTTGTTTGTACCTTCATTTTTGTAATAAAATAATTATATTGAATGTATTTGTATTTTTTTCACCTTTAGATGCGTCATTAATGCCTTGGGATTACGTTAATGGGACGTCAAATCGACGTCCCATTTAAAGAAATTAGACGTCTCAAGTAACGTACTAGCTTGGTCATAATTTGACGTCACTGGGCTGTGACATTAACCCGTCATATATACGTCATTTACGACGACGTCCCCATTGGGCCCCAAATGGCCAATAGTTGATGACATTATAATGTCATAACTACACGATCTGTAGTCAATTTTTATTAATAGGTACTGCCGGATAACAATCTCCGTTATTTTTATTCATTACCGAAAAAAATTAGTAGCTCTACGAAACGAGCATGTACAAAATAAATGAACATTATCAGTAAAACGATTATTTTATCATTCGACAATACGGTATGGTATAAATCGTACATATACTATATTTGGAACGCAAATTATGGTATTTTATCATTTGAACAGGTAAAAGCTATCATACCTACATTCAACTAAGTATAGGTTATTGTGTATTAACCGTTACAAATCGTTAACCGGCATTGTTTACCTGTAGCATGTAACCTAAGTATTTGTAATCGACTTCACGTGAAAGTTAAATCTTCTCCAAATTACACTTATTTGACGCTAATTATCGACGACCTTGTACTATGATTCAAAATTCAAATGGTGTAAAATACAAGCTGATGTATATTGGACACCGATATACAACGTTCGAGCCAAGAAAAGGGCGATATCGGTTTTATTTTGATAATAAAACTAAATATTTAAATACTAAAAAATTCTACCTTTACTTTGAATTTTCGTCTTTACGATTAAAATTTGTTACCACCACCGCCTTAGGAAATTAATTTCGTTAATATCCCGACTATCTTTGTTTACGACAATCGGAAAGCGATAAATTTTAAACTTGACACGGTTGTCATATTGGTCTTTCTATAGTTTTCTGATTGACGTAAACAAAGATAGGCGGACATTAACGAAACTAATTCCCTAAGGTGATGGTGGTGGTAACAAATTTTAATCGGAAAGACGAAAATTCAAAAGTAAATGGGGACTGTGAAATAACCGGTCTCCGTTGATGGTTTGATTACTGTTACGAACGCCACGCAAACACCCAAAAGTGCGCTCCATAAAATTATTGCAAAAATAAAGTTACTTGGGAATACGTTTATTTTTTATACGTGTCGCGCCGTCGCGCCCGCCAACTGGGAACAATTAAAATTTGTTATACAAGCAAGCCGATGCCTCATACGGAATATGGAAATTACGATTTCCTTGTCGTTTTACTTTACCTACCGTTGTTGTTGGTTGGTTTTACGTTCCGCGTATTCGCCTTGTTTTTCTTTTTTAAAAGGAAAGTAAATTTTTTAGCCATCGCATTTCTCATATTTCAACGTGGAACTGGAAAAACATCGGCTCCGTTTGCCCCGCAATGGGCTAAAATAAAGTCGACGTGCAGTTTCGAAATTTACATAAAATAATACAAAATGAGAATTATCGAAATCAATCACAGTTACTACCGTGTTTACATTAAACATTGTGTATATAAATCTGCCACTCTCGTTGTGAAATGAATTGAGTGATTCATATTCTACGTTGCTTAAAATTCCGCACATAAATCTTCGCGAGTTTTTATCCCGACCCTTGTTTCCTATTATTTATATGCAAATGGCGATCGCAAAATACTTTTTTGATCTACTTTCAATTTCACTTTAAAAACAAGTCAATTTCAAGACCGAAAACATCGAGAATTTTTAATTTAATTTGTTGACGCGAAACTTTGCGCCTGTGGGGTAGGTGGCGGTGTACGGCGACCGTTTGTACGTTTTCCTTTGCGTCTTTTGTTTCTGTTTTAGTTTCAAATAACTAAAGAAGATTGATCGAATCGCAATACGCCGAGTGATGCAGCCTAAACGTTCTCTCACGGTTAAAAAAAAAAGGCTCGCGAAATTGATGACCTCTTCATCTTTAAAAGCTCGTCTCGCATTTTCGCCCTTAAAACAATTCTCGACAATTGCAATTCTACAGTTGTTATAATTAACCGGAGGAGAAGCTCGCGAGAAATTATAAATAAGAGAGAAACGTAAAATCAACAGCAAGAATTAAGGTAAATATAATCACGGCGAAAAGATTTTCCTCGTTTTCTCCGTAATCTGTAGCCATCTACGGTTAAATGTAATTTTGCTAAATAAATAGACCCTTCCAGTATTTGTTCTTGAAATGAAAAAAAGTGTAACAAAATTTTTTTAAATATCCACTTTACTATATTATGTTAGGAAAAAGGAATTCGTCGACAATTTCAAAGGATTTACTTAAAACGAATCGACGATAGATTTTGTCGTTAAGGGGTATTAGCACGCTACAGTCAAAATCGACGGCAATTTTGGAACTAACACTTACAAGTTTGCTAGTAAATGGCATATGTATATACTGCTAAAGAATTTACAATTTAAATTTTTTTAATGCTAATTCACGATATTTTAAGTTAGCAGTGTTGCCGCTATTTTTATGCCTTTATCCTTTTGCATAGCCTAGATCGACTTTAAATTTGTTCATTACGAAATGTTGCACGGAATTTCGCGAGTGGGTTCGGATTACCAATATGCATTTTTAGATTTCCGAAATATAGTTTGTTGATACGGATTCCATAACGTGCGTTAGAAAATTTTAATTATGAAACTATAAACTATAACTGTACTTATGTCATATAAAATATTAATTTTATATTTTACATATTGTATACCCAAGTTTTCTCGGTGTTTGTTATTTTGAGTGTCTTTTTATAAAATAGTAAATGAAATAAAATGTGAAAGTTAACCTTAAAATAAAGCACGCGTTTTGTATATATATTATTATTTATATCTCATTATAAATTAACAAACACCTACAAAGTATTTATTACCAAAGTTGAATTTATATGTAAATACAAATAAGAAATAAACATAACCTCAACATATGTCACATTGAATATTTCTTAATTTTCAACATAATATTAATAACATTCAACTTCGCCATAGGAGTTTAATGCCAAAATGCAGTTATCGATCTTTCTTGATAAATTTTTGTAAATTGTTGACCGATGCAGTTATTCCATATAACCATTTTCTTCTAAAGGTTAGAGGTATTAGATATCTTGCAGATAATAATTATGTATTCTGTAAATCATTTTTATCTACAAAATTTGAAGATGAATTAGAAATAACTAATACCAATCTTCCAAAGCAGTGGGTAGATGTATACTTAAGAATATTACAGTTAAATTCAAAAAGTGTCACCGTTATTCGGTATAGAAAAGATATGTATGGTTGTATTTAGCAGAATACATCGATTTATGATTTTCTATCGAATGGTATAATTTATATTAATCAATTCCCTTCTTCCCTTTGGTGTTTGAATAGGCATAATTGATAATGGATAAATAATCAGACAGCATTTGAAGCATCGGTTTGTATTTTTGATTACTGCTCATCGATTATTGAATATGCTTCGAGTGATATTCTTTACAAATTGTATAAGAATACGTGTCATATAATATCAGCATAACGAACGTATTTGAAAGCCCATTTAACAATTGAGGGACTTTGAGGAATAGTAGTACAAGTGACATTTGAGTTTATGTGAAATGTTTCATATTAAACTTAGCACAACTGTTAAAAATATTCTCAACTTTGAGTGCCATATAGTTGTCATTATGGACCAAATAATACTACTGGTTTTTTTTATAAACTGTATTAATTTAAGCAACTTCTACTTCACAATTCTTGTTATACTGTACATGTCATCATTTGAACAAATGTCACTTGTACCACATTTCCTCTAAGCTCCTCAATTGAAGAGTCCGGCGCAAAAAGGGGGCAGCTCCATTGTTATAAATTGTTCAGAAGGTAAAAACTGTTTAACGTCTAACAAAATATTTTCCAGTTGTAGTTTAGTAAAGAATATATACTGTGACCAAATTTTCAGTCCACTGAAATTTAAAATGATGTTTTGAGTAACCGGAACTACTACAAACTTGCGACAAGTATTTTTCACCAATACAACATATTCGTCTGGTAATAATCATTTTTCGCATTCCCCAATAAAAGTCCGTATAATCCGTATACAGTTGGAGCTGCCTTCTTTTTGATCCTTTAATTGTCTTATGGACGTCCGCACATTGTGTTATCTGGATTTTATTATATACTTATATATTGTTTATTTAATTTTCAGAAGTTAACTTGAAATAAAATGTAGGAGTATTAGTTAGCACGACTATATTTTGCAAAAACAAATACAATTTCACAGCAATTTGAAAATTTCATATAACGTAAAGTGAAGTAGAACTGAAGCTGACTATTGTGCGAATTTAACCTTAAAAATACAAACAAAACATTATTCTGTTTTTCTATTTACTTTGGATGAAGTTTCATAAATTATACGTTTGACAACAACGCAAAACATTTGCACGTGCTGCCATCCTTCTAAAAACAGCTGAACTACAAATTGACTCAACTTAACAAACACAGCACGAAAATGTTCCTAGATTATAGTAATTTAGGTTAATTTTTATGCCCTTTGTTCTTAAAATGGTTAATTTTTAACTGTTAACGTTGTGTTTGTAGTACGTAGCTATGCTTTATCTATTACTCCAGGTGGTTTTTATTCCCTGAAGTGACGTATTTCTTTAAAATACTATTGTATGTTTAATTGCAAATTTAATAATTTCTTAACCTTATTAAGAAAACGCAACAAGTTTGTTGAAAACTAGAAGATTGGAGGTATCTATACGAATCATGAACCTTTCGTAAAGATGCCTCGTTTTCGTTAACAATGTATATTAATATTGGTTTCATTTGATATACTTTTTCAATATGGCGGACCCTGATAATATCCCCTTAAAAGGAAAAAAAGGTTAAATCGTCCTACTTAATATAATTGGACGTGTACCTACGTTTGTTACCGGGATAGAAAACGATTTTTTTGGGGTCTTTATCAATGTTTGAAACATAACATCGTAGTAGAAATACCTATTTATAGGTCGCAAAAATACAAAGACAAGATAACGAACTTAATATCCTATATACTAAGGATTCAAAGGAAACAGCACGAATAAATTACATTTTTTTTTCGAAACACCGTACTTCGTGGTTTGTTTGTTTATATATAAAAAAATGTTGGGCCATTACCTACGTATTATGTCTACTTAAATCACAAAGAGATTTTTTTAATGACGAAAAGCTTAGTTTCTGATTAACCTTGTTTTTAATGATGCAACGTGGGCGATGTTTCGAAGCGGTGCCTACGAATTTGACGGCGAAGTAAATATGTGTAGGTGGTACCTAAAAATACATCTATGTTCGTTCAAAAAGGTCCTTCGAATTTTATTACCTACAACGTCATACACATTTTATTAAATATATTTTTGATTGCTCGATATTTTAAATACCACTTTACGAATTCTGCATGTTTTGTTGCTAGATAGCGATTTCACAGTTTAAAATATACGGGGTGTTTCGTTAATAATGCGACATAGAGTAACTGGAGACTCCTTGGCCAAAAATATGATGATGAATTTGACCTAAAACATTTAGATAAAATGCGCCTCCTTACACCAGGATGTTTCATTTCGAGATTTAAAAAGGCCTTTTGCACATTTATTTTGAGACCGTTTTAATATTTATCTGTAAAACTCTGCGGGAAGTTTAGGTACTTTTTAACACATTAAACTGTGAAAGAGAAGAGTTTGACACGAGTCTGTGAAGAGAGAGTTCTCCTACCTATTACTAGAGGTGTACGGCGAACACAGAAAAAGAGTTACCCTATTTTCAAATGCAACTATTTTGAAAAATACTCACTTTGTGATTCTGAAATCGTACTAAAATGACGATTCCGCCAGTGGCGTAGAATTTCGAGCGGGGGAAACTTTTTCTCTGCCCCCGCCGTGCGTCTCCGGTAATAATTGGAAACTCTCTTTTTTCAAAGTTTAATATGTTAAAAAGTACCTAAATTTTCTACAGATTGGAAAATGACGATTTTTAAATCACTTTTAACGTCAGTTGGTTGCCTGGGACGAACGCCCACATAGGATATATTATCGACGTCCGTTAAGGACATCACCTGCAAATGTCTAATTGATATTCTTGCGCTATCTGGGTATTAACCAAATCTTTAAAAAAATCAAAAATGCGTATGACGCGAAGAGCAATAAAATTTGAACGACCTTTACATTTTTAATTTAGTTTAAATTTATATTTTACGAATACTACGTTACCGCTTTTACTATTCAATTTAAATATATGCAGGTTAGGTAAAACCTACAAATGTGTTACCAACGGAAGTTCGCCTCGAATTTTGAAAATTGTTTAAAAAAAACATTTTGTTTAAACGACACACCGGCGGTTTCGATTGAATACCTCACGTCAGCGATTATTTCACAGTTCGTAAGTTGGTTAAAAAAATAATAATTTTAAATCTTGTCGGATACTTAGATAAATTGAGTGAGTGCCTAACTTTCGCGAGCTTGGTAAAAATAATTAGTATCGCCGGAATCGCCCTTAAACGCAGCAGTAATAAAAATCCCGTCTCACAGAAGCAATATAAAAATGTCCGGAACGTTCCAGAAATAATAATTTTGTAAGAAACGTATGTAAGTGCGTCACGAGGAATTCGACGAAAATCCTTTGAGAATCGTATATTAAGTTGTAGACAGACTTACGTGGTACATGCACTGAGGGAGATGATGAGTGTTGTATGTAACCCACTTCCGCCATCGAAACCGCATTTTGCAATTAAATTAGCTTTAACTTTAACAAATATCGATAAATTTAAAGGCAAATTAACGTGCGAATTTATAACGCACCTACGTACTACATTTTTCTACATCACTGGTTACTGCGAACTAACTGTAAAGAGTTTTGAAGTCGTTATAGGTTCCGTAACTTCAACGAGCCTTGTTACGTTGAACTTAATATTAACTAATTAAGGTAACAAAATCGATGAAAAACATGCTTATATGTCAACTTGTTGATTTTGCTTATTTATAAAAACGCGCCGTATTTTTTACTATCCATCTGTATGAAAACATACAGAGATTTTGATAAATAAAGGGCATAAGCATTGAAAATGTGCCTTTGTTCCAATTTGGCTAATTTTTCCATTTTAATGTAAGATTAACTTTAACAAAATATTAGTTTCCAAAACTTCATACTTTCCAAAATTTAACTTAAAAAAAATAATAACCCTAACCTTTCTAATCTCAAAAATTTTCAATTTTAAGCGTTTAAATTTAAAAGAAAAGAAAATATCTTCCAATAAACGTCTGGGGGCTATTTCATTCGCTTACATAACGTATGCGAAAATGACGTCATACCATTGGATTTCCATAAAAATCTATTATTCGTTTTGACGTCATTTTCCCATACTTTTTGTAAGCAAATGGTTCGAGAATAGCCCCCCCGCCCTCCTGTCCGCCCAATATTCACAATTTTCCAAATTTGCTGTACACGGAGTGTTCCAAAAAATATCACAGAATTCGCGATAATTTCTGAGAAAAAAAAAATTTTTTTAATTAAAAAAAACTTCGCAAAGTGTGAAGTTTTGGAATTTTGCGCTAAAGTTAAACTTACATCAAAATGAAACTTTCGAGAAGAAAATTAGGCAAGTTCGAGCAAAAGCACATTTCCAATGTTTACCTGGCCGTGGCCTTTGATACAATTGTGGTTAAATAGCAAAAATAAAATTCTCGTAAACAGCTTAGATATTCTTACAATTAGTTTGTTTTATATAGGCAAGCGTTTGTGCATCGGGCTTTTATTGTAAATCGAAAGCAAAGCTATGCTAAAAATTAATGGTTGTTTAATTTTTAAAAAGTGGGCTCTTAAAAGAGATTGAACTGAAACTTAATTCAACTAGACGCATTTTCGTATTTTTTAAACAAATTATAATTTACGACAAACGTCGGATTGGCGTTTTGGTAGAATTTCTAAACATTGGTCGCATTCAGGGAATTGTAGCGTCGAAACGCTGCAGCGCTGTAACGCTTTATTTTGCCTGAATAAACATTTTTGGTACTAGTTATTTTTCAGCTTTTAATTCTTAGGTTGGCAATTTTGTTTGTAAAACACTCAAATTTTTATGTAAAACTTACCTTGTAATATCTTCAACCTTTCTTCTTACGTTACTGCAAGGAAAATGACTTCGTCTCCGAATTGTAACGTTATAAGCCATCTTTATTTTTTGCATAAACCAAAACATACGCAAGCAACATAATTTGTTAGGTTAGAACGCACGGATGCGTCATTGCTTTATTTAGTTATAAAGCGTTAAAGCGGAATATTTATATGCTTTAATGCTTTACTAAAGCGCTGCAGCACTGCGAGTAAAGCAGACACCATTCAGAGCATCGCTTCGATAAAGCGCTACAGCGCTACCATTCCCTGAATGCGACCATTTTCTCGACAAAAACTTTTCGCCGGCGCGGTGACCGCTACGGAAAACAACGCTGTCCGCGATTACTACTAGAAATAATGTTAATAAACAACCGAATTACCATTTCGAACAACAAATAATCAACAAAAGCTACGATTTAAACTCAAATTCTAATTTAATCCGCAAATTAAATGTCTTTTTCAGTACGAGATCGATATCTAACCTAATTTTAATATTAAAATAAAACATTTCTTTTCCTGTTTATACGAATCTTATTTAATAAAACTTTTATTGTTACATAAATTTTATTGCGGCTATTTATGAAATCACGCGAACGTCGTCAGTGCAAGTATTAGGTCGTTATTTGCCATTAAACGCCCACATTTTTAACGATTTTATAAAATCGAAAATCTTCATCACTTCGAATTTCGCAATGAATTATCAGTTGTTCGGGAAACGTCAACATTGTTTTTGCGCCAGTCAAAAGTGAATCTGCCCAAAAATAAATATTTCCCGAAAGCCGAACGCGAATTTATGAATGCAGAAATTTCAAAGCTCCCCTTCGTTATCGACCATTATATATCTAAAAAAAATTCTCGGAAACTTAAATAAACTCGCGCTTATTTTATTCGGTCCTAAAATCACTTCGAACAAAATAATCCGAAACGTATTTAAGCTGCACGTATCTCGTTTCGGAACGACGTCTGTCCCGAAGTTTTGATCGGGATAAACAGCGAGCCGAAACTGGGAACGCTCGACGACGTTCAGACGCCGCCAGAAGAATTATTGCCGAAAATACGTTCATTGTAGTGCCGAAGGGGGGGCGAAAATCTGTAACTTCGGAAGAGTCAATAACAATCCATTGTTTGACGCATGCCGTCGCTCGCCCGTTTAAATTATTGCACGAAACGCGCGACGGCATTAACAAGACCGAAAAAAAAAAACAAAAACAAGAAACAAAGAAAACCGAAAACGGCGGTTATCTTCGGGACAATAACTAACTTTCTATTTTTTTTTTATTAGACGAAACGTTGCTCCACGTACCCAAGTGAAAAATTGAAGTGTCGCCTTTATTACAAGCTTTGCCCCTTAATTTACAAATTAAATGTTCCTTGAACAATTTATTTTATGGCCGGCCTACGTTCGTATCCGGAGTGCCGTTTTTACTGTTTGTACCTTTAAACCTGTATCGTTAAACCGTTATTTATTTAAAATTCAGAAAACGCAACGAGCTTTTCTCTGGTGCACGCTATTTTCCTTATTCACCTCAAAGGGTAAATATCTACGAATAGCTAAGTCATTTTATGTTGGGGGATTAAAGCTTGATAAATAGCTACCTGGAGGTAAGCGCCTTTTGCGAAACGAAAACGCGAGGGGATCGGATAACGTATTGTTCTTCGCAGTTGCACCGGTACGGTCTAGTTTTTATTTTGTTCAATTTATATCATTCGACGAAGTGTTTTCGAAATTGTGTAGATATTGATAATTAGTTTAAAAAAAATTCGCGAATTACAAACCATAAAAAGTAGATACTGTTTGGTTGTTTTCTTTTGTTAATCGTTGGCCTTAAGACGGGGGGGGGGTCAACATTTTGACGATTAACGTATGACGTACAATGTTATGTTTATAGCGTTTTGTTACTGAAATACAATTTTTTTTACTACAGGTAACAGCACCAATCTTCAACATAGTCGTACTGTTATGCAAATATAATAATATTCCCGTTTATTAAAGTGTTATAATTATTCAACCGACTATCTGATGCCATTTTTTGTGGCAATCGGGTGCGTAGTTTTTCTTTTAAAACACAGTTTATTTATACAAAAAGTGCGTTTGACATCGTTTAACCCGAAAATATTACCGAATCTTTTAAGCGCTAAGCGTTAATTTTATTAATATGTTTTCTCGTTTAGCTTGTTGTTTTTAATTATTTTTTTATTGTGCGATTTGTTGGAAAAAGTCTAAATTTTATTAATTGTTTAGAACTGTTTTAAGTTTTGCGAAAAACGGTCGATTTTCGAAATGGTGTCGAGCACTGGATCCGTAAATATGGCATTCGCCAATTATCGACATGGTCGTCGATAATAAAAACGTATTTTATTTTTTTATTTAATATAGGAACTGTATTTCAAGAAGAATCAAAAACGACTCCTATATATTATCCAAAAGATGTGCTTTTTATAAAAATTAACCAAATTATAATCAGAGTTTAGCAAATCAAACCTTTTCTCAGAGATAGTGTTTCGTAACCGAAAAGATTTCTCCTCTAATTTTTGACTTGAAACAAAAAACCAAATATTTTTGAGTTTGATATAAGAATAGCTCGGGAAGAACGTGTGGATATTACAAAATTAAACTTTTTTTTTGTAAAAATGGCGCTGGTTTGAACGAAAACTACAATTAAAATTTCAAGTAAATCGATAAAAAATTGTCGACGTTACGTTTCCGGTCAGTTAGAAAAAACGCAATTTTGAGAAAACCGTGTCTACATAGAAATTGTTCGATAGAAATTTTGTAGTCCAAGATGTCTGGCACCATAAAATTGCCCTTCTAAATTTACGTTCTCCTCTTCTTCCTTTCTTTATTATTTCATGAATAAGCACTTAAAAACTTTTATCTCTTCGAGGTTCCTCTAAAGTCTTATTTCTAAGACCTTAAGGCATCGTTTAAGTCGAAAAAACATTTTTGGATTTCCCAAAATTCTAGAGTGGCATCACCCCTTAATGGAAATAAATGTTTTTTAAACTGCCTGTCGAACTAACTGTCGTTAATATCAATTTACATTGTAAACGCCGAAGAAGTCCTCAGAAAAAGGTTAAAATATATGTAGGTAAAGTAAAAAATAACGTCGTTTTCTATTGGCTAGATGTTAAAAATAATTAAATACAGTAAAATTCGTTTCTAACGAACCGCAAGGGACTCACAACACGAGTTCGTTATATCCGAAGTTCGTAATAAACGATAAAAAACTTTGTTCAAAATTGATTTGGGAAAACCAAATCAGGTGAACGCAATTGTCGCGTGTATTATTATTAAAATTTTAGGCTATTGTTCTTGGATCGCCCCTTATCTAGTAAAACTTAAAAGCTTAAACAACCGTCCGAGAAGGTCGACTGATAAACGAAAAGAATTATACAAATATTTCAAAGACAACATCTTTAGATACCTACTTTTATGAAAAATTTCGACGTACGCGCACAATTTTGTCGAACGTTATATCCGAAAGTTCGTTATAATCATCGAAATTTATGCGAGACTTTTTAGAATGATTCGTCATAAACAGTTTCAACTGTAATTATAAAAAAAACATATTATCAAACATTATGTACGTCTATCTAATAGTACATAATCGTAAACGTAATTATTGAATAATATTCGCAATCGGCGTTTTTTACCAACTTTAATATTGATAAATATATTTTTTATGGCACTGTTTCCCCTGTTTCATCATAAATATATCCCCGAGTTATTAATTTAAAAATGTAATCGTGAAAACAAAACATTGTTTCAATTGTTTTGCCGATTAAAGGCTTTTATTCTGTATTGGGTTGTGGGCGCCTTGGACGACCTTGAGATTTTTATTATTTTAATCTCACCAGAAGGACCAGTGCATTTTACAAAATATTTTATCTTATGAATAATTACAAGTAAAAAGTCCCTACCATAGCGTTTAAACATTTGGCAATTTGAAATATTCACAAAGCGATAAAATTCATAATTTGGAAATCTGACGGTATTCAGCTATCATTTGTGTTATCTGGGAAAATGGCGATTGTTCAAGCAAAATGGTTGACGATTTTTTTTTTCGCTTTTTTTGCTAAATTTGAATGTTATTTTCCACTCATGGATTTTTGCTTATCTGGTGAACACGTTACTGTTAATAAATTGTTAGGTAACATACATTATATTGCCATTAATCGCCGGATAGATGCGGTGGCATCATGGTGTGCGGTCTTGGTTCTCTCAAACAATTTTGGACAATTCAACGCAGCGGCACGCACAAAGCAAGAGTCGTCACAACGTGATTTGTGGAAATGGAGGGTGGACGAACACGATTGGCCGGCCGAAAGTCCTGACCACGACCCCATTGAACACCTTCGGGATGCGTTGAAGCGCCGGTTGCGAAAAAAATTCTTCCTCGAAGAGTAGAGGTCGTGATAGCGGCGAAGGGCGGTTCGACACGTTCAAGGATCCGTTTTATGCTACTATTGGAACCAGACGAGCCCTCTAAGTTTTATCGTTTCAAGTTGTTAAAACTCACCTTCCCTTTCCTTTTTCGCACCGACTTGAAATAGTCAAAGATAGGGTTTCGATAACGTGTAAGAAACGGTAAAATAAAATGCAAACATACACTATAACGTACCTTCCTTCGGTATATTAAACGAACGATTTTACAATGCAAATTCGACAGATACCCCATTAAATAGTCCGTAACGTGATCGGGCCCGCCTTCCGTCGTGTTCGAAATCAAATTGTTCAATCGAACGACATTTAATTCGGTTTGGAGGCGCTCTCAAAATTATACAACAAGCCGATTTTATCAACTGTCTCTGCTTAACTTCCACAATAAATTGAAACGCACAAGAAGATTAAATCAAAACAAAACCGAAACGTACGGTCGAAAGTAAATATTCAACGTCACTGAAACTGACAGCCGGTTTTCCGATCAAATCTTTCTCCGTCACGCATATTTTAACGAAAGAGCTTTCGTGTCGTAATTTCCCTGTATATATTATACGATAGATAATTGCCGATAATAAAACTTCGATTTTTGTTCTTTCGCTCAAAAGGGCTCGGCTCGGGAATTTCGTTTTTAGGACTATTTCACATTTCAACTCTAACAGGAACTAATTATGGAAATATAATAGATACGCGATACGTGGAAAAAGTAATAACTGGAAGGTTATCAAAGTGTAAAATCGTCATTAATAATGCAACACAAACAACGTTCGTGGTGTAGCGGGGCAGGTGAATTCTAGGCAATTTTCGTCCGAGTTTTTTTTTCTGTCAAGTGTAAAATTGCCCCTTGTAACTGGTGAAATACACGCTAAACTTACTATGTATTACGTAATGAAAACGAGGCCCGTTAGAATTTGTATGAATAATGTAAGCACTTAACGGTGCATTACGAAGCTTAGTCGGCGTACCGTCGTCCGCTTAATTTCGGGCCGAAACGCGTACGAATTATTGCGCCATTAAAATTATTTTGAAGAAAAACGTCGGGAAATTGCAGATTTTTCTTAAAGCTCGTAATAACGTGTTTCCGACAAAACTCTCCCGTCTAGATTACGTCGGTTCGGGGTAAATGGGAACGCGGATTTGCGCGGGGGGGTTCGCCGCTTGCGTTACCCACGCGCCTCGGACGGATTTGCGACGAAACGAATAAGATTCGACGTTTTAAAAGTCACTTTAAATTTGGAGACGATTTATGTTGACGATCGTTCGCGAGGAGGCGAACGGCCGATGTTCGCTAATGAATCGAAATCTCGATTTAACGTCAAAAAAGTAACGATCGAAAAGGTAATTTGGCACTTTATGCGTCTATAGTCGACAATTTATCGTGTAAGCCGAAAAGTGGTACAGTTGACTCCTTTAATATTGACTGCATTGAGGGGTGTCATTAATGCGGTTAAAATGCGGTTAAAGATAAACCAACTGAAAAGAAAAAAAGAAAGAGCACAAAAACTAGTAAAATACGTTCCTGAAAATTAGCGACGGGGTGCGTGTTAAGGTATTTAGCGGTTGCACTCGTGTTCGCCGAAAATCCATCCGCGTTTCCTCAAACCTTTTCGCCGATCCTACGATTACCGATTTTTTTATTCTGAACTTGTCTCCAACGAAAATGATCGTTAGGTCACCTCGCTTTAGAATTGAAATAAGGCACCTGGCCCGATATGGTCTCCCAATCTATATATTTTTTTAATGCCGTTAATGTAAACAAGTTCTATTGTTAATGAACGCATGTAAAAATCCAGTTTTTTTTATTAATAAAAATACAATATTTTGGGAAATTGTAATTATATTGAGACTATACAATCTTCTCTCTGTTAACTCGAAAACTCTTAAGGGGGCGAAAAGGAGCGTATGACATGATAAACATCTTAGATGTTTATCGAATTTTAATAATTTTGGTTGAAATTTGTATCGAATAATAACAATAAATTCGGACCTGCTTTGTGTTCAAAAAATTTAATTATTCTGCATTGGAAAACATCGCGAACGCGTTCACTAAATGCACAAAATCAAACGCACAAACAACGATATTATGAGCAATAACAAAATCATAACTATCGGCTGGTCCTTCACACAAAAAAAATTCAAACTTAAATTTGCACTAACCTAACCTACAATAAAATAAATTAAACGTGTTGATGCAATGTCGTCGACAACAGCCCAAGTAACAATTATACTTGAGATAAGTTGACTTATACAAGCTATGCTTGAAATGACCTTGTTAAAGACTTGACTAATATAATTATTCAAACTCAACTTAAAAGAACCTTGTAAAACACTTGGATATGTTTGAAAAACTCTTGTAGGGAAAATACTTAAGTATAAACTTGTAAACAAGGAAGAAAAATTAAGAACTATTCAAGAAATTCATTATTCAAGTACAAATACCTAATTAAACCTCTATTCAAGGAAAACACTTAAGTCTTATTCAAAAGTTCTTTTTATAAACTAAAACTTAAATAATTTCTTGCTTAAAGTTTTTTCAAGATCATATTTGGAAGCGTTATACAAATTTTATTAATTTTGCGTTGCTGAATCTCGTATAAAGAAAAATTGTAAGTGTTATACAAAATTCCCAGAATAAATAACTTAAATAATATTTTATGCAAGTTGCACTTACACACTATATACGCGTGCGCGAATTATAGTTATCAAATACAGGTACGTATAGCGCTTTTTCTTGCCTCCGAATTTACATTGTATAAAAAGTATTTACAGATAAAAATTAACGCATTTAAATTATGGAAAAAAATTAAAAGGTCAGGCCACTATTACCGAAAGGTAAATAAACAGTTTTCAAGTTTGATTATAGAATCATCGTCTTTTGCTACTTCAAATTTGTCATCTAAGAGGTTATTGCCAGCAATACCTCAATCGTCCAATAATAAATGCCTAACTAATAATGAAACTTCAGTATCCAATGATAAATACTAATGTAGATTCTATATGTAATTAATAATTATAATTATATATATATATATATATATATATATATATATATATATATATATATAATTCGCAACTATGATTTATTGGCGTATTATAGGGGTTGTCAGCGATGAGTCACCTGAAGATTACAGACAAAGTGCCTATGAATTTTACGCAGATGATGAGAGTAGTGATAATAGTATTAATCGCATCATATATGATGATGATAGCAGTTCAGCAGCTGAAGATGAAAGGAGCCAAAATCTTCACACGAATGTAAGACGTTGGGCGCTAACATTCAACATTAACCAATCAGCAGTAAAAGAGTTACTCAAAATTATTAATAATTGTTTTGATAAACACGCGTTGCCACAAGATCCACGCACGTTAATGGAAACTCCTCAAACGGTTGAAATTATACCATTGGGTGATGGCGAATATTGGCAAAATGCTTTGCGGTTTTGTTTGGAAAACTTATTCTCAAAAATATCTAAGCCTATAAATAAATCCTATAATATAATAGCCTATCATTAAATATAAACATAGATGGACTGCCAATATTTAAAAGTGCCAAAAACGAGTTTTAGCCCACCCTGGCCAATATTGCCGAATTACCGAAACAAAAACCATTAGTGATCGGAATATATTATGGAAAATCTAAGCCATCGGATCTGCGCTTGTATTTGATTCCATTTGTCGAAGAATTAAAGACAATTCAGATTCAATTAAGACAATTTTGGTTGACGGAATATATGTAAATAATCAAAAAAAATAAAAATTGTAATAGGTAAGTAAGGGAAATGTTGTGAATTCAAACAAAAAACCTGGACAAATTGATTTGTAAAAATTATTTTTTTCTGTTTGTAATATGTCTTCTTGTATAGAGCTTGAACTAATGAACTTGATTGCAATGTTATTCATGTAAAATATTTTAGGATTACGCAAACTTCTGAAATAATTCTTATATCAAGTGTTACTCAAGTTCATTACTTAAGAACTTTGTACTTGAATAAACCTTGTATACCATCCTCATGTAAAACTTTATTCATATATTCTTGTATAAATCTTTATAACATATTGTTGAATAAAGACCAGTTCAAGCCACATTCCAATCGCCCTTTTTACTGGCATTAGCCCTGAATAATACTTTATACTGACTTTTGTTTGAACCGTGACAGAGTGCGTACGTATTTTCTCTAGTTGCAACATTCAAGGTTAGTGTCTTTATTCATCAAGCTATACATAATCTAACCAACCACCACGTCGCTTCATTTATTAATTAATAAGGGGGTTTTCCTCCTCTAATTACGAATCCATCACTCCCTACATCGACTTCCCCAATCAATAAAATAACAGATGCTATGGAACCTACCATCCTTAACCCTATCAACCAACGCCGCTCATATTCGAATATCCTCAAACGTCAACCAAATTTCTCCTTTCCTACCAAACATCAAGGCATATTACTAAATTCGGTTGAAGCCATTAAAATCAAAGAATACATATATGCGATTGGCAACTTAATTCAACCGAGAAATGTTATCGCGGCCTCGAGGATATCAAATGAGCGGATATGTATTTATCTATCTACCAAAGAAATAGTTAACAACTTATTGCTTTCCACCAAATCGATTAACATAGGTAATCAAGACATACAAATAAGAAAATTATTAAACCCCGCCAAGAAAATTCTACTGTCTAACGTCTCCCCCCATATAACAAATCAACAGTTGGAATACTTTTTGAAAAATAACTTAAAATTAAATCTTACTTCACCAATTTACTTCGTCAAATCTGGGCTAGAAAATCCGGACTATTCACATGTTATCAGCTTTCGTAGATTCGTTTAAACAGAGGCCAGCGACGTAACCAACCTACCATCATCCTTTGTTTTACAACTAGAAGACGAACACTGTAGAATTTTCCTACAAACCGAATACTCTAAATGTTATAAATGTAACCAAGAACACCTTACCACTACTACCTGCCCGAACAATATCAATAGTTCTCTACTCTCCGTAAACACCGACAATCATTCCCAAGTAACCTCCGAAATAATCACAGCTGAAATTCACGCCTCACCTACCTTTTCTCCATTACCTAATCCACCTAAACTTCCCTGCAAAAAGAGACCGCATCTTCCCACCTCTTCCGAAACTTCACCCGAAATCACCATATCTAATCAAGAAATATGTACATTCCATCCTCGTTCCTCTCTACAAGAACAGCATAAAGATCCGAACAAGAACGATATTCAGTCAATTACTGACATAAGCCCAGTTGAAGAAGACACCTCCCCTACAGTCAATATCGTCCTTCCCACTGCCAATCAAACATTCTTAAAACCACGATCACAGCCAGATAGAAAACCAAAAAAAGCTAAACATTCCTCACCCGATCCCCCTACCCACAACTTATTAGAAGTCTTGACACCCCTCCAAAAAATTATTGAAGAATCGCCCTCATCATACGTGTTAAACTATCAACAAATTTGCCACTTCTTAGAAAATGCCCACGGATCCAGCGACCCAATCACCACTGCAAGAGAATACACTAACGAAATTGGTAAATTAATATTGATGTTAAAAGACATTCATCCACATCTAAATTCCCGTTTAATAAAATCTAGATGTAATGGAATAAGAAAGAAGCTCCTAAATCAATATCAAAATGAAAATACATCCCAAATATCTCTTACCGAAGACGACAGTGACGTTTCCTTAACAACTTTTTATTAATGGCAGTCTCCTTCTTAGCGCAATGGAACATTAATGGGTATTATTCCCATCTAATATCTGGTCGCAAACTAATCACAAACTTTTCGAAATAAAACCATCCACCCGAATCTTCCCTAAGATTCCTCCTCATAGAAAAGAACAAATAATCGCTACTCGTCTTAGACTTGGACACTTCAAACTGACTCATGAACACTTATTTAAACAAGAAGAACCACCGATATGCGACACCTGCCACATCATCATCACCATCAAACATTTAATTTTATCCTGCAAGAAGTACGCCCGAGCAAGATCATTAAACAATATTCCAAACAATATTCACGCTGCTCTAAACGACGACATTGAATCCACCATTAGCTTTATTAAATCTATTCAGATCACAATTTAAAATAATCATGTATATATAAAATGTAATTTCAATTAATGTGTAAATCAAACCATCGAATCTTTTACGCTAATAACCCTTAGAGGTTGATGCGAAAATAAAAAAAAAAAACTTTATACTAAGAAAATTCAAATCGCATTTCTTGAATAATTTCTTATAAAGAGCTTTAGACGACATTTATTTAAGCAAAATTGTTACTTGAGAGTTAATATCGGATTTCTGTCCCGTATGTGTTTCGCATACCTTCGTTCTACCACGAGTCATTTATGCACTTTTATGCTTCCTTAGCGTTACGAATTTAATTTCAATTGAGCGAAGACAGGGTCGTACTTAAAATTAGAAATGCAATTTTCTAGGAAACTGTCAATAAGCGACCATAAGGAAAACGTGTTTTAAATAATTACAGCTACTCCACCCCCGTTGCGAGTTTAGAATTTATTTTAGTTACACCCTGCATATAACAGTGTAGCGTGACTGACCGACTGTATGACATATGAGACCCAGCCTCGACTACGGGGCACAGCCCCGTTCAATTTCTCTACATCTCAACAACGCAAACAGCCCAAAATGTAACACGTGAAATTTATTCTCCCCACGCAATAATTTTGTTGTTTTTTTTTCTGCGGCGATAAATTAATGCGCTCCCCCAAATATAAGTATACGGACGTTGAAATGTGGAGGATTATAAAAAAAAAGGTTTCGAATAGATGCATCTATACCGAGAAACAATTTATGTGGGGGGCCTCGACGAAAACGTCGGGATAAAAATTGTCCCGACGTATTTCGGCACTAATTCAATTTAAAATAAATTAATAACTGACGCTCGAACGGGCGCGCGTCCTACATTTTGCATCCTCCGAAAATTCCTCGGGAAATAAATCATAAACAGATCGGGTTCGTTTCGAACGAGCGGCCGACTCCGTAAAGTGAAGCGAACCCGAAAACAAGATACCTACGCAGTGAATCTAAAGCCGATCATAAAGGAAAATGAAATGAAAGGACCGCCAATCTAGAACAGTATATGGGGGTGGGTGGGGCAAGTGTGCCATGTTAAGGTATTTAAAGGCAAAATAGACAAAAAAATGGGGGTAGAGCACTTCCACGACTACAAAGATATATATAAAAACACGAAACATTCGATAAAAATCGATTAACCGCGAAATTTAAGCGCACGTCGCTCTTACCCGCCCTGGCAATCTTGCACCACTCGTCCCTACGTTGATTTTGCTGAAAACGATAGGTTTTTTTATAATGACGACGTTAGCTTCCCTTTGTAACGGTATTTTAAATAACGTAAATGCCGAGTTTTAATAAATCAAAGAACAACTGACAACTACTTAGCGAGAGAAGATACATCTTTTGCAAATAAAAAGCGCAGCAAAAATTTATTCTCGCCCTTTTATCTCTGGAATTCCTTAATTAGAACTGCAGTGTGTTTTTTTTTGTGAATTATTGCCGACAAGATAAAGGTTGCTTCAATTAATCTCCATAAACAATATCGCGTATAAGTTACAAACGGAATTGACGTGTCGTCGTTCGTTGCGCGCGTTTCAATTTAGAAAAATTACTTTTACGCAAAAAAATCGCCTTTTTATTTTTTTAGCGCGCGTTTTTCTGATAACGGCCAGTTTCTTTATAAAATCGTAATTTAATTGGTTTTAGCGAATTCTCGTAGAAAATAAAACTATTGCGGCCTGTCCGATGACGGCAGCCAGACGTGTCCTTGTGAATTTTCTGCGATCTCGACCCCTAGATCACGAAAATATGGGTCATTCATTTTGGGTCGGTCATATCAATTTTTTGTGGACACGATTCCGGTCGCACTTTTGATGATCGTAGGAAACTGAAATTTGGACAGCGTATTGTTTTTACTAAAACAAAGGCGACTTCGTTATTAACCAGCCAAATCGACCGACCCGTTTCAAAATGGCGGTCGTTTAAAATTTTTAAACAGCGTTATCTCCGTTATTAATTATCAAATCGACCATGTAAAATATGTTTTGTAATCGGCATAAAATTCTCTATCGACCATGTCTCTCGGTAATTTTCGATAAAATGCACCGTTTTCGATATAATCGAAAAATAGTGATCAATTTTTTAATTCTTATAAATTTCTCGTAAATATTATTTTTCATAAAATGTATTTCTTTCGAGAAAAATTTAAAACAAAAAGAGTTTTTCGACATCGACATGGAAATTCGATACCGAGGCTTGCGCGCGGACGCATCTTTAAATTTTAAATAATATTTTTTACGCCCGCCCGTTAAAAAATGCATAAGAAAATTATTGTCTAATAGGAAATTGTTTAATGGAAAATAGTGTCTTGTTTTAAATGAGCTTTTTCCGGATCAGTACATGATGTGGTCGATTTTTGAAATTAATCGTCTATTTTGTACCGTAATCCACTTGAAATTGACATACCGAATCTGTTCAAATACATATGCATAGATAATTATACATTAAAAGTCCAGTCAAATATCGCTTTAATCTACGTTTATACAGCGCGATATTGGAAATATGTGCGTTTAAACCTTTTAATTCCGAACACGTGTTCTCGCGTCCGGATTAAATCGTTCATTTAAATTGTATTTTTTGCGATTTGTAAGGCGTCATCCGCGTGTATTGGTTTTTAAACGAAAATTCATTTACGCATTTGCTATAAAAACAATTGTCTGACGATTAATCGCCGTTTTATCGATTTTACGAAAACGAGTTAAAATTAAAACAAAAAAATCTTAATTACAGGTAATCGGGCGAATTTTCCTACAAAATGATTTTAGCACACCTCTGTCTTCAAATACACGCCTTTATTAAACCTATTGTTTTTAACTTAATTCCGGTTGCGGCAAAGAAATTGGATGTAATTAACGCTTGATTAAGTTACCAACTTTTACGTTCTTTTTCAATTCAGACGTAAGCCGTTTGGACTTCACAACACGTACTCCGAAAGATCTTTCAAAACTCATTGATCGCGTAATTAGTACCGATCTTAAATCATCATAATAATTAGGCACTTATAACGAAAATGCAGACGATGCATAGAATTAAAATTGATACACACCTGAACTTCCCCTGGATATAGACAATGCTGTTCTACAATACACTTCGGCATTACAAGCAAATATACGAGAAACAACCACACCATGGAAGCAAAGGAAAGTAGCCGAACATATTAGAACTCCCAACTACATACTTGATCTAATTAAGCGAAAGAATAGATACAGAAGGGATTGGCAAAGGCACCGGTTACCGTACCTTAAAACAGTCTACAATCATCTGTGTCACTTAGTAAAGAATGAACTTGACAGTCTAAGAATCCAAAGATACAATTCTTACCTTGAAGATAAGGTGACCCATCTATGTGGTTGACTACCAAACGCTTATTAAGACAGCCGAGTATAATCTATCCTATGATATCAAATAACGCCAGATACTCCTCCGATGATGAAAAAGCCAACTTATTAGCAATCCATCTTGAACAGGCATTTACGCCCAATATTGTAAAACAAGACGAACACTTTGATAGGCAGGTAGAAAGCGCAATCGCAAATATGCAGTTACAGGATAACCACGAAATAGCTCCTACATCTGTCCAAGAAATTAAATCTTATATAACAGTGTTACCTAAGCGAAAGACTCCTGGGCCTGACCTCATAACAAATGAAATGCTAAAGCCTATCAAAAAAGGCTCTGGCTTATTTAACCTCAATATATAACGCCTATCTCAGACTAGGATACTTTCCGACAACATGGAAATCTGCAAATGTGCTCCCCATTTATAAAATAGGAAAACCGAAGGATAATCCTGACAGTTACCGACCTATTAGTCTCCTATCAACTCTGGCCAAGCTCTTAGAAAAAGTGATACTATCCAGACTACAAGATGACCTCCAACAAAACGACACTATTCCTCCTCATCAATTTGGCTTCCGAACCCATCACTCGACTTCTCACCAGCTTCTCAGGATAAGTGAAACAATTGATTGAGGATTCGAAAAGAAAGAATATACTGCGGTTGTATTTATTTACTTGGAAAAAGCCTTCGACAAGGTCTGGCATGATGGACCTCTATATAGAATGAGATTATTAAATACTCCAAATTACCTAATCAAAATCATTCACTCTTTTCTGACTAACAGAACTTTTAGAGTCTGGATCAGCTCAACCTTATCTAGTTCAAAGCCTATTCGGGCCGGAATACCCCAGGGTAGTATTCTGGGTCCCGTCCTATTCAACCTGTTCGTTCACGACGTACCCACAGATCTCAACTCATCGCTGGCTATGTATGCCGACGATACTGCAATTATTACACAGAACTCCAGTCTTGATACAGCAATCGAACTCCTCCAAAACTCTATAGATACGTTATGTGCATGGTTTCAGAAATGGAAAATTAAAATAAATACTGATAAATGTCAAACAAAAATTTTTACACTCAAGAGATATGAGCAAATTACAAAAATAATAATAAATAATAACGAAATAGATTGGAATACAAAGGACTCAGCTGTTAAATATTTAGGCGTGCACTTAGACGCGAAATTGAACTGGAGGTTTCATATCAATAAAAAACTCAACGAGTGCCACAACTGACTGGGTGCCTTGTATCCACTTATAAACCGAAAATCCCACCTCAGACCTGAGTGTGCTGCACTTATCTACAAAGGAATCCCTACACCAATTCTTACATATGCATGTCCAATTTGGTGCAACACATCAAAAGCTAACATGAAGAAACTTCAAACAACCCAAAATAAAGTGCTCAGAATCGCCATCAACTGCCCTTGGTTTGTGCGTAATAAACAAGTTCACAGTGAATTAAGTGTTCCCCTAATTACAGAATTCATTAATAAAACTACAGTGAAGTTTTTCCAAAACCTATCTTTGGGTTCAAGTACTACTAAATTAAATCTAGGCCAAAAAAAGATTCACAAGCGTCTCAAGCGTAAACTACCACAGGACCTAATTTAAATATGGTATAAACCCAACTCAATGTTTAAGATAGAAGTGAAATTTCTCAGTTAATCCCCATTGGATTAAACACCATGTATGTAGTTTAGCAATTAATTAATTAATTGTACTATAATAATAACCAAGCCGTGTATTGCATTGTATATTGCAGAGCCAGCTATAATAAAAGGAAAAAAAATTGATACAAATTGTAAGCCAATAACTTTACAATTCGATAAGCGACAGATCTTCTCTATTACATAGTTCCTGATGAAACTGTTATAGGCACTACAACTTGGCACTCAAACTTTGTGCAAAAATAGATTTCGTATATAAGCAATTAGCATCTTATAACAGCTGAAACATAATTCAAACAAATGACAGTAGATTCGATGTCGACTAAAAGCGAATTTAAACCTAAAAACTATTTTCCGAAGCGAGAAACGGTTGTTTATTAAATGCTTTTCAATATTCTATTTGTACGAAGGGCACGAGCAAGCGCCGCACGTACCGTTTATCGATCTTACTCGGCACTGCGTCCGAAGGACGCATGCACAACCTTCGCGCGTACTATTTTATTCAAATTCGAGCGAGCGCCCGAGGGGCGCGAACAACTCTTGCGCGTCTGGTTAATGACAAATAAATCATTAGATTGTTCGAAAACAAAACAAAAAAATAACGAGCGATGAAAAAACAAGTTAAAAAGCCTTTAATATAAATGTAGACAGGTACATGATTTCATCAAAACGATGAAACGTGGCCGCGGGCTCCAATTCTACGAGACTTGCATCGTTTTCTTCCAGAAACGTTTTTGAAATTGAAAAACGTAAACACTAGTAAAATGTTGCCTTTTAGATTAAATTGATTTCAGATAAATGGGGTTTTAAGTCTATTGGAGATTATCAATTATTTACAAAAAAAAACATTTTATTGAATTAGTCGTGCACGTAACGAAATGTGTTCCGTATAAATTCTGTACAGTCGATCGTTCAAAATTTCGGCTTAAGTTAAAAAATTCATTGGATGCATTACGATAATACGGGTTCCGAAACGTTTTTTGCCATTTTAGCAAACTTTCGCCAACTGTTTTTAAGTGACAATAAATTTCTGACTCTTCAAGGAGAGAACGGAATCCTAATGGACCACCTGCGGACGTTGTCGTCGCGACTTTACAAAAAGTACCTGGGTAAAATTTAAAAAACAACCTTTCGCGTTTTCTTTGAAACGAAACGGCAACTAATGCGATTTAAAAATTTAAAGCATTTATTTTGACATTTTCCGGCTTTGTATTTAAATGTACGAAAGTGACGCATTTAAACGATTGTTAGGATTTTAAGTAACATTTCATATTCCGTAAAAAAAAACGGCAATAGCATTACGACGAAAACGAACAGCTTTTTGTAACGTTTTAAGATCTGTTCCATATCAAAAAAAAAAATCGATTCTCAAAATGCATTTACCCTCGCTCGAGGGTTTAACAGTCGAGAGTTTAAAAGGCAACGTGCATTTTTCATTATCGTTGTTGAAAATCCACTTTAGACAGGATCGGTTTCGGGTTAATATGGCTATACTTAATTGAAGTTTTAATACACTTTAAGCGGCCGTAAGATGGAACCTAATACGGAATGCAACAAAAACAAACAAAATTAAATTTGACGCTCCGAGTCGATTAGCGTCGTCCCGGTGGCGTCTCGCGCATAATTCGAAAGAAAACGGGCGTCTCTCGCAAAGCAGTTTTTCCACTTACAAATCGAACATTTTAACAGCTTCGTGTAATCAGTATATTACAGATATTTTAAATTTGATTGGGGCGTTTTTAAAAACTCCACCGAAGCGTAAATATAATCTGAAGGGATTACCGATAGCGCGTTTTTTTTTACGTAACACTGTAACATTCAACGAAATGGCATTTTAATTATAGGATCGCAGATACACCCTCTCAACTCTCTTTTAATATCAGATTCGCTCCGTTCGCATACAGTTTGTTTGTTGTTGTTTTTTTTTTGGCTATTTTAGATTAAAACGCGAATAAATTCGAAAATCACATTTTATAAATGCAATCAGTATATTTTTGGAATTTGAATTTGAAATGGAATTTAAAATTTAAATTTAAATTAAAAGTGCATTTTGGGTACGTGACCATTTCTGACACGAACTGACAACGAAAATTGCGCGTCTTTTGTCGCCAATCGCGGGAGTTTTTGAGAATAAATTCCGGTAATTAACTTCCTCTTGAAATAAGTATAAAACAACCTGTAGAAAATTAAAATCCGCAAGATCGTACGTTTCCTTTCTAATAAATTGATTACAGCGACAGACAAGAAAATGGGAAAATGCCGAGACGAAAAACAAAAACGGTGTGTAAATAGCGGTTCGCGAGCACATATTATTTAGTTTATTACTTGTTTGTTAATTTGTTAAAAGGTAATCTGGGAAAATAAATCTCGATGGAATTCATTTAATAATATATAGGTACTATATTATACGGATTTCGAGATAATCCGCATATCGATTGCTATGCTATTATGGTATTGCCCTTAGGAAGTTAGAAAGTTGAAGGAAATAATTTTTACAACAATCACCGGTACAAGAATAAATGAATTGCATATTTAAAAGTAGTTTCATATTTTAATACAGGAAAACGTAACGTACTGCTACGGCCCCACGTTGGGCGCCATTTTTTTATTTGCTACAGCCCCACGTTGTTGACATTATTATTTAATACGATTCACCCCTTTTCATTGTTCGTTCCCTTCAACACTTCCAATCTTCCTTTTCCAATTCACGCTCCATCCGACTTCCTTCACTCATCCGCCACTTTTATTTACAGTCTTTCACAATTATTACCCCTATTAATTTCTCCCTTACAATTTTTATTTGTTCGACTAAATTTTTAATTATATCTGACATTTCTCAAATGTACACCCTTCATATTTTTCACTGTCTCTCCGATCTTTTTATTCCTATTTTATTGTTTCTGGTATCCCGTATAATAGCATTTTATACCATTACATGGAATTGGACGTTTCGACGTCGCCCATTTAAACGCGAGACTTTTCGACGCCAGTCATTTCAGCGTCAAAAAAATTTTACGATAGTCGCACGTGTTTCGAGACAAACCCCACAAGCGTTCGTTCCTTTGTTTGTGGCATTGAAATATTTTACACGTAAATAAATAACTTTCGAACATACTTGATGCAAAGACGGATTAAAGAATTTTTAATTTGAAAGAACTTTAAATTTCTATATCTATACTTTATATTAATATTATAGTGTAAATATTTGTGTTTAGTCCGGGTGCAAAATTTATGTTACTAATCGGGAGCATAAATATAAATTATAAATGCAAAGTCTAATTTTAGATTGCTCGCGTAATGCTAGCGATCTAAAAAGCTACACTAAACGGAAATATTGACTAACATAAGAAGACGCTAAAATAACGTGAAGCAACATTACGTTTTGAAATTAAAACGATAGATACATACTTTACGAAGTAAATATTTACTTAATTATGCAAAAATGAAAAATTTAATGCATTGTAATATGCATTTAAGATTCAAGAAAAAGTCATTAAAACAGATAACACATATATTAATAGCATATTATGGATCTTTCAACTCCAAAAAAACCTCGTTATTAGGAAAAATAGCAATTAATGCGCCTATCTCGAAATTCGTAACATTTTATACAAATTTATGGTCAGATATGTACCAAATGACTTCCTCTATCGCATCCATTTTAGTATTGACATCGATGTACCAAACACCCTGTATAAATTTGTTTTTAAGCGACTGGATTATGAAGTGTAGGTAGAGCTCGTCGAGTTTAAAGTTGGTATAGCTTATCCAAACCTATATGATGTTCACGTCATCGATATAAGGTTACTAGATGATGACGTTTCACACGGTGCTGTCACCTCGTACCTCGTATTTTGACAGTTCTAATAAATTGTAGTCTTTCTTCATACCATCTAATATGTGCGCAAGTAAATCATCTATAGAATATGTCACATTCCAAACTTTAAACCGAATTACAAATAAACAATCTAGTGACTTTTTTTTTGATGACGTGAACATCACATAGGTTTGGATAAGCTATAGTGTCAATCGTAATAGTAAAGTTCGAGATGTTTTAAAGCGGTTCTTATTTCTTACACATCTAGCGGGAGTCGTAAAGATTTCTAACCTTCGTTTTTATCTCGAAAAATTCAAATTGTCACTCCCAACGAGCTTTAATTCAATTTTTATTCCGACGCACGTCATATTATCCGGTCTACCGAACAAATTATGTAAAAGTTCGCGCGGAACATTACTTAATAGATCGAGTGTACACCAACAACTTAAACAACTGACAATCGGATAATTTGGACCAACAAACATCTGCAACGGATCAACTTTGACGATAGAAATGGAAAAAAGAGGCACTTAAAAATTGCGTACTTGCGGTGTTTGAATTGCTCGTCTATCTAGTGCGTGTACAGATGCGTACCTATAAAATCATCAATTCCGAGTCGTTCTCCCGTTAACAATATCGGCTCATAAATTAGCTAGTCCAACGGTGGAAGGGGAGGGGGACTTAACAATTCCGCAAACATCCATCAGTTCATTATAATCCGACTAATGTGATTGATTGTTGCATCAGCGCCGACTACATTATGCAATGATCGATACGGCATAGCCGCGGCTCAAACGTAAACCCACTTTTGAAACGTAAAAGTTTCCTCCTCGGCCATTTACCGTCCGCATTCGCCGTTCAAGACACAATAAAATAAAGCGAGGAACGCTTTTAGATTATTATCCCGTATACCCTATCCGCACTTGAGTGCGGCTGCATTACCCTACCACGAGAACGCGTTGTTGCATCCCTCTAAATACAGCGTTTTCACGATAATAGGAAATCTCCAGATGCATCGTGGTCCGCCACTATTGTGAATATCGACCCCCACCCCACCCTCCGACCGCCCTTCTTTCGCAACGGAAGCTCGGAAGAAAAGTAATAATTCTATTAGCGGCGCCAGAAAGTCGGACTCTCGTGCTTTTATAGCAGTTTGTGTATCTAAACTGCCATAAAAACTATGTATCTGCGAATCCTCTTTTTTTTTATCATATCGGAATATTAGATGTAGTTTATATGCTTATCGATGATGAATTTTGCTGCGAGCCGAAACCGAGGCCGCAAAACTGTTTTTGCTTTCCATAATTTTTGAAGGAACAATATAACTCCGTGTTACGTCAAAAATTCCGTTTCCTTTTAACGGAAGGGGACGATTCGGAAATCGTTACGGTTTCGGGTGTACCCACGTTAATCGTCAGACATTTAAAAGTGTTTCGCCCGTGTGACCAAATTTTGCCCGGAAGTACATCTTACTGAAATTCGCTGATACTCGTCGTTTACATTAATTACATTTTACTTGAATGTAACTGAAATTGGAATAGTAATTGAAATGAAGAGGTTAGTTGATGTAGTTGATGATTAATAGCGAAAACAACGAAGCGCCACGCCACCACAAACAGACACACGTCTGCGTGGACGAAACACTTCCTTAAACATTGATCGATAAAATATCCGCTACGGCATTAACCGAATTAATTGTTTGCTTCAACTTTCATCAGTCGAAAAAAACCTTAAACACCACTCAGGTAAAACAAATCAATTGTTGAATAAGAGTAGTTGACAATATTATGTACAGTGCGCGTCGTACAAATGTGGTTCACTTAGATTTTATCAATGTAAATCGGGCTTGCTTCGTCACATTAACAATATAAACGGTGCTTAGGTAACATCCGAAAATTCAAAAAACGACGTAAATTTCTGTTGGTTGTCTATAAAGGTTGTTAAATATGGACACGTCAGGCTAGATCAACTAGATAGTTTCTTTAACAAAATTAAATTTACTGAGTTAGTCAAAGAAAGAAGCGTTATTCTAAACAACTGTGATACGTCTGAAGAACTAACTGAATGGTTGATGCCAGCTCTAAAAAAATTTTCGCAAAAACGGGCAACTGCCTTATTGGTGGACTGTTGATATTTCCACCAAGAAAAAAGAATGCACGCGGATTAGGCGTTGCATCATGAGACAGGAACATAGTGATTTACAGACACTTCCTAACAGGGAACTGTTAAGAAATCAACTGAAAACTGAAAGAAAAGTCCTTAAAAAAATGATAAACGACTCAAAAAGACAAATTTGGCGAAGAACCTGTGAAGAGTTAGATAATGACATTTGGGGCGAGGGATATCAAATTGCCACTAGGTATATTAAGAGCCATATACAACCATATGCGCTTACTCCAGTGCGGAAATTCCAGATCATAAAGGACTTATTTCCGGTAGGTAGGGAAAATCACATAAATATGGCCATTAATAGTGATAAGGTAGTAAGTATTTCTATTGAAGAGATTAATACTGTTTGTGATAAAATGAAAAACGGAAAAGCGATGGGCCCAGATAATATTCCATCTGAAGCTATAAAAATATGTATAAAACATATTCCTGACACTTTAGTGAAAATTTGTAATAAGTTACTCATAAGTTACTCACAGACAGTTTCCTGAAGAGTGGAAAATAGCAAGAGTGGTGGTGGTGCCGAAGCCTGGAAAACCCTTTGATTTATCGTCTTCCTTCAAACCGATATGTCTACTTAATAGTCTGAGTAGAGTATACGAGGGAGTTATTAAAAATCGTCTTGAACGTGAACTTGAGGAGAAGGGGGGTTTATCGGACCTACAGTTTGCGTTTAGAAAAGGGACATCAACTGTTCACGCTTTAAAATGGATCACGAACAAGGTCGTGAACTCGACATGTAGATGGGTGTTCTTGATATCTTTTGATATTAAGAACGCCTTTAATATGGCTTCATGGGATCTCATAATTGATGCCCTTCGGAGGAAAAGGATCTCCAACGGTATTTTGCTTACTATTAATGACTACTTAAACAATCGTAAAATAATTTCTGGCAGGCAGGTAATGAGGGTTACGATGGGGGTTCCGCAGGGTTCGGTGCTAGGACCTACTCTGTGGAACGTCCTATACGACGACATTTTACGTCTCGATTTTGGACTAAATGTAATTTCAATTGCATATGCTGACGATTTGGCTATTTTGGCCCAAGGCAATGATGCGGTGCAGCTGGTAGAAGAAGTAAATGATGCTTGCGAGACCATCATGAATTTTTTAATAAGTAAAAGACTGGTACTTGCTACACATAAAACTGAGGCTATTATCTTAAAAGGCCCTAGAAAGAGAAACGAAATTGTATTTCAACTGGGTGAAACTATAATTAGGCCAAGTAAATCATTAAAATACTTGGGAGTCCATTTGGACAAACGGGGATACTTTGGGATACATATTAAAAACGTTGTTTTAAAAGCGGAAGAGAAAGCTGCAGCTTTGACAAGATTAATGCCTAATATTGGGGGACCTAGTGATCACAGAAGAAGACTGCTTTATGGCGTTATAATATCAGTACTCCTGTATGCAGCACCTATCTGGAAAGAAGGGCTAAGGGTGGCCCTATACAAAAATCTATTGATAAGAATACAGAGAAGAGCGGCTATAAGGGTGATTTCTGCCTATCGAACAATATCAGCAGCTGCTGCTCAGGTTATTGGCGGCCTCATTCCAATATACATTTTAGCGCTTGAGAGGGATGAAATTTTTAATAGTGGGAACTCTGATGAGATCCGTAGAATAGCTAGGGATAGGAGTCTAGCACTTTGGCAAGTTGATTGGCAACAAAACATGGTAAACGCTCAATGGACGAAAAGACTAATTAAAAACATAATACCCTGGACTATGTGTCGTTTTCGTAAAACTAACTATTTTTTTACCCAGTTTCTATCTGAACATGGCTCCTTTGGTACATATACTTACAAAATTAAGAAGACTATGGATAATAGTTGTGTATATTGCAACGAAGTCGACACGCCTGAACATGTAATATTCTACTGTGAAAGATGGCATACACGTAGGTCTAATATTTTGATAAATCTTGGTACCACTTTAACTCCTGACACCATTATTGACAATATGCTCAAAGACAAAAATAATTATGATCGTATTTTTGACTTTGTAAATGATATAATTTGTGTTAAAGAATATAGTAATAGAGACATATAAAGTGACAGGAGGTGTGACGAATGCCAAATGCATTATTATGCAGTTTACATGACGCTCTCCGGTGATGAGGAGTTTTAGCGGGTATACAAGGTGTTTTTTTTTTTACTTTGGAGTCCCGCACTACCACAGGCATGGATTATACGGCCTGTGGTGTGCATAAAGCATTTCCCCTCAAGAGAAAAAAAAAAGGCTAGATCAACTTACACAGCTGAAAAACACGATTTGTGCCACATTTATACGACGCGCAGCGTACCTCGCATTTTTACCTCGGCACAGAACATTTTTTTCTTCAAAATCGACGCGTGCGTCAAATTCGTCAAATGCGAATTTGACCCTTAAAACGCGCTCACTTTAGAATCCTAAGACATAAACGGCTTAGGTGAAATTTCAGTTTTTCTTGCAAATTTATACGAATATCATACAGCACGCAAACAGTATTTGTACTAAATTTAATATCCTCAATATAAAATTGAATAAATTACTGAAATTATTATAAGTTTAAATTGCAGAGATTTCGAAATTTTTTTCCTATAATTTAATATCCGCCCGCATGCTTAGCAAACTTGCCATTCAATAGTTTCAGGTGATTCCTCAAAATCTAAGAAAAAATTAGTTCACATCGATCGAACGTCGAATTTTGTTCTTTAACAAAACAAAATTTCGAGAGAAAATTTTGATAGGGAAGACGCACAAAACAAAATGGAGAAAACTCTCAGTTTAAAAATTTCGAAATTAGAAAGATGAAAATTAACACAAGCGATTGTATTTAGTTTATATTTAAAAACGGCCAACCTTGACATTGAAAACAATAGCGTTAGTAGTTGACGGCGGTTGTTTCTAGAATAAGTGATAAGTTCGGCGTGTAATTAATAAACCGAATATTCTGATAAAAATCCTCCGCAAAACCCGAGGCTCGTTATAAAATTGGCGCCCAACGTGGGGCCAACCTTTAAAAACCCGAAACGCAAAAATAACGTTCCTATTGCAGGAACGTCGGTCACGAACTCTCAGATTGTGCCATTTTAAAAAGCGAAAATGAAAAAGAAATTGCAAAAACCGGGCATTGATGGAAATTAATGGTTGTGGAACTGTGGGAGTTGTTCGTTCTCGTTGTACAAAATATAATACGACTACATCTAAATCTGCAATTTCAAGTACTACGCGAATGACACCTTGAATCAGTTGGAATGCGATGAGTTTTCAATGCAAGCGGAAAGGCCCGAAGCCTGTTATCCCAATCACATGAAACATTCAATCCCCGAACGTCTCAACTTCAAGAACGTAATTAATATATATAAATGTATAATTATATAGTGTCAAGATAAGATTGCCTACGACAATTAAACATAGTTATTGTAAAATATACTACAATTTAAAAAAATGTAGATACTTTCAAACTGAAAATTACATTATTTGATGGTTAACGTTTAATAATTTATTGCAAATGCATTATGTAGGTCGGCAATTGTTTTTCCACCAACAATCGAAAGCAATGAATCACCGGAATTATTTGTTTGTTTTGTCAAGAAGCCCACCGCTGGCTGGATGTTTAATGAATCAGCGTTTTCGTGATAAATGTTGGAACAGTAAGGTTTTCTGAACAGTTTCTCGGCCCGTTTATTTATCATCATAAATGTGCTTGAATGTATTTTATTTCTTAATTCAGCAAGCAGTTTTCGTTCGTAGCAGTTCCGCTTCGTAAACCGATTTCAAATTAAAATGTTTGTAGATACATACTGTTAAAATTTTACGATTACGGTCTTTTGTAAATTATGGAAAACAATAAGTAAGTTCGTTTTACGTCCCAAACAACATTTTGATGCCATTCTTCGTATTCACGTCTATAATTCGTTTTTCATTCTTTGAAGTCGACAATAATTTTTCTCTCACCTATAAATGTTTATACCTAGATAAAATCGTGAGAATTAAAAGTTAAGCGTAACGGAAGCGTTTGGATGACTTTTTTTTACCAAACAGACATAATCGTCTTAATTATTCGCGTTATTTTATTACTTTGTTCAAATCGTTTTGTTTAAAGATGCGTCAATTTCGTAAATAAAATTAGTTCATTTTTTTTTAAATGCTTTATTTTTTTTCGTACCTAAGAACCTAACTACATAGCAATACGTAATATGAAAAAGTTTGTTTATTAAATTTTTTAATTGTGTTTGATAGCATATATAGCCAACGTAATCAAGTAATCACGTTAAATCGATTTCGGATCGTCAACTATCACAAAATACTGACGAGTTTCAATTTCAAATTAAACCCATTCCAAACTATTTCGCGTACAACCTTCATCCCTTATCTATATTTTTTTTCAATTTCCTCTCAATATTGCGCCAGTTCATATCCAAACGCATCCTAGATTTCGTTGTTACTACTAGATATGTAGGTACGTAGAATTTCATCAAGTTTTATCAGTGAATCGTCCCAAAAAAATCGAAAACAGGTAGTTGCAATAATAACCGGCGTACCAAATGTATCAAAAATATATGTATGTTAAAAACATAAATCTTTCCCTTAAAACGTCAAAGTAAATGTTTGTGCGTTATTTTATCATAATACCTACGTTAAACTTAAAAGCCAACATTAATAAATGAATAATAACTATAAGGTATAACTGCCGAGTCTTATCACAGTCATATTGTCACTCAAGCATGTCAAACCGAGAGAACGCATCGAATATGGAAAACATCGAGTACCGCGTCGTCGTGAAGTTCTTGAATGAAATTTATTCTAAAATTATGTATTTTTTATGCAGTAAAATTATTTTACTATCACTAATCATCACTATCTACTGCTTTTATACAGCAGAATTATAAATTTACTCTATTTTTTAATTTAAAAACTATTCGTGCGCTCTTAAGCATTGAAAATTTCCCTATTACAAACCATAAACCAGATAAAAGTTTAATCGCATTTTTATGGGACCGATACACCGACAAAACGACTAATAAAACATGTGCACCACCCACTTTCATATCTTATCGGAGTTCGAACAAAGAATTGAAGGTTTTTGAAATAAAATCGGAATTTCCTAGTATCCACATATAAACCCGAATGCATTTATATATAGAATTCGTTCGTGGTGCTCGTTTCGGTAGTTCGAATTTTAAATTACGGCGTCGTATTTTATCGCGAGTGCGAGGAGTGCTCGTTCGGTTAATAAGGCCTTTTTGCGTGTGAGTGCGCGAGTGTTGTGCGTTGTGTTGTGTATTCTAAAAGGATTAATACGACGAAGAGTAAGTATAAAGTATTTTTATAAAGTATAAATACATGAACCTTTAAGCTCTAACACCTCTAGCTCTTAAGCTCGATCTAAAAATCGAGCTTGGTTAGGTTCTTGGATAGGGACTCGGTTAGGGTCTTGGTTAGGGCTCCCCTCGAATATTCGTCGGTCCAATTTCGCTTACGAAATTTTACCTTACGTAGGTATAGGTATGTAATAGTACAAGTTCGCAGTCAACGGAAGAATCTACGTTGGAAATTGACGATAGAGGGAAAACAAACGATGACGAGAAAAAGATAGGAAATACAAAGAAAGATTTATAAGTTTCTATTTTTTCTTATAGTCTGTTACAGACAAGTGGCACTCGCAGCGGCAACATTGTTAAGCTAAGCGTCCACTAGTCCGCTGCGGACGGCACAGTACCATCCCTTAAAATTTTCACTCCTACTTTTTTTTGTATCATAATGTAGGTCTTGACATTTATAGCCATTTCCAAAATATATAGTTTGTTGGCGATAGCTCTTGTTGTTTCACAGATAATAAGCAAAATCGAAGAAAGTTCCCATATTCAAGGGTGGATTGAACCCTTTTAAACCGCGTAAGAGCACGAACGGAATACGGCTCTGGTTTAGTGTTGACTACAATCCTGCAAAGTTTTTAATTTTTCTGAGATTTCCGCCTGCCTAGCCTTCCTCGTGAATCGGATTGCCATTGAAGATGTGTTCATCATTATGAAACCGAGTTCAAGCATGATTCCATGCAGTGCCTGTCAATCGCTCGGGAAACTCGGGCGACCGTTTTTTTTGAACACCGAAATAATCACAAAGGTGTTTCCCTACCACGATACAATTCTAGAGCGCTTGGAATTCATCAAGAAAAAGAGGAGACGAGGAAAACTAACCAAAGGCGTCCCGCTCCTGCGCAACAACGCGCCCGCGCGCAGGTGGAATTCGAAGTTTTAAACCACCCACCCTACAGTTCAAAAATAGCCCCCCCAGCGATTATTGCCTGTTCCCGAACATGAAAGAAGAATTGCGCGGAAGAAATTTACCCGCGACGAAGGAGAAATCTTTTTTTCTTTTCGAAGGCATAGACAAATTAATTGCAAGACCTGAAAAATATAGTTTCGTATTTTTATTTGCTAACCCTTACCCCCGTATCTCGCGAAGTTAAAAACGCACCCTCGGATTTATAAAATAACTAAAACGTTCCCCCGTTGCAGAGCATTAATTTCGTAACATCTCAAAAGTCGCGCCCGTTTATTAATCACTTAACGGATAGCTATTGAAAATTTTTCGAAACGACTTCGATGTTAACACGTAGCGAGGAAAAATATTAAACTTTTAATTAAATTGAGCTATTCGAAAATAAGCGATATACCTACCTAGGCACATATTAAATTTTTCGACTGAAATTTTCCGAACTTTGAATATTTTTAAAATGTGATTCGTCTTCGGCAAGACGATTATTATTATTATTATTATTAAAAAGGAACAATGCGTCCGCCCGTATTATTTCCCGAACGTCGCCGCACAAATCCGCGAAATCTTTAACAATAAGAAATCCTAATTTAAGCCGTTAAAAAATAAAGCGATATTGTGGCGACGACGAACGTGCCGAAATTAAAATTAAAGCGAGAAACTTCGAAAACAATTTGTACGGAAGTTTCTTTATAAAAACTCCGATTGTGAGGACATAAAAATGTGGGGAGTAGGTATAATATTTTTCTTTATCAAATCGACGCTAGCAAGTTTTTGTTCGTTGTACGTCTAGGAATTATTTTTGACGTAAACTATTGACAATTACGCCATGAAATGATACATAACCCACGCTCTTATTATTTGCATTAAGGTAAGTCGAGATAAGATCGCACCAAAATTTGTAAATATTAACTTTCGATGTAAATAACAGGACATAATAGAAACGTTTATACGGGGTGAGTTAGGAATGTTGCAACCCCCCTCCCCCTTAGAGTCCGTGAGACCCCTCAACCAGGAAAGAAGATTGCTGGCAAGTGTGGCCTACTCAGTAGTTTTATATGCCGCTCCGATCTGGGTGGCGGCTTGCGAGGTGGGGGTGAATGTCAGAGCTTTCGATTCTCTTCAGCGTTGGCTAGGGATCAGCGTCTGCTGCGCATACAGAACTGTTTCATCTGAAGCTGTTGCTGTGCTAGCAGGCCTGATCCCTATCCGACTGCTTGCTTTAGAGAGGTCGGAAGCATGGCATTCATCGGGATCATTGAGTAGGGCAGCAAGAAGGAGGGTGACTTTGGGGAGATGGCAGGAGGAGTGGCAGCGATCTAGGAAAGGGGCGTGGACGAGGAGACTCATCCCTGACCTCGAGAGCTGGCACTCCAGATCTCATGGGAATATGAATTACTATCTGACACAGGCTTTCACCGGACATGGTTCATTCGGTGTTTACCTGTATCAGATAGGGAAAAGAGAGACACCTTCCTGCAGGGATTGCTTTGACGAGGAGGACACGGCAGAACATGCCTTGTTCTCTTGTCAAAGATGGGCTGCCCCATTCTCGTCAATAATGTTGTTGAAGCAATGATCCAGAACGGAGCGGTCTGGGATAGGGTTGCCTTCTTGTGGGAGTTGATCCTTCGTACCAGGTGTGAGGAGGAGCAACTCGCACAAGCTGGTGTGGGTGGCCTCCTCCTGCAGTTGTCGACCCCGTTGTATAATGGGGAGAATTGCTGATGTTGTTTCGCTACATTTTTTGTTGTATTGTTAATTTGCTTCTGTTTATCGTTTTTGTTCACTGTTTTTTGCCATTCCTGTTATTTGTTTGTATATTTGTAGTACCAGAGCCCCGACTGACGATATATCTTACGACGGTTCCGGTCGGGGTAGTACCGCTTTCACTGGTCAATAAAGGATTTAAAAAAAAAACCCAATCCATGAGCTCCTTGAATATTTATAATAGAAAAATATTTTTTTAACAAAAGATGTTCAGAATGATACGTTCTATATTATTGTACATTTATTTTATTTCAGGACCTAATGAGTTTTGAACAGTAATATGCGACATTTTATTTTTAAATTACACCGCGTATATTTTTCACTTTTTTTTTGAAGAACTATCTTTTCTCTATACGGTTTTATGAAAATATTGTAAGGTTAGATGACAAAATTATACTGTTGAACACGATTAAAGTTGAAAAACGTCCTATTTCACAATATCACCTAGTGGCCATGAAACAAAATATTCAAAACATTTAATACGTTTTTACGCGTAGTTTTCGCATTTCGTTTATGTGCGGAAATTAAAACAATAATGCAATTACAATGACCGATAACGTTCGTTTATCGAAAAATGACTTGGTAGACGTGATTACTAACTAACACAATAGGTAGTACATACGTGCAATAAAACATAGTCGCTGGCTAACGATCAATGACAAAGACCATTAAAAAATATATAATAATAATAATAAAAAAACAACAAAACATATTTAATATAAATAATTTAATAAAAAGTAACGTAAACAGATTCGTTTGTAATTTTTCACCTGTCACCATTTTGAAACGACAAAGAATGACAAAGACCATTAAAAAAAATATAATAATAATAATAAAAAAACAACAAAACATATTTAATATAAATAATTTAATAAAAAGTAACGTAAACAGATTCGTTTGAAATTTTTGACCTGTCACCATTTTGATACGGATCGGTGGATTTTTATGAGAAACGATAATTTATTTATCAACAAATTGTAGTTCAAAACATCCCAAGGAAACATAACATTATTAGGGTCTTTAAGGTCAAGTCCAACACATTGTTTCACTCTTACCGAGTTTATATTTAAGGAACACGTTTTACATGTCAATATTTAAAGAGTTTACTCATTATTTAAAGACGCTTTACTTACGTAAAGGTATGTGTTATTTACTCTGTAAATAATATACATAAGTGCACTATTACTAATATTATCGTTTTCGTTTCGTATCTAATCAAAAAAGCGGTTTGCTTTTACTTTTAAACTGAAATCACGTGAGTATGTGCAGTTGGCTCCTTTAATTTTGACACCCCGTTCGAGACGACATAAATACGTAATTGCGATAAGGTGACTCTTGCCGACTCGAGCGGGGTGTCGTTGATTTAGGACCTGCTGTATCTGTATAGAATTATTAAAAAAAATTAAAATAGAGGAATAAATATTAAAATTAAATCAGATCCTAAACATTCTATCCTAAGTAGTTGTACCTGCCTAACTATATATATATCACAAATATCTCACTAATTACAGTCAGTTAATCGCCAACATCATCGTTCACAAGCTTCGTATACGACTCGCGTAAACATTTATAAATCGACTTAATTATAAACGAAACGCACAAAGTGTAAAAAATACATAAATAAATAATCGTAATGTAAGTCATTACTTTTTTAAAGATCCGCAAACTTTCCGGGTCGAATACGGAAATCCTTTCGTCCGCATCGTCTACGACGTAATCGTCCAAATATTGCAAAAAATCAATATTTTTGCTGGAAACGTTCAGATCGTTCACGTTCTCATAAACGTGCAGAACCAAATCTTTCGTGGCATTATCCATTGTCGATCCCACGAACTTTTCGAGAGTTAAAGGCAAAGCGCTCTCGTTAATTGAAAGCTCGCTAAGATAGAGAACGCGAAGACGCACCAAGGGGCCGAACAAGTTATCAGGTAACGTTCCCGAGACGTTGCTCCCCGACAAATCCATTATCTGCAAATTATTTAAACGGGCAAAAAGTTCGGAAGGTATCGCATTTAATCCCGTTAACGTTATTCGCAACCATTTCAGAGACGACCAATCCAAAACTGAAGAAGACTTCGGAAAGACTAATGGATTGTTCGAAACGTCCAGGCACCTAATCGAAATAAGAGGGTACAAAAAGTTTTCGTTGAACTGTGCAAGTCGATTGTCGGACAGGTCCAAGTAAATTAGACGTTCCAACGCGACGAACGTGTTCCTTTGCACGTGCCGAAGACGATTTCCGCTCAACACCAATATTTTTAAGTACGCGGCACCGCCGAACACCCCCGATTTTAGTTCGCGCAACTTGTTGTCGGCGAGATCCAGAAGAATTAATTTCGATAGTCCGTTGAACGCGTCCGCTTCGATTTCCTCAATGTCGTTGCCGCGCAGCACGGCAACTTTAAGCGAAACGAGTTGCGTCCGAAGAAACGCGTCCGATCGAATTTTGGGGAACGAATTGTTTTCCGCCCGAAACACTTCGACGGTTTCATTTCCACGTGGCAAACTATTCAGATCGTGACACGTTAGACGGTTTTTCGGATTCACGTGACATTTATCGGTGGAAAGCGCGAAAGCTAGGGTCCTAAAAATGCGTACGAAGCGGTTGAAATAAAATCAAAATTGCAACATTAACTACTTACGTCAAAATCGAAAGTAGTAGAAACTTCGTCGGCATTCTGAAGTTTCGTGGAAAGTTCACGCCGAGGAATCGTTAAACGTTCGACTGATAACGGGTTGGAGGCGCGTTTTCGAACCGCGCATTTAGATAAGCAACTCCTACCTTTACGTTTTAGTTGTTGAGTAAATGAGCAATTTCGAATTTTTGTTTCTGCAGCTGTGCAACGCGAGCAACGCTTTCCGAGTGCCTTGAAATTTTATTATAAAATATAACGACTTAAACTTTTGTACGTGTATTCAGAAGCGAGTTTTAATTAAAAAGAATCGTTCAAACTTTCAGTTGTGTCACGAACGACGTTGCTTCTCGTTATTTTTATTAAAAAGCACAATGCGATAGCTTATCAAAATGTTGTTTATACATATATTTATAACTGATGCGGGGGAAATAGTTGATCACTTTTGGGATATTTAACTTACGACGAATTATTTATTTTAAGTTAAAGATTGCTTGAAGTTCCAGATTCTTTTGGCGTTTAATTAAAAAAAAATAATACAAGTTGAACTGCGGTTATTTTAGAGCCAAAACGGCGGCTAATAGAATCCCTACCGAAAAAGCGTTGTCGCGTTGTTCGATAATTTTTAAACGGAAACTAGTGTAAAACTACCGTTAGACATATTTTATTAGATTGGCCTAGTTTCCAATTATTAAAAATACCACGTAATCTACATTAGTTTTAAAAATTTCCGCCAATAAAACGTAGATGTGAACGTTTACAAAAGCGCCTATTAATCAAAAAATCATATCTTTACTAGGTTTTAGAACAAATTTTAAAAACGTCCCGCATTTTAAGGTTACAAATAAATATTGCGGAATATTGTTTAATGACCTCGAATAATCATATCTTTTGGGTATGTATGTATATATTATTATTAAGTTTTGTTATCGTGCTATTGTCCTTGTCAACAAGCGGCCACGGGTCAACAGACAACCTCAAACGCATCCCAAGTTTTTAACGATATGGACACTATTAATAAACAATTAAAGTACGATAAGAACAACGCAGATCAACTAATTCTTTTTTTTTAATCGAAAAATTCGTAGAACCGTTTGTAAAAATTCCGTTTGCAACAAGTCGTATTCCGTGGATTAAATTTTGTAGGGTTAATTTTGAATCTATCGGGAATATCTTCGTACCGTGGTGCATAACTAAACCGCGAATAACGATTTCAACGACCGCGAATAGTGAATTAGGGTATAATTACAAAAAAATACTTCCCGCAAAATCGAACCTTCGCCGTCGAAATCAATAACACACTCCCGATACAAAATCCATACGAGCGGATGTTCCACAAGGAAGCATCCTCAACATATACACCTCTAATATTCCAAAAATTCCTGCAACACTCGCTACATTTGCTAATGATGATCATAACACAAAATGCTAACCTGGAATTAGCAATACATCAACTGCAAAACGCAACTGACATCTTCAATAAGCGGCTTAAAGAATGGAACATTAAACTCAACCCAACCGAATACCAATGCAAGATCTTCACATTACGGTAAATTGACAATCCGACTATTACCATCGATGAAATCGACATACCATGGAATCCACAAGACTCGGCCATCAAATATCTTGGAGTGTACTTAGACGCAAGATTGAATTGGAGCTTCCATATTAATCAAAAATTAACCCAATCCCACACCAGACTCCGACAACTTTATCCCATTATCAATCGCAAGACCCCACTTCAACCTGAATGTATTACATTTTTACGCCCCCTGACACTTTACGTCTCTCCTGTCTGGAGTAATACGAGCAAAACAAATATACTCAAAATTCAACGATTTCAAAACAAGGTCCTGCGAATTGCAGCGAATGCCCCACGGTTTATCCGAAACACGCAACTCCACCACGAATTGGGTGTCGCCTCAATCCAAGACTATATTCTCCCGAACACCGGGGCTTTCTTCTCAAACATGGCCACCTGTGAAGGGGCAATTCACTACAATCTTGGACAGCGTAACATTCATCGCAGACTGAAGAGACAACTTCCCCAAGATGTTGTCTCAAACGAACAAAACTAGCCACCATCACTTCGAGTCTTCGAGGCTGCCACTATCTGCTTTCATGTGATACACACACCATATGCAAACTCTTCGTCCAAAACGCATATTATGTATATATGTCATAGTCATAGTCATATTTAACTACTTAAACCAAACCTGTCATGTATAACACTGTAATGTTGATCTGACAAATGCTTTAATAAGAAAAAAAAACAAAAAATACGCGAATAACGAATCCGCGAATATGGAAAGTTCGCTGTATTTTCAAGGGATGCAATGCAACGTTTTCCAACCGTCGTCCTCATCTTCACCAAGGAGGTTCTATATCTAACAAACCAGCCTCTATTCAAACAATTCTTTCTGAGTTAGGAGCCTTCTATTTCTATAAAATACTAAATGTTCGACTAAATTATAGAAAAATAAAGTTACGCTTACACGGCGATATTCAATCTGCTTCAAACATAAGCAACACTGGCTACACTTTCAAAACACAATAAGACAATTGTAAAGCAAAAAAATGTCCACAAACACGGAATTCAAACATCAAAACGAACCTTTACTAAAACACAAAAAAAAACTACACAACAATTCTCAAATTCTCGACTTTTTCTAGCATTACAAGAATCTACCAATTTAACTGTGCAAAGGTAACTATATTTTTGCGATTAACAACTAAACGGCATAACTTTTTAGTTTAACAGTTAAATAATTATGGCGTTCTGCCAGTTGAAATTCTAAAATTAACCGGCGAATGCGTCTAAATAAATGTTAAAATGAGCGTGCAAAAAATCTAACTGCGTAAAATTTAAAAAGAAAAAAGACGCCGCCGTCAACGGCATCAAATCGAAAAATGTCGTATTCGTCGTTTTATCAACTGTTAACTGTCGCGGGCCACCCTGTATAGCGTCGAGTAATACTTGGGCAGTTAAGTAAGCGGCGCAAATAAACTAATATGAACCGTTCAACATTTAAATAAAATAAATTTTCGTAAAATAAAAAAAAATCACTCTACGTATTGCGACATAATTTATAGTAGAGTGCTCAGCGCCCCGATATCGGCCCCAAAAGTTATTTTTCTCCATAAGAGCCCGTGTATTTTGCGTTTTTCCACAATTTTTTAAACGATTAATTCCACAAAACCAATTCAGAATTTTACGGCAAAAGAAAGTTCACGTTTCCTTCTATACGCGTACGCTGATAACTCTTTCGGTGAAGATAGCGCCATTTTGCACTGGACGATTTTTGACGGCTTTTGGCTTTTTAAATAAAAAAATACGCTCTTTCGATCTGTCGAGGTTTCATCTTGTAATCCCAACCTCCCAGAAAAGTCATTTTTCGGGGCGCTGAGCACTCTACTATTAACATAAATTCCAGTACCAACACGTGAGAAATTATCACTTAAACAAACCACTGTTATGTAGTAATTTAAAAACAACCCCTGTAGGAAAAATTTAGACCGGAAACAGATATAGACATGCTCAAAATGCCCTCGCGGTTCGCATTCGGGAAAAAAGTAATTTTCACTAAATAAACGAAAAGAATTGACAGACGAAGACGCAATTATTGCGAGAAACGAATCGGAGAGAAGAGGAAGATTTTAATTGCTTGTGTTTTTTTTCTCGCGACTAAAAACCCACGCCCGCCGACCTCTTTATCGGGTTACGACAAAGTCCTATTACTAAAATCTTCTAAATTATTTTTCTAGTTAGTTACGTAAAAATTAAATTCGAATAAATTTCTTCGGTGAATTGTTTTGGGGAAATTTTGAAAACGACGTACAAAAATATTAAAGACTATAATTAAAATTTCCGGACGTAAATTAAAAGCGAAGGTGGACATTATCGTGAAAACGGCCACGGTCGGCGTACAAATAATACATTACGTCGCACCCTTTCCATTTTAATACGCGCCCCACGAATCTAACCTCTTGTTCCTCTTCGAATCATTGTTATGCGCCGAAATTATATACTAAAACAATATACTAGTCAAAATATGACGTACAACTTGAAATTGTTTACCCACAGAACAGTGGAATAAATATAACTCGCGGTTAATTTCGAGAGAACGAAGAGACCCTTCTATGCAGCATTTAATTGGGGAGATATCTCTTGAATTTAGTGTGTGCCCGCTAATTTAGTACGTAGGCACTTCGCATTGTAAAGGTCCGCGAGGACGGTTTCCAATTTACGACGAGCGCCAAACGCGACAGTTAAGTATAAGTTACACATTGTGAAATAAAAATATTTATACTTTAAAGTTTGTCAATAAAATCCCTTATGAGTTTGCTTCGGCGTCGAGAATCTAAAGGCGAAGTTTTCTAATAAAATGTTGTTATCGGCAAGGGCGACTTTTAGAACGTATCTATCTAGTGCAGCTATCGCGAGGCGCTTTGATTAAACTCGAGTCTGCACACGTGCCGGAGGGTAGGTAAATCGTTAGTGTGAAAATAGCGTCCAATTAAATAAGTTTCCGAGACCGAAATCGACGCGTACGGATAAACCGATTTTAAAATACGCGCGTTCGACGAAACTAACGCAAGTTTGGTTGTCTATCTGCGCGTTAAGGCCAAACAAATTTTATTCCGATGAATTGAGGTGCGTGAAGTTGGCACGTCATTAAAAGCACAAACGAAAAAAATTGTGCCGATCGTTTGTGCTTTGTTTGTGCGCGTTTGTGCACAATATAAAAATTTTGCACGACACGCCGTTTTCGAGTTATTCAAAAATCAAAATGAAAAATCATTTGAAAACACAAACGAAAACAATTGTGAAATCGTTAGTGGTTTGTTTATGAACGTTTCTGCATATTGTAAAATTTTATTCAAGTTTTCAAAAATTAAAACCTGATGCTTAACACGTTGTCGCTGAAGATACATACAATCAAAAACAATATTACAGCATTCATTAGTAGGTATCTAAATACTTCTTGGAATATTTGTAACTATCGGGAATTTTATAATCAGCATGTCAAAAAATATTAACTATTTATACACGGTCGTTCAAGTTATGTAAACGTACTCTTCTACTGAAAGTAGTTGATTTTCGTACAAGTACAAGAATGCAGGTCATTCTTACTGTATTCTTAAAACTTGTATGTAGGTATTCTTACTGTATTTTTGAAAGGAGATCCTATTTTGAATAGTAACATTATCTTTAAATTTTAAATAATCAGGAGAGAAACTGGAAATTTTAAAAACAATATAAAGTAAGATAGTTTAGGACTATCTGGATTAAGTTAAAAATAATATACAACGATTAATAATTTCTAATAATTTAAAAACACTCATTATATAAACACCATATAACTTAGGTACAAAAACTTATTAATATTAATTATAAGATTAAATCTAAATATAAGTTACTAACGATAAGATGCACTGTTCTACTTAATTCTAGTCTGAGAAGATTTCTAATTAGGTAGTACCTATAATCAAAGGTAGTACACATACCTATAGTCTCGACATCATACTGATTATTATATTTACTATGTTCAAATCTACTTTTAATAATAAAATACAAAAACAATGAAATAACTACCTACAACATAATTAAATATCTAACAAATAAAAAAATATATTTAACGTAAAAGCCATGCATTTATTATATGCACAAGTAGATTAACTTAATATTTACACACAAACTAATAAAATTAAAAACAAATTTAAATTTAAATCGACGTTATAATATAATTTTGTTTATTTATTATCAATAGAACTTGAAGTTTGTTCCAACACATCGCCAATTTGCGAACCGTCCAACCATGCTTTCAACCAATTAGAATTTTAGAATTTGACAGATGAGTAAATTCTAAAATTCTGATTAGTTGAAGGCATGTACCAGACAGTTCGCAAACTCGTTTGGCGGTGTATTGGAAAAAACCTGTATCTGTACCTCAGAATAAAAGTGTACTAAGGGCCGATCTTTCCATCTCCTGATAAATTTATCTGACAGATATTTACCATAGAAACGTTTGTTCAGATAATTGTTTTCATGGTAAATATCTGTTAGATTTTAGCTGAAAATAGAAAGATCGGCCTAAGTCACATTTTAATTATTACATAAAACTGTTTGATTTTAAACTGTTTTGTAACCTATCTTAGGTGTTTAAACCAGATAAGTAGGTTGTTTAAGTATGTAGAATTTACATCTATTTCTATCTATATTTGGACCACATTGAGCTCATGATAAGTTATCACGGGCCGCATATAAAATCTAACATTTATTAATATACCTACTCATTTGGTTCTTCGTCGTCTGTATTTCGTCTATATTTTTTTCGTTCTAATTTTAAGTACCTATACCTCTATATAATGTAGGTATGTGTGTAAATAAATAGTAGGTAGGTATCATTGAAGGTTAGTAAGATTTGTCGTAAATGGCGCGATAGGTATGTGCAAGTTATAACACGCTGGTAGGTCCAAAACGTTGATTTTCTGCTTTTAAATTTTGAAAATTGCTGTACCAGTACGATTTTTCTTAAAATTTATCTACCATCATGTAGAGCAAAACTTAAAATATATATCCTAAAAATTTCATACAAATTAGTTCATTAATAAAGGCGCAAAATTTAAAATAGTTTTGCAGCTTTGTATATTTCCCCTTATTAAGCAATGAACAGAATAGTTACTTTGATTTTATTCCCGTATTATATCACACTGTACATAAATTACATAAAATACCACAAATATCTATGGCAAAAATGAAATAATAATTCACCGTATTTCTATATCAAGGAACTTTCCATTACCGCAAAGGAACACATACCGACGAAATAAAAATATACGATTTTGATAGGTAGATGTATCTTTCATAAACTTGCTTATCAGTATCAGAAATATCAAATAGAATTTTTAAAGATTTATACAATTGTAATCTATATCTAAGAAAGTTGAATGTACACTGCTTAAGTAGATTTGTTAATTATTAATTTCTAAAATTTAAAAAAATGGTAATAGTCGGTACGGCCATACTACACCATACCGCCTAAATAAACGGCCTACCATGCTAAAATTCTTCAATGATTACGAATATTACAAAATACTGCAATATTGTTTTTGATTGTACATACTTCCGACGACGACGTGCTAAGCGACAGGTTTTAATTCTTGTATAACTCGAAAACGGCGTGTCGTGCAAAATTTTTATATCGTGCACAAACAAAGCACAAACGATTGGCACAATTTTTTTCGTTTGTGCTTTTAATGACGTGCCAACTTCACGCACCTGATGAATTGCAGACATATTTTGCCGTGTAATGCGCCTACAGGTAAATTATGGATAAAATAATTGCGTCACTTTCCCCAAACTTCATCGATGACGTGCGGCATCGGAATAAAATTCGAACGACCTACAGATCGTTTTTTTCTGGACGACAGCACAATTTTGTTTAAGTAGGAAGATTTGTAAAAATTTTCTCAATTGTTTTTGAAAATTTTTATTGCGAAGTCGCAGTCGCAGATTTGAAAATTTGCGCTGCGTTAGACGATTTTGTTGCAGCATGCCTCCCTCTTGTCGTAAATCAAACTTCTGCGTTGAAAGAATTAATATAGTTTCGAGTTTGCTAGATAGGTGATCGGGTGGCATCTGGAAACGATAGGGGACTGACTGTCTCGTTTATCATTGTGACATGTTTTAGTTGATGTACCTACTACGTTTAATTGCTAGGCACACTATTTACAATATTGTGCGTACGGTGGTGTAACGTAATATTATCATCGAATGATTAACGATTTGAGGGGTCGGCTAAGGTTGTTTTTAATTTTAAACGTTTTTATAAAAACGTGGCGGTTGTCGCAGATGACTTCGCTATTTTTAAAAGGCGGTCGAGGCTCATACGCTGGTTCAAAATATGGTAAAACGTAATCCGCACGCTTTTTACCAACCGTAAAAATAATACCTATTAATAGTCTGTAGTAGAGCTAATAGTCCATCGAAAAAATCAATCGCGATTAGTCGAATGTCGTGGTTGTAATTTAAACGTAGAGAAGATGGTCAAAATATACAAGCGTGGTCTTCTAAAGTCGGCTAAGAAGATTTTGGTGCCCAACAACAAAGATTTGGTCAAAAAAAAAGAAACGTTGAAGTAAATTGGAATAAAAGACCAATTTACACCGTTGAGCCACGTAGCCAGCCCATGGTACCTAACGAATCAAGGATGACTGATTTCCCTAGTACAACACCTTCTGTTCAATGAATGAGTGAACACCAAAAGGGGAGGTTAGGAGGGCCGAAGGATAGTTTTGGGCAAATGCGATAAGTTGATCGTTTAAGCCCATGACTCTTGCTTGAGGGGCGATTTTATAACTATTTTACAATTGGAAGGGGAAAGGAACCCATTGAAAATATGATTGATAACCATTTAATTATGAATTGGAGTTTTCTTCCGTGTTCTTTCTCCAGTTCGCACCTTTAGTCCGAACATGGGCGCTTTTGACTTTGATGGGCAATGACATTAGTTAATGCTCGAATTAAATATCATTATTAGTTATCTGGGCGTTTTATTTATTCGAAAATCCAACCTCTTCCTATTCGAGACTAACAAGGAAGGTTACCCAAAGGGTACACACCGATTTTGATGAAAATTTTATCCTAGTAACTACTACCCAATGATGAAGGATAATGTTTGGTGAAAAAACATCACCAAAAATAAAGTAAAGTAAGTAAGTAAATAAAGCCTATTTATTTACGTTTTATTCAATAAAGTTTTAAAAATTGTGATTTTCAAATTCAAAGAATTGTTATCAGAACGGTTTTAGATATGGGTTTGAAATTCGTAATTTGAGGTCATTTTGTACATTTTCGAATAAAAAAGTTGTTTTTTTCACGCGTAATTTTTGAGCACGCCCGCAATCTTAAATTTTTTTTAATGGAAACATGTGACACATCATTAGAAAGCTTATTTTTTTCTCTATTTAACCACCTAAAAGTTGTATGGGATTACATAAGGAAAAATTGGGATAAAATAGAAAAACATTTGTCATATATCTACCTATAGCTTATAGAAACCTATATGATGTTCACGTCATCAATACAAGGTTACTAGATGATGACGTTTCACACAGTGCTGTCACCTCGTACCTCGTATTTTAACGGTTCTAATAAATTGTATTTCTTTATACAATCTAATATGTGCACAGGTAAATCATCTATAGAATATGTCACTTTCCAAACTTTAAACCGATTTAAAAATAAACAATCTAGTGACTTTTTATTTATGACGTGATTGCATATAGATTTGGATAGGCTGTATTTGATCGGCTATTATAATACACGCTGATTTTGTTACACATTTTATCATAATAACTACGAGTTATTGTTAAAAGATTATGTTTTAGATTATTCAAAGATTATTAATATCTGCTCATGGTGCAAACACCCTTTATATTAATAATCATCATTGCACCAATTTTGTCATATAAAAAATAAATGGAAATTATTATCAGCTAATTTTTTCACCAAACATGATCTTTTTGGTAGTGGTTATTATGATAAAATGTGTAACAAAATCGGTGTGTGCGGTTTAGCTATAGTTTCCTTTAATAATATTTTGTAAATGTAATGCTTCCAGTATTTTAAAGTAAGTTAGTACAATATACGTATATAGTAGATATACGAAAAACGTTTTTTTATTTTATTCCAATTTTTCTTTATGTAATCCCATACAACTTTAAGATGGTTAAATAGAGAAAAAAATAAGTTTTCTGATGATATGTCACATAACTCATGTTTCCATTAAAAAAAATTCAAGATGGCGGGCGTGCTCAAAAACTACGCGTGAAAAAAACAACTTTTTTATTCGAAAATGTACAAAATGACCTCAAATTACGAATTTCAAACCCATATCTAAAACCGTTCTGATAACAATCCTTTGAATTTGAAAATCACAATTTTTAAAACTTTATTGAATAAAACGTAAATAAAGTTTTTATGGCAGCTAATTTTTTTTACCAAACATCGTCTATTGGGTAGTAGTTACTATGATAAAATTTTCATCAAAATCGGCGTTACGTACCCTTTGGATAACCTTCCTTGTAAGCAGTACATCAATTTTAATCATTTTTAAAACACAACTTGGACCTTTTCAAATTTCCCGCACTTTTCGCCGGTTTAAAAATCTCGCGCGTATTTAATAACTGGGTTGTAGTCGGTTACACTACAAACCTAACTCGCATAATTTCAACATTCGCGAGGGTTTTCGAGAACGTATAACCCCCCGCGAATGTCGAGGAATTGCTGAATTTCAAAAGAAACGGGAAACTATTTTGTTAAGAGGGGGGTTCGATAAGTGAGAATCAACAGATGTCGCTATGGTAAATTCATTTCAGGAAACGATACTAAAAAACTATTAAATTTTATTAAAAAAAATTAATTATTAATAAATACTACCTAGTCAATTACCTAGATGCTCCCTATATTTTTATACTAAAAAAGTTAAAGGAATAGTTTTGCTAAGTTGTACACATGCTTCCGAATACTTCAAATTATAAGATATTTGGCTACTATATGACTAAAATATTATAAGGAGCAACTAGAAGAAGGTTCAGTGAATACGTATACGAAAGTACAGGGTGTAATTGTTGCTAGAATTCGTAAACCGTTTTCCGAAAAATCGTCATTTTCAAGTATAAAGCTATCTTACAGATATCTACTTGATTTCGAAGAATTTGTCTAAGAAAATTGTCCAACTATTATTGAATAGATGGTGCTGTAAAAATACTATAGTGGTATTTTTTTTTATTTGCCGGTTGATTCGTGGACATTAATCTCCCGTTTGATAAACAAACATCAAACTGCATAGGTGGCATATTTCGTTGTGAAATATTTATAGTCAACGTACCTATACCGAAAATGAACTCGTAATTCTTATACACATAAACTAAAATAAACACATAAAATCAAAATTGAACTCCTGTATTTTCTCATACTCTAAATAGTAAAATTTCAACCATTTCTACAAATACGTACGTGTACGCGTACGTGTGCGTGATTTATAATATTGTATTAAAAGGTCTAATTTCAAAATTACAATTAAAATTAAGTATGTATGTAGGTACATTTATCATACCTACAATTTTATTTATTCAGAAATTTTCATTCAAGAAAATATAGAATCTCATTCGGTTTGTTTTTCGATTAATAAGCATAATTATTTTGCATTTCGACATGTTGTTGTTTATGATTTCTGTGAATTACTGAGAAATGCTGAGAATGCGGCGGACATTTCCCATAAATAAGTAGATATGTATACATACGTTATTCGCGATAGGTCCCAACACGTCATCAATAAAACCTCGTATTTTTACAGTACTAATAGATTTTAGTCTATTTTGCCATGTGCAGGTAAATTATCTGTAGACATCGGAGTGCCATGTTCAAAACTTTAATCTAAATATTACAAATATACAATTTAGTAACTTTTGTGCATGGCTGCGTGCATTGGAACCTATCGTGAATAACGTATAGCTACATGTATTTGAGAACGAAACTGTAACTATTTAACTTTTAATGCAATTAATGGCATGCTATAATAATTATTATTCTGAAATATATACATAAGTAATTACATATGTGCATATATCAGTAATATTGGATTTCCTATTGTTACAATTTTTATTTTGTATTAATAATGGCTCTTCTCTCACATATTACACAAAAAATAAATTTTAAAAATCAATAATCGTTATCATTGTGACTTTCTTGAAGAGAAATATTTTGAATTTTCCGCTCCCATAACTTGGTAACTTTTCTGGTTGCAAGTTAAATAATTTTTTTAAGCTTGTTAACTTGCATTTCATTATTTTTGTGTCTCTCATCAAAATGCCCATTCTTTATATTCTGTAACTTTATATCCTAGAAACGCTAGCAAAGTTTACAACGTAAACATAATTAAATTAGATGCCAATGCATCAATGAAAAAGCGCACTCTGTAGAAACTATTTAGTACAAGAAAACAGGAATTAACATTTAAATAGCTGATGCAAAAATCGCGCCATCTTACGATTAAACCGTTTCATATTAATTAAAATAATTAGAATAATACTACTGTGGCGTTACTAGCGGAAACATGGTAGAAGCTGATTTTTCCAGCCCCCTCTTAAGTACATACGCACGTCGGACTCAAAATTTTCGCCTGTTCACGCGTCGCGTAATAAATTCCCGTTTCCAACGACCGCACTTCGGCAAACAATTATACCTTTTCAAAGTTAAATATTTCACACGGCCCTCCTTCCGCCCAAAGTTTTAACGGGGACTCTGAAAACATCGAAATCTCCGGACGAATTCTGCGTTTCGCTTAAGAAAACGGAAAAATATCTTAAAAACTTTTTAAACAAAATCCCGTCCGCGCATATTAAGTAATTACCAATTCATCAAATTACGCCGCCCATCGACTCGCCAACGTTATTTTTACAAGAGGCGCAAACGAAAACTACCGTTTTGTCGTCGGCCTTGCGAATTTCATATTAATTATGGAAGTGACTATAGAAATGGAAATTATTAAATCTAAACAAGGCCGGAGTTGTCTTTGTAAACGTTTTAATTAAAGCTCCTAAATTTGCGACTTACTTAATTTAGTATTCTAAATCACATTAATTAGAAAACTGAAAAGTTTCTAGTATAAATTGCAAATTCGCACAATGGAGAATTTTAAGCAAGTTTAATTTAAATAATGAATGTAAAACCTTAATTACAGACCGAACTTTGCCACAATATATATTATATATATAGGAATTGCCAAATGAAGGGAACGTGTTGGTAATTTGGCAATTTCTTAAGAGCTACTTTCCCAGTCAACAATTTAACCCCCTTTCCAATTCAATTTCTATCCACTTCTTAATTTTTTAAATTAAAATAACTTCGCCGAAGCGTATTGTTTCTAATATCCTGTTCGTTCGGCTTTTTGCGCATCGACTTAATTTACATATTTTAATTGGATCTTTTTAAAAACTCAGAAATTGGATTTTTTTCAGAACTAGGTAGCATACAGTTTTGATTCATAATACCTACTCTTTATTAGAATTGTTATTCCGTTCGTCTGTCGGCTCCCTTGGGCGTAAAAGCGAGGTGGTCGTAATTAAATCGGTAATTACTTATACATTACTTATAAGCTCGCCGTGTTTTTTTTTACGCGACGTCGCCCGTATTCTTCCATTGTTACTTTTATCGATCATCCCACCTGGCTTTGATGAGAATCGCAAAGGTCATAAATTTCCATCTGTAATTACCGGAGGAATTTGCGCCTAGTGCACCTACTATAACGGAATTATTGAAATATTACGACGAAGCGAAACTCGCTTACACAATATGAGTATCCCTTTGTTTCAGTTGAAATTATGCGCTGCATTAACTTATAATTTATGCAAGTTTGACAAATACTATGCGCCGCCACCATTAATTTTCGGCAATTCGTAACGCATAAAAATATGTATTGCGATCAGTTATTTACCTATGTTAATGAAGAATAAATAAACAATCGTACGAGTTATCTTCATAATTAGATTATTAAACCCAATTAGCGCCCAACTAACTTCTGTTCAGCTATCATAAGTTGTAGGATGATGACGAAATACGTAATTGCAAACATTCCGCTTTGTTACGGTACATTTAAACAAACATTTAATTAATTAGGGCCAAAGTTAAAAATAACAAGGGCGTCAACGTAGCAGCCGTAGTTTCATACGACATCGACGTCTCAGACATGTAGGGCATGCGAAATAAAAACAATTCTGAACAAATCTTTCTTGGTAACCAAAGTAGACAGCAAAAATTACCAATAATACCAAATTGCCATATTACCCCTACTACGGGGTAGGTATATGGGGCAAGCCTGCACAATACACGACCCGCGGGCCACAGTGCTACTTATTTTGCTAACCTGATTTTAAAATGTGTAAATGCAAAAGTATAATATGCAACATGCCCAACATTGAGTGGTCGTGTCGGTTGCGATATAGTATATTGTATAACTAGTGCCGAAAGGCGAATATTTCACACGAGCGTGTAAAATACCCTTTCGTGCCTTTCCGACGACCACAACTATTTTTATTTAAAAAAAATTGATTTTGACGTTTACGTAGGTACATTTGACAACTAGTAATAAAACAGTTTGTGCGTAAAGTCATTGAATGACAGGTCAGAAGGCTTTTGATTGGCCGAATAACGGTGTGCAATAACTGCACACGGGCCACAACGTTTTCGATTGGCTAACGAGTTTATTTAGCTGAATTTTAACTGAATCTAATACATTATATAGCCCGGTTTCATAAAACACTACTAGTTAAGGTAACAGATTAAAAAATATATTTTCCTCTCCCAATGCCCGACGTTAGTATAAAATCGTCCCGATGTGCGTCGGCCCGAATCAATTTAACTGTACAGCAAAAATTGTCGTTTCGTTTAAAAGAATTCGAGACGAATTACGAAAACGGGCGAACACGCCAAAAGGGATCGACAATTAATTAAGTGCCATTAAAATGCGTAAAAAGTAAAAAAAAAAACTCCGACATCAATACTTAACGTTGGGCAGTTCCGCGAAAAATAAATGGAATTTCAAAATTAATTTGCATTTTTAAGTCCGTTAAAATATGAATAGTGCAGAAGGGGCGCTTGTTTTCATTATGTAGAATGCGCGGACCAGTTTTCCGGGTTCAAAAATTAACGATTGACGTTGTGCTTTCGAAAAGCAAAAACAAAAATTAAAGAAGCCGCTCCCCGGTTGATATTTACGTAAAATGTTTATTTATTTATTTTTTTGTAAAAATTCGACATTTTTAATTAGAGAACTTTTTGCACGTAAACTGCCCGCGTCGAGCTTGCGAATATAACCGGAGAATTCGGAGCTGCAGCTAATTAACTGTCGAGGGTAACGCGAAACAATGCCGTCCAATATAATCAATCATTTCTAAATAATACAAATCGGACAACGGAGCGTTTACCGAAATAATAATAATTTCATTCTATTAATGTACAGTTAACGATATCGAACGAATTCCTAATGGAATTTTAATGATGAAAAAAATTTAAAGCGACATTTTACGGTCATATTTAAGGTAATACTCACAATATATATATATATATATATATATATATATATATATATATATATATATACAGTGGAACCTCGAAATCTCGAACCTCAATAAGTCGAATATCTCGATTACTCGAACTGACTGTGTGAATTACAAACAAAATTCTCAAATAAATATATCTCGATTACTCGAAGTTTCTTCTTTTCCCTTCAGATTCGACTTATCAAGGTTCGACTGAACACACACACACAGATATATATATATATATATATATATATATATATATATATATATATATATATATATATATATATAGGGTAGATAAGTTTATCCACAATTAATGATGACAATTAACTTGCGTGTACTCAACAGCAACAAATAAATTATTAATTAGATTCTAATTGCGCGACCATGTTTGCAAATTGAACATAATGAACGAGTTACAAAATTACAATTCACGTACGATCGCTATATATACACCTGCATACGTAAATATCTATGTGTTAAAACCTCTATTTATTTGAGCGTGATTTTCGTTAATTTGCGCAAAATTACTTTGTAAATTCGTTTGCGATGATAAAACATCATTTAAACAATGAAATTAAAAAATCATTAACGGGTAATTAAATGGAAAATTGTCAGACTACGTAAATCTTCAGTTTCGCTCATTTTTTTTCTTTTAATGGGAAAGCATTCTGGACTTGTTAATTTCACGGTAACTTGTCGGGATCTATTTTGTAAAAAAAAATTTATTAATTTTAACACCCCGTTAATGTATATTATCGGAATATGAAAATCTCAATTGTGACGATTATTGATTGTTAGTTTTTTAACGGGCCTTTAAAAATAACAAATTTGTTGACACAATAAACCCCTCTTATTTGGGTCCGTGAAGTTAGCAGCACATGAACGGCACAAATTTCTGGACCTGATCCATTCGTTTGTGCCGATTTGTGCCGGGAACACGAACCGTTCCCGAGTTATCGCAACTTTTAGATGTACTGCAAACTTCGCACCTGATTGATCGCAGAAATCTTGGGACCTGATCTAACCGTTAATGTTCGTTTTTGCTAGTTTATGTCATAAGTACCTAATTCGTTTTTCAGCAATATTAACCGTTTTTGAGTTGTAATCGCTTGTTTTATTTAAATATTTCATTTCTTTTGTCCATTTACCGCCACACATGTTGTTTACCGTAAATGGGCAAACATGATTATTAGGGCATTTTCGTAATGTTATTAATTGTTGCGAGTACATGATCTTAACAATAAATTTAAATCATTAACGTAATTAAATGGCGATAAAGTAGAATAGCTACCTATTTTGTTTTATTTATTATAAAATTCTACGTTAATTCTAATTTGTTTTAAATTGAAAAATTTAAATTTAAATTTGTATATATCGCGATATGAAAGTCTCAATAATTACGTTTTACGTTTAAAATAATATTACAAAAGACACCTCTATGTGTTATAACATAGTACTCTTATCTATGTTTTCGTAATTATTTTATAATAAACACAATATAATGAATTTTATTATGTAATGTTAAATCAATGTTAGAAAACTGCCTCATTTAAACTTATGATTTTCTAAGAATTATATTCATAGTACGTATTACGTATGATAAAAGTATACACGTTGTTGATGAATGATTTTATAAAGTATTAATAGTTGAAGCTTCTACCTTCCCAACCTATATGAACACCATATGAAGGTTATGAATGTACGTAAAGTAGGTAAGGACCTACGTATTATTGGAATTTTATTAAGTAGTTAACATAATAAAATATATATAAAACATATATTAACGAATTAAAATAAAAATCTATTTTATAAGTAAATTGCATATAGTTGATATAGTTTGTTTATAGAATAAGGTGTTGATCTAGCTTTTGTATGTACATCAAGGAAAACATGAAATTCCCTAATTATTGTAAGTTTTTAATAATAAGTGGCTTTACTGTTTCTGTTACGCGAACATAGTATAACACATTAAATATGCTCAAACACGTCAATTTAATAACAAGGGGTACATGTTAGTAGTCTAGTTTCGTTAACCTAACTGCGACTCCAAAGTGATAAATAAATTTTACTTATACAAAAGAATTTAAAAATTTAAGTAATTCCTAAATTTATTCAAGTTTCAGTTCAAGAACAAATTAGAAGTGTAGGGAGGTGCGAACGTTGGATAAGCAATTTTACTTAAATGTTTTTGTAAATGTTTTTGTCGATCTTTTATCATCGGTATCGTCTATGTAAAGTTTCTTAGTATTTTAAATGAGGTAGTTTTTTTTGATTTGACATTACATAATAAAAATTTATTGGTTAATGCGATAACCTCTTTATAGTTACCTCGCAACTTTAATTTTAATATACGCTTTATCGCCATTTACGAATAAATAACCCTAATACAAGTTCATGTTTGCTCATTTACGGTAAACAACATGTGTGGCGGTAAATGGACAAAAGAAATGAAATATTTAAATAAAACAAGCGATTACAACTCAAAAACGGTTAATATTGCTGAAAAACTAATTAGGTACTTATGACATAAACTAGCAAAAACGAACATTAACGGTTAGATCAGGTCCCAAGATTTGTGCGATCAATCAGGTGCGAAGTTTGCAGTACATCTAAAAGTCGCGATAACTCGGGAACGGTTCGTGTTGCCGAAAAACTAATTACGACACAAATCGGCACAAACGAATAGACCAGGTCCCGAGATTTGTGCCGTTCATGTACTGCTAACTTCACGGACCTCTGTTATTTGACGTTTTTTGCTTGCGTCTACATTTTAAGTCTTATCAACATAATTTTTATTAAATAACATGGACAGCATCTAATTAATATTATTTAGAAAATGCTATAATTTTGTGGGTCTGATTTTAGTCTGAGTCGAACAGCTCCTATTCGACAACAACTCAATTTGACTATAATGCAATTGAGTTGTTTCTTTATTCGGGTCGTCGTCGAATCAGCATCCCCAATTGGCGATACTCGTTTCGATTGTTTCGTAAAAGAGTGGAGACGCTCTTCTATCGCATGACGTTTTACGTGTTTTTTTTTAACCACAAACCACCTATACTTTATTCATTTACGTCGTGTATTTTTACAAGGTTGTTTTAGAATCACGAGGAGATTCGGCCCTGTGTGAAACACGTTGTTATCGTAAAGGGGACTCCTTAATCGCGCATTTTCTAAATAATATAAAAAAAAATTGGTTCGAAAAACATTTGAAGACCTCATCAAATTCAATGCCGATTTTAAATTAAGTTAAACGATTAAAAATTTTGTACGCAACAGCAATATTATAAACGTGAAGGTGTTCGATATAAAACGTAAACCGTACCATAAAGAACGAGATAGACATTGTTATGAATGTACACTTGCAATTCGTGCGTAAAATCGGCGGTTCGACTACATGAACTGAACTTAACGTCGTAAAAAATCGTAAAATATGTCTTATAAAATCAAGAAAGTTTAAAAATATTTAGTACATAACGTCGTTACGTAAGTATATCCGTGGGCATATCAATTTAAAATGCGGGGTGGATATTCCGTAATCCATTTAAATTGAATGGAAATACCTAGATAGCAGAAATAACTAAGTTATTGGGGAAAAAAACCCATTCAAACTGTTTCCTTACAATCGATTTGCGATTCTAAACGACATTTGAATTGTTACCGAACTTAATGCAAAATTTGTAGGGGCCGTATCCGAAATCAATTACGGTTTAATGATGTATTAATTGACATTTCACGTGCTTTTTTAACGGAAATTAAATCGCAATTTCCTCGGCGGTCTCCTTTCCTAATTGACACCTCGTTGTATACCTACTACGTGTTTTAGTCCTTCGTTTTCTACCATATCTGTTTTATCGTAAGCTGCAGCTTATAAAGTTTTAATTGCGCGTGTATCGTATATTCATTAACGTTAGTTTAGAATTTCAAGCCATTAATCGAAGCGGGTCGTAATATCGAAGTTAACTTTAGATAACGCGAACCACACCATCGGCGGCTATAGGTACCGGCGAATGGCGACGACGCGAAAGCTCCAATCAAATTAATAAATCCGAATCTCGATTCATAATTTGGAATTTAATAAAGCCTCCTATAGAGGCACTTTTACGCGAAGTATAACCTACCTCGAAACACGAAATTTAATTATCGCCGCGGTCTTTTATAAATCGCTTTTAATTAACAATAATTAATAAGTTAACATTCGGAGAGATGTCAAAGGAATTCAATTCTCGTAATTGAAATGTAGATGAAATATTTAAAATTCATAATAAATATTCAAATTTAATAACGAGGCTTGCACAACGTTAATTAGAGCATATTTTCGTTTAAACTGCTATACTTGGGCCGCAGTGTAAGTGCCATTAAAGGAGCTTATAGCTTTTAGACCCTCGCATTAAAGTTATTAGATACTGTTAAAAGTGACATTTTAATGAATTCGGAATTTCATTCAAATTTGCAATTCCGCGACAAGATCAATTTAGGATATAAATTAAACGTAATTTTTCAGACTTAACCAAAAATTCGTTCGTTAACGCCCAACCATTTGACGCATTAATTGTCGCCGTTGAATGGCAAATTCGAAAAAAAATCTTAAAAACTAATGTGAGGTAAGTGGGCCTGCAATTTATTGTACGTACATATGTGCAACAGGTCGGACAAAATGCATTTTAGGAATCTACGGGAATTTATTGTCGGTATTCCGTTTGAACAATAGGAGTAAAATTACAACAATAAGACCTAACGATTTCTATTTTTGAACGTGCCGTATTAATAAGTATAATTGATCGTGTGTATTTGCAATAAATTATATTAAGAGATTGAAGACGTCGTCGCTACAGAGAACGTAACCTGTCGAGTTTTGCATCAAATTGTAAAGGTGGCCACAGACGTGCCGGTATAACTGAACAATAAAGTATAACTGTTGGTCGACAGTTCAGTTTCGCCTAGCATGGCGTCCACAAACAATGTGTTAACGCGTTAATTTCCATTAGTCAGGTGGAAAACGCACACCATCTCCCACTCTATTCGGTTGAATTCCAATATACACAGGCGCCGAAGAATTCAGATGAGGAGGAAATACTTAAAGTACGAACTAAAGGTTTGCATAGGTACAGGTGCTGAACACTACTGTTGCTCGTTGCTCCTCTACACGGTCCTGTACACCTGCGCAGTTCGATCAAGCGCAAGTCTATCGTTCAGATATGCCGGTACATCTGTGGCCGCCTTAAAAAATCATTGGTCGCATTCAGCGAACGGTAGCGCTGTAGCGCTTTATCGAAGCGATGCTCTGAATGGTGTCTGCTTTACTCGCAGTGCTGCAGCGCTTTAGTAAAGCATTAAAGCATATAAATATTCCGCTTTAACGCTTTATAACTAAATAAAGCAATGTCGCATCCATGCGTTCTAACCTAACAAATTATGTTGCTTTGCTAATTATGTTTTGGTTTATGCAAAAAATAAATATGGCTTATAACGTTACAATTCGGAGACGAAGTCATTTCCCTTGCAGTAACGTATGAAGAAAGGTTGAAGATATTACAAGGTAAGTTTTACATAAAAATTTGAGTGTTTTACAAACAAAATTGCCAACCTAAGAATTAAAAGCTGAAAAACAACTAGTACCAAAAATGTTTATTCAGACAAGATAAAGCGTTACAGCGCTGCAGCGTTTCGACGCTACAATTCCCTGAATGCGACCATTGTTAATTATGCTGATTTTATCCGCTTCATTGCTGCAGCGATCAGACGCTTTTTATGTCAAATTTGTTTGCGGCCGGTGAGCTTTTTCAAAGTAGAAAATTAATATTGAACATATTAGAGTGCTCCCTATTTATTCTATTTGTAAACTCGTAAGTAGATATAATTACTTTAACTTACTTCTCCATTTTCTTTTATTTTACATGAATATTGTAAAACTAACCCTACGTATAGATACCGTTGAAAAAATAATAATTTGATTAATTATTAAAAGTTTTTTGTGTGTGCACAGTAATTAGACGAATATTGGGACTCATTAAATTATTACCGACGCTCTCGTTGAATAATTTAACAACATAATGGTCGAAAACTCGATTTATGTCCAAAAATACAAATTGCGCGGACGCGCAAAGGGAAAGTGCCTAATGTGCTAAAATAAAACAGCAAAAATGCGGTTTTAATTACCTAACTTAAGTTTTATAATTCCATAACTAAAGCAATAAATCCGTGCTCTGAGGCAATGCTTAAAATATCTATATAGATGTCGCAGTATTTCAGCGAGAGCCCGGTTATTTGCCGAAAAGCCGGCAAATACTGTAACGAATTAAATATTCCGCCCGATTCAATAAAATTTTGCCGACGTTTAACAAGGAGGGTTATTGCTTATTCGACAGTTGTTTGGTATGAAGGGCGATTCAGAATTCACACAACATGGGTAAACAAACACAAGACACTTATAAAACACTCGCGACGAGCCTTCAGGAGTGCAGTGCATACATAAACAATTCCTTACTGGACATAATTTCATAAAACAAATCTATTACATTTACATTTATTTATTTACATCTTTTATACGTCCTAAAAGCATTCAGAGTCCTTCTGTACGGCAGACAACTACTGTCAAATAAGCAATAAAGCTCCCCTTACAATTTAACAACAAAATTTTAATCTACAATATTAGTATTTGACTGAACGTTATTTCAGGTAATGCGATTTTAAGTCTAATCAAATATGGTAATTGTTTGAAACGTTTGAAGTTGCAGCTTTTGATGACCGTGCAATGCTCATTAGTCGTAATTCGTATAGTATGTGCCACAGCTAATCGCAGTTTATCGTTTTTGTGCTTCTTCATTAAGTACCTACGTATGTACGGCGTCCGCCAAATAATCTGCGACTGCATATTTAAATGTAACTTTTAATTCTAAACAACTTTTCTTAATAACAATTTTCGATAGTGTCGAAAATAACGGTACTTTACTCTTGAACCAAATTTATATTTTCCGACACATCCCGTATATAACTGACAAATTTCGACTTTTAACGGTTGTATTTTCGGTTTTAGGCTATGCACCAACTTTTATCGAGAATAATTTTTTTTGAGAAATCAATAAAAACGATTTCCATACGGTGCAGACAATTTGGCCGACACTGTATATATTTTTCGACTCCCGATTCAAAAAATATATGTATAAAAAAATATATAAAAAGGTTTCATTAGAAAAAAAAGTCAAGCGGTGAAATACAGTCGAGCTCGTCTGATTTGGAGCTAAAGCGACCACCAAAGAAAAATCAAATTAGGAAAGTTGCCTACGTACACTTCGTCCAAACCTATATGCAATCCACGTCATCAATATAAGGTTACTAGATGATGATGTTTCACACAGTGCTGTCATCTCGTACCTCGTATTTTGACAATTCTAATAAATTGTAGTCTTTCTTTATGCCATCTAATATGTGGGCAAGTAAATCATCTATAGAATATGTCACTTTCCAAACTTTAAACCGAATTACAAATAAACAATCTAGTAACTTTTTTTTTGATGACGTGAATTGCATATAGGTTTGAATAAGCCATAGTCCGTTAGAATATTCAGCTAAAAAACTGGGAAAATCGCGTGCATTGAACGAAACTAAGCAATTTATTCGAATTTTTTAAGAAAATTTGAAAATTTCAGCTGTCTTATTTACTTGATTCTTTGCAAGTAATAACGCAGCAAACCCCTGAAGCATATTAAAAGTACGGAAAAGAGAATCGCTTAAAGTTTTGTTGACAAAAATTTTTCAAAATCAGTTCAAATTAAACAAAACAAAATTACTCCTAAAAACATATGTGTTTGGTGCGAGGTTTTCTTTTTTTCGTTCACCGCTCACACCTCAAACCTTTTGTATATTTTGAACTTTTATATTTTTTGAATTAATCAATCAACTAATTTAACATTTAGAAAATTTTGCGTTTTTCTACCAATTTTATTTATTAACAACAACAACCATGGTTACTATATTTCCAGCCTTCTTTGCGACCCAACAATATGTATATAGGTATGTATTACCTAAAGTAGTTTACTTGTTATTAAAACAAATTAATTAACCTAACTGCCGCGCTTTGATAAAAAGTCGTCTCTTCGTGCTACTAGAAAACATTTCTTTTCCCGTAGGTATCGATTCAAATTTCCGGTAGTCTAGCCATATTTTTTACCTACATAAAACGGCGTCGCAGAGGAATGCACTTGTTGCGTGTTACAATCCTGAGATTGTTAAATCCGAGGCAAATAAAAACATTTCTTTACGTAAAAAGTTCGAAATAATCGTTGTTTCGCAGTTGAAATGATATTTTCACTTACAACTCGATAATAGCGTACGCAAGTAGACACGTGATGTATAAAGAAGCAACAATTTTAAATTAAGTACAGCCAACACATTCGAGTATACGTATTCGTTCAATCAAGACGTGTTAGCGTGTATTGATACCAAGTGATAGTGAACCATATATCAGTGTACAGAAACGCCGTGCAAGGATAGAGATAAGTAATCTATTACTGAAAACAGTAGAATAATTAGCTTACAATTAGTGTAGATTAGATTTATTAGAATTCTGACGTTTAGTTTAATAGTAGAAATACTACTCGGTTTATTGTTCTTGGGATAATTTATGCATTTCTTCACGCGCATCGGAGAGCGTGAAATAGTTTTAACATTATTAAGAATGCAAGCGGGAAAGTTAGCCTTCCAAAATAAGTGTGTCTAGCAAGGATCTCCCAGGCGCTTCCGTGGAAGGAGGTGGTCTGGGAAAAACCAGTGCCTCTACAGTTGTTTCCGCTACGGAAAATAAATATGACAACAACCGTCCACGATCGTTTGCAGCGGCTGTCAAAGAAATTTGTGGTTCAAGATTCGTTTTCCCTGAAAGGGTCCTAGCGATAGTGATGGACGCGATACCGGACCCCACAAAAAAATGATTATATTATCGGTGTCGGGGAATTAGTAGTGCCAAAAAATATAACATTTGCCTCCAGAATTTCAAATAACAGAGGATGCGTGTATTTATCGAATCGAAACACACTAGAATACTTCATGGACAATTATGGAGGCATAAAAATAAACGATAAACATATTCCTGCAAGAAGACTTCTTTCGCCAGCTAAGCGAATCATTATATCTAATGTGTCGCCATCATTAACTCACGAGAAAATTGAAAATGAATTTAAAAAGATATACCGTATTTGACGGCATATAAGACGCACTTTTTTTCCTAAATTAGGTCTCAAAAAAGTTACCTGCGTCTTATACGTGAAGGACACAGGTTAACTTTCAATACTGAATGCTATTTTTAGCCCGGATAAAGGTCTAGACACACATAACTTTTTCTACATCTGCCATAATTATTTTATCAGGTTTAACTAAATTTTTGCCAACAAAAATATAGCTCAAAAGAGAGAGCTGGGATGGTTTCCTTCCGACACCGCACCGTTCCCGTCAAAAAGTAAACGAAACTAGTAGCGCTCGCTCCACCTTCGGTGCGGAGAAGCGGGGAGTAGCACATAGTACAACATTGTACCACTCGTTCAACGTATGAAGCCCGACACTCAGCCGACACACGTGTCGGTATCGGTGCTTAAAACTATTTGTTTAAAAAAAATACCCTGGAAAATATGACTACAGGAAACAAGAGATTAAGCTGTACAATTCAGTATAAACTAGGAGGATTAAACTACGCCAAAGTGCATGGAAATAGAGCAGCAGCAAGGCATTTCGGTCCACCACCTACCGAAAAAATGATACGTACTTGACGACTGCAAGAAGATCAACTGAAGACTGCTAAAAAACAAAATCATAATCTTCGATGCCCAGCTCCATCTTGGCCTGAACTTGAAAATGCCGTAAAAATGTGGGTGATAGATAAGAGGAATTCTGGGATACGTGTTTCAACCAAAATGATAATAAATGAGGCCAAAGGATTTGCAAAAAAACATGGGAATCAGAACTTTTCAGGGTCTGAGGGCTGGTGCTACAGGTTCATGAAAAGGCAAGGCTTATCAATGCGCACAAAAACAACTATTGCACAGAGAATGCCAGCAGATTATGAAGAAAAAATACTAGTATTTCATAGGTTTGTTATAAATGCACGCAAGAAAACTTCTTTTGAGCTCGGTCAAATAGGAAATATGGATGAAATTCCACTCACATTTGATGTACCATCCAACAAGACTGTGAGTATTAAAGGGTCTAAATCGATAACCATAAAAACCACAGGTCATGAAAAAACCCGATATACGGTAGTTCTAACATGTTGTGCTGATGGCACAAAACTACCGCCGTTTTTCATATTTAAAAGAAAAACTTATCCGAAAGAAAAACTTCCAACGGGTGTAATTGTTCATGTTCATCCGAAAGGCTGGATGGACGAAGCTGGAATCAAACTGTGGCTACAAAACGTATGGGCGAGGCGACCTGGTGGACTCTTAAGAAAACCCTCTCTTTTGGTTTTGGATCAGTTTAGCGCCCATAGAACTGAAACCATAAAAAATAAAGCGAGAGAATTAAAAACCCAAATAGCTATCATTCCTGGTGGACTGACTAGCCAATTGCAGCCTTTAGATGTTTCGGTGAATAAGCCATTTAAGGAAAAAGTGCGAGAACGATGGAACAAGTGGATAGGAGATCCAGATCACGCCCTCACACCCTCAGGTAGAATGAAGCGGCCCTCTATTTCACAAGTGTGCGAGTGGGTAAAAAGATCTTGGGAGGATGTAAAGGTTGAAGTAATTGTTAAGTCCTTTAAGAAGTGTGGAATCAGTAATGCTCTTGACGGAACTGAAGACGACGCATTATTCGAAGAAGGTGATACAAGCGATAACGGAAACAATAGTGATGACGATATTCTCGTTTTCGAAGATGATGATAGTGAAAAGGATTTTTATGGTTTTGAAAGTGATTAAAGTCTAATTTCATGATAGGCAACGTTTTCCTTGAATCTGTGTTTTTTTGTTGTTTCTGCTTTATATTGTATTATGTTCGATTGCTTGCCATTCATTCATTTATTCATTATTGAAATTTACATATGTTCAAAATAGCTTGGTGTTTGTTAATTTTCCTTAATAAAAATATGTTTGGTAATTGCATTCAATTATTGTTTATTTGGCCTTTACGAAACGTGAGAATTAAAAGAGACCACATTTTAAGTTATTGTGATACCGCGCTGTCGCGCGGACTATTGAAACTTTTTTTCCTTGTGTGTGGCCTCCTAAATAAAGGTGCGTCTTATATGCCGTCAAATACGGTAATTAATAACGGTTTCCCCATTAGTTTTATAGGCGCCGAAATATATATTCCAGAATATAAACATATCCTAAGTTTTCGCCGACAGGTGTACATTATATTAGATGAAAAAGATACATTACCGGAATCACTACTTATAGCACATAAAGAAACCTCCTTTCGAATGTTCCTCACCACCGACGAAATAAGATGTTTTTCGTGTAAAAAAATTGTTCACATGTCATCTAAATGCCCAAACTTAACTCAAGTTAACTTCGCTGATAACATAATCACAATAACAGACATACATCGGGGGAAAAAAAGTGACGATTCAAGTAAAAAAACAAGTTCAAATGAGACAAAACAAACAGCTGTTGAGCAAACCGAGAAATAAAATACGACACAATATGAAGCAGTACAGCCGTCGGAATCAAAGAAGCGTCAGGCCGCTTCGTCTATCGAATCAGACATTGTAGCTATACACGAACAATCCGAAGTAGAGATTATAGTAGATCATCCATCGATAAAACAAGAGCAAATTAAAAAAATCGAATTCGTTAAACCTAGAAAAAGAAGGTTAAAAGAAACTATAACTGAGGTACGTTAACTTGCCCCCCCCCCCCACTTGCAATTTTAAGAAAAGGCGTTTTGCGCTAAACGCACAATAACTAGCGCCCAAAAGTTAGAGCTGGCGCCATAACGGTTACGCCGTAAATCGGTATTACAGTTGGGGGGGAGGGGGCAAGTTAACACTAGCCCGCCCCCCATTGCGAATTTGAAACGTTTAAAGGGCGCATTAGATAGCATAGACCTAGCGCTTTTAGCGTCACTTTCTAAAAAGCTAGTGCTATTTTGGTTCCGAAGTTATTGTAGGTCAAAGGTGGGGGGGGGGGTAAGTAAACGGTTTTAGGTACTTTTGAATTTCTAATTTTTGTTTGTCGTTTATTGTCGACCATACCTAGCGCCACTACCGAAACCGAAATATTTCGAAAAACATTTGGGGGCGGCCAAGTTAACGCTAGCCCTCCCCCCCATTGCGAATTTTAAATGTTTAAAGGGCGCATTAAGTAGAATAGACCTAGCGCTCTTTAGCGCCACTTCGCAAAAAGCTAACGCCAAATTGGTTTAGTAACTACCCTTAGAAAATTAAATTCGTTAATATTCACCCATTTTTGTTTACGCCGATCAGAAAACGACAAATTTTAATCTTGTCATGCTTTTCATGTTGATCTTTCTATCGTTTTTTGATTGACGTAAACAAATATAGGCGGACATTAACTAAATTAATTTCCTAAGGTGGTGGTAACGAATTTTAATCGGAAAGACAAAAATTTTAAAGTAACGGAGATTATGCCTATAATTTACAAAAAAGAACAAACTAAACGATTAAATTACACTTGAAAATAAATGAACATGAAATTTAGAGTCCACATAATAAAAATAATCTTACTACACGATAATTTACAAAAAAAATACTTCTGGCTGCTCGTATTATTACGAATTTTCAAGGTTACATCTCGAAAATTGTTTTCGTTTTTCTCAACTAAACGGTAGGTATAGTTCCCTTTACATTAAATTTTCATCTTTCCGATTAAAATTTGTTACCACTAACTTAGGAAATTAAATTCATTAATATTCACCCATTTTTGTTTACGCCGATCAGAAAACGACAAATTTTAAACTTGTCATGCTTTTCATGTTAGTCTTTCTATCGTTTTTTTGATTGACGTAAACAAATATAGGCGGACATTAACGAAATTCATTTCCTAAGGTGGTGGGTAACGAAATTTAATCGGAAAGAAAAATTTTAAAGTAACGGAGTATAATTATAAGTATAATTTACAAAAAAAAACAAATTAAACGATTAGATTACCCTTGAAAATTAATGAACATGAGATTTAGTGTCCACATAATAAAGATAATCGCTCTGCATAATGATTTACAAAAAATACATCCGGCTGCTCGCATTTCTGCGAACTTTCAAGGTTACATTCCGAAAATTGTTTTCGATTTTTATCAAAAATTAATCGAAGAAACAAAACGAAACATATAAAGCTAAAATTAAGAAATTCAGTACCTACTTATTTGTAAACAGAGTAACGTTGGAAATGTACCACTTATATGTTATGTACTGAATTTTCGATTCCAGAAAATATGTGTGCAATTTCTCGCACGAATGACAGTGTTCTCTAATATCATGGCAGTAGGTACTTTTAAATTCGATCACTTGTAAAGTTAAAAGAGCTTTCAATATACGTAGATGAAAATATTACCACTGCGGTTCTAAACGTAGGGGTTATTGTTTTTTTTTTATTGATAAAAAGCTAGAGATTAATTTGATAAATATGAAATGACTTAATTCGGCAGATTTCTTTGTAATAACTCTAGAAGTAAACTTTTTATTCTTTCAAGTTTAAAAAACAGTTGTATGGATATTCGAATAGAAAAGCCATCATGCTCGCAATAATTACAAATGCTTTCGATCGATTCGAGATTTATTACTAGCAATCGGTTGCAATATCACAGTAATTTTTAACAATATTTAAATATTTTTTAAATTTTATATCTTGTGATTACAAAAACGTATATTTATTTATTTTCCAAGACGTCTAATGGATCAAACCCGATGTTTTCTAAGTTTCTTGAATTCTAGTTTTTCTTTTTTTTTAACCATAAAAAATTTCATAGTGACTGGACTAATATGTATAATGATAAAGATTTAACGATAAGCCACCATAATATATGGTGGGGCGTGTACATATATAATACTCAACAAAAGCTTACGTATCCTACATTCGTGTATTAAATTTTTACGTGGTTTGTTTTTGTGAAATTGACTGTGAAGATGTCTCTCATTGCTTTTGTGAATTTACTGATTCTTGTTTCGGTAATTATTGTTGTTAACGCAAATGTGGACTTGTTATCAAAAGTACGTACATCACATAATTTCATAAGACATATTTTTACTAAAAATATATTATTAGTTTCATCAAAATGAGTACTTCGTGACATTAGAACGCATAGAAGCAGTTCGTTACGATAAAAAGTATTTCAAGATTTTCGAAGTGAAGACGTTTAGATACAATAGGACGGCAGGTTCGATCGCTATGAACTTAACATTTATGTTAAACGTTGATACATTATATGATGGAGAGGTATTTACTACATGCTTGCAACATATTGTTTTAATGGCTATTGTTAAATTAATTTTAGCTCAGATTCCAGTTTTTCAAATTCTTAAGTAATGAATATCGGTATTTTCCTTTACGTTTCCAAGTTGGATTTTGCGCTGTTTTAAAGGCCAATATTTTCGGATTTCGTAGTTTGGGTAAATATGGTAATTTCTCTAATTGTCCATTATATGCGGTAAGTATGCAATATTTTCTATAACCTATACTTTTACTTAAACTAACAATAAGTATAATAAGCAAAATTTTATATAATTAAATATTAAAATTAAATATAATCTCTTAAAACAAAAATACCTTCTTAACAGTAACATAGGTATGTATTCGGCAAATGATTTGACTGATTTAAACTAACAATAAGCGATTGTACGCCGTGCATTTTTTCGAATTACAACATTAAAAATTCTTAATAAGCACTAAATCGACATAAAAATAAAATTAATCGCATTAAACGCATTGGGCTTACAAATTTATATAATTAGGCATCTTTTTTTCAGAATAAACGTTATTCTGTTAGCAATTCCTCGTTCGATTTTTCCCAAGCACCTCCTGGAATACCTGATGGAAGATACAGGGTGAACATCGAGTTTCTATTTGATAAAGTTGAGATTTTACTTATGCATGGATATATTGAGATAAAAAGACCGATAAAATGGTAATTATCCAGTCCGATTACTCACAAATAAGTTCTGCTGATTAAATGTTACTAATGTTTATTTCGCATTATTAAAATAAATACGTTTTATGTTGAATTTGGAATGGTAGTTTTTTTAATATTTACCTATGGCCTATCCAAACCTATATGCAATTTACGTCATCAACAAAAGGTTACTAGACTGTTTATTTGTAATTCGGATTTATGTTTGAAAAGTGACATATTCTATAGATGATTTACCTGCGCACGTATTAAACGGTATAAAGATAGACTACAATTTATTAGAACTGTTAAAATACGAGGTACGAGGTGACAACACTGTGTGAATCGTCATCATCTAGTAACCTTTTATTGATGACGTGGATTGCATATAAGTTTGGACAAAGTGTACTCGATGCCTTCATGTATGAACGTGACTTTAATGAATCATTATTATGACAATAGCTAAGGCCTGTCCAAAGCTATTTGATGTTCACGTCATCAATTGTCTACCAAAACCATAATATGAAATTTCCTAACAGTTCCGGGTAAAAATGATGCGATAATTTAAAAAGTAATTGGTAATACAAGGACCTCTATCCGACCGCTACCGATATTTGCGTAATCTGCATTCTTCGACATATCTGTGTTGTTATCTTTATCTAACACGTTGATAACATGCTTCGCGTCCGTATGTCTATTTTGCGGCATATGCGTACGAGAAATATATCAGAAATGCGACGCTGCCAAATATTTTGCTCCCATCCTAAAGCAGGTGTTGCGCCTTAGTATGTGCAGCTCTAGTAGAAATAATAATAAAAAGTATAAGTTTAGTAAAAAGCAACACGATCAAGGCGCGATTAAAGAAGATGGTTAAAAATAATAAAAACAGAATTAAAACAGGTAAATTCATCAGTGGACGAATCCGAAAGCTATTTATCGTTAGGATATTCCACCGATGCCTCAACATATTAGGTTAGATCTAGTTCAGTATTTTCTTTCATCATCATATTCAATCTTTCAATTATACAATGGAATGCACAATCTGTGCATTCAAAAATAGAGAATTTAGAAAAACTACTGTGCGATTACAATGTCGACATCTGTTTAATATCAGAAACATGGTTCAAACATAATTTTACAGTACAATACAAAAACTACAATATATTAAGAGATGATCGAGAGGATGGATACGGCGGCACAGCCATTCTCGTCCATAAAAACATTAAATTTGATCCCATTATCTTCCAAAACATTCCAAATAATATCAATATGTATGGTGCCTATATACCTGAGATAAATTTGTCGTTGATCGCACTTTATCGGCCAGTTCAAGCAAAGGTGAACTTAAAAGATTACACGTCCATATTCACACAAATTTCAATGCCAAGCATTATAGGGGGAGATTTCAACACCCACCACGTCATCTTTGGGTCGGCGATAACAAATAACGACGGTAACATACTAGTAAAAGCGATTGACACAAAATTTAGTATTTCTAAACGACGGCTCACCGACCAAAATTAGTAGACCAAATCAGAACAAATCAGCGATTGATATTACGTTAATATCACCAAATATAGCTCACAAGGTCAACTGGCAAGTTTTGGAGGATACTTATGGCTCTGATCACTTCCCCATAATGACAAACTTACAGGCGCCAGACATAAACCGCAGCAATCCGCAACCCAAGAGAGGATGGAAAATAGACGCCAAGAACATCCGTGTTTACAGAGATTATGTAGAAAGCCATTTAATAGAAATAGAACAACTCGACAACAGCTCACAAAAAATTTTCGTGCATTAGTAATGTCATAGCAACAGCCGCTAATAATGTATTTAAAAAATACAAGCCGAACGTGAAGAAATGTAGAGCCTCTCCACCGTGGTGGGATGAACAATGCACCAATATTGTGGAGGAACGAAGAAAGATGATGAAATTGTATAAAAGGAATCATACTTTTGACAATTTTATAAAAGTACAAGAAACACAAGCATACGCTAAACGTCTTCTAAAGAGGAAAAAAGACAAAGTTGGGTAAATTTCTACAACCTCTAAAAAATAATTGAGGTCAGAAAGGTTAGGGGGGGTGGTGTACCATGGTTCCCCTGCGGTGATATCAAAATATCCTATTACACCATTTTATAACCCTTTATTTATTACGTATACACACGAAAAATTATTAAATTCCAACGAAAAATAAAATTGATTTTTATTTTTCAATTTTCAGGGAAAAGTTTTATTTTGACGTGTTCTATATGTTCCCGGAAGATTTCTCGTCATTTCCTGGACATCCTGTATTATAACACGTCTCGAACATTAAAAAGAGGTTATTTTGAATTAGAGGGCGACTCCGAAACGGCTCTTGCATTTATCGCGGTCACCAAAGGGTATAGTTATAATTGTAAGTTTCAAATCGGGCGCCATTCCGGGATATAGCACGATAAACGTTTTCAATTCAAAATTTAAACTTTATTATTATAAATATGCACGCGTGTGTAAACGAAAAACAGCTTAAATACATACAGGGTGACCCGGATTTTATTTACCTACTTACATACATAGTACCAAAAAAACTGTTACGCATAGATCAATTTGTTTGGTTTCCGGTGCCTACCTATAAATAATTATTTTTTAAGTAAATTTTTATGTTCAATATTATAGGTACACGTTTACTGAAAATTCATAAAGAACAATTTATATTGTCATTTTTACGTTTGAATCGCTAATGGCGTTGTTACGTATTAATCGTCGAATGTGGTCGTTTACTGTTATTCTGTACAATTACGTTACTGCCAATAAAATATTACCTGATTTAATTGGTTACCTACACCACATCCCGTGCCGGTTTCCGGCTAACGGCATAATAATTATTTATTAATTTTTCATCAAATATAAAATTCACGTTGTAATTCAATAATTTAATATAGGTGCGAATTTTAAAAATTAATTAACACAACTTTAAATTTCCGTCTCATCGATTCTTTGGTGAGAACGATTTGTTAAAATTTTCCTTATTGCTAGGTATATATATATATATATATATATATATATATATATATATATATATATAACACCGTGTACAAGATAAGAATGCACAGCATGGGGATCTTGAAAACGGTAGAAGATACAGGGTGGCTTAAATTAGAAAAAAGTTGCGCTATTTAGAGTATGTTCACATGCTGGTCGCAAAAGTTCATTATTGTTTATCGTTTTCAAAATTCTCAAAAAAATGTGATTTTTGGATTTTCGTTTCTTTTCATTTTTTATTTATTTTAAATGATATTAAAAACTACCGGCACTTTCTCGTTGCCACTTTTAAGCTCTACAAAATGGCGTGTTCAAATTTTTAATCCGACGTTTCGTATCCGATAACCCATCATCAACTTTATTTTTATATGGCCACAAACAAAGAGACACCCTGTATTCGGTAGCATTATTCATTACAAATTCAACGATGTATCACACATTATGGTTTTGAAGCCAAAAAGGGAAAACGTGAGTTATAAGGTTTTTATTTTTAAATTAGTAGGCATTGGAACAATCGCAATATTTTTGTTTTATCTGTCACATTATTGTTGAAAACGCAATTTGGTGTTGTGTAAGTTGTTGTTACGTGAATTTGAAGTGTTTTAACTTTTGTTCTTATTAAAGTTACTTATTCGTTAGTTTGTTGCTTCGTGCTTTTAATTTATTTACAAGTGTTACCATGGAAAGAGAAAGTTTCACAAACGAAGAAAAATTTGATATGTTGACGTGTTACATCTTGTGTCGCAAAAATTGTGTAGCTGCTGAGCAGATGTACTCTGATAATTATCCTGAGGTTTCCTGAAAATGCATTGGAACTCACAGTGAAGTAGCCTGGCCAGCCCGATCACCTGACTTAACTCCGTTGGATTTTTTCCTGTGGGGGTTATTTAAAAAACCAAGTGTATGACACCACTTTTGAAACTGAAGAACAGTTATTGGCATTGGTTTTAGCAGCAGTTAATACAATCACACCAGAAATGTTAGACCATGTTTTGAATTCTTCTGTAGACAGAGCATACTTGTGTCTAGAAAATAATGGCAACCTATTTGAGCAATTATTATAATTTTTTGACATTTTGTTTCTATTATTGTACCAGCGCCTACTAATTTAAAAAATAAAAAACCTTATAACTCACGTTTTTCCTCTTTTTCGGCTTCAAAACCATAATGTGTGATACATCGTTGAATTTGTAATGAATAATGCTATCGAATACAGGGTGTCTCTTTGTTTGTGGCCATATAAAAAAATAAAGTTGATGATGGGTTCTCGGATACGAAACGTCGGATTAAAAATGTGAACACGCCATTTTGTAGAGCTTAAAAAGTGGCAATGAGAAAGTGTCGGTAGTTTTTTAATATCATTTAAAATAAATAAAAAAATGAAAAGAAACGAAAATTCAAAAAATCACATTTTTTGAGAATTTTGAAAACGATAAACAATAATGAACTTTTGCGACCAGCATGTGAACATACTCTAAATAGCGCCACCTTTTATAATTTAAGCCACCCTGTATCTTCTACCGTTTTCAAGATCCCCATGCTGTGCATTCTTATCTTGGACACGGTGTATATAACCTTAATTATTTTTAAGACGCCTCCATTTATCATCCGGCCTTTCCCGTTAATTTTTTTTAAATCGCTGTTCCGTCAAAATATATTGGGCATTCTATAGTCACTTCAGATTGTAAACGTTACAGTAAAATTAATTAATTGAAATTAATTAATATCGGGGCTCTCTAACGTCTAATTCACGTCATTGATAAATATAATTCGGGTTTACGCGACGAATTCCGTTTCGGTTATTAAACGCGGCCCGCTTACAAACAAGCAATGAAAAACAATTAATTTAACTTGTAAATTAACGATGTAAATTCGAATACAGATAATAAATAAATTAGATTTTTTTTAACGTAGGTATATAACGAACAAAGGCACGTCAAAGCGAAACTTCATTATTTTCCTCTTCAAAAGTGAAATACGTCGGGGACAACTTCAATTCTGACTAAAATTTTATTCGATAAATCAAAAAACGTTCGTAATATAATTTATGGGCCTATCTCTTCCTAAAATTGGAAACCTTACTTCATATGACAACGAACGTAAAGTATTATTCAATATGAACTTATAAATTATTAAAGTATTTATGATCAAAAAACTGAACTTCTTTTTAAAAAAAGGGTTCGATATAATGTATAACCTTCGAGGCATCATAATTTAAATAAAATAAAAATCATGCATAATGCAAACGCGTGACCGTTCGATATAGATTAACGATGGTAACATAAAAAGACTATTAATAAGTATCGTAGAAATACAAGACCATTTTTTTATTTAATATTAGACGAATAAATATTTGTTTTGTTTACCTATTACCTATACTAATGTTATAAACGTTTTTAATTTATTTAGGTAAGTACACTCGCCACAGAAAAAATCGGGACAGTAAAAGGACAGAATTTTAAAAATGTTTTGTTGTGAATCGGGTTTTAAATAAACTGTTTGCAAGTACATAAGGATTAAGCCATAAAAGCATTGTTACCTACATAGATGAGGTTCTAAAGATGTTAGGTATCGGAAAGGTTGAAATAGCTTTTTGCATTTTAAGACGAGCCCTACCTTCCAGTAAGCTAATAAACTTCAATATAAATCAAATGAAAATCCACATTTCGCTCTTTTTTATGTTTTAAAATAATTTTTTTATATTATGTTTGGTACCAAAATCATCAGCACAAAAAAAGAAATCATCCCAAATCGACGAAATTATCGTAAGACGTCAAAATTATATCAAATATATGACATTTACTAATCCGTAGTAAAAGAATAGAAAAAGGTTCAAACATAATTTTACAGTACAATACAAAAACTACAATATATTAAGAGATGATCGAGAGGATGGATACGGCGGCACAGCCATTCTCGTCCATAAAAACATTAAATTTGATCCCATTATCTTCCAAAACATTCCAAATAATATCAATATGTATGGTGCCTATATACCTGAGATAAATTTGTCGTTGATCGCACTTTATCGGCCAGTTCAAGCAAAGGTGAACTTAAAAGATTACACGTCCATATTCACACAAATTTCAATGCCAAGCATTATAGGGGGAGATTTCAACACCCACCACGTCATCTTTGGGTCGGCGATAACAAATAACGACGGTAACATACTAGTAAAAGCGATTGACACACAAAATTTAGTATTTCTAAACGACGGCTCACCGACCAAAATTAGTAGACCAAATCAGAACAAATCAGCGATTGATATTACGTTAATATCACCAAATTTAGCTCACAAGGTCAACTGGCAAGTTTTGGAGGATACTTATGGCTCTGATCACTTCCCCATAATGACAAACTTACAGGCGCCAGACATAAACCGCAGCAATCCGCAACCCAAGAGAGGATGGAAAATAGACGCCAAGAACATCCGTGTTTACAGAGATTATGTAGAAAGCCATTTAATAGAAATAGAACAACTCGACAACAGCTCACAAAAAATTTTCGTGCATTAGTAATGTCATAGCAACAGCCGCTAATAATGTATTTAAAAAATACAAGCCGAACGTGAAGAAATGTAGAGCCTCTCCACCGTGGTGGGATGAACAATGCACCAATATTGTGGAGGAACGAAGAAAGATGATGAAATTGTATAAAAGGAATCATACTTTTGACAATTTTATAAAAGTACAAGAAACACAAGCATACGCTAAACGTCTTCTAAAGAGGAAAAAAGACAAAGTTGGGTAAATTTCTACAACCTCTAAAAAATAATTGAGGTCAGAAAGGTTAGGGGGGGTGGTGTACCATGGTTCCCCTGCGGTGATATCAAAATATCCTATTACACCATTTTATAACCCTTTATTTATTACGTATACACACGAAAAATTATTAAATTCCAACGAAAAATAAAATTGATTTTTATTTTTCAATTTTCAGGGGAAAAAGTTTTATTTTGACGTGTTCTATATGTTCCCGGAAGATTTCTCGTCATTTCCTGGACATCCTGTATTATAACACGTCTCGAACATTAAAAAGAGGTTATTTTGAATTAGAGGGCGACTCCGAAACGGCTCTTGCATTTATCGCGGTCACCAAAGGGTATAGTTATAATTGTAAGTTTCAAATCGGGCGCCATTCCGGGATATAGCACGATAAACGTTTTCAATTCAAAATTTAAACTTTATTATTATAAATATGCACGCGTGTGTAAACGAAAAACAGCTTAAATACATACAGGGTGACCCGGATTTTATTTACCTACTTACATACATAGTACCAAAAAAACTGTTACGCATAGATCAATTTGTTTGGTTTCCGGTGCCTACCTATAAATAATTATTTTTTAAGTAAATTTTTATGTTCAATATTATAGGTACACGTTTACTGAAAATTCATAAAGAACAATTTATATTGTCATTTTTACGTTTGAATCGCTAATGGCGTTGTTACGTATTAATCGTCGAATGTGGTCGTTTACTGTTATTCTGTACAATTACGTTACTGCCAATAAAATATTACCTGATTTAATTGGTTACCTACACCACATCCCGTGCCGGTTTCCGGCTAACGGCATAATAATTATTTATTAATTTTTCATCAAATATAAAATTCACGTTGTAATTCAATAATTTAATATAGGTGCGAATTTTAAAAATTAATTAACACAACTTTAAATTTCCGTCTCATCGATTCTTTGGTGAGAACGATTTGTTAAAATTTTCCTTATTGCTAGGTATATATATATATATATATATATATATATATATATATACACCGTGTACAAGATAAGAATGCACAGCATGGGGATCTTGAAAACGGTAGAAGATACAGGGTGGCTTAAATTAGAAAAAAGTTGCGCTATTTAGAGTATGTTCACATGCTGGTCGCAAAAGTTCATTATTGTTTATCGTTTTCAAAATTCTCAAAAAAAATGTGATTTTTTGGATTTTCGTTTCTTTTCATTTTTTTATTTATTTTAAATGATATTAAAAACTACCGGCACTTTCTCGTTGCCACTTTTAAGCTCTACAAAATGGCGTGTTCAAATTTTTAATCCGACGTTTCGTATCCGATAACCCATCATCAACTTTATTTTTTATATGGCCACAAACAAAGAGACACCCTGTATTCGGTAGCATTATTCATTACAAATTCAACGATGTATCACACATTATGGTTTTGAAGCCAAAAAGGGAAAACGTGAGTTATAAGGTTTTTATTTTTAAATTAGTAGGCATTGGAACAATCGCAATATTTTTGTTTTATCTGTCACATTATTGTTGAAAACGCAATTTGGTGTTGTGTAAGTTGTTGTTACGTGAATTTGAAGTGTTTTAACTTTTGTTCTTATTAAAGTTACTTATTCGTTAGTTTGTTGCTTCGTGCTTTTAATTTATTTACAAGTGTTACCATGGAAAGAGAAAGTTTCACAAACGAAGAAAAATTTGATATGTTGACGTGTTACATCTTGTGCCGCAAAAATTGTGTAGCTGCTGAGCAGATGTACTCTGATAATTATCCTGAGGTTTCCTGAAAAATGCATTGGAACTCACAGTGAAGTAGCCTGGCCAGCCCGATCACCTGACTTAACTCCGTTGGATTTTTTCCTGTGGGGGTTATTTAAAAAACCAAGTGTATGACACCACTTTTGAAACTGAAGAACAGTTATTGGCATTGGTTTTAGCAGCAGTTAATACAATCACACCAGAAATGTTAGACCATGTTTTGAATTCTTCTGTAGACAGAGCATACTTGTGTCTAGAAAATAATGGCAACCTATTTGAGCAATTATTATAATTTTTTGACATTTTGTTTCTATTATTGTACCAGCGCCTACTAATTTAAAAAATAAAAAACCTTATAACTCACGTTTTTCCTCTTTTTCGGCTTCAAAACCATAATGTGTGATACATCGTTGAATTTGTAATGAATAATGCTATCGAATACAGGGTGTCTCTTTGTTTGTGGCCATATAAAAAAATAAAGTTGATGATGGGTTCTCGGATACGAAACGTCGGATTAAAAATGTGAACACGCCATTTTGTAGAGCTTAAAAAGTGGCAATGAGAAAGTGTCGGTAGTTTTTTAATATCATTTAAAATAAATAAAAAAATGAAAAGAAACGAAAATTCAAAAAATCACATTTTTTGAGAATTTTGAAAACGATAAACAATAATGAACTTTTGCGACCAGCATGTGAACATACTCTAAATAGCGCCACCTTTTTATAATTTAAGCCACCCTGTATCTTCTACCGTTTTCAAGATCCCCATGCTGTGCATTCTTATCTTGGACACGGTGTATATAACCTTAATTATTTTTAAGACGCCTCCATTTATCATCCGGCCTTTCCCGTTAATTTTTTTTAAATCGCTGTTCCGTCAAAATATATTGGGCATTCTATAGTCACTTCAGATTGTAAACGTTACAGTAAAATTAATTAATTGAAATTAATTAATATCGGGGCTCTCTAACGTCTAATTCACGTCATTGATAAATATAATTCGGGTTTACGCGACGAATTCCGTTTCGGTTATTAAACGCGGCCCGCTTACAAACAAGCAATGAAAAACAATTAATTTAACTTGTAAATTAACGATGTAAATTCGAATACAGATAATAAATAAATTAGATTTTTTTTAACGTAGGTATATAACGAACAAAGGCACGTCAAAGCGAAACTTCATTATTTTCCTCTTCAAAAGTGAAATACGTCGGGGACAACTTCAATTCTGACTAAAATTTTATTCGATAAATCAAAAAACGTTCGTAATATAATTTATGGGCCTATCTCTTCCTAAAATTGGAAACCTTACTTCATATGACAACGAACGTAAAGTATTATTCAATATGAACTTATAAATTATTAAAGTATTTATGATCAAAAAACTGAACTTCTTTTTAAAAAAAGGGTTCGATATAATGTATAACCTTCGAGGCAACATAATTTAAATAAAATAAAAGTCATGCCTAATGCAAACGCGTGACCGTTCGATATAGATTAACGATGGTAACATAAAAAGACTATTAATAAGTATCGTAGAAATACAAGACCATTTTTTTATTTAATATTAGACGAATAAATATTTGTTTTGTTTACCTATTACCTATACTAATGTTATAAACGTTTTAAATTTATTTAGGTAAGTACGCTCGCCACAGAAAAAATCGGGACAGTAGGACAGAATTTTAAAAATGTTTTGTTGTGAATCGGGTTTTAAATAAACTGTTTGCAAGTACATAAGGATTAAGCCATAAAAGCATTGTTACCTACATAGATGAGGTTCTAAAGATGTTAGGTATCGGAAAGGTTGAAATAGCCTTTTGCATTTTAAGACGAGCCCTACCTTCCAGTAAGCTAATAAACTTCAATATAAATCAAATGAAAATCCACATTTCGCTCTTTTTTATGTTTTAAAATAATTTTTTTATATTATGTTTGGTACCAAAATCATCAGCACAAAAAAAGAAATCATCCCAAATCGACGAAATTATCGTAAGACGTCAAAATTATATCAAATATATGACATTTACTAATCCGTAGTAAAAGAATAGAAAAAGGTTACAAAGAGAACAATGTATTGAATTTACCGGTTCTACTTATTGTTAGACGAAAACGTAACAGGCAAACTTCACCCAACAAAGTTGCGAATTATGATTTTTGGCATTTCTTTACTTATTTCTCTGAAGCTAATTTAGAATGTGATCGTTATGAAACGCTTTAAATGCGTAATATAGTCAGAATAACTCATTTTCACAAAAAGTGTGAGTTACGTCCTTTTGGCAAAACGCGATCGATATATTACGTCGATCGATAAATTTTTAAATTTACAGGAATCGTAAACTAAACCTGCCTACCACTTGCTTCTAAAGTATTTTGTTGACAAAGAGTTGTCCACTTTGTAGGTAACAACAATGATTTATGGCTTACAATAATCCCTTTTAAAAATAAAAGCATTTCACCTAAAACCCAATTCAGAACCAAACATTTTTAAAATTCTATCCTTCAACTGTCCCGATTTTTTCTGTGGCAAGTGTACCTGAGCAAAATAGCTATTTACGTAACAAGTCGTGAAATGTGCGTGTTTTACGCACGAGTCGTGAAACAGACAGACAGTCGGCCGCTTTTTCTGCCACCATTAAAAGTCTTAAAAATACACAAAATTCTAAGACAAAGATTAATAAATAATTATCAACTACACTCGCAAGTACTCGGCTAGGTAGGTACTATACTATTATACAGTAAGACCCCTTAACGCCGGTCCGCTTAGCGCTGTTTCGGTTTAACGCGGTTTTATTGGAATAGCGGTATTCCCCGAAAATTGCACGAAGCGTTGGGCTTCCCCGAAGTCCAAAATGTAACGCGATCATCCCTAATCCCACTCTCTTTCTCTCGCAGCAGAGTAGTATGCCGATAGCCGCTGATAAGAGTGCATATAACCTATTTTTATTATTTCAAACATTTGTTGTCGTTATTGTAAGTATTAATTTATGTAATATAATGAATGATATAGTGATAAATATTACAATTTTTAGTTTTTATTATGAGTGATAATAAAAAACTCGAAAATAAAGCGACAAGAAAAAGCATTTCGCTGGAAACTTAAAATGCAAGTGCTTAGAAGATTAGATACTGGCGAACGTCAATCTCAAATTGGTGTTGCATTGAACTTGTCAACTTCAACCATAAGAACGATTCTTAAGAATAAAAAAAAAATAGTGTCATCAGCAACTACAACAACCTCCGCAACTAGAATTACCCGTTCTAGAAATAACACGATAAAGGTCACAGATTTTGATATTTATTTCAAAGACAAGACGGGATGTCACGAGATGCCTTGTCCACTTATCGACAATTTCTTGCAGAGCGCAAAAGAAAAACGCAAATGACATTAGATACCTTCTCGATAAAAAGGCAAAAAATTAGAAATGCAGAAGAATCTGAATTATCTCAAACATAAATGGCGATAAATCACTTAAAATTTTATTTATTTTTATATTGTATATCCATTTGTTATGTTTTTATATTTGTAAGAAATAAGTTTTTGTTGTTGTATTGTTATAAAAAACATATTTAATGAACTTAAATGACAAAATACCTGAACATTTTTTTAAATTTTCTACCCGTTTTCCCCTAACCCCATTATTTACATGCCGAGATAACCTCGTTTAGCTCTGTTTCGTATAACGCTCTACTTTGATGGAACGTATTCCCCGCGTTAAGCGGGGTATTACTGTACAAAGTTTTTCAAAAATTCTAAAAATAGTTCATACTACCGTTAAATGATGTTACAAAGAAGAACAACGGGACGATAATGGGTTCGTCGTTAAAATGAAACTTTGCCCGATAATACATACGTTGAAAAAATTAATCATGGATAAACTGTTAGCTTTCGATCGCTCGTTGTGGTTAAAATGCATATTTATCGGAATATAATCGTGCCGTAAATTAATGTAACTTAAATCGTACCGACATAAAAGCAAAACGGAGGCGACTTAGCAATTATGAATTATTTAAAAGAAAAAAACATTAAGTAACGAGAAAATAAATGTACGTACTATTGATATTTATCTGTTTTTTTCAATAACTATATCTATCTAAAATTTATGAATTTATAGACCTAAATATTGTGGCCAACAATAAGTTATAAAAATGATAAATATCAAAATTCCATCGCATCTACTATAGAATTTTGGTAATGACTTTGAAATGATAAGTTGTATAACACGGTAACGACCTTTATAGTCTCGAATGATAGACACATAGTGCCTACAACGTATTGTAAAAATAGTACAATGGGTTAAAAATAATAATCTGATTTTATGTTCTAGCGAGGAGTGAATAGATTTTGAACGGAAAACGCGAAACAAATAAATTCTACTTAAGTAGATACTGCGGCAAGTTAAAATAAATTATAAGTACCTAATAATTATATTTTCGCATAGGTAGATTTCAACAGTATTTCAAGATTAATAACAAGTTCCAGTAATAAAAGTAACACGAACGCAATGAAACAATGAAAAATCGTTAGATAATATTAAAGACGATTAAAAAAAAAGATACAAAAGAACCGCACATTTTAATTAATTGTCAATTTTAAATAATCATTTAAAAATTATATGCGGTGTGTTAATAAAGTCAGAAATGCTCGGTACCTAATTTTTTTTGAAAAAAAACGTCATTTTATCAATGTTGTACCTTTTTGTTGTACCGTCCATTTCGTTTTCTTGAGTTATGACGTCGTCGACGTCTTTATTGTGAATAACAATCTCAAAAGCTTTCGATCGAAATTTGAAGGGATTAAAATTTTAAGGTATATCGGGGAACTTGGCGATTTGTTTTTGATTGTATTAGACGCCCTTTAAAATATCTGGAGCCCAGCTTGAAATTTGTATACTATATAGGTATGATACGTTAAACGCTTTCCATTTCAAAAAGCGCCGATAGCTGTCGCGAGTAAAACAATTCCGGTCTAATTAATTATAAATTCGAGCCGTTTCGAGGGCGTTAAAGATATCGCCATCACGCGAGCGTGATTTTTCGTTTTCGATGCGAGACATGATTATTGTGTTTAACTTCGTTGTAACGCTTGTAATAATACTTACGATTAGTATTGATTTTAAATTCTATCCTTCAACTGTCCCGATTTTTTCTGTGGCAAGTGTACCTGAGCAAAATAGCTATTTACGTAACAAGTCGTGAAATGTGCGTGTTTTACGCACGAGTCGTGAAACAGACAGACAGTCGGCCGCTTTTTCTGCCACCATTAAAAGTCTTAAAAATACACAAAATTCTAAGACAAAGATTAATAAATAATTATCAACTACACTCGCAGGTACTCGGCTAGGTAGGTACTATAGTATTATACATACTGGGTAATCACCAAATTCTTTCACAAAATTGTGGAATAATTCCACTATAAAGGTTCCTCTTGATTAATTAACTAATTAAATCGCCGTCCCGGATTTTAATAAAAATGTGAGTTTTTGAAGAGCGCGAGGACCACCAACTCCTTTATAAAGGTCGAAATCAAATTAAAAACGACCGCAATAAATACTTATTTGTGTGGACGTCCAAAAATTTATTAACGTCGAACTTATTGTTATTAAAGATGAGTCGGGTTTACTTAGCACGGGCGAAACGAAGTCTATTGAGGTTATGCGGGGAAAATTAACGGAAATTGGAAAGGCCCCCGATATATCGGCGAAGATTTCCGGACAAAGCGCGGATAACGATTATAACGGCACCCTCGATTTTTTCTGTTAAAACGTTACTTCGAAAGAAATTGTATTCCGCGCGATCTTTTCTTATAAGACGTAGAAGTGAATCCTATTTTCGATTTCGACGCGTCAGTTAGGCACTTAAATTGAACTTGGATATAGATTGGAACCGGTCGAATTTTCTTTTGTCGGAAAAGTAATTCGCGAATCTTCGATAAAATTATATAGCGAATTGTCAAACAAAATTATTGGGTAAATCGAACCGAATTAATCTTATTGCCTCCTCGGAACCGCTCGAGTTTGATCGATTATTCAATGTACAAATGGTAAACAATACAATGTTTCCCACTTCGTGACTGATACGAGTGATAAAAGTACGAGTCGTACGCACGTAACACTCGACTCGCACCATAGAATGATCAAGAGCATGACGCCGATTCTATCGGAAACGTTCATCTTTCTTTAGTTGGTTTGTTCCTTTAGGCCTTTCAAAGATCAACAATGCAGGATGGAACTAATTTTCGAAAGTGAATTCCTGCTCCTTAACAATAGAAAAAATTAATTACGTGCCTACCAATAAAATATCAGTTGATGAGTTTAACAAAATTATAGTGCGTAAGATTACAGTGCAAAATCAATTACCTACGAAATACTGCTGGATTATAATCCAGCGAAATAATTCAACGTGTTTGAATGAAAATCCAATATCGATTGAAACGATTTGGTAATATCCTGTACGCCGTCAAAGATGTATTTAAGCTAAGGTAGATTATTAAATATGAATGCCTATTAATTATTTGTTGCAATAATTAAAATCAGGCATAATCAGTGGATATATACGTCTGTTTACGATCGGTATATTTACCCATTATTAAAAAATCTCCGTCGAGAGATACATTTCATTTAAGGGACGCGGACTCGACGTCCAAATAAAGTGGTCTGTGGGAAAACTGTCAGAATAACACTCCCTATCGCTATAACACGAACACGCCAAGCATATTTACACTTGGTGGGAGAAATAGTAGAATTTCCGAGGCGCATGTATCTCCACGACAAAATTTCATCAAATAACACAAACACGCTATAGGCGTTTTCACTTTTGCAGTGCATATTGCTGCAGTACCAACTGCAGTAACGCCATTAAATAAAAGCCAAGGACCGCAGAGACGGCGACGTTTACTTTCCTATAAGTCATTCGCAAATTAACAAACTGATTTAACCTCACCATCTCGGATTTTGATTGAATTTCAGCATAGAGGTAGGCTACATATAAACTCGGAAAAATGCAAAATACGACTAATAATAAGTAAAGTTTCTACAAAATACCTCTCTAATTAATTAATTTCCTCTCCTAATTAAGGTGGAGAGATGAAACAAGTGTCGTTTTGTAGCATTTTTTCTGACCTTTCTTATGATATACAACACAATAGGGGTTGTTTGGAAACTTTTTTTTTCGCAAATTGTAAATTTGAAAAAAGTGCATATACAGTAAGACCCCGCTTAACGCCGGTCCGCTTAGCGCTGTTTCGGTTTAACGCGGTTTTATTGGAATAGCGGTATTCCCCGAAAATTACACGAAGCGTTGGGCTTCCCCGTAGTCCAAAGTGTAACGCGATCATCCCTAATCCCACTCTCTCTCTCTCGCAGCAGAGTAGTATGCCGATAGCCGCTGATAAGAGTGCATATAACCTATTTTTATTATTTCAAACATTTGTTGTCGTTATTGTAAGTATTAATTTATGTAATATAATGAATGATATAGTGATAAATATTACAATTTTTAGTTTTTATTATGAGTGATAATAAAAAACTCGAAAATAAAGCGACAAGAAAAAGCATTTCGCTGGAAACTTAAAATGCAAGTGCTTAGAAGATTAGATACTGGCGAACGTCAATCTCAAATTGGTGTTGCATTGAACTTGTCAACTTCAACCATAA